>CAXKVI010000001.1:127686512-128977077 GCA_964058755.1 Campiglossa producta | reverse complement strand
CGTAGCTGCGTACAAGCCAAATTTTTCAGAAACAGATGTCGCTGCATGGTTCAACGCAGTGTTCAAATTGGGTCGTTTTTTTTGGGTTTCATACTAAACACATTAAAATGTTAAGAAGTTGCGTCGTTTTTTTAATTTTTTTTAACGTATTACCATCTTGAATGCATATATATTTTTTAATAATCAAAAAAAAGCATTGTATTTAAAACTGTTTTAATGAAATTTGGTATTAAACGAAAATTCTTTGGGTATTTTTGTTTTAATAATGTGTATACCACGGATCTACGTGAAAGCGCACCGACTTCTGTTGGTGAAGTCTTAAGGTACGGGTACATCTAACGACACTACGCGACACGACCAAATAGTTGCCTATTTGATCAACATTGTTGTGTCGCGTCGTGTTGCGTGGTGCTGCTGTCGCTAGGTGTACTCTGCTCCATAAGAACACATGCAAAGAATACTTGGTCGAGTCGTGTCGTGTCGCGTCGCGTCGCTAGGTGTACCCTTAGCTTTATCTTTATAGTAACCGGACTGTTCCCGTGAGAAATGAGCGTAAGCCGGAGCGATATCTTCCAGAAGAATGCGGCTTTTATTTCAGGGTAAAAAATGCTAATTTTTTGCAATTTTCCATTGTAAATTTTTGGAGACGAACACACATTAAGTTTGAAGTTTTGCTTTGGTGTTACTCTTCGTGTTGCAATCGAACATGTAAAATTTAATGCGTCTTGGTTTATTGTGATATATCTTCTGTATATATAAAAATGAAATGGTGTTCAGTCGTCATGCTAAAACTCGAAAACGGCTGAACCAAATCATATACTTCATTTGGGGAGTTTTTTTGTTATTACCACGCGCAGGTCATGTTATAAAATCAGAACATAATATTGGGGGGGGGGGGGGGGGGGGGGCATCTCCCATACAAACTTTTTTCTCCAAGGTGAATATCTCTAAAAGGGACCTGAAAATTGGTACAGAGCTATAGGATAACAACACCATTCTCACCAATAAAACTGGGGGTTAACCAAAATGGGACGTGGCACCTCCCATACGAATAAAATACTTCATAGTCCATATCTCTGGAAGTATTCATGTTAGACCACTGAAATTTGGCAAGGGGTTATATGGGATCGACCCGTACCGCATCCAAAAAAAAAAACTGTGGGTAACGAAAAAGGGGGCGTGGCACCTCCCATACGAATGAAATACTTCATAGTCCATATCTCGGGAAGTATTTAGGTTAGACCACTGAAATGTCATGAGGAGTTAAATAAGATTAATCCCTATCATCTCCAAAAAAACTGGAGATAAACAAAAAAGGCGCGTGGCACCTCCCAAACGATGGAAACATTTCATAGTCCATATCCCTGAAAGTATTTAGGTTAGACCACTGAAATTTCGTGAGGAGTTAAACAAGATTAATCCCTGCCACCTCCAAAAAAACTGGGGATAACGAAAAAGGGGGCGTGGTTCCTCCTATACGAAGGAGATAGGGACATGGATTAAAATAGATATAGGGATCGGGTTAGAGAAACATGCAGGGAAATAAATTTGTGGCAGGACAACGTCTGCCGGGTCAGCTAGTATGTATATAAAAATGAAATGGTGTATAATTGTAACGCTAAAACTCGAAAACGGCTGAACCAAATGAAATACTTCCTTTGGGGGATTTGTTTGTTATTACCACGGGCAGGTCATGTCTTAAAATCAGAACAAAATATTAAGGGGGCGTGGCACCTCCCATACAAACTGAATTTTCCAAGTTGAATATCTTCAAAAGTGTTTAAGGTAGGAACATGAAAATTGGTACAGAGCTACAGGATAACAGCACCACTCTCACCTATAAAACCGGGGGTTACCCAATAAGGGGGCGTGGTACCTCCCATACAAACTAAATTTTTTAAGCAGAATATCTGTGAAAGGGTTCAAGGTAGGGACCTGAAAATTGGTATAGACCTATATGGTATCAAAAGCCTTCTTACACATAAAAGAAGGGGTAATCGGAAAAGGGGGCGTGGCACCTCCCATACAAACTGAATTTTTCAAGTTGAATATCTTCAAAAGTGTTTAAGGTAGGAACATGAAAATTGGTACAGAGCTACAGGATAACAGCACCACTCTCACCTATAAAACCGGGGGTTATCCAATAAGGGGGCGTGGTACCTCCCATACAAACTAAATTTTTTAAGCAGAATATCTGTGAAAGGGTTCAAGGTAGGGACCTGAAAATTGGTATAGACCTATATGGTATCAAAAGCCTTCTTACACATAAAATAAGGGGTAATCGGAAAAGGGGGCGTGGCACCTCCCATACAAACTGAATCTTTCAAGGTGAATATCTTCAAAAGTGTTTAAGGTAGGAACATGAAAATTGGTATAGAGATATAGGATAACAACACCATTCTCACCCATAAAACTTGAGGTTATCGAAAAAGGGGGCGTGGTACCTCCCATACAATCTTTAATTATTTTGGTTGTTAATCTATATCTATATATATAAAAATGAAATGGTGTATAATTGTAACGCCAAAACTCGAAAACGGCTGAACCAAATGAAATACTTCCTTTAGGGGATTTGTTTGTTATTACCAAGCGCAGGTCATGTCTTAAAATCAGAACAAACTATTAAGGGGGCGAGACACCTCCCATACAAACTGAATTTTTCAAGTTGAATATCTTCAAAAGTTTTTAAGGTAGGAACATGAAAATTGGTACAGAGCTACAGGATAACAGCACCACTCTCACCTATAAAACCGGGGGTTATCCAATAAGGGGGCGTGGTACCTCCCATACAAACTAAATTTTTTAAGCAGAATATCTGTGAAAGGGTTCAAGGTAGGGACCTGAAAATTGGTATAGACCTATATGGTATCAAAAGCCTTCTTACACATAAAAGAAGGGGTAATCGGAAAAGGCGGCGTGGCACCTCCCTTACGAATGAAATACTTCATAGTGGATATCTCAGGAAGTATTCATGTTAGACCACAGAAATTTGGTAAGGGATTATATGAGATCGACCCCTACTACCTCCAAAAAAGCTGGGGATAACGAAAACGGGGGCGTGGCACCTCCCATACAAATGAAATATTTCATAGTCGATATCTCTGGAAGTATTCATGTTAGACCACTGAAATTTGGTAAGAGGTTATATGAGATCGATCCCTACCACCTCCAAAAAAACTGGGGATAACGAAAAAGGGGGCGTGGCACATCTCATACGAATGAAATACTTCATAGTCCATATCTCTGAAAGTACTTATGTTAGACCACTGAAACTTGGTTAGAGGTTAGATGAGGTCGATCCCTACCACCTCAAAAAAAACTAGGGTAACGAAAAAGGGGGCGTGGCACCTCCCATACGAATGAATTACTTCATAGTCCATATCTCGGGAAGTGTTTAGGTTAGACCACTGAAATTTCTTGAGGAGTTAAATAAGATTAATCCCATCATCTCCAAAAAAACTGGAGATAAAGAAAAAGGGGGCGTGGTTTCTCCTATATGAAGGAAACATTTCATAGCCCATATCTCTGCAAGTATTTATGTTAGACCACTGAAATTTGGTGAGGGTTTATATGTGATCGATCCCTAATACCTCCCAAAAAACTCGAGTTAACGATAAAAGGGGCGTGGCACCTCCCATACGAATAAAATACTTCATAGTCCATATCTCTGGAAGTATTCATGTTAGACCACTGAAATTTGGCAAGGGGTTATATGGGATCGACCCGTACCGCATCCAAAAAAAAAACTGTGGGTAACGAAAAAGGGGGCGTGGCACCTCCCATACGAATGAAATACTTCATAGTCCATATCTCGGGAAGTATTTAGGTTAGACCACTGAAATGTCATGAGGAGTTAAATAAGATTAATCCCTATCATCTCCAAAAAAACTGGAGATAAACAAAAAAGGCGCGTGGCACCTCCCAAACGATGGAAACATTTCATAGTCCATATCCCTGAAAGTATTTAGGTTAGACCACTGAAATTTCGTGAGGAGTTAAACAAGATTAATCCCTGCCACCTCCAAAAAAACTGGGGATAACGAAAAAGGGGGCGTGGTTCCTCCTATACGAAGGAGATAGGGACATGGATTAAAATAGATATAGGGATCGGGTTAGAGAAACATGCAGGGAAATAAATTTGTGGCAGGACAACGTCTGCCGGGTCAGCTAGTATGTATATAAAAATGATATGGTGTATAATTGTAACGCTAAAACTCGAAAACGGCTGAACCAAATGAAATACTTCCTTTGGGGGATTTGTTTGTTATTACCACGGGCAGGTCATGTCTTAAAATCAGAACAAAATATTAAGGGGGCGTGGCACCTCCCATACAAACTGAATTTTTCAAGTTGAATATCTTCAAAAGTGTTTAAGGTAGGAACATGAAAATTGGTACAGAGCTACAGGATAACAGCACCACTCTCACCTATTAAACCGGGGGTTACCCAATAAGGGGGCGTGGTACCTCCCATACAAACTAAATTTTTTAAGCAGAATATCTGTGAAAGGGTTCAAGGTAGGGACCTGAAAATTGGTATAGACCTATATGGTATCAAAAGCCTTCTTACACATAAAAGAAGGGGTAATCGGAAAAGGGGGCGTGGCACCTCCCATACAAACTGAATTTTTCAAGGTGAATATCTTCAAAAGTGTTTAAGGTAGGAACATGAAAATTGGTATAGAGATATAGGATAACAACACCATTCTCACCCATAAAACTTGAGGTTATCGAAAAAGGGGGCGTGGTACCTCCCATACAATCTTTAATTATTTTGGTTGTTAATCTATATCTATATATATAAAAATGAAATGGTGTATAATTGTAACGCCAAAACTCGAAAACGGCTGAACCAAATGAAATACTTCCTTTAGGGGATTTGTTTGTTATTACCACGCGCAGGTCATGTCTTAAAATCAGAACAAACTATTAAGGGGGCGAGACACCTCCCATACAAACTGAATTTTTCAAGTTGAATATCTTCAAAAGTTTTTAAGGTAGGAACATGAAAATTGGTACAGAGCTACAGGATAACAGCACCACTCTCACCTATAAAACCGGGGGTTATCCAATAAGGGGGCGTGGTACCTCCCATACAAACTAAATTTTTTAAGCAGAATATCTGTGAAAGGGTTCAAGGCAGGGACCTGAAAATTGGTATAGACCTATATGGTATCAAAAGCCTTCTTACACATAAAAGAAGGGGTAATCGGAAAAGGGGGCGTGGCACCTCACTTACGAATGAAATACTTCATAGTGGATATCTCAGGAAGTATTCATGTTAGACCACAGAAATTTGGTAAGGGATTATATGAGATCGACCCCTACTACCTCCAAAAAAGCTGGGGATAACGAAAACGGGGGCGTGGCACCTCCCATACAAATGAAATATTTCATAGTCGATATCTCTGGAAGTATTCATGTTAGACCACTGAAATTTGGTAAGAGGTTATATGAGATCGATCCCTACCACCTCCAAAAAAACTGGGGATAACGAAAAAGGGGGCGTGGCACATCTCATACGAATGAAATACTTCATAGTCCATATCTCTGAAAGTACTTATGTTAGACCACTGAAACTTGGTTAGAGGTTAGATGAGGTCGATCCCTACCACCTCAAAAAAAACTAGGGTAACGAAAAAGGGGGCGTGGCACCTCCCATACGAATGAATTACTTCATAGTCCATATCTCGGGAAGTGTTTAGGTTAGACCACTGAAATTTCTTGAGGAGTTAAATAAGATTAATCCCATCATCTCCAAAAAAACTGGAGATAAAGAAAAAGGGGGCGTGGTTTCTCCTATATGAAGGAAACATTTCATAGCCCATATCTCTGCAAGTATTTATGTTAGACCACTGAAATTTGGTGAGGGTTTATATGTGATCGATCCCTAATACCTCCCAAAAAACTCGAGTTAACGATAAAGGGGGCGTGGCACCTCCCATACGAATAAAATACTTCATAGTTCATATCTCTAGAAGTATTTAGGTTAGACCACTGAAATTTTGTGAGGAGTTATATAAAATCAATCCCGGACACCTCCAAAAAAAACTGGGGATAAGGAAAAAGGGGGCGTGGTTTCTCCTATATGAAGGAGATAGGGATATGGTTTAAAATAGATATAGGGATCGGGTTAGAAAAACAGAGAGGGAAATAAATTTGTGGCAGGACAACGTCTGCCGGGTCAGCTAGTACATATATATAAAAATGAAATGGTGTATAATTGTAACGCTAAAACTCCAAAAACGGCTGAACCAAAAGAAATACTTCCTTTGGGGGATTTGTTTGGTATTACCACGCGCAGGTCATGTCTTAAAATCAGAACAAAATATTAAGGGGGCGTGGCACCTCCCATACAAACTGAATTTTTCAAGTTGAATATCTTCAAAAGTGTTTAAGGTAGGAACATGAAAATTGGTACAGAGCTACAGGATAACAGCACCACTCTCACCTATAAAACCGGGGGTTATCCAATAAGGGGGCGTGGTACCTCCCATACAAACTAAATTTTTTAAGCAGAATATCTGTGAAAGGGTTCAAGGTAGGGACCTGAAAATTGGTATAGACCTATATGGTATCAAAAGCCTTCTTACACATAAAATAAGGGGTAATCGGAAAAGGGGGCGTGGCACCTCCCATACAAACTGAATCTTTCAAGGTGAATATCTTCAAAAGTGTTTAAGGTAGGAACATGAAAATTGGTATAGAGATATAGGATAACAACACCATTCTCACCCATAAAACTTGGGGTTATCGAAAAAGGGGGCGTGGTACCTCCCATACAATCTTTAATTATTTTGGTTGTTAATCTATATCTATATACATATATAAAAATGAAATGGTGTTCAGTCGTCACGCTAAAACTCGAAAACGGCTGAACCAAATTATATACTTCCTTTGGGGGGTTTGTTTGTTATTACCACGCGCAGGTCATGTATTAAAATCAAAACAAAATATTAGGGGGGCGTGGTACCTCCTTTACAATCTTATTAATTCCACCATATTTTATATCTCATCTTATTAATTCCACCATAATTTATAGGTATCTCCTTTTTGTTTATTTCCCCCCTAGCGCGATATTTTCATTCTGTGTTGAATTGGTTTTTGTCGTAGCTGCGTACAAGCCAATTTTTCAGAAACAGATGTCGCTGCATGGTTCAACGCAGTGTTCAAATTGGGTCGTTTTTTTTTGGGTTTCATACTAAACACATTAAAATGTTAAGAAGTTGCGTCGTTTTTTTAAATTTTTTTTAACGTATTACCATCTTGAATATATATATATTTTTTCATAATCAAAAAAAAACCATCACGAAATTTGGTATTAAACGAAAATTCTTTGGGTATTTTTGTTTTAATAATGTGTATACCACGGATCTACGTGAAAGCGCACCGACTTCTGTTGGTGAAGTCTTAAGGTACGGGTACATCTAACGACACGACGCGACACGACCAAATAGTTGCCTATTTGATCAACATTGTTGTGTCGCGTCGTGTTGCGTGGTGCTGCTGTCGCTAGGTGTACTCTGCTACATATGCATCTCCCATACAAACTTTTTTCTCCAAGGTGAATATCTCTAAAAGGGACCTGAAAATGAGTACAGAGCTATAGGATAACAACACCATTCTCACCCATAAAACTGGGTGTTAACCAAAATAGGACGTGGCACCTCCCATACGAATAAAATACTTCATAGTCCATATCTCTGGAAGTATTCATGTTAGACCACTGAAATTTGGCAAGGGGTTATATGGGATCGATCCCTACCACATCCAAAAAAAAAACTGGGGGTAACGAAAAAGGGGGCGTGGTACCTCCCATACGAATGAAATACTTCATAGTCCATATCTCGGGAAGTATTTAGGTTAGACCACTGAAATGTCATGAGGAGTTAAATAAGATTAATCCCTATCATCTCCAAAAAAAAACTGGAGATAAACAAAAAGGGGGCGTGGCACCTCCCAAACGATGGAAACATTTCATAGTCCATATCCCTGAAAGTATTTACGTTAGACCACTGAAATTTCGTGAGGAGTTAAACAAGATTAATCCCTGCCACCTCCAAAAAAACTGGGGATAACGAAAAAGGGGGCGTGGTTCCTCCTATACGAAGGAGATAGGGATATGGATTAAAATAGATAGGGATCGGGTTAGAGAAACATGCAGGGAAATAAATTTGTGGCAGGACAACGTCTGCCGAGTCAGCTAGTAATGTATAAACATAAAATAGAATGTGTATAAAAACCAAAAACAATCACACTATCAATTATTAGCAACAATAAAAATGTACAAATGTGTAGTTGCACTTGATAGTTGTTGGTTAATATGGAAAACCTTCAATATTTACCATCTTTAACAGCTGGCAATCCTAACTTGCGGCCAGATTTATTTAGGCAACCCTATACCATAATAATCAGAAAAAAATTACCTCAATTTTGATCTATAAAAGATCAATATACGTTATGGGTGTAAAAATGTATCGAAATCATACCTGCTTATACCAGGCTGCGGAGAGGTGCGGCCAAGCGGGCAACGGCAACCCCGATTTTTTTAAGTCTTTACACCTATTGCCATGAAGTGAACGATATTTTATCTCAAAACTTGATGGGTGAAATTTTTCCCGCAAAATTAATTAATAATAATTTAATTAAAAATACTTGCGGCCACATTTTGATTGGCAACCTGGTGAATTTTTATTCTCGTAATCATAAATATGAGTAAAAATATTGATTTTAGCATGTACTCGATGACAACACAAATCTGCAGCCGGATCTTAGACTATTACCCATGACAAACGTAAACCAATTACTTCGAGCATATGTGGGGACAACTAAAATGAAACTTAAGACAAGGATTTCCGCACATAAGTCAAATATAAAATTAAGGAATATTTTTTCGGACAACAAGACAGCGTTGTCATCCCAGAAAAATTACAGCAAACGTTATACATTAGAAATGCTGCATATTACGAACACCCCTAATAACACGCGGATGAATTACAAAATAGACACCGATCAGCTGGCGAGAGTTTACAGAGATTTATACTGCACCAAATTTGGCGAATTTGAATGTGGCATTTCGAACCTGTTTACACTGGCAAATTTGCATTTGGCTTCACCTTCCCTGCAAGAATCTTCTACCAGAATACAAAGAAACCGAAAGAAAATGCACCACCTTGATGTTTTAAACACATGTAGAGTAATAATAAATGAAGAATCAAGGAGGCATCTCTCTTTTCTTAGTGGAACTGGTCCAATATCATAAAAAAAATAGTTGAAATTGTTATTTAGAACTGTGCATAATCCAAAAGTTTTCACACGTTAATTACCCATTAAGGTTCTTGCTGGGCAATTCTAAATGTGGAACACAGGCAGGGTTGCTATTTTGAGGAATTGTGGATTGTATTGTTCAGCGAATGAGGCCAAATGCGATGGAATTCCAAATTTGGAAAATGAAATTTGTATGGAAAAAAGCGCCAAATTTACCAAATTTGGTGCTGTGTAAATGTACTTTTAGTTGGGTCAAAATCTGCCAACTGTGCAAACGTTTTTTCGATGTGCGAGCTTTTTTTGCGCAATAATTTTTTTTCGGTTAACAATCAAAAAAAAAAGACCCCTATTTTTTATTTTTCGAAATTCGAATTATTTTCGAAGTTATGGGTATTCGAAATTTTTCAAAGGCCTTTGGATTTTATTTATTTACTCGCGATCGGTTTAACCGATTTTGCTCATATTTGGTACAGTTAAAGAGGATGAATACGTCTCCTCAGTAAAATAAATAAAAGTAAAAAAAAACTTCTCAATCGCTTTCAATTGTGTTACTAGTCTTATTTTATTGTGTAATTCATAACAAAAAATAATCTAAAAAAAAAAGTGTTAGTTTACCATACAACGAAAGTTAGAGGCATTTTTCTGCACGCGCATCGTATTTTTCGTATGTAATGGTCATACGTCGTCGCTACCATGCCCTATGCTGGCCTTACAAGCGCATCAAAATCCATGTTTTTCATACGGATAGCTTTAGGTAGGTGTCATGTTGAGTGCGAAAACCCCAAAATGTATGTATGTATGTATTTGTGGTTTGCATTCAGGCCAATATGATTATGGTTGGATAGTAGGTAGGTACTTATTTCGAAGGATGCTCATTTAGGACAGAGTTCTATTGATGGGAATGCAGGAATGTCACGGATTGACGTTAACCCTTCTGCTATGTTAGGAAAAAATTACACATATAGTGTTTTGGGTCAATTTGACCCACTTATAAAAACTCCACTAATAACACGATTTTATTGAGAGAATTCATATTTTTGGGGTGTGGTTGCTGAGTGACCGCGCTCAATCCCGACTCTTGCGTCCTCGTTCGTGCACTCTGGGCAACGTTGAGCTACCTAGGCTCGCGGCAGAAAGAGAGGGAGCCCCGGGGGGGCCACTCTGACATACTTGGTTTAAGGGCTCACCGGGGTCTTTTTCGCAGCGTCTGTACACCAAGAGGTGCGGCTGTAAGCGGGCGTCTGTCTTGAAGCAAGCGGCTCGCTATATAAATGTGCAAAACTTTTCCCTCCCAATCCAGGGTGTTATGCGATACCGTGCCCATTGGACGTTTGCAGCCGGGAGGCAAATCGTGGCTGTAGTCGAACGGAGCCTCACTGATACCGGGCCGCCTCAGGGAGTAACTATGGTCTTACCGCGGTATGGGGCTCTGCCGCGGCGGACGACACACTTCCCCTTACACTACCCTTGACCCTAAGCTGGCCTTGTCCGGCGAGGGGTCGTACGAACAAGATGAAGAACACACAAAATACAAAGCAATTAACGACTTCGTTTACTCCGCAGCAGAGAAGAACTATGCTGGAGCAAGCGAAAACACAACGCCGGAGGACAAACTCCGCCTCAAAGTTAACTGGGAGGCCGACAACGATGGAAACTACGGGTCAGTCATCCCCCAAACTGCTATCAAGTAAGAGTGACTTGATGGGAGCAAGCAACAGTGCGGCTGCCTACGCAGTCAAGCAGAAAACGGCGGAAGCTAAGCTTCCATCAAGCGCTGGCACGAAACCCAATCTCTTCACATCTGGGGCAATGGTCTCACGACCTGGTTTCAGAGTTTCGAAAGAGAAGGACGACGCCGTAAAGGGAGAGACCGCGATGGCAACTACGAGTCTGAATCCCCCCAAAGAGGCATCTCCCCGACGCTTTGCGTACTGGGATAAAAGAAAGGCCGCAAGGATCCTTAAAAAATATGAGGGAGCATCGCAGGAGAAGCTGTCGCCGGAAGAAAGGAAGATGGTGGAGGAAGCGAAAGCTCTGATACCAAATTTCCAGAGGCCCTATGTGCCTAAGAGGGTGAACGGTAATCCCTTCAAACGCCAGAGATCGGACGGAGAGGTAGACCCCCATCCGAAGCGGCATCAGGTCAACCCCGTAGTGGGAAAACTCAGCTTTGCTGAAGTAACCAAGGACAGAATCCTTATAGGTTTCATTGACCGAGGTAACGACCGTTGGTCCATCCCCAAAGACCAGTGGCTGTATGTCCGGAATGAAATGGGCAGGGCCCTCCTCCACTTAATGCGTGAGTCTCCGGGTAGTCCGCCGCGAGGTACTGACGCGGGCTGGCACCAAGGTCAGATCAAAATATTCGCGTGCGAGGATGCAAGAACTGTCGCACTGTATAAGGCAGCAGTTGCAAGACTGGGTGAAGTCTATCCAGGGGCAAGACTAGATGTCGTCGACTGGAAGGACATTCCTGCTCGGCCAAGGGCAAGGGCATGGATTCCTGCCGTCCCTGCAGAACCCGAGAATATTCTTGAGATGCTGCAGGTCTGGAATCCGTCTCTCCCGACGCAGGATTGGGGCGTCAATCTGGTCGATGATGTGGTTGGGCCCAATAGACAGGTGGTTATCACTCTGAATAAGGAGGCGCTCGAGCCCCTTAAACGGTGCAACGGACGAGTGCATTACGGCTTGGGTCAGATCGTGATCCACGTATACCGTGGCGATGCACAGCGCGCTGCTATTCCGGACGCTCCGGAGGACTCGGAGATCGAGGCATCGGAAGGGGAAGCAGAGGAGTCCGACGCGGAAAGTATGTTATCCGCCACGTCAAATTGCGATGGTGCTGCGAACAACTCGGCGATAGAAGAAAGCCTGCTTGACGAAGAAGGCCTCGACGTCACGATCGTGGCTAAACCTGAGCACACTAACGTTGATGCTGCTTCAGACAGCAGGGTTCCCGCCACGCCAAATCGTGCAGGTGCTCTGAACAACTCCTCGTTGAGAGACAGCCCCCGGAACAGGCCAGACCTCGACGACACGCTGGCGGCAGGGATGTCTGAGCTCTCTCATGTTGGTGGTGCTTCAGATAAATCTGCACAAATCTAAAGCAGCCTCGGCTGTTTTAAGCAGTCGTCTTTCTAAAGGCGACGTAGACGTGGTCCTTATCCAAGAGCCCTGGGTCAATAGCTCTAGGATCTGTGGATTGGGGACTAAGGGGTACAAGCTCATCCAAGCCAATGATGAGGGCAAGGTCAGAACCTGTATTTTGGTAAAGTCTGAGCTAAACACCTTTCTATTACCCAACTACTCAAATGGTGACGTTACAGCTGCCAGCTTAACAGTCGGCAGCACCAGCCTAACGATGGCGTCGGTCTATATGCCCTATGACGCCAAAGAACCTCCTCCACAAAAGGAGGTGAAAGATCTGGTGGATAATTTCTGTACGGGCCATCTTATTATTGGAGCTGACGCTAATGCTCATCACGTCCAGTGGGGAAGCTCCGATATTAACGCTAGGGGCGAGTCTCTGTTTGACTACCTACTAACAACTAACCTGGTGGTTTGTAACGTGGGTAACGAGCCTACTTTTATAACTAAAGCTCGTAGGGAGGTTATAGACCTCACTGTTTGTAGCGAAGGTGCTTATGAGTGGGTCAGAAAATGGCGTGTTCTTGATGAGCATTCATTTTCTGACCATCGGTACATAGAAATTGTGTTAGACTTTATTGTTGAGCAGCCAGTTATGAAACGAAATCCACGCAACACTAACTGGCAGCTACATAACCAAATATTAGCTAGGGACCTACCAGTATTACCTCCACAAGCCCCCTCATCAGTGGGAGAACTGGATGATCTGGTAACGACCTTTACAACGGCGCTCTCAAATGCCCTAGAGCAGGCTTGTCCAGTACCAAAACCACGCGGCAAACATAGACCCCACTGGTGGTCTTACGACCTGGATTCGTTCCGTATATCATGCAGGAAGCAATTTAACAAGGCCAAGAGCATCGGTACGGAGCCTGAATGGCTCGAATATAAAGCTAAACTGAGGGCCTATAAAAAGGCTCTAAGGCAAGCGAAGAGAACTTCGTGGAGAAATTTCTGCACCGGGGTCGAAAAAGTCGATGATACAGCGAGACTTAGACGAGTGCTATCAAAAACTCAAACAGCCATTAGCTATTTACGGAAGCCTGACGGATCTTGGACCAGCACGGAAGGGGAAACCCTGGAGCTGCTCCTGAACACACACTTTCCGGGGAACTTGTATGATGCACCTGTAGCATCTGCAACAAACCTGGCGGTAAACATACCCATTACGGAGGAAAGGGTAAGGTGGGCAATCAAAAGCTTTGAGCCGTTCAAGGCAGCCGGGCCAGACGGGATTTTCCCCGCACAACTTATAAACACGCTGGAAATATCAGCTAAATGGCTGGTAGTTCTCTATTCAGCCTGCCTGGCTCTTAATTACATTCCGTGCTCCTGGAGAAGCGCCACGGTAGTCTTTATTCCAAAGGCTGGGAAGGCCTCACACTATGAGCCTAAAGACTACAGACCGATCAGTCTCTCGTCTTTTGCACTTAAAACCTTCGAGAGGATAATTAGCGATTATCTCTCCTCTACTATTGATAGCAACCTTATTTCTAGCTATCAACATGCATACACCAAAGGTAAATCAACGGAAACTGCGCTCCACAGCCTAGTCTCTATTGTTGAAAAATCATTGCACGAAAAGGAGTACTGTCTCGTGGCCTTTCTGGACATCGAAGGGGCTTTCAACAATATAAGGCCGGAGGCTATTAACACTGCTTTAACAAACCTGGGCATAAATAGGTCTCTTATTGGACTAATTGATCAACTACTAAAGGGAAGGAAAATAGTTTCTTCACTGGGAACAGTTGATCTTTCACGCTATGTCACAAGAGGAACGCCTCAGGGTGGTGTTCTCTCCCCCCATCCTATGGAACCTCACCGTAAACTCGCTGCTACGAGACACAAGGTGGGGGGGCGGGAAGATAGTGGCATATGCAGACGATTTAGCTATTGCATATAGGGGCAAATTCCCACAAACCCTGTGTGACTTGATGCAAGTAGCACTGCGAGAAGTTTCTTCATGGTCCTCTCGCTGCGGACTTAGCATCAACCCGGGAAAGGTGGAGCTTGTCCTTTATACCAGGCGGTACAAGATACCACCGCTGAACCTACCAGAACTAGATGGCGTGCGCCTGAACTTAGCTGATAAAGCCAAATTCCTAGGCACAGTTCTAGATAGAAAGCTTAACTGGAAGGAGAATGTCATCCAGCGCCAGAGGAAAGCGTGCATTGCACTTTACACGTGTAAAAGAGCCATTGGCAAAAAATGGGGGCTCAACCCCAAAATTTGCAG
The DNA here is from genome assembly GCA_964058755.1 of Campiglossa producta. NCBI lineage: Eukaryota > Metazoa > Arthropoda > Insecta > Diptera > Tephritidae > Campiglossa > Campiglossa producta. Next base: position 128,962,425 of record CAXKVI010000001.1, on the reverse strand, counting down.
ATGGATCTACACTGCGATAATCCAGCCAATTATGCTGTATGGAGTCGTGGTATGGTGGCCTGCGCTAGGAAAGGCAACAAACCTAATTCTGTTAGGAAAAGTCCACAGATCGAGCATGATCTGTATAAGCGGGGCGTTAAGAACAACGCCCAATGAAGCTCTCCAGGCCATTCTTGGCTTTTTGCCACTCGATCTGGAAGGGTACCGGGCAGCAGCGGCATCGGCTCTGCGTCTAAGGGAAACGTCCGTCTGGGGCGCAAGCACTATTGGACACTCCTGTATTCTAAGATCTTACAGCTTTCTCCCTCTGAGCACAGATCGGTGTGCGACCACAACAGTCGGAGATTGTTGTTTTAGAATAAACATTCCCAGCAGGGAAGACTGGGAGAACATAGATCGGTGTCCCGCTACTAATGGCGGCACTTTTATATACACCGACGGCTCGAAGTTAGACGGCAGAGTCGGAGGAGGGGTTTACTCAAGGGATTTGGACCTAGAACTCTCCTTTAGACTACCTGATCACTGCAGCGTCTTCCAGGCTGAAGTTTCTGCAATCATGGACGCCGTGACTTGGATAGGTAAACGCACCATCGGACAGGATATCTGTATTTTCAGCGACAGCCAAGCGGCCATCAAATCCCTTGGCTCTTACTCGTTCAACTCTGAACTGACGCTCAGCTGTCGTCGATCTCTTCAAGAGATGGCCCAACAGAACCGCGTGAACCTCACATGGGTCCCGGGACACAGGGACATTGAGGGAAACTGTAGGGCAGACGAACTTGCCAGGCAGGGCACGACCAAGCAGATTCTTCAAGATAAAGAGCGCATAGGTATGCCGTTTGCCACGTGCAAGCTAATGCTGAAGGAGCATACACTCCGCGAAGCCAACGAAAGATGGCTACAAGCCCCAGGGTGCCGGATATCCAAGCAAACCTGGCCAAAATGCGATCTTAAAAGATCTAGACACATATACGCCCTAAAAAGGAAGGAAATCTCCATATTAATAGGTGTTTTAACCGGGCACTGCCTTATTGGTAGGCACGCAGCAAGGCTAGGCGTTCCCTACCGACGATGCTGCAGGAGTTGCAAAGATGATGAGGAAGAGGAAACTGTGGAGCACCTCATCTGCAACTGCCCGGCCTTAAGCGGAGCGAGAAGGCGCTCTCTGGGAGTTCCCTTCCTGGTTAGCTTAAGCCAGGTCGCGGAGCTAGACATAAAGGACTTGATGGCCTTCATCAAGTTATCAAAATGGTTCGAGGAGGGGTAGCGGTGTCGGTTAGGAGTGTCAGTCCCGGGTTTCGGCTATATGGAGAGTCCCAACAGCACTGGGATTTTCCATATGGCCGGGCCCCGGGACTGACTTTCCTAGTGTTTGGTGGTATCACAACGGGCCTTTTATTACTGGCCTAGGTGTGCCTTTGCGGCAGCCACTTCTACCTACCTACCTATTTGAATCAAATTAAGTGTATGTTAATTGTAGAAAATAGTTGAGATATGTATGTTTTAACGGCAATTTTCACAAACTAAGCTGCTATGTTCCTTGCAAACAAATTTTTGGCACGTACCGCAAACAGTTGAATATTTGTTCGAATTTTTTGTATGATGACAGAAGAAACATCGCTGTCGTTTTTTGGCGGATTCATTTCTGGCAGAAATATTAGAAGTAGATGCTACTTCTGCAGATTTGGAGTTTTCTTGAATATTTTTTACTATATTCTTAGCAGCGATTCCTCGCGGCAGTCTCCCTCTGCGAACAATATTTGGTTCGACCATTTGCTTTCCCAGCTCTTCAAGAAAAAGTCTTCGCTTATAAAGCTTGTTGGAATTCCATGAGGGATTTATCTCTGTCCATATTACGTATGCGTTATATGCAGAAATATCTAACATATTCGAAAAGAGGGCAACTGGCCAACGTTTGGTCTGACGTTTACATGTATAGTTAGCAACCAGCTGATCAAGCGCATCCACACCAGCTTTTGTTTTATTATAGTGAAGTATTATTTCAGGTTTTTTTCTGTCACCCTCATCAACAAGTGAAGAATGGTGAAGGGAGCTCAATGCTACAACAAATTTATATTTTTTTGGGACGTACGATACAATAGTTACATTATCCGTAAATAAAAATTGGCTTTCTAAAACGTTCTTTTTCTTCATGTCGACAATTTCTCGTGGCAAAAAAAGCTTATTTTTCCTCACTGTACCGACTAAAGTAATGTTCCTGCGAAGTAGCTAAATGGAGAGATTGTACGTCGTAAAAAAGTTATCGCAAGTAATAGTGTGACCTCTGGGAAGGGGTTCTGATAGGGATAGAACAACACGTTCACCTAAAAATATTTGTATAGATACGGTTTCTTTATACTGTACATAGGTTGGAGACATACAAAAAGCCAATTTATTAATGCATTACCTTGGTTCCTTTCCGGTTGCGTATTTCTTGCCCGTCCTAAATAAACTTCCATGTTCCAGGCATACTTGCTTTTTGCATCACACAGAGCCCATATTTTTAAGCCGTATTTTGCGGGCTTCGATGGAATGTATTGCCTGAAGATGCAACAACCACGAAAAGGTACTAACTGCTCATCTATTGTTACATTTTCATGTAAGTGATAATATGACCTGAGCTGCCGATTCCATTGATCCCAAATGTTTCTTATTGGTGCTAATTTATCACGCTGTCTTCTCTCGTCCCTGTCTGCAGCGGAGTCAAAACGAAGGCATCGTGATATGTTCATAAATCTTTCCAAACTCATTGTGGCCCGAAAAATTGGTCTGCCATTATTTTCATCCCACAAATGAATTAGACTTTCATTGTGCGATTTGTATACTCCTGCTAAGATTTGCAATCCTATGTATGCTTCCAATTCTATAAGGTCTATAGTTTTCCAATTGTCTCCAAAAAACTGCAATCCTTTGATGTTGCTCATTTCTACCACTATGTTTTTTATACTTGAGGGCATGAAAATATCAAAAGAGGATTTTATATCTGTGACCATAGAAATAGCTCGCTTTGATGGGCCAGGACTTTGACATAAAATTTGATTTCGAGGAATTTTGCCTCTAGAAATTGGAGGTGGCTGATCATGCCATATTATGCTCTTATCTTTCCATAAAATATTTGGCAAATTGACTTCTTCTGACGCATTGCTACCTTCAACAACGACATCTACTTCACTTTCACTGGATGAAGTGTTTGAATCGTCCATTTCATTTTCTGCGATAGGTACAAAGTCTTCATCACTATCACTTTCGTCGAAAATATCCTCAGCATCAGAATTAATAATTTGGTGTATTTCTTCAATACTTAGTTTCTTTTCAAAAATAAAATAATAAAAATGTGTAACAACAATAAAAACATAATAAATTCAACTTGACTTACTCTCTTCCTTTGGGACATTGTAGAAATATATATTTAGCAATCACTTTCTTTATAAAAACTTTGATAAGCTCCTTACTGCGCGAAAATAAATTACTAACTATCGACACTTACTCTTTGCACAGGTGCATAAAGCGGGAGTTCCCCTTTTTCGAAAAGGCTATACATTTATCGATAATATATGTATAAACATAGAGCTGTGCAAAATATACTCAATATCCGATAACTAGCTTTCTTTGTCGGCGTTTTTGATCGAGTGATGTAATAATAAACGTCAAAATGTTTCAAAATACTAGGTGGGTCAAATTGACCCAACAACGTAATAAGTGTAATGAAATTACATTTGGCATCCTCTAGCAACAAAGAAAACAGATGTTATATTAATTTTCATATTTATCTATTCCTTTTACTGCAGTTAACAAATAGAAAAAGAATCAATACAATACGACTAGACTAACAGGCGAATTTCGATTAGTTTTACTGAAAATTGGGTAAAATTGACCCAAACATAGTAGAAGGGTTAATTACAGAGTATAGCTATGGGGATCTCAGTTTTTTAATAATACCTGACAATACCTACTTACAAAAAATTAATAAGCGCGATTTGTTTTGTTTTAATTTAATATCTATATATTTCTTATGTTTTATATTTCGTACATATTTTTCATGAAAACTTAAACTAATTTTTATTAAGCCTCTTTTTAAAAACACTTTCTTTTACAAATTTGGCTGAACTTGAATATAGTTTACATGCTAATGATCCACTTAGTAGAAAAAAACAATGGTATGATCGGGTATTTTTCACCGTTTTCGCCAGTCGGTATCTTGATTCTAGGATATTGCTATGCGCATTGTGCTCTTCTGTTGTGGAGTAGCTAAACTCAATTTTTTTAAAAAACGTTATTGCCCATTCGTATAAGAGTTTTGGTGTTGTTATATGCCTGGTTTGTAAAGCCGACCTGTAGGCATGTCTTTTATCGGTGCCGCCAATTCCATCACATGCACCTTTACCATGGGAGGTAGCGAAAAAATTCCATTCAGCCTCGACACCGAAATCTTCTTTATGTTTGGTTAAATTAATCAAATTATACTTATTCTTATATTGCGAGGCAGCGCCATCAGAGAAATAATATATTTTTTTAATATTTTGTGGTCCAAATTTTGTTTTTAATTGAGTGATCAATTTTGTGTTGAAATAATGCACTGCATTTGCATCGTGAAGTAGGTGATCAGAAATAACTACGAAGTTAATGTTTTTGAGCATATTATTTTCCCGGAAGTATATAACGAATGGATGTATTGTAGCCTGCACATTCGCCCAATGTTGGGATTGTATGGCATCCTGTACTTGGCAAGTATAATTTTCAGAAAAATCCAATGCAATTAAAAACTCTCCCTTCTTTAGTGAATTTTTCGTGTGAGCGAAATAATCATTTTGGACCTTGGTTAAAAAATCATGTTTCACAACTGCAGGCTCATCATCTATGAGGACCTTAAGAAACTCTTCTGTGGGCAAAGATCGAAGCATTAATTCACACCTACCAAAAATAAAATTTTTAATAGTAATTTAGATAAATAAACTAATAAAAACAAATTTAGTGATAAAAAACGAACCTATCGGTACTTGACCATTCTTTGAACTCTATCAATGATACATTATTGGCTTCTAATATGCGCTTGAGTTTGTTGAAAAACACAATGGGTCCGGGACAGGAGCCACAATTTGAAAAATGGCAATCTTGTTCAGCAGTCTCGCAGAGCATCTCTTTAAAAGAATCACGATATTTTGTATCAAATCTGAAACCTTTCTCTTGTAGTTCTTGTTTGATGCCAACGAATTTTAACCTCATATTTTCGTGTATTTTACACACGCACACATTATGTGTTCCGGACGGTCCTGCTAAGATGCATTCACGAGGTCGACGTCGTACAAGTGATGACAATGACACTTGAAATTCTGGATACTTTTCTTGGTAATTCTTGTGCAAGTCGCTGAGATTAAGCAGAAGTAATCTTTTCTGTACCTGGATTCGCTCACCATTTCTTACAATAGATATGTAGTCCTTTCTCCCTGGCATTATTCGGCAATAATCCTCCGAATAGTAGAATTCCTCAATTTTTTCTAATATATTTGTTGGCAACTTCCGGCCAACTTTTGGAATAGGTTGAGATCCGTATCCGCAGCTGAAACGTAATTTTCTAGCATTCAATGCCATCCTTCGGGTGACACCAAGATCGTTCATCATCTTCTGAATACTCCATTCTAAAGGAACCGTAGTCAAAAGTCCAATTTTTTCGTTACGGGAACTTTTTTCGTCTAAAGATTTTTTAAGATCCTTTGTCCAACTTGCCTCTGCAGAGTTAACCAAATCTGTAGAAGGCCGCTTTTTAGTTGAAGAACTTTGTGGATTTTGGAAATTTGGGTCATTCCTTTCAAGGCTCTCATCGTCGCTGTCACTTTCGGAATATTCTCTTGTTGCGACTACTTTTTCCGGTTTGTTTTCTCCTGCCCTTATACGTTGCAAGGATTCTTGAAAATTGTCCATAGGCATTCGATAGATATGGACTCGACATGATCTGCACATGAACTGTCCAACAAAATCAGCAAACTTAGTATTCCAATTTACACTCACTGGTGCAATATTCTTCGATACACATTTGTGGTTTTTTTTATTAAGAGGATTACAACAGGAATTAGCTCTCGGCATATTCTACTTCGTCTGGTGCTCTACTTATTTGTTCTAAAAAATTTTAGTATAACAACGCGTTTAAATATCCTTTATCCTAGGTCACACTAAGCTAACTTGTTAAAAGTAGGTAATGCTCTATTAACAAAAAAACGGAAATGCGGATGCAGCTCTATGCATCCCAATAGTATAATATAATAAATAGAACGCTGTCCTAAATGGGCATCCTTCAAAATAAGTACCTGCCAGAGAACATAAGTACCTACCTACTATCCAACCACAATCATATTGGCCTGAATGCAAACCACAAATACATACATACATACATACATTTTGGGGTTTTCGCACTCAACATGACACCTACCTAAAGCTATCCGTATGAAAAACATGGATTTTGATGCGCTTGTAAGGCCAGCATAGGGCATGGTAGCGACGACGTATGACCATTACATACGAAAAATACTATGCGCGTGCAGAAAAATGCCTCTAACTTTCGTTGTATGGTAAACTAACACTTTTTTTTTTTAGATTATTTTTTGTTATGAATTACACAATAAAATAAGACTAGTAACACAATTGAAAGCGATTGAGAAGTTTTTTTTTTTTAGTTGTTTAAAACAATTGCTAATAATTTTTTTTTTTTAATTATTTAATGTAAAAAAAAATTTCATTGAGGAGACGTATTCATCCTCTTTAACTGTACCAAATATGAGCAAAATCGGTTAAACCGATCGCGAGTAAATAAATAAAATCCAAAGGCCTTTGAAAAATTTCGAATACCCATAACTTCGAAAATAATTCGAATTTCGAAAAATAAAAAAATAGGGGTCTTTTTTTTTTTGATTGTTAACCGAAAAAAATTATTGCGCAAAAAAAGCTCGCACATCGAAAAAACGTTTGCACAGTTGGCAGATTTTAACCCAGTTTTAAGACAACAACACTGCACTGGTTGGAATTGTATACCGTTATGATCAGGACGATGAGTTGATTCGATTTAGCCATGTCCGTCTGTCCGCCCGCCCGTCTGTCCGTCTGTTTGTACGCAAACTAGTCCCTCAATTTTAGAGATATCTCGATGAAATTTGGTATGGAGGCGTTATTTTATATGAGAATAATCATTCGTCGGAACCAGCAAGATCGGACCAAAACTACTCATACCTCCCATACAATCGATTGTTCCGATAAACGGATTTCGGGCTATAACTTCTGTAATTAAAGAGCTAGTAACGTGAAATTTTGTAGGTATTGATGTTTTTATATGTGAAATATCGATGTTGAAAATCATTGAGATGGGATAAATATTTCATATAGCTCCCATACAATCGATTGTTCCGATAAACGGATTTTGGGCTATAACTCCTGTAATTAAACACCTAGGAACGTGAAATTTTGTAAGTATTGCTATTTTTATATGTGAAATATCGATGTTGAAAATCATCGAGATTGGATAAATATTTCACATAGCCCCCATACAATCGATTGTTCCGATAAACCGATTTTTTTATTACACTAAGACAAAAAAAAGCAGTAGCCGCAACTAGTATGCACCGCAATTAAAAAACAATGAAATTACAACTACATATATGTAAGTACCCTGCAGTCAACTTAACTAGTTTTATACTAATCAAATACCAGTCAGCCAGGCGGCCTCAACTAGTTCGAGTTCTGTAATTTTTCCATATTAGCAACTGCCCTGCAGTCAAATTCCGAACTACTCAGAAAACATACTAGTTCATTGACTAACCATTTTGTGGCATATGCATACCAGTTCTTTGTTGATTAGTTTTAAAACCAGTCAATGCCAAACTAGTCATCGAAAATTCTAGTTCATTGACTATACATTTTGTGGTGTATTCATACTAATTCATTTCTGATCATCTTTAAACCAATCAATGTCCAACTACTCAGCAAACAATATAGTTCATTGACTATACATTTTGTGGTGTATTTATACTAGTTCATTGCTGATTAGCTTCAAACCAGTCAAGGCCAAACTACTCAGCAAACAATATAGTTCAATGACTATACATTTTGTGGTGTATTCATACTAGTTCATTTCTGATCACCTTTAAACCAGTCAATGTCGAACTACTCAGCAAACAATATACTTCATTGACTATACATTTTGTGGTGTATTTATACTAGTTCATTGCTGATTAGCTTCAAACCAGTCAAGGCCAAACTACTCAGCAAACAATATAGTTCATTGACTATACATTTTGTGGTGTATTCATACTAGTTCATTTCTGATCACCTTTAAATCAGGCAATGACGAACTACTCAGCAAATAATATAGTTCATTGACCATACATTTTGTGGTGTATTCATACTAGTTCATTTCTGATCACCTTTAAACCAGTCAATGTCGAACTACTCAGCAAATAATATAGTTCATTGACCATACGTTTTGTGGTGTATTCATACTAGTTCATTTCTGATCACCTTTAAACCAGTCAATGTCGAACTACTCAGCAAATAATATAGTTCATTGACTATACATTTTGTGGTGTATTCATACTAGTTCACTTCTGATCACCTTTAAACCAGTCAATGTCGATCTACTCAGCAAACAATATAGTTCACTGACTATACATTTTGTGGTGTATTTATACTAGTTCATTTCTGATCACCTTTAACCAGTCAATGTCGAACTACTCAGCAAACAATATAGTTCATTGACTATGCATTTTGTGGCATATGCATACCAGTTCATTGTTGATTAGCTTTAAACCATTCAATACCAAACTACTCAGCGAAAATTCTATTCATACTAGTTCATTTCAGATTTCCTTTACGTCAGTCATTGCCAAACTACTCGGAAAACAATGTAGTTCATTGATTGTACATTTTGTGGTGTATTCATACTAGTTCATTTCTGATTAGCTTTAAACCAGTCAATGCCAAACTACTCAGCAACATTATAGTTCTACGCCTAAACATTTTGTGGTGTATTCATACCAGTTAATTTCTGAATACCTTCAAACTAATCAATTCCAAACTACTCAGCAGACACCTAGCTCGTTTACTATACATTTTATGGATGTTTTTATACTAGTTCTTTGCTGATTACCCTTAAACCAATAAATGCCAATCTAATCAGAAAACATACTAGTCTACAACTATAATTTGCTGGGCGAAATCATTCTAGTCACAAAAATCCTGGTTCGTACTAGTATGCAAGTATGTATGAATCTCGGGTTGAAATTATACTACATATTTTCAGTTTATATTCAGAAAGTTTTCTGAATATCAATTGTAATTTTCTGAATGTCAATTGTATTTTTCTGAATATCAAATGGAAATCCTGAATATGAATTGTAATTTTCTAAATATAAATGGTTACTTTCTGAATATAAACTGAAAAAGGTGTAGTCAGAAAAAGCCTAATCCATTTTAGAAAAATTCCATTTCAAACTACATTATTATTATAAGGCCTTATTACACCGCAACCATTAGTACGATCTATTGTAGTACATGATACTATGCAAACATTATTTGAAATTTTTGGTTTGCTTCTTTTTTTCTCTTGTAATTCACAGATGCTTTTTCGTGTTTGGCTAAATACAAATATGATGGTGATGTATATATGATCTAGTATGTCAACTTCTATATTTCTTGTGTATATACACAGAAAAAAGGCACTGGTAAAATCTACAATCTCGTGCTGTTATCCTGAAGTTGACCAAATTTTGGTTGTTTGAAAGGTATTTTTTGTTGAAGTAACTGTATTCAGATCTTTTATGATCCCTCTAGATCTTTTATAATCCCATTTTGGCCAGGTTTGTTTGGATGTCCGGCACCCTTGGGATTGTTGCTACCTTTCGTTGGCTTGACGGAGTGTGTACTCCAAGCCAACGAAATGTGGCAACAATCCCCAAGGTGCCGGACATCCAAACAAACCTGGCCTAAGAAGGAGAGAAATCTCCATATTAATAGGTGTTCTAACTGGGCACTGCCTTATTGGTAGGCACGCAGAAGGTGTTCCCTACCGACGATGCTGTAGGAGCTGCAAAGATGATGAGGAAGAGGAAACGGTGAAGCACCTCATCTGCAACTGCCCGGTCTTAAGCGGCGCGAGAACGCGCTTTTTGGGAGTTCCCTTCCTGGATAGCCTAAACCAGACCGCTGAACTGGACATAAAGGACTTGATGGCCTTCATAAAGTCATCTAAGTGGTTCGAGGAGGAGTAACGGTGTCGGTTTAGGAGTGTCAGTCCCGGGATACTACTATGTGGAAAATCCCAACAAAAATCAAAGCAGCACACTATAAGTTGCAAGATTGCTTTTCTTTTTCTCTTGTAACTGCTTCTTTTTTACCTTGCAATTCACAGATGCTTTTTCGTGTTTGGGTAAATACAAATAGTCGCTGCTTTCTAAAGAATAAACTGGTATATTGCTGATGTAGAGGCTGACTATGATACTGGTGCATAGACCGACTAGTATACCAACTGGAATGAATGTCAAATTCGTGGACTAGTATGACAAGTGGTACGATCTGAATGGGCATAATGATTAGTATGTCCTGCCGCATAGACTGAGCAGTATGTCAACTGGTATGATTCTGATGTATATATGAACTAGTATATCAACTGGTAATATTCTGATGCATATATGAACTAGTATGTCAAATGGTATATTTCTGATGCAAATTTGAAATAGTATGTCAACTGATATGATTATGATGCATAAGTGAACTGGTATGTGAACTGGTATGATTCTGATGCATAAATGAACTACTATATCAACTGGTATGATTCTGACGCATATATGAACTAGTATGACAACTGGTATGATTCCGATGATTTTTTTAACTAGTCTGTTAATTGGTATGATTCTGATGCATATATGAACTAGTCTGTCAACTGGTATGATTCTGATGCAAATAAGAAGTAGTCTGTCAACAGGTATGATTCTGATGCATATATGAACTAGTCTGCCAACTGTTATGATTCTGATGCATATATGAACTAGTCTGTCAACTGATATGATTCTGATACATATATGAACTAGTCTTTCAACTAGTATGCTTCTGATGTATATATGAACTAGTCTGCCAACTGGTATTATTCTGATGTATATATGAACTAGTCTGCCAACTGGTATGATTCTGATGTATATATGAACTAGTCTTTCAACTGGTACGATCCTGACGTATATACGAACTAGTATCTTAAATGGTATGATACTGATGTGTATAATAACAAGTATATCAACTGGTATATTCCTGATGCAGAGGCTGACTAGTCAGCCAATTGGTATGGTGCTGATGCAGAGAAGGACAATTGCCATCTCGTAGGACATCGCCGTGTTAAAAATACCAGTTGCTAATATGGAAAAATTACAGAACTCGAACTAGTTGAGGCGCCTGGCTGACTGGTATTTGATTAGTATAAAACTAGTTAAGTTGACTGCAGGGTGGTATTTTTAACACGGCGATGTCCTACGAGATGGCATTTGTCCTTCTCTGCATCAGCACCATACCAATTGGCTGACTAGTCAGCCTCTGTATCAGGAATATACCAGTTGATATACTTGTTATTATACACATCAGTATCATACCATTTAAGATACTAGTTCGTATATAGGTCAGGATCGTACCATTTGAAAGAATAGTTCATATATACATCAGAATCATACCAGTTAGCAGACTAGTTCATATATACATCAGAATCATACCAGTTGAAAGACTAGATCATATATGCATCAGAATCATACCAGTTGACAGACTAGTTGATATATGCATCAGAACCATACCAGATTGCAGACTAGTTCATATATGCATCAGAATCATACCTATTGACAGACTACTTCTTATATGCATCAGAATCATACCAGTTGACAGACTAGTTCATATATGCATCAGAATCATACCAATTGACAGACTAGTTAAAAAAAGCATCGGAATCACACCAGTTGTCACACTAGTTCATATATGCGTCAGAATCATACCAGTTGATATAGTAGTTCATTTATGCATCAGAATCATACCAGTTGACATACCAGCTCATTTACGCATCATAATCATATCAGTTGACATACTAGTTCAAATTGGCATCAGAAATATACCATTTGACATACTAGTTCATATATGCATCAGAATCTTACTAGTTGACATACTAGTTCATATATACATCAGAATCATACCAGTTGACATACTGCTCAGTCTATGCGGCAGGACATACTAATCATACTTGTCATACTAGTCCACGAATTTAACATTCATTCCAGTTGGTATACTAGTCGGTCTATGCACCAGTATCATAGTCAGCCTCTACATCAGCAATATACCAGTTTATTCTTTAGAAAGCAGCGACTATTTGTATTTACCCAAACACGAAAAAGCATATGTGAATTACAAGCTTTCATATGCCGTTTGCCGAAGGAGTTGCTAAAGGAGTACACACTCCGTCAAGCCAACGAAAGGTGGCAACAATCCCCAGGGTGCCGGACATCCAAACAAACCTGGCCAAAATGGGATCATAAAAGATCTGAATGCAGTTACTTCAACAAACATTACCGTTCAAACAACCAAAATTTGGTCAACTTCAGGATAACAGCACGAGATTGTTGATTTTACCAGTGCCTTTTTACCAGTGCCTTTTTTCTGTGTATATACACAAGAAATATAGCAGTTGACATACTAGATCATATATACATCAGCATCATATTTGTATTTACCCAAACACGAAAAAGCATCTGTGAATTACAAGAGAAAAAAAGAAACAAACCAAAAACTTCAAATAATGTTTGCATAGTAGTACCATGTACTACCTTAGATCGTACTAATGGTTGCGGTGTAATAAGGCCTTATACCTAATAATAATGTAGTATGAAATGGAATTTTTGTAATTAGTATTTTTCTAAAATAGATTAGACTTTTTCTGACTACACCTTTTTCAGTTTATATTCAGAAAATAACAATTTATATTCGGAAAATTACAATTCATATTCAGAATTTCCATTTGATATTCAGAAAAATGCAATTGACATTCAGAAAATTACAATTGATATTCAGAAAACTTTCTGAATATAAACTGAAAAAGTGTAGTATGATTTCAACCCAAGATTCATACATACTTGCATACTACTACGAACCAGGATTTTTCTGACTAGTATGATTTTGCCCACCAAATTATAGTTGTATTCTAGTATGTTTTCTTATTAGATTGGCATTGATTGGTTTAAAGGTAATCAGCAAAGAACTAGTGTAACAACATCCATAAAATGTATAGTAAACGAGCTAGGTGTCTGCTGAGTAGTTTGGAAATGATTAGTTTGAAGGTAGTCAGAAATGACCTAGTATGAATATACCACAAAATATTTAGTTGAAGAACTCTAATGTTGCTGAGTAGTTTGGCATTGACTGGTTTAAAGCTAATCAGAAATGAACTACACCTTTTTCAGTTTATATTCAGAAAGTTAGAATTTATATTCAGAAAATTACAATTGAAATTCAGAATTTGCAATTAATATTCAGAGAGATTTTCTGAATATGAATTGTAACTTTCTGAATATCAATTGTAATTTTGTGATTATTAATTTTAATTTTCTGAGTATCAAATGGAACTTTCTGAATATTAATTGTACACGGAGGGAAATCTATGGATGAAACATGCATAATTATTGATACCATATTAAATAAAAATTGATAATCCTGTCCCATCAATGAATATGGATGTTCCATCAATACATTTTTAATAAATCACTATTGAAGTGGTATCCATATAAACTATTGATAAATTCTAAATACTTCGTTTAAAAAACATACAACTTGACATCTGGTTTCAGTGGGACTCGAACACTGCTCCCCTGTTACCTTAGCCCAGTGTTCTACCATTCGGCTAAGGCATATTATAAAATTTTAAGAAAAATTTCCCATCATAAGAAATTCATAAAATTTTGAATCCAAAAAAAATTACAACAAGTTGTAATATTGTTAGCAAATCCATAGTGAAAACTGTTGAACTGTTATGATAATGCGATCCAGAAAAATTTACATTTCGTCCACATATATTAATACGCTGTCTCTACCATTATTGCTATGCCGAAAATATAAATATGGCTATAGCAACAATAGAAATTCATATTACGGCCAAAGATATTGACATGCCGCTCAAATATATTAGTATTCTATCCATAAATATAAAAAACAGTACATCATATCGAAATGGTTGCCATGTTATTTAACTTTTTATTGGAAGCAAAAATATTTGATAAATTGCTCATTCTGAATGAATGTTGAATCAAACTCGTCGCTATCAATAGTGATATTGTCACAACATTAAAGGCATTTCTCTCAGTGTATTTTTCTGAATATCAAATGGAAATTCTGAATATGAATTGTAATTTTCTGAATATGAAATGGAAATTCTGAATATTAATTGAAATTTTAGGAATATCAATTGTAAATTCTGAATATCAAGTGTAACTTTCTGAATATAAACTGAAAAAGGTGTAGTATGAATACACCACAAAACGTAGAGTCAATGAACTACATTGTTTGCCGAGTAGTTTGGCATTGACTGGCTTAAAGGTAATCAGAAATGAACTAGTATAGGTAGGTAGGTTCAAGTGGCTGCCGCAGAGGCCCGTTGTGATACCACCAACACAAGGAAAGTCAGTCCCGGGACCCAGCCATATGGAAAATCCCTGAGTTGTTGGGATTTTCCACATAGCAGAATCCCGGGACTGACACTCCTAAACGGACACCGTTACTCCTCCTCGAACCACTTAGAACCACTTTATGAAGGCCATCAAGTCCTAGGCTATCCAGGAACGGAACTCACAAAAAGCGCGTTCTCGCGCCGCTTAAATCCGGACAGTTGCAGATGAGGTGCTCCACTGTTTCCTCCTCCTCATCATCTTTGCAACTCCTGCAGCATCGTCGGTAGGGCACACCTAGCCTTTCTGCATGCCTACCAATGAGGCAGTGACCGGTTAATACCCCTATCAATATGCAGATTTCCCTCCTAGTTAGGGCATAAATGCGTCTAGACCTTTTAAGATCCCATTTTGGCCAGGTTTGTTTCGATATCCGACACTCTGGGGATTGCAGCCATCTTTCGTTGGCTTGACGGAGTGTGTGCTCCTTCAGCATTAGTTTGCATGTGGCAAACGGCATACCTAAGCGCTCTTTATCCTGAAAAACCTGCTTGGTCGTGCCCTGCCTGGCAAGCTCGTCTGCCTTACAGTTTCCCTCAATGTCCCTATGTCCCGGGACCCATATGAGGTTTACGCGGTTCTGTTGGGCCATCTCCTGAAGAGATCGACGACAGCTGAGCGTCAGTTCAGAGTTGAACGTGTATGAGCCAAGGGATTTGATGGCCGCTTGGCTATCGCTGAAAATAGCGATATCTTCTCCGATAACACGTTTGCTTAACCAGGCCGCGGCGTCCAGGATTGCCGAGACTTCCGCCTGGAAGACGATACAATGATCAGGTAGTCTGAAGGAGAGCTCTTGGACCTTGAGCTCTCCCTTGAATAAACCCCTCCTCCAACTCTGCCGTCCAACTTCGAGCCGTCGGTGTATATGGAAGTGCCACCATTTGTTTCGGCACACCAATCCGTCCCCTCCCAGTCTTCTCTGCTGGCAATGTTTATTTTGAAACAGCTATCCCCGACTGTAGTGGTCGCACAACGATCTGTGCTTAGAGGGAGAAAGCTGTAAGATTCCAGAATTCTGGAGTGTCCAATAGTACCCGCACCCCAACTGGAGGTTTCTCTTAGGCGCAGAGCTGATGCCGCCGCTGACCGAAACCCTTCCAGATCAAGTGACAATATGCCCAGAATGACCTGGAGGGCTACGTTGGGCGTTGTCCTTAGCGCACCGCTATACAGATCATATTGGATCTATGGACTTTCCGCAACAGATTCAGGTATGTTGCCTTGCTCAGTACAGGCCACCATACGACGACTCCATACAGCATGTTTGGGCGAATGATGGCCGTGTAGATCTAACTGCATACTCTAGGGCTGAGACCCCATTTTTTGCCAATGGCTCTTTTGCATGTGTAAAGAGCGATGCAAGCTATCTTCTGGCGCTAAAGAACATTCTCCTTCCAATTCAATCTCCTGTCCAGAACTATGCCTAGAGACTTGGCCTTATCCGACAAGCCCAGGCGCGTGCCATCTAGTTCTGGTAGGCTTAGTGGCGGTATTTTGTACCGGTTGGTGAAGAGGACAAGTTACACTTTCCCCGGGTTGATACTAAGTCCGCAGCGAGAGGACCACCTCGAAACCTCTCGCAGTGCTACTTGCATCAGGTCACACAGAGTTTGTGGGAACTTGCCTCTGAATGCAATAGCTAAATCGTCTCCGTATGCCACTATCTTCCGCCCCCCCCCCCCCCCCCCCCCAGCTTGTGTC
Source organism: Campiglossa producta (assembly GCA_964058755.1). NCBI lineage: Eukaryota > Metazoa > Arthropoda > Insecta > Diptera > Tephritidae > Campiglossa > Campiglossa producta. Next base: position 128,946,001 of record CAXKVI010000001.1, on the reverse strand, counting down.
ACGTAGCAACGAGTTGACTGTGGGGTTCCATAAAAGCGGAGAAAGAACACCACCCTGGGGTGTTCCCCTTGTGACATAGCGTGATAACTCAACCGTACCAAGTGAAGAAGCTATTTTCCTTCCCCTTAAAAGTTGGTCAATTAAACCAGTTAGAGGTCTATCTACGCCCAGATTAGTTAGAGCGGAGTTGATAGCCTCCGGGCTTATATTGTTGAAAGCCCCCTCAATGTCTAGGAAGGCGACGAGACAGTAGTCCTTTTCACACAGCGATTTCTCAATGACAGATACTAGGCTGTGCAGAGCGGTTTCTGTTGATTTACCTCAGGTGCATGCATGCTAATAGCTAGAGATAAGGTTGCTATCAATAGTCGTTGAGAGGTAGTCGCTTAGAGGTTAGTCGTGCCTTCCCAGCCTTAGGGATAAACACTACCGTGGCGTTTCTCCAGGAGCCCGGAATCTGGTTGAGAGCCAGGCAGGCTGTGAAGAGAAATACCAGCCATTTAGCTGATGTCTCCAACGTGTTTATAAGTTGCGCGGGGATAATCCCGTCCGGCCCGGCAGCCTTATACGGTTCAAAGCTCTCAACTGCCCACCTTACCCTTTCCTCAGTGATGGGTATATTTACTGCCAGGTTTGCTGCAGGTGCTAGTGGTGCGTCATGCAGATTCCCCGGAAAATGTGTATTCAAGAGCAGCTCAAGGGTTTCCTCTTCCGTGCTGGTCCAGGATCCGTCAGGTTTCCGCAAATAGCTGATGGCTGTTTGACTTTTCGAGAGGACTCGTCTAAGTCTCGCTGTGTCGTCGACCTTTTCGAAAATGCAGAAATGTCTCCACGAGGTTCTCTTCGCCTGTCTCAGAGCTTTTTTGTAGGCCCTTAGTTTAGCTTTATATTCGTGCGAATGAGGCTCAGAGCCTAGGCTATTGGCCTTGTTAAATTGTGCAATCATTAACAAATTTGACAAATTGTTTTGGTTAAGCCTACTACGATATTCGTTTTTTATATGTTTCATGTTCGAAAAGGCGGATTCACATACATAAGTGGAAGAAAACATTGACAGTAGTTTTGTCACCTCTTTTTTTTAAAATTGATATTTTTTAGAAGAAACCTTTTTCCAAAATGAAACACCTGTTTCAGAAATTGCTCGGAGATGTAAATCTGATTGGATATCGCAAAGTTCCAGTTGAAACAAGGGTTTTTGTTTGTAAATGTCACATGTCATCGGGTTTAAAAAAATATCAACCAGTGTCTCTATAGCTTTGAAATCTGTAAATCTGTTGTTAAACTTAATTTCCATAGCTTATATGTTTACTATACGGTTTAAATCTGATATCTGGTATTTCGGATTGAGTTTCCTTGCAGGATGGAAAATTTGAGAGTTGATTTGTTTCTAAATTAATCTGAAGAAATGTTAATTTATTTTTAAAGCCATTTGTTAATGATATAATTTCAACAATGCTTTGGTTTGGTTTTTGGAGCTGGACATTTAATATATTGAATATTGAGGAGAAGTCAGTTAAAAATGCGAGGTCACAAAGAAACTCTGGAGTTTTCATCTTAGCCTGTAGCAGCTCTAATTTTTTAACGTGCGAATATAGAAAGCGTAAGACTTCTTTACGAATGGAAAAAAAACCTTTTAAGGCATTATCCTCCGCTTAGCCAACGCACCTCAGTAAACATTAAATCAGTGTATGTGGCCTTTAGTTCCAATAAAAAGGATTGAAATAGGCGGTGGGTAAGTTAGTGATGACCACCACGTATCTTGTTTACGATTTGTGTGACGGCGTCCATTGTGTCTCTTAGTCCTATTGTTTTTGCGCACACTGACTCTTGATAAATCAGCCAGTAGTAAAATGACACGTCGTAGTCATTTTTTAGAAACTGTCCCCGCAGTCCAATTTCTTTGCCTCTCATATTTGGCGCTCCGTCTGTACAAATTGCACTAAGTTTTTCGAAACCAATAATTGGTTTTACCGAAATTTCTAGGGCATTAAAATATCAATGCCTTTTGTGGTGTTATATAGAGGAATTATGATCAAAAGATCTTCTGAAGCATTCAAATCTTCGTCGATATATTTTATAAATATATGTAATTAGCTGAGCCACGTCTTTAACATCTGTGCTTTCATCTATGGCCAATGAAAAGGCTATGCAAGAGTTTATTTTGTATATCAGTTTTTGGTTTATTTGTTTACTAATGTCACTAGCTCGCCTGACAACGATTCTTGGGGATAATGGAACATTTGAAATCTTAGCGGACATTTCAGATCAGGTAGATCCAAAAGAGTACAGCATGTCAATGCAAGATGATTTAATAATAGTCCCGTCGGCGAATGGCTTTTGCGCTTTAGCGATGTTATAGCTTACAGCATAGAAGGCGCGCAACGTGCTTTCAACTAAAGTTGGTTCGGAGAAGTCCGAAACCATTTCCTGATTTATTGCTTCTCTAAGTCTGGCAACAATGTCTTTTCTCAAAGCACCTACGATATTACTATATTTTGCCATATGCTTAACACGATAATGCCTTTCTATGTTTCCGTGTTTCATGCCTGATAAAAGAAATTTTCATAAAAGACTATGAGTTTTATTTAGGCGTTTATTTTCAATAAAAATGCCATGCTCCCAAGAGCTTTTAAAACGTCCATTAGTTTTCATTTTTTACAAAAAACTAAAAACCAAGATATTTTTTTCAGTGCTCTAAAAATTCACCGCAGCTGGTATGCAACGCAATTAAAAAATAAAAACAAATTCAACTGAACATATGTATGTAGCTATATGCGTATATACCAATGAATTCGGGTTTGTACCGCTATACATTCTGAATTCGAATTTCGAAATGAATTAAATGTGTGCTGTGGTGGAGGCACTAACGGTATTCTAAGAATAATATTGCAATGATTTTTTATATTTTTTTGGTGTTGTTGTGAGCTACAAGGAGCCAGATGTTGTTGTTGTAGAGCGGCAGTGAGCTGACGGAGCCAATACTTGCCCATGGCTGATTTAAAACAAAGCTATAATTAGACGTTGGCAAGCATAAGTACACGATCGCCTAATTGTTAGTTCGATTCGTAGTGAAGGCATTATGGCAAGTGTGGTGTAAATTGTTCTTTTTATACTGTTACTTTGTCTCCTTTTTGCTGTTAAGATAACACTTATTTTAGTTTATACATATATACAGCAGCACCTTAAAGTGCTGTTTTGACACCAAAATTTTTTTGTGTGTACGAACTCCGAAATTAATGATGATGTAAGGCTGTGTGTCAATCGGTATTTATTTCCGTCAGAGTAAAATGGGGTGAACAAATTTCCTATGGTGTACAAATATTTTCCATTTTGCTGTGCCGAACGAAAAGGTAAATTATGACAGTAGTAAATTTTGACGTATGGAAAAAGCACGTGCAAAAGCAAATATTTTGTGAATAAATTTTCTATTTACGTGGTTTTCAGCACTTATATTGCTTCATTTTGGCATTCTCTTTTATTTTAGTGTTTAATAACGCGTATGCGCATAAAAAAAAATATGAATGTCAACCGAAATGCAACCCTGTTCTCTAATTATTGGTTGTCAAATTTTGACGTTCATATTCACCACGATAACTGTCAGACTTTACCATAGCTCTGTAAAAATTTACGATTTTCAACCGTTTGCACACGGCCTAATACCAGTATTCTGTAATTCTGTCTCATATCAAGTCACAAAATTTGTGATATTTCATTATATACAATTTGTGTGACTAGAGATGAATTCGGTAAGAGAAAGTCACAAGAAATTCACTAAAGTCTTCTCTCTCTCATTTTAATGTGTGGTGAATACACAAATTGCCCAAATTTTAAGTAACGCATTTGGCATTCGTGCTGTAGGTGTCCAAGTAGCCCAGGCGTTAAGGGGTCGTGCATATATGACGTCACGCGATTTTTGGTCGTTTTTGACCCCCCCCCCCCCCCTCCCCCCATGTCACACCCAGTCACAAACGCCAGACCCCCCCTCCCCCTCGAATGTCACATCACACCCTTAATAAATATAAATACAATATTTATTTGACATAAAATCTGATACATATTTAGAATGTTTATATTAATTATTAAATAATATTTGCCAATCGAAAGAATGAAAACGTGCTAAATTTGAAAACGTTCATGGACGTTGCACGCTAGAAAACATGCAAAAAATAACGTGACATCACGTAAGTGCTACTCCCCCCTCCCCCCATGTCACATTTCGTCACAAATCGCAGACCCCTCCCCCCCTCAAAGAGCGTGACGTCATATATGCACGACCCCTAAGCCTCAGGAGTCCGGACTATCACGCGAGAGGTCACAGATTCAAGAGCCGGTCCGCGGACAGTAAATTATTATTTTTTTTAATTAATGTTGCCTTGTTTTTTTTACTTGTAGTCTATTGCTGTAAATACCGACGGTATTTACAAGCAATTTTCGGGATTGTATGAAAATGTGTTTTTTGAGAAAAATTTACCTGCAGGTTCCTGCAGCGCGTAGGTAAATTTTTCTCAAAAAACACATTTTTTTAATTAATTTTAAAAAATTTAATTAACTTTTTTTTAAATGTATAAATTTTTTAATCCCTAAATAATTTTTTTTGAATTTTTCCAATTTTTTACCCAATATTCCTCAATATTTTCATTTGTGACCTGCCTACAAGCAGATCACAAATTATGGACTCTTTTTTTTGAGACTAGAGCTGTGAGGCAGCTTACGAAATACCAAATTGTTTAAAATTTGAAATAGACCACGAAATGTCTCTATTAGTGACTAGATACAGCTTACAGAATTCCGGTATAAGTCCAAAATTCGCTTTAAGCCAAAACATTTCATAGGCTTATTATAGTCTCGACCAAGACCTATACGATGACATTTAAAATTTTAGCTCAACCCCTCCCAACAAACATCGAGCACCAAAAACTCAAACGTTTGAGAAAACATCTATTCTCAACTTTTTCTCAAATGTTGTTTATATAACAGGATTATTTGCTGAACTATATTTATTAAAAAAGTATTAAGTAAAACTTAATTGCATAAATGGAAACTCGCTTTTTATTAAAATAGGTATTTGTTTTGCATGATTGGCATCTCTGAATAAATATTTCAATGAAAGCATGTGGATTCCATTTCGATCCACTCCGCTCAGTTTGAGAAACGTTTGAAAATTCTGCCGTTCTCAATTTGAAAATCAGGGAAAACCCCATATTAAAAATGAGCCTTTTAGGTTGAGAATACTATCATATAATTCCCTCAAATTGAAAACGAACGCTTAAGATTTGAGAAGATGATTGGTTCTCAAATGCATCTCAAATTGAGATTAGCTAAAAATGTTTGTTGGGCTAAATCGATAGATAATAAAATACATAGATATCACACACAAATTTGTGTCGCGATTGGAAACGATTAAGGCGTGTCACACGGGGGTCACAGTTCAGATTGCCCTATGGAGAATAAAAAAATTTATACGATTTTTACCAAGCTTTTATTAGCTTCACTTGTATATTTGCTTGTTTGTTTGTTTGCTTCTTTGCTTGTATGTATGTAACTCTCCTTCGGTATAAGCCTAATAAGCCTAATTGGCCCAAAACCCTTAAAATGTCCCTCAATATGGGTATAACACGAAAGGGGAAGGCCCCAGGTTTCATTTCTTCGATATACATTAGAGTGGTTCACAATTATGGACTTTTTGGAAATTCCAAAACGCTACCCCCAATTATTGTTCCTTATGACAAAAAAAGAGGCTGCTATTTTTTTTTTTTTTTTTTTAAGGTGCTTTAGAGGTCGCGCTACTCGTTTTTATAAAAAAAATGAGATGCTTGCAAATTTAACTTAATTTTAACATGTTTAAGTGCAGTAAAAATTTGCGTTTTTGTGTGTTGTTATTCTGTTTTCATTCACGAATATTCCAGCAATTCAAAAGCCTTCTTGGATGAGTAGAAGGGGTTTAACTCCTGAAAGTATGTTTCGAAATTTCAAACGGTGCAACTAAAACGCCTACACTGATCTCATCGCGCATTGGTTTTTTGGATATATTTCGCATCTAGATGGTTTATGACATCGCTGATTATGAATCCGATGTCAGTTTTTTTAAATTCAAAATGGCGGGTCCAATATGGCGGTGATTTTTTTGAAAACTAATTGGATTTTATTGAAACTTGGTACTCGGGGGTTTATGCGTTGTCTGATTACGAATCCGATATCGGTTTTTTTAAATTCAAAATGGTGGATCCAATATGGCGGTGCATTTTTGAAAACTAATTCGACTGTGTGAAACTCGTCACTGATGGATTTATGACATCGAAAAGTAACAACAAGCTACCATGATTACGTAATTTCGGCCTTGCTCAAGGGCACTTATCAAATGGCTTTGTGTTTTAGAAATTTTTTCTTGTTCACTAATAATAAAAACATAGAATAATTTAAGAAAAATTATTCACAAACGGTCAAAAGTCCACCAAAGTTTCAAAGATTCTCAAATTAATGACCACAAACTCATAACATACATACATAATTTAATAATTTTATTATAATTCATTAATGCTTATTGTCAAATTAAAATGAAAATTTGTTTAGTCTTCAAAATATATTTCAAAAATAAAGTTATCTATTTTTATAAAGTAAATTTTTATATCAACTATTTTTATACCTTTCATGAACATGAAATGGTATTATAACTTTGGTCCGATGTTTGTAAGTATGAGAAGAAGAAGAGATAGACCCATCAATAAGTATACCGAAACGATCAGGATGACGAGATGAGTTGATTTAGCCATGTCCGTCTGTCCGTCTGTCTGTCTGTCTGTCTGTCTGTCTGTCTGTTTGAACGCAAACTAGTCCCTCAGTTTTTGAGATATTTGGCTGAAATTCTGTATGCGGCCACCATTTTCCAATATAGGAATCATTTGTCGGAACCAGCAAGATCGGACCGATATTACATATAGCTCCCATACAATCGATTGTTCCGATAAACGGATTTTGGGCTATAACTCCTGTAATTAAACACATAGGAACGTGAAATTTTTTAAGTGTTGTTATTTTTATATCTGAAATATCGATGTTGAAAATCATCGAGATGGGATAAATATTTCCCATAGCTCCCATACAATCGATTGTTCCGATAAACGGATTTTGGGCTATAACTCCTGTAATTAAACACGTAGGAACGTGAAATTTTGGACGTATTGCTATTTTTATATCTGAAATATCGATGTTGAAAATCATCGAGATGGGATAAATATTTCACATAGCCCCCATACAATCGATTGTTCCAATAAACGGATTTTGGTAGATAACTCCTGTAGTTATATAGGTAGGAACGTGAAATTTCGTAACTATTGCTATTTTAGAATGTGGAATGTCGGTGTTAAAAATCAATGAGATCGGACCAATATAACACATCGCCCCCATATAATCGATAGTTCCGATAATTTCGGTATGAGCTTAAGTTTAATTCACACAGGCTGTACTGGAGATCGAACAGTGAAAGTCGTGACGCTTATTCATGAAAGGTATATAGCCTTCGGCACAGCCGAAGACAGCTTTCCTTACTTGGTTAAATATTAAGTTGATATATTGGCGATCCTGATAAACGAACCATCACATTCAAAAGGCAGAGTGACTTATCAGTTTTCCAATGATGAATCATCCGGTCGAAGAAAATTTTAAAATAAAATACAAACAAACATATAAATATACAAATGAGACAATGAATTATGCAAAATGCAATTTTGAATAAATTCAAAACAATTGCACAGGTTACCCCTCCTTTCTTCTATACACGAATGGTTCATCAAAAAACAGGTATCAGCAGTCGACGGCGCGAGGTAATGCCCCCGTCATTTCAGTATATCTCAACTTCAAACCATTTGTAACTTCAACCACCTCAACTAAAACCACAAACTCAATTCATTTTTTACAATTATCGTTACTCTGGAGGGGGAGTAGATGTAAAATATATTTCAAAAATAAAGTTATCTATTTTTATAAAGTAAATTTTTATATCAACTATTTTTTAAATATTAAGTTGATATAATGGCCTTCATTAAGTCATCTAAATGGTTCGAGGAGGAGTAACGGCGTCTGTTTAGGAGCGTCAGCCTCGGGATTCTGCTATGTGGAGAATCCCGAAAACGCAGGGATTTTCCATATGGCAGGGTTCCGGAACTGACTTTCCTAGTGTTGGTGGTATCACAACAGGCTTTTAATACTAGCCTAAGTGTGCCTCTGCGGCAGCCACTTGATTCTAACATAGGGGCCTATTACGGGTTGCGAGTCTAACAAAAATATGAGCGACTCGTCGACATTTGTATTACCGACTGCGAGTCGCCCGGTAACATTCGCCTCAAAGTTCAAAATTAAGCGAATGTAAAAAAAAAGCGATTACTGTTTGCGACTCGGGTCAAAATCTGGCGAACAGAGTTTGAAGGTGACTAGGAGGAAAAATTTGATTTTGGGGTCATACAGGGATGATTTGGGGGTCATTTTGTTGTCATTTTGTGGGATATTTCGGTGTCATTTTGTGGTAATTTTTGGAATTTTTTTTGTGTAATTTTGGGAATATCTGGGGGTCATTTTGTGTCCATTTTGGAAGTATTATGGAGTTATTTTGTGGTCATTTTGGACTAATTTCGGGGATATTTTGTGGTCATTTTTGGAAAATTTTGGTGTCATTTTGTTATCATATTGGGGTCACTTTGTAGTCATAGGTATTGGGGTCACTTTGTAGTCATATTGGGGTCACTTTGTAGTCATATTGTGGCAATTTTTGGGGTCATGTTAAGGTATTAAAATGCGCGGTCAAGCTAAGGCGTCAGGAATTGCTGCAAGCGGGCGGTCACATTTACAAACGGCATTGTCAGGCGCTGATGGCGCTTTATGTGGTAGTCAACAATGGTCATTAGGTGGCATTGGTGCTACTGTAGGAGCGAGTGGTCAAGCGGGCTTGTCTACCACCATCCAGAGGCCAGTATAGCTAGCATGGTAACAACAGTTCCCCGTATGCAACAAGATGATGCCGTCCATTCCGCCATTAGAAATGGTTCGCGTGTGGTAACTGGTGAAATTGATCCAAATGAAAAGACCAAAACAGCAGTAGAGGCCGAAGCGGACGACGATTCGGTAAACAATCTTTCAACTTTTTTTACATTAAATGAAACATCGAAAGTGTTTCGTAACGGCACTGGAAGATCATAAGGAAGGTGTAAAACTTGTAATATGAAACATATAAATAAAAAAGTTAAGGAGACAGATCAGAGAAATAAATAAAAAAAATATGAGGTTTGTTTACTGACCAAAAAAAAGTTCAGAGCAGCTTAGAGCAGAGCAGCTGTCAAAATAGAAATAGAGCAACTCAGAGCAGAAATTCCATGAAACACTTGAATCTCGATAGTTTCTTTTTATTTGCTTGTTTTGTTTAAATCTTCAAAATTAAGCAAATTCACGTATACAAAAACATTGATTTTCTTGCAAGCTAATTTTTTTGAAGTTTTCAAAAATTTATTTTTTCCTGACTGACAATTGCTTCTCTGCTCTAACTTACTCCATAAAAAAGTTAGAGCAGAAATTTGTGATCTGGATTACTCTAGTTTTGTTTTGAGCGTACTCATGAAACAAAAGATAGAGCAACCTAGAGCAAGAAAAGTGTTCGTTAAACACAATTTTGTGAAATATCTCGATCTGGCGTAAGCTAGAGCAGCCCAATAAACAAACCTATGACTTTGGCGTTTTTTTGCTGACAAATTCTGATTTTGTAGAAAGTTATTCGTGATGATGCTTCAAATTTTTTTAAATAAATAATTGAAACTTCAATTTTGTTTAATTTGAAGTATTTTTTTAGTATTTGACGTTCGCAACTTTCTGCTTTCAGAGCTGGCAACCAAAATGTATTCAATAAAGTGTGATTGAAAGTTAAATACATATGTTCCTCTTGTCGAACGAATGTAAACAAATGAATTAATCTTTATGGTGCCCCACACGTAAATTGGGTATCATTTCTCTTCTTTAATATTAGCAATAATTTACTTTTATAACATCCGAGATTTTTGTGAAAAATGTTTGGTTACAGGTTGCCTTAGCATACAAAACAGTTGAACTCCAACCGTTCTTCACTGGCACCGAAGTTATTTTACTACCAATAAAATACTTCTAAATTTGCTACAGAATATTCTTTCGTATTGCTAATTTGAATTACATATATGTAAAATATAAAGATTGAAAATTTAAAACGAAAGTTAATTTACAATTTTTTTCCTAAAAGTTTATAAACCGAAAAAATTGTTTTCAAGCTGGTTAAAATATTTTTATGTTTGACATTATGCCCTGGTTCCCATTGAGAGCAACGTCAAATTCCATCACATTTTGTTGAATACATTTTGCTGGCAACAAAAAAATCTAAGCGAACTGGTATGTTCGCTATCCATAATCATTCGAGCCAGGCGACTGGCCAAATGTGGCGACTCGAATATTTCAAGCGACCCGCAAACGGTAATAGGCCCCATAAACTGACGGCGATATATTCATCATCATCATTTATTGGCGCTTAACCGCCTAAGCGATTTTGGCCGTCGCCTATCAAAGCACGCCAGTCATTCCTTTTTAGCGATAACTGACGCCAATTGGAAACCCCAAGGGAGTTCAAGTCATCCTCCACCTGTTGTTTCCATCTCAGTCGAGGCCTCCCCCTTCCTCTGCTGCCGAATTCGGGTGACGATTGGAAAACCTTCTGGGCTGGAGCTTCTTTGTCCATTCGCATGACGTGACCCAGCCAGCGGAGCCTTTGGGCTTTAATTCGCTGGACTATGGTCAGATCTGCGTAAAGCTCGTACAGCTCATCGTTAAATCTCCTTCGATACTCGCCGTCGGCATCACGGGAAGGACCATAAATCTTCCGGAGAACTTTTCTCTCAAATACTCCAAGGGCCATCTCATCTTCTCTTGACATTGTCCATGAATCTGAGCCATACATCAGGACAGGTATGATGAGAGACTTATAGAGCGTGATCTTTGTTCTTCGAGAGAGGACTTTACTTCTCAATTGCCTACTCAGTCCAAAGTAGCACTTGTTCGCAAGAGTGATTCTCCGTTGGATTTCTAGACTGATATTATTTTCGGTGTTAATGCTGGTTCCCAAATAGACGAAGTCCCTCACAGTTTCAAATTTGTAACTATCAACAGTGACGTGGCTGCCAAGGCGCAGGTGCGCCGATTCTTTCTTTGATGACAGCAAATACTTCGTCTTGTCCTCGTTGACCGCAAGACCCACTTTTTTCGCTTCTTTATCCAGTCCAGAGAAGGCAGCGCTTACGGCGCGGTTGTTAAGGCCAATGATATCAATATCATCGGCATACGCCAGCAATTGCACGCTCTTGTAATAGATTGTACCATTGCGGTTTAGCTCTGCTGCTCGAATTATCTTCTCCAGCATCAGGTTGAAGAAATCGCACGAAAGGGAGTCGCCCTGTCTGAAGCCTCGTTTGGTTTCAAATGGCTCAGAGAGGTCCTTCCCGACTCTGACGGAGCTGTTAGTATTGCTCAACGTCATTTGGCAAAGCCGTATAAGCTTTGCAGGGAAGTCAAATTCAGACATGGCGGCATACAGGCAACTCCTTTTTGCGCTGTCAAAAGCGGCTTTGAAATCGACAAAGAGATGGTGTGTGTCGATTCTTTTATCATGGGTCTTCTCCAGGATTTGGCGTATCGTGAAAATCTGGTCGATGGTAGACTTACCAGGTCTAAAGCCACACTGATAAGGTCCAATCAGCTTGTCTACGATGGGCTTCAGTCTTTCACACAATACGCTAGAAAGAACCTTATATGCGATATTAAGAAGGCTGATTCCGCGGTAGTTGGTGCGGTTAGCGGGATCGCCTTTCTTGTGGATTGGGCAGAGCACACTTAAATTCCAATCTGGAGGCATGCACTCGTCTGACCATATTCTGCATAAGAGCTGATGCATGCTTTTTACCAGCTCTTCGCCTCCGTGTTTGAACAGCTCGGCGGGTAGTCCGTCTTTTCCAGGCGCTTTGTTGTTTTTGAGCCGGGATATAGCTATCCTCACTTCATCATAGTCAGGTGGTGGGACGACTTTTCCATCGTCAGGGATTGGGGTATCGGGTTCGACGTCTCCCTCGCAATTTAGCAGTGAGGAGAAGTGCTCCCTCCATAATTTAAGTACACTCTGTACGTCGGTTACCAGGTCGCCATTATTGTCCTTACAGGAACTTGCCCCGGTCTTAAAACCTTCCGTCATCCGCCGGATCTTTTCATAGAATTTTCGGGCATCATTCCTGTCAGCCAGCATCTCAAGCTCCTCACACTTACGCCTTTCGGCCTCACGTTTCTTTTTTCTGAAAAGGCGTCTCTCTTCCTTCTTTGCCTCACGATAGCGTTGCCATACACTGCGGGTTGCGCCCGTTCGCAACGTCTCCCTGTAGGCAGCGTCCTTTTTGTCCGAGGCAGTGCTGCATTCCTCATCGTACCAGTTGTTTTTGCGGGCTCGCTGGAACCCTATAGTGGCCTCAGCGGCAGTACGTAATGAGTGAGAGATATGCTTCCATTGCTCGGTTGCATCGTTAGGTCGAGGATTGCTCTCCGATAGCAGGTGTGAGAGTCGAGTGGAGAAATTGTCAGCTGTCTGTGTCGTGCGCAGCTTCTCGACGTCAAACTTTCCTTCCGTTACTGTGCGCACTTTCTTTGCTACACAGAGGCGTGTGCGTATCTTGGCTGCAACAAGATAATGGTCCGAGTCGATATTGGGACCACGAAGGGTACGCACGTCCAGAACGGTGGAGCAATGTCTGCCGTCGATCATGACATGATCAATCTGGTTTCTTGTTCTTTGATCAGGAGACAGCCATGTGGCTTGGTGTATTCGTTTATGCTGGAACCTGGTACTACTGATGACCATATTGCGAGCAGCGGCGAAATCAATCAACCTAGTGCCGTTGGGGGATGTTATATCATGGAGACTAAATTTTCCAACTGTTGGACCAAAGACTCCTTCCTTGCCCACCTTCGCATTAAAGTCGCCGAGCACGATTTTGATATCATGTTGGGGGCAGCGCTCATAAGTCTGTTCAAGTTTATCGTAGAAGGAGTCCTTCTCTGCGTCGTCCGTCTCCTCAGTCGGCGCATAGGCGCAGATAAATGTTATGTTGAAAAATTTCGCTTTGATGCGGATCGCAGCGAGACGCTCGTCCACGGGGGTGAACGCTAGTACTTGGCGGCGAAGTCTCTTTTCCACCACGAATCCTACACCACGCGCTTTGCCGCGTGTCTGGCCACTGTAGTATACGTCACAAGGTCCGATGGTCGTCTTTCCTTGTCCCGTCCATCGCATTTCCTGCAGGGCGGTGATGTCAGCCTTTGCGTTAACGAGGACATCAACCAGTCGGGCAGCGGTACCATCCCTTGAAAGGGTCCGGACATTCCAGGTACATGCCCTAATATCCTTCTCGTGGTCCTTATTTCGTTTTGCCGGGTCGTCAACATTAAAGGGGGTTCTCATCCGAGGCGATATATTACTAAATCAAAAATACAGAAGTGACTAGTAGATCCATTAATATATATAGATATATATTTTATTATTCTATATTAGTGAATGAATGTTATATATAGAAATAATTAAATCAAAAATACTAAATTCCTTAAATTATTTTAACTTAACGAAACAAAAAAAAAAACAAGAATAAATTTTAACTTTTTGAAATTTTGAGGTATTTACCTCAGTCTGGCTAAAAAATCAATATATTCGTTTTACAAAATAAAAATTTGTGATATTTAAAGTGTAAACATTGGACTCCTACTTTATGGGAAATTGAGTAATGAAAAATATTAAAAACGGCTAGAATCGGCTAAATCCGTTTTTTCCAGCTAAATCATTTTGAAATCGGCTAGATCTAGCCGGAAATCGGCAAAAATTGCAACACTGGCTGTACAACACTTGAAAATAAACTGCACAGAGCCAAAGGTACCTAATAAAATAGAACACAAATGATATCTATCAATGTATAGTTTTTTTTCAAGAAGATGTGCTTCACACTATTGTAGAGAAAATCATTTTAATGTTTTCAAAGGGAAATCACATATTAGGTTTATTTATTGGGCTGCTAGCGCCAGGTTTAGATATTTCACAAAATTTTGTTTAACGAACACTTTTCTTGCTCCAGGTTGCTCTATCTTTTGTTTCATGAGTACGCTCAAAACAAAACTAGAGTAATCCAGATCAAAAATTTCTGCTCTAGCTTTTTTTATGGAGTAAGTTAGAGCAGAGAAGCAATTGTCAGTCAGAAAAAAATTAATTTTTGAAAACTTCAAAAAATTAGCTTGCAAGAAAATCAATGTTTTTGTATACGTGAATTTGCATTAATTTTGAAGATTTAAACAAAAAAACCAAATAAAAAGAAACTATCGAGATTCAAGTGTTTCATGGCATTTCTTTCTGCTCTGAGTTGCTCTATTTCTATTTTGACAGCTGCCCTGCTCTGCTCTGCTCTAACCTGCTCTGAACTTTTTTTGGTCAGTAAACAAACCTATTATTAAGAAGATTTTCTTTTTAATATTTCGAATGAAAAATAAAATCATATTGCCTTCTCCGAGAATCGAACTTACAATTTTCGGAATGATAAACCCAGCTGCTTACCATCAGGCCATCGCTTACTTTTGCTTGTCAGCGTCTAATTACTGATATCTGTATAGTTATTAATGTTTTCAAAGAGAAATCACATACAATTGAGAAGATTTTCTTTTTAAGATTTCAAATTAGGAAAAAAAAGAGAGAGAATCGAACTTACAATTTTTGGAATGCTAAACCCAGCTGCTTACCATCCGGCCATCGTGTACTAATTATTGCCAGCATCTAATTACAGCTTTGTACTAAATGTATAGTTTTTTTAATAATAATTTCTTCGTAAAACCATAGTGATTTCCCTATAGTTTTTTCTTCGTTTCCACCGTTTCGACTACCCCTTTGCCGAAAAACTGATCATGAAGAAAATCTTATTAATCTTATTAGGCATTTTTGGTTCTGTGTGATTGATGTGCGTTGGCTATGCGCCTTTATATACCCTAACGGAACTACAGATTCACCACCTAGAAATGTCTACACATTTCTGGGTTATTCGTGCAACCCTGTTCTAGAAGCGTTTATCTATCGTCATTTCCTTTTTGTGTCACATTCCCAAATATGCGAGCCGCCTCTCCCTCTCTCGCGTCATGTACCTAAACAGCTGTACCCTGTAAAATTCGAGAGTACTCTATTTCCTATCCAAAGAGTACTCCAATTGGAGCATCAGAGTACTCCAAATGTAATCCTTTTTCATATCAAAATAGTGCTCCAATTAACATTGCGATGTCCTACGACTGGACCACCTACTCCAACCTTCGCTTTGTTTCTGCTACTCCATAGAGTACTCAAATGTTGTTACTCCTCGGAGTCAGAGTACTTTGCAATGTACTCAATGTTGTTACTTCTTGGAATATATACTGTCAGAGCGATAGTTTCGTGATTCTCGTCGATAAGGCACGAGCAATGATCGGCCTTCAAAAATCTGAAGGTGGTCCGATGAGTTATACAAAGGATTACTATTGGAGTACACCAATATCAAAAAATTGTAGCACATAATCCTTCGATTTTTGCAGGGTAGTTTCTTCGTTGTTGTAGTGACGCTAGTGGTGGAAATACGCTAGTGGTGGGAGTACAAGTAGGGATGCAAACAACCGGATACCAATCGTAAACTGTTCCATTGCGCCCAATATGACTTGGCAATAGGACTTTCCGCTGATATTTCTTTTCTTGCTGGTCGTTCGTTTCGGTAAAGCCCTCGGATCACACATGCCAGATCTGAATCTTCCTGTTGACTTCTACGAATATTCTTAACCAGGCATTTGTCTATCGAAGCCATTGGCCGAGGAGGTACCTCTGCCTCCCGAGTCTCCTTGTGCTTCACCTCTAATGAAACTGCTTTGGTGCAATACCTAATGTTGTGTCCAAAGATCAGATATACTTCTTGTATGTCATAACTCTATTTCTCACGTTCATGTGAATGTCTCTCTCAGCCAAGAAGTCGATGCCAATGATGACTTCGTCCACAATATCCGCTACTAAGAAGTTGTGGTATGTAGTCACATTCCCAATCACAACTTTGCACCGCACTTCTCCATGGACTAGTTTACTTTCACCAGTTACTGTCCGCAACTTTGCATCCTGAAATGGTTTTACTCTCTTATGGATACGGTGACCATACGTTCTGTTTTTGGCAGAACAGTTCTGTTTTTAAGGAGCATGTTCTGCGTATTTTTTTAAGCAAATGTTCTGTTTTTGTTCTGCTTTTTTGTGCCGGCAACCTTTTTTAACAAATGTAATGAGTAGCTCTGTAAAGTTAGTTTGCTCAATAATTTCAAAACATTATGAAAAATTTAAAATCTTTCAAAATATTTTAAAAGTAATTTAGTTTATGTTTAACGCGGTCAAATGGCAAAAACGTACCAAATTTGGAAGTTCCGTACCCGGAAAAAAGTTCGTACCCAAAATGGTACATTTCGGCCAAAACGGCAACCGTGGTTATGGTAGGTTTTAAATTAACAAGGAAATGTCTCTCACCATCAAGGAATACTATTCACAAAACGGAAAACTATACTTAAAAAAATGACTTTCATTGATGCACTTTGGTTGAAATTATTTGAGATTGCAATTTCAATGTTTCACAGACGTTGGCAACATTTTTTACTGCAAAGAGATGATTACGCCATGAAAAACACTTTTTTATTCCAAATATTGAGAGTGTAACCCCAAATAGTTTATAGCCGGGTAGCGAAATTTTCGCGTGAAGGCAATACCAAGCCTTAAATAAAAATAGTTCTGTTTTTTTTCAAAAAAAAATGTATGGTCACCGTACTTAAGGACCAAGTCACTTCGAATTATGGAATGAGATGCGCCAGTATCCACAGTGAGTAACCGCTCTTTTCCGTCCAAGAAACCTCTAACAGTAACATTACTCGACTTCCTTCCGACCTGTGAGACAGAGATTATGGGGCATCCAAATGCGGGAGCCAGCCTACGCCCCTTGCGGCTGACTCTCTTTAGTTTAACGGTTGGTTGGATTGGGAAACTTGCTCATCTCCTTCAGCCTTGCGCTTACGTTCGCTTGCATTACTGGAATTGTTGGAGCCAGATCCAGATCCACAATAACGTGCAATATGACCAGATTTTCCATCGCCATCGCTTTTCTTCTGTGCCCCATTCAATGCTTCCAAAATTTTGTAGATTTTGTTGACCAAGTCTGGTGTGTCCAAGAGATGCGGTTTCTTGAGTTACATCAAGTATTCCGTTTATGAAACTTTGGATTTTCACCCTCTCGATGTATTCCACTGGGGCGTCTGCATTTGCTAGATGGGCCAACCTCTTGATGTTCGATGCAAACTCCTGTAATGTTTCGTTAGCCTTCTGGAAGCGATTCTGTAGCTCTATTTGATGTATCTGCCTCCTATGCTCGCTGCCGTAACGTCTTTCAACGGCTCCCATCAACGCTTCACAGTTGTTTCTTTCAGCGTTTTTTAGTTTCTTTGAATAAAATTTCGGCTGCAGGACCTTTCATTGCCACAAATAAAGCAGCGACTTTGTTTACAGCTGCTGTTTCTCAAATTGTAGCTTAAATACCTGGAAAGGAACAGAACCGTCAAATGATGAGGTTTTTACCTTGGGTGCGCATGTTGAAACACTTGGACGATTCAGCTGCAACTCCTTGATACGGCTTCTTAACGCATCCTCCTCGGTTTCGACTTTCTCCTCAAGCTGTATTATTTTCCTGTCCTGCATTTTTAGCTGAGCTGACATACGTTCCTCCTGTGCCTCCAGTTGTGTTCTTCTAATTGAGAGGAGATCTGTGATGATACCTGTGCCGAAATTTGCGAGGACATTGGTGTATCCTGTTGCTCCAACTGAGATACCATGCAAGTTTTCTGTTCTTCAAACTTTGATGTTATATTCGTCGACATCTGAGCCAATACAGCCAACAGCGAGTTTGTGTCCACATTTGCCACTGAATCCGGAGTATCCTTTGGCTCTTCTATTTTCGTCGCTCCCTCTTGCGAAAGCTGAAAAAACATAATCGTCAGCGTTGATTCCTTCCGCTTCCACAGCCTCGCGTAGACGTGATTGTAGCTCTGACTTATTGCCTGTTGTTACCAATCCACGTTTCTCCAACTCGTTTTTGAGTTGCTGGATCTACAATTGCTATGTCCTTGTTATCTTTTAAATGTCCTTGTTATCCTTTTCAATGTCCTTTTTATTCTTTTCAATGTCCTTGTTATCCTTTTCAATGTCTGACACCAATTGTGACGAATTCGATGATTCCTCGATTATTTCCTTGAGCTCGTTCACTGTACGTCAAGTAAAACACTGAGATTCTGCTTAATAAATACAGAGAAACCTCTCCTAACGGACACCTCTATTGGACGGACACCTCCTTTGGCCGGACAGTTTTTCATGCACCAGGTTTTAAGTACATTTTTTAGAACAAATTACCCTCCCTTAGGCGGACACTCTCTTGGCCGGACGCGGACAGTTATTTGCTTTAAAATTGGACAAAAAACCTCTACTGAGCGGACACGAACCTCTTATCAACGGACACTGAGATCAGTTTTCATAACAAATTTATCATAAACCTCTCTTGAGCGGACGCGAACCCCTCTTAAGCGGACAAAATACAAACAACATACAAACATATTTTTGTACATATGTATTTACCAAATGAAAACTGGGGATTCCCCGAATAAAACCAAATGGACGTTAGACAAACACTCAAATTTAAAAAGCGTCACATTGTCACGCAGTGTTCGTTAGCTAAATTTTCAATTTTTGATTTATCGAAAGCTTCTGGAGATTTTACTTCTTCAAATCCGGATGACTTTGTGGCTATAGATAACAATGCATGGACTGAAAGTTCAGACTTTGAGTTAGATGTTGTTATTGACGACAACATAGAAACAATTGATGATAATAGCAGCGATGCTGAGAGTGATACCGATGAAGTTAATGAAATTTCCACAAGCGAAACCGCCTTGACTGCTGTTACCAATTTAAAAAGATTTTGCAGCGACGACCTTATTGCGTTCGAATTATTGCAAAAATTGGAAAGCCATTTGCAAAATAGTTTTCTTTTAAAAAAACAAAGAAATCTTAAGCAATAGACAATTCAGCAATTTTTTAAATAATGAGTCTGATAGTTATGGATTTATATTACTTATTATCTGAAATATAATTTATATTTATTTTTATTTATGTTATTTCTTTATCTGAAAGCATGTGAATGAGTTATCCATGCTTTGATATGAATTTTTCAAGCAATATATATACATATTTTTATAATAATAAATATCAATATTTTTTATTTAATTTGAAATGTGGTGAGTATTTATTCCTTTAAAAATTGAAAAATGGCTAAAATAGCCATCCACTCCCTTGAGCGGACACCTCTCTTGGGCGGACAAAAGTTGGCCGACGGTGAGTGTCCGCCCAAGGGAGGTTTCTCTGTAGTACGCTTTATTCACTACTAAAAACCGTAGTACCGTCGTGCTGTTAGACGTGCTTTTTTTAGCGCTCGCAAATCATAATTTTTCTTTTATTTGGGCATTTGTGCTTACATATTTTCATACTTATCTATAATGCCGTGTAGCTGTGGCCATAGAGTTGACCGTGCTCAGCAGTCAATACAGTGTGCTAGCTGCAGTGAACTTTTCCATCTTCCATGTGTTCAAATTCTTCCAGCTGATGTGGAGTATTACCTATACGAAATCTAACATTTCATTTTACTGCAAAGCATGTGAGAGAGCGCGTCGAAGTTCTTTTCGTTCTCCACCCCCCGCGCCTAACACAAATTCGGGAAATCAACTTGTCGATATTGTTGTTGATAACAACTCCAGCTTAGAGTGTCATGCTAATAACAATAACAAGGATCTTTGTGTGTGCGGTAGGCAAGAACTGGTTTTAAAATTAAGTGCGATTGTTGATGAAAATAAATTTCTGCGTCCTCAAGTGAATGATCTGCATGCGGAGCTGCGCTCTATGCGTGCATTGTTTTGTGAAAATCACATTGTTGTTGCTAATGGCATTAAAGACTTGAAAGCTGATCTTGATTTTATTAAATTAAAACTGCCGCTACCTGACTCTCGCTTTCAATCGTTTGATGTTTTGTATAATGCTGCTGATGGTATGTTAACCAAAGATGTTTATGCAAATGTTGTTGGTACTAACAATAGCAATAGCAATGCTAGCACTTCTAATTTGATTTTGAGTGCTTCGTACAAATAACACTCAAGACAATAGCCCCGTTGAGACCAGTTCCGTAACTAATGCCAACATGGTGCCTGATAAAGCAAATGAATATGTTACTGATCTAATCTCTGTATATAATGATGTTACTGATATCGATGCTGATGACTCCGATTGGAAAACAGTTATAAATCGCAAGAAGAAGAACAGCAACGATAATAATAAAATTTCACTTAACGAAAGAAATCGCCCAATATGATTGTTGGCTCAAGTTCGAATGCAAATTTGGCGGTTGTGCGACGTGATGATGTTAGACGCATGTATGGTTGCACATTTCGTCTTCTATGAATACGGTTACTGAAGAAAATATTTTGGATTACCTTGCCGATCATGCTTCCGTTAACAAAAAATACCTGTAGGTCGATTCCCTAACTATTTTATCGCCAAGTGTTAGCGTTAATTCTGTTTAACGCCATTTATATCGCTTTTCCCTATTCTCTAAGTGTTAACCACACTAAAAGTCGATAAGCTCGATCAGCTGTTTTCGCTAACACTTTTATTGTAGCTAGTTATCGCGGATTAATTTGATGGTGTTTAAAAGTGTTTAAGAGAAAATAATAAATTTAAGTTGAAATAAAAATGTATTTTGAGTTTGTGGCGCTTTATTTGGTGCGAAATATTGAAAATATGGAAATGCGTTAAAGGCAAGTTAGAGAATCACAGTTTCGTTAAGAGCAAACGCCAAACCCTGGCGAAAACCTAAACGCTTGGCGAGTGGTTAAAAGTTAGGGAATCGGGCTACCTGTCTGCTTTAAATTAATAAAAAAGGGTGTGGAGCCACACATGTTAAAATGGGTAAATTTTAAGCTTGGCGTGCCCGAAGAGATATCGGACACGGTTTTAAAATCTGAAATCTGGCCGGCGAACGTCACAGTGAACCCCTTTCGTTCCTTTCGTGCAAACCGAATTGCCTCTTGAAGCTGCTGCTGTACCTAATTTTAATAATAATTTAAATTTTCAGTTCTTAAACATTTATTTTCAAAATGTATCTGGTCTTCGGACTAAATGTTCGGCAGTATTTACGTTCAGCTCAGTTTTAGACTATGATATTTTTGTTTTGGCTGAACGATAATTTCTTTAGTAGTGAAATTTTTGATCCAAATCAGTATGACGTTTTCCGCAAGGATCGGGATAGTG
Source organism: Campiglossa producta (assembly GCA_964058755.1). Lineage (NCBI taxonomy): Eukaryota > Metazoa > Arthropoda > Insecta > Diptera > Tephritidae > Campiglossa > Campiglossa producta. The sequence continues at coordinate 128,924,541 of CAXKVI010000001.1, read as the reverse complement.
TTAAAACGGGTTGCTCCAGAAGAGGGGGTGTTCTCATTGCCGTTCGTAGAAAGTGGCAAGCGGCATTGGCAACACTTGCTAACTCGGATACACTTATTGATCAGCTCTGTGTCCGTGTTCATGGCTCCTCTGGAATTTTGTATCTGTGCGCCTCGTATTTCCCCCCAAATAGTGCAGATAGTATATATATTGCACATGCGGATAATGTTCTTTCTCTTTCTTCGAATGTTGTGGGTGGCAATCATCTTTGTGTCCTTGGGGATTTCAATTTATGTAACTTAAATTGGTCTCGTATTGAAAACACGGCTGTTTTTATGGCCTCTAATGTCAACTCTTCAGCCGAGATTTATACTATTGACACTTTTTCAAGCGTTGATTTAGTTCAAATCAATGGTCTACGTAATAGGCTCAATAGAATCTTAGACTTAGTGTTTATATCAAACAATGTTAACTCTACATTATCTGAATGCATTACACCAATCTCTCAGGCTGATATGCATCACGTTCCTATTCCTCTCAAAGTAGAGTTTTATGAATTTGCAGAAATTTCTGATATCCCTGTAATGGAATTCAACTACACTGCTTGCAATTTCTCTATTTTTAATGATGCCTTGGCTAGCATTGATTGGTTTGATCATCATCATTTATTGGCGCTTAACCGCCTAAGCGATTTTGGCCGTTTCGTATCAAAGCACGCCAGTCATTCCTTTTTAGCGATAACGGACGCCAATTGGAAACCCCAAGGGAGTTCAAGTCATCCTCCACCTGTTGTTTCCATCTCAGTCGAGGCCTCCCCCTTCCTCTGCTGCCGAATTCAGGCGACGATAGGAAAACCTTCTGTGCTGGAGCTTCTTTGTCCATTCGCATAACATGGCCCAGCCAGCGGAGTCTTTGGGCTTTAATTCGCTGGACTATGGTCAGATCTGCGTAGAGCTCGTACAGCTCATCGTTAAATTTCCTTCTATACTCGCCGTTGGCATAACGGGAAGGACCATAAATCTTCCGGAGAACTTTTCTCTCAAATACTCCAAGGGCCATCTCATCTTCTCTTGACATTGTCCATGAATCTGAGCCATACATCAGGACACGTATGATGAGAGACTTATAGAGCGTGATCTTTGTTCTTCGAGAGAGGACTTTACTTCTCAATAACCTACTCAGTCCAAAGTAGCACTTGTTGGCAAGAGTGATTCTCCGCTGGATTTCTAGATTGATATTATTTTCGGTGTTGATACTGGTTCCCAAATAGACGAAGTCCCTCACAGTTTCAAATTTGTAACTATCAACAGTGACATGGCTGCCAAGGCGCAGGTGCGCCGATTCTTTCTTTGATGACAGCAAATACTTCGTCTTGTCCTCGTTCACGGCAAGACCCACCTTTTTCGCATCCTTATCCAGTCCAGAGAAGGCAGCGCCTACGGCGCGGTTGTTAAGGCCAATGATATCAATATCATCGGCATACGCCAGCAATTGCACGCTCTTGTAAGAGATTGTACCATTGCGGTTTAGCTCTGCTGCTCGAATTATCTTCTCCAGCATCAGATTGAAGAAATCGCACGAAAGGGAGTCGCCCTGTCTGAAGCCTCGTTTGGTTTCAAATGGCTCAGAGAGGTCCTTCCCGATTCTGACGGAGCTGTTGGTATTGCTCAACGTCATTTGACAAAGCCGTATAAGCTTTGCAGGGAAGTCAAATTCAGACATGGCGGCATACAGGCAACTCCTTTTTACGCTGTCAAAAGCGGCTTTAAAATCGACAAAGAGATGGTGAGTGTCGATTCTCTTATCATGGGTCTTCTCCAGGATTTGGCGTTTCGTGAAAATCTGGTCGATGGTAGACTTACCAGGTTTAAAGACACACTGATAAGGTCCAATCAGTTTGTCTACGATGGGCTTCAGCCTTTCACACAACACGCTAGAAAGAACCTTATATGCGATATTAAGAAGACTAATTCCGCGGAAGTTGGTGCGGTTAGCGGGATCGCCTTTCTTGTGGATTGGGCAAAGCACACTTAAATTCCAATCCGGAGGCATGCATTCGTCTGACCATATTCTGCATAAGAGCTGATACATGCTTTTTACCAGCTCTTCGCCTCCGCGTTTGAACAGCTCGGCGGGTAGTCCGTCTTTTCCAGGCGCTTTGTTGTTTTTGAGCCGGGATATAGCTATCCTCACTTCATCATAGTCAGGTGGTGGGACGACTTTTCCATCGTCAGGGATTGGGGTATCGGGTTCGACGTCTCCCTCGGTCTTAAAACCTTCCGTCATCCGCCGGATCTTTTCATAGAATTTTCGGGTATCATTCCTGTCAGCCAGCATCTCAAGCTCCTCACACTCACGTCTTTCGGCCTCAATTTTCTTTTTTCTGAAAAGGCGTCTCTCTTCCTTCTTTGCCTCACGATATTGTTGCCATACACTGCGGGTTGCGCCCGTTCGGAACGTCTCCTTGTAGGCAGCGTCCTTTTTTTTCGAGGCAGTTTTGCATTCCTCATCGTACCAGTTGTTCTTTCGGGCTCGCTGGAACCCTATAGTGGCCTCAGCGGCGGTACGCAATGAGTGAGAGATATGCTTCCATTGCTCGGTTACATCGTTAGGTCGAGGATTGCCCTCTGCTAGCAGGTGTGAGAGTCGAGTTGTGAAATTATCAGCTGTCTGTGTCATGCGCAGCTTCTCGACGTCAAACTTTCCTTCCATTACTGTGCGCACTTTCTTCGTTGCACAGAGGCGTGTGCGTATCTTGGCTGCGACAAGATAATGGTCAGAGTCAATATTGGGACCACGCAGTGTACGCACGTCCAGAACGGTGGAGCTATGTCTGCCGTCAATCAAGACATGATCAATCTGGTTTCTAGTTCTTTGATCAGGGGACAGCCTTCCTTGCCCACCTTGGCATTAAAGTCGCCGAGCACGATTTTGATATCATGCTGTGGGCAGCGATCATAAGTCTGTTCAAGTTTATCGTAGAAGGAGTCCTTCTCTGCGTCGTCCGTCTCCTCAGTCGGCGCATAGGCGCAGATAAATGTTACGTTGAAAAACCTCGCCTTGATTCGGATCGCAGCGAGACGCTCGTTCACAGGAGTGAACGCTAATACTTGGCGGCGAAGTCTCTTTCCCACCATGAATCCTACACCACGCGCTTTGCCGCGTGTCTGGCCACTGTAGTATATGTCACAAGGACCGATGGTCGTCTTTCCTTGCCCCGTCCATCGCATTTCCTGCAGGGCGGTGATGTCGGCCTTTGCGCCTACGAGGACATCAACCAGTCGGGCAGCGGTACCGTCCCTTGAAAGGGTCCGGACATTCCCGGTACATGCCCTAATATCCAAATCGTTATGCCTTATTCGTTTTGCCGGGTCGTCAACATTAAAGGGGGTTCTCATCCGAGGCTTTGCATTTTTTTTCATTGGAATTAAGTTTTTTACGTGGCGGGTCCCAAACCCAGCGCACAACCCGTTTCGGGGTTTTGGAAAATATTTACACATTTATATAGCGAGCCGCTTGCTTCAAGACAGACGCCCGCTTGCAGCCGCACCTCATGGTGAACAGACGCTACGCAAAAAACCTCGGTGAGCCCTTAAACCAAGTATGTCAGAGTGGCCCCACCGGGGCTCCCTCTCTTTCTGCCGCGAGCCTAGGTAGCTCCCGTTGCCCAGAGTGAACGAACGAGGACGCAAGAGTCGGGATTGAGCAAGGTCACTTAGCAACCACACTCCATTACACTCCTGATTGGTTTGATGCCTTCCGTGATAATGATGTTACTTCATGCTTTCATTATTTTAAAAATATAATTTATAACTTGAAGAAAATATAGGACGCCCTGGCATACCAAGAGGCTCAAACATTTAAGGAATCTTAAAAACAAGTTTCTAAAAAAGTTCAACGCGACGGGGGAACTTGCGTACTATTCAAAATTTCAATTATATTTGAAGGAATTCAACTGCCTGAATAAATTCTTATACAGAAACTATATTCTGAGTTTTGAGAACAATATAATGTCGAACTCAAAAGCTTTCTGGCGTTTCATCGAGTCCAAGAAGGTTTGCTCATCTATCCCAAATAATGTTTTTTTCAACCATGCATTTGCGAATAGTGCTGCAGATTCGGCGAACCTTTTTGCTGATTTTTTCTGCTCAAATTTTGAAGCAGACTCTCACTCTTCCACCAGTTTTCCTTCTTTTAGTGCCTCGGCTCTAAATTTCGGCTCTTTGCGAATATCTGCTACGGATGTTGTGAATGGTATTCAGAAGCTGAACCTTCTACGGACTCAGATGGGCTTTCAGCTATACTGCTAAAAAACTGTTTGTGTTTAGCTGAGCCTCTTACAGTTATCTTCAATAACTTTCTGGCCTCCGGAACGTTTATTGATGACTGGAAGATGACCTCAGTAACGCCAATATTTAAGAGTGGTAATAAAAATGATGTTCGCAATTATAGGCCGATCTCAAAGCTCTCTTCTGTTTCTAAGCTTTTCGAAATAATAGTAAACGATAAAATATATTTTGCGGTAAAAGGCCTAATCTCGGAAAATCAGCATGGTTTCGTCCCAAATCGCTCCACCGTTACCAACTTGTCAATTTTCAGTGAATACTGCATTTCTGCGTTTCTTAATAGATTGCAAGTTGAGACGATTTACACCGACTTCTCAAAGGCTTTCGACAAGGTTTCTCACCGGATACTCCTGGCAAAGCTGGCGGCGCTGGGCTTTCATTCCACATTTTTGCTGTGGATTGAATCTTACCTGTCTAATAGACGTTGTGTAGTCAATGCAAACAATGCCACATCCCGGCCATTTATTGCTTCTTCAGGAGTCCCGCAAGCAAGCATTTTGGGGCCCCTATTCTTCATTTTATTTATTAATGATATTGGCTCTTGCTTTTCTTTCGCGGAGTTCTTATTATACGCTGACGATTTAAAAATTTTTGCTGTCATAACAAGCCCTAGTGATTCTGAGAGGCTACAATTAGACCTTCTTAATTTACAAAAGTGTTGTCTCTTAAATCGTTTAACTCTAAACTTGAAAAAATGTTTCCACATTATGTTCTCAAAATCTGCTAATAAAGTTCGTACCTCATATAATGTTGCAGGCCATGCCCTTGAATCGGTAGATGAAATTAAAGACTTAGGTGTTTTCTTCGACTCTAAATTTAGCTTTTCCACCCATGTCAACCATGTAATAGCTAGATCTTATGCTATGTCTGCATTTATTCGTAGAAACTGTTCTGCATTCACAAACCCTCAGACTCTGAAGGCTCTTTACTGTGCTTTTGTCAGATCGAGGCTAGAATATGCTGCCGTCATTTGGAGACCCTATCAAGTTGGACCCTCATAGAAAGAGTGCAAACAGTTTTTTTACGATTTGCTCTCCGATCGCTGAATTTTACGGACCCCTTACCATCATATGAAGCGAGATGCCTGTTGATCGAACTCCATACACTTGAAGGTAGAAGAGCCATTTTGTCGTGTTGCTTTATAATTGGTATAATCTCCGGTATTGTTGATTGTCCAGCACTTCTAAGCAAAATTCACTTCAATGTCCCTTGCAGGAATTTCCGACAGATTGAAATTTTCAGGATTGGTTTTTCTAGAACTATTTATGCCGCAAATGCCCCCATCGTGAGGGCCTGTTCTGAAATCAAATTTAATTAATCATTTAAAATCTTGTTTTTCTTAATAATATTACTTATAGTCTGTAAGAATTTTGTAAATTCAAAGACTTAAATTACAAATATAGAAATATACAATATCGCTGGTTAATTCACTGTTCAGTACTTCACTGTACAAAACTTGAAAACTTGCTATGCGCCTTTATATACCCTAACGGGACTACAGCTTCACCACCTAGAAATGTCTACACATTCCTGGGTTATTCGTGTCACACTGTTCTGGAAGCGTTTATCTATCGTTATGTACTCTTTGTGTCACATTCGCAAATATGCGAGCCGAATCTCCCTTTTTCGCTCTCGCGTCATGTACCTAAAGAGCTGTAGTTTCTTCGTTGTTGTAGTAACGCTAATAGTGGGAGTACAAGTAGGGATGAGGATTCTTGAGAACATTCGCCACAATATTGTTTGAAATAGACCACGAAATGTCTCTATTAGTGACTAGATACAGCTTACAGAATTGCGGTATTAAATAAAAAGAATAAATATAGTTTAAAAAAACTAAAACTCACGCTTTTAAAGAGTATTGAACTAAAAAGTTAAAAATAATTTAGAAAAAATGAGTAGAAACCAACTATTGTGGAAAAAGCGTGGCCCGCTTTTAATTTTCGTATATATAGGGCCGATGCTTTTCTCACAATAATACTAGTTTTTTATTCAAATTAATTTTAAATTTTTAGTGCAATAATCTCTAAAAGCGTGTGTTTTAGTTTTTTAAACTATATTTATTTTTTACATTTTAGATGAAAGTTATCGATAAATATATCGAAATACACCGAACTTCTCTTTCCAACTTGTGGTGTATTGCTTTTGAGTTTTTCCTACAAGTTGGTGGGACCTACAGCTTTTTGCCGACTCCGAACGGCACTTGCAAACCAAATGAGTTTTTGCTGAGAAGCTTCTCATGGCAGAAATACACCCGCAGAGTTTGCCAAACTACTGCCGAGGGGCGACCCACAGTGGGAAATAATTGAAGTTTACTGTTCATAATCATCTACAGCCTTCATTTTTCATCCGATTTTGATAGTTTTTTTTTAAATGAAAGATTTTGAGATTTGCGAGACCATAGCTGAGCCCGATTTTTGAATTTCGGTTTGTTAGCTTTTTGTTTTTTGGAGCAAAGTGCGGGAAAACGGAAAATTTTGAAAAAACGATATTATCCTGCTTCAGATAGCAAAGTTTATTTTAAAAAACCTGTTTCAAAATGAAGGTTAGAGTAATATGAAACGAAAAAAAATTAACAGTCGAAAATTTCGGTCGGTTTCTTGAGTTACATCATGTATTCCGTTTATGAAACTTTGGATTTTCACCCTCTCGATGTATTCCACTGGGGCCTCTGCATTTTGCTAGATGGGCCAAACTCTTGATGTTCGATGCGAACTCCTGTAATGTTTCGTTAGCCTTCTGGAAGCGATTCTGTAGCTCTATTTGATGTATCTGCCTCCTATGCTCGCTGCCGTAACGTCTTTCAACGGCTCCCATAAACGCTTCACAGTTGTTTCTTTCAGCGTCCGGAATAGTCGGTAAAATTTCGGCTGCAGGACCTTTCATTGCCACAAATAAAGCAGCGACTTTGTTTACAGCTGCTGTTTCTCAAATTGTAGCTTAAATACCTGGAAAGGAACAGAACCGTCAAATGATGAGCTTTTTACCTTGGGTGCGCATGTTGAAACACTTGGACGATTCAGCTGCAACTCCTTGATACGGCTTCTTAACGCATCGTCCTCGGTTTCGACTTTCTCCTCAAGCTGTATTATTTTCCTGTCCTGCATTTTTAGCTGAGCTGACATACGTTCCTCCTGTGCCTCCAGTTGTGTTCTTCCAATTGAGAGGAGATCTGTGATGATACCTGTGCCGAAATTTGCGAGGACATTCGTGTATCCTGTTGCTCCAACTGAGATACCATGCAAGTTTTCTGTTATTCAAACTTTGATGTTATATTCGTCGACATCTGAGCCAATACAGCCAACAGCGAGTTTGTGTTTGTGTTCTTTTCGTTCTCCACCCCCCGCGCCTAACACAAATTCGGGAAATCAACTTGTCGATATTGTTGTTGATAACAACTCCAGCTTAGAGTGTCATGCTAATAACAATAGCTTTGTTTCTTGAAATCTCCAGCAAAGAACTGTCAGCAGAAGAGAGTCTTGTAAAAAACTGTCAAAATCTCATTTCTGCTAATTTTTCGTCGAACAGGGTTCAGCAGAAACTTGCAGACAAAACAGCGGGTACGTTCCTGATTGGCTAACAATTTGAATTTACATTTTTTGTTGTTGTTTTGCTATGCCACCGATCAGCTGTTCCTGCTTGCTGGTTTCTGCTGGAAGAAAAATCTCCAGCAATAACTTGCAGCGAATTGGCGCTCTCTCTCTCAATTAAATGTCAAAAAGCTGCTGAATTCGCTGCAAATTTTTTCAAAGAACACTTTTTTAGGAATAATTATTCATAATTATTCATAATTAGCAGGAAAGAAACAAAGCTAATAACAAGGATCTTTGTGTGTGCGGTAGGCAAGAACTGGTTTTAAAATTAAGTGCGATTGTTGATGAAAATAAATTTCTGCGTCCTCAAGTGAATGATCTGCATGCGGAGCTGCGGTCTATGCGTGTATTGTTTTGTGAAAATCACATTGTTGTTGCTAATGGCATTAAAGACTTGAAAGCTGATCTTGATTTTATTAAATTAAAACTGCCGCTACCTGACTCTCGCTTTCAATCGTTTGATGTTTTGGATAATGCTGCTGATGGTATGTTAACCAAAGATGTTTATGCAAATGTTGTTGGTACTAACAATAGCAATAGCAATGCTAGCACTTCTAATTTGATTTTGAGTGCTTCGCTATCTGACAGTACAAATAACACTCAAGACAATAGCCCTGTTGAGACCAGTTCCGTAACTAATGCTAACATGGTGCCTGATAAAGCAAATGAATATGTTACTGATCTAATCTCTGTATATAATGATGTTACTGATATCGATGCTGATGACTCCGATTGGAAAACAGTTATAAATCGCAAGAAGAAGAACAGCAACGATAATAATAAAAATTCACAGAATTTAATTACTGATACTGTTGCGGTGAATGTCACTAAACGAAAGAAATCGCCCAATATGATTGTTGGCTCAAGTTCGAATGCAAATTTGGCGGTTGTGCGACGTGATGATGTTAGACGCATGTATGGTTGCACATTTCGTCTTCTATGAATACGGTTACTGAAGAAAATATTTTGGATTACCTTGCCGATCATGCTTCCGTTAACAAAAAATACCTGGTCTGCTTTAAATTAATAAAAAAGGGTGTGGAGCCACACATGTTAAAATGGGTAAATTTTAAGCTTGGCGTGCCCGAAGAGATATCGGACACGGTTTTACAATCTGAAATCTGGCCGGCGAACGTCACAGTGAAACCCTTTCGTTCCTTTCGTGCAAACCGAGTTGCCTCTTGAAGCTGCTGCTGTACCTAATTTTAATAATAATTTAAATTTTCAGTTCTTAAACATTTATTTTCAAAATGTATCTGGTCTTCGGACTAAATGTTCGGCAGTATTTACGTTCAGCTCAGCTTTAGACTATGATATTTTCGTTTTGGCTGAACGATAATTTCTTTAGTAGTGAAATTTTTGATCCAAATCAGTATGACGTTTTCCGCAAGGACCGGGATAGTGTTAAAACGGGTTGCTCCAGAAGAGGGGGTGTTCTCATTGCTGTTCGTAGAAAGTGGCAAGCGGCATTGGTAACACTTGCTAACTCGGATACACTTATTGATCAGCTCTGTGTCCGTGTTCATGGCTCCTCTGGAATTTCGTATCTGTGCGACTCGTATTTCCCCCCAAATAGTGCAGATAGTATATGTATATATTGCACATGCGGATAATGTTCTTTCTCAAGCGTTGATTTAGTTCAAATGAATGGTCTACGTAATAGGCTCAATAGAATCTTAGACTTAGTGTTTATATCAAACAATGTTAACTCTACATTATCTGAATGCATTACACCAATCTCTCAGGCTGATATGCATCACGTTCCTATTCCTCTCAAAGTAGAGTTTTATGAATTTGCAGAAATTTCTGATATCCCTGTAATGGAATTCAACTACACTGCTTGCAAAAATTTCTCTATTTTTAATGATGCCTTGGCTAGCATTGATTGGTTTGATGCCTTCCGTGATAATGATGTTACTTCATGCTTTCATTATTTTAAAAATATAATTTATAACTTGAAGAAAATATAGGACGCCCTGGCATACCAAGAGGCTCAAACATTTAAGGAATCTTAAAAACAAGTTTCTAAAAAAGTTCAACGCGACGGGGGAACTTGCATACTATTCAAAATTTCAATTATATTTGAAGGAATTCAACTGCCTGAATAAATTCTTATACAGAAACTATATTCTGAGTTTTGAGAACAATATAATGTCGAACTCAAAAGCTTTCTGGCGTTTCATCGAGTCCAAGAAGGTTTGCTCATCTATCCCAAATAATGTTTTTTTCAACCATGCATTTGCGAATAGTGCTGCAGATTCGGCGAACCTTTTTGCTGATTTTTTCTGCTCAAATTTTGAAGCAGACTCTCACTCTTCCACCAGTTTTCCTTCTTTTAGTGCCTCGGCTCTAAATTTTGGCTCTTTGCGAATATCTGCTACGGATGTTGTGAATGGTATTCAGAAGCTGAACCTTCTACGGACTCAGATGGGCTTTCAGCTATACTGCTAAAAAACTGTTTGTGTTTAGCTGAGCCTCTTACAGTTATCTTCAATAACTTTCTGGCCTCCGGAACGTTTATTGATGACTGGAAGATGACCTCAGTAACGCCAATATTTAAGAGTGGTAATAAAAATGATGTTCGCAATTATAGGCCGATCTCAAAGCTCTCTTCTGTTTCTAAGCTTTTCGAAATAATAGTAAACGATAAAATATATTTTGCGGTAAAAGACCTAATCTCGGAAAATCAGCATGGTTTCGTCTCAAATCGCTCCACCGTTACCAACTTGTCAATTTTCAGTGAATACTGCATCTCTGCGTTTCTTAATAGATTGCAAGTTGACACGATTTACACCGACTTCTCAAAGGCTTTCGACAAGGTTTCTCACCGGATACTCCTGGCAAAGCTGGCGGCGCTGGGCTTTCATTCCACATTTTTGCTGTGGATTGAATCTTACCTGTCTAATAGACGTTGTGTAGTCAATGCAAACAATGCCACATCCCGGCCATTTATTGCTTCTTCAGGAGTCCCGCAAGCAAGCATTTTGGGGCCCCTATTCTTCATTTTATTTATTAATGATATTGGCTCTTGCTTTTCTTTCGCGGATTTCTTATTATACGCTGACGATTTAAAAATTTTTGCTGTCATAACAAGCCCTAGTGATTCTGAGAGGCTACAATTAGACCTTCTTAATTTACAAAAGTGTTGTCTCTTAAATCGTTTAACTCTAAACTTGAAAAAATGTTTCCACATTATGTTCTCAAAATCTGCTAATAAAGTTCGTACCTCATATAATATTGCAGGCCATGCCCTTGAATCGGTAGATGAAATTAAAGACTTAGGTGTTTTCTTCGACTCTAAATTTAGCTTTTCCACCCATGTCAACCATGTAATAGCTAGATCTTATGCTATGTCTGCATTTATTCGTAGAAACTGTTCTGCATTCACAAACCCTCAGACTCTGAAGGCTCTTTACTGTGCTTTTCTCAGATCGAGGCTAGAATATGCTGCCGTCATTTGGAGACCCTATCAAGTTGGACCCTCATAGAAAGAGTGCAAACAGTTTTTTTACGATTTGCTCTCCGATCGCCGAATTTTACGGACCCCTTACCATCATATGAAGCGAGATGCCTATTGATCGAACTCCATACACTTGAAGGTAGAAGAGCCATTTTGTCGTGTTGCTTTATAATTGGTATAATCTCCGGGATTGTTGATTGTCCAGCACTTCTAAGCAAAATTCACTTCAATGTTCAGGATTGGTTTTTCTAGAACTATTTATGCCGCAAATGCCCCCATCGTGAGGGCCTGTTCTGAAATCAAATTTAATTAATCATTTAAGATCTTATTTTTCTTAATAATATTACTTATAGTCTGTAAGAATTTTGTAAATTCAAAGACTTAAATTACAAATATAGAAATATACAATATCGCTGGTTAATTCACTGTTCAGTACTACACTGTACAAAACTTGAAAATAAACTAATTGATGTGCGTCGGCTATGCGCCTTTATATACCCTAACGGGACTACAGCTTCACCACCTAGAAATGTCTACACATTCCTGGGTTATTCGTGTCACACTGTTCTGGAAGCGTTTATCTATCGTTATGTACTCTTTGTGTCACATTCGCAAATATGCGAGCCGAATCTCCCTCTTTCGCTCTCGCGTCATGTACCTAAACAGCTGTAGTTTCTTCGTTGTTGTAGTAACGCTAATGGTGGGAGTACAAGTAGGGATGAGGATTCTTGAGCACATTCGCCACAATATTGTTTGAAATAGACCACGAAATGTCTCTATTAGTGACTAGATACAGCTTACAGAATTGCGGTATTAAATAAAAAGAATAAATATAGTTTAAAAAAACTAAAACTCACGCTTTTAAAGAGTATTGAACTAAAAAGTTAAAAATAATTTAGAAAAAACGAGTAGAAACCAACTATTGTGGAAAAAGCGTGGCCCGCTTTGTGCCATAATTTTCGTATATATAGGGCCGACGCTTTTCTCACAATAATACTAGTTTTTTATTCAAATTAATTTTAAATTTTTAGTGCAATAATCTCTAAAGGCGTGTGTTTTAGTTTTTTAAACTATATTTATTTTTTACATTTTAGATGAAAGTTATCGATAAATATATCGAAATACACCGAACTTCTCTTTCCAACTTGTGGTGTATTGCTTTTGAGTTTTTCCTACAAGTTGGTGGGACCTACAGCTTTTTGCCGACTCCGAACGGCACTTGCAAACCAAATGAGTTTTTGCTGAGAAGCTTCTCATGGCAGAAATACACCCGCAGAGTTTGCCAAACTACTGCCGAGGGGCGACCCACAGTGGGAAATAATTGAAGTTTACTGTTCATAATCCTCTACAGCCTTCATTTTTCATCCGATTTGGATAATTTTTTTTTAAATGAAAGATTTTGAGATTTGCGAGACCATAGCTGAGCCCGATTTTTGAATTTCGGTTTGTTTACTTTTTGTTTTTTGGAGCAAAGTGCGGGAAAACGGAAAATTTTGAAAAAAACGATATTATCCTGCTTCAGATAGCAAAGTTTATTTTAAAAAACCTGTTTCAAAATGAAGGTTAGAGTAATATGAAACGAAAAAAACTAACAGTCGGAAATTTTGAAAAAGTTAAAAAAAAATGTTAGATCAAATTCTGGACTATTAGTGAAAAAAAAAGAAATTTTAATTTTGTTTTTTCTATAATTTGAGTATGCAGTTTTATAGGTCATAAATTTTGAGTGCAAATTTTAGGTAGCTGTTACCGTTGAATTTAAAATTATTTTTTTTTTGTTTGACATCCTCGTATAGGACACTTTTGGGATTTTTTTGAACTTCTTCAAGATTTTCAAATGATAATTTGTTTGTCTTGTCGTCGCGAAAGGGCGCGCGGCCCTTCCTCACCCGAATCATCATTATCAGAGGTGTGGATATATATATGCTTATATATTACTGGACTTATGCTGCAGCGGTAAATCTACATATTTATACGACAAATTTGCGGTGCGAACACAAAAAAAGTCAGTGATGCGTTCATGTCCACTTTTTTGCCTTATTGCTCAAACGTGGAAAAAAAAATTTGACTTATTTCTCAAAGTGATGCAATAACACAAATTTGTGTTATTTCACATTGAGATGAGCAATAACACAAATTTGGTTTATTGCCGTTTGGGGTATTTCACCCCCCCGAAAATTATAGCACAAAGCGGGCCACGCTTCTTCCACAATAGTAAGTATCTACACGTTGTTTCTAATTTATTTTAAACTTTTTAGCTCAATATTCTTTAAAAGCGAAAGTTTTAGTTTTTTTTTTAACTATATTTATTCTTTTTGTCTAATACCGCAATTCTGTAAGCTGCCTCATAGCTCTAGTCTTAAAAAAGAGTCACTAATTTGTGATCTGCTTGTATACAAGCCTATAGGCTACTTAAAATTTAGGCAATTTGTGTATTCACCACACATTAAAATGAGAGGGAAAAATACTTTGGTGAATTTCTTGTGACTTTCTCTTACAGAATACCGAATTCATCTCAAGTCACAAAAATTGTATCTAATGAAATATCACAAATCCCAACGGTAAAAAATATCTATGAATTTAAGTTTTAATAATTTTATTTTTATGACTCGAATACATGTGTAGCAATTTGGCTTGCAGCGCTGCTAGTTTTACTGCTGCGAACTGTGAGCACACGTGCATGGAAATTTACCTGGCAGTTCCATGTAGTGACACTTGAACCACATTTTCCAAACTCACTTATAACACACATTAACAAGTTAAAATATGTGTTACACAGTTAAAAAATAAAATTGGTTTATAAAGCTTTTTAAAATGACATTTCCATACAAATTTTGAATTGTAAGAGCTTAATAAACCTTTTATATTTTTTATGAATAAGGAGGTTAATTTACAATTAAAATTACATTTTTCATACATTTTATAATTTAAAATACAAAATAAATGCAAATCACGAAATAAAATATTTGTTTTTTGGCATTTTGATTTTGGGTTGTTCGCCCTTGTTGGGTTTTTCGATACTCAACCCTGGCAAGGTGCGTTCAAATTTTATTTGAACTGTAAGATTTTGTTCCGATAGATAATCAAAGTTCCAAGAATCTGTCGAAAGTTATTTTGCAGCGGTGCAAGGAGCTTGACCTAGATATGAATAAGTGCGTAGGACAAGGATATGATGGAGCAAGATATTATCACTGTGCGAGCCCCCCCATAAATTCAGACAGAAAAAATTCAGAAATACAATTTTTCGGAAAAATTTATTCAGAAATCATTTTTCAGAAACCAAAAGTCAGAAGAAAAAATTCAGAAAACTTTTTTCAGAAACCAAAAATGCAGAATCAAAAATTCAGAAACACATTTTTTCAGGAATTTTTTTTTCAGAAAGAAAAAATTCAGAAAGTAAAAATTTAGAAAGTCCAAATTCAGAATATATCATGGCATGCGTATACAGGTAATATAATCTCAGCATCTGATTCGATTTTTTTATTTCCAGAGTTATTAAGGGCCAAAGTTCATTTAAAGCGTTTTTTGAAATCCAAATTTTTCAAAAACTAATGGATCGATTGTCAATTTTTTTTTCCATTCTGTATGTAATTGAATTACCTTTCATTTGATGTATTGTTGTTTTGGGTGCAAAACCGTGTAAGTGCAAAATTTAAAGTAATTTTTAAAATTAGAAGGCCGCCTACGCAGAAGGACTTGGCATTACATTAGTTTCAGAAATTCTTTGCAGCTAAACATTTAAAGGCCGGCCCACAATGAAAATCGTCGCGTAAAAACGCAACGAATATACGCCTCGTCAAAATAGAACCATGTAATTTTATTAATTTGAACACAATCAAACGCCAAGCAAAAATACGCCCGACGACATTTGAGCGACGATAGAATTGTTTCTATTTTCATCGCACTCTCGGACAAAAAAACATGCCAGGGTGACCGCATTTCTTTTTTTTTTTTGTTAAAATTAAAAAAAAACATTAATTTTGCTCATATTTAGACTGTATTATAATAAAGTATTGCAAGATTGTGCCCAAGCTCCACCAAGGCATATTTATGGAGTTTTATTATCTTCGTCTGGTTCTTTTCTTTAATCTGGTCACCCTGAATAAATGTCGAAACAAAGAAAAATAAAAATGTGGGCCAGCCTTTAGACATATATCGAATGAAAGGTATTGAAATTACCTATCCAACGACGCCGAAATCTTGGAAATCGGTTCAGTACTTTAGGAGGAATTTAGATTTAAAAAAACTTTTGTTTTTGTTGTTGTTTGCCCAAAAAAGATATACACCGTTATGTTCGTTATAAAAATACCTATCGATCCCAATATTTTTTTTTTAGAGAGTTGGAGCTATTCTGCATTTGTTCCGAAAAATGAACCAATGCTTCTTGAAACGAGTTTTTTACTTATTTCAAAGCCATTATCTCTATCTGAACATTCAGAAAGTAAAATTCAGATCTAAAAATTCAGAAAGTAATGAGACGGCAATTTTTACTTCTGAAAGAAAAAAAATTAAATTTTGCGCAAAGTTTGATTTTTTTTCTGCCGTCTCAGTACTTTCTGAATTTTTAGATCTGAATTTCACTTTCTGAATTTTTACTTTCTCAATTTTTACTTCTGAATCTTGACTTCTGAATTTTGACTTTCTGAAAAAAGATATCTGAAGAAAAATTTCTGAAAAATGTGTTTCTGAATTTATGGGGAGAACCGTGCCGTTTAATTCTAGCTGTTTCAAGTGCAATGACGATCCCTGCCATCCGTAACTGTCATGGAGTTGTTGGCCAAATTATGAATACTAGTATCGCTTGTAATCGAAAATTCGACCAATAAAATCTTTAGGGGTCGTGCATATATGACGTCACGCGATTTTTGGTAGTTTTTGACCCCCCTCTCCCCCCCGAACGTCACATCACACCCTTAATAAATATAAATTCAATATTTATTTGACATAAAATCTGATACATATTTAGAATGTTTATATTAATTATTAGGTAATATTTAAAGATATATATAACTTCTTCTATGAGATATATAACTTTTTTAACTCTGATTTAGTTGCTTTTAAAATTATTGAGATCAATACATGAATACACACGTTTGCACAAAATTGTTTCAATGCTTAAGATTTTCGGTTTGCCATACTGGATGACACCATTCTTCGATGCTGCTTATCACGGGCATTCCTTCCAAATAGTTAATTTCTGGGAATTCAGGGATAGATTGGTCATCTACTTCTTCTTCATCTATCCAAGCAGCGTCTTCCACTCCGGAATTGTTTTTGTTGAAAATGCATAAGAGCTCTTTCGCTCTTCTTGCGGCAACCCTTATTGGGCGGATTTTTTTTTCTGGTAAAGTAGTTTTCTGTTTTTTATGCATCTGTTGCTTGTGTTTCATAATCGCCTTGTTTGATGCGCGGCAAATACCACAAACTTCACAAACCCTATTTAATAATCAAATCAAAATAATTTAGTACCTATTAGAAAGTGTATAATTATTATATTAGATTGTTTTTCTCCGTGTACAATTACCTTTTTTTTGATCGAAGACTGTTGTTGTTGTGAACAGCTGGTATCCAACCAAGGCGAATTCATACAGGTGCAGGCATCAGCATACAAGTAAAATTTCTCATGTATTTTGTTTTTGTAATTTAACGCATTCTGGCAAAATCGCCGCAAAACATACACACAAACGTTGCCGAGTTTGACATTACGCGTGCGATTGAGAATACAAAAAGTTCAATACATATATGTTCCCGCCGCCACCTGTATGAATTCGCCTTGTATCCAACTTGCTTTGAATGAAACAGTGCTGCCAATCGAAGGAATGAAAACGTGGCAAATTTGAAAACGTTCATGGACGTTGCACGCCAGAAAACATGCAAAAAATAACGTGACATCACATAAGTGTTACTCCCCCCCTCCCCCCATGTCACACTTCGTCACAAATCGCAGATTTTTAGAAAACGAAGATATTCTACCGAGCTTCCAACTGCTTCTACCAGGCGAAAATATCGTCGATGAAAAAGCACCGAACTTTTAAAGCTATTGGAGTACTGCGATGCAAACTATTTCCGTGGTATATAAATTTTTCTCACTGCCTTGGCAACTTTGCGCGTGACAACGGCGAGCTTGGAAAGATCATTTCTACCATGAAAAGAATCAAAACTTTACCTCGGAGTGTAATGGGTCATGATAGATTGAGTTGAGTTGTCCATAATTTCTGTAAACTTCTTGTATTTGTGGGGGTTACACTAAAATGGCTGCTAGGGCTCGATTATATTATTTTATTTTACATGCCAAGTCAAAAAATAAGATTCCCCGGCGGGCAATGGAAAATTCTCCAATTTTTTGTTACACAATATCATACGAAAAAATTGAATTTATTTAAATTTATTAGAAAATAAGTGGGGAACATAATAATTGGCACAGTGTTTTTCACTTATTTTGGCCTTAATTATTTTTATATAATTTCCAGAACTAACTTTACAATATCGATATCTTAGAACTGGCTACTCTTAGAGAAAGAAATACTAGGACCACATTTGTAAAGAATTTCCAGGTCAACAATTTGGCCTCGATAATCTATATATATAAAAATGAAATGGTGTATAATTGTAACGCTAAAACTCGAAAACGGCTGAACCAAATGAAATACTTCCTTTGGGGGATTTGTTTGTTATTACCACGCGCAGGTCATGTCTTAAAATCAGAACAAAATATTAAGGGGGCGTGGCACCTCCCATACAAACTGAATTTTTCAAGTTGAATATCTTCTAAAGTGTTTAAGGTAGGAACATGAAAATTGGTACAGAGCTACAGGATAACAGCACCACTCTCACCTATAAAACCGGGGGTTATCCAATAAAGGGGCGTGGTACCTCCCATACAAACTAAATTTTTTAAGCAGAATATCTGTGGAAGGGGTCTAGGTAGGGACGTGAAAATTGGTATAGTCCTATATGGTATCACAAGCCTTCTTACACATAACAGAAGGGGTAATCGGAAAAGGGGGCGTGGCACCTCCCATACAAACTGAATTTTTCAAGGTGAATATCTTCAAAAGTGTTAAAGGTAGGAACATGAAAATTGGTATAGAGCTATAGGATAACAACACCATTCTCACCCATAAAACTTGGAGTTATCGAAAAAGGGGGCGTGGTACCTCCCATACAATCTATATATATAAAAATGAAATGGTGTTCAGTCGTTACGCTAAAACTCGAAAACGGCTGAACCAAATCATATACTTCCTTTAGGGGGTTTGTTTGTTATTACCACGCGCAGATCATGTTATAAAATCAGAACAAAATATTAGGGGGGCGTGGCACCTCCCATACAAACATTTTTCTTCAAGGTGAATATCTCTAAAGGGGTTTAAGGTAGGGACCTGGAAATCGGTACAGACCTATAGGATAACAACACCATTCTCACCCATAAAACTGGGGGTTAACCAAAAAGGGGGCGTGGCACCTCCCATACGAATGAAATACTTCATAGTCGATATCTCTGGTGATAAGGAAAAAGGGGGCGTGGTTTCTCCTATATGAAGGAAACATTTAATAGCCCATATCTCTGCAAGTATTTATGTTAGACGACTGAAATTTGGTGAGGGTTTATATGTGATCGATCCCTAATACCTCCCAAAAAACTGGAGTTAACGATAAAGGGGGCGTGGCACCTCCCATACGAATAAACTACTTCATAGTCCATATCTCTAGAAGGGAAATAAATTTGTGGCAGGACAACGTCTGCCGGGTCAGCTAGTAAATAAATAATAATAAAAAAATAAATCATATATAACCAATTTTGTTTTTTGATTTTGGCGACCTTTAAATTTAACACTTCTTTCTTCAAACTGGCTCTAGGCCAATAAAATAAACACGTTGTTGTTGTTGTTTTTTCCAATATATTTCGATCTCCAACGGAGATCGTCTTCTGGGACTACAATCATAAATAAATAATATACTTTATTTTACACAATTTATCACAGGCACATATATATGTATGAGTGCTATCGATTTTGGGAGTTAACTTGAGCATAAATGAAGAAGATTTGAGCAGATATCAGGCAACGAACTATCGATTTGACCGCTACTGTCACCGATAAATAAACAAAAATAGCAAGTACAGCTATCAAAATTACGATTTTAACGCTACTGGACACTAGAGTCGCCAAAAAATAAACGATCCTCAGCGACATCTAGTTTTAAACCGCAAGTAATACAACCAAAGCACTAGATGGCGCCGATTGTTAATATTCAATTTTGTGTGTGTCAGGGTAGAATTTGGATCTGATTAAAGAAGATTTATTGGAGATAATCTCCGTGTGTGTATCCATAGCATTAGATAAAAAGAATGGCGCATATTCATAGTCGGTAATCTAAACCGAAACTAGTAAAGTTGCAACTTAAAGTTAGGAACCAACTTAGAAGAGACTTGTATTCATAGTCTCTTTTCAGACTTCTGCTAAATAGTTTCGATTTAGTTATAGTTATCGATAAAATAGTGTAACACATACCTAATTTGTTTACATAAAATTTGTCCAACGCCAACAAAACGTATGCAATGGCTGCTCAATTTGTAAAAGTGAGTACTGCGAAAGCACTTTAATATATTTTAACAAATGCAATTTTTGTGTTACAGAGAGAACGGGAAGTGAATTGGTTCTAGGAAGAAAAAGATAGCTTCCGTGAAATACTTTTAAAGCACATACTTTCAAAGCACACAGGATCAAAAGCTGAAATATTTTTATCGAAAACTAGTCTTACACCTGTCTTTAAGTCTCTCATCATACCAGTCCTGATGTACGGCTCGGAATCATGGACAGTGTCTAGAGAAGATGAGATGGCCCTTGGAGTATTTGAGAGAAAAGTTCTCCGAAAGATTTATGGTCCGTCCCGTGATGCCAACGGCGAGTCATCATTCATCATTTATTGGCACTTAACCGCCTAAGCGATTTTGGCCGTCGCCTATCAAAGCACGCCAGTCATTCCTTTTTAGCGATAACTGACGCCAATTGGAAACCCCAAGGGAGTTCAAGTCATCCTCCACCTGTTGTTTCCATCTCAGTCGAGGCCTCCCCCTTCCTCTGCTGCCGAATTCGGGTGACGATTGGAAAACCTTCTGGGCTGGAGCTTCTTTGTCCATTCGCATGACGTGACCCAGCCAGCGGAGCCTTTGGGCTTTAATTCGCTGGACTATGGTCAGATCAGCATAAAGCTCGTACAGCTCATCGTTAAATCTCCTTCGATACTCGCCGTCGGCATCACGGAAAGGACCATAAATCTTCCGGAGAACTTTTCTCTCAAATACTCCAAGGGCCATCTCATCTTCTCTTGACATTGTCCATGAATCTGAGCCATACATCAGGACAGGTATGATGAGAGACTTATAGAGCGCGATCTTTGTTCTTCGAGAGAGGACTTTACTTCTCAATTGCCTACTCAGTCCAAAGTAGCACTTGTTCGCAAGAGTGATTCTCCGTTGGATTTCTAGACTGATATTATTTTCGGTGTTAATGCTGGTTCCCAAATAGACGAAGTCCCTCACAGTTTCAAATTTGTAACTATCAACAGTGACGTGGCTGCCACGGCGCAGGTGCGCCGATTCTTTCTTTGATGACAGCAAATACTTCGTCTTGTCCTCGTTGACCGCAAGACCCACTTTTTTCGCTTCTTTATCCAGTCCAGAGAAGGCAGCGCTTACGGCGCGGTTGTCAAGGCCAATGATATCAATATCATCGGCATACGCCAGCAATTGCACGCTCTTGTAAAAGATTGTACCATTGCGGTTTAGCTCTGCTGCTCGAATTATCTTCTCCAGCATCAGGTTGAAGAAATCGCACGAAAGGGAGTCGCCCTGTCTGAAGCCTCGTTTGGTTTCAAATGGCTCAGAGAGGTCCTTCCCGACTCTGACGGAGCTGTTAGTATTGCTCAACGTCATTTGGCAAAGCCGTATAAGCTTTGCAGGGAAGTCAAATTCAGACATGGCGGCATACAGGCAACTCCTTTTTGCGCTGTCAAAAGCGGCTTTGAAATCGACAAAGAGATGGTGTGTGTCGATTCTTTTATCATGGGTCTTCTCCAGGATTTGGCGTATCGTGAAAATCTGGTCGATGGTAGACTTACCAGGTCTAAAGCCACACTGATAAGGTCCAATCAGCTTGTCTACGATGGGCTTCAGTCTTTCACACAATACGCTAGAAAGAACCTTATATGCGATATTAAGAAGGCTGATTCCGCGGTAGTTGGTGCGGTTAGCGGGATCGCCTTTCTTGTGGATTGGGCAGAGCACACTTAAATTCCAATCTGGAGGCATGCACTCGTCTGACCATATTCTGCATAAGAGCTGATGCATGCTTTTTACCAGCTCTTCGCCTCCGTGTTTGAACAGCTCGGCGGGTAGTCCGTCTTTTCCAGGCGCTTTGTTGTTTTTGAGCCGGGATATAGCTATCCTCACTTCATCATAGTCAGGTGGTGGGACGACTTTTCCATCGTCAGGGATTGGGGTATCGGGTTCGACGTCTCCCCCGCAATTTAGCAGTGAGGAGAAGTGCTCCCTCCATAATTTAAGTACACTCTGTACGTCGGTTACCAGGTCGCCATTATTGTCCTTACAGGAACTTGCCCCGGTCTTAAAACCTTCCGTCATCCGCCGGATCTTTTCATAGAATTTTCAGGCATCATTCCTGTCAGCCAGCATCTCAAGCTCCTCACACTCACGCCTTTCGGCCTCACGTTTCTTTTTTCTGAAAAGGCGTCTCTCTTCCTTCTTTGCCTCACGATAGCGTTGCCATACACTGCGGGTTGCGCCCGTTCGCAGCGTCTCCCTGTAGGCAGCGTCCTTTTTGTCCGAGGCAGTGCTGCATTCCTCATCGTACCAGTTGTTTTTGCGGGCTCGCTGGAACCCTATAGTGGCCTCAGCGGCGGTACGTAATGAGTGAGAGATATGCTTCCATTGCTCGGTTGCATCGTTAGGTCGAGGATTGCTCTCCGATAGCAGGTGTGAGAGTCGAGTGGAGAAATTGTCAGCTGTCTGTGTCGTGCGCAGCTTCTCGACGTCAAACTTTCCTTCCGTTACTGTGCGCACTTTCTTTGCTACACAGAGGCGTGTGCGTATCTTGGCTGCAACAAGATAATGGTCCGAGTCGATATTGGGACCACGAAGGGTACGCACGTCCAGAACGGTGGAGCTATGTCTGCCGTCGATCATGACATGATCAATCTGGTTTCTTGTTCTTTGATCAGGAGACAGCCATGTGGCTTGGTGTATTCGTTTATGCTGGAACCTGGTACTACTGATGACCATATTGCGAGCAGCGGCGAAATCAATCAACCTAGTGCCGTTGGGGGATGTTATATCATGGAGACTAAATTTTCCAACTGTTGGACCAAAGACTCCTTCCTTGCCCACCTTCGCATTAAAGTCGCCGAGCACGATTTTGATATCATGTTGGGGGCAGCGATCATAAGTCTGTTCAAGTTTATCGTAGAAGGAGTCCTTCTCTGCGTCGTCCGTCTCCTCAGTCGGCGCATAGGCGCAGATAAATGTTATGTTGAAAAATTTCGCTTTGATGCGGATCGCAGCGAGACGCTCGACCACGGGGGTGAACGCTAGTACTTGGCGGCGAAGTCTCTTTCCCACCACGAATCCTACACCACGCGCTTTGCCGCGTGTCTGGCCACTGTAGTATACGTCACAAGGTCCGATGGTCGTCTTTCCTTGTCCCGTCCATCGCATTTCCTGCAGGGCGGTGATGTCAGCCTTTGCGTTAACGAGGACATCAACCAGTCGGGCAGCGGTACCGTCCCTTGAAAGGGTCCGGACATTCCCGGTACATGCCCTAATATCCAAATCATTATGCCTTATTCGTTTTGCCGGGTCGTCAACATTAAAGGGGGTTCTCATCCGAGGCTTTAATACATTTTTCATTGGACTAAATTTTTTACGTGGCGGGTCCCAAACCCAGCGCACAACCCGTTTCGGGGTTTTTGGAAAATATTTACACATTTATATAGCGAGCCGCTTGCTTCAAGACAGACGCCCGCTTGCAGCCGCACCTCATGGTGAACAGACGCTGCACAAAAACCTCGGTGAGCCCTTAAACCAAGTATGTCAGAGTGGCCCCACCGGGGCTCCCTCTCTTTCTGCCGCGAGCCTAGGTAGCTCCCGTTGCCCAGAGTGCACGAACGAGGACGCAAGAGTCGGGATTGAGCAAGGTCACTTAGCAACCACACTCCATTACACTCGCCAACGGCGAGTATCGAAGGAAATTTAACGATGAGCTGTACGAGCTTTACGCAGACCTGACCATAGTTCAGCGTATTAAAGCCCAAAGGCTCCGCTGGCTGGGTCATGTTATGCGAATGGAAAAAGAAGCTCCAGCACAGAAAGTTTTCCTATCGACACCCGAATTCGGCAGCAGAGGAAGGGGAGGCCTCGACTGAGATGGAAACAACAGGTGGAGGATGACTTGAACTCCCTTGGGGTTTTCAATTGGCGTCAGTTATCGCTAAAAAGGAATGACTGGCGTGCTTTGATACGAAACGGCCAAAATAGCCTAGGCGGTTAAGCGTCATTACTACGCAAGCCAAGATTAAGCTGGAATTATTGGTGATGTTTGTCGTAACGCTGTAGTCGTATCCCTAACGCAACCCTATGCGATACATTTTTATCGATTATTGGTGCGGTAACCGTAAACAGCTTTATCGTCCATTTTACTCAGCTATGAACACAATCTTAATTAATATTTTCTTAAAAAATGTAAAATGATAACTCACAGAATAGCAAAAACCAATAAATTCGAAAAATTAATGCAAAACAAATAAACTAAATTAACAAAAAAGGTAATCAGCTGTTTACGTTACCGCGGAAAACCAAAAACCAATTGGTTGGCTACGATCCGGTTACGACCTTAGCGTTACGATATGGCACCAATAATCGATTGCATTAAATCCCATAAGGTTTGTCGAATCAGCTGATTGGATACGACTACAGCGTTACGACAAACATCACCAATAATTCATGCTTTAGATTAGTCTTACACCTGCGCAAAGAATTGCAAAAAAAGATAATATTTTAAAAATTTATATTGAGCTTTTAGATCAAATCAAAATGAGTTTCGATTTTAGTAAAAAAGATCTCGAGTTGTCTGACAGAGATTTGACTTAATTTTAAAATTTCAAAATATTTACACTGCACCAAATGCGTCGCTTTTGTCGAAGTTATTTCGAGAATGTTTGTCCGCAGAATGAAATTGGTTGCCAAATTAGACGAATCTATTATATATAAATGCGCAAACATAACAGCTTTCTCCCTTTTTTGCAATAACCACAATTCTAAGGTATATAAAATTTGGTATGTATCGATATGTCTCGCCGAGCAGGGTGTGCGACATCAAACCAAAAATTAAAAAAAATTAATTATAATATGATTTGAAAATCACACCACTACAAGTGCTATACACGCATTCGCTTTATGTTATGGGTGTATGTAGGTATGACCACTTGCATTGTTGTGTTTGCATTCATTGCAGTAGGGTGAGTTGTTTTGTTGGCAGCAATAAGATAACATGAGCCAGCGCGTCAACTTTATTGAGCTTAGGTACAAACAGTGTTTACAAAAACAAAATCTATGCGTGGGGATTCAGAGAAACAAATGCTTTTGAAAAAAAGCACAAATAAGCTAGATCATACACAAGGCCCTTCATGGCTAGACTTAGTGAAATAAAATAAAATGGAAAATTGAAAAAAAATCAGAAATAGAAAAGTGATTGAAAGTAAAAAAATAAAATTTGTTGGAAATGAAAGGAAAGGGAATAATATAAAATAAATAAAAATGAAACAAAATGAAATAAATAAAAGTATTAAATTAAGAAAATAATAGGAAAGGAAAGAGATGGATAAAAGGAAAAAGAAAGAAAAAAGGAAGGTAAGTTAAGGTAAGGAACGGAAAATATGACAGAAAAATCAAAGGGAAAGGAAAGGAATGGAAAAAAAGGAAGGGAAGAAAGGAAATGTAATGTAGGTAAAGCAGAGGAAAAGAGAAGCAAAAGGAGAAAGACAAAGAAAGGAAAGAAGAAAAAAAAGAAGGGAAGGAAAAGGTAGCGAGGAAGAAGGTATGGAAAATAAATGAAAATAAAAAGAAAGAAAAATAAAGGAAAGAAAGGTAATGAAAAGCTAAAAAAAATAAGTTAAGGAAATTAATGAAAGAAAAAGAAAAGCAAACGATTTACGGAAAGGTACAAAAGAAAATAAGGAAACGGTAGGAAAGGAAAGGTAAGAAAAGGAAAGGTAAGGAAACGAAATGACAGGAAGGGAAATTTAAGAAAAAAAGTGAAAGAAAATAAAGGTAAGAAAAAAATAAAAGAAAAGAAATGAAATTAAAAAAAATGAATAAAATGAATGGAAACTAAAGCAACGGAAACGAAAGGAAAGGAAAGAAAAAGAAAATAAAAGGAAAAAAGGAATGTATTGGAAATAAAAGAAACGAAAAGAAAGAAAAATAAAAGAAAAGAACAGAAAAGAAAGAAAGAAAGAAGGGAAATAAAATGAAATGAAAGAAGAGAAAAGGAAAGAAAAGGAAAGAAGAGAAAAGGAAAGAAAAGGAAAAGAACGGAGAAGATAAGGAAAGGAAATAAAAGGGAAGAGAAGGAAAGAAAAGTAGAAGAAATAAATTGAGATGAAAGGAGAGGAAAGGAAAGGAAATAAAAGCAAATGAATGCTAAGGAAAGGAAAGGAAAGAAATACATATGAAGACGACCTAAGAAGAATAAATAATTATCAACATTGAAACTATATTACTGAATGGTGTAAAGAGGGAGGAAAAAGCAAAATGAATAGGAATGTATAGAAACCAAAAATATACAAAATATGGAAAAGAATGGAAAATTTAAGAAATAGCAAAAAGGTAGGGAAATAAAATAAGGTTTTGTGGTTGAATTTCAGCCACTGGGCGAACTCTAGTTTAATTTAATTTGACTTAATTTCGTGATTAAATTCAATCTGCGGATGAACGGTCTCGAAAAAACTTAGCCAAAAGTGACCATAATTTGAAAAGCAATTCGGATATTAATTCTTTTTGGTAAAATGTCAGGAGCTTGAAAAATGGATTGGGCGAGCTAATGTTCCCAGAATGGACCAATTTTATATTCAATTTACTAACTTGGCCACATAGCTCTGCAGCTGCAGAAAGAAAGTTTTCATCAGTTAATTTAAAAAGAAGATGTACACTAGGGTGGATCGACAAAAAAAAGACGAACGAATGCCCATGCCACAGGGCACCAAAAAATGTATGCTTGCAAATTATGCAAACAGTCGTCCCACACTCTCCAAAGCTGTTTGCGGTACAAAAAACTCTCAATCCCAGAACGTAAAAAATACGTGAGAGAAAATAATTTATGCGAGAATTGCTTATCTCAATCCCACTTGCTAGAAAATTGTTCCAGTACCAGAACGTGTTTCTATTGCCAAGATCGACATAACTCCACCCTGCACGATAACGCAGCCCCAAATAACACAGCCGGAGTAAGCAGAACCGCATCCCAAGTGGCAACGATCGGAGGAAGCAATGGACAGGACCCCAGCAGCACCTCATCTCCTGAAGAGAACCCCTCAATTTCAAACGCAGAGCAGATACAGTCACTGCACTCAAAGAATGACAGCACCACAATCCTTCCTACAGCAATAGTCTCGGTGGAGCACAAAGGAGAAATATTCAAGCTGAGAGCCCTTGTGGACCAAGGGTCTGAAAGAAGCTTCATATCGTCCAAAGCCCAGAGCAAGTTAGGTCTTCCCTATACCCACTCCCTATTTGAAATATCGGGCATGGGAGGCGGAGTCGTTCAAACCTCAAATAAGCTCTGTTCCCTAACATTCGTCTCAAATGAAAGTCAAATTAAAATTAAAGCCCAAGCCATAGTGTTACCTCGCCTCACTAGACTTCTCCCAACGCTCAAGTGGAACTATGAGCAAAGTCAAAAATGGTCTCATCTTAAGCTGGCGGACCAAAACTGTCAGAACCCATCCCAAATTGACTTAGTACTAGGCAGCGATCTCATCCCGCAAATAATGCTTAATGGCATTGAGAAAATCTCCCCCACACTGCTAGCCCAAAACACTATATTTGGCTGGATTGTAAGTGGTCAAACCACCGAAAAAGTAACAGCTTACTCAACCCAAGCGTATGAAATCTCCAATGCCCAGCTTGATGAACAACTAAAGCAGTTTTGGTAAATTGAAGAGGTACCCAGACCTCGATTGGAAACTCCCGAAGATCAAATGTGCGAAGATTTTTACAAAAACACAACCACCCGAACTGCTGACGGTCGATATATGGTTCGTCCCCCATTCAAACCATCATTCCCGAACGATATCGGATTAGGTCATTCCCGAACTGCAGCCCTACGACAATGCGTCGGCATGGAATGCACTCTTCGAAAAAAGGGCGATCTCAACCCCCAATACGACAAAGTTCTCGAAGAATACCTGTCCCTCAACCACATGGAAGAATGCAGCCCGAGCGAAGTAGTCTCTCAAGGTAAATACTACTCCTTTTATCTCCCTCATCACGCGGTAGTAAAACCAGAAAAGAAAACGACAAAAGTCCGGGTTGTATTTAACGCCTCTAAAAAAGCTGGTTCCGGTCACTCCCTAAATTACGTGCTATGCACCGGACCAACCCTCCAGCCCGATCTCAGACTCATGCTACTGAAATGGTGAACGTATAAATACGTATTCAATGGCGATGTGGAAAAAATTTACCGCCAAATTGTCCTACACCCCGATGACCGAGACTTCCAAAGAATCAGATATCGAACTCCCGAAAACGGCCCACTCAAGGACTTTAAATTAAAAACGGTCACTTTTGGTGTCAATTGTGCGCCATACCTGGCCATACGTACTCTTCATGAGCTCGCAAAAGACGTATCCCAATCCCACCCGAGGGCAGCCCCTATACTTAAGTCCGAAACTTATGTACACGACATTTTATCCGTGCCATGATCTTCAATCAGCCGAACAAGCACTATATGAAGTTATAGAATCTCTGAACTCTGCCGGCATCCCATTAAAAAAGATCACCGCAAACCATCCGGAAATTCTGCAAAATATCCCCAAAGCGGACTTACTTGAAACCGACTTTCTCGAATTCGAAAAAAGTAGTATCGCCAAAACTCTAGAAATTCAGTGGAACGCGCTCTCAGACACATTCTCCTACACAGTCGACTCAAATCCCGCCTCCTCAGCCTCCACCAAGAGACAAATACTCTCCTCCATTGCGAAACTTTTCGACCCGGCAGGGTGGCTAACGCCCATTATGATACAAGCGAAAATACTCATGCAAGAACTATGGCTAGACGGAACCGCCTGGGATGAACAGGTCAAGCCTATACGCCTGGTCAAATGGACGCAATTCGCGAAAAATCTCGAAACAATCTTTTTTGAGTGTAGGTAAATCTAATTCTGATTTCGTTTCAACAAAAATATATGCCCTTGCACGGTGAAAATCATTGTGAAAATTTACATACATATACCCGCCGAATTTATGAAAAAGACCAACATATCTGTATGTTCGCTCCCCGCGCATTTTCGGATAGCTTGAGCAAAAAAATAAGATCTGCAAAAAAAAAGTTACCCCTAGTGGGACTTTCCCAGGCCCCCGGGACCTAAAGGTCAAAAATGGGGTAAAAAAGATACTAACAGAAAACTAGTTCTAACTCTTTTTTATGTGGTCCTATGTAAAAAATGCATATAAGCAATATTCTTCAAAATTAATCAGGGAATATTTCTTGGGCAACAACTTTTTACCACTGATGCACTTTTGTGCAATTGAATGCAATATTTTGTGAAAAGCATTTTTTGAAGCGCTTTTTTTGGTATTTTTAAGAACGTGAATTATTTGAGCTTGGTAACGTTGAATAAAGGAATGAATGCATTTTAACCCATGGCGGCCGCCGTGGTGTAGCGGTTAAGTGTTCGGACTTCTACACCAAGTCGTGGCGGTTCGATGCCCGGCAAAAGTAACATCAAAAATTATTTAGAAAACAATTTTTCTAAAACGGGGTCGCCCCTCGGCAGTAGTTTGGCAAACTCTCCGGGTGTATTTCTGCCATGAAAAGCTTCTCAGCAAAAATTCATTTGCTTTGCAAGTGCCGTTCGGAGTCGGCAAAAAACTGTAGGTCCCGCCAACTTGTAGGAAAAACTCAGAAGCAACACACCACAAGTTGGAAAGAGAAGCTCGGCTAAAAACCTCGTTAGAGGTTATGATAACCTGTTGGTATATCGCCGCCATTAGTTTTTTTTTTATACATTTTTTTTAAATATTTATTTTTGTAGTTGGGAAAATCAAAAGAATAAAGTTTTTTTTGTTATATTATGGTAAGAAACAGTAGAATTGATAGAGTGGCTGGAAGGACCTTGGGAAGTTCGAACATTTTAAATATATTTTATATAATTTGGAGATTCGTGAATATTTTTGGATTAACACTTTTGACCACTGATGCACTTTATTTCATTTTAATGCAGTTGAGTTCAAATTTGATAAGAATAATTTTTTAAATCCTTTTTTTTTATAACCTAATATTTTTTATACCATAATTATATGATGATAGCGTCATGAAATAAAAAACTTGTACGTTTTAACCCATGTTAGCCATTTTTTTCTTAAATCGCAGCAGAAAATGTATCAGTTCCGAATTTTAGACAAAGTGTAAAAAATACAATACTGAACAAGCTTGCTTTTAGCTTTGGGCTACAATCGCTAACAGCACAGGAAAAGTATTCTTACGCGATGGAAATTTCGTACATACAGCAATCAAAATTTAAAAAAAATTAAAATTTTAATTAGAATTTATTTTTTCTGTTACTTCATATGTATGTATATTTCCAATTCAATTCAAACCTTGGTAGCAGGATTTAGTTAAAATTAAAATAGTGAAAACTGCAATTGTTATTAAAGAAAAAACTTAAATAAAAGTAAGACACCCCCACGCGATGTGGTTTCGCCCCTTGCCCAGCGACGACTAAATCATTTGGTAAACAAAGAGCACAACGTGTCTGTGTGATGAATCCAACTTGTTTGACTGATCTTAAGATCTATGGGGCGCCGATACTTGACTTAGAGTATTGTTTCAATGGCAAAACCTTATAATAATTTTCAATCGTATGGAGGATGAACTGTTTTGTTGCTCCTGCCACTAGTTAAGCTATGAGGGATTAAGGGTCACTTACGTGGACTTCCGATGCTGCAGTGGATTGGGCTGGTGTTCGATTACCTGACCTGGACGGGTACTGGGATGCTGGAATAGTCTGCTGACCGTTGGTTGATTGGACCTGGACCCTACTGGTTGAAACTTCGACCAAATTCAATAAAACGCACTTCAAATGCTGGTTTTCTTGGCACTCTATTTAATATTTATTTTCACTTTAAAATTTAGATATTGTGAATTAGTTTATAAATTTATTCGCGGGAGCACAATATAACAAAAAGGCAAAGGAAAATCCCTTGCAGTCATATTTATACATATTTACACAAAGTTATCACAGTGCCCTTTGTATACTCATTCTCCTTGCGGCTAACGTTAAATACATATTTACATACATTTATACAGTGCAATACCCAGCATTAAAGTCGCTTCGTTCGGCCCGAATTGCGATACCCAGCAGTAAATTTTCTTGTTCACTCCAAATTTGCGATACCCACCATCAAATTTTTCCAGTTCGACTCAACTGACTCAGACTACCCCTACTTCGGTCCAACTGGTCCTAGACTACTCCATTCCGGACCAATCGCAAAAAAATTGGTTTTTGGTATTTCCAATAAATAAACGCAGCCCCTCACGAAATTTCGTTAAAATTATCCCAATAAAGAAAAGTTCCTCATTTATCGAAATGTCTTGTGCTGAAGAAAATAGATTTATATCCGAAACGGATAATTTTACTGATTATTGCACTCGGTTCAGCTCAACTCCCATACAAAATAATACCGAATCAGCCCTAGCAGTAAAGGATAAAAACATCGACCACTTTTGGGAGCGAGTACAAGCCGCTTATGATGTAATAGTAGAGACGGATGAAAAAGATCTCACGAAAGATTTTAAATCCTCTAACTAATGGCGGCGATATACCAACAGGTTATAATAACCTCTAACGAGAATTTTAGTCGAGCTTCTCTTTCCAACTTGTGGTGTGTTGCTTTTTGAGTCTTTCCTACAAGTTGGCGGGACCTACAGTTTTTTGCCGACTCCGAACGGCACTTGCAAAGCAAATGAATTTTTTGCTGAGAAGCTTCTCATGGCAGAAATACACCCGGAGAGTTTGCCAAACTACTGACGAGGGGCGACCCCGTTTTAGAAAAATTCTTTTTCTAAATAATTTTTGATGTTACTTTTGCCGGGCATCGAACCGCCACGACTTGGTGTAGAAGGCCAAACGCTTAACCGCTACACCACGGCGGCCGCCAATCCTCTGCTTTCGGTAAATACCGGGCCTGCCTAATAGCATATGAAGACACCAAAGCCCAAATTGGTGATCAAATGCAGCGCAAAAGTTTGAACAATCCCGACCGTCAAGTTATTACTCCGCAACCACAAGAAAGTTCCGGTATGAACCTGAAGGTTCCCCCGTGCGATACGGAAATATTTTACGGAGGGTATGATCAATGGCCATCTTTCCGCGACATGTTCACTGCGGTCTATACCAACCACCCGAAACTCTCCAACGCCCAAAAATTATACCATATCAGACACAAAACTCAAGGCAAGGCAGGCCAAATTGTAAAACAATTCCCATTGAGTGATGACAACTTTGCCTTAGCATGGGAAGCACTAAAGTCCCGATATGAGAACAAGAGAGTCCTAGTAGATAACCAAATCCGCGTTCTCATGAACTTAAAAGCAATTCCAGCTGAAAACAGTGAGGACATCCAAAGACTGCAGTCCTCTGTAAATAACTGTCTGCAAATACTAGCAACTCAACAAGTCTCCACAGAGAGCTGGGATCCCATATCAATTTACATAGTGACCTCAAAACTTCCTGAAAGCACAGTTGCGCTGTGGGAGCAATCATTAAGCTCCAGAAGAGACCTCCCTAACTGGTCCCAAATGGACCAATTTCTGACTACTCAAGACCTCCCCAAACTCAGAATAAGCACCAGTTTAAACCAGGTCAATCCCAAACGAACTACAGCAACAACTCCCTAACACGAACGAATGCCCATGCCACAGGGCACCAAAAAATGTATGCTTGCAAATTATGCAAACAGTCGTCCCATACTATCCAAAGCTGTTTGCGGTACAAAAAACTATCAATCCCAGAACGTAAAAAATACGTGAGAGAAAATAATTTATGCGAGAATTGCTTATCTCAATCCCACTTGCTAGAAAATTGTTCCAGTACCAGAACGTGTCTCTATTGCCAAGATCGACATAACTCCACCCTGCACGATAACGCAGCCCCAAATAACACAGCCGGAGTAAGCAGAACCGCATCCCAAGTGGCAACGATCGGAGCAAGCAGTGGACAGGACCCCAGCAGCGCCTCATCTCCTGAAGAGAACCCCTCAATTTCAAACGCAGAGCAGATACAGTCACTGCACTCAAAGAATGACAGCACCACAATCCTTCCTACAGCAATAGTCTCGGTGGAACACAAAGGTGAAATATTCAAGCTGAGAGCCCTTGTGGACCAAGGGTCTGAAAGAAGCTTCATATCGTCCAAAGCCCAGAGCAAGTTAGGCCTTCCCTATACCCACTCCCTATTTGAAATATCGGGCATGGGAGGCGGAGTCGTTCAAACCTCAAATAAGCTCTGTTCCCTAACACTCGTCTCAAATGACAGTCAAATTAAAATTAAAGCCCAAGCCATAGTGTTACCTCGCCTCACTAGACTTCTCCCAACGCTCAAGTGGAACTATGAGCAAAGTCAAAAATGGTCTCATCTTAAGCTGGCGGACCAAAACTGTCAGAACCCATCCCAAATTGACTTAGTACTAGGCAGCGATCCCATCCCGCAAATAATGCTTAATGGCATTGAGAAAATCTCCCCCACACTGCTAGCCCAAAACACTATATTTGGCTGGATTGTAAGTGGTCAAACCACCGAAAAAGTAACAGCTTACTCAACCCAAGCGTATGAAATCTCCAATGCCCAGCTTGATGAACAACTAAAACAGTTTTGGTAAATTGAAGAGGTACCCAGACCTCGATTGGAAACTCCCGAAGATCAAATGTGCGAAGATTTTAAAAAAAACACAACCACCCGAACTGCTGACGGTCGATATATGGTTCGTCCCCCATTCAAACCATCATTCCCGAACGATATCGGATTAGGTCATTCCCGAACTGCAGCCCTACGACAATGCGTCGGCATGGAATGCACTTTTCGAAAAAAGGGCGATCTCAACCCCCAATATGACAAAGTTCTCGAAGAATACCTGTCCCTCAACCACATGGAAGAATGCAGCCCGAGCGAAGTGGTCTCTCAAGGTAAATACTACTCCTTTTATCTCCCTCATCACGCGGTAGTAAAACCAGAAAAGAAAACGACAAAAGTCCAGGTTGTATTTAACGCCTCTAAAAAATCTGGTTCCGGTCACTCCCTAAATGACGTGCTATGCACCGGACCAACCCTCCAGCCCGATCTCAGACTCATGCTACTGAAATGGCGAACGTATAAATACGTATTCAATGGCGATGTGGAAAAAATGTACCGCCAAATTGTCCTACACCCCGATGACCGAGACATCCAAAGAATCAGATTTCGAACTCCCGAAAACGGTCCACTCAAGGACTTTAAATTAAAAACGGTCACTTTTGGTGCCAATTGTGCGCCATACCTGGCCATACGTACTCTTCATGAGCTCGCAAAAAACGTAACCCAATCCCACCCGAGGGCAGCCCCTATACTTAAGTCCGAAACTTATGTAGACGACATTTTATCCGAGCCATGATCTTCAAACAGCCGAACAAGCACTATATGAAGTTATAGAATCTCTGAACTCTGCCGGCATCCCATTAAAAACGATCACCGCAAACCATCCGGAAATTCTGCAAAATATCCCCAAAGCGGACTTACTTGAAACCGACTTTCTCGAATTCGAAAAAAGTAGTATCGCCAAAACTCTAGGAATTCAGTGGACACACACTCAGACACATTCTCCTACACAGTCGACTCAAATCCCGCCTCCTCAGCCTCCACCAAGAGACAAATACTCTCCTCCATTGCGAAACTTTTCGACCCGGCAGGGTGGCTAACGCCCATTATGATACAAGCGAAAATACTCATGCAGGAACTATGGCTAGACGGAACCGCCTGGGATGAACAGGTCAAGCCTATAAGGCTTATTGCGCGAATCTCTATTTAAGAACTACTGTCGGCACTCAAGTTTTCTCCCACCTCCTAGTCTCCAAAGGCAAAGTGGCTCCTCTCAAAACAATTAGTCTGCCACGCCTGGAACTCTGCGGAGCTCTCTTACTGGCCAAATTAGTCGCAGTAGTTCAATCGCATCTGAATCTCGGCCCAAAAAAATTAACCATGTGGTCTGACTCGGAAATTGTGTTGGCCTGGCTCGAAAAGCCCCCTCACTCCTGTAAAACATATGTCTCCAACCGAACAGCGCAGATCATAGATCTCGTGGGCAATGTTCCCTGGCGGCACGTGCGCAGTAAGGATAACCTGGCAGATATGGGAACCAGAGGCTGTACTCCCCTCGAGCTCGCTAACTCACAACTCTGGTGAGGTCCGAGCACAGTTCCAAGTGTGGTGAAACACACGAAGACAGCTACGTAGTCTTTGATGAGCGTTGAAGATCGTAGCATCGAGGCCTTTATCTGAAAAGGTCCAGCGAAGTCGACACCTGTCGTGGTAAAGGGAGGAGCAAACGTGCATCGTTCGGGGGGTAAGGCTGACATGATTTGCGAGCGCGTTTTTTGCCTATGAGTGACGCAAACCTTGCCCTGGAATATGCACTTTTTTATAAGGGGTTTGAGACGGGTAATAAAGAACTCTTGCCTTACAATTTGCTGCATGAGGCGAGCTTCTGCATGCCAAAATAGCTCATGGATATATCGAATGTATAGCGTAGCGAGACAAGATTTTTCGAGAATGATGAGGGGATGACGCTCGTTGTAGGTGAGGGCTGCATGTTCTAATCGACCGTTGACCCGAATGATTCCGCTTTTATCCAGAAAGGGGTTAAGTGGTAGCAAGGAACTCCGCCTTCCAATGGGATTCGCATTCTCGTGGCATGTTCTTTCAGGAGCATAGTTACGGGTTTGAGTCATGATGATCAGTCGATGTTTTGCTCTTTTGAGTTCGGCGTGGGACAGCGATGGTTCGACGGGGTCATGGATCCCTTTGGCTGAGTCCTTGGACCGGCGTATAAACCGGAGAACGTACGCTATCACTCTTAAGGCGCGGGGGTAGGAGGAGAACCGATCGAGTATATCCTCGGTATCTTCGGTGGCGTGTAATGCCTCTATTCGGCGAAGTTCGGGAGGTTCGATGTTTCGAATCGTTGGTTGTGGCCAATCTTCGGGGGTTTGGAGAGCCACTCTGGACCGTTCCACTTATTTTGGCCTTAATTATTTTTATATAATTTCCAGAGCTACTTTTACAATATCGATATCTTAGAACTGGCTACTCTTAGAGAAAGAAATACTAGGACCACATTTGTAAAGAATTTCCAGGTCAACAATTTGGCCTCGATAATAAATAAATAATAATAAAAAAATAAATCATATATAACCAATTTTGTTTTTTGATTTTGGCGACCTTTAAATTTAACACTTCTTTCTTCAAACTGGCTCTAGGTCAATAAAATAAACACGTTATTGTTGTTGTTTTTTTCCAATATATTTCGATCTCCAACGGAGATCGTCTTCTGGGACTACAATCATAAATAAATAATGTACTTTATTTTACACAGTTTATCACAGGCATATATATATGTATGAGTGCTATCGATTTTGGGAGTTAACTTGAGCATAAATGAAGAAGATTTGAGCAGATATCAGGCAACGAACTATCGTTTTGACCGCTACTGTCACCGATAAATAAACAAAAATAGCAAGTACAGCTATCAAAATTACGATTTTAACCCTACTGGACACTAGAGTCACCAAAAAATAAACGATCCTCAGCGACATCTAATTTTAAACCGCAAGTAATACAACCAAAGCACTAGATGGCGCCGATTGTTAATCTTCAATTTTGTGTGTGTCAGGGTAGAATTTGGATCTGATTAAAGAAGATTTATTGGAGATAATCTCCGTGTGTGTATCCATAGCATTAGATAAAAAGAATGGCGCATATTCATAGTCGGTAATCTAAACCGAAACTAGTAAAGTTGCAACTTAAAGTTAGGAACCAACTTAGAAGAGACTTGTATTCATTGTCTCTTTTCAGACTTCTGCTAAATAGTTTCGATATAGCTAAATCGTTATCGATAAAATAGTGTAACACATACCTAATTTGTTTACATAAAATTTGTCCAACGCCAACAAAACGTATGCAATGGCTGCTCAATTTGTAAAAGTAAGTACTGCGAAAACACTTTAATATATTTTAACAAATGCAATTTTTGTGTTACAGGGAGAACGGGAAGTGAACTGATTCTAGGAAGAAAAAGATAGCTTCCGTGAAATACTTTCAAAGCACACAGGATCAAAAGCTGAAATATTTTTATCGAAAACTAGTCTTACACCTGTCTTTAAGTCTCTCATCATACCAGCCCTGATGTACGGCTCGGAATCATGGACAGTGTCTAGAGAAGATGAGATGGCCCTTGGAGTATTTGAGAGAAAAGTTCTCCGAAAGATTTATGGTCCTTCCCGTGATGCCAACGGCGAGTATCGAAGGAAATTTAACGATGAGCTGTACGAGCTTTACGCAGACCTGACCATAGTTCAGCGGATTAAAGCCCCAAGGCTCCGCTGGCTGGGTTATGTTATGCGAATGGAAAAAGAAGCTCCAGCACAGAAAGTTTTCCTATCGACACGCGAATTCGGCAGCAGAGGAAGGGGAGGCCTCGACTGAGATGGAAACAACAGGTGGAGGATGACTTGAACTCCCTTGGGGTTTTCAATTGGCGTCAGTTATCGCTAAAAAGGAATGACTGGCGTGCTTTGATACGAAACGGCCAAAATCGCCTAGGCGGTTAAGCGTCATTATGACGCAAGCCAAGATTAGATTAGTCTTGCACCTGCGCAAAGAATTGCAATAAAAGATAATATTTTAAAATTTTATATTGAGCTTTTAGATCAAATCAAAATGAGGTTCGATTTTAGTAAAAAAGATCTCGAGTTGTCTGACAGAGATAGCTGTATATTTGACTTAATTTTAAAATTTCAAAATATTTACACTGCACCAAATGCGTCGCTTTTGTCGAAGTTATTTCGAGAATGTTTGTCCGCAGAATGAAATTGTTTGCCAAATTAGACGAATTTAATTTAATTTGACTTAATTTCGTGATTAAATTCAATCTGCGGATGAACGGTCTCGAAAAAACTTAGCCAAAAGTGACCATAATTTGAAAAGCAATTCGGATATTAATTCTTTTTGGTAAAATGTCAGGAGCTTCAAAAATGGATTGGGCGAGCTAATGTTCCCAGAATGGACCAATTTTATATTCAATTTACTAACTTGGCCATATAGCTCTGCAGCTGCAGAAAGAAAGTTTTCATCAGTTAATCAGTTAATTTAAAAAGAAGATGTACACTAGGGTGGATCGACAAAAAAAGTTTTTCCAGTCCATCCCTAGGATTAAAGATACTTTCAAGGCGATCACAAAAAAAAATTTTTTTGCCACGCCCCCCCGATGGGCTATTTACTTTTTTTGACACTACGTCGCCATTTTAAGTCCGATTTTAATGAGCCGTACACCGTTGTTCATGGCTTGAAAGCCGCCACAATTCTTACCTTAATCATTTTTTACTCCGAGTCCAAATTATAATAGTGACTGTCGGTATCTCGTTTCACATCATATGATGTATGTGTGCTCATTAAAATCGAGGGGGCGTGGCAAAAAAAAAAATTTTTTTTGGGTTCACCTTGAAAATATCTTTAATTAATCCTAGGGGTGGATTGGAAAAACTTTTTTTTTGTATGGGGACCGATCCGCACTAATATACACTTCCTTATTTCAATTAAATTGAGGAAAACAGTCTTTAAATTAAGGAAAATGTTACTTATGTTAAGGAAGCCATGTCTTTGGATCCAAATAAGGGAAATTTTCCTTGAAATAAGGAAACTCTTTTTTGAGTGTAGGTAAATCTAATTCTGATTTCGTTTCAACAAAAATATATGCCCTTGCACGGTGAAAATCATTGCGAAAATCATTGTGAAAATTTACATACATATATATTAGAGCACCCGCCGAATATATGAAAAAGACCAACATATCTGTATGTTCGCTCCCCGCGCATTTTCGGATAGCTTGAGCAAAAAAAATAAGATCTGCAAAAAAAAAGTTACCCCTAGTGGGAATTTCCCAGGCCCCCGGGACCTAAAGGTCAAAAATGGGGTAAAAAAGATACTAACAGAAAACTAGTTCTAACTCTTTTTTATGTGGTCCTATGTAAAAAATGCATATAAGCAATATTCTTCAAAATTAATCAGGGAATATTTCTTGGGCAACAACTTTTTACCACTGATGCACTTTTGTGCAATTGAATGCAATATTTTGTGAAAAGCATTTTTTGAAGCGCTTTTTTTGGTATTTCTAAGAACGTGAATTATATGAGCTTGGTAACGTTGAATAAAGGATTGAATGCATTTTAACCCATGCTAAACATTTTTTTTAATATTTATTTTTGTAGTTGGGAAAATCAAAAGAATAAAGTTTTTTTTGTTATATTATGGTAAAAAACAGTAGAATTGATAGAGTGGCTGGAAGGACCTTGGGAAGTTCGAACATTTTAAATGTATTTTATATAATTTGGAGATTCGTGAATATTTTTGGATTAACACTTTTGACCACTGATGCACTTTATTTCATTTTAATGCAGTTGAGTTCAATTCTTTAAATCCTTTTTTTTTTATAACCTAATATTTTTTATACCATAATTATATGATGATAACGTCATGAAATAAAAAACTTGTACGTTTTAACCCATGTTAGCCATTTTTTTCTTAAATCGCAGCAGAAAATTTATCAGTTCCGAATTTTAGACAAAGTGTAAAAAATACAATACTGAACAAGCTTGCTTTTAGCTTTGGCCTACAATCGCTAACAGCACAGGAAAAGTATTCTTACGCGATGGAACTTTCGTACATACAGCAATCAAAATTAAAAAAAAAAATCAAATTTTAATTAGAATTTATTTTTTCTGTTACTTCATATGTATGTATATTTCCAATTCAATTCAATCCTTGGTAGCAGGATTTAGTTAAAATTAAAATAGTGAAAACTGCAATTGTTATTAAAGAAAAAACTTAAATAAAAGTAATGTTGCAGGTTATAAGTTAGTTAAGTTTTGCAACTAGGGTCGGGCAGAAATTTTGTGATAGTTGTTGTTCAAATATTCTAGGAATTTCAACTTAGAGCATGGGTCGGCAGATTTGTAAATGCAGGTGTATAAGTGAGAACGCTTATACACGCGCTGTGATCGTCCGAACTATATTTTTGACATTCGCTGACCAAACAAGCGACACCCCCACGCGATGTGGTTTCGCCCCTTGCCCAGCGACGACTAAATCATTTGGTAAACAAAGAGCACAACGTGTCTGTGTGATGAATCCAACTTGTTTGACTGATCTTAAGATCTATGGAGCGCCGATGCTTGACTTAGATTATTGTTTCAATGGCAAAGCCTTATAATAATTTTCCATCGTATGGAGGATGAACTGTTTTGTTGCTCCTGATGCGTCAAAACCAAGGTCTGAAACCGATTAAAATAACGTTCCGATTTCGGTTTCGGTTTTTGCAACGTGTTTCGGTTTCGGTTCCGGTTTCGTTCTTCAAAATTTATTTCGGTTTCGGTTACGGTTTCGTTCCGGTTTCGGTTTCCTAATAAAAACAGGAAAAAAAAATTTACTACTAAAATACTCAACTACCTATGTAGCTACGAAATAGGTCT
Organism: Campiglossa producta; assembly: GCA_964058755.1. Taxonomy (NCBI): domain Eukaryota; kingdom Metazoa; phylum Arthropoda; class Insecta; order Diptera; family Tephritidae; genus Campiglossa; species Campiglossa producta. The sequence goes on along the minus strand of CAXKVI010000001.1, from coordinate 128,884,103 downwards.
GAATTTTCATAACTTTTTTCCTGCGGCCATGATGGGATTTCTCCAATATAATAATACATTTATTAACGCTATGCATGGATGAAATTTCTGCAAAACAAATTCCTAAAGTTAACTCTACTTTTTTATTAAAAAAATATTAAAATGGAAGCCAAATGAAATGTATAAATCGGTAAAAACATTAAAATTAGTGGCGCTTTCCGAGACAAGCCTGAACATTTCTTTTTCGGATCTCGTAAATTTGTTTCGATCGCTTCATTCAACTATAGTCAAAACGTGGCTCGACAATCTTCCATGAAAACTTTCAGGGTACCTGTTTGTAAAAGGAAGTACCTATGTGCCCACTCACAGAAGTAAGGTATTGAAAAAATTAAAAACCGTTGGGAACCGGTTCCGGCTTTTGAAACGGTTTCGGTTTCGGTCTTTTCCAGATCAAAATAACGGTTACGGTTTCGGTTTCGGTTTTGAAAAATGAATCGGTTTTAATCGGTTACGGTTACGGTTTCGGTTTCGGTTTCAGTCCTTGGTCAAAACTGCATTGAACCGTGTTATAAGTGAGACCCCTCTTTCGGCAATGTCATTTACAACCAATAGTTTTGTAATAATTTTTTTGGCCGAAAGGTAGTTTTAATTTTGTTCCCAAATAGCTGGATCTTCTAATAAAAGTGTTGGACTGATACCAGTAATTTTCTCGTTTAAAATTGTTTCGAAAAAGAAGTATGTATTGTTGGTGACAGTAAAAAAATAACAAAGTAATTTTTTCATCTTTGCGAATGCAGTGTTAACCTTGTATAAAGCTAAAAGCAAGCTTGTTCTGTATTGTATTTTTATACCTTTCATGAACATGAAATGGTATTATAACTTTGGTCCGATGTTTGTAAGTATGAGAAGAAGAAGAGATATACCCATCAATAAGTATACCGAAATGATCAGGACGACGAGATGAGTTGATTTAGCCATGTCCGTCTGTCCGTCTGTCTGTCTGTCTGTCTGTCTGTTTGAACGCAAACTAGTTCCTCAGTTTTTGAGATATTTGGCTGAAATTTTGTATGCGGCCACCATTTTCCAATATATCATTTGTCGGAACTAGCAAGATCGGACCGATATTACATATAGCTCCCATACAATCGATTGTTCCGATAAACGGATTTTGGGCTATAACTCCTGTAATTAAACACGTAGGAACGTGAAATTTTGGACGTATTGCTATTTTTATATGTGAAGTATCGATGTTGAAAATCATCGATATGGGATAAATATTTCACATAGCTCCCATACAATCGATTGTTCCGATAAACGGATTTTGGGCTATAACTCCTGTAATTAAACACGTAGGTACGTGAAATTTCGGACGTATTGCTATTTTTATATGTGAAATATCGATGTTGAAAATCATCGAGATGGTATAAATATTTCACATAGCTCCCATACAATCGATTGTTTCGATAAACGGATTTTGGGCTATAACTCCTGTAATTAAACACGTAGGAACGTGAAATTTTGGACGTATTGTTATTTTTATATGTGAAGCATCGGTGTTGAAAATCATCGAGATGGGATAAATATTTCACATAGCTCCCATACAATCGATTGTTCCGATAAACGGATTTTGGGCTATAACTCCTGTAATTAAACACGTAGGAACGTGAAATTTTGGACGTATTGCTATTTTTATATGTGAAACATCGGTGTTGAAAATCATCGAGATGGGATAAATATTTCACATAGCTCCCATACAATCGATTGTTCCGATAAACGGTTAGGTTATAAAAAAAAGATTTAAAAAATGATTCCTATCAAATTTGAACTCATCTGCATTAAAATGCAATAAAGTGCATCAGTGGTCAAAAGAGTTAATCTAAAAATATTCACGAATCTCCAAATTGTATAAAATACATTTAAAATGTTCGAACTTCCCAAGGTCCTTCCAGCCACACTATCAATTCTACTGTTTTTTACCATAATATAACAAAAAAAATTTTATTCTTTTGCTTTTCCCAACTACAAAAATAAATATTTTAAAAAAATGTTTAGCATGGTTTAAAATGCATTAAATTCTTCATACAACGTTTTCAAGCTCATATAACTAATTCAAGTTTTTAGAAATACCAAAAAAAGCGCTTCAAAAAAATGCTTTTCACAAAATTTTGCATTCAATTACACAAAAGTGCAACAAAGTGCATCAGTGGTAAAAAGTTGTTGCCCAAGAAGTATTCCCTGATTAATTTTGAAGCATATTGCTTATATGCATTTTTTTCATAGGACCACATAATAAAGAGTTAGAACTAGTTTTCTGTTAGTATCTTTTTTTACCCCATTTTTGACCTTTAGGTCCCGGAGCCTGGGATTTTCCCACTAGAGGTAACTTTTTTTATGCAGATCTTATTTTTTTTCCTCAAACTATCCCAAAATACGCGGGGAGAGAATAAATTCGCACTTTTGGTTTTACGGGCGGTCTAATATATGGGTCGTTCCATATCATTTTTACAACTAAAAAATAGATTGTCCTGAAACATTTTTTTTTTATAAACTGGATGCAATATAAATCGACACGTATTTTTTTATTTTCGTATATTATGCGAAATTTGCGAGTAATAATTTTTTAAAGTTTTGATATATGAAAAAATACGACAATTTTAAGGTCTTTCAAATCATTGTAGTTTCTAAACGAATTCTTATAAAAAAGTGAAACTTTCAGGTTATGTTAATAATAGTTTGTACTCTTTAAGTACACAAAAATAAAAAATTATTTTTTTTTTGCATACAATTTTTTTTTTTTAGTTTTTATACATAAATATATATATCTTAAAATGGGACTCTTTAAATTTGTTGATTTTAAAACTAAATAAGCTCTACAGTTTGAAGAATATCTCCTAAAAATTTCAGAGTGGTAGGTTAAGTGGTTTCTGTCCACCAGCCAATTCCTTATAAAAACGTAAAAACACATGTTGCTTTTTTATAACGAAAGCTCAAGCAAGAAAAAAATTTAACTTTTTTGAAAAATATTTTGTAACAGAGTGAAACAGTCGTCGATATATTTTAACACGTATTTTTTTAAGTATTTATGTACATACATACATGAATAAAAAATACTAGGCAAAACTTTTATAATGTTAAAATAAAACAAGTAAGGAAGTCTAAGTTCGGGTGAAACCGAACATTACATACCCAGCTGTGCACATAAAGTGGGCGTGATCGTTCACCGATTTTTCTTATTTTCTGTGGTAGTACTCTACATAAACATAACATGCCTGGTACCTAGTTTCGTAAATCTATCTCACACCGTTCTGAAGTTGTTAGCAGTCGAATTTAAAAATTGCTTGACTCATAAGTGGGCGGTGCCACGCCCACTTTCCAAAATTTTGAAAAAATTATGTAAAGAATATGAAAGTTGATGTATGTACCAAATTATATTATTATAGCGAAATCAGTTAATTAGATATGGACTTTTCAATATTTCCACCTCCTTTCGCGAAGCGATTTCGTTTATTTTCTATAGCTGAATTTACCACAACAATAGTATGTCCTCTACGAAATTTCGTTATACTAGCATAAACTGTTCTGAAGTTATTAAGAGTCAAAATTTTAAAATTTCTTCAAATATACGTGGGCGGTACCACGCCCCCTTTTCAAACATTTTTATAAAATCGGCCTTAGAACATCTAAATCAATACATATTGCAAATTTTATCATTGTAGCTGCTTCTAATATTGAATTAACCCATTTTATACGTTTTTCGAAATTTTCGATATCGAAAAAGGGGACCAAAAAGGACCATAACCACGGTCCGATTTTACCCATTTTCAATAGCAATCTATTCTGAACCCAAATAAGTACGCATGCCAAATTTGGTGAAGATATCTCATTATTTGCTCAAGTTATCGTGTTAACGGACAGACGGACGGACGGACGGACGGACGGACGGACGGACGGACGGACAGACGGACGGACATGGCTCAATCAAATTTTTTTTCGATCCTGATCATATTGATATATGGAAGTCTATATCTATCTCGATTCCTTTATACCTGTACAACCAACCGTTATCCTAACAAAGTTATAATACCCTGTGTACAAGTACAGCTGGGTATAAAAAATCTGTATTTGTGTATTTAACCAAGTGTTAAACTGCAGTTTGGGATGGAGTGAAGTGGAATTAAGATACTTATAAAAAATGTAACTTACAAAAAATAAAAAATGCGCCAGTTTAGTACAAAAAGTGAAAAAAGTTGATCGTGTTTTTTCGTGCGTATTTTTTGTTGTGGTTTTCGGGTTCAATACGATCACGCACGAGCACGACACGAAATCTCATTTTCAAACACGACGACACCCACCTCTAGACAGCATGACTAATACGTCCTCCGCCTGTTGAGTTATGCACTAAGCAGATACAGTATGTCAAGTGCAAAGGAAAACTTACATGGAAAAGTATACATTTTTTTCACTTTCTGCAGAGTGCACAAAAGTAAGCGCGTGAAAAATCCACGCCCAACTTTGAGCTGCTAGTCATTACTATTACAAACTATGTTATTGTTATGCGTATCAGTGAGTGATTTTATAAAAGTCTAATATGTATGCATAAACAAAAATTCTAAAATGAAGTACATAGTTATAATTTTTTCTTGCTTGGGGGTTCGTTTGAAAAAATCAACATGTATTTTTACGTTGAACTCAAACTTGTTATTGAGTTTGAGATGTTTAATTTTAATATTAAAAAAAATAATATCAATTCTTACAAAATGTTTCACAAAAAACACAAACAAATTGTATGCTACTGTTTTTAGGTGCATTTTATATGAGCAAAGAGCTGAAATGACTATAAAGAATTGGCTGGTGGACGGAAACCACTTAATCTACCACTCTGCAATTTTTAAGAGATATTCTTCAAACTGTAGAGCTTATTTAGTTTTAAAATCGACAAATTTATGGTCTGATTTTATAAAACGAAACACGACGCGAAGAGTCACGTTCACCCAAGTGAAACCCAATTCGTAGTTTATAAATCACTTCGTGACTGTCAGTGACTGTGGGTGAATATGAGTACGTTTCTTACGTTTTTTGGTAACATATAAGAACGCGAACTGACGCGAACAGTCATTTTAGCTGTCAAACTGAACACTTGCTTTTGGGCCGCGTTTGCTGGAATCACTTTATTTATTTCTTATATTTTTTTGGCAATTTAAAAAAAATTAACAAAACAAAAAGAAAGTAATTGGAGGCTTGGGTAATTTGATGATAATAAAGCGTATATTTGTGAAAAACACCAAAATTACGACAGAATTGAATTTTTTTCCGAAAAATTTCCTGAGACAAAGTTGTACATCAGAAAATTCTCTACAAAAGTTATCGTTTTAACACACTCTAGGTGTTCGGGGAAAATCTTGAAAGGTCTATACATGGCATGTATGGTATGCGCATAAAATATGTAGAGCTAATTTCACAATCGCGTTATTTCATTACTGGAGACTCATAAGGAAATTCAAGGTCTACAACTTTGTTTTAGGTAATTTTTAGAAAAAACTTACCGTTTTCGAGGAAAATCCAAAAAACTTAAATTTGGACTTTTGACCCGAACAACTTGGATCGATTGGTCCAAAGCGGAGATTTCATTTAACCGCGGGCCTACACCATCTATCACATAACACACTTATATTACATACAACAATTTGCAAATTGGTTTGCAAATATATACATATTTCACATAAAAATAATTATGTCTTCTGACATGCTTCAACGCGCTTTGGCACTCGGTAGCTGCTGAGATGCTGAAGTTTTCCAATTTCATCGAAAACGAAGCGAATAAACAGTCACAAATGCAAACAAAACACTCAAACCATCACTACCCTGCTAGACAGTCTTTTGACATTCAGTCAGCTTTGTAATGTTGCCTTTGGAAACGTGATAGAAAATCGTGATGTAAATATCAGCTGTTTTATATTTACATCACGATTTTCTATCACGTTTTCAAAGGCAACATTACAAAGCTGAATGAATGTCAAAACACTGTCTAGCAGGGTATAATACTATTTTCACAAAATTTTACAATTTCTTGCTTTATTATCATTATTCAACAATAAAAATAAGGCAAGAGCACTAAAACATTTTATTTTATTTTGTGACTTGTTTACATTTTTGTTTGTGTTCGCTTCGGAATTGCCAACTACCGCGAACGCAGCCCTGTCAAACGCAGTGACTGCGCCGTGATAGCGTAACTGGATGAACGCGAAAACTTACGTGCTTATAAATTACGAACTTGAGGGTAATGGTGAACGTGAGTGATCGCGTCGCGTCTAGTCACCGTGATTTAGAAAATCAGGACATTAAAGAGTCCCATTTTTAGTTATATATATTTTTAAAAAAATGGGTTTGGTGGTGAACGAAGGTAAAACGAAGTACCTGCTGGCATCAAGCAAAGAGTCAGCGCATTCGCGCCTTGGCAACTACGCCACTGTTGGCAGCCATAATTTCGAGATAGTAAGGGACTTTGTATACCTGGGAAGCAGCATTACTACCAACAACAATGTAAGCCTGGAAATCTATGAGCTTTACGCAGACGTGGACATAGTTCAGCGAATTAAAACCCAGCGGCTCCGCTGGCTAGGACACGTGGTGCGAATGAACGAGGACGCTCCGGCCCAGAAGGTATTTTTATCGGCACCCGCCGGTGGAAGTAGAGGAAGAGGGAGACCACCACTTCGATGGCAGGACCAAGTAGAGGCAGACCTGCGAGCACGCGGTGTCTCTAATTGGCGCCAGTTGGCTCAACAAAGAACCGACTGGCGTAACATGTTGGACGGCCAAAATCGCCTAGGCGGTTAAAGGCTATTTTAAGTAAGTAAGTATATTTATATATAAAAACTAAAAAAAATGTATGAAAAAAAAAATTATTTTTTGTGTACTTAAAGAGTAAAAACTATTATTAACAAAACCTGTAAGTTTCACTTTTTTATACGAATTCGTTTAGAAACTACAATGATTTGAAGGATCTTAACTTTGTCGTACGTGAAAAAATACGTGTCGATTTATATTGCATCCAGTTTATAAAAAAAAAATTTTCAGGACAATCTATTTTTTAGTTGTAAAAATGATATGGAACGACCCATATATACATTTGTAGTACAAATAGTGATGTAAATTCATGTTTAAAGCCTCTTAGTTCCCTTCTGAAAACCAATAAATAAAATAAAAAAAACCATTTGTCTTTTATTTCTAAAAAAATATTTTGGTACTTTCAAAGGCATTTTGATGACAAAGGAAATTACGCTAAAATGATATTAAAGAAAAGAGAAGCATGGCGGATCATAAAAGCGACATGGAGTCATTGGGATATGCGAAAGAAGTAATGCTGATTTCGTTTCATCGAAAAAAATGTACACTTGCACGTAGAACATGTTTACACTTTTGCGCAGAACACTATAAAACTTTGATAGAAGTGTACCCGTTCTACATAAACCTGCTATCGATAGGGTAAAAAGTGTGAGTTTTTTACACTCCTGAAGTGTACATTTTTAAGAAACGAAAATATATCGTGTTTAACGTTTTACCTTCATTTTGCAAACGAAAACGGAAAATTGAAGAGTGTAACAAAAATGCGCATTTTTTGATAAAACGAAATCACCATAAGTAATATGAAGCAGCAATCGATGCGGATGAAGGCACACACAAAAAAAGTTTATCGGCCGTCCGAAAGGATCGCGAAGCCATGGGTAATCGTGTCGAAATTCCTGAACTTAGCTACAGCGATGAAGAAGTTGCCGAAACTATACAAAATGAGCTTCAAGAGGACAGTGCTTTAATAGACAGCAACAAGCCTTTGCATGTGGAGCAGCTAGAAGAAAGTTTTGCAAAATCCCACCCAGAGCATCAGCCTATTGAAGCTGACCAGCAGCCGAGTTCTTCCAAACAAAGTGGTCAGGAAGGAGACAATTTATTGAATGATCTGAGAAACATGCCAAAACGGTCGTCAGAAAGCATGACGTCTTGAGTGAAAGACGAAAGAAAATTATGCATGAAACTCGGCAAAGCGAGGAAATGCATCTCCTAAAAATAAGGCACGAAAAAGAAATGCATGCATTACAAGTGGAGCACATGATTCAACTCCAAAATCTAAAAAAAAAAAAACAAATTACTTGAGGAGCAAATTCTAAGGGTTCAATCGAATGAGCAAGTGGAGTACCTGTACTAAAATAGTCAAATAAAAAGTTCTAAAATAATACCAATGTATGTAATGCAATAAGATAAAGTAAAATAATATAAAATAAAATAAGGTTGTTTTTATAAAATGTGATTTATTTTTCTATAAATGCATTAAATTGAAACAAGAAATCGAGTGCCATACGAAAACGAACACCAGAAATTTTGTGTCTGACGAAAACTAACACTTGCATTTTGTGTTTGAAGAAAATGTACTACCCAAAAGTGTTAGTTTTCTGCAGACACAAAATGAAAGTTTTAGTTTTCTTACAGAAATGTAGATTTAAGATTTTTTTTTATAAAAATCTTTGAAACTTTGGTGGACTTTTGACCGTTTGGGAATAATTTTTCTTAAATTATTCAATGTTTTTATTATTAGTGAACAAGATGGAAAAGTAACAACAATTACAAGCTACCATGATTACGTAATTTCGGCCTTGCTCAAGGGCACTTATCAAATTATTGCCAGCTTCAACGCAGCTTGGTGTAAGAGGTACACACTGCGGGCTTAGAAATTCCTAATCCCCTTGGTTCTTGGTTCGATGACCAACAAAAGGTGATGAAAAATTCCTAAACACAAAGCCATTTGATAAGTGCCCTTGAGCAAGGCCGAAATTACGTAATCATGGTAGCTTGTAATTGTTGTTACTTTTCCATCTTGTTCACTAATAATAAAAACATTGAATAATTTAAGAAAAATTATTCCCAAACGGTCAAAAGTCCACCAAAGTTTCAAAGATTTTCAAATTAATGACCACAAACTCATAACATACTTACAGATTTTTTTTTATAAAAAAAGACTGAAATATGATTTATTTTTTTATAAATGAATTAAATTGAAATAAATGTGATAAAAAATTTAAATTCAAAAGTGACTATTAATAAATGTAGTTTTGAATGCTCTTCCAGAGTTTTCTTCGGGGACGTCAACAAAAAGACCTGGATTGGATGAAACTAAAACATTTCGCGATATTGTGTCGAGAAATTGTATGTTTCTTTCCTTCGCTACCCACCGCCACTACAACATTTTTGGCAGTATCTAAATCTGCGCGAATCCTTTCCAACACTGACTGAAATTTCGATTTAAGTTGTCCGTTTAAGCATTAAATTTTAGCCCTGGTTGCTATATGGCTTCTATTATACCATTGCTGCTTTTCTGTCGTCGTCAAATGGATCACTTCGCACTCTGTATGTTTTTCTCTTTCTAACTAGCTCTAAATCTTCCAAAATTTGGAAATCCCGCTCTATATGCTCCATTTTTCTTTCAGCTTGTAAAATATTTTCCACTGATTTCGACTTGGGTAATTTATGCTGCTTGTAGTTTTTGAGTCTCCATAGTAGTCTGAACCAAATCGGAGCCAAATTTTGTATGTGATATCTGCCAACATAGTGCTATCGATGTCGAGTATTAGATAAAAAGAAATATCACTTTTATTTTTTGAGTCTCCATAGGGAAATTTGAACTTTGACCCCCATGCGATACGCCTAAACCATCTCAATCGGGATAAAAATTTAAGTGCGATATAGTTGATCGTGCTGCAACCTATCTAGGGGTGAGACTGATAAAAAATTGTACACTTGATTATAAGGACTACCCTAATGTATACGTATATGTCTCAACTTTTAACTGAAAACTTGCTTTTATGCTTATTTATAGTACGGCACCACGTGAGGGCGCCTATGTTTATGGAATATATATGGAGGGCGCCAGATGGGATGTACAACAAGGCCTAATCATGGAATCACGCCTCAAAGAACTCTACCCGCCAATGCCAGTCATTAATATTCGAGTGAGTGAATTTGGTTTTATAATATTAGCAACAAGATCAAGTCATCTACAAACAAACAATACAGATACCTTCATACATACGACCTGTCCACAAACACCGGATAAAAATCGGGAAACACATTCCTTCACGTCCCGTGGTAATGATGCTGAGCTAGATACAAAATTTAACTTTAAATACAACAAGAATGTAATCCGGCTGGATTATTTTTTCTCACATTTCCTAGGCGTCCGCGTAAACAAACGGTATACATTAGGGCGGGTCGATTTATTAACCGATATCGCGTCATCGATTTTTCGATAGGTTTTGCGCTCAGGGAAAAAAGTATTTTCGAGCCTGCAAAATTTCATTTCTCTTAATTTTCTTCGACTTTGATTTTTAAGGTTTTTTTTATGACCTACTAAACAAACTTTCATTTGATTTTAGAATTTTCATGTATACCCTGTCCGACATAAAAATATCTGCTAAAAACGTTGACGATAACAGTTTTTTGAAAAAGACATTATGTTTTGGGTTTTGGTGAGTGTTTTGATCAAAAAATCGACCCTTTCGCTTTTTATTTTTTTAAGGGTTTTTACAGCACACATGCAAACATGTTTTCCATTAAAACGAATTTGTCTCATATATCCTGTCCCCCCAAAATTTTGCGCTGAAAACGGTGGCGATAACAGTTTTTTTGAAAAAAAAAAAAAATAAAATTGTTTTCGGGTTTTGGGACTTGTTTTGGTCGAAAAAACTACTTTTTCGATTTTTTATGCATTTCTTTTTCATTTTCAAGGCTCCAAATCATTTTTTATGTATTTTTTCGGTGGCGTATTCCCAAGTTAATTCATGCGCTAAAGGCGATGGTTAATTCAGTTTTTTTAAACAACTTGACAACTCGGCCTCTCCTGACATTAACTCGTCCCGAGTTAAAACATATCATCGTCATTTTCGGGATCGCCATCATCATCAATCTCCGGGAACAGGGCACACCACGGCTTCATTTTATCTGCTGTGGCGACCGTACTATATTTTCTTTGCGATCGTGGCATGTCCTCCATATCTTCTACAAGATATCGATCGAACCGTAGTACCTTCTTTACTACGTATGGTCCCTTGTACTTAGGTTGCAATTTTCGGCACTCGCGGTGGTGCTTCCAGGAGAACTAGAGCCCCTTCATCATAAGGCACCGGCTTTTTGTGTCTAGCATCAAATTTCTCCTTCCAATTTATTCTTGCTGCTTTGATGTTACGAATTGCTTCGTCGCGTCGTTCTTGCATGTTTAGTTGATAATCGTCTGCTTGTAGTGCTGCCAGTATCTTATGTCCTGATTTTCTAAATCACGGTGACTAGACGCGACGCGGTCACTCACGTTCCCCATCACCCTCAAGTTCGTAATTTATAAGCACGTAAGTTTTCGCGTTCATCCACTTACGTTATCACGGCGCAGTCACTGCGTTTGACAGGTCTGCGTTCGCGGTAGTTGGCAATTCCGCAAGCGAACACAAACAAAAATGTAAACAAGCCACAAAATAAAATAAAATGTTTTAGTGCTCTTGCCTTATTTTTATTGTTGGATTATAGGTCTGTTTACTGACCAAAAAAAAGTTCATAGCTCAAAAGACGGGGTTTGGCCTCAGGATCACGAATCAAAAATGACCCGGCTCCGATACCAAAATTGGGGCGGAATCCATTGTATTTATGTGCGAGTTGGCGGCCTTCGGCCGCGCTTATAACAATAACCCTGGGCTACGCCATCCCAAGTCCGGGTGGTTGCCTGAACCGTGGCGCCAGCCTCATTTGCATGCACGTTTTTAGGTACAGCCTAATAAAATTACAACAACCACATGAAAACTTGCAACTTTGATTGCAAATATCTCTTAGAGAAGCAAAATATTAAAAAAGAGCTTCCGCATTCGTGATCCTGAGGCCAAACCCCGCTTTAGAGCTATCTCCCATAATTTTAACTAATTTATTAGAAGTTGACCCCTAAAGGAAACAAATACCGAAAAATTACTTAAAAAGTCCCAATCGATCCCATATGTTTTAAAAAAAAGTTGTTCGGGGTCAAAAGTCCAAAACTACTCATAGCTCCCATACAATCGATTGTTCCGATAAACGAATTTTGGGGCTATAACTTCTGTAATTAAAGAGCTAGTAACGTGAAATTTTGTAGGTATTAATGTTTTTATATGTGAAATATCGATGTTGAAAATCATTGAGATGAGATAAATATTTCACATAGCCCCCATACAATCGATTGATAAACGGATTTTGGGCTATAACTCCTATAATTATATAGGTAGGGTCGTGAAATTTCGTAACTATTGCTCTGTTAGAAAGTGGAATGTCGATGTTAAAAATCAATTAGATTGGACCCACAAAACACATCACCCCCATATAATGGATAGTTCCGATAATTAGGGTATGAGCTAAAGCCGTACTGGGGATCGAACAGTGAAAATCGTGACGCTTATTCATGAAAGGTATATAGCCTTCGGCACAGCCGAAGACAGCTTTCCTTACTTGTTTTTTGTTAATTTTTTTTTAAATTGCTAAAAAAATATTAGAAATAAATAAAGTTAATCCAGCAAACGCGGCCCAAAAGCAAGTGTTTAGTTTGGGTAAAATGACTGTTAGCGTCAGTTCGCGTTCTTATATGTTACCAAAAAACGTAAGAAACGTACTCATATTCACCCACAGTCACGAAGTGATTTATAAACTACGAATTGGGTTTCACTTGGGTGAACGTGACTCCTCGCGTCGCGTTTCGTTTTATAAAATCAGACCATTATTTCCGCTTAAATCCCTCAACGGGAAATAGTACACCAAATCAATGGGTGCGAACTTGGTGGTTGCGTTGACCTTTGCATTTAGTGACCACTGCAACATACGGACGTGTGTATCCCAGTCTTTCGCATCGCTACTCGTTGTTCTCAAATACGCCAACACAGCTTGATTCACACGCTCTGCTAGACCATTTGACCGAGGTGTTCGTACTGCCACCTTAATGTGCTGTATATCGTTCGTCTGACAGAAGTTACTGAATGCAGCTGATGTAAACGCAACGCCTCGATCCGACACAATTCGTTGTGGTAGGCCAAAATAGAGAGTCAGCTGATTCAGTGCGTCTACTACAGGTTTCGTCTTCGTCGAGCGTGTTGGGCACACCACAGCGTATCTCGTAAGTGCATCGACAACAACAAGCACATATTCATAACCATGGCGACTTTTAACAACCGGTCCCAGATGGTCTACATGGAGTGTTTGAAATGGTAACGACGGTGTATCCATCCCGTACAATTCACACTCTTTACGCCTCGGCTCGCGGTTGTAACAACATTCGATGCATGATTTTATAAAACCTTTGACAACCTCGGGAAATAGAAATTTTGCGAAATTCTTTTAATTGTTCCATCTACGCCAGGATGCCCAACGTCATCGTGGCACAGCTTGAGTATACGCCACCGCATACCCTTCGGGACAACCAGTAATAAACGTTCAAATTCGCCCTTTCGATACAGGCGGTTTTCTTTCAGACAGTAATTTGCCATAACATCGCTCCGTTGGCCTCCATTGCCACTTTGCAACACGTTAATAATTTCGCTTAGCTGAGGATCTTGCCTTTGCATGGTGCAGACCCAGTCATTGGTGGAAAGTGTTAAGATCTCAGCAGAGACATCGTCAACTCGTTGGGTCCCCTCAACAGGTGAACGACTCATGGCATCAACATGACCCATCGACGACCCAGCCCGGTGTACTATCTTACAATCGTACTCTAAAAGTCTCAAGAGCCAACGCGCTACCCGTGGTTTCATAGGTGTCGACATCTTCGCCGCTGTGATTGCTTGACAATCCGTAGCAATGGTAAAGTTTTTTCCAAGTAAAAACATTCTAAATCTATCGCAAGCTTCTACAACTGCCAAAACTTCCAGTTCGTAAGCATGGTAGTTCACCTCTTGGGGAGTGCAGGCTCGACTATAGTATGCTACTGCTTTCAAATCACTACCCTCTCTTTGCAAAAGCATTGCTGCGATACCAACACTCGATGCATCGGTATGGAGTTCATGCTCCTTCGTGATGTCATAAATCGTTAAGACTGGTGCTGTCGTTATTCGATTAACTAAAAGTCGGAATGCATTCTCACACTCCGAGCTCCATTCGAAATCTACGGTCTTCTTCGTAAGATGAGTGAGGGGCCTAGCGATATGAGCATACCCGGCAACAAACTTTCGAAAGAACCCAGTCAATCCCAAGAACCTACGAACTTCTAACTGATTACGAGGAGTTGGGTATGCCTTTATCGCCGCCGTTTTTAAAACCCCTGGCCTAATGCCATTCACATCAACTTGATGTCCCAAGAACGTTACCTCGTTCTTCAAAAATGAACACTTTGATATCCTTAAAGTCAAACCCTCTTTCTGAATAATTTTGAGAAATTCCTCCTAATAGAACAAATTTTCTTCGACAGTACTGGTCGCGATAATTACTTCGTCTACATAGCTAACGACCGCTCCCTTCAAAGGTTCAATTAGTTGTGACATCATTCTCTGGAAAGTGCACGGAGCATTTCGTAATCCAAATGGCATTCTGTTAAACTCAAAATGTCCACCCGGCGTTACGAATGCGGTAAACGGTTTGGAACTTTCTTCTACTTCAATTTGGTAGCATCCCGACATAAGGTCTAACGTGGTGTAAAACTTCTTTCCAGACAATGTTGACAGAACCCCATCCACTGTAGGCATCAACCAAGGCTGCTTTTCAGTAATTGCATTCAGCCCGCGAAAATCTACCCATAACCTGTCTTCACCATTCTGCTTACGTACCAATACAACAGGTGATGCATACAGTGAATTGGATTTTCTAACGATTGCTTCACCAAGGATTTGCTGCCACCCGAATCAATGAGTGCTTTACACTCTACCCCCGTTGACCCTATAATTAAAATTTCTTTACACAGTTCAGTATATGGTGTCTTGTTGACAATTTTATTTATAACAGTTTCGCTTTCTACCTCTTGTTCGCTTTCATCCTGCTCTTCACTTGCTATCTGACGTACACACTAACTTGTTTTTGTTCAAACTTCTTTCTTGGCTTTGCATAATTCCTGGCAATGTGCCCTCTCTCCCTACAGTTGTAACAAATTGGGCCGCCTTGACTTTTGTTTGCATTAAATTTGTTCACTTCATTCGAAACATGCAATGGCTGATGCATTGTTATCCTTTCGCTAGACTTTGTTCGGCCTTCAAAATTAGCAGATAAATTCAAAAGAGATTGCAACAAATCTGCACATTTTAAAAACTGCTTTGCATCTAATGTCCTACGCAAATTGTCATCGGCCAACCCATTTATGATATACCTAATTATTGAATTGTCATAAATATTATCTCTACGGCCTATTGCCAACATATTATAATAATATTCAGCCAATGTTTCACTCTTTTTATACCCAGTGTACTAGTACTAGTACAAGGGTATATTAACTTTGTTCACATAACGGCTGTTTGTAACGGCACAAAATAATCGAGATAGATATAGAGTTCCATATATGAAAGTTCTTAGGATTAAAAGAGGAGTTGATTAAGGCATGTCCGTCCGTCTGTCCGTCCGTGTACACGATAACTTGAGTAAAAATTGAGATATTTGCATGAAATTTTGTACATAGGTTACTTTCTGGCCAAGGTAGGTTGCTATTGAAAATGGGCGAAATCGGATGATAACCACGCCCCCTTTTTCGATATCGAAAATTTCGAAAATCACACAAATTGACTTATCTCGGTAGCTGAAACGGCTAAAATGATATAATTTTATAGGTGAATCCCCCTGGTCATTCTCTTATGATTATTCCATATATTTTTTATAGTGGGCGTGGCACCGCCCACTTTTAAGGGAGGCGTTTTTGAAAATTTGACTGGTCGTAACTCTTAAACTGATTACGATAGAACGATGGAATTTGGCACACAGCATACTAGTATCGTTGGGAGTAAACCTGATGAAAGTGGATAAAATCGCCCTTCAACCACGCCCACTTTCGATATCGAAAATTTCGAAAATCACACAAATTGACTTATCTCGGCAGCTGAAATGGCTAAAATGATATAATTTTATAGGTGAATCCCCTTGGTCATTCTCTTATGATTTTTCCATAAATTTTTTATAGTGGGCGTGGCACCGCCCACTTTTAAGGGAGGCGTTTTTGAAAAGTTGACTGGTCGTAACTCTTAAACAGATTACGATAGAACGATGGAATTTGGTACAAAGCATACTAGTATCGTTGGAAGTATACCTGATGAAAGTGGATAAAATCTCCCTTCAACCACGCCCACTTTCGATATCGAAAATTTCGAAAATGAAATGGCTAAAATGATAAAATTTTATAGGTGAATCCCCCTGGTAATTCTCTTATGATTTTTCCATAAATTTTTTATAGGGGTCGTGGCACCGCTTACTTTTAAGGAAGGAATTTTTGAAAATTTGACTGGTCGTAACTTTTAAACTGATTACGATAGAACGATGGAATTTGGCAAAAAGCATATTAGTATCGTTGGGAGTATACCTGATGAAAATGGATAAAATCGCCCTCCAACCATGCCCACTTTCGATATCGAAAATTTCGAAAATCACATAAATTGACATAATTCGCTAACGGAAATAGGTAAAATTATATAATTTTATAGGTGAATCCCCATGGTCATTATATAATGATTTTTTGATCAATTTTCTAAAGTGGGCGTGGCCCCGCCCACTTTTAAGGGAGGCATTTTTATACCAAGCGTACTAGTACAGGGGTATTATAATTTTGTCCACATAACTGTACTATGTACCGGCGCAAAATAATCAAGATCCATGTATGAAAGTTCTTAGGTTGAAAAGAGGAGTCTATACAGGCATGTCCGTCCGTCCGTCCGTCCTTCTTTGTACACGATAACTTGAGTAAAAATTAAGATATTTGCATGAAATTGTATATACAGGTTACTTTTTGGCCCAGGTAGGTTGCTATTGAAAATGGGCGAAATCGGATGATAACCACGCCCCCTTTTTCGAGATCGAAAATTTGGAAAATCATACAAATTAACATAACTTGAGTAAAAATTGAGGAATTTGCATGAAATTTGGTATACAGATTACTCGGATTATAACCACGTCCCTTTTGTCGGTATCGAAAATTTCGAAAATCACATAAACTGACATATATCGGTAGCTGAAATTGATAAAATGGTATAATTTCATAGGTGAATCTCTCTTATCATTCTATTATGATTTTCTGTTAAATTTTAAAAAGTGGGCGTCGTACCGCCCACTGTCAACGGAGGCATTTTTGAAAATTCGACTGGTCGTAACTTTTAAACAAATTATGGTAGAACGATGGAATTTGGCACAAATCATACTAGTACTGTTGGGAGTATAGATACGTGATGAAATTGGATAAACTCCCCGTCCAACCACGGCTACTCTCTATGTCGAAAATTTAGAAAATCACCTAAACGACTGGTCGTAAGTTTTAAACTGATTACGGTACAATCGTGAAATTCGGCACAAGGTATCCCTGCAGTCAACTTAACTAGTTTTATACTAATCAAATACCAGTCAGCCAGGCGGCCTCAACTAGTTCGAGTTCTGTAATTTTTCCATATTAGCAACTGGTATTTTTAACACGGCGATGTCCTACGAGATGGCAATTGTCCTTCTCTGCATCAGCACCATACCAATTGGCTGACCAGTGCATCAGGAATATACCAGTTGATATACTTGTTTTTATACACATCAGCATCATACCATTTAAGATACTAGTTCGTATATAAGTCAGGATCTTACCAGTTGAAAGAATAGTTCATATATACATCAGAATCATACCAGTTGGCAGACTAGTTCATATATGCATCATAATCATACCAGTTGACAGACTAGTTCATATATGCATCAGAATCACACCTGTTGACAGACTACTTCTTATATGAATCAGAATCATACCAGCTGACAGACTAGTTCATATATGCATCAGAATCATACCAATTGACAGACTAGTTAAAAAAAGCATCGGAATCATACCAGTTGTCATACTAGTTCATATATGCGTCAGAATCATACCAGTTGATATAGTAGTTCATTTATGCATCAGAATCATACCAGTTGACATACTAGTTCATTTAAGCATCATAATCATATCAGTTGACATACTAGTTCAAATTTGCATCAGAAATATACCATTTGACATACTAGTTCACATATGCATCAGAATCTTACCAGATGACATACAAGTTCATATATACATCAGAATCATACCAGTTGACATACTGCTCAGTCTATGCGGCAGGACATACTAATCATTATGCCCATTCAGATCGTACCACTTGTCATACTAGTCCACGAATTTGACATTCATTCCAGTTGGTATACTAGTCGGTCTATGCACCAGTATCATAGTCAGTCTCTACATCAGTATCATAGTCAGCCTCTACCAGTTTATTCTTTAGAAAGCAGCGACTATTTGTATTTACCCAAACACGAAAAAGCATCTGTGAATTACAAGGTAAAAAAGAAGCAGTTACAATAGAAAAAGAAAAGCAATTGTCCTCTTCTGCATCAGCACCATACCAATTGGTATACTAGTCAGCCTCTGCATCAGCATTATACCAGTTGATATATACACAGCCAAATTATTTATTATTCTATATTTTTTAAATTATATTGTTTATTGTATTTTTAATTTAATTATTTAATTCAACTTGCAATGGCTCCTTTCAAATTCCGCGTTCGTCAAGTTTGATTATATAGGTGAAGGCCCAATTGCATTCAACTTTGTAGGATCCACTTTCATACAAAGTTTTTTAAACGTAAAGCGAAGCGAAATTTTTGCAAATGCTCAAAAACGGGTTTTATGTAATTGGGGCTTTGGAGTTTTATTTTTAGGTAAGGTAAATTAAGGTTACTTAAGGTTAAGTTAGTCGTCCACTGCGGAGTTCCGGTCCCACATATGTATATATATATAAAAGTAAGTCTTATTTTTACATCAAAAAGACTGCTTTCATGCTGGGCCATACTACTGGAGTTAAAGGAGCATTGTTAGAGTTAATTTATATTGTTGTTGTCAATATACTCAAGTTTACGCCGCAACGTAAAAAAATGGCGGTTATATACCAACAGGTTGTCATAACCTCTAACGAGACTTTTGCCGAACTTCTCTTCCAACTTATAGTGTGCTGCTTTGATTTTTTTCCTACAAGTTGGCGGGACCTAGGTTTTTTTTTTTAATTTACAAATCTGTGACTGTTCAAAAAGTTGAAGTAGTTGAAGAAGGTTCAAGTGGCTGCCGCAGAGGCACACTTAGGGCAGTTTTGAAAGGTCCTTTGTGATACCACCAACACTAGGAAAGTCAGTCCCGGGACCCGGCCATATGGAAAATCCCTGAGGCCATCAAGTCCTTTATGCCCAGTTCAGCGATCTGGTTTAGGCTATCCAGGAAGGGAACTCCCAAAAAGCGCGTTCTCGCGCCGCTTAAGGCCGGGCAGTTGCAGATGAGGTGATTCACCGTTTCCTCTTCCTCATCATCTTTGCAGCTTCTACAGCATCGTCGATAGGGCACACCTAGCCTTTCTGCGTGCCTACCAATAAGGCAGTGCCCAGTTAAAACACTTATTAATATGGAGATTTCTCTCCAACAACAATCCCCAGGGTGCCGGACATCCAAACAAACCTGGCCAAAATGGGATCATAAAAGATCTGAATGCAGTTCTCCCGTGACATCACAAAACCCAGTAAGTGTCAGTTACTTGGTTTCGTTGTTCTATGAATGTTCGGAATCCCGTTAAAAAAATCTATCAGGGATATCGATCCGTTTCTTCCTATCTTGTTTCTAAGTACCTTAAACTAAAAAAAATTATAAAACCAAGTAACATAAAATGCACTGAAATCAAGAATTTAGTTCACAACAAAACCAAGTAACTCGTGTTCTTTTTTGAGTAACTGAAAATTTTACAACAAATACTTGGTTTTTTTACAAAAACTCATTAGAAATCAATTTCTAATCGTCACTCTAAGTTTCTCTTTTAGTTTCGATCTCTTAGTAATGCAAAAACCATTAAAACTCATTTGATAATCAAGAATTATTAGAATTTCCTCAAAAAATGTATGGAATTATTTCACAAAACCAAGTAACTTTAAAATATGCCTGATTTATCTTATTGTTATAAGAAAAGTATTTGAGATAATTTTAAAATTATTGCAGGGATAAAGCTAGGGAATATTATGTGATTTCAGCCTAGCATCAGATGGCGAACCAGAAAACATTTTGCAGCAGAAGTAAGGACTTTTTATACTATATCTGAAAGTTATGGTAGTGTAAGAGAATTTTTCCTCAAGTGCAGTCCATTATCGGTGAGAATCTAAAAAGTATATTCAACCAGGTTTCATCATTGTTCAATTGAAATCCCGAAGGGAGTTCAAGTCATCCTCCACTTGTTGTTTCCAAAACAGTCGATGCCTCCCCCTTCCTCTGCTGCCCGATTCGGGTGTCGATTGGAAAACCTTCTGTGTTGGAGCTTCCTTGTTCATTCGCATAAAATGACCCAGGCAGCAGAGCCTTTGGGCTTGAATTCGCTACACTATAATCAGTTCTGCGTAGAGCTCGTACAGCTCATCGTTAAATTTCCTTCGATGCTTCCCGTTGGCAACACGGGAAGGACCACAAATCTTCCGGAGAAATTTTTTCTCAAATACTCCAAGTGCCATCTCATCTTTTCTTGACACTGTCCATGATTCCGAGCCGTACATTAGGACGGTGCAGTGAAATAAGTCCCAAATGAAATAACTCCCAACAAAAAATGAAATAACTCCCAACTATTTTCCATACAAGTTGGGACTTATTTCATTATGAAATAAATCCCAATTCATTGGGACTTATTTCATAATTTTTGCTGGGAATTATTTCATAATGAAATAACTCCCAAATGAAATAATCCCCAAAAAATTTTCTTTGGGAGTTATTTCATAATTTTTGGAAATTGGGAGTTATTTCATTTTTGTTGGGACTTACTTCATTGTTTGTAATCCAGGCATTGGGAGTTATTTCACTTTTTTTGGGAGTTATTTCATTTTCTTAAAAATACAATTTTATCAAATTTCGACGTTCTTCTAACGGTTTCTATAACTGTTGTAAAGAAATCTGTATCAAAACATTGAGTTATTTTTCAATTATCAATCTGTACGCCATCAGTTCTTGTTAGAATTTTGACGTTCCCAACAACAACAATAAACAGATTTTAATTGATGGTACATTTTCAATTGTACCACTTGGATGTTTTAAGCTGTTGATTTTAATTCATATCGAATATTACGAAAAGGTTAGAAACGGCGGGGAGGGGGGGGGGGGGGGGGACGTCGCGCGCACCGCCGCGCGGCCTGTTACGCGCTCGCGCCGGGGCAGCGCCGCCCACCCCCTTCCTCACCATTTTTTATATATCAATTAATAAGGTTGCAAAATAATTCCGTTTTACTTTTACTAGGTTTTTCCAGTATTTTTTATTAAATAACAAATAAAAAGTCAACAAAATGCTATACACATTTATTCAACTACATAAATTCAAATTTTTTGAACTTAAATGAAGCGAGCCTAAGGAGGGCTATTAAAGCTTCATTTTTAGATTCAAAATTCAGGTTTTCATGTAATTGTTACATTCACCCATCTATGAACATAATAATTTCCTGTATTTTTCAAATCTCATTGTAACTGATTATATAGTATAAAGATACCATTTCAAATTTGGATTTGGGATTTATTTCATTTTTTTGGGACTTATTTCATTTGGGAGTTATTTCATTTTTTTTGGGACTTGTGGTTTCACTATGAAATAACTGCCAAATATTGGGAGTTATTTCATTTCCTTCTTTGGGAGTTATTTCATTTAATAAAGTTGGGAGTTATTTCATTTTTATTGGGACTTATTTCATTGGGAGTTATTTCATGGGAGTTATTTCATTTGGGACTTATTTCACTGCACCACATTAGGACTCGTATGATGAGAGACTTATATAGCGTGATCTTTGTCTGTCGAGATAGGACTTTACTTCTCAATTGCCTACTTACTCCGAAGTTACATTTGTTGGCAAGAGTGATTCTCCTTTGGATTTCGAATATCGAGGAGATCAACAAGGAAAATTAGTGTTAGACCCAAAAAAATAAAAAGGATTTGCTTCCTTCGTTTTTAAATGAAAGTGCACAACAAACCCAAGTAACTATCAACTTGCTTGGATTTGTCGTGAAACAAAATTTTTTTTGTATGAAAGCCAAAAATCGTAAAAATCTAAAATCAAAGTTACTTTGGTTTGTTCTGAAACAAAAACTTTTTTTGTATGAAAGGCGAAAATCGTGTTTTTTAAAAACTCTGTAACTGTTTATCTTGGCCAATAAATCCATAACTAGGTCGCAAAAAATTTCTTGCACATGTGCATAAAAAAACTTTGGGGTCTTATCTTGTCATAATTGAGAAAGTTGTATGAATAAGTTGATTTTTGCCGGGGATATGGGCTGCTACGCAAACCCTTAATTTCCCAAAATTTGAAAAAACTAGTTACTTGGTTTTTTTGTATCACGGGAGAATTACTTCAACAAAAATTACCGTTCAAACCACCAAAATTTGGTCAACTTCAGAATAACAGCACGAGGTTGTTGATTCTAATAGTGCCTTCTTACCAGTTCCTTTTTTCTGTGTATATACACAAGAAATATAGCAGTCGACATACTAGATCATATATACCTCAGCATCATATTTGTATTTACCCAAACACGAAAAAGCATCTGCGAATTACCAGAGAAAAAAAGAAGCAAACCAAAAATTTCAAATAATGTTTGCATAGTACGATGTACTACTACAATAGATCCTACTAATGGTTGCGGTGTAATAAGGCCTTATAATAATAATGTAGTATGAAATGGAATTTTTCGAATTAGTATTTTTCTAAAATAGATTAGACTTTTTCTGACTACACCTTTTTCAGTTTATATTCAGAAACTAACAATTTATATTCAGAAAATTACAATCCATATTCAGAACTTCCATTTGATATTCAGAAAAATGCAATTGACCTTCAGAAAATTACAATTGATATTCAGAAAACTTCCTGAATATAAACTGAAAAAGGTGTAGTATGATTTCAACCCGAGATTCATACATACTTGCATACTAGTACGAACCAGGATTTTTCTGACTAGTATGATTTCGCCCAGCAAATTATAGTTGTAAACTAGTTTGTTTTCTGATTAGATTGGCATTGATTGGTTTAATGGTAATCAGCAAAGAACTAGTATAAAAACATCCATAAAGTGTATAGTAAACGAGCTAGGTGTCTGCTGAGTAGTTTGGAATTGATTAGTTTGAAGGTAGTCAGAAATTAACTAGTATAAATATAACACAAAATGTATGGTCAATGAACTATATTGTTTGCTGAGTAGTTGGACATTGACTGGTTTAAAGGTGATCAGAAATTAACTAGTATGAATACACCACAAAATGTATAGTCAATGAACTATATTGTTTGCTGAGTAGTTCGACATTGACTGGTTTAAAGGTGATCAGAAATGAATTAGTATGAATACACCACAAAATGTATAGTCAATGAACTATATTGTTTGCTGAGTAGTTTGGCCTGGACTGGTTTGAAGCTAATCAGTAACGAACTAGTATAAATACACCACAAAATGTATAGTCAATGAACTATATTGTTTGCTGAGTAGTTTGACATTGACTGGTTTAAAGGTGATCAGAAATGAACTAGTATGAATACACCACAAAATGAATAGTCAGTGAACGATATTGCTTGCTGAGTAGTTCGACATTGACTGGTTTAAAGGTGATCAGCAATGAACTAGTATGCATACGCCACAAAATGTATAGTCAATGAACTAGAATTTTCGCCGAGTAGTTTGGCATTGACTGGTTTTAAAACCAATCAACAATGAACTGGTATGCATATGCCACAAAATGGTTAGTCAATGAACTAGTATGTTTGCTGAGTAGTTAGGAATTTGACTGCAGGGTATACTAGAGTTATAGGAAGTATACCTGTTGAAATTAAACGAAATCGCTTCCCAATCACGTCCACTTTCAATATGGAAAATTTCGAAGATCACATAAATTGACATAGTTCGGTAAGGTAAATAACTAAAATAGTATAATTATAGTATAATTTGGTAGTTAAATTTGTAAGGAATTGTCTACTATTAACGAGTCCTAAAAGATGAGTTAATTTTGTTAAGTGAGCCACCTATAATTTTTTCGACGGCCATGTATTTTATTGAAAGTGGGTAGTATGGCTCAGAACGATTAAACAAAAATACGTATACAATTTTTCGAAATTCGAATTATTTTGAAAGTTATATCTATCAAAGGTTTTCGAAATTCCTAACTTTTTGATGATTTTCTCACGATTGGTCAAACCGATTTTGCTAATTTTTTAAATAACCTGTTTTTTTTCAAGCTGGGTAGTGGCCTAAGGTGTTAGACCTTCTAGCATACAAGTCACTACAGTGTTGTGAGTTCGACTCTCACAATGCCGGGAAGAAAAGTCCATGAAGAGATGTAATTCCAGTATCATCGAAACATATGTCGGCTTGTCTGGTTCCTGCAGCGCGTGGGTAAATTTTTCTCAAAAAAAACAGATTTTCATACAATCCCGAAAATTGCTTCACAATACCGTCGGTATTTACAGCAATAGACTACAAGTCAAAAGCAACAAAGAATTTTTTAAATATATATAAAAGATGGTATCTTCTACAAAAGGACATTTCCAATTTTTGGAAAAAAAATTTTTTGCAAACATTATTCGCAATTTTTAACTTCTCCATCGTGGCGAGATGGCGCTTTTGTATGATGTTGTTGGGCATTGCTTTAGTAACTATTAGCAAAAAAAAAAAATTTTTTGGCACTTTAAGGGAGCGGAAGTTATTTACATCAAAAAGTAAGGAATTTCGAAAAGTGGTGATAGCTATAACTTTGAAAATAATTTGAATTTCGAAAAACTGGCCCAAACGTATTTTTTTCAATTTAAAACTTTGTCACAAATTGGGCGTAAGTATATTAGAAGTAATAAATGAGGAGGTTCAAACCAAAACACTATAAATGTATACTGATTCAGTGTATACTTATTGCGTTTTGGTTTGAAGCTCCTCAAATGTATTCAACTATAAGTAAGATTTTGGGGGCACACGAACAATGTATATATATGTTATACCGTAGCATGAATAAATATTAAATTTATAAACTAACTAATAAATTTATGGTTTCGATATTATGGAATATTCAGGTATAAATTTACCTTGTTTGTTCCTTTTTCAGTTACGGTATGCCGTATGAGGGTTCTTAGAGGTTCTTACATAGAATCTTTAAGTATCCTTAGAATTTTTATATTAAGCTTAGTTCTCCAACAATTCGCGTTTAAGCTCAAAAGGCCTATTTTTTTGGACGTAACATAGATAACATCTATAATTAGATCTATCTACTATCGCCGCTTCATAGCAGACAAGCACGAACAAATTTTTTTGCACGCCTTTTGACGAATTCGACTTTTTGCTCATTTTTCGATGGAATAAAAAACTTGCGGAAATGCTCAAATTTATAAAGAGCCTTCGCATACAGCAACAATCTGAAAGGTCACACAATAGATCGTGTAAATGGTCGCGGTATAATAAGGCCTTATAATAATAATAATAATAATAATACTAATAAGAAGTAAGGCAAGTTTACGTACACTCTAAATCACTTTTGCTGAAAATTAGGTCGAAAATAGTCGGCAACAGATTACCAAATATTATCGACCTAAAATTAGACAACGAATTTTCTAGACATTTTTGTTGGTTTTCAAACAAATTAAGTGTATTCTTTTACACAAATTATGTCTAATATCCGCCTATCTTTTGAACAGAATATGTTTAATTTGGAACATAATATGTTTTACTTTAACTTACCTTTTGAACAGAATATGTTCAATTTTAAGTTGCCTTTTGAACATCTCTGCAGTCAAATTCCTAACTACTCAGCAAACATACTAGTTCATTGACTAACCATTTTGTGGCATATGCATACCAGTTCATTGTTGATTGGTTTTAAAACCAATCAATGCCAAACTACTCGGCGAAAATTCTAGTTCATTGACTATACATTTTGTGGCGTATTGCTGATTAGCGTTAAACCAGTCAATGCCAAACTAATCAGCAAGCAATATAGTTAATTGACTATACATTTTGTGGTGTATTCATATAAGTTCATTTCTGATCACCTTTAAGCCATTCAATGTCGAACTACTCAGCAAACAATATAGTTCATTGACTATACATTTTGTGGTGTATTCATACTAGTTCACTTCTAATCACCTTTAAACCAGTCAATGTCGAACTACTCAGCAAGCA
Source organism: Campiglossa producta (assembly GCA_964058755.1). Classification (NCBI taxonomy): domain Eukaryota; kingdom Metazoa; phylum Arthropoda; class Insecta; order Diptera; family Tephritidae; genus Campiglossa; species Campiglossa producta. Next base: position 128,857,744 of record CAXKVI010000001.1, on the reverse strand, counting down.
ATATAGTTCCTATTCATTTTGTGGCGTATTTATACTAGTTCATTACTGATTAGCTTCAAACCAGTCAAGGCCAAACTACTCAGCAAACAATATAGTTCATTGACTATACATTTTGTGGTGTATTCATACTAATTCATTTCTGATCATCTTTAAACCAATCAATGTCCAACTACTCAGCAAACAATATAGTTCATTGACTATACATTTTGTGGTGTATTTATACTAGTTCATTACTGATTAGCTTCAAACCAGTCAAGGCCAAACTACTCAGCAAACAATATAGTTCATTGACTATACATTTTGTGGTGTATTCATACTAATTCATTTCTGATCACCTTTAAACCAGTCAATGTCGAACTACTCTGCAAACAATATAGTTGATTGTCTATACATTTTGTGGTGTATTCATACTAGTTCATTTCTGATCACCTTTAAACCAGTCAATGTCGAACTACTCAGCAAACAATATAGTTCATTGACTATACATTTTGTGGTGTATTCATACTAATTCATTTCTGATCACCTTTAAACCAGTCAATGTCGAACTAGTCTGCAAACAATATAGTTGATTGTCTATACATTTTGTGGTGTATTCATACTGGTTCATTTCTGATCACCTTTAAACCAGTCAATGTCCAACTACTCAGCAAACAATATAGTTCATCGACTATACATTTTGTGGTGTATTTATACTAGTTAATTTCTGACTACCTTCAAACTAATCAATTCAAAACTACTCAGCAGACACCTAGCTCGTTTACTATATATTTTATGGATGTTTTTATACTAGTTCTTTGCTGATTACCCTTAAACCAATCAATGCCAATCTAATCAGAAAACAAACTAGTTTACAACTATAATTTGCTGGGCGAAATCATACTAGTCAGAAAAATCCTGGTTCGTACTAGTATGCAAGTATGTATGAATCTTGGGTTGAAATCATACTCCACCTTTTTCAGTTTATATTTAGGAAGTTTTCTGAATATCAATTGTAATTTTCTGAATATAAATTGTTAGTTTCTGAATATAAACTGAAAAAGGTGTAGTCAGAAAAAGTCTAATCTCTTTTAGAAAAATACTAATTCGAAAAATTCCATTTCATACTACATTATTATTATAAGGCCTTATTACACCGCAACCATTAGTACGATCTATTGTAGTACATCGTACTATGCAAACATTATTTGAAATTTTTGGTTTGCTTCTTTTTTTCTCTTGTAATTCGCAGATGCTTTTTCGTGTTTGGGTAAATACAAATATGATGCTAAGGTATATATGATCTAGTATGTCAACTGCTATATTTCTTGTGTATATACACAGAAAAAAGAAACTGGTAAAAAGGCACTAGTGGAATCAACAACCTCGTGCCGTTATTCTGAAGTTGACCAAATTTTGGTTGTTTGAACGGTAATTTTTGTTGAAGTAACTCTCCCGTGATACAAAAAACCAAGTAACTAGTTTTTTCAAATTTTGGGAAATTAAGGGTTTGCGTAGCAGCCCATATCCCCGGCAAAAATCAACTTATTCATACAACTTTTTCAATTATGACAAGATAAGACCCCAAAGTTTTTTTATGCACATGTGCAAGAAATTTTTTGCGACCTAGTTATGGATTTATTGGCCAAGATAAACAGTTACAGAGTTTTTAAAAAACACGATTTTCGCATTTCATACAAAAAAAGTTTTTGTTTCAGAACAAACCCAAGTAACTTTGATTTTAGATTTTTACGATTTTTGGCTTTCATACAACCAAAAAATTTTGCAAGAGAGTGTCATAATCCCAATTTTTTTACTTGGGATTATGACACTGTAGACTGGGTGTCATAATCCCAAATAATAATAAGACAAAATCCCAAATATGAAGCTTGGGACATGCCACGGATCCGACTCTTTTGTGTAATCCATACTTTTTTTGTGCAGAACACCTTTCGGAGTTTATATAACCCTGGGCTACGCCATGCCAAGTCCAGGTGGTTGCCCTGATCCGTGGAAACGTGCCACCGATCCGACTCTTTTTTGTAATCCATACTTTTTTTGTGCAGAACACCTTTTCGAGTTGGCGGCCTTCGGCCGCGCTTATTTAAATAACCCTGGGCTACGCCATGCCAAGTCCAGGTGGTTGCCCTGATCCGTGGCAACATGCCACGGATCCGACTCTTTTGTGTAATCCATACTTTTTTTGTGCAGAACACCTTTCCGAGTTGGCGGCCTTCGGCCGCGCGTATTTAAATAACCCTGGGCTACGCCATGCTGTTTCTGGCAAAAAACTTGAAAATAAATCTTGTAATAAAAGTATTGAACAGGCTTGAGTTTTTTTCTAATTTTTCAGCTCAAAGGTGTCAAAAACCCAATTCGGAGTATGACACTCCACTGCAGTGTCATATTCCCAAGTAAACAAATTGGGATTATGACACTGCAGGGGGTGTGTCATAATCCCAATTTTTTTACTTGGGATTTTGCCATTTGGGATTTTGTCATGGCACCGTTGATAGTTACTTGGGTTTGTTGTGCACTTTCATATAAAAACGAAGGAAGCAAATCCTTTTTATTTTTTGGGTCTAACACTAAATTTTCCTTGTTGATCTCCTCGATAGTCGAAATCCAAAGGAGAATCACTCTTGCCAACAAATGTAACTTCGGTGTAAGTAGGCAATTGAGAAGTAAAGTCCTATCTCGACAGACAAAGATCACGCTATATAAGTCTCTCATCATACGAGTCCTAATGTACGGCTCGGAATCGTTGACAGTGTCAAGAAAAGATGAGGTGGCACTTGGAGTATTTGAGAAAAAATTTCTCCGGAAGATTTGTGGTCCTTCCCGTGTTGCCAACGGGAAGCATCGAAGGAAATTTAACGATGAGCTGTACGAGCTCTACGCAGAACTGACAATAGTGTAGCGAATTGAAGCCCAAAGGCTCTGCTGGCTGGATCATTTTATGCGAATGAACAAGGAAGCTCCAACACAGAAGGTTTTCCAATCGACACCCGAATCGGGCAGCAGAGGAAGGGGGAGGCATCGACTGTTTTGGAAACAACAAGTGGAGGATGACTTGAACTCCCTTCGTGATTTCAATTGAACAATGATGAAACCTGGTTGAATATACTTTTTAGATTCTCACCGATAAAGGGCTGCATTTGAGGAAAAATTCTCTTACACTACCATAACTTTCAGATATAGTATAAAAAGTCCTTACTTCTGCTGCAAAATGTTTTCTGGTTCGCCATCTGATGCTAGGCTGAAATCACATAATATTCCCTAGCTTTATCCCTACTTTTCTTATAACAATAAGATAAATCAGGCATCTTTAAAAGTTACTTGGTTTTGTGAAATAATTCCATACATTTTTTGAGGAAATTCTAATAATTCTTGATTATCAAATGAGTTTTAATGGTTTTTGCATTACTAAGAGATCGAAACTAAAAGAGAAACTTAGAGTGACGATTAGAAATTGATTTCTAATGAGTTTTTGTAAAAAAACCAAGTATTTGTTGTAAAATTTTCAGTTACTCAAAAAAGAACACGAGAGTATACCAACTGGAATGAATGTCAAATTCGTGGACTAGTTTGACAAGTGGTACGATCTGAATGGGCATAATGATTAGTATGTCCTGCCGCATAGACTGAGCAGTATGTCAACTGGTAAGATTCTGATGCATATATGAACTAGTATGTCAAATGGTATATTTCTGATGCAAATTTGAACTAGTATGTCAACTGGTAAGATTCTGATGCATATATGAACTAGTATGTCAAATGGTATATTTCTGATGCAAATTTGAACTAGTATGTCAACTGATATGATTATGATGCTTAAATGAACTGGTATGTCAACTGGTATGATTCTGATGCATAAATGCCTAACTAGTCTGTCAATTGGTATGATTCTGATGTATATATGAACTAGTATGTCATCTGGTAAGATTCTGATGCATATATGAACTAGTATGTCAATGGTATATTTCTGATGCAAATTTGAACTAGTATGTCAACTGGTAAGATTCTGATGCATATATGAACTAGTATGTCAAATGGTATATTTCTGATGCAAATTTGAACTAGTATGTCAACTGATATGATTATGATGCTTAAATGAACTGGTATGTCAACTGGTATGATTCTGATGCATAAATGAACTACTATATCAACTGGTATGATTCCGACGAATATATGAACTAGTATGACAACTGGTATGATTCCGAGGCTTTTTTTTAACTAGTCTGTCAATTGGTATGATTCTGATGCATATATGAACTAGTCTGTCAACTGGTGTGATTATGATGCATATATGAACTAGTCTTTCAACTGGTATGATTCTGATGTATATATGAACTAGTCTGCCAACTGGTATGAATCTGATATATATATGAACTATTCTTTCAACTGGTACGATCCTGACGTATATACGAACTAGTATCTTAAATGGTATGATGCTGATGTGTATAAGAACAAGTATATCAACTGGTATATTCCTGATGCAGAGGCTGACTGGTCAGCCAATTGGTATGGTGTTGATGCAGAGAAGGACAATTGCCATTTCGTAGGACATCGCCGTGTTAAAAATACCAGTTGCTAATATGGAAAAATTACAGAACTCGAACTAGTTGAGGCCGCCTGGCTGACTGGTATTTGATTAGTATAAAACTAGTTAAGTTGACTGCAGGGATAATATGTTCAATAAAAAGAAATAGTGATATTTATTTATACATATATATTTTATTTATACTCTTTGTTGCTTTTTTGACTTGTAGTCTATTGCTGTAAATACCGACGGTATTTACAAGCAATTTTCGGGATTGTATGAAAATGTGTTTTTTTGAGAAAAATTTACCTACGCGCTGCAGGAACCAGACAAGCCGACATATGTTACATCTCTTCAAGGACTTTTCTTCCCGGCATTGTGAGAATCGAACTCACAACACTGTAGTGACTTGTATGCTAGAAGGTCTAGCACCTTAGGCCAATACCCAGCTTGAAGGTAAACCCTTCTCAGTGTCCATTTATGCATATATTTCTACTTCCATATAGAACATTTCTTTAATTTCAATGCTTACTTATATGAAAGATTTGCGAATTTTTAGGACTTGGTGTGAAACCTATGAAAGAGTTTTCATACCTAATTAAGCACGAATATTTTTTCATTTATAACATTAAACTCTTTGTTGCTTTTTTGACTTGTAGTCTATTGCTGTAAATACCGACGGTATTTACAAGCAATTTTCGGGATTGTATGAAAATGTGTTTTTTTGAGAAAAATTTTTACCTACGCGCTGTAGGAACCAGACAAGCCGACATATGTTTCGATGGTACTGGAGTTACATCTCTTCAAGGACTTTTCTTCCCGGCATTGTGAGAGTCGAACTCACAACACTGTAGTGACTTGTATGCTAGAAGGTCTAGCACCTTAGGCCAATACCCAGCTTGAAGGTAAACCCTTCTCAGTGGCCATTTATGCATATATTTATACATCCATATAGCAGTGGCGTGCCTACGTGTTTCAATCAAGGCAAGCCCCAGTATTTATAACCCCAACAAAAGCACATACTGCTGCCAAATAACATTTCAGACGAAGAAGAAGAGTTCAGGATAGATATTTATCGACTTTTGCATCTGATATTTATCGACTTTCGGATCTGCATAATATTATGCTTAAAGTGTTTGGTATTAAATTTTGGGAGAAAAAAATTATCCTGATTTTCACAACTTCGTACAAAAAAACCATTTTTAAAATCGAAATTTTTTCAAAAATCGTAAAAATTCGACAAAATTTCGACTTTGGCCAGCTATTGCTCAGCGATGGTTTGACCTATCACTACATTTTATACGTCGTTAGAATCGTATTTTAATTTTCTTTCGAACAAGCTATTGCTTCCGTTCTTCGCTTTTGTACGTTTGGCGAAACGATTTTTTGAATGAAGTGATACCTAAAAAACACAAAATTACCGATATCTCGAAAACCTGCCCATACAAAATTTTTTTAAAAATATGTTCACAGCTCAGCATACCAGTGCCAATTCACCCATATGTATGAATCTCTTGGTATTTTTTCAAATTAATTATTTGTAAACTAGTGTAATTTTTGAGTAGAGCGCTTTGCACGTTAACATTGTAGATATGTGTATACATATCCAGTTTGGCTTTAAAGCTTATAGTAACAACAGCACGAAGCTGGCTTCGTAGTTGCATACAAAATTTCTTCCAAATTCAAAAAAACAGATGCTTCACAAAGAGATTTTAGTAAGGGATTTGAAAGCCAGGTAAAAGCCAATAAGTAAAAGCGAGATGGCCATCATCGCCTAGGCGGTTCAAGGCTATTTTAAGTAAGAAAGTAAGAGATGGCATCATACGCGCTCAAATATTTGCATGTTAATTGTTATGCTATCAGCCGACAGGTGGCAGGAAGAGCGGTAGGTATATGTTTATGCTATTGGCAGTTAGTGAAACCAAATGTAAACGTTAAAAAAGGAATTGTTACTATACATTTTTGAAACATATTGTAGCTCATAGAGGATTAGCTAGGCAAGCCGGGCTTTTCGGCTTATATGGAAGGCACGCCACTGCCATATAGAACATTTCTTTAATTTCAATGCTAACTTATATGAAAGATTTGCGAATTTTTAGGACTTGGTGTGAAACCTATGAAAGAATTTTCATACTTAATTAAGCACGAATATTTTTCCATTTATAACATTAAACTCTTTGTTGCTTTTTTGACTTGTAGTCTATTGCTGTAACTACCGACGGTATTTACAAGCAATTTTCGGGATTATATGAAAATGTGTTTTTTTGAGAAAAATTTACCTACGCGCTGCAGGAACCAGACAAGCCGACATATGTTTCGATGATACTGGAGTTACATCTCTTCAAGGACTTTTCTTCCCGGCATTGTGAGAGTCGAACTCACAACAATGTAGTGACTTGTATGCTAGAAGGTCTAGCACCTTAGGCCAATACCCAGCTTGAAGGTAAACCCTTCTCAGTGTCCATTTAAGCATATATTTATATTTCCATATACAACATTTCTTTAATTTCAATGCTAACTTATATGAAAGATTTGCGAATTTTTAGGACTTGGTGTGAAACCTATGAAAGAATTTTTATACTTAATTAAGCCAGAAATTTTTTTCAATTTATAACATTAAACTCTTTGTTGCTTTTTTTACTTGTAGTCTATTGCTGTAAATACCGACGGTATTTACAATCAATTTTCGGGATTGTATGAAAATGTGTTTTTTTGAGAAAAATTTACCTACGCGCTGCAGGAACCAGACAAGCCGACATATGTTTCGATGATACTGGAGTTACATCTCTTCAAAAAAAAAAAATTTTCTCAAAAAACATATTTTCATACAATCCCGAAAATTGCTTGTAAATACCGTCGGTATTTACAGCAATAGACTACAAGTCAAAAAAGCAACAAAGAGTTTAATGTTATAAATGGAAAAATATTCGTGCTTAATTAAGTATGAAAATTCTTTCATAGGTTTCACACCAAGTCCTAAAAATTCGCAAATCTTTCATATAAGTTAGCATTGAAATTAAAGAAATGTTCTAAATGGAAGTATAAATATATGCATAAATGGACACTGAGAAGGGTTTACCTTCAAGCTGGGTATTGGCCTAAGGTGCTAGACCTTCTAGCATACAAGTCACTACAGTGTTGTGAGTTCGACTCTCACAATGCCGGGAAGAAAAGTCCTTGAAGAGATGTAACTCCAGTATCATCGAAACATATGTCGGCTTGTCTGGTTCCTGCAGCGCGTAGGTAAAAATTTTTCTCAAAAAAACACATTTTCATATTATATTTATAAATATATTCACATATGGAGCAAGATATTTTGCGCTAAATAACAAAACAGAAATTAAATTTGTATCGCCTTTGGATATTCATTTCACAGCGCAAGATATTTTGTGCTAAATAACAAAACAGAAATTAAATTTGTATCGCCTTTGGCAAATAATTTACGAACTATGACCTTTAGTTTACAAGAATTTTTTACATAGCTTGGTCTAGTTTTCTTATAAGTGTATTGATTTTTCTTAAATTATTTGTGTGTTGTTTTTTGTCTCTCATTTGTGCGGGGTAAAATCTAAAAAAATATCTCATAAAGAATTCAAACGTTTGCGATATTTCTTTGGGATAAACTAAGTTAAATACATAATAGTAGCAAAGCAGTTGTAATACTAAGTCCACGATATTAAAATTTTCCTCCTTCCAAGTTATTTCCCTCTCAAACCATATGTAAGCTACGTGGGCATTATTTTCCTGTGGTGAAGTTGCTAGGAATTAAAAAATAAAATTATATTAGTGTATAACTAAGGCAGTTTATAGAATATTATATTTACCAACTATAGATATCCAGGGAGTTACTTCCTCTATGCCGTTTTTTATATCTTCAATGGTTGAGCCAAACTGTAATAAGAAAAATATACATATATTAAAGAAATTTGTAATTTTTTATAGCTTTAGGGTTGGAATACCTTGTAATCTTTGAAAATGAGCGTATCTTTTTCCTTAAAAAATTTGCAGATAGCTTTTAAGATTGATTTTTCATCTGCGTCTTGTTCTATGCCAAAAAAGATTTCATTTTGTCACACGATGCATAAAAGCGTTCCTTAAATGTTTCAACCTGCAGTTCCATCACTTTGCTGAAGTGATCATAAAGGCAGTCCTTTCGAAAAATCATCGGCCAGTCACTTAAGATATCTTAAACGGACGGATTTTGTTGTGAATCATTCAGAAAACTTCTTAGGGGGGAGAAGCAATCGATCATGTACATTTTAACAGTATCACTTTCAACTGTACAAAGATTTTTCTTTTGATACATTGATATTAAATACTGTTTTTTAGTGTTAACGTCTTTGTTATCAACGTCATTCGTTTGTGGCTCCAAATTTATACAAGTTCTGGCTAAAGCATTTAAAATCCGTTTTTTGTGAGGCAAATGACTATTTACAGATTTCCTTTTTGGTTCGCTGTTCAAAAAATTGTTGCGGTTTCTCATGGTAGCGATTAATGAAACCGCTGAATGCGACATAACCGTTTCGATAGAAGATATATTTGTTTCAATTTGACGCGCCCTTGTGCAAAGAAATTCTGCGAAGGTAAATATGGCGGCTTCGTCAGCTGTTTTGGACGTTTTTAGGCAGGGATGTTAAAAATTCAGCATCATTTGCCCAAATACAAATACTATTGGTTCAAATTTGAACAATTACGGAACATTTCGCAAATTATGTTTAAAATTCAGCATTACAAGCCTAATAAAAAAACTTTATGTGGTAAATTTGTATTTTTAAAAGAAAATTACACAGATTGAGTTTATTTATTTCGATTGAAGCGAAAATGATTATAATTTTAGACAAGGTGCATATTTTCAACAAAAAATTACACTTAAAAAGATCATAAATTTCAGTAAAAGATTTAGAGTGTAGATGATCCCAAATACAATTTTTTTATTTTTTCCATATAAAATTTACAAGTAGAAAAGTAAAAAAATTCAAATGAGATCATCTACTGTAAAGACAAATGTTTGGGCTATCATATTCCGTCTTCCAAAGATTTATATCTCATTTAGTTGTAGACATATGGACCTCGAAAAACGAGCAAAAAGTCGAATTCGTCAAAAGTTGTGCTCGTGCTTGTCTGCTATGAATTGGCAATAGTAAAGCGCTATTGTATGATAAAGAGAAACGTTCAGGCTTTCAGAATCGTGTACTTTGATCCAAATATTGCTCTAATCACAGAGTTACAGAGGTCCAAGCAAATAGGTTTTTTGAGGTTTAAGCGCAGATTGTGGGACAACTAAGCTCAATATAAAAGTTCTAAGAATAGTTTAAGATTCTACGGAAGAACCCTCATACTCAGAAAATATGGTTGGTTCACTTACAGTTTTTTTTAAGACGCCTTTGTCTTCCAGTAGGAGTTCTGCCGGCCGGGCTGACGTCAAGTCGGTAACAAACGAGCCCGTAAATGTGGAAATTGACCTTGCCTCGGGTGACCCAATTTGTTTTGTTGCCAGCTCTCCGTCTATAAAATTGAGCCAATGAAAAATCCAAAAAAATGTTTTTTTCGACCGAAATTCTTCAAAAACCCCATTAAATAATTTAATAATAATTCACTTGGGACTAAGCCAGTTGACACCAAAAAAAAAAAATACATAAAAAATGATTTGGAATGAAAAATAAATGCATAAAAAACCGAAAAGTAGATTTTTCGACCAAAACAAGTCCCAAAACCCGAAAACAAATATTTAAAAAAAACAAGTAAGGAAAGCTGTCTTAGGCTGTGCGGAAGGCTATATACCTTTCATGAATAAGCGTCACGATTTTCACTGTTTGATCCCAGTACCGCCTGTGTGAATTTAACTTTAGCTCATACCGAAATTATCGGAACTATCGATTATATGGGGGCGGTGTGTTATATTGGTCCAATCTCATAGATTTTTAACATCGACATTCCACATTCTAAAATAGCAATAGTTACAAAATACAGGAGTTATAGCCCAAAATCCGTTTATCGGAACAATCGATTGTATGGGAGCTATGGGAAATATTTATCCCATCTCGATGATTTTCAACATCGATACTTCACATATAAAAATAGCAATACGTCCAAAATTTCACGTTCCTACGTGTTTAATTACAGGAGTTATAGCCCAAAATCCGTTTATCGGAACAATCGATTGTATGGGAAATATGTGAAATATTTATCCCATCTCGATGATTTTCAACATCGATATTTCACATATAAAAATAGCAATACTTACAAAATTTCACGTTCCTAGGTGTTTAATTACAGGAGTTATAGCCCAAAATCCGTTTATCGGAACAATCGATTGTATGGGAGCTATATGTAATATCGGTCCGATTTTGCTGGTTCCGACAAATGATTCCTATATTGGAAAATGGTGGCCGCATACAAAATTTCAGCCAAATATCTCAAAAACTGAGGGACTAGTTTGCGTTCAAACAGACAGACAGACAGACAGACAGACAGACAGACGGACAGACGGACATGGCTAAATCAACTCATCTCGTCATCCTGATCATTTCGGTATACTTATTGATGGGTCTATCTCTTCTTCTTCGCATACTTACAAACATCGGACCAAAGTTATAATACCATTTCATGTTCATGAAAGGTATAAAAACTGTTATTGTCAACGTTTTTAGCGCATAATTTTGAATAAGACATGATAGGTATATGAAACAAATTCGTTTTCATCAAAAGCATGTTTGCATGTATGCTCAAGAAACCCTTTAAAAATAAAAAGCGAAAGGGTAGATTTTTTGACCAAAACACTCCCTAAAACCCAAAAAATATTTGTTTATACGTTTTAGCGGACATTTTTGGGTCGGACAGGGTATACATGAAAATTTTCAAATCAAATGAAAATGGGTCATGAAAAAAGCCTTAATAAATATAGTTTAAAAAATCTTAAACTCACGCTTTTACAGCCTAACCTAATATAAACGCACATACAACTTGCATGGGAGCAACCGAATTTGATCGCACGGCCTAAAAACCTAACTTGATTTCCAATGTTTGTTCTGCGTGACATTTCGATTTGACGTTTTTACCAGGGTTCGGAATTACTCATTTATGAACACTAAAGTACGTTCTTTTGCATTCGCATTCACGAACATGAACATTACACAGAGCCAAAAGTGCCTAATAAAATTAATAAGATTGTCTTTATGAGCGGTTTTTGGGCTGAGGGGTAGTCGAAACCATTGTTTAATAATATAAGGTTAAGCAGTCCGAGACGTTTTTGACACTTCTCGGCTTCATGCTTCCCTATCTGATTGACAGTGCTACTTCTTTTCAAGATCGTATGAAAATGGTAGTAAAAACCAATATTCTTGATACGAACAAAATTACAGCAACACTGAAAGCTTTTGAAATTTGTTTTATTTTTATTTTGAAAAATTAATTGTCTATTTGTTAAGATTTTTATGAAAATTTATTATTTTAACTAAATAATAGCAATTTTTCCTGTTCTGCAGCCTTTTGTCAGCATAGAAATACGTTACCTCATCGTTTGAAGCTGAATTTAAATCAAGGAAAAAGCTTGTGTGCATTCTTACAAAAAGCTCACATTTCACCAAAATGCAGGTTCTGACCTTGCTCTCCTCGCTAGCTCGAGCTTGAAGCCAATAGTCCCCAATGAAGATCCTCGAGCTGTTGACCCAGGGTTCTTGAATGAGGGCCACATCCATGTCGCATTTAGAAAGCCGAGGATACTTTAGATTAGTGCAGATTTATCTGAAGCACCACCAACATGAAAGCGCTCAGACTTCCCTGACGTTCCCATATCGTCGAGGTCTGCCCCATCCTGGAGGTTGTCTCTCAACGACAAGTTGGCGTAACGGGAGCCCTGCTGACTGAAGCATCAGAGATAATGCGCTCAGGATTGGTTGCTCCGCGTCCAGCAAGCTGTCTTCCATCTCCGAGCTGTTCACGTCACTTTGCGAAAGTGTGGCAGATAACATGCTTTTCGCGTCGGGCTCCTCCGTTTACTCTTGCAGTTCTTCGATGTCCCCCGTTGCAGCGGAGATGGCAGCGCGCTCTGCATAGGCACGGTTTACGTGGATAACGATCTGACCTACACTCTATTGCACTAGTCCATTGTAACTTTTAAGGGCCTCGAGTGCCTCCTTATTCATGGTGAAGACCACTTGCCTATCAGGCCCTACCGCATCCCCGACCAGACTGACACTTCAGTCCTGCGTCGGGAGGGACGGATTCATTATCCGCAGCATCGTGAGAATTCTCTCAGGCTCGGTAGGGATAGCTGGAATCCATGCCCTTGCCCTTGGGCAAGCCGGAATGTCATTCCAGTCGACGACCTCGATTTTTGCACCTTTGTAGACTTCCCCCAGTCTTGCAGCTGCTGCCTTGTACACTGCAACAGTTCATGCGTCGTCACACGCGACTATATTAATCTGTCTCTGGTGCCAACTCGCATCCGTGCCGCCGCTGTACCACCCGGAGTCTTCAATTAAACGCCAATAAGAGCGTTAGCGAGTTCATTCCGGACGTATCGCCACTGGTCTTTGGGGATGGCCAAACGGTCGTTGCCTCGGTCAAGAATGCCTATAAGGATCCTGTCCTTAGTTACTTCGGCAAAGCTTGGTTTGCCCACTCCGGGGTGAGGTATTAACTCCACGTCCGATCTCTTGCGTTTGAAAGGGTTTCCGGTTGCCCTCTTTGGCACATAAGTGGTTTGGAAATCCGGTATCAGAGATTGCACCAATTCCACCGACTTCCTGGAACTCGGCGACAGCGTTTCCTGCGAGACTCCCTCATATTTCTTCAGGGTCCTTGCGGCTAATTCTTCCAAGTACGCAGAGCGGTGGGGAGATGTATCCTGGGAGTCCGGATCCATAGTTGCCATCGCGGTCGCTCCCATTGCTGAAAGCTCAGGGGCAGCTTTTTTCCCCTTTGGATCTCCGAGGCCAGTTCGTGAGACCGCTGCTACAGACTTTAAGAGATTGGTTTTCATACCTGCACAGAGCCAACACTGCCTAATAAAATAGAACAAAAGTCATATGATATCTCTATAGATTTTCTTCAAGAAGAAGTTCTTTTTATTTTTGAAGAGAAAGTCTTATTAATCTTTACAAAGAGAAATCTTGCAAAAAACGTACTGATTTCTATTTGAATGACGTCTTTATTACGCTTCAGTACAAAGATACACACATATGCATGAATGCGCGTCATAGCTGTTTCTTAGTATTAATAAGATGATCTTAGGGTTCCCAACGAGAAGATATGACTTATTAACAGATTTCCGCATAATTGTATGTGTTAATAAGAAGATATGACTTATTAACAGATTTCCGCATAATTGTAAGTGTTAATAAGACGATTTTAGGGTTCCTAACAAGAAGATTTGACTTATTAATGTTTTCAAAGGGAAAACATATTTCCGCATAATTATATGTGTTAATAAGACGATCTTAGGGTTCCTAACAGGAAGATTTGACTTATTAACAGATTTCCGCATAATTGTATGTGTTATTAAGATTTGACTTATTAATGTTTTCAAAGGGAAATCTTGCAGAAAACGAACTGATTTCTTAGAGTTCCTAGCAAGCAGATATGACTTATTAATGTTTTCAAAGGGAAATCTTGCAGAAAACGAACTGATTTCTTAGGGTTCCTTTCAAAATGAAATCACATATTATTGAGAAGATCTTCTTTTTAATATTTCAAATAAAAAAAAATAAAAATTATATTTCAGAGTTCTTATATTGTCTTCGAGAACTTCAGATTATCAGTTACGATTCAGTTTTAGATTTCTCTTGTATTGCCTTTACCTTCTTATGTTGCCTTTTTATATTTCCTTCAAGCCATCTCACCGCACTCTTCCTTACATTGCCTTCCACACTTGCCATATTGCCTCCACCGCGAATCGTACTAACCACATATTGAATGCTGAACACAGGTGCTTACCATCGAGCCATCGGGTACTTCTGCTTCTCAGCGTATAATTGTTCTACATGATGTCTGCTGATGATGATGCAAGATTTCCCTTTGAAAATATTAATAAGTCAAATCTTCTTGTTAGGAACCCTAAGATCGTCTTATTAACACATACAATAATGCGGAAATCAGTTAATAAGTCAGATCTTCTTGTTAGGAACCCTAAGATCGTCTTATTAACACATACAATTATGCGGATATCTGTTAATAAGTCAGTTCTTCTTGTTAGGAACCCTAAGACCGTCTTATTAACACATACAATTATGCGGAAATCTGTTAATAAGTCAAATCTTCTTGTTAGGAACCCTAAGATCGTCTTATTAACACATACAATTATGCGGAAATATGTTTTCCCTTTGAAAACATTAATAAGTCAAATCTTCTTGTTAGGAACCCTAAGATCGTCTTATTAAAACATACAATTATTCGGAAATCAGTTAATAAGTCAGATCTTCTTGTTAGGAACCCTAAGATCATCTTCTTGTTAAGAACCCTAAGAAATCAGTCCGTTTTCTGCAAGATTTTCCTTTGAAAACATTAATAAGTCAAATCTTATTGTTAGGAACCCTAAGATCGTCTTATTAACACATACAATTATGCGGAAATCTGTTAATAAGTCAGATCTTCTTGTTAGGAACCCTAATACGGCTGATACATTAACGCAAATTCCGAATTATCTCCGCTTTTGGGAGTTAACTTGAGCATAATCTTCATTATAAACTCCCAAAAATTAAGAAGATTTGAGGAGATATCATAACTATTTGACCGCTACTGTCATCGATAAATAAACAAACATCGCAACGACCACTACCAAAATTACGAGTTCGCCGCTACTGGACACTAGATGTCACCAAAAAATAGCGACATCTATTTTAAACCGCAAGTACTACAACCAAAGCCATCTAGTAGCTGATTGTTAATCTTCAATTTTGTGTGTATCAGCGTAAAATTTGGATCTGATTAAAGAAGATTTATTGGAGGTAATCTCCGTGTGTGTATCCATAGCATAAGATCGTCTTATTAACACATACAATTATGCGGAAATCTGTTAATAAGTCATATCTTCTTGTTAAGAACCCTAATACGGCTGATACATTAGCGGAAATTCCGAATTATCTCCGCTTTTGGGAGTTAACTTGAGCATAATCTTCATTATAAACTCCCAAAAATTAAGAAGATTTGAGCAGATATCATAACTATTTGACCGCTACTGTCATCAATAAATAAACAAACATCGCAACGACCACTACCAAAATTACGAGTTCGCCGCTACTGGACACTAGATGTCACTAAAAAATAGCGACATCTATTTTAAACCGCAAGTACTACAACCAAAGCCATCTAGTGCGCTGATTGTTAATCTTCAATTTTGTGTGTATCAGCGTAAAATCTGATTAAAGAAGATTTATTGGAGGTAATCTCCGTGTGTGTATCCTTAGCATAAGATCATCTTCTTGTTAAGAACCCTAAGAAATCAGTCCGTTTTCTGCAAGATTTTCCTTTGAAAACATTAATAAGTCAAATCTTATTGTTAGGAACCCTAAGATCATCTTATTAAAATAATAAGTTTTTCTCTTTCAGCTTTTTTCCATATTTTGACAGAAATTTCGAGAAGATTTTCTTATTAATAACACATATATGTAAAAAGAAATCGCAAAGAAAAAAGAAGAAATTGCACTTGATAATATCAATAAGAATTTCCTCATTAAACCAAATAGATTTGCGTATGGTGTTTTTTTCGTTTCCGCCGTCTTGACTACCCCTGAGCCTGAAAGCCGTCCATAAAGACAATCTTATTAATTTTATTAGTCATTTTTGGCTCTGTGTGCGATTGATGAAAGTTATTAAAAGGATCCATTTATAAACATTGCCGTTTTAAAAGCTTATTTCGTACATGTTTACTGCTACCCACAAAAAGGCATGCTTTTTACAGTTAAATTTAAAACTAATTTAATTTTCCTAATAATTTAAAAAAATAAATGTTGAAAAGACAGATTTCCGGAAAAAAATCCTGAAATTTTGCGAACGGCGTTCCTTCCTTAACCTTATATAATTTAACAATGGTCGAAAGGACGGATCTTTTCAAGATTTCCTTAAAAATATGAAAAAAAGATGAAAGAGAAAAAACTTCTTATTAAAATGTTCTAATTAGGTCGTTTTCATCGTTCTTGTTCCCGGATTTTTGCATTCGATTTTGAACCAACTTCCTGTTGTGCTAGGGTCTTGAAATTTTCACTACAGTTCAGTAGTGGAATTCAGTAACTTTAAACAATACTATGAAACGGGTTGTTAGCTTAACAATTTCGTTGTTTGCACTATCGATTCGGTGATTCAGTAGCTCTTCCTTAACAATTAACAACAGGCGATTGTCTCAGGTGAATTATAGTACAATAGGTGATTGTCTCAGGCGAATTATAGCAAAAAGTAGCTGATTCTTAGCTAAGCATAGAACCAATATTCCTTAACAACTACCAATAAGTGATTGTCTCAGGTAAACATACCAAAACGTAGCAGATTCTTAGCTAATCATAGAAACAAAAGGTGATTGTCTCAGATAACACAAAAAGCAAAACATATAAGTGTCTGAGCTAAAATATATAAGAAAAGTACCTATTGGTTGTTTTAACAAACAACACCAAATTATAGGTAGACAATTATTTCGCGTTAACAATAACAGCTGACATTTCGATAACAAATGTTGTCAAATAAACTTGTAGTGAATAGCGAAATCGTTAAAATTGTTGTTAAGTGAACGTAACAATGACAACTCTTGTTAAAATAGCGTACTGAATTCCACTACAGGTCGCGATGACAATGCAATATTATGAAAAAAAAAAAAAAAAATCCGATAGGTGCCGCGTGGGTCGCTATATTTTCAAAAATCGCATTTATGGTCCGATTTGGCTGAAATTCGGAACAAGTATTACTACTATGAAAAGAAATATTTTCCTAAAAAAAAAATTCCGCTAGGTGGAGCTGAGATCGGGGTAATAAAAGCTGAAAATCCTAATTATGGACCGATTAGCTGATATTTAGCGTGTGTATTACTTAATCAATTTCCAAATGTTCAAAAGAAAATTGGACCCGCTAGGTGGCGCGTGAGTCTTTCTATTTAAGAAATGCGAAGTTCTGTTTTCGGTGTCGATTAATTTGTTTTTCAACGAACTTCCCGTTGAGGTAGAATCTTGAAATTTTCATCGTCGTTTAGTTTTCTGGCCCCACGCAGTATAAGAAAAAAATAATTCCGATAGGTGGCGCACGGATAGTGATATTTGAAAAGTTTCATTTCCAGAATTTTGCTTTGGATTTTGAACTAACTTCCCATTGAGCTGGGGTTTTGAAATTTTCACCATCGTTCAGGTTTCGCTGACAATGCATTATACAAAAAAAAAATTCAAAATATTGCTTTAATTGCAAAAGTCCCATTTATCGGCCTATCTCCTTATTGCTATCTGAATATTTCGTACATATGCTATAATGCGCATGCTATAATATGTTTTCAGCTCCATAAACAGCATCGAAATTTCGAATATTTCATCTGCATACATTTAGGCGCAGCCACTGTTGCACAAAGGAAAGATAATGTGCTTTATAAGGCTTAAAAAAGAATAATTTTATTCATGTAACCATAGCACACCGCGTAATGAGTGTAAACGTAAAAAATTGTGAAAAGATGTTTTTTTTTAGAAAAGCTCATATCGGTAATAAGATTGTTAGAAACTAATGCGAACCATCTTTAGCGTGCGCCAATGTTTTTATACATTTCAAACTCCAAGTACTATTTAATACCTATAAGAATTCCCACTCACAAATGTTCCAGATAAGCTTTACGTGGTGTAGAATCTATGTGGGCAGAGGGGAAATTATTTTCCAGTGTTTAGTTCATTTTAAAAACATTTTAAATTAAAAATATTTTTTTATTCTATTTTTTATTTTAATAAGATGATCTTAGGGTTCCTAACAAGAAGATTTGACTTATTCATGTTTTCAAAGGGAAATCTTTCAGAAAACGAACTGATTTCTTAGGGTTCCTAACAAGAAGATTTGACTTATTAACTGATTTCCGCATAATTGTATGTGTTAATAAGATGATATTAGGGTTCCTAGCAAGAAGATTTGAGTTATTAACTGATTTCTGCATAACTGTATGTATTAATAAGATGATCTTAGAGTTCCTAACAAGATGATATGACTTATTAATGTTTTCAAAAGAAAATCTTGCATCATCATCAGCAGACTTCATGTAGAACAATTAGACGCTGGGAAGCAGAAGTACCCAATGGCTATGGTTCCCTATGTACAGTCACTTCTCAGAGCAGAAAACCCAGGACATCGCCATGGATCTCTGCGCAGTGGAACCACCCGGGGTTTTACCTCGGCCAAGGACTGTCACTTTCAAAGTAACCCTGTTTAGTATGTTTTGTCCCATTCCGAAACTATCATCCTGCCCCCTTGCAGCAGGGCTGCAAGATATTCTATTGTTACGGGCGGGCGTTGAGCCGAAACCCGGAGCAAGAGAATGGATATGCAGTGTCTGTTGCAAAAAAATATATATTAAACGGTCGCATTCTGTGCAATGCTTCTCGTGTAAGAGATCCATAAATCTGGATGTTCAGGGCTTAACCTTAACATCCACAGACCCCGTACTTTCTTTAGTACTTTCGTGGCCCCTTTGTTGTTTGCGCCCTCGGGCGTCCCGTAGTAAGCGCCTATCAAGCGCACCCCTACCGCCGCTCTCTAGTAGCAATACTAATAATAATAATAATAATGTCTTAACGACTAGCAGCACTTCTGCTATACACGCCACACAAATTCCAGACTGTTGCTCGTGCCTTATGGCGTCAATATCACGAGCAGCAGCTCAACACTCTCGCTCCCACCGGCGCAGTTTAGACATGAGCAATTCCGAGCACCAGTCTCTCTCTGTTTCTACATCACACCCCCCTCCCGTTTAAATTCTTACGTGAGTCAGGATCAACATCTTCTCGCACCTGTCTCTATGTGTACTGTTTGTCGGCAAAGGTTATACACGCTCGCGTCATCGGTCAAATGCAATAACTGCTTAGGCCAATGCCAAGTACATCCATGCTCTGCGCTCGCTAACAGGAACCTTTGGACGGATGCGTTCATCGCACCATGCTGTAACACGCCTCAACCTACGACGCCAGCCAACCCGGTTACACCAGGTCCACAGCTAACTAGGCTGAGGCACAGACTTGGTCTTAGCCTACCAACACCTGGGCGAACACATCCGTCTCTCACGCCTATGGTTAACTCGACATCCACCCCACCGGCGCACTTCCAAATCTTACAGCACAACTGTAACGGATTAACTGGTAAGATCGCAGAGATAACTAATTTGATGACGCAATATGACATAAAACTTGCCGCAGTCCAAGAAACCAAGCTCAGTCCTAGGTCGGACCTCATTACCTATGGCGGATATAACATCCATCGGAAAGACCGTCATAGAGTAACAGGAGGTCTGGGAGGTGGTCTAGCGTTCATAACGCACAACTCTGTACAGTATCATCTATTTGATACCGACATCGAAGGAACGGATGATATCTTAGAAAGCCAAGGTATAACCATCCGTACAGGAGATGTCGATCTGCAAATCATTAACACCTACATACCCCCTGTCTCAAGTTGCCCAACCGGTTATCACCCCGACATTAGCTTGCTACTACGAGGAGATAACCGTGTGATCCTGGGCGACTTCAATGCGCACCACGACATGCGGCATTCAAACCTGCCAG
The DNA here is from genome assembly GCA_964058755.1 of Campiglossa producta. Lineage (NCBI taxonomy): Eukaryota > Metazoa > Arthropoda > Insecta > Diptera > Tephritidae > Campiglossa > Campiglossa producta. Next base: position 128,837,500 of record CAXKVI010000001.1, on the reverse strand, counting down.
CAGACAATAGGGGGCATGTACTTGCAGAACAAATAGATGATACGGCTTTCTGTACACTAAGCGGAGACGCCCCAACGAGAGTATCGGGTAATTGCTATAGTTCGCCAGATATTTCTATCGTAAGCGCAGGACTATTGAACAACACAAATTGGCGACCCATACTCAAGTTGGCGTCTGACCATCTCCCAATAGTCATTACCATCGAACGACCGACGGTTTTTATTACACCTGAGCATGGTACATACATTAACTTTACCAAAGCGGACTGGGACAGTTTTCAGACATATACGGACGAATCCTTGGCTGCTCTATCCATTCCTACGGACGTACGCAAAGGCGAACGAGACTTCCGCAACATCATTGACTTGGCCTCTAAACGCTTCATTCGTGCGGGTCGAATATCCCAAATAAGACCAAATTTCCCCGCGGAGGCAGCGGCTATGGCTAGAGAAAGAGATGAAGTGCGAAGTCTCAATCCCGCAGACCCCCGCATAAGGGATCTCAACGCGGAAATTCGTAGGTTAGTCGATAAACATAAACTGGGCCAAATAGAAACAACACCTAGAGCAATGCAACCTCTCTGATGGTGTTGGCAAATTATGGACTACGGTCAAAGCTCTATCTAATCCAACGCAACACAAGGATAAAGTAGATATTACTTTCGGCGACAGGGTGAAGAAGGACCCAAGGGGATGTGCGAACTCCTTCTGTAGACAATTTGTACTACATTCCCCGCCCGATAGAGCTAAACGTAGAACCATGCGACAGGCGAATAAATACAAAAACCAAAACACGCCCATTGTCATCACTGCCTCAGAGGTCAAGGAAGCCATCAGACAGGCTAAGCCCTCAAAATCCATCGGCCCCGACGGCATTGCCATGAAGCTGCTGAAACATCTAGGCCAGGAGGGACACAAATTCTTAGCGGCTCTATTCAGTCTTTCACTGAACACTTTCGTCATTCCTGAAATACGGAAAAAGGCGAGAGTGGTTCCACTACTAAAACGTAGAAAGCCGGCAAATATAGGCGATTCATGTCGCCCTATATCACTTTTGTCGCCGGTAGTGAAGACGCTAGAGTGCATTTTGCTCCCGTATTATACTGCAAATCTGCACCTGGCTTGTCATCAACATGGCTTCCGTAAGCTGCACAGCACCACCACCGCACTTAATGCCATTACAACGCAAATAAATAGCGGCCTAAATCAAAACCAACGAAATCACAGGACTGTGTTAGTGGCACTTGACCTGTCGAAAGCTTTTGACACAGTCAACCATGCCACTCTCATACAATATATCTTCGAAACACAGATACCTGATGGGTTAAAGAGATGGACCGCTAATTATTTGAATGGACGGCAGGCGTCGGTTAACTTCAGAAACGCAACATCAAAACCTAGACGTATTAGAGAGGGGGTGCTACAGGGTGGTGTCCTATCCCCGACACTGTTTAACTTCTAACTATCGAAGATGCCCCCACCACCAGAGGGCGTCACCGTCGTTTCATATGCCGACGATTGTACAATAATGGCGACGGGGAAGGGCCCCTTTCTGATGAACTCTGTGCGAAAAACAACAGTTACCTCTGCGACCTTTCCAGGTTTTTCACTGAGCGAGATCTGACGATATCTCCGACTAAATCCACGGCGACGCTTTTCACGACATGGACGCACCAGGTGAGAAATGAATTAGACATTTTCGTTGATGGCACTAAGCTACCAACTGTCAGCCATCCAAAGTTATTAGGGGTGACACTGGATAATACTTTCTCATCTGCTGGTCATGTGTCTGCAATGGTCTCAAAGGTACGTGGTCGCAACAAGATCCTCAAGTGACTTGCCAGCAGTACTTGGGGAAAAGACAAAGAAACGTTGCTGACTACATATAAGGCCATTGGCCGACCAGTCTTTGACTATGCTGCACCCATATGGTCGCCTAATGTACATAACACCAACTGGACGAAGTAACAAGTTTGCCAAAATACTGCTATCAGAACTGCTACGGGATGTCTCCTCATGTCTTCCGAGTCTCACCTCCATCAGGAGGCAAAACTGCTCAATGTAAAAGAGCACGCGGAAGTGCTGAGCAGGCAATTCCTTCTGAACTGCCTCAAGCCAGCACATCCAAACCGTCATCTTTTGGACACAGATCCGCCCCCGAGAAACATAAGGAAACATCTCCGTAAGCATTATGATGAGATCCGGCATCATATTACCTTGCCGTTTGATCTGCAGAATCATAAGCGGGCTCTAATCGACATCCACACCGAGTCGGTAGACACTTTTGTCAGATCTCTACCTGTGAATCCCGTTCTGAACAGTCCTCCACCGGATATTGCTGAAGAAGAACTCACCTTACCAAGGGAGACATGAGACACCTTGGCACAGCTTAGGTCTGGATATAGTGTAAGGTTAAACTCCTACTTATCCAGACTGAATGATACAATCTCAACTACATGCCCTGCATGTGGTAGGACCCCCCATGATACTCTACATCTCTTCAATTGTTCATCTGAACCTACTCTTCTAACCCCTCTGTCCCTGTGGACAAACCCTGTTGAAACTGCACGTTTCCTTGGACTCCCCTAAGAAGAGCTTGATGAAGATCTTCGGAATGATCATACACTGTAGACAGGGCAATGCATTGTTAACAACAACAACAACATGGCTCTGCTATGAGGTTAGTTCGATTTGCGGTGGAGAAAATATGACAAGTGTGGTAGGCAATGTAAGGAAGTGTGCGGTGAGATGGCTTGAAGGCAATACAAAAAGGCAACATAAGAAGGTAAAGGCAATACAAGAGAAATTTAAAATTGAATCGTAACTGATAATCTGAAGTTCTCGAAGACAATATAAGAACTCTGAATTATATTTTTTTTTTTTTTTTTGAAATATTAAAAAGAACATCTTCTCAATAATATGTGATTTCAATTTGAAAACATTAATAAGTCAAATCTTCTTGTTAGGAACCCTAAGAAATCAATTCGTTTTCTGCAAGATTTCTCTTTGAAAACATTAATAAGTCAAATCTTCTTGTTAGGAACCCTAAGATCATCTTATTAATACATACAATTATGCGGAAATCAGTTAATAAGTCAAAGCTTCTTGTTAGGAACCCTAAGAAATCGGTTTGTTTTTTGCAAGATTTCCCTTAGTAAATATTAATAAGATTTTCTCTTTAAAATATAAAAAGAACTTCTTCTTGAAAAAAATCTATAGAGATATCATATGATTTTTGATTTATTTTATTAGGCATTGTTGGCTCTGTGTAAAAAAAAAAATTGTATTCTCGTTCGTGAATAAGAACGTATAAAAAAATCCACACCGTTCACGTTCATGAATGCATTCGTGCATCATTCATAAATGCCTTCTTCTTGCCGTTCATATTCATATTTATACGTATGTGGCGTGAATAATTCACGAAGGCATTTAAGAACGTGCATTGAATGCATATTTTGTATGTCATGTTCGCAGACGGTATACCGACAGGAATGTGTATGTACCAAATTTGTTACTAATGTAACTAATATAGCAGCGTGGATGCAATTATTTGCGAAAAGCCATTATCTCCCAACAAACATTTTAATGAAATCTCAGTTTGAGATGCATTTAGGGATCAATCCTACTCTAAAATCTGAAGCGCACCTCAAATAACCGTTGATAGCAGTCGCAAAGTGAAGGGCAAAATTTTTAATATGGAATTTTCCTTTATTTTAAAATTGAGAAATATAGAATTTTCAAACTTTTCTCAAGCTGAGCAGAGCGGGCTTTCATTCATGCAGTTAAATTTTATTTAATATTTTTTTAATTAAATAATCTGGTTATATAAACCAAATCTGAGAAAAAGTTGAGAATAGATGTTTCCTCAAACGTTTGAGTTTTTGGTGTTTGTTGGGCTTTTATTCTTTATGCTTTTTGGACAGACTCACTGAGATTTTTGTATGTGTTAGTGCAATTGTCATGTCTCTGACGGCGTTAATATATGCATTCCTATTTTTATACCTTTCATGAACATGAAATGGTATTATAACTTTGGTCCGATGTTTGTAAATATGAGAAGAAGAAGAGATAGACCCATCAATAAGTATACCGAAATGATCAGGATGACGAGATGAGTTGATTTAGCCATGTCCGTCTGTCCGTCTGTCCGTCTGTCTGTCTGTCTGTTTGAACGCAAACTAGCCCCTCAGTTTTTGAGATATTTGGCTGAAATTTGGTATGCGGCCACCATTTTCCAATATAGGAATCATTTGTCGGAACCAGCAAGATCGGACCAATATAACATATAGCTCCCATACAACCGATTATTCCGCTAAACGGATTTTGGGCTATAACTCCTGTAATTAAACACGTAGGAACGTGAAATTTTGTAAATATTGCTCTTTTTATATGTGAAATATCGATGTTGAAATTCATAGAGATGGGATAAATATTTCACATAGCTCCCATACAATCGATTATTCCGATAAACGGATTTTGGGCTATAGCTCCTGTAATTAAACACGTAGGAACGTGAAATTTTGGACGTATTTTTTTTTTTATATGCGAAATATCGATGTTGAAAATCATCGAGATTGGATAAATATTTCACATAGCCCCCATACAATCGATTGTTCCGATAAACGGATTTTGGTAGATAACTCCTGTAATTATATAGGTAGGAACGTGAAATTTTGGAAGTATCGCTATTTTTATATGCGAAATATCGATGTTGAAAATCATTGCGATGGCATAAATATTTCACATAGCTCCCATACAATCGATTATTCCGATAAGCGGATTTTGGGCTATAACTCCTGTAATTAAACACGTAGGAACGTGAAATTTTGTAAGTGTTGCTATTTTTATATGTGAAATATCGATGTTGAAACTCATAGAGATGGGATAAATATTTCACATAGCTCCCATACAATCGATTATTCCGATAAACGGATTTTGGGCTATAACTCCTGTAACTAAACACGTAGGAACGTGAAATTTTGGACGTATTGCTATTTTTATATGTGAAATATCGATGTTGAAAATCATCGAGATTGGATAAATAGTTCACATAGCCCCCATACAATCGATTGTTCCGATAAACGGATTTTGGTAGATAACTCCTGTAATTATATAGGTAGGAACGTGAAATTTTGGAAGTATCGCTATTTTTATATGCGAAATATCGATGTTGAAAATCATTGAGATGGCATAAATATTTCACATACCTCCCATACAATCGATTATTCCGATAAGCGGATTTTGGGCTATAAGTCCTGTAATTAAACACATAGGAACGCGAAATTTTGGAAGCATCGCTTTTTTTATATGTAAAATATCGATGTTGAAAATCATTGAAATGGGATAAATATTTCACATAGCCCCCATACAATCGATTGTTCCGATAAACGGATTTTGGTAGATAACTTCTGTAATTATATCGGTAGGAACGTGAAATTTCGTAAATAATGCTATTTTAGAATGTGGAATGTCGATGCTAAAAATGAATGAGATTGGACCAATATAACACATCGTCCCCATATAATCGATAGCTCCGATAATTTCGGTATGAGCTAAAGTTAAATTCATACAGGCTGTACTGGGGATCAAACCGTGAAAATCGTGACGCTTATTCATGAAAGGTATTTAGCCTTCGGCACAGCCGAAGACAGCTTTCCTTACTTGTTTTTATTGCAGTGTTGCTTAAGGTTTTTTCCATAGCTAATGGCCTTCGGAAATGTACCAAAATAAAATGTTTATCCATAAATGGAAGAAAACACATATACGTGGTAAAACAATTCAGGCAATTTAAACTAAGCATAAATTACCTGCTTATTTTTAGGGCCACTGCCTACAGTAAACACCATGCAGGTAGTTAGGAACATCTTTTAAGACTGGTTAATAGTGGACAATTTATTACCAAGGAAAAACAATGCAGAAAATTATAAACCATTAAGGACTAAACAATTGTTTGCATACCCTTTTTTAGTTTGAAAAGGGCCATGTTTAGTTTTAGCAAAATCATCTCAAATAACCGCTCATAGCATTCTGAAACTAAAGGGAAAATTTTTGAATATGGAATTTTCGTTTATTTTCAAATTGAGAAATATAGAATTTCGCAACCTTTCTCAAACTGAGCATAACGGAACGAAATCCAGTTGCTCTCGTTGAAATATTTAAACAGATTTGCCAATAATGCAAAACTAATACCTATTTTAATAAGACGCGAGTTTTCATTTATGCAGTTAAATTTTATGTAATATGTTTTAATTATTATAGTTCAACAAATCATTCAGTTATATAAACAAAATCTGAGAAAAAGTTGAGAATAGATTTTTTCAAACGTTTGAGTTTTTGGTGGTCGTTGTTTTCTGGGTAGTAGGTATACTATTATTATTATTATTATAATAAGGCCTTATTACACCGCGACCATTAGTACGATCTATCTTAATAAATTTGAGCAACTCCTCAGGTTTTTTATTCCATATTACGAACGGATTGAGAGTGACCCCACCTAACTAGCAGACTCTCTTTCTTGCTAACGCAATGCATTCGCAGAGTATGTGAACCGGCGTTTCATCGTCCAGTTCGCAGAACCTACAAATTGTTGTATCTGACAGATTCAGCTTACTCAGGTGATAACGCAGACCGCAATGTCCCGTAAAATACCCAGTGAGGGTTCTTAGATCCACCCTCCTTAGATTAATGAGCCTGGCTGATGCTCTTTGTGAGGGTTCTATAAAGAGTTTGGCCTGCCTCTGCCCTAGGCTGCTAAGCCAATGCTGCATAAACTGTTTATTTTCCCAGCTGCCTATGGTCTCCCTTACGTGGGCTTTCGTGAGTCCACAAAAGGATTCCGGACCATAAAATGCTGTTAGAGCACCATGTTTTGCCAGGTGATCTGCTTTTTCGTTGCCGTCATGCCCTTCATGCCCTGGGACCCAACCTAACAAAACTTTGTTTTTTGCTCCGAGATCATTAAGGACTGCGATGCACTCATCGACAAGCTTCGAGGTTATAGTGTAAGACTGCAAGGCACGTAGGGCGGCCTGACTGTCCGACATAATGTAGATTCACCTAGAGGATAGTCTTCTTCTTCGGCATTCTCTGCCACATAATTCTATTGCGTGGATTTCCGCTTGAAAGATAGTGGGGTAGTTACCCATCGGTACCGATTTTTTGTAATTTGGTCCATAGATACGAGCTCCCGTTTTACCATCTTTCAGCTTCGATCCATCCGTATACCAAATCTCCGAATCGGATTCAGCATAAGGGTTCCCTGTGTCCCAGAGCACTCGATCTACGACTGAAACTTCAAAGTTTCGCATGATCCTGAGCGTAGGAGTTATTGCATCGCTTACTTGCAATATAGGACTATTTATGAAATTCTTGACTATCTTCATATGTCCTGTGATATTTCCGATTTTTAGGTAGGAAATGCTTTCAAGTCTTAATGCAGCAAGTGTGGCCTCCTTCTCTAACAGAATAGGGAAAGGAGGTATTCCCACAAGGTCATCAGCAGGGCACGTTCTCATTGCACCTGTTATACCGACACAGACTAGCCGATGCAGCTTACTTAACTTAGTTGCTGCTGTTCTTTGAGCAGTCTTAGGCCACCAGACTAGAGAAGCGTATGTGACTATTGGCTTCACAACTGTATTAAATGACCAGTACGTCATATTGGGAGACAGCCCCCATGTTTTGCCATAAAGTCTAGTGCAGGCGAAAAAGGCCCTCGTTGCTTTATTTATGGTGATGTTGCTAATGTTGATGCTCTATTGTAATGTACAAAATGTTGTGTTCTACCCTCTTGTGTAGTGTTTGAAGTGCTGGTATGGTGTTGAATGTTGGTCTGATGTCGATTTCCTATGTTTTGTGTGAGTGAGTGTGTGTATTCGGATATGATTTTTGGCCTGATTTTCAAGGACTGGTTTTGGCCCAAATGCTGCCTTTAGACCAAGTAACAATTCCTTTCAAGATTTCTAGTGCTATGAATGTGAATGTGTGATGTGGATGTTTGTAGTTGTTTTCAGCGGTTTTGGTGCCTAGTTTTGTTGATGTGATTTTATGTACAATTCGTGTGTGTGTGTGTGTCTAAGGCAAAAATGTCGCGGCCTTCGGTTGGCTTCGTGAGCGGTTTGTTGCTGCTGTCTTGTAGGGGACTTTTCACGCTTTGGGTGGCGGCTCTCCTGGCGCTGGCTAGGATCCTCTGGGGGATTCCTAGATGTAAGGAAATCCACAATTTTGGTTTACGCTCGCGTTTACTTCAACGTGAAACCGCACTTTACAAAAATATATTTTTTTTCACACGCGCACCTACACTTTAAGGTGAACAAGAACGCACTTTAAAAAATAAAACTTTTTTTCAAAACTTTTGGCACTCGATAAGACCGCGACTTTTTTAAATTTGATCTGTCGATCAGCGGAACCCCTTTTTATACCCCATTGTCCTTGCGGCATCTCGGACACCGCAAAGAGCGAATTGCCTGCCTGCTTTGGTCAAACAAATCCGCGTTCGACACTTAAGCGGCACGTATATGTGCATATTTACAAGCAACATTCTACCCCACTCACATAAGCAAACATCCGTTTTGCTAATATCGTAAAAACGAATAAGGGAGTTCGGTTAGCGGTTGCCCATACATCCGCTCATATACCCGCTTGCGCGTAGTCAGAGAAATCTCCAAAGGCTGTCGTTACAAGTGTTGATAGCCTGGTATACAGTCCGTAAAGTGAGTTGCAAGCAAAAGTTTGCATGTGTCTTCCGGCTGCTTCGTGTAGCTCCCATCTGAGTTCTTCAGAGTACCAATGACGTTGCTATGGCCTCTCGCAAGTGCTTTTTTGAGCCGCACTGCCGTAGGGAGATCTTTAATATTTTCGCAGTGTTCTTTCCACGTTGCCCTCTTAGATTTTCTAAGTTCTCAATTATAATAAGCTAGAGCATTCCTATAGGTGACCCAGTCTCCAGTATCTTTAGCTGCATTCAACAGCCTTCTGGCTTGATATCTTAATTGTGCAAGCTTTTTGTTCCACCAAGGAACATCACGTTGTATACGTTGTTTGCCTTGGGGACAACTCTCGCAGAAAGCTGTTGTGATATCTGAGTGAAGCTGTTCAGCCTCTCTCTCGAGCTCCCGCCCGTAGTTATTGGTTGCTTCAAGCAATTGCCTCGTTCTTCCATGGTAAAGCGAAATAGTTCCCACTTCGTTTTTCTCGGATTTCTGAAAACGGACTCATGGTCAGAAAAGTGACCCATCGCGAGTACAGTATGTTTGTGGTCCGACATTGATTCCTCCCCTGAGACGTGCCAATTTGTGACAGCAAAGGCTATATTTTGGCTGCATGCAAAAGTGGATTCATTACCACGGTTCATTACACTGATATTGTGACTACTAATAAACTCCAGGAGATGCTCCCCCTGTTATTTATGTTCGTACTACCCCAAGCTGTATGGTGGGAGTTTGCGTCACAGCAGAGGACCCATGGGATACCCTTCTGTTGGCAATACTCAATGAGAGATTTGGATTCAGCAGTTGGGGCTGTTTCCTCCTCACCCGGAAAGTAAGCTGATGCCAAAATGGCATCTTTTTCGCCTCTTGGGGTTGGAATTTTTGCCCAAACTGCAACCAAATCAGCCGTCATGAACTGTAGGAGCGGAACAAAATCCAGTTTCTTGTTTAGAAGCATCGCCGCCCTGGGACGGGAACCGGTGGCATATATTAATTTACCGTCAGTACTGCTTCAGCCTTTTACAGAACCATGTTAAATCCATGGTTCTTTAATGAAGGCCACTCCCAGACCTTCTCTGCTGAATCTTCTGCTAAGAACATCCGAAGCTGCCTTGGCATGGTGAAGGTTCACCTAGAGGCATTTTAGACGCCTCGAACTGCGAGAGTTTGCTGGAAGGGCTGACATTATAAAGATTTTTTGCGGTTCCCATCCGCCACCGATGACTTTAGGTTGCGCTGATCCGGGTCTAGAGTTCTCACTAAGTAATTGATTTGTTTGCCCGCTTTGAGAGGGCGGTGGAGTCTCGATAATCGTAGCTTCTGCTGTGGACTCCAGCTGAATCTTAGTTTGTACATCCTCCAAGCCTTGCGTCACCTCTGCCGATTTTGAGCTGCAGGCTGTTTGTTCTACAGCCTTCTTTTCTACCGCAACATTTTCATCACTGCCGCTGGCTTCATCAGCTACCCGGGGAAGAGACGGTTTGGTTTTAAGCCGCAGTTTCACTTTGGCATACGCCAAACTGATTGTATTATTATGGTGACGGATTGTTTCAGCTTACACCGGATCTACAGCTATTGCAATTTTCGCCACTGTGGCCCTACCCATATTTTAGGGAAATTTTAAGGGTTTTGGGCAATCGCATTTTGACCGGATACCTAGTTATCGATAAAATTATCGAAATATATCGATGTCCCAATGAAACCTGGGGACTTCCTCTTCCGTTTGATATCCACATTGTAGGGAAATTTTAAGGTTTTTGGGCATTCACATTTAGTCCGATAATTCAGTTATCGATAAATTTATCGAAATATATCGAAGTCCAAATGAAACTTAGGGCATTCCCCTTTCGTTTAATACCCATGTTGTAGAGAAATTTTTAGATTTTTGGCAATCACATTTTGACCGATAACTAGTTTGATACCCATATTGTAGGGAAATTTTAAGGTTTTTGGGCGTTCGCATTTTGACCGATGACTCAGTTATCGATAAATTTATCGAAATATGTCGATGTCCAAATGAAACCTGGGGCCTTACCTTTTCGTTTGGTACCCATATTGTAGGGAAATGTTAAGGTTTTTGGGCAATCACATTTTGACGGATAACTCAGTTATCGATAAATTTATCGAAATATATCGATGTCCAAATGAAACCTGGGGCCTGCCCTTTTCGTTTGGTAGCCATATTGTAGGGAAATGTTAAGGTTTTTGGGCAATCATATTTTGGCCGATAACTCAGTTATCGATAAATTTATCGAAATATATCGAGGTCCAAAAGAAACCTGGGGCCTTCCCCTTTCGTTTGATACCCATATTGTAGGGAAATTTAAAGTTTTTCGGGCAACCACATTTTGACCGATAACTCAGTTATCGATAAATTTATCGAAATATATCGATGTCCAAATGAAACCTGGGGCCTTCCCCTTTCGTTTGGTACCCATATTGACCGATAACTCAGTTATCGATAAATTAATCGAAATATATCGATGTCCAAATGAAACCTGGGGCCTTCCCCTTTCGTTTGATACCCATATTGACCGATAACTCAGTTATCGATAAATTTATCGAAATATATCGTAGTCCAAATGAAACTTGGGCCTTCCCCTTTCGTTTAATATACATGTTGTAGGGAAATTTTTAGATTTTTGGGCAATCACATTTTGACCGATTACTCTGTTATCGATAAATTTATCGAAATATGTCGATGTCCAAATGAAACCTATGCCCATATTGTAGGGGCATTTTACGGTTTTTGGGCCACTGGGGCTTAGACAGAACGAGAGTCACATACAAACATGCAAACAAACAAGCAAACATACAAGTGAAGCTAATAAAAGCGTGGTAAAAATCAAAGTCGAAGAAAATTCAAAAAAATAAAATTTCGCAGGCTTGAAAATTATTTTTTTATGGTATGCGTAGTGGAACTTTTTTTCCTTTTTTCGATAATTGATGGCGCGATATCGGTTAACTTTCGTTCATACAAATCGATCCAGCCTAGTATACATTTTTTCTGGAACCGATATGAATATTGAAATTATGCCACTGTTATTAATATTTAAGGGCTTTTTTCCAACCTAGCAAGTCGAATAGAAGCATCCAGACTTTGTTATTGTTTTTTTAATACTAATAAGCTTCAACCTGGGGGAGGTTCGAGGTAAGTTAGGCCTAATTTTTTTTTATAAGTGAAGCTTCTCTAACACAAACTATTAGTAACTTATACCCGATTAAAAAGACAGTGCTACAGCCATTTTACACTTTTGAAGCGACCTAGTAGAGATTGTTCATCTGCTCGAGTTATACACGAAAAAAGATTTAAAAAGATTTATTACACCCCCAAAATCTGGTTTTAAAGAAAAAAAACGGAGTTTTCAGTTTAATCGTAAAAAAAATTCATAAAAAACCAATTTTCAACCGATTTCAAAATTCTCAACGGTTTTGGGTAGAGAGTTGTTGACACTTTCGAAATATATATAGTGTTTTATTCATTTGAAAAAAGTATATGTTTGTTAAGCCAGAAGTTTAAATTTTTGGAAATTTTTGACGTCATTTTTTTGGCACTAATTGACAATGAATCATATTTTTTGGTTGCACAATAAAAATACACGTGTATCGGCGATTTTCATGTACCCGTTACAATTTTTTTTTGTGTACTCATGTGCAAGCTAGAAGTAGCTCAAAATTTCCCCTGATTTTTAAGAATTTTTTTCGTCGATCGTGTTGAGCAATTTCTTCCATACAAAAAAAAAAGTAATTTTGTATGGAAGAAAAAAATTCTTAAAAATCAGGGGAAATTTTGAGATACTTCTAGCTTGCACATTAGTGCCGTGAAATTGACCGGCAAACAAAACTGCGTACTCAGAAATTCGCTAGAAACTCTGCCAAAAAATTTAAAATTTTGATTGTACTGTGATAAAAGTTCTGACGTGTATATGAAAATCGCTGATACACGTGTATTTTTATTTTTGGTCCCCTTTCCGAAAAAGTCTATTTGGTTCATAGGACAAAATGTGTGTAGAGCAGTGTTATACGATCATCGAGAGGCACCTGCTACTTAATTATGAGTTGAATTTTGTGAAGTCAGCAACTTTTTTCGAAGTTGTACTATCTTTCTGAAACTTTTTTGTATAGTTCACAACAACAAAAAAAATACGTTTGGGACAGTTTTTCGAAATTCGAATTATTTTCAAAGTTATAGCTATGAACAATTTTCGAAACTCCTCACTTTTTGATGATTTTCTTAAGATTGGTCAAGCCGATTTTGCTATTTTTTTAAATATATATAAAAGGTGGTATCTTCTACCAAACGACGATTCAAATTTTTGTAAAAAATTTTTTTTTGCAAACATTCGCAATTTTTAACTTCTCCATCGTGGCCAGATGGCGCTTTTGTATGATGTTGTTGGGCATTCCATTTTAAAGAAAACTACTAGCAAAAAAAAATTTTTTGGCACTTTGAGGGAGCGGGAGTTATTTACATTTTTTACAGACTTGGTAATTTTTTATGAAATTTTTTTTTCTCTACGTACTGTGTACCATGAAGACAAAAAATTTAAATAACTTCCGCTACCTTAAAGTGGCAAAAAAAATTGTTTGCTAATAGTTACTAATGGAATGCCCAATAACATCATACAAAAGCGCTATCTGACCACCAGGGATGGGCAATGTTTTATTTTTGAGTGACGAGTGACGAAAAAATTACAAATAAATTTTTATTCACTATTCGAAAAAATTTGAGTGATGAGTGACCGGCTATTTTTATTCAAAAAAATTTGAAGTGATGTATAACAATTTATTTTATTTAAGAACCTCTGGAAATAACAATAAATTGTTATTCATCACTCAAATTTTTTTTTTAATAAATTTTTTTTAGAATAATGAATAATTTTTAATTTTTTCGTCACTCGTCACTGAAAAATAAAATTTTACTTTATTTTTGAGGGATGAGTGACGAAAAAATAAGAAATACATTTTTATTCATTGTTCAAAAAAATTTGAGTGATGAGTGGCCGGCTATTTTTATTCAAAAAAGTCAAAGTGGTGAATAACAATTTATTTTTATTTCAAGCGATTCTTGAATAAAATAAATTGTTATTCATCACTCAAATTTTTTTGAATAAAAATAGCCCGTCACTCATCACTAAAATTTTTTAAAATAATGAATATTTTTTTATTTTTTATATGAGTAATTTTTGCTTCAAAATGGCCCAACTCTGATGACCACGATGGAGAAGTTAAAAATTGCGAATAATGTTTAAAAAAAAAAAATTTTTTTCAAAAATTTGAATCGTTGTTTGGTAGAAGATCGCTCGTGAAGGGTGGACACCTTGCCGCGGTGCAAGGGCTTAAGTCGATAGCCACAGGGCTACGCTGCCCTTACATCACGACAGACGCCTAGCCTCTCTGGGGCGACGACAAAGATCTTCCCCAATCCAGGGTGTTATGCAACCACGTGCCCTTTGGACGTTTGCAGCCGGGAGGCAAACCGTGGCTGTAATAGAACGGAGCCTCTGTGACACCGGGCCGCCTCGGAGAGTAACTATGGCCTTACCGCGGTATGGGGCTCTGCCGCGGCGGACGACACACTTTCCCCTCATTATCTCCTTGACCCTAAGCTGGCCTTGTCCGGCGATGGGCCGAACGAACAAGATGAAAAACACGAAACAAAACTGTAAACAACCAACAACTACGTTTACTCCTCTGCAGAGGATAGCTATGCTGGATCAAACGAAAGCAGAGCATCTGAGGACAACCTCCACTTCAAAATCAACCGGGGGACTAACGGCGATGGCAACTACGGGTCGGTCAACCTATAAATCTTCAAGTAAGATTGACTTGATGGGAGCCAGCACCAGTGCGCCTGCCTATGCAGCTAAGCGGACAACGGCGCAAGCTGAACTTCCATCAACCGCTGGTATGAAAACCAGTCTCTCAACGCCTGTGGCAATGGTCTCAAAACCTGGCCACATAGATCCAAAGGAAAGGGAAGCAGTGAATGGTCTGTCAGCAAATGGAGCGACCGAGATGGAAACTACGGGTCCGGACTCCCAAGAGACATCTCCCCGCCGCTCTGCGTACTTGGAGAAACGATTGGCTGCTAGGATCCTGAAGAAATATGAGGGAGTTCCGCAGGAAACGCTGTCGACGAGCTCCAGGAAGTGTGTGGAGTTAGCACAATCTCTGATACCGGATTTCCAAAGCAGTTATGTGCCAAAGAGGGTAAACGTAAACCCTTTCAAACGCCAGAGATCGGACGTGGAGTTAAAACCCCATCCCAAGCGGCATCAAAACACCCCGGAGTGGGCAAACCAAGCTTTGCTGATGTAACCAAGGACAGGATCCTTATAGGCATTCTTGACCGAGGCAGCGACCGTTTGGCCATACCCAAGTACCAGTGGCGGCACGTCCGGAATGCACTTGGAAACGCTGCCATCGACGGTTATTTGGCGTATCCAAGTGGTTCGGCGGCGATGCGGGCTGGCACCAGGGACAGATCAAACTTGTCGCGTGCGATGACGCAAGAACTGTTGCACTGTACAATGCAGCAGCTGCAAGACTGGGTGAAGTCTACGAAGGTGCAAAAATCGGGGTCGTCGACTGGAAGGACATTCCGGCTCGGCCAAGGGCAAGGGCATGGATTCCTGCCATCCCTGCAGAGCCTGAGAGAATTCTCACCATGCTGCGGATAATGAATCCGTCTCTCCCGACGCAGGACAGGAGTGTCACTCTGGTCGAGGATGCGGTAGGGCCTGATAGACAAGTGGTCTTCACCATGAATAAGGAGGCACTCGAGCCCCTTAAAAGGTGTAATGGGCTAGTGCACTACAGTGTAGGCCAGATAGTCATCCACGTATACCGTGGCGATGCACAGCGCGCTGCCATCGCGGCTGCTCCGGGAGACTCGGAAATCGAAGTACCGCAAGAGGAAAACGAGGAGTCCGACGCGGAAAACATGTTTTCCGCCAACTCGGAGATGGAAGACAGCCTGCTGGACGGGGAAGGCCTCGACGTCACGGTGGTAGCAGCCAATCCTTAGCACAATATCTCTGAAGCCTCAGACAGCAGGGCTCCCGCCACGCCAAATCGGGCAGTTGCTCTGAACTCGTCGTTGAGAGACAGCCTTCGGGATATGGCAGACCTCGACGATATGGGGACGGTAGGGAAGTCTGGTCGCTCTCATGTTGGTGATGCTTCAGATAAACCTGCACAAATCTAAAGTAGCCTCGGCTGCCCTACGACACCGAAGAACAACCACCACAAAGGGAGATGAGAGATCTGGTGTCAAATGTTTGCACGGGTCATCTTATTTTACGAGCGGACGCTAATGCGCATCACGTCCAATGGGGAAACTCCGATATCAAAGCCAGTGGCGAGTCTCTGTTTGACTACCTATTAACAACCAACCTGGTAGTTTGCAACGCGGGTAGCGGGCCTACTTTCATCACTAAAACCCTTAGCGAGGTCATAGATCTCACTATTTGTTGTGAAGGCGCTTATGAGTGGGTCAGAAAATGGCGTGTTCATGAAGAACATTCATTCTCCGACCACCGATATATAGAAATAGTGTTGGACTTTCGTGTAGAGCAACCTATTATGAAACGCAAACCACGTAATACCAACTGGCAGCTATACAATGAAATTTTAGCCAAAGACCTACCAGTACTACCCCCACAAGCCCCCTCATCGGTTGAGGAGCTGGAGGACCTGGTAACGACATACACCACGGCGCTCTCAAATGCCCTAGGACAAGCTTGTCCAGTGCCAAACCCACGCAGTAAACATAGGCCACATTGGGGGACCCACGAAAAAACCTGCAGGAAGCAATTTAATAAGGCTAAACATCTCGACACGGAGCCTCAATGGCTCGAATACAAAGTTAAACTAAGGGCCTACAAAAAAGCCCTGAGACAGGCAAAAAGAACTTCGTGGAGGAATTTCTGCACTGGGGTCGAAAAGGTCGACGACACAGCGAGATTTGAACGAGTTCTCTCGAAAACTCAAACAGCCATTAGCTATTTGCAGAAGCCTGACGGATCCTGGACCAGCACGGAAGGCGAAACCCTTGAGCTGCTCTTGAACACACATTTTCCGGGTAACTTGCATAATGCACCGTCAGCACCTGCAACAAGCCTGGCAGTAAATATACCCATCACGGAGGAAACGGTTAGGCGGGAAGTTAAGAGCTTTGAACCGTTTAAGGCTGCCGGACCGGACGGGATTATCCCCGTGTAACTCATTAACTCACTGGAGACATCAGCCAAATGGCTAGTATATCTCTATACAGCCTGCCTGGCTCTCAACTACATTCCGTGCTCCTGGAGACACGCCACGGTAGTGTTTATTCCTAAGGCTGGGAAGGCCTCCCACAATGAGCCAAAGGACTACAAACCCATCAGCCTCTCGTCCTTTGCACTCAAAACTTTCGAGAGGATAATCAGCGACTACCTCTCTACTACTATTGATAGCAACCTTATCTCCAGCCTAGTCTCTATCATTGAAAAATCGGAGAGAAGATAGTGGCATATGCAGACGATTTAGCCATTGAAACAGGGGCGAATTCCCACAAACTCTGCGTGACTTGATGCAAGTAGCTCTGCGTGAAGTCTCGGCATGGTCCTCTCGTTGCGGGCTTAGTATCAAGCCGAGAAAAGTGGAACTCTTTCTCTACACCAACCGGTACAAAATACCACCGCTGGACCTACCAGAACTTTATGGCTTGAGCCTGAATTTAGGGTCTCAGCCCCAAAATATGCAGATGGATCTACACTGCAATTATCCGACCTATCATGCTATATGGAGTCGTGGTGGCCTGCGCTGAGCAAGGCCACAAACCGGAATCTGTTAGGTAAAGTCCATAGATCTGGCATGATCTGTATAAGCGGCGAGGTAAGGACAACGCCCAACGAAGCTCTTCAGGCCATTGGACACTCCAGTATTCTAGGATCTTACAGTTTTCTCCCTCTGAACACAGATCGATGTGCAGCCACAATAGTCGGAGACAGCTATTTCAAAACAAACAATCCCAGCAGGGAAGAATGGGAGAGGATGGATCGCTGCCCCGCTACTAATGGCGGCATTTCTGTTTACACTGACGGCTCGAAGCTAGACGGCAGTGTTGGAGGAGCGGTTTATTCAAGGGATTTGGAACTTGAGCTGTCTTTCAGACTACCTGAACATTGCAGCGTCTTCCAGGCTGAAGCCTCAGCAATCTTGGATGCCGCGATTGGGATAAGTAAACGCGCTATCGGCGAGGACATCGTTATTTTCAGCGACAGCCAGGCGGCCATCAGAGCTCTTGGCTCTTATAGGTTAAATTCTGAACTGACGCTCAGCTGTCGTCGATCTCTTCAAGAGATGGCCCAACAGAACCGCGTGAACCGCACATGGGTCCCGGGACACAGGGACATTGAGGGAAACTGTAAGGCAGACGAACTTGCCAGGCAGGGTGCGACCAAACAGGTTCTTCGGGATAAAAAGCGCTTAGGTATGCCGTTTGCCACATACAAGTTAATGCTGAAGGAGTACACACTCCGTCAAGCCAACGAAAGGTGTCAACAATCCCCCGGGGTGTCGGACATCCAAACAAACCTGGCCAAAATGGATCATAAAAGATCTAGAGGCATTCACGCCCTAAGAAGGAGAGAAATCTCCATATTAATAGGTGTTCTAACTGGGCACTGCCTTATTGGTAGGCACGCAGAAAGGCTAGGTGTGCCCTACCGACGATGCTGTAGGAGCTGCAAAGATGATGAGGAAGAGGAAACGGTGAAACGGGTGCCTCTGCGGCAGGCACTTGAACCTAACCTTGGTAGAAGATACCATCTTTTATATATATTTAAAAAATTGGCAAAATCGGTAAGACCAATCGTGAGAAAATCATCAAAAAGTGAGGAATTTCGAAAAGTGTTGATAGCTATAACTCTGAAAATAAATCGAATTTCGAAAAATTGTTATATAAGTATTTTTGTTTAATCGTTGTGAGCCAGTGGCTCAGTTCACAAAATTCAAGTCTTACAGCCTAACCCAATATAAACGCACGGACAGCGTTTTCTGTCAAAAATGTCTCATGCACACACAACTTGTATGGCAGCAACCGAATTTGATTGCACGGCCTAAAAACCTAATTTGATTTCCAATTGACAGGTAGTAGTACCTTTCCAGTTCCGTTGTGCTTCGTTAAAATAGTATTTTTGGAGGTTCCTCTTGGCCACCGCCAGGGGTACCCCGATTTCGAGTCTAGGTACCCCTTCGTTCTCTGCTGATGAGCCTGCCCGTGCTAGCTCATCAGCCCTCTCATTACCCTCGATCCCTTTATGACCCGGGACCCAGATAATGGATATTTCTAAAACTTCAGCTAACGTAGCGATGCGATTGCCTTTATCGGTGCCTGGCTGTCGGTGAAGATAGCCACTTTCCCAGTAATGTTCCTTTGCTCAAGCGATATGCACGTCTGAACAATCGCAAGAACCTCTGCTGGAAACACACTGCTATACGACGGGAGCTGAATGCTGCTGAAATATCCAGACCTGCAGGGAATACGCCGGCTCCCACCCCTGAATCCATCCTGGAGCCGTCTGTAGACACTTGAATGTTGCTATTTTTTGTGACCCTGCCCCTTTTCCACTCATTCCTGCTTGGAAGGACCGTGGTGGCAAACTTCAGTTTGTGAGAATAGTAGTCTATTGCGCTATTAACTATTCCCTCTGGGAGGGTGTTAAGGATACTACTGTGCCCATGCTGAGTATCCTTCCAGCACCCAGACTCCCTGCGTCTTAGTGCGGTTTGTGCCGATGTACAAAGTTTATATAAGTCAATTGGAAGTAGGTTCACAATAGGATCCAAAGCCGCAGTGGGCCAGGTGCGCAAGGCCCCGGTGGAGCCAACGTACACGGTGTGCTGTACCCTCTGCAGGTTGGTGAGATTGTAGTTCTTACGAAGAGCCTCCCACCACACCACCGAGCCGTAGGTCAGCACAGGCCGGACCACCGCCTCGTACAGTCCCAGCACCATCTTCGGCTTTAGACCCCATTTCTTACCGAACATCGATTTGCAAGCGTAGAAGGCGATACATGCCTTCCGCACCCGCTCCTCGATGCACTCCTTCCAATTTAATTTGCAATCAATTATCAGCCCCAAGTATTTGGTTCTGGTAGATAGAGTTAGCTGCTGGCCATTCAGCATCGGTAGTTCGAACGTAGGTGGCTTATACTTCCTCGTGAAGAGAAGAAGCTCCGTTTTGTCCGGATTTAGCCCTAGGCCACACTCTTGTGCCCACCTGCTTAGCTTTGCCAGCGTTCTTTCCATGATCTCGCTCATCACGGAAGGGAATAGACCCGAAACAAGGATCGCCACGTCGTCGGCGTACGCCACAACCTTTACTCCATTAGTACTGAGTTTTAATAGTATATCGTTCATAGTAAGGCGCCATAAAAGAGGCGAAAGGAGCCCACAAGGCCCCCCCCCCCTGTGGTGTTCCTCTTCAAATCTGTTTGCAAGCTTTTGCTCCCCCTAGCTCTGCTGATATTTCACGCTTGAGAAGTAGGGATGAGATCCAGTTCCATATTGGTTCTTCCACCCCTACCCTAACAAGCGCTGTTGATATTGCTGAAGCTTTCACGTTGGTAAATGCACCTTCCACATCAACAAACGCTGCTAGTGTAAATTCTTTGTATAGAAAGGACTTCTCCACTGTTCGCACTACTTCATGCAGCGCAGTCTCTGTGGATTTACCCCTCAGGTTTACGTTTTTAGCACGAAGGAAGTGAGACTTATTGGCCGAAAATCTTTGGCCACCTCGTGCCCTTTTCTTCCTGACTTTGGAATGAAAACCACTCTTGATTTCCTCCATGTGTCTTATTGGCCGAAAATCTTTGGCCACCTCTTGCCCTTTTCTTCCTGACTTTGGAATGAAAACCACTCTTGATTTCCTCCATGTGTCCGGAATGTGATTATAGGAAATGCAGGCCGCAAAGATCTCATTTAACACCTTAACCAGAGGGAGTATATCATCATGATAGGGAGTATACCATCTACTCCCGGTGAATTAAATTGTGAGAAGCTATTTATTGCTTATCAGCTCACTAGGTGCCTCCCGTTGCGCCATTTCTCCTCCTTTCTCCGTCCCTCCAGGGTCGTCCGGGAAGTGGGCCTCATTCAGGATATCTAGGGTCTCCGCTGATGATCCCGCCCATGTGCTATCAGCGCGCTTTACGAAGGTTTCGTTGGAGTGCTCCCTGGCGAGTATTTTCCCGAGCCTTGCTGAGTCCTTCGTGGACTCGATAGTTTCGCAATGCTCCTGCCAGGACTTCGCCGTTGCGACACGCACGGCCATTTTAAATTCCCTCCGGGCGTTCCTGTACTCCTGGAAGTCTTTCTTGGCATAAAAATCATTAAAGACCTTCCTCATCTTTGATCTTAGTTCGCTAAGATTTTTGTCCCACCATGGGGAGAACGTCTTCTTGCTTCTACATTTTGGGCAACCTGGAAACTTTTTTCCAGAGACCGAACTCGGTTGTCTAGAGTTTCTGTCGATTGTATCGGTGTCTTCTTCCTAGTGAGCCTATCACTGACTATCTTTTCAAATATACCCCACGAGGTTCGTTTAGGATTTCTGTGCGGTTGTTTTATCTCTCCTACCCAGTCATTATCAAAAAGGATCATTCGATGATCCGACATGGAGGTCTTTTGCGAAACCTCCCAGTTCCTTATCGAAGATTCCTGGGAGTCAGATGCTATTGTGATATCAAGGACTTCTTCCCACCCGGCGAAGTTTTCTGACCCCGGGTTATATCTACATAGTTTGTTTGATAATAAAAATTCAAAAAGAGACTCAGACCGTTCGTTTATTTCGCTGCTCCCCCGTAACGCATGCCTTGTGTTGGCATCGCAGCCCATCAGGATCCTCTCGTTCTTTTGTTTGGTGAGCAGATGTACCTCCTCGGGAGGTGCCGGCCGACCGTGAGCCATGTACGCAGAAGCGATTGTTAACCTGCGTCCGCCCCTCGACTCAATCCCGACCACTGCCAAATCGAATGTGCTGAAATTAGGTAAAAAGAAAGCATTAATAGTATCCCTAACGAGGATGCATGCCCTCGGTTTACCTTCTCCTATTGTATTGAATGTGTTGTAGCCTCTGGTACTTAGGCCCCTGACCTTGGAGCGCCATACACAAGGCTCCTGCACCAAGCAGATGTCGATGTTTTCCTCCCTTAGGAGAACCAGCAGGTTATCCGAGGCGCATCTGGCATGCTGCAGGTTAATCTGCGCCACCCTAATCATCGGACCGGGGGACGCACCTGCTTGATTGTCGTGGTTCGACGATGCATCAGCCCTGGCTGATGCTGCCAGCCTAAGCTCCTCTAGCAGCTAATTCGCATCGTTGACCTCCTCCAGATTATTATCCGGTGCTACTGCCGCTGGGAAAACTTTTACTCTGGCGTGCCTGACGCCGTAAACTAACATGATTTCCCTCTTTTCGAGTTCTCATAGGCACTCGTTGTTTATGAGCATGCGGGGCTACTCTTCTGTTTGTCCTCTATCTTCAGCAGCTCCCAGTCGCCCATCGGGACGCCCGAGTTCTGCATCTTAAGACATTGGATGATTTTCTTTTCATCCAGCTTCATGCTTGGCATGTTTGGCAACCACACGCGCGTCCGGGGCCTCCAGGAAATCTCCGAAGCGTTGATGATCTTTAATTTAAGACCATCATAGGCGTTGCTAATCTTAGCAATACCTCCCTCAAGAAAGTCCCTGGAGAACCCGTCCGCGCATTTGATAACCCTGCAGCCCCGGCATACCTCCTCGCAGTTGAAGGCGGGGACTGGGGTTCGGTTCTCCATAAGGTGTTCGACGATCATCTCAGATAGTCGTCCCTCTATGGAGTTCCAAACCGACAGTACTCGCCTCCCGTTAGTCCCGTCAGCGTCGTCCAGTGCAACCTGGAGGTGATCCCAGACCACCTCACTATGGGTGTGCCTGGCCAACGCCGCAGAAGTGGGAGGGCCATCATACTGCTGGTCCCTGCCGCTCTTGCCATTTCCGTCGTTCACGGTTGAGGAGCTTAAGCCTTAAGCTAGCAGAACATCGATTTTTGGGAAAAGTTGACGAGCACCTTTTGTAGGATTAGAGCACCTTTTGAGCACCTTTCGAGCACCTAATTTTGCATGTGTTACTTTTATGTTCTGCTAAAATTGTTCTGCTAGCTTTAGGGACCTGATATCCTCCCATCTCATACATCAACCGGTGTTGTGCCCTAATGTACACTCCGCCCGAGGTTGCTTGAAATGTGAGGTCTTCCTCTAGTTCATTCCGCATTGGGACCCGTCCCTCCAGGAGTGATCCCAATACAAGAATTTAAGCCCCTTCGCCACGGCAAGGCGGCCAACAATGAAGAGGGCCTTTATGGTTCAAATTGGCTGAAATTCAGAACATGTATTACTACCAGTGTTCAAAATTATTCATTTATGAAGATTCAAGTACGTTCTTTTGCATTCGCATTCACGAACATGGACATTAAAAAAAAAATTTGCATTCTCGTTCGTGAATAAGAAAGTATAAAAAATCAACAACGTTCACGTTCATGAATGCATTCGTGCATGATTCAAAAATCCCTTCTCGAAACTATATATGAACGTACTTCTTGCCGTTCATCTTCATATTTATACGTATGTGGCGTGAATAATTCACGAAGGCATTTAAGAACGTGCATTGAATGCTTATTTTGCATGGCATATTCGCAGAAGGCGGCCACCGTGGTGTAGCAGTTAAGTGTTCGGACTTCTACACCAAGTCGTAGCGGTTCGATTCCCGACAAAAGTAACATCAAAAATTATTTAGAAAAAGAATTTTTCTAAACGGGGTCGCCCCTCGGCAGTAGTCTGGCAAACTCTCCGAGTGTATTTCTGCTATGAGAAGCTTCTCAGCAAAAAATTCATTTGCTTTGCAAGTGCCGGCAAAAAACTGTAGGTTCCGCCAACTTGTAGGAAAACTCAAAAGCAACACACCACAAGTTGGAAAGAGAAGCTCGGCTAAAAATCTCGTTAGAGGTTATGATAAGCTGTTGGTATTTCGCCGCCATTAGTTTTTTATTCGCAGAAGGTATACCGACAGGAATGTGTATGTACCAAATTTGGTACTAGTGTAACAAATATAGCAGCGTGGATGCAATTACTTGCGAAAAGCCATTATCTCCCAACAAACATTTTAATGAAATCTCAGTTTGAGATGCATTTAAGGATCAATCCTTCTCTCAAATCTGAAGCGCACCTCAAATAACAGTTGATAGCATTCGCAAAGTGAAGGGCAAAATTTTTAATATGGAATTTTCCTTTATTTTAAAATTGAGAAATATAGAATTTTCAAACTTTTCTC
The DNA here is from genome assembly GCA_964058755.1 of Campiglossa producta. Taxonomy (NCBI): domain Eukaryota; kingdom Metazoa; phylum Arthropoda; class Insecta; order Diptera; family Tephritidae; genus Campiglossa; species Campiglossa producta. Next base: position 128,813,430 of record CAXKVI010000001.1, on the reverse strand, counting down.
AAGCTGAGCAGAGCGGGCTTTCATTCATGCAGTTAAATTTTATTTAATATTTTTTTAATTAAATAATCTGGTTATATAAACCAAATCTGAGAAAAAGTTGAGAATAGATGTTTCCTCAAACGTTTGAGTTTTTGGTGTTTGTTGGGCTTTTATTCTTTATGCTTTTTGGACAGACTCACTGAGATTTTTGTATGTGTTAGTGCAATTGTCATGTCTCTGACGGTGTTAATATATGCATTCCTAATTTTTTTATTGCAGTGTTGCTTAAGGTTTTTTCCATAGCTAATGGCCTTCAGAAATGTACCAAAATAAAATGTTTATCAATTTTGATACCTAGAGAAAATTGACAAAGATTTACACTCAGTGTGGGAACGACTCAGTGTGCTTCTGCATAAATATGCACTCCTAATAATATACTCATATTCCGTGTATCATATGGAAAATATGTCGCGGTCTTGTGTCTAAAGGTATGAAATTGGCACGCTTATAAGAAAGTTGACTTAGAAATACTACAGGGCATCGTAGCTGATTTGTTATAAGCAATTGCTTTAACCGCTTCGGTGCAGACACAGTAGTTCTGTGTCCGAAAATCCATCTGATGTGGACCCTGGAAAGTCCGAAACGTCGTCATGGTATCCATCGCTGTGTAAATCTTTGTCAATTTTCTCTAGGTATCAAAATTCATAAAAATTTCGTAACATCAAAAATTAGAATACCCTAGTACTAGTAAAAAGTACAGCAGGTATAAACAACTTTTCGAGCTAAGCTCCAATAAGGTAGGTAGGTGTAATGGCTGCGACAAAGTCGCCCAAGTAGCTTTAAAAGCCCAAACACTTTCAGTCGCGTTCTGGCTAGACCGGGGCACTTACACAGGAAGTGCTCAACGGTCTCTTTTGCATTAATGTCTTTACAGCTTCTGCAGTGGTCATTATGCGGAATACCCAGTTTTTCCGCATGCGTACCTATCGTCCAGTGGCCCGTGCAGACTGCTACAAGCTTGTAGGTGTCTACTCTGGACCTGCTTAGAAGTCCCCTTGTCCTCTTCTCGCTGTAGTTCGGCCAAGTGGCTCTCGATATTGCACATGTAGTAGTAGCTTTCCACTTCCGCTGTGCTTCATTGAGAAAATATTTTTTGAGATTCCCCTTGGCTACTGCCAGGGGTACCCCAATTTCGAGTCTAGATATCTCTTCGTTCTCTGCTGATGAGCCTGCCCGTGCTAGCTCATCAGCCCTCTCATTACCCTCGATCCCTTTATGACCCGGGACCCAGATAATGGATATTTCTAAAACCTCAGCTAACGTAGCCAAAATTTGTTTACATGCATGCACTGCATTAGAGCTTGTGTATGGCGATGCGATTGCCTTTATCGCCGCCTGGCTGTCGGTGAAGATAGCCACTTTCCCAGTAGTGTTCCTTTGCTCAAGCAATTTGCACGCCTGAACAATCGCAAGAACCTCTGCTTGAAACACACTGCTATACGACGGGAGTCTGAATGCTTCTGAAATATCCAGACCTGCCGAGAATACGCCGGCTCCCACCCCCGAATTCATCTTGGATCCGTCTGTATACACTTCAATGTTGCTATTTGTTGTGACCCTGCCCTTTTTCCACTCATTCCTACTTGGAAGGACCGTGGTGGCATTCCTCTCAAACTTCAGTTTGTGAGGATAGTAGTCTATTGCGCTATTAACTATTCCCTCTGGGAGGGTGTTAAGGATACTACTGTGCCCATGCTGAGTATCCTTCCAGCACCCAGCCTCCCTGAGTCTCAGTGCGGTTTGTGCCGATGTAGAAAGTATATATAAGTCAATTGGAAGTAGGTTCAAAATAGGATCCAGAGCCGCAGTGGGGCAGGTGCGCAAGGCCCCGGTGGCGCCGACGCACACAGTGCGCTGTACCCTCTGCAAGCTGGCGAGATTGTAGTTCTTACGAAGAGCTTCCCACCACACCACCGAGCCGTAGGTCAGCACAGGCCGGACCACCGCCTCGTACAGCCACAGCACCATCTTCGTCTTTAGACCCCATTTTTTACCAAACATCGATTTGCAAGCGTAGAAGGCGATACATGCCTTCCGCACCCGCTCCTCGATGCACTCCTTCCAATTTAGCTTGCAATCAATTATCAGCCCCAGTTACTTGGTTCTGGTAGATAGAGTTAGTTGCTGACCATTCAGCATCGGTAGTTCGAACGTAGGTGGCTTATACTTCCTCGTCTTGTGCCCACCTACTTAGCTTTGCCAACGTTCTTCCCATGATCTCGCTCATCACGGAAGGGAAGGGACCCGAGACAAAGATCGCCACGTCGTCGGCATACGCCACAACCTTTACTCCATTAGTACTGAGTTTTAATAGTATATCGTTCATAGTAAGGAGCCATAGCAGAGGCGAAAGGATTTCCCCCTTAAGTAAGCATGCTGCGCACCGGACAGAGGGGACCCCTCCAGAGTTCCCGTATGTGTATGTCCAGCAGCCTCTCAAACGTTTTTAGCACGAAGGAAGTGAGACTTATTGGTAGAAAATCTTTGGCCACTTCGTGCCCTCTTCTTCCTGACTTTGGAATGAAAACCACCCTTGTTTTCCTCCATGTGTCCGGAATGTGATTAAAGGAAATGTAGGCCGTAAAGATCTCCTTTAACTCCTTAACCAGAGGTATCTGAGTCTTCTGCAGCATGATAGGGAGTATACCATCTACTCCCGGTGACTTAAATGGTGAGAAGCTATTTATTGCCCAGGCAATTTTGTCTTCTGCTAAGAGTTTGCTTATCAGCTCACTAGGTGCCTCCCGTTGCGCCTTTTCTCCCCTTTGCTCCGTCCCTACAGGGTCGTCTGGGAAGTGAGCCTCAATCAGGATATCTAGGGTTTCCGCTGATGATCCCGCCCAAGTGCCATCAGCGCGCTTTACAAAGGTTCTGTTGGAGTGTCCCCTGGCAAGTATTTTCCCGAGCCTTGCTGAGTCCTTCGTGGACTCGATAGATTCGCAATGCTCCTGCCACGACTTCGCCGTTGCAACACGTACGGCTTTCTTAAAATCCCTCCGGGCGTTCCTGTACTCCTGGAAGTCTTTCCTGGCATAGCAATCATTGAAGACCTTCCTCATCTTCGACCTTAGTTCGCTAAGATTTTTGTCCCACCACGGGGGGAAGGTCTTCCTGCTTCTAGTTATTGGGCAGGAAGCCTTATAGGCAACCTGGAAACTTTTTTCCAGAGACCTAACTCGGTCGTCCAGAGTTTCTGTCGAATGTATCGGTGTCTTCTTCCTACCGAGCCTATCACTGACTATCTTTTCAAATAGACCCCACGAGGTTCGTTTAGGTATTCTGTGCGGTTGTTTTATCTCTCCCTCCCAGTCAATATCAAAAAGGATCATTCGATGATCCGACATGGAGGTCTTTTGCGAAACCTCCCAGTTCCTTATCGAAGGTTCCTGGGAGTCAGATGCTATTGTAATATCAAGGACTTCTTCCCACCCGGCGAAGTTTACTGACCCCGGAAAAACAAAGGTGGGAGAGCTTCCCCTGTTACATATGCATAATTTATTTGCTAATAGAAATTCAAAAAGAGACTCACCCCGTTCGTTTATTTCGCTGCTCCCCCATAACGCATGCCTTGCGTTGGCGTCGCAGCCCATCAGGATCCTCTCGTGTTTTTGCTTGGTGAGCAGCTGTACCTCCTCGGGAGGTGCCGGCCGATCGTGAGCCATGTACGCAGAGGCGACCGTTAACCTGCGTCCGCCCCTTGACTCAATCCTGACCACCGCCAAATCAAATGTGCTGAAATTAGGTAAAAAGAAAGCATTAATAGTATCCCTAACGAGGATGCATGCCCTCGGCTTACCTTCTCCTAGTGTATAAAATAAGTTGTAGCCTCTGGTACTTAGGCCCCTGACTTTGGAGCGCCATACCCAAGGCTCCTGCACCAAGCAGATGTCAATACCGTCTTCCCTCAGGAGAACCAGCAGGTTATCCGAGGCACATCTGGCATGCTGCAGATTAATCTGCGCCACCCTAATCATCGGACCGGGGGGACGCACCTGCTTGACTGTCGGGGTTCGACAATGCATCAGCCCCGGCTGATGCTGCCAGCCTAAGCTCCTCTAGGAGCTTATTGGCATCGTCGACCTCCTCCAGATTGTTATCCGGTGCTACCGCCGCTGGGAAAACTTTAACTCTGGTGTGCCTGACGCCATAAACTAACTTGCCTCCCCTCTTTTCGAGTTCCCCTAGGCACTCGTTGTTTATGAGCAGTAGCACCGGGTGGCTACTCTTCTGCTTTTCCTCTATTCTTAGCAGCTCCCAGTCGTCCATCGGGACGCCCGAGTTCTGCATCTTCAGACACTGGATGATGTTCTTCTCATCCAGTTTCATATTCGGCATGTTTGGCAACCAAACACGCGCACGGGGCCTCCGGGGAATTTCCGAAGCACTGATGATCTTCAGAGTAAGACCATCATAGGCGTTGCTAATCTTAGCAATGCCTCTCTCGAGAAAGTCCCTGGAAAACCCGTCCGCGCACTTTATCACCCTACAGCCGCGGCATATCTCCTCACAGTTGAAGGCGGGGACCGGGGTTCGGTTCTCCATCAGGTGTTGGACGACCATCTCAGATAGTCGTCCCTCTATGGAGTTCCAAACCGCCAGTACTCGCCTCCCATTAGCCCCGTCAGCGTCAACCAGTGCAACCTGGAGGTGATCCCGGACCACCTCACTATAGGTGTTCCTGGCCAACGCTGCAGCACTAGTGGAAGGGCCATCATACTGCTGGTACCTGCCCCTCTTGCCATTTCCCTCGTTCACCTCCAGTGAACGATTGCGCTTCGAGCGCGACTTAGTTTTTTGCTGCTGTGGCTGTGCAACGGGTTTGTTTGCAAGGGCGGTCTTGTACTCCTTGACCACTGCCTCGCACCAAACCTTGTCCACGGCCTCCCTCTCATGCGCCTTGCCACTCTCCTCATTTTTTTTTAATCTTGGCTAGAATATACTGAGCCCTAAGGTATCTAGCCTTCACTAGGCACCCTGAGGACTTCTTCGATTTCTTCTTGGGGCCAACTTTGGCTGGTGCGCCCCTATTTGACTGATTCGGGACGACAGGGGTACTATGGCTGGTACCTTCGCCGTCCTTTGCTTGGGCGCTCCCCTGGCTGCTGGCCAGAAGCTCGTCCTCAGAGAGCGATCCCAGATCGCTCTCTTCCCCACTCTTCCTTTTTTTATTAAATTCTTTTGATTTCTCCATGCGATTCCCACGAGTAAACTGGAAGGGGTTGGTCCACCCCGGCATAGCCAGTGTACCGGGGTAAGGCACTTATACAACCGACCTTGCCCGGGCATCGGAGGGGACCGTAAGCGATCAGCTATTCGATATACACCCGCTGACCATTCAGCCATCGGCACGGTGCCTGCACACCTTGGCTTAGGGTGGCGTTGACGCGGATCTCCCCACATATCATACATCAGCCGGCGTTGTGCACTTATGTGCACTCTGCCCGAGGTTGCATGAAATGTAAGGTCTTCCTCTTTGTTCATTCCGCATTGGGGCCCGTCCCTCCAGGAGTGATCCCAATACAAGAATTTAAGCCCCTTCGCCACGGCAAGGCGGCCAACAATGAAGGGGAGCTCCAATAAGAAACATTCATAAAATGTTTATCAATAAATAAAAGAAAATATTTTAAAGACACGATTATCATGGAAAAACATATATATGTATAGCATAAATTACCTGCTTATTTATTATAAACCATTAAGGACTAATACACCCGGAGAGTTTGCCAAACTACTGCCGAAGGGCGACCCCGTTTAGAAAAATTCTTTTTCTAAATAATTTTTGATGTTACTTTTGCCGGGCATCGAACCGCCACGACTTGGTGTAGAAGGCCGAACACTTAACCGCTACACAAACTGAGCATAACGGAACGAAATCCAGTTGCTCTCATTGAAATATTTATACAGATTTGCCAATAATGCAAAACTAATACCTATTTTAATAAAACGCGAGTTTTCATTTATGCAGTTAAATTTTAATATGTTTTAATTACACTGTGACACAAAATGAGGGGTCATCTCTCCGTAATTAATGAAACCAATTGGAGATGAAACTTTAGCCCTCCCATATCAAAACCTCATTCTGGGTTTTTGGCTTATAGGTCTGGGTTCTTTGTTATTTTTTTTTTTGGTAACCCTGTGTATGAGAAAAGTTGAGTAAACTTGATCAAATGCAGCAATTTTAGATGGGTTTTCTTGTATATCCCAATATGTTGGATCGAGGAACTCATTTTTGACATTAATTTTTACCGAATTCTCACGACAGGTGGCGCTGTCATACAATTTGTTCAATTTTTGATAGTTTTTCATGCTAATGAAGCAATTTCAGATTGGTTTTTTTTTGTATATCGCAATTTTTGGATGGATCAACTCATTTTTGACATTAGTTTTTACCTAAGTCTTACGATAGGTGGCGCTGTCATACAATTTTTTTTTTTTTTTTTTTGATAGTTTTTCATACAATAATAGTATTAATATAGTTTTTAAAAGGGAAATATAAATATTTCAACCCTGTATTCATAGGCGGATTTACGAGTGGGGCTGGGGCAAGTAACCCCTCCTCCCCCCTCACTACTAAGTATGGTCCTTATTTTATATGTATCAGTTGTTGATATTTTTGCCTGTGTGATCTTTGTACCGCTATACGCCCCCCGCCCTCGCCTGCATAAAATAAAAGGTGATTATATTTGATCAGTACATAATTTCAAAAAATTATCTCGCAAAAAATGAAGGTATGAAAAGTGATAAACAGGGAATTAATTGAATTCTTAACAGAAATATTACTTTGTACGTATACTTAATTTTTTATTGCAAACTTTTCACGGCTACAAATGTGTATATGTATACCATTTATCATCTTTTTTTTGTGGCAAATATAGTGTAATGTTCCTTTCTACAACTATCATTTACGATCTACGACAATAAAACTAAAAATATACATTTTCATGAAAAATTTTAAAAATTGTATGACAGCGACACCTATCGTAAGATCTAGGTTAAAGTTTATATCAAAAAGAGTACCTCGATCTAATAAATAGCGATATAAAAAAAAACAATCTAAAATTTATTCATTTGCACGAAAAACTATCAAAAAAAAATTGTATGACAGCGCCAGCTATCGTACGCCTTAGATAAAAATTAATGTCAAAAATGAGTTCTTCGATCCAAAAAAAGCGATATACAAAAAAAAAAAAACAATCTAAATTGCTCCATTTCATGAAAAACTATAAAAAATAAGACAAATTGTATGACAGCGCCACCTATCGTAAGGCTTAGATAAAAATTAATGTCAGAAATGAGTTGATCCATCCAAAAAAATTGCGATATACAAAAAAACCTATCTAAAATGGCTTCATTAGCATGAAAAACTATCAAAAATAAGACAAATTGTATGACAGCGCCACCTGTCGTAAGACTTAGGTAAAAATTAATGTCAAAAATGAGTTCCTCGATCCAACAAATAGAGATATACAAAAAGTGCTTCATTTGATCAAGTTTTAATCAACTTTTCTCATACACAGGGTTACCAACTTTGAATAAAAATTAAAAAGAACCCAGACCTATAGGCCAAAAGTGGAGTATGAGGTTTTGATATGGGAGGGCTAAAGTTTTATTTCCAAATGGTTTCATCAATTACGTAGAATCTTGTTGCACAGTGTTATTATAGTTCAACAAATCATTCAGTTATATAAACAAAATCTGAGAAAAAGTTGAGAATAGATTTTTTCAAACGTTTGAGTTTTTGGTGGTCGTTGTTTGCTGGGTAGTAGGTATACGCGTGTACATACCTACATACATATATGTATATGTATAACAGCGCTCGCATTTCTGTTTTTGTGTTGTGTGTGGGAAACCCACAAGGCATTATCTCCGGTTTTACATTTGTCAAGTATTGCTTTCAACTCTGCTGGCGTTCTCTTTTGTGTTTTCTATTCGTGTCTACACTTGTCAATTTTTCTTGAAAGCAATTATGAAACAAAATATGGGGGTACAAGGAGGAGTGAAAGAGATAGCAAGAAAAACTTGAAACGAGTTGACGGTACGCTTTCAAGTGTACTCTTCCCCTCGCTTCTCATCCCCTTCGCCTATGTCGCGGCAGAATTGAATTCAAGACTTGAATAATGTAAAAGGGGTATATCGCTAGTTAGTAGAACAATAGCATCCCAACAAACATCGAGCACCAAAAACTCAAACGTTAGAGAAAACATCTATTATCAATTTTTTCTCAAATGTTGTTTATATAACAGGATTATTTGTTGAACTATATTAATTAAAAAAGTATTAAGTAAAACTTAACTTCATAAATGGGAACTCGCTTTTTATTAAAATGGGTATTTGTTTTGCATGATTGGCATCTCTGAATAAATATTTTTATGAGAGAATGTGGATTCCAATTCGTCCCACTCCGCTCAGTTTGAGAAAGGTTTGAAAATTCTGCCGTTCTCAATTTGAAAATCAGGGAAAATCCCATATTAAAAATGAACCTTTTAGGTTGAGAACTCTATCAACGGTTATTTCGCCTCAAATTGAAAACGAACGTTTGAGATTTGAGAAGATGATTGGTTCTCAAATGCATCTCAAATTGAGATTAGCTAAAAATGTTTGTTGGGATGTGTTGTATGTAGGTAGGTATGTATGTGTGTATATGTGGTTCACATTCCTGTCTGTATACTCGCAATAGCATTTTTCAAATTTTCTACAACAACCTTCTGCGAATATGCTATACAAAATATGCATTCAATGCACGTTCTTAAATGCCTTCGTGAATTATTCTCGCCATATATCCATACGTATATGAAGATGAACGGCAAAAAGTACATGAACATATAGATTCGAGAAGGCGTTTATGAATGATGCACGAATGCATTCATGAACGTGAACAGTCTGGATTTTTTTTAATGTTTATGTTCGTGAATGTGAGTGAAGGAGAGTGAATGTTTCCGAACCCTGATTACTACCATGGAAAGAAATATTTTCCTAAAAAAAATTCCGCTAGGTGGAGCTAAAATTTAGCGTGTGTAATACCTAATCAATTTCCAAATGTTCAATAAAAATTGGACTCGCTAGGTGGCGAAGAAATGCGATGGTCTGTTTTCGGTGTCGATTAATTCGTTTTTTAACGAACTTTCTGTTGAGGTAGGATCTTGAAATTTTCATCGTCGCTTATAGCGTTTTCTTTTCTGCAAGAAAATGTCGTCCTCGGCGTATACCCGCTAAAAGCCATATTCTGTTGTAAAATGGGCATTACCTTCATATAGGGCATCATTATCTTTTCTCAACCACCCTCCCCAATAAAATTGCAAAAAGGCAACATTTCTTGTCCTCGCTGTCGTAGACGGTGCGATTATTTGCCCTCATAAATGGCAATAACAAACAAAAACCGTATACTATCTGTCAATTTCTAACACATGTATATCAGCCACGATAAAGCACAACCGATAGGCATACACAATTTTGACATTTCATATGGGGGCAATATTTTGTTCTTCTGAAGACATGCAGGGTGACACTGAATATTTAAGTGTGCAGGAATTTCACAGGGCGAACTTAAAATTATAAAAATGTTCCTCAACGAAATGGCAACATTTTCGTGAAGAAAAGGAAACGCCCCAACGCACTATAACAAAAAGATATTTGAAAAATTTCATTTCCAGAGATTTTGCTTTGGATTTTGAATTAACTTCCCGTTGAGCTGGGGTTTTGAAATTTTCATCATCTTTCAGGTTTCGCTGAAAATGCATTATACTTAAAAAAAAATCCATAATATTGCTTTATTTGCAAATATCCCATTTGTCGTCCTATATTAAGTTTAGTCGTTTTGCATATCAATCAACAATTTACAGTCTACACAATGGAATGTCTACAGTCTACACAATAGAGTGTGTTTGAAAAAGTTGGTTACATTTAGGCGCACATCGTCGGTAATGTAGTTCATGTAACCGCCATTCTGGCGTGCATTGAAATGCTCTCAAAAACGATAAATGCGCAAAAGTGAATAAAATGTAAATGCAAACGAAATTTCGTGCCAATAAGTGCTAATATTGTTTATTTTTTCTCGTTAAATATAATAGACGTATTCATGTAACCATAGAAACATCGCGTAAAGCGTATTAAGGCCGTGTGCCAAACGGTTTAAAAAAGCAAATTTTGACAGAGCGATGTTAAATTATGATAGTTATCGTGGTGAATATGAACGTCAGAATTTGCCCTAGCCCTGTAGGCTAGGTCAAATTTTGACAATCAATAATATGAGCACAGGGATGCATGTGCTGTTAACATTCATATTATTTCACATAAATTTATGTTCACCTGCGTTATTTAACACTAAAATATAATATAATGCGAATAATATGCAATATAAATGCATGAAAAACACGTAAAATGAAAATGGATTCACAAAGCATCTGCTTTTGCACGTGATTTTTCCATATGTCAAAATTTACTACTGTCATAATTTAACTTTTCGTTTGGCACAGCAAAATGGAAAATTTTTGTACACCATAGGAAATTTGTTCACCTCATTTTACTCTGGCTGTGTGCTAATTGAAAACATTTTTCGTCAGAGTAAAATGAGGTGAAAAAATTTCCTATGGTGAACGTAATGGAGTGTGGTGTGGTGGAGTGTAATGGAGTGTGGTGGAGTGTGGTTGCTAAGTGACCTTGCTCAATCCCGACTCTTGCGTCCTCGTTCTTGCACTCTGGGCAACGGGAGCTACCTAGGCTCGCGGCAGAAAGAGAGGGAGCCCCGGTGGGGCCACTCTGACATACTTGGTTTAAGAGCTCACCGAGGTTTTTAAGTAGCGTCTGTTCACCATGAGGTGCGGCTGCAATCGGGCGTCTGTCTTGAAGCAAGCGGCTCGCTATATAAATGTGTAAATATTTTCCAAAACCCCGAAACGGGTTGTGCGCTGGGTTTGGGACCCGCCACGTAAAAAACTTAATTCCAATGAAAAAATATACAAAGGCTCGGATGAGAACCCCCTTTAATGTTGACGACCCGGCAAAACGAATAAGGCATAACGATTTGGATATTAGGGCATGTACCGGGAATGTCCGGACCCTTTCAAGGGACGGTACCGCTGCCCGACTGGTTGATGTCCTCGTAGGCGCAAAGGCCGACATCACCGCCCTGCAAGAAATGCGATGGACGGGGCAAGGAAAGACGACCATCGGTCCTTGTGACGTATACTACAGTGGCCAGACACGCGGCAAAGCGCGTGGTGTAGGCTTTGTGGTGGGAAAGAGACTTCGCCGCCAAGTATTAGCGTTCACTCCTGTGAACGAGCGTCTCGCTGCGATCCGCATCAAGGCGAGGTTTTTCAACATAACATTTATCTGCGCCTATGCGGCGACTGAGGAGACGGACGACGCAGAGAAGGACTCCTTCTACGATAAACTTGAACAGACTTATGATCGCTGCCCACAGCATGATATCAAAATCGTGCTCGGCGACTTTAATGCCAAGGTGGGCAAGGAAGGAGTCTTTGGTCCCACAGTTGGAAAATTCAGTCTCCACGATATAACATCCCCCAACGGCACTAGGTTGATTGACTTCGCCGCTGCTCGCAATATGGTCATCAGTAGTACCAGGTTCCAGCATAAGCGAATACACCAAGCCACATGGCTGTCCCCTGATCAAAGAACTAGAACCCAGATTGATCATGTCTTGATTGACGGCAGACATAGCTCCACCGTTCTGGACGTGCGTACACTGCGTGGTCCCAATATTGACTCTGACCATTATCTTGTCGCAGCCAAGATACGCACACGCCTCTGTGCAACGAAGAAAGTGCGCACAGTAACGGAAGGAAAGTTTGACGTCGAGAAGCTGCGCATGACACAGACAGCTGATAATTTCACAACTCGACTCTCACACCTGCTAGCAGAGGGCAATCCTCGACCTAACGATGTAACCGAGCAATGGAAGCATATCTCTCACTCATTGCGTACCGCCGCTGAGGCCACTATAGGGTTCCAGCGAGCCCGCAAGAACAACTGGTACGATGAGGAATGCAAAACTGCCTCGAAAAAAAGGACGCTGCCTACAAGGAGACGTTGCGAACGGGCGCAACCCGCAGTGTATGGCAACAATATCGTGAGGCAAAGAAGGAAGAGAGACGCCTTTTCAGAAAAAAGAAAAGTGAGGCCGAAAGGCGTGAGTGTGAGGAGCTTGAGATGCTGGCTGGCAGGAATGATGCCCGAAAATTCTATGAAAAGATCCGGCGGATGACGGAAGGTTTTAAGACCGGGGCAAGCTCCTGTAAGGACAATAATGGCGACCTGGTAACCGACGTACAAAGTGTACTTAAATTATGGAGGGAGCACTTCTCCTCACTGCTAAATTGCGAGGGAGACGTCGAACCCGATACCCCAATCCCTGACGATGGAAAAGTCGTCCCACCACCTGACTATGATGAAGTGAGGATAGCTATATCCCGGCTCAAAAACAACAAAGCGCCTGGAAAAGACGGACTACCCGCCGAGCTGTTCAAACGCGGAGGCGAAGAGCTGGTAAAAAGCATGCATCAGCTCTTATGCAGAATATGGTCAGACGAATGCATGCCTCCGGATTGGAATTTAAGTGTGCACCAACTACCGCGGAATTAGTCTTCTTAATATCGCATATAAGGTTCTTTCTAGCGTGTTGTGTGAAAGGCTGAAGCCCATCGTAGACAAACTGATTGGACCTTATCAGTGTGGCTTTAGACCTGGTAAGTCTACCATCGACCAGATTTTCACGATACGCCAAATCCTGGAGAAGACCCATGATAAGAGAATCGACACTCACCATCTCTTTGTCGATTTTAAAGCCGCTTTTGACAGCGTAAAAAGGAGTTGCCTGTATGCCGCCATGTCTGAATTTGACTTCCCTGCAAAGCTTATACGGCTTTGTCAAATGACGTTGAGCAATACCAACAGCTCCGTCAGAATCGGGAAGGACCTCTCTGAGCCATTTGAAACCAAACGAGGCTTCAGACAGGGCGACTCCCTTTCGTGCGATTTCTTCAATCTGATGCTGGATAAGATAATTCGAGCAGCAGAGCTAAACCGCAATGGTACAATCTTTTACAAGAGCGTGCAATTGCTGGCGTATGCCGATGATATTGATATCATAGGCCTTAACAACCGCGCCGTAAGCGCTGCCTTCTCTGGACTGGATAAGGAAGCGAAAAAAGTGGGTCTTGCCGTGAACGAGGACAAGACGAAGTATTTGCTGTCATCAAAGAAAGAATCGGCGCACATGCGCCTTGGCAGCCATGTCACTGTTGATAGTTACAAATTTGAAACTGTGAGGGACTTCGTCTATTTGGGAACCAGTATCAACACCGAAAATAATATCAGTCTAGAAATCCAGCGGAGAATCACTCTTGCCAACAAGTGCTACTTTGGACTGAGTAGGCAATTGAGAAGTAAAGTCCTCTCTCGAAGAACAAAGATCACGCTCTATAAGTCTCTCATCATACCTGTCCTGATGTATGGCTCAGATTCATGGACAATGTCAAGAGAAGATGAGATGGCCCTTGGAGTATTTGAGAGAAAAGTTCTCCGGAAGATTTATGGTCCTTCCCGTGATGCCAACGGCGAGTATCGAAGGAACGGCGAGTATAGAAGGAAATTTAACGATGAGCTGTACGAGCTCTACGCAGATCTGACCATAGTCCAGCGAATTAAAGCCCAAAGACTCCGCTGGCTGGGCCATGTTATGCGAATGGACAAAGAAGCTCCAGCACAGAAGGTTTTCCTATCGTCGCCTGAATTCGGCAGCAGAGGAAGGGGGAGGCCTCGACTGAGATGGAAACAACAGGTGGAGGATGACTTGAACTCCCTTGGGGTTTCCAATTGGCGTCCGTTATCGCTAAAAAGGAATGACTGGCGTGCTTTGATACGAAACGGCCAAAATCGCTTAGGCGGTTAAGCTCCAATAAATGATGATGATGATGAACGAATATTTGCCATTTTGCTGTGCCAAACGAAACGTTAAATTATGACAGTAGTAAATTTTGACGTATGGAAAAAGCACCCAGGGCTAGGGCAAATTCTGACGTTCATATTCACCACGATAACTGTCAGAATTTAACATCGCTCTGTCAAAATTTGCTTTTTTAAACCGTTTGGCACACAGCCTCTGACGAAAAATGTTTTCGATTGACACACAGCCTAACAAAGAAAATTGCCAAATGCGTAAATGAACTGTCAAAATTTGTAGGGAACGAAGTTCACACCACCTTGGTACAGTTTTCGTGTGAAAAAGTTAGTAAATTTAACCAATTCGACATGAAACTTATTTTATGCATTCAATGCACATTAGACAGAAGTAGAATATGCTAAAAAATTACTTTTTTAAAGGGAATTTTGAAATAAAAAGTATTTGTTTGACATAAAGTTTTAATATATCTATATCGTTCATATAATTGTGCTGCACATTTACGCATTTCGTAAATTTATACATGAATACCCCTAATATGTTAATAAATTTAAAATTAAAATAAAAAAGTGATTTTATGAAACCTGACAGAATATCCGATTACAATCTTAAAAACTTTCACAGACACAACTAAAAAGTATAAAATAAAAAAAAGCATTTGTGAGTGTGAATTCTTATAGGTATTAAACAGTACTTGGCAAAATTGATAAGTACAAAAACATTGGCGCACACTATAGGTGGTTCACATAAGTTTCTATCAATCTTATTTCCGATTTGAGCTTTCCTAAAAAGATCCACTTTTCACGATATAGCAAGCGCCAAATGTTTTTATACATATCTATCTGGCCAAGTTCTGTTTAATACCTATAAGAATTCACACTCACAAATGTTAAGCACAGGCTCTACGTGGTAAAGAATCTATGTAGGCAGAGGAGAAATTATTTTGAAATTTTTAGTTCATTTTAAAAACATTTTAAATTAAAAACATTTTTTATTCTATTTTCACGTAAAGTGCCAAAAATTGTGAATTTTTGTATGGGAACCCCACAGGTGGGGTCTTAGGGGCAGAGCTGTTAATTTTGATTAGTAATTAGTAATTGATTGATTAGAAATTTTTTTTAATTACTAATGATTATTTTAATTGCTTTCAAGAAAAAGCAATTACTAATTGATTACGATTAGAAAAAATCAAAAAAAAAATCAAAAAAAATCAAAAAAAAATAAAAAAATCAAGAAAAAATCAAAAAAATCAAAAATAATCAAAAGTAATCAAAAACGGCTTTTTTTGATTACTTTTGATTTTTTTGATTTTTTCTTGATTTTTTTTAATTTTTTTTATTTTTTTTTATTTTTTTTAATTTTTTTGATTTTTTTTGATTTTTTTTGATTTTTTTTGGATTATTTTAAAGTTTTGTTGTTAAAAGTATAAACATCTGTGTATCTTTGTATGCAAATATATACACCTACTTACACTTTGGGGCTCATTGATTTCTAGAATGAACCTTGATCGCTAAGTATATGTACATATGAGAAAAAATGCCAGGTTTGATGGTTATATGCGTTGTAGTGGTGAAAATTTGTCCCTTTTATATCTAAACGGGTAGTGTCGTGCATTTCTCGTTTAACCCTTATGTCAACGGCAACATACCTGGGTATGTTTTGCGTTTTCAAAACGCTGTAGCTCTTAACTGGATAATCGGATCGACTTGAAATTTCGTGATATCCTAGCGAAAACTGTTTTACGCAATAGTCCCAATTTTGGTTAGGATTGGATCATCTGTTTGGTAGATAAAGCCCATTTGCAAAGTTGCACCCTTACGTCAACAGCATACATACCTGGGTATACCATACCATATGTATAGTAAAACGCATGCAAATATGATAATATTTGAAAAGTATAGTTTATTTTGAGTGAAAAAAATAGGAAAAATTTAAAATTATTGAAATTCAATTACATCTATCGCATTGCGGCAAGTCTTTGGAATGCTCTGCGCACACTGGTTTGTTGCATAATGTGCATGCTTTACGAGTAGGGCGTCGTTTGGAGCAGATGTAGCAATTCCCCTTTACTTTTAGGCGTCCCGTACTATCACGCTCCTCCGCTTCATGTGCTCCAGCATCCACAACTCGGATGGGCCTACCTATCATGGCTTCGATGGCGTTGCGCGTTGAAAAAACTCTGGATATTCTGCTGTTATTCGCCCTTCTCTCTATTTCTGGCTTGCATAGTTGCTCACTTAGCTGATGGAGAAACATCCTACGGCGGCTTGTATATGACTTCAGGTGAGTGTTGTTGTCAACGTATATTATGTATGCAGCAACGTCCACAATATTATAAAAGAAAGCCAAACGCCATCTATTTGTGCGCCGCTTGGTACTATATTCGGACAAGCACATGTCCATGCTATCAACTCCACCTTTGGTTTTGTTGTAGTCCAATATAAGCAATGGCTTCTTCTTAGGACCTGCCGTTTCTGTTCTTACAGGTTGTGGTTGTATCGAAGACCAAACATTACCATCTCTGGCAGTAAAATATTCCCCAGTTTCAATTGGTGCATCTTCAAGTTCTTCATCAGAATAACTGTCGTCCTCTGGGTCATATTCTGGTAACGTGGGCTCTTCTAAGTCTGAGTCATCACCACCAATATCACCTACACATTCATCTAAAGCCTCGTCACCAACTACTGAATCGTGGTCACTTATTTCTTCTTGGCTCTCTTCAAGCGTTTGACGAATATATGCTTGCTGTTCTTCGTACGAAAGTGCGCTTAGTTGTCGTGGAGTAAGCCATTCACCATCTGCCATTTCACTTTGATTTTATTTTTTTATTTCCACAAAATAAACAGAAACGTCCTTTCACTTCGAATCATACGTACATGATAAAATCCGTAATACTGGTAAACCCTATTTTATACTTTTTAGCGCAGGTACTAGCGATTTTTATCGATATAACGTATATTATCGATATAACTCAAATGTGTGAGTATATTACAAGGCGAATTCATACAAGCCCAGCCAGCAAGGTACCGTACATTTTACGAACATTGCGATTTACGAGCTATTCTCGAATAAAAAAACAATAACAAAAGAAGCTTTTCTGTCACGTCAAACAAAAAAATTAAAATAAAAAATTTCAAACAAAAAATTTTGAACGAAAATTTTCAAACTGATATTTTAAAAGTAAGTATGTTTGTAAAATATCTAATTAAAAACACAAATAACATAAAATATATCTTTTAAATTATTACTAGCGTGCTGGAAGGTGGATTTGCGGAAAAAGAAAAAGGGACAGAGAAAGTAGCTGCTATTCTGGGATCTCGGGATGCCCTCTGGGTTGTATGACCCACTATTTATAAGTTGTGATGCCTAACATGTAAACCAATATCAGTACTTACACGCTGGCAAAAAGGTATACAATTTTATTATTTAATAAAAAAAACTTTATACCTAAAATTTAGGTTTGTTAATTTGCATTATTTTTCGCATTGAAATCAGTGGCAGTCTAGAAAGTCGGTTTTTCTATCGAAAATTAATTGTATACGAGTACATTTACGATAAAAAAACGGACGTAAAAAGATTCATATACGAGTGCTTTTTCGATACTTTTACGACAATCGTAGGCAAAAAACATTTCAGAGCGAACCCGGATTCGTAGGTTTTCTTCGAGAAAACGTCAGTTTACGAGCTCGTTTACGATGATTTTGCTGGCTGGGAGGTGGCGGCGGGAAGATATATGTATTGAACTTTTTTATCCTCAATCGCAAGCGTAATGTCAGACTCGTATGTTTGTTTGCGGCGAAATCACGATTTTGACAGAATCCATTAAAATTACAAAAACAAAACGCATGAGCAATTTTACTTATATGCTGGTGCGGCCACCTGTATAAATTCGCCTTGAGAATATTAATAAAAAAAATCTGAATCGCAAGCGATTAGTTGAACCGCATGCCATTTGCCATACAAAACGTATGTACATACCCGGGTGTGTTGCTGTTGACGTGCGTAAAAAAGTTCTGCTGTTGACATAAAGCTTAAAACCCTATGGGTACGGTCGGCTAGTTCTATTCGAACACTTATAAGTATGTATGCTACACAAAGTAAAACGTAATTACGTAATCATGGTAGCTTGTAATTGTTGTTGCTTTTCTATCTTGTTCACTAATAATAAAACATAGAATAATTTAAGAAAAATTATTCACAAACGGTGAAAAGTCCACCAAATTTTCAAAGATTCTCAAATTAATGACCACAAACTCATAACATACTTACGTGGTAAAATAACAATAAGCTGGCAATAATTTCAACGCAGCTTGGTGTAAGAGGTACACACTGCGGGCTTAGAAATTCCTAATCCCCTTGGTTCTTGGTCATAACATACGTACTTACATATTAATCGCAGGACACAGCGGAAAAAGCCACCCTGTGAAAATAAGCTGGCAGCTGTCAGTAAAATGATGTCGCTCTAGTTGTCGATGAGGTAGGATAAAAACAAAAAACTAATAAAATGAATACATACTAAGTGAACATGATGGATATAAGCTGGCAATAATTTCAACGCAGCTTGGTGTGAGAGGTACACACTGCGGGCTTAGAAATTCCTAATCCCCTTGATTCTTGGTCCGATGACCAACAATAGGTGATGAAAAATTATATATACAAAGCCATTTGACAAGGCCGAAATTACGTGTACATACCCGGGTGTGTTGCTGTTGACGTGCGTAAAAAAGTTCTGCTGTTGACATAAAGGTTAAAACCCTATGGGTACGGTCGGCTAGTTCTATTCGAACACTTATAAGTATGTATGCTACACAAAGTAAAACGTAATTACGTAATCATGGTAGCTTGTAATTGTTGTTGCTTTTCCATCTTGTTCACTAATAATAAAACACAGAATAATTTAAGAAAAATTATTCACAAACGGTCAAAAGTCCACCAAATTTTCAAAGATTCTCAAATTAATGACCACAAACTCATAACATACTTACGTGGTAAAATAACAATAATTCCCACAGAGCCAAATTTTTGCATACAGCTTAGGTTTACCTCAAAATTCCTCATCGATTCCATGTGTGCTAAAAAAGTTATTCGACGTTAAAGGTCAAATTTTAGATTTTTTGAAAATTTACCTAAGACCAAGTTGTAGACCTGGAAATTCTCTACACATGTAGTCCTGGCATTTTTTTTACTAAGGTTAACCAGTTCTTATATATCGCGCACTGTAAATTGGAAATTATATGAAAATATATTCCACGTATGGACTTTTCAGGATTTTTTCGAAACATTTAGTATGCGTAGAAAAATTTTCTTTTACCGTTTATTTGTCGCGAAGTTCCCCATCGACAATGAAAATAGTTATTTTTGTAAAGCCTATAGTTGTCGAGCTAGAGCCAGCTTTTCTCCATGCATTATATCAAAAAATACTATTCAGGTAAATTTAGTTTATCTTGTTTAACAAAAGTTCCGACTGGAATTGATTCTAAATTTTGGTGTCTGAATTTTGGCTCTCTTGATAAATGTCTTAAGTTTTCTGAAATTTTGTTTTCTGTATTCGTGGGGGAGCCAAAAAAAGATCTCTCTTTGGGCTTGGAGCCCAAAAAATACTCAAAATAGCTCCATTTTTTTAGAATTGTGGTAAACTGTCGTTAGAATAAAAATTCAACAAAAAACGCATTTTGAAAATGCAAGAATATGGCGTCCATGGATGCGTTTATGAAAAAAAATTGTATTGCGTTTTCCCAAAAAATTTAAATTTAGAGTTACTTCTTTTTACAATAAAACGTGCGATATATACTACCCCTAACTACTAGTTAACTTCTTTTCATATACTACTTTAAAAAACAAGTCAAGTTCAGAGAAAAAAATAATATTTATGTGGCGCCTTTAAAATCGTGAACCGAATGAAATTCAAATTGTGCGAGAGCCCAGACCCACCAGACATAACTTATTTTCTGAAGGATGAAACCATTACCCCTGGATAGTCCTCCCCGAATCTAGAGCGACTGTGAAAATGTC
The DNA here is from genome assembly GCA_964058755.1 of Campiglossa producta. Lineage (NCBI taxonomy): Eukaryota > Metazoa > Arthropoda > Insecta > Diptera > Tephritidae > Campiglossa > Campiglossa producta. The sequence continues at coordinate 128,793,458 of CAXKVI010000001.1, read as the reverse complement.
TAAGCTGTAACCATGTCCGGTGCTTAGGAATCAGGGGTCAAAGTCGCCCAATTTCGAAATCGATTTCACTTGTTTTATAAAGGATGATTTTTACATATTTGTCGTAGAATGCCACCCTGAGTTAGTATTTAGCGTTTTTAGACTCGTAACAAAATCCCGGCTCCAACAGACACCCCTAGCTTGCGGATTTTCCTATGGAAATTAGTTCCGTCTTAACAATTTATCGGATTTGGCCAACTTTGGCTCTTTCTAAGTACCAGGCATTTTTAGACTTCGTCCCATGACAAAAACTTCTGCCAGACACCTCCAAACTGGGGAATTTTCATATTTCTCACTGCGCTCTCACATGTTTAAGCGGGGTTTCCAACTTTGGCTGTTTTTAAAAGACGGATGTTTACACATATGTCGTAAAACACTGCCCCTAAGTAGAATCAGGCATCCTCAGACTTTGTCTCATGACAAAAACTGCAGCCAGACACCTCAAATATCGGGAATTTTCTTTCATTTTTACTGCCCACTAAAACAAATGAAATCGCAGTTAGAATTAAAGGTGTCTGGCAGAAGTTTTCGCCATGGGACGAGGTCCAAAAACGCTTAGTTCTACTTACTGGTAGTGTTCTACGACACATTTGTAAAGATCCGCCATTTAAAAACAGCCAAAGTTGGACAAATCCGCCTAAACAAGAGAAGTACCAGTAAAAATGAAAGATAATTCCCGAGCTTTGAGGTGTCTGGCAGAAGTTTTTGCCTTGAGACGAAGTCTAAAAACAACTGATGCTAATTTAGGGTAGTGTTCTACGACACATGTGTGAAGATCCGCCATTAAAAATAGCCAAAGTTGGGCAAACCCGCTTAAACAAGAGAAATAGCAGTAAAAATGAAAGAAAATTCCCGAGCTTTGGGGTGTCTGGCAGAAGTTTTTGCCTTGAGACGAAGTCTAAAAGCAGTGTTCTACGAAACATTTGTAAAGATCCGCCATTTAAAACCAGCCAAAATTGGACAAACCCGCCTAAACAAGAGAAATAGCAGTAAAAATGAAAGAAAATTCCCGAGCTTTGGGGTGTCTGGCAGAAGGTTTTGCCTTGAGACGAAGTCTAAAAACACCTGATGCTAATTTAGGGTAGTGTTCTACGACACATGTGTGAAGATCCGCAATTTAAAAATAGCCAAAGTTGGGCAAACCCGCTTAAACAAGAGAAATAGCAGTAAAAGAAAAGTAATAGCAGAAGTTTTTGCTTTGAGACGAAGTCTAAAAACACCTGATGCTAATTTAGGGTAGTGTTCTACGACACATGTGTGAAGATCCGCCATTTAAAAGTAGCCAAAGTTGGGCAAACCCGCTTAAACAAGAGAAATAGCAGTAAAAATGAAAGAAAATTCCCGAGTTCTGTGGTGTCTGGCAAAAGTTTTTATCATGGGACGAAGTCTAAACACATCTGATACTACTAAGGGGTAGTGTTCTACGACACATGTGTCCGTCATTTAAAATCGACCAAAGTTGGACAAACTCGCTTGAACAAATGAAAGCGAAGTAAGAGTAACAGAAAATTCCCCGAACTCGCTTAAACAAATAAAAGTGAAGTAAGGGTAAAAAAAATCCCCGAGATTTGAGGTGTCTGGCTGAAGTTTTTGTCATGGGACGAAGTCTGAAGATGCCTGATTCTACTTTGGGCCAGTCATGAGACAAAGTCTAAAAAGGCCTGATTCTACTTAAGGGTAGTGTTCTACAAAAAATGGGGTACTTAGAAAGAGCAAAGAAGCATAGAAAATCCGCGAGCTAAGGGTGTCTGGTTGCAGCCGGGACATTCTTACGAATCTAAAAATGCTTGATACTAACTCTGGGTGGTATTCTACGACAAATATATGAAAATCACCCTTTATAACATAAGTGAAATCGATTTCCAAATTGGGCGACTTTGACCCCTGATTCCTAGGCCCCGGACATGGTTACAGCTTGGAAATTTTCACAGTCCTTCTAGATTCGGGGAGGACTATCCAGGGGTAATGGTTTCATCCTTTAGAAAATAAGTGATGTCTGGTGGGTCTGGGCTCTCGGTCTTTTTCAAGTGATCCAAATTTTGTAAAAAATCAACCGTCATGTCACGGATTTTGTTCAAATTCGGTTTACACGTAGGGACCAAGGCAAATTAAACAAGGTAGAATTGACAACTGAAATATTTTGTTTTTGTAGGAGTTTTTCCTTCAAAAAATGTAAACAACCGTATTAACCATTTGCCACCCAAGCACAGTTTTTGTGTCCCATACAATTGTTTTATTGAAAAATTAGATAGCATTTGTTCATACCAAAAAATTATCAATACCGCGAAATATGCTAGCCCAAACAGTAACGGAGTAACTTTGGCCCCTTTGGAATCTACCTCTTTTCGGACCTTTGCGTTATAAAAATGGCGAGTATTGAATATTTGCCGATTTCCGCCGATGGCACCACAAGAAGGTTGTCGCCAAAGTGTCGCAGAAACTGGTGGATTGGTTTCCATTATAGTTTTTTATACTGAAGTCAAAACCAGGGTACCGTCTTATCAAGGAAAATATGTGTCCGCGAAATGAAGTAATCAATTTTAAAAAACAAGTACAAACTTGTTGGGAACCGGTTCTGGACTTTGAAAGGGTTTCGTTTTTTTTTTTTTATTAAAATATCGATTACGATTTAGTTTTCGGTTTCGAGAAATTAATCGGCTTCGCTGTTGCTGTTGTAAGAGGGACGTGACGGACCAAACAGAGTTGTACGGTCAATGCGTCTATCTCTCACAGCTGCCGAACCACCTTATGCTACTATTCCCATTGTCGATTTCATCAACCCTGTGACCGTGGTTGAAATGGATTTTAGTCGCCTCTTGCGACAGGCATTCCACTACGGGCATTATCTAAACCCCTAACCCACAGGGGCCATGCTCGATTTTAATCGCTAACAGTTTCGTTTTCGGTCTAAGATCCAATTAAAAAAGATTGGACCATTCATATTAGCTAAAATGTGCCAGAGTCTAGCTAATCTGAACTCTAAACTCTACTTAAACGTGCAAGGAACTGAGGCAAGTGGTATTGTATTTATATGAAACAATTTGCTATTTCTGCACACTATTGAAAAAATTTTAAAATCTTAAGCAGAACGGGTTAATATTTTTTTTCATTTGACGGGAAAACTCCTACAGAAAAGAGAGAACTGCCAAGTTCGCTATTACTTTGTTTAATATACTTTGGTAGGGACTATAAATTGATTTGACACGTATTTTTTGTTTTGCCATTTTTTCGATATTCTTCGGAGATATGATCTGTCAAAATTTGGAATTTTTCTTGAAGTAATGAAAACATGTACCTACTCAATCCATCATATCTCGGCTTGTACTACTGCTACAAACTTCAACTTGAGCACATTTGAAAGCTAATGAATCAGGCTTTGCGTTTCTTAGTAAATTTTTTTGCATTTTGCAATTTTTTTATTTTTATTATAATAATTGCATTTTTAACATTGCAACTACCCACAACATTTTTCGTTCTAAATAACAGCATTCGATTCCTTATTAAATTCTCTACAAAATCAATATATTTCAAAAATGGGGTCTACATACGGACTTTTACTAAAATACATATTTATAAGACTTACTCTATATTTTTGCAAGAAAAAAAAAATTTATCAAATTTTTTAACAAACTTTTTTTGTAGTATAACATTGAGAGGTAATGCTATCCAAGTGAGATTTATTAGAAAGGAGCGAGGTCGAACGGCCTTGAAATCTAAACTAATGGTTGTTTCAAGCAGAAATTCTGCGACTTCATTCTCCGTACTTGGTTAGTGTGTTATGTTAACTAAAATACCACTATCCTTCTTTTGGTAAACATATATATTATGCATAGTAGACTAGGATGGAACTTTATTTTATGACTTTGACTTGACAAAATAAGAAACAGGAAGAAAATAGATTCACGCAGTTTCATCCTTGTATATTAGTGAAACGTACGAATAGTAATAAAGTTACTCTAATAATTTCTAAAAAGCGTTCGCTTAATAAAAATTGGATAATGCCTAAAACATTAGAGAAATAGGAGAGGCGATAGATGCTTCAATCCACAAAGGCTGAATCCGCATCCAAAAACAAAGATTCTGTCGTATTTTTTATTTTTATTTTTTTAACAAAAAAATTCGAAAACCAAATTTTCAAGGGGTCCAACTTCGAACTTCGAAAGCCCGTAACTTAGTTTTAGAGACTAACTTCGAAAAAAGGGGAACGCCATCTTTTTACTTATGTCTTTTAATCTCTTTAAGAAAGTTGATTTGATCTAATACAAAAAAAAAAACAAAACACAGTTACTTATTACGATATCAAATTTATAATTGTTTCTTGTATTCAATGTTGGTTGTAATTTTTATACCTTTCATGAACAAGTATGAGAAGAAGAAGAAAAGATAGACCCACTAATAAGTATACCGTTATGATCAGGACGATGAGCTGATACCATTTAGCCATGTCCGTCTGTCCGTCTGTTTGTACGCAAACTAGTCCCTCAATTTAAGAGATATCTCGATGAAATTTGTTATTTTTTCATGGAAAATGTCGATATTGAAAATCAGTAAGATCGGACCAATAGTACTCATAGCTCCCATACAATCGATAGTTCCGATAAAGGGATTTTGGGCTATAACTCCTGTTATTTAAAAGGTAGAAACGTAACTATTGCTCTTTTTGCGTGTACAATGTCTACAGTAGGGTTGGCCTAATTTGCCACATAGCCCCTATACAATGGATTGCATCCTTTATATATCAGCGTAAGCGCGTTACTCCTTTATAGTGTGTTCATGCTTCAAATAACGTGACTCATACTCATGAAAGGTATAAAGCCTTCGGCACAGCCGACGACAGCCTTTTCCTTACTTGTTCCTTATTAAAATTTTACAAGCAAGCCATTAAGCATATGAAAGGGAATGATATTGCATGGTTTGCACAGAATTTAGAATTAGAAATGCATAATTATATCTATCCAATTCATAGTATTAGCTCTCAATGTTATAATACAAAAAAAGCTTGTTAAAAAATTTGTGTTACATTTTTCTTTTATTATTATGGTAATACTGTAAATATTACAGTATTTACTGTAAAATTGGCAGTAAAAACATGTAATTTTTGAAAAATATCAATTAATGATAGAGTCCACTTTCAATTTTACAGTAATTCATGCCAATATGATAGTATATTCGAAGAATGATAGGGGGTTACTTTCAAAATTGATATTACCCACTGTTGGACGAAAAATTACAGGGTTTACTATTAATTTGACGGCCGTTTCTTATAGATTTTTTTTCAGTGTATAATAAAATTAAAAAAATTGCCAGATGCAAAAAAATTAATAAGAAACGCAAAGCCTTATTCATTAGCTTTCAAATGAGCTCAAGTTGAAGTTTGTAGCATTAGTACAACCTAGATATGATAGATTGAGTAGGTACATCTTTTCATTAGTTTAAGAGAAATTCCAAACTTTGACAGATCATATCTCCGAAGAATATCGAAAAAATGGCGAAACAAAAAATACGTGTCAAATCAATTTATAGTCCCTACGTGTAAGCCGAATTTGAACAAAATCCGTAACATGGCGGTTGAAATTTGGATCACTTGAAAAAGAAACGCTCATATGGTGGTCGAGGAGTTAATTTCTTCGACATACACATCTCTACATTAAAATACGGAGCTCCATAGCATGATCCAACCAGTATCGTTAAATCATGGTCCATAGTATGCAGAAAACTTAATTTTTTTATCTGACCCCTGTAGGGAAAATCTTTAGTTCAAAGCTAGTTCGCTTCTAGTGCGTTTGGAAACTCCACTAGTTCGCCTTCTATCCACGGTTGCCGTTTGCCTAAAATTTTTATTTTGCGTACCAAAATTCGTACCAAACCGAAAAAAACGTACCAAAATAATTTGCTAGCCAAACAATATAACATTTATTAAAACAATTTTAAGCAGTTTTTTTGCTGCAGAAATTTAACAAAAAAACGGGTTTAATATATATATTACATATATATATTAGGGTGATTCAAAAAAAGGTCGACTTGGTCTTACCTCCTAAAAAGTTAGGTATTGATGAGAAAATAAGCCTTGCAAAAAATTTGCGCTCTAACTTAATCCTTAGGAGTGGCTTTTTTTTCGCCCTTTTCCATACATTTTTTATGGGAAAAATGGAATTTTTTTCAAAGTGAATTTTCTTTTAATTTTTGAAACTTTTTTGAAATTATTTTTACATACTCTTAAAGTTGAAGCTTCCAAAATGGTAAGCCATGTACGATTATCTTAACTTTTAAGATAATTACAGCCATTTGAAAATGACTGACTTTTGTACTATTGCACACACATACACAGTAACACGAATAAAATCTAGTAAATTTTAAATGGCTGTAATTATTTTAATAGTTAAAATAATCGCACATGGCATACCATATTGGAAGCTTCAAAGCTTCAACTTTAAGAGTATGTAAAAATATTTTGAAAGAAGTTTAAAAAATTTAAAGAAAATTCACTTTGAAAAAAATGCCATTTTTCCCCATACAAAATGTATGGGAAAGGGCGAAAAAAAATAGCCACCCTAAGGGTTAAGTTAGAGCGCTAATTTTTTGCAAGGCTTATTTTCTCATCAATATTTAAAGTTTCAGGGGGTAAGACCGAAATAAAAACCATTTTTTTTTTATTTGAATCACCCTAATATATATGTACATATCGACGTGCCATACGAAAACTAACACTTTTCAAATATTTTACGAGACCTAACTAACACTTTTATTTTGTTTCTGACGAAAAATAACACTTTCAATGTGTATCTGACGAAAACTATCACTTTTATTTTGTGTCTGACGAAAACTAACACTTTCGGCTAGTACATTTTCTTCAGAGAAATAATGAAAGTGTTACTTTTCGTCAGACACAAAATAGAAGTGTTAGTTTTCGTCAGACACAAAATAAAAGTGTTAGTTTTCTTCGGACACAAAATTTTAGTGTTAGTTTTCGTATGGCACGTCGATATTTATGTAGTCCATAAAAGTTCGAAGTTTATGCTCAAATGTTTAACCGTGTAAAATTTAGAAAAATTAGAAAAAAGGTTTCGAAAAATAAAATTCTTTTTTATTAATTATTATTGACGAGATTGTGCTCTAAATTGCAAAATGATCAAATGTACGAATATGGTGTCCATGGATGTTTTTGAATTTTATTTTTATCATCAAGTTCAATGAAAAATATAATTTTGTATTCGTTTTCCCAAAACCTTTAATTTACAATTACCTTCATCTGTTTATGTCGATCGGTGATGACTCGCAAGAAGCATACGATGAATGTCAGTGTTGATCTCTTTAAAGGGGTTAAACTTCTCTCTCTTTGTTTTCGGATATCCTATGAATAGGCTAACTGTGCCCTTTTATGGGTGAACTCGTACCTACCGTCGAGTAGAAAGTGGGAAATCACCCCGGGCACGGGATTTTTGAGTTGGCCATAAAACTCTGATAATTGGCAAACATTTACAGTTTTGCATGATTCAATAATTTGTGTACAATACTTTTCCCATATTCTTTCATACTTGCCCTTTGTAATCAACTACACTACTAAAACACAAATGCATATTTACCTTTATTTGTATAAACATATATGAAACTTTTACACCAAGACTGATTATTTCCAGGCAATTACACAGGATAAACAGGATTTACGCAACATGTATGAATGTCCTTTATATAAGACACGCACACGTGGGCCTACTTACGTTTGGACTTTTAATCTAAAAACCAAAGATAAGCCTGGCAAATGGACGCTCGCCGGTGTGGCTTTATTATTACAAACTTAAATAAAATTATTGCTGTTTTTATTAAACTATTTATTTAAGTCTAGCAAATTATTAACCAAATATGATTTTGAACCACAGCTGTTTTTGAGTCTTCGAACCGAAAGCCGCTAAATAAAAGTGATTCGGTTCGGTTCAAAATTAGAATCAATTTTAGAGAGATACAAGTTTCATGCCTCAGACATAAATTTTCCTAAAAATTACAACAACTACACTCACTAGTATTTGATGTATTGTCCAAAGTAGATAAAGGAAGGCAGAAGGCATACCCAAGAAAAAAATCTTTCCATTTTGCGCTGTTGTCAAAATGCGCTCAATTCCAGCCAATTGCCAGCCATTATAAAGACCGATTGGTTGAAAATCACAAAGTTTGACAGAGCATTGGTAAATTTTGACAGTTATCGTGGAGAATATGAACGTCAAATTAACCATAGTCAAATTGGTTATCAAAATTTTGACAACCAATTATGTGAGGACAGGAAGTACATGCATTCCTGTTGACATTCATATAATTTCACATAAATTTATGCAGTGGCGTGCCTACGAGTATCATCTGAGGCAAGCCCCAGTCTTTATAACCCCAACGAAAGCACTTACTGTTGCCAGAGAACATTTCAGACAAAGAAGAGTTCAGGATATTTATCGACTTTTGCAGACGGGGAAAATTTTAAACTTTTAGGTTCCGCTAATAGGCACGTTATTGTTTGCAGATTTTGTAAGCTTTTCCAATCCAAGGGAAACGTTTTATTCGCACTATTTCCCATTTAGGTACATTGCAAGCTAAGAAATCTTGAATACCTATATATTTTAAGTTTTATAGTGCCTAGCAAATAAAAAAAAATTACAGCACCTACCGCTATTGAATTCTTTTTTTCTACTTTAAAATATGCGCCAATAATTTTTGAGTAGCGCGCTTTGCACTTTAAAATTGTAGATACATACATAAACAAATTTCATTTTCGTTTTATCGTAAGCATTTATAGCGTACGGTAACACCAGCCAGAAGCCAGCTTCAAAGTTTCATATAAAATTACTTCCAAATTCAAAAAAACAATTGCTTCAGCACGCAGATTCGTACTGGTTTTGAAAGCCCCGTAAAAGCCAATAAGTAAAAGCGAGATGGCCGTCATTGCCTAGGAGGTTAAAGGCTGTTTTAAGTAAGTAAGTAAGAGATGGCCATCACGCACTGAAATAATTTTATGTAAATGAGCTATCAGCCGGCAGGTGGCACGAAAAGCTGTAGGTATGTTTCCATGCTATTAACAGCTATTAGGTAGTAGGTGGCAGGCAGGGAAATAAAAACCGGATATCCTTTTAAGAAGCCAAATGAACATACATATTGTAGCTCATAGGGGATTAGCTAGGCAAGCCGGGCTTTTCGGCTTATATGGAAGGCACGTCACTGAATTTATGTCCACTCGCGTTATTAAACAAGACCTTCCATATGAAAACGTCTAATTCAAAATGCTGGCTAGTCTCGGATTTCGCTCAAACTTTGAGGGACACTTCTTTAGGGTCCTAAAGGATCAAATTTACACACATTAATTTTTATAACCACTGGTTTCGGACTGGTGGAATTTCAAAGTTTGAAAAACGTTATTTTTAGGCTTATTCTATTATAGCTGTAAAAATGTTTCTATTAGAGATACCCTTACATTCGATAGGGCGTTTTAAAGGTAAAAGAGAGTAGTCTTGATCACCTAATTTTACTTATAAGTAAGTATACTTACTTACTTAAAATAGCCTTTAACCGCCCAGGGGATCTTGGCCGTCCAACATGTTCCCCCAGTCGATTCTTTGTTAAGCCAACTTGCGCCAATCGGAGATACCACGTGTTCTCAGATCTGCCTCCACTTGGTCCTGCCATCGGAGAAGTGGCCTCCCTCTTACCAGCTCCTCGCCGCCGCATTTGAATAACTCAGAGGGCAGGCCATCAGCGCCCGCCGCTTTATTCTTTTTTAGCCTATTCGAACCTCGTTATAGTCGGGTTGTGGAACTTCAATTCCATCGTCTTCGATTGTGAGGTTGGGCTCGTCCTCTTCTCTGATTTGTTGCTCTGTTCCTCCGTTTAAAAGGGTAGAGGAGTGATCCCTCCATAACCTTAGTACTCTCTGAATATCTGCCACCAGATCGTCATTGTCATTTTTACAGGAGTTTGCCCTGGGTTTGAAACCTTCCGTCATTCGTCGAACAAAGAAATACGCCGCAATTTTCACTACAATAACATCTGGAGGTGGGGCCGTGTGTAGAAGTCCACGCAAGTGGGGAAAGCTTCTGATCGCCATTCAACTGAGAATGGCCAGAGCGATTCTTCTATGTGCGGTCCAAGCAGCTCACTACGTCCGGAAAAGCCCACGTATCTCTGGATAGCCACTGAACACCCGTTCAGGGGTGAACTAAAGTGAGAAGGCGACAACCCATTGTGTATCAGTACAAGTGTGGAATCTTCTGCATAAACGTCAAATTTTCAAAGTGAGTTTAACACCTGATGATCAGAGTTGCTTTTTGGAAAATAGTATCATTTAGCGCCGAGTTGCATTCGATTTCGTAAAAAAATTAGTAGTAAATAAAGGGGTAATAGTTCTCTAAATTTATAAAAATAATAGTTGAAAACTTCTTAAGTCTGGTTTTCATTAGGTAAAATTTTGATAATTTCTATCGACTTTATCGAAAAATGCGGTATTTGTCTACTTTAGCTGTCAACTGGCTTTCAGTGAAAAGTTATGGTCAAAAAACCGAAAATTGACCCGGGTTCGATACCAAAATTGGGGCGGAATCCATGGTATTTATGTGCAGAACATCTTTCTGAGCTGGCAGCCTTCGGCCGCCCTTATAACCTGGGCTACGCCATCCCAAGTCCGGGGTGTTGCCTGAACCGTGCCACGGCACGCACTTTTTTTTGACGTTTTTAGGCGCAGTCTAATGTAAATACAACAACCACATGAAAACTTGAAACTTGGATTGCAAATATCTCCTCAGAGAAGCAAAATATTAAAAAAGCGATTCCGGATTCGTGATCCTGAGGCCAAAGTCCGCCTTTTGAGCCCCCTCCCATAATTTTAGCTAATTTATTAGCAGTTGACAGCTTAAGTAGACAAATACCAAATAAGCAACCGAATCTTGATAAAGTCGATGAAATTTGACACCTTTTGACCTAATGAAAACCAGCCTTTAGAGTTGTAATTTATAAAGTTTATTTTACATTTTGAACTTGTAGCACTCTCTTTTCAGAAATTATTTGCTACTTCTTAGAATTTGTAAAGATTTAAAAACGTACTGCAAAAGGCAACAAAAAAATTGAAACTGCTAACATGTCACGACAGGCCAATTGCATTATGCTGGCGAAATTCCACGGCCTTAATTTTGATAGGTACTTGGTTTATAAATTGAAAACAATCTATCTAAAAAAATTGTGTTCTCATTTTCTGGTTTCTTATTTCGAACATTAAAATTTTTCCTGTAAAATAAATAAAATTTAATCGTTTTAAGTTTTGTATTTTTTGCAAATAAAAGTGTAAGTTTAAAGATTCGCTTAAAAATTTCCCTACAAATTGGAATGAAAAAGTTGTGCAACACAGCAACACTTTTTTGCAAACAAGAACCCTGTCTCATTGTTTTGCGGTCCTGCACAAAACCCTGGTTTGCAGAAACCACAACAGCAACCCAGATTTTTGACATGGATGTGTGTTTTGAAAATTGTGATTTGACGTTGAAGTGTGTTTTGACATTTCTGTCAAAGCTACATTTCACACTTTATGTTATACACAATGCGACAACCTGACAAGGCCACTCCGACATAATCGGTTTGAGGGCTTGCCACGGGACTTCATCAGCAGCGTCTGTCACCATGAGGTGCGGCTGCAAGCGGGCGTCTGTCTTGAACCAAGCTATATAAATGTGTAATTTAAATCCAACCCCCCGAGAAACGGGTTGTGCGTAGGGTTTGGGACCCACCACATAAAAACAAACTTCCAATGAGATCCGTAATTCACGCCTCGGATATGATAACTCACTCTTTAGATAACGACCACTGCAAACGAAATAGGAATATGATTAAGGAAATCAGGGCATGTTCTTCGAATGTCCGAACCCTTAGCAGGGAAGGTGACGATGCCCGCCTAGTTGGGATCCTCAAACAGGCAAAAGCTGACATCACCGCTATACAAGAAATGCGATGGACGGGGCAAGGTTATAAGACCATCCAAACCTGCAATGTCTACTGGAGCGGCCACACTAATGAGCGCAGATTCGGCGTCGGGTTTGTGGTGGGAAAGAGGCTTGTGAAACAGGTAGTGTCTTTCACAGCCGTGAACGACCGTCTCGCCACAATCCGAATAAAACTACGATTTTTCACCATATCGTTTATCTGTGCGCACGCACCGACAAGGACAAGGACGACGTGGAAAAAGATACATTCTACGCGAAATTAAAAGAAACTTATGAGCGCTGCCCCCGTCATGATATCAAAGTCGTGCTTGGCGACTTTAACGCCAGGGTGGGCAAAGAGGGTATATTTGGCCCCACTGTCGGAAAGTTCAGCCTCCATGAAGATACTTCGCCGAATGGATACAGGCTGATCGACTTCGCCGGTGCAGGAAATATGGTCCTAGCCAGCACCAGGTTCAAGCATAAAAAGATCCATCAAGCAACATGGCTATCGCCAGATCGGAAAACACGCAATCAGATCGATCACTTTGTGATAGACGGACGGCATGCTTCCAGCGTTATGGACGTACGTACGATGCGGGGTCCACACATCGACTCCGATCACTACTTGGTAGCAGCCAAAATTCGTACTCGCCTAAGTACAACGAAAGAGGCACCACAAAAAACGCAAGGAAAGCTGGACGTCGAAAAGCTGCAGTCACAACAGAAAGCCAATGATTTCGCAGAACGACTCGCGCACCTGCTCTCTGAGAGCACAATTCAACCCAGCGGAGTGCACGAGCAGTGGGAGCATATCTCCGGATCACTTCGTACCGCAGCCGAAGAAGTAATTGGATTCCGGCAAATGCGAAAAAACACCTGGTACGATGATAGAGAGTTCAAAGACGCAATGAAAAGAAAGGACGACGCCTATAAGGCAACGTTAAGAGCGAATGCAACGAGGAGCGTGTGTGAACACTACCACAAGATGAAGAGGGAAGCGATACGGCTTTTCAAGCGAGGAAAAGGGAAGCGGAAAGGCGTGAAATCGAAGAGCTTGAAATGCTAGCCAGCAGAAGCAACGCCCGAAAATTTTATCAAAGAATTCGACGAATGACGGAAGGTTTTAACCCCGGGGCACACTCCTGTAAAAATTATAACGGCGGACTAGGGTTATGGTGGGATCACAGAGACTTCTAAACGGATGAAGCTATATCACGGCTAAAAAACAATAAAGCGGCGGGTGCTGATGGCCTGCCCCTTGAGCTATTTAAATGCGGCGGCGAGGAGCTTGTAAGGTGCATGCACCAGCTCTTGTGCAGAATATGGTCGGATGAATGCATGCCTGAAGATTGGAATCTAAGTGTTCTCTGCCCAATCCATAAGAAGGGTGATCCCGCAAACTGCGCTAACTATCGTGGAATCAGCCTTTTGAGTATCGCATATAAGGTCCTATCAAGCGTATTGTGCGAAAGACTGAAGCCTGACGTAAACCGACTGATTGGACCTTATCAGTGTGGCTTCAGACCTGGTAAATCTACCATCGACCAGTTTTTTACAATACGCCAAATCTTGGAAAAAAACCCGTGGGAAAAGGATCGACACACAACCATCTCTTTGTTGATTTTAAAGCCGCCTTCAACAGCACGAAAAGGAGTTGCCTATACGCCGCTATGTCTGATTTTGGTTTCCCAACAAAACTTATACGGCTGTACAAAATGACGCTGAACAACACCACCAGATCGGTTAGAATTGGGAAGTACCTCTCCGAGCCGTTCGAAACTAAACGAGGTTTCAGGCAGGGCGACCCCCTATCGTGCGATTTCTTTAATTTGATGCTTGAGAAAATAATACAAGCTGCAGAACTTAACCGCGCTGGAACAATACATTACAAGAGCGTACAACTGTTGGCGTATGCCGACGACATCGACATCATTGGCCTCAACAACCGCGCCGTAACTTCTGCGTACTCCAAATTAGAAAAGGAAGCGGAAAAAATGGGTTTGGTGGTGAACGAAGGTAAAACGAAGTACCTGCTGGCATCAAGCAAAGAGTCAGCGCATTCGCGCCTTGGCAACCACGCCACTGTTGGCAGCCATAATATCGAGATAGTAAGGGGTTTTGTATACCTGGGAAGCAGCATTACTACCGACAACAATGTAAGCCTGGAAATCCATAGAAGTATAAATCTTGCAAACAAATGCTACTTTGGGCTGAGTAGGCAATTTAGAAGTAAAGTCCTCTCTCTCTACGAACAAAAACAACACTCTATAAGTCACTTATAGTACCCGTCCTGCTATATGGTGCAGAAGCATAGACACTGACAGCATCTGATGAGGCGGCTCTGGGAGTATTCGAGAGAAAAATTCTTCGAAAGATTTATGGACCCCTAAAAGTTGGCGGCGGCGAGTACCGAAGAAGATATAATGATGAGCTGTATGAGCTTTACGCAGACGTGGACATAGTTAGCGAATTAAAACCCAGCGGCTCCGCTGGCTAGGACACGTGGTGCGAGTGAACAAAGACGCTCCGACCCAGAAGGTATTTTTATCGGCACCCGCCGGTGGAAGTAGAGGAAGAGGGAGACCACCACTTCGATGGCAGGACCAAGTAGAGCACGCGGTGTCTCTAATTGACGTCAGTTGGCTCAACAAAGAACCGACTGGCGTAACATGTTGGACGGACAAAATCGCCTAGGCGGTTAAAGGCTATTTTAAGTAAGTAAGAAATAACATCTATCGACCCCATACTTTTTTTTTGTATGACTCAAGAAAATCAAAATGAGTTTGATATTTCGCTGTGACTCGCCTATCAAATTTTGTCAGTTAATTGCCAAACCGTTTAAAAAATAAATAGCGAAAAAAAAAATATTGGGTGCTGAAAAATGTTTGCCAATAAGTTAGATATAGAGGACGATAGCATTTTTTTACTTAATTCATCGAAGTATATAGGTCCTTAAGGTAAGTTCCTGCAATGAAAACTATTCAAAAATGAATGACGCAAGTGAGCCCAAAATGACGGCGACTACAAACATGCACACAGATGACTCCCGAGTCATCAAGGTAAACCTTGTTTATACATACAAAAAAAACGGTTCTGAAGGAAAACGCATTTACTGAGGACACAAATATGTCAAGTGTTTATACGAACGCACCTAAATCGACAACAAAGAAATCGTTTTGGACTAACAGTTCGCACCAGTGAATGTGAAATAAAGAAACAGCTGATTTTTATGATTCAAAATATTTGAAAAAATGTTGTACACTTACCAAACATTTTTTTAACTTAAAAAAATCAGAGTATTTAAATGCTTAAAGCGGAGACTTCAACTGTTTTCAATTTAGAATTCTTTAATAAAAAAAAAAATGTATGTAAAATTACATAAGGGCTAAGAACATGTCAGAACGAGGAGTCCAATATTTATGATAAGGGGTGTAGTACGTAAAGAGAACAGTTGCGAGATGGTTTGGCTGGTGTAAGGTAGGCCTTTTTTGACACTCGGGTAATGTAGAAACACACCGCGGAGTTGTCAGTATTGAGCCTATTAAACACTGATACGATCTGTCAATGTGACCGAGGAAAAAGCTTACCGCAGCCAAGCTCGAGATTCATTCATTCATTCATTCATTGATTCATTTATTAATCATTTTGCTTATATCTATAAAGTAAGTAGAATTACAAATAAAATTGCAGTATTACAATAGATATAAAATAAAACTAGATATAAGAAAAGATAAGGCATTCTATATGTTAAACTTTACATAGCGACGAATGCCAATTCCTCCTTTCTGAATCAACTTCCGACAAGTGCACGCGCTAGCAGAGCAGCGGGGAAAAATTTATAAAACTTCCCTCAGCAGAAAGCTGGAATAAAACAATTTGGGAAGGGTAAGTAACATGGAAAAGGTGGGAAAGAAAGGAGAGATATAGGTTTCGTTTTCATTCTAGCAGGAAACAGGAGAAATAGAGGCAACCAAAGTAGTGCAGAAGATTTCATTGCTGTCAACTAGAGCAGCACATACCGTCCAAATCACATAATTAGTTTTTCGCATTGGTTGTCCACTTCATTCCAAGTAAGTGTTTATATTAGGGGTGGGACTATTCGAATAAAAATTATTCTAATAAACAACTCTTTTATTCGACGCGAATAAAAAATTCGAATAATATGTATTCGAATTATTTATTCGTTTATTCGAATAGTTGTATTGAACTACTGGATGAAACGCAAATGGTTTGCATGTACAAATGTGTGCATATGCAGAAGTTTTGTTCAACTATTCGAATAGTTGACATCTAGGTCACTATGGGATCTATTTAAGACCATTTTGGGGTCAATTTGAGACCATTTTGGGCTAATTTGGGACCATTTTGGGGCCACTTTGAGGTCTCTTTGGGACCATTCAAAACATTCCCAAAATGACCCCAAAACCGATACATTATAAAATTATATTATTCGAATACCAAAAAAAGAATAGTTGCCAAGTATTCGAATAGTTGTTTATTCGCTATTGTCTTTTATATAATTTTATAATCTATAGGTTTTGGGGTCATTTTGGGAATGTTTTGAATGGTAAAATAGTCCATAGTGACCTAAAGCGACCCCAAGGGATCCCGAAGTGACCACAAAGTAGCCCCAAAATGTTCCCATAATGATTCCAAATTGACCCCAAAATGTTCTTAAATTGATCCCATAGTGACCTAAAGCGACGCCAAAGGATCCCAAAATGTTCCCAAAATGGTCCCAAATGGTATTAAAATGATCCCAGAGTGACCTTAAGTGACCCCAAGGTGGCCCGCAAAATGTTCCCAAAATGGTCTCAAATTGACCCCAAAATGTTCTTAAAGTGATCTTATAGTGACCTAAAGCGACCCCAAGAGATTCCAAAGTGGACCCAAAATGGTCTCAAATTAACCCCAAAATGGCCTTAAAGTGATCTCATAGTGAACTAAAGTGACTCCAAGGGATTCCAAAGTGGCCCCAAAATGTTCCCAAAATGGTCCCAAATTGACCCCAAATGTTTTTAAATTGATCCCATAGTGACTTAAAGCGACCGGAAAGGATCCCAAAGTGGCCCCAAATGTTTCCGAAATGGTCTTAAAGTGATCCCATGTATGTATGTATGTATGTATGTTAAAGTGGCTGCCTCCGCAGTCCAGGCAGAGGCTCACGTGGGCCTTAGTTTGGTCCGTTGTGATACCACGAAAAGAGCCCTAATTTCCCTTTCTGTAGATCGACCTAACCCAGCAGAACGGTCGCATCCCCCAAAAAGTTTTGTAAGAAACCTTCTGAGATATGACCGCTCCGCTGGGACGGGTCGAGGCAGGAGGCCCCAAACACACATAAAAACCTTGAAGGATCCGTCCGTCCGTCACCCCCATACAAAGTACAACGTATACGTTGCAACTCTATATGGTGATGACTGACAGACGGATCCCCCAAGGTTCCATGTGTTTAGGGCAGGAGTTCATACACTCACGAAGCTAAGCCAGCGCATTTGTCTGATGTAGCCCAGAATATCATCTATATTTGCAGATTCTAGATCCGCGAGGCATCCAAAGGAGTGTTTGCGGAGACATCGGTACCTGGTTTTCGACAGAGCGGGACAGTGGCATAGATAGTGTTCTACAATTTCTATCTCCTCCTCGTCCCTGCAGCTACGGCAGAAGTCATTTGTACAGGCCCATGAGAGCGCCATGGGTTCCCATAAGACAGTGTCCTGTAAGAAGGCCCACTAGTGGGCTAATGAATAGGCGATTCAGATGAATTACCGATTGCCGTGTAGATCCAGTGGACAACGTGGGGCTGAGCGCCATTGTGGCTTTCCTGGAGCGTTCCTCCATATTACGCCTCCAGTCCAGCCTTTTGTCAAGAATTACGCCAAGGTATTTAACCTCGGTAGAGAGTTTGATCACCCTCCCATTCAGCGATGGGGTGGTGAAATCTGGTATATTGCGTCTGCGGGTGAAGAGCACCATATCAGTTTTTTCACTGCTGATGCTGAGTCCACATTCCTCAGACCACGTTTTTGTTAGATTCAGCGCATTTTGCAAGAGTTCGCTAAGCACCGAAGGATTCTTGCCAGTAGCCGTCAGGGCTACCTCGTCTGCATAGGCAATGAACTGGCAGCCGGTGTACTTTAGTCTAGATAAAAGAGTGTTCACCGTCACCCCCTTGGGGGGTTCCTCTGTTGGCATACCTTGTAAGTGAAGAATTGCCCATTTCTTCCCGTCCATTTGCCATGGCAGATAACATACTTTCCGCGTCGGACTCCTCCGCTTCCTCCTCCGGTACCTCGATTTCCGAGTGATCCGGAGCAGCCGGAGTGGCAGCGCTCTGTGCATCACCAGGTATACGAGTGCCTCCTTATTCAAAGTGAAAACCACCCCTCTATTAGGCCCCACCGCATCCTCGACCAATTGACCGTCCAGTCCTGCTTCTGGAGAGACGGATTCCTGATCTGCATCATCTTTCTCTCAGGTTCTGCAGGGATGGCAGGAATTCATGCCCTAACTCTTGGCCGAGCCGCAATGTCCTTCCAGTCGACGACCTCGATTCTTGGCGCTGGGAAGACTATTGCAGTGGCCCCAAAATGGTCTTAAATTGATCCCATAGCGACCTAAAGCGACCCCAAGGGATTCCAAAGTGGCTTCAAAATGGTCCCACATTGGCCCGGAAATGGTCTTAAAGTGATCGCATAGTGACCTAAAAGTGGCCCCAAAATGGTCGCAAATTAGCCCAAAATGGTCTCAAATTGGCCCTAAAATAGTCTGAAAGTGATCCCATAGTGACCTAAAGCGACCCCAAGGGATCCCGAAGTGACCACAAAGTGGCCCCAAAATGTTCCCAAAATGGTCCCAAATTGACCCCAAAATGTTCTTAAATTGATCCCATAGTGACCTAAAGCGACTCCAAAGGATCCCAAAATGTTCCCCAAATGGTCTTAAGTGATCCCAGAGTGACCTTAAGTGACCCCAAACTGGCTCCCAAAATGGCCCCAAAATGGTCTCAAATTGACGCCAAAATGTTCTTAAAGTGATTTTATAGTGACCTAAAGCGACCCCAAGGGATTCCAAAGTGGCCCCAAAATGGTCTCAAATTGACCCCAAAATAGTCTTAAAGTGATCCCATAGTGACCTAAAGCGACCCCAAGGGATGCCGAAGTGACCCCAAAATGTTCCCAAAATGGTCCCAAATTGACCCCAACATGTTCTTAATTTGATCCCATAGTGACCTAAAGCGACTCCAAAGGATCCCAAAATGTTCCCCAAATGGTCTTAAAGTGATCCCAGAGTGACCTTAAGTGACCCCAAAATGGCTCCCCAAATGGCCCCAAAATGGTCTCAAATTGACCCCAAAATGTTCTTAAAGTGATCTTATAGTGACCTAAAGCGACCCCAAGGGATTCCAAAGTGGCCCCAAAATGGTCTCAAATTGACCCCAAAATAGTCTTAAAGTGATCCCATAGTGACCTAAAGCGACCCCAAGGGATCCCGAAGTGACCACAAAGTGGCCCCAAAATGTTCCCAAAATGGTCCCAAATTGACCCCAAAATGTTCTTAAATTGATCCCATAGTGACCTAAAGTGATCCCAAAGTGGCCCCAAAATGATTCCAAAATGGTCCCAAAATGGTCCCGATATGGTCTTAAAGTGATCCCATAGTGACCTAAAGTGACCCCAAAGGATCCCAAAGTAGACCCCAAAATGTTCCCAAAATGGTCTCAAATTGACCCTAAAATGTTCTTAAAGTGATCTTATAGTGACCTAAAGCGACCCCAAGGGATTCCAAAGTGAAACCCTTAGTCCACAATCGGAAAATCCGTGAGCTATTGACACAGGCATTTTGGATGAGGACCACATCTAAGTCGCCTTTAGAAAGACGACTACTTAGAGCAGCCGATGCTTGTTTAGATCTTTGCAGGTTTATCTGAAGCACCACCAACATCAGAGCATGGGTTGTGCATGAGTCGCTCTATTTAAGAAATGCGAAGGTCTGTTTTCGGTGTCGATTAATTCGTTTTTCAACGAACTTCCCGTTGAGGTATGATCTTGAAATTTTCATCATCGCTTTGTTTTCTCCCCAACGCCATATAACAAAAAATAATTCCGATAGGTGGCGCATGGGTAGAGATATTTGAAAAATTTCATTTCCAGAGATTTTGCTTTGGATAAACTTCCCGTTGAGCTGGGGTTTTGAAATTTTCACCATCGTTCGGGTTTCGCTGATAATGCATTATACGAAAAAAAAAATCCATAATATTGCTTTATTTGCAAATACATATGTATCCTATTTGTCGGCTCATCTTATACGGCTGATACATTAGCGCAAATTCCGAATTATCTCCGCTTTTGGGAGTTAACTTGAGCATAATCTTCATTATAAACTCCCAAAAATTAAGAAGATTTGAGCAGATATCATCACTATTTGACCGCTACTGTCATCGATAAATAAACAAACATCGCCACGACCACTACCAAAATTACGAGTTCGCCGCTACTGGACACTAGATGTCACCAAAAAATAGCGCCATCTATTTTAAACCGCAAGTACTACAACCAAAGCCATCTAGTGCGCTGATTGTTAATCTTCAATTTTGTGTGTATCAGCGTAAAATTTGGATCTGATTAAAGAAGATTTATTGGAGGTAATCTCCGTGTGTGTATCCATAGCATTAAGTTTAGTCGTTTTGCATATCAATCTACAATCTAAAGTCTACACAATGGAATGTCAACTGTCCACACAATAAAGTGTGATTGAAAAAGCTGCTTACATTTAGGCGCACATCGTCGGTAATGTAGTTCATGGAAACGCTGTCAGAAACGATAAATGCGGAAAAGTAAATAAACTGTAAATGCAAACGAAATTTCGTGCAAACAAGTGCTAATATTGTTTATTTTTTCTCGTTAAGTAGAATAATGGTATTCATGTAACCATAGAAACATCACGTAAAGCCCATTAACATAGAAAATTGGCAAATGTGTAAGTGAGCTGTCAAAATTTGTAGGGAACGAAGTTAACACAAACTTGGTAAAATTTTGTGTGAAAAAACTCGTAAATTTACCTAATTCGATCAAGCTGTTAGACATGAAATTTATTTAATGCATTCAATGCACACTACACAGAAGTAGAATATGCTAAAAAAAGGAATTTTGAAATCAAATGTATTTGTTTGACATAAAGTTGTTCACTAATAATAAAACACAGAATAATTTAAGAAATATTATTCACAAACGGCCAAAAGTCCACCAAATTTTCAAAGATTCTCAAATTAACGACCACAAACTCATAACAGACTTACGTATTAATCGCAGGACACAGCGGAAAAAGCCACCCTGTGAAAATAAGCTGGCAGCTGTCAGTAAAATGATCACAGGGTGCACTAAAAATCCTTGACACTGCTAGTATAAATGGCGACCAATTGATGTCGCTCTAGTTGTCAATAAGGTAGAATAAAAACAAACTAATAAAATGAATACATACTAAGTGAACATGATTACGGTGACCATACATTTTTTTTTTGAAAAAACAGAACTCTTTTTACTTAAGGCTTGGCATTGCCTTCACGTGAAAATTTCGCTACCCGGCTATAAATTATTTGGGGTTACACTCTCAATATTTGGAATACAAAAGTGGTTTTCATGGCGTAATCATCTCTTTGCAGTAAAAAATGTTGCCAACGTCTTAGAAACATTAAATTGCAATCTCAAATAATTTCAACCAAAGTGCATCAATTGAAAGTAATTTTTTTAAGTATATTTTTCCTTTTTGTGAATAGTATTTCTTTATGGTGAGAGACATTTCCTTGTTAATCTACCATAACCACGGTTGCCGTTTTGCCCGAAATGTACCATTTTTGGTACGAATTTTTTCCGGGTACGGAACTTCAAAATTTGGTACGGTTTTGCATTTTAACGTACTCAATTTTTTATTTCGCTGAAGTAATTGACCGCGTTAAACATAAACTAAATTATTTTTTAAATATTTTGAAAGATTACAAATTTTCATAAAGTTTTGAAATTATTGAGCAAACTAACTTTACAGAGCTACTCATTATATTTGTTAAAAAAGGTTGCCGGCACAAAAAAGCAGAACGTTTACTTAAAAACAGAACATTTCTGTTTTTTTCCTTAGAAAAAAATACGCAGAACAAGCTCCTTAAAAACAGAACTGTTCTGCCAAAAACAGAACGGATGGTCACCGTAAACATGATGGATATAAGCTGGCAATAATTTCAAGGCAGCTTGGTGTAAGAGGTACACACTGCGGGCTTAGAAATTCCTAATCCCCTTGGTTCTTGGTTCGATGACCAACAATAGGTGATGAAAAAATTTCTATACACAAAAGCCATTTAATAAGGCCCTTGAGCAACGTAATCGTGGTAGCTTGTAATTGTTGTTGCTTTTCCATCTTGTTCACTAATAATAAAACACAGAATAATTTAAGAAAAATTTTTCACTAACGGTCAAAAGTCCACCAAATTTTCAAAGATTATAAAGTTTTAATTTATCTTTAGCGTTCATCTAACTGTGCTGCATAGATTTACGCGTTTCACAAAGTTATACATGAATACCACTAATATGTTAATATATTTGAAATTAAAATAAAAAAGTGATTTTATGAAACCTGACAGAATATCCGGCCAAGAGCAATACACTCGGGGTGACCCTGTCTGACATTTAGGCAGGGCTACACCTCGCTACAACAACAACAACAATCTTAAACAAGTAAGGAAGTCTAAGTTCGGGTGAAACCGAACATTACATACCCAGCTGTGCACATAAAGTGGGCGTGATCGTTCACCGATTTTTCTTATTTTCTGTGGTAGTACTCTACATAAACATAACATGCCTGGTACCTAGTTTCGTAAATCTATCTCACACCGTTCTGAAGTTGTTAGCAGTCGAATTTAAAAATTGCTTGACTCATAAGTGGGCGGTGCCACGCCCAGTTTCCAAAATTTTGAAAAAATTATGTAAAGAATATGAAAGTTGATGTATGTACCAAATTATATTATTATAGCGAAATCAGTTAATTAGATATGGACTTTTCAATATTTCCACCTCCTTTCAATATAACTTTTATGAAAAAGTAGGCGTGGTCGCGAAGCGATTTCGTTTATTTTCTACAGCTGAATTTACCACAACAATAGTATGTCCTCTACGAAATTTCGTTATACTAGCATAAACTGTTCTGAAGTTATTAAGAGTCAAAATTTTAAAATTTCTTCAAATATACGTGGGCGGTACCACGCTCCCTTTTCAAAAATTTTTATAAAATCGGCCTTAGAACATCTAAATCAATACATATTGCAAATTTTATCATTGTAGCTGCTTCTAATATTGAATTAACCCATTTTATACGTTTTTCGAAATTTTCGATATCGAAAAAGGGGCGTGGTTATGGTCCGATTTTACCCATTTTCAATAGCAATCTATTCTGAACCCAAATAAGTACGCATGCCAAATTTGGTGAAGATATCTCATTATTTGCTCAAGTTATCGTGTTAACGGACAGACGGACGGACGGACGGACGGACAGACGGACGGACGGACGGACGGACAGACGGACGGACGGACAGACGGACGGACATGGCTCAATCAAATTTTTTTTCGATCCTGATCATATTGATATATGGAAGTCTATATCTATCTCGATTCCTTTATACCTGTACAACCAACCGTTATCCTAACAAAGTTATAATACCCTGTGTACAAGTACAGCTGGGTATAAAAACTTTCACAGACTCACAACTAAAAAGTATAAAATAAAAAATTGAATAAAAAATATTTTTAATTTAAAATATTTTTAAAATGAACTAAAAACTGCAAAATAATTTATCCTCTGCCTACATAGATTCTTCACCACGTAGAGCTTGTCCTGAACATTTGTGAGTGTGAATTCTTATAGGTAATAATCAGTACTTGGAAAGATTGATATGTATAAAAACATTGGTGCACACTATAGGTGGTTCACATAACTTTCTAACAGTCATATTTCCGATTGAGCTTTCCTCAAAAGATCCACTTTTCACCATATAGCAAGCGCCAAATGTTTTTATACATATCAATCTTGCCAAGTACTGATTAATTAATAATAAAAATAAAAAAAGTAAGAAAAACAAAACTAAAGTGGATAAACCCAACTCAGCTGTATTTGGTATTGCCAAGAGCTCTGGCCCTGTCTCTGCTGGTATTGACTGCAACCATACCAATGCTGCTACTAGCATTGCTGACGTACACAGTGGTATAAGCTCGGTAAATGCCGGCGCCGACACCTCCACTGGTTCGGTCGCAGCATCTGCTGTTGTTGATACCGAAATCAATTTTAACACGGATCATAATCACCACAGTTATATTATTATTAGTGCTGCTAATCACCATGAAAGCATAAATATGCCTGTTAGCTCTAATGCTGTTAATGACCATAATGATGTGAATGGTAATAACACTGACGGTGATCCTGCTAACAATGTTCACGTTGCTGTAAATTCGGGTATTATTGATCTGAGTCCGGTCGATCCCAGATTGGTGACTGCCGTACCGCCCCGCCGAGCAATTTTTGTTTCTCGATTGCATCCAACTTTAACGGGGCCTGATATTGTTAATTATATTCTGGTTAAGCTTAGTCTTTTAAGTTGTACTAGGATCGCCCGTGGTCGAAATTCGACCATCTTAAGTTTTCTTCAACTCTCTCTTAAGCCCTATATACACTTATTTTTGAGCGTGAACGTGGGTGAGCGTGAACAATTTTCTTTTGTGTAATATGTTGATATTACTCCACTTTTCCAAAAAAAATCATCCGTAAGTGGATAAACAACTAAAATATCTTTGATATTACTGCATTTAAACTTAAGTGAAAGTGTTAAATATGCTTTGAAATGCTTATTTTACTATCTCACAGTGAATTGTGTGCGAACGCAAAGGGACACAAACCCTTCGCAAGTGAGTGTTGAAATTTGGCAATTACCACGCCAAACAGAAATTTTTTTTTTAATTTTTTGGAGAGTTGAAGTCATTTGACAGATGTGCGTGAACGCACAAAAGAATTGATTTGGAATTCTTTTCCTTTGCGTACGCAATAGAAAGTCTCCACTCATTCACGCTCACGTTCACACGGAACTGTATGAGGGTCTTTAATATACATATCTCCCGTTCACAACAAAACCAAGTAAGTGGCTCCCCCGTGACAAATGCAAATTTGGAATAAGCGATACCATACAAACACTCTTCACATTAGGGTGGTGCAGCAAAGTAGTACAACAGAATAGCTGACGACAATACATTAGGATATATCTACAACAGATTTATATGCAATACCCGGTATGGGCTTATAATATTTCGATATATAACGGTACTTTTTTATCGTAACCTTGTGGAATTTTACTTAAAAAACCGTATCGTTAAAAATATAAACTTTTTAATGGACAAAAAACTAAATATAGAAGTGCTCTGCGAAAAACCTTGGATTATGTGAATTATGTGTTTATGTGAATGATGATGGTGTGAAGATGGCGAGGATACAATGATATTTATATAATTTGGTACATTTGTTTTTTTGGCACAAAAATGAAGGCAAGTGGCAGCTGCCTGGATCGCTGTATACTTCTGTACGTTCATGTGAGAGTAATGAGTGCAAAAAAGGGTGGGAGTGGTTTTCGAAGCGCAGAATTTTTGCGGGAGAGTGTTTGTCGGAGTTTCGAAGACTGTGCAATTTGCAAGGTACCGTTTTTCTCCTTGCTTCTCGCATACATATATATATGATGTTTGGGAATTTAAACATTTGATTTGAGTAATGCCATGCAAAGAACCCACACATTAGGGTGGTGCAGTATATTTAAATGTTTTTTTCTTTTAAACAATTTTTTTTAAAGCTATTTTTTGAAAATTACAATTCTGTTGTTGCGAACAAAATTTTTAATTCTATGTAACTAACTTCACTTTTTAGTTTGAAAAATACATTTTCTGCTTGGAAATATACTTTTCCAATATTTTATTCCTAAAAAAATTTCATACGTGAAAAAAATAAATAAATAGAAAATGCTTAGCACATCAAATTATCAAAGTAGAAAATATGTTTTCATACAAAACAAGTAAGGAAGTCTAAGTTCGGGTGAAACCGAACATTATGTACATACCCAGCTGTGCACATAAAGTGGGCGTGATCGTTCACCGATTTTTCTTATTTTCTGTGGTATTACTCTACATAAACATAACATGCCTGGTACCTAGTTTCGTAAATCTATCTCACACCGTTCTGAAGTTGTTAGCAGTCGAATTTAAAAATTGCTTGACTCATAAGTGGGCGGTGCCACGCCCACTTTCCAAAATTTTGAAAAAATTATGTAAAGAATATGAAAGTTGATGTATGTACCAAATTATATTATTATAGCGAAATCAGTTAATTAGATATGGACTTTTCAATATTTCCACCTCCTTTCAATATAACTTTTATGAAAAAGTAGGCGTGGTCGCGAAGCGATTTCGTTTATTTTCTATAGCTGAATTTACCACAACAATAGTATGTCCTCTACGAAATTTCGTTATACTAGCATAAACTGTTCTGAAGTTATTAAGAGTCAAAATTTTAAAATTTCTTCAAATATACGTGGGCGGTACCACGCCCCCTTTTCAAAAATTTTTATAAAATCGGCCTTAGAACATCTAAATCAATACATATTGCAAATTTTATCATTGTAGCTGCTTCTAATATTGAATTAACCCATTTTATACGTTTTTCGAAATTTTCGATATCAAAAAAGGGGCGTGGTTATGGTCCGATTTTACCCATTTTCAATAGCAATCTATTCTGAACCCAAATAAGTACGCATGCCAAATTTGGTGAAGATATCACATTATTTGCTCAAGTTATCGTGTTAACGGACAGACGGACGGACGGACGGACGGACATGGCTCAATCAAATATTTTTTCGATCCTGATCATATTGATATATGGAAGTCTGTATCTATCTGGATTCCTTTATACCTGTACAACCAACCGTTATCCTAACAAAGTTATAATACCCTGTGTACAAGTACAGCTGGGTATAAAAAGTGGAGTTACTCATAAAAAACGGTACTTTAGCAAAAGTTCGTATGGCATTTCCCACCAAAAAATGCCATTAGTCCGGGGTTAATCGCAGAGGAATAGTAGACTACTATGGGTATTTGGGAGATAGCTCAAAAGACGGGGTTTGGCCTCAGGATCACGAATCTGGAAGCGCTTTTTAATATTTTGCTTCTCTAAAGAGATATTTGCAATCAAAATTGCAAGTTGTACCGTGGAGCCGTGGGTCATTTTTCGATTTTTTGACCATAACTTTCCACAGAAACAAAAAATTAAAAAAGCGCTTCCGGATTCGTGATCCTGAGGCCAAAACCTGTCTATCTGCCATCTTTTTTCCAATATTTAATCCCCCAAAAATTTCATTAGTGAATTTAACTTTTAAAAAATCGAGAAAAGCTTAGAAGATCAATTAATCAAAGTAAAAATGGGTATTTGTTTCCCTTAGGGGTCAACTGCTAATATATTAGCTCAAATTATTGGATATAGCTCAAAAGACGGGATTTGGCCTCAGGATCACGAATCTGGAAGCGCTTTTTAATATTTTGCTTCTCTAAAGAGATATTTGCAATCAAAGCTGCAAGTTGTACCGTGGCACCGTGGGTCATTTTTCGATTTTTTTACCATACCTTGCCGCGGTACGAGGGCTTAAGGATAGCCACAGGGCTACGCTGCCCTTGTGATCATAGCTCCGTACGGTACTTCATCACGAGAGCAGCCTAGCCTCTCTGGCGCGACGACAAAGATCTTCCCCCTCCCAATCCAGGGTGTTATGCGAAACCGTGCCCATTGGACGTTTGCAGCCGGGAGGCAAATCGTGGCTGTATTTGAACGGAGCCTCTCTGATACCGGGTCGCCTCAGAGAGTAACCATGGCCTTACCGCGGTACGGGGCTCTGCCGCGGCGGACGACACATTTTCCCCTACTCTTCCCTTGACCCTAAGCTGGCCTTGTCCGGCGATGGATCGTACGAACAAGATGAACTCAAATAACCCAAATAAAAACGATAAACCTAAAAAGCAAACAACGTCAGCAAAGGAGAGCTATGGAGGAACAGGCGAACAAGCAACAACAACGCCGGAGGACAACCTCCGTTCCACAATCAAGGGGGGGATCGACAGCGATGGCAACTACGAGTCGGTCAACCAACCCTCTATCGACTAAGATTGACTTGATGGGAGCTAGCACCAGTGCGGTTGCCAACGCAGCTAAGCGGACAACGGCAGATGCTAAACTCCGATCAACCGCTGATATGAAAACCAGTATCTTTACGTCTGTGGCAGCGGTCCCACGACCTGGCCTCGGAGTTTCGAAGGAGAAGGAAGCTGCAGGAGACATCTCCCCGCCGCTTCACATACCACGAGAAAATATTGGCTGCAAAGATCCTGAAGAGGTATGAAGGGGTACCGCAGGAATCGCTGTCGCCGAATCCCAGTAAATCGGATTTCCAAAATTCTTACATGCCAAAGAGGTTAAAAGTTAACCCTTTCAAGCGCCACAGATCGGACCTGGAGTTAAATCCCCCTCACCTCGTGAAGGGTTGACACCTTGCCGCGGTACGAGGGCTTAAGTCGATAGCCACAGGGCTGCGCTGCCCTTGTGATCATAGCGCCGCCGGTACTACATCACGAGAGAAGCCAAGCCTCTCTGGCGCGACGACTAAGATCTTCCCCCTCCCAATCCAGGGTGTTATGCGACCACGTGCCCATTGGACGTTTGCAGCCGGGAGGCAAATCGTGGCTGTAATCGAACGGAGCCTCTCTGATACCGGGCCGCCTCGGAGAGTAACTATGGCCTTACCGCGGCATGGGGCTCTGCCGCGGCGGACGACACATTCCCCATACTCTTCCTTTGACCCTAAACTGGCCTTGCCCGGCAAGGGGTCGTACGAACAAGATGAAAAAAAGTAATAAAAACCTTAAAACTAATGATACAACCATGTATACTGCCCAGCAGAGGAGGAAAATGCTGGAGCAAGCGAGAACGCAACGTCGGAGGGCAAACTCCATTTCTTTATCAGCCGAGAGATCGACAGCGATGGCAACTACGAGTCGATCAGCTCTGGATAATAAGGGGGCAATCCCCAAAGTAAGTACCGGTACAAACACGGTGAAGCCAACAACGGCTGATGCTAGAGCCCTAGTAAGTGCCGGTACCGAAACCAAGTCTTTAACGTCTGTGGCAGTGGTCTCACGACCTGGCCCCAGAGATCCAAATAAGGGAACGACCGCGATGGCAACTATGGGTCGAAATTTACCCCAAAAGACATCTCCCAGTCGCTCTGAGTACTTGGACAAAAGAGCGGCCGCGAGGATACTGAAGAAATACGAGGGTATTTCACAAGAGACGCTATCGCCGAATGCTAGGAAGACGGTGGAGATGGCTGAAGCTATTTTACCGAACTTCCAAAGCGATTACGCGCGAAAGAAGGTTAATATAAATCCCTTCAAACGCCAGAGATCGGACGTGGATTTAAAACCTCACCCGAAGCGGCAGCAACACGCCCCCGTAATGGGTAAACTCAGCTTTGCTGAAGTGACTAAGGATAGGATCCTCATAGGCGTCATTGACCGAGGTAATGAAAACTGGGCCATCCCTAGGGACCAGTGGCGGTACGTCCGGAACGCTATCGGTAATGCCCTTCTCGACATTATGGATGAGTCTCCGGGTGCCACTCCGATGGGTTCTGATGCGGGATGGCACCAGGGCCGAATCAAGGTATTCGCTTGCGAGGATGCAAAAACTGTTGCACTGTACAAGGCAGCAGCTGCAAGACTAGGTGAGATCTACCAAGGGGCAAGAATCGAGGTTGTCGACTGGAAGGACATCCCGGCTCGGCCAAGGGCAAGAGCGTGGATTCCTGCTATCCCTGCTGAACCTGAGAGAATTCTCAGGATGCTGAGGGCCATGAACCCGTCTCTCCCGACGCAGGACTGGGGTGTAAATCTGGTCGAGGACGCGGTAGGGCCTGATAGGCAAGTGGCCTTCACCTTGAATAAGGAGGCACTCGAGCCCTTAAACGGTGCAATGGACGAGTGCACTACGGCATGGGTCAGATCGTGATCCACGTATACCGCGGCGATGCACAGCGCGCTGCTATTTCGGCTGCACCGGAGGACTCGGACATCGCAGTGCCGGAAGGGGAGTCGGAGATGTCCGACTCGGAAAGTATGGTATCTGCCACGTCAAATGGCGAAGGAGCAGTGAACAGCTCGGAGATGGGAGACAGCCTGCTGGACGGGGAGGACCTCAACGTCACAGTGATAGCAGCTAGTCCTGAGCGCACCACAGTTGACACTGCCACAGTTAGTAGGATCTCTGCCACGCCCAACCGTGGTCTGAAGAAATCGTCGTTGAAAGATAAGCCTCCAGACGAGGTGGAACTCGACGATAAGGCGGTGGCAGGGAAGTCTGAGCACTCTCATGTTGGTGGTGATTCAGATAAACCTGCACAAATCTAAAGCAGCCTCGGCTGCTTTAATCAGTCGTCTCTCTAAAGGCGACGTAGATGTGGTCCTCATCCAAGAACCCTGGGTCAACAGCTCAAGGATTTGCGGTTTGGGGACTAAGGGTTATAAGCTTATTCGAGCCAGCGAGGGGGGCAGGGTTAGAGCCTGTATTTTAGTTAAGTCTGAGCTGAATGCATTTCTCTTGCCCAGTTTAACAGTCGACAGTACCAGTCTGACGATGGCGTCGGTCTATATGCCCTACGACGCCGAAGAACCTCCGCCACAGAGGGAGGTAAAAGACCTGGTGGCAAATTTTTCCATGGGTCATCTTATTATCGGAACTGACGCCAATGCTCATCACGTCCAGTGGGGAAGCTCCGATATCAATGCTAGAGGAGAGTCGTTGTTTGACTATTTGTTAACAACTAACCTGGTAGTTTGCAACGTGGATAACGAACCTACGTTTATAACTAAAACCCGTAGGGAGGTAATAGATCTCACTATTTGCAGCGAAGGCGCTTATGAGTGGGTCAGAAAATGGCGCGTTCTCGATGAGCACTCATTCTCCGACCACCGGTACGTAGAAATAGTTCTAGACTTTTCTGTTGAGCAGCCGGTTATGAAACGCAACCCACGTAACACTAACTGGCAGCTACACAATGAAATACTATCTAGGGACTTACCAGCACTGCCCCCACAAGTCCCCTCATCAGTAGGGGAGTTGGAGGATCTGGTAAAGACCTTTACAACGGCGCTCTCGAATGCCTTAGAGCAGGCTTGCCCAGTGCCAAAACCACGCGGTAAACATAGGCCGCATTGGTGGTCCTACGACCTGGACTCGCTCCGAAAATCATGTAGGACACAATTTAATAAGGTCAAGAGCCTTGGCACGGAGACTCAATGGCTCGAATATAAAGTTAAACTCAGGGCCTACAAAAAAGCTCTGAGGCAGGCGAAAGAGTATCGTGGAGAAATTTCTGCACTGGGGTCGACGATACAGCGAGACTTAGACGAGTGCTCTCAAAAACTCAAACAGCCACAAGCTATTTGCGGAAACCTGACGGATCCTGGACCAGCACGGAGAGGGAAACCCTAGAGCTGCTCTTGAATACGCACTTCCCAGGGAACTTGCATGAGGAACCCGTAGCACCTACAACAAACCTGGCTGTATACATACCCATCACGGAGGAAAAGGTTAGGTGGGCGGTTAAAAGCTTCGAACCGTTCAAGGCTGCCGGGCCAGACGGGATTATTCCCACACAACTCATAAACACGCTGGAGACATCAGCCAAATGGCTGGTATTTCTCTATACAGCCTGCCTGGCTCTTAGCTACATTCCGTGCTCCTGGAGAAGTGCCACGGTAGTGTTTATTCCTAAGGCGGGGAAGGCGTCTCATTACGAGCCCAAGGACTACAGGCCGATCAGTCTCTCATCCTTTGTGCTCAAAACCTTCGAGAGGATAATAAATGACTACCTCTCATCTACTATTGATAGCAGCCTAGTTTCTGTTATTGAAAAATCGCTGTATGAGAAGGAGTACTGTCTTGCGGCCTTTTTAGATATTGAAGGAGCCTTCAACAACATAAGCCCTGATGCTATAAACACCGCTTTAACAAGTCTGGGCATAAGCAGGTCTCTTATTGGACTTATTGATCAACTGCTAAGGGGTAGACGAATAGTTTCATCACTGGGCTCGGTTGACTTATCACGCTATGTCACAAGGGGAACGCCTCAGGGTGGTGTTCTCTCCCCGCTTCTATGGAACCTCACTGTCAACTCGATGCTGCGAGACACAAGCTGGGGGGGCGGGAAGGTAGTGGCATATGCAGACGACTTAGCTATAGTATATAGGGGCAAATTCCCACAAACCCTGTGCGACTTGATGCAAGTAGCACTTCGAGAGGTTTCCTCATGGTGCTCGCGCTGCGGACTGAGCCTCAACCCGGGAAAAGTAGAACTGGTTCTTTTCACCAACCGCTATAAGATACCACCGCTAACACTACCAAAACTGAATGACGTGCACCTGAACCTGGCTGACAAAGCCAAGTTCTTAGGCACAGTTCTGGATAGGAAACGAACCTGGAAGGAGAATGTTCTTCAGCGCTAGAAGAAAGCGTGTATTGCACTCTACACATGCAAAAGAGCCATTGGAAAGAAATGGGGGCTCAGCCCCAAAATATGCAAATGGATCTACACCGCAATCATTCGACCAATCATGCTCTATGGAGTTGTGGTATGGTGGCCTGCGCTGAGCAAGGCAACAAACCTTAATCTGCTAGGTAAAGTACACAGATCTTGCATGATCTGTATAAGCGGTGCGTTAAGAACAACGCCCAATGAAGCACTCCAGGCCATTCTTGGCATTTTGCCACTCGATCTGGAAGGGCACCGGATAGCAGCAGCATCGGCTCTGCGTCTAAGGGAAACGTCCGGCTGGGGCGCAAGCACTACTGGACACGCCTGTATTTTGGGATCCTATAGCTTTCTTCCGCTGAGCACAGATCGTTGTGCGACCACAACAGTCGGAGATAGCTGTTTTAAAATCAACATTCCCAAGAGGAAAGAATGGGAGAGCACGGATCGGAGTCCCGCCACTCATGGCGGCACTTCCATTTATACTGATGGCTCGAAGTTAGACGGCAGAGTTGGAGGACTACCTGATCACTGCAGTGTCTTCCAGGCTGAAGTTTCAGCAATCATGGACGCCGCGGCTTGGATAGGCCAACACACTATCGGACACGACATTTTTATATTCAGCGACAGCCAGGCGGCCATCAAATCCCTTGGCTCTTATTCGTTCAGCTCTGAACTGACGTTCAGCTGTCGTCGATCTCTACAAGAGATGGCCCAACAGAATCGCGTGAACCTCACATGGGTCCCGGGGCATAGGGACATTGAGGGAAATTGTAGGGCAGACGAACTTGCGAGGCAGGGCACGACCAAGCAGGTTCTTCGGGATAAAGAGCGCTTAGGTATGCCGTTTGCCACATGCACGCTTATGCTGAAGGAGTACACACTCCGCCAAGCCAACGAAAGATGGCTGCAATCTCCAGGATGCCGGATATCCAAAGAAACCTGGCCGAAATGGGATCATAAAAATCAAGACAAATTTATGCCCTAAGGAGAAGAGAAATCTCCATATTAATAGGCGTATTAACTGGACACTCCCTCATTGGTAGGCACGCAGAAAGACTTGGTGTGCCCTACCGACGATGCTGTAGGAGTTGTAAGGATGATGAGGAGGAGGAAACGGTGGAGCACCTCATCTGCAACTGACCGGCTTTAAGTGGCGCGAGAATGCGCTTTTTGGGAGTTCCCTTCCTGGTTAGCCTACGCCAGGTCACGGAGCTGGACATAAAGGACCTGATGGCCTTCATCAAGTCATCTAAATGGTTCGAGGAGGAGTAACGGTGTCGGTATAGGAACGTCAGTCCCGGGATTCTGCTATGTGGTGAATTCCGTTAATACCGGGATTTTCCATATGGCAGGGTCCCGGAACTGACTTTCCTAGTGTTGGTGGTATCACAACGGGCCTTTTAATACTGGCCTAGGTGTGCCTCTACGGTAGCCACTTGAACCTAACCTAAATCCCCCTCCCAAGCGGCATCAGAATACCCCTGGAGCGGGCAAACTAAGCTTTGCTGAGGTAACCAAGGACAGGATCCTTATAGGCATCCTTGACCGAGGCAATGACCGTCTGGCCATCCCTAAGGACCGGTGGCGTTACGTGCGAAATGAACTCGGCAACATTCTTCTCAATGTAGCTCCGGAGTTTCCGGGTAGTTCGGCGCGAGTAACGGATGCGGGTTGGCACCAGGGTCAGATTAAATTACTCGCACGCGAGGATGCAAAAACCGTAGCACTGTACAAGGCAGCAGCTGCTAAACTGGGTGAAGTCTACAAGGGCGCAAAGATAGAGGTCGTCGACTGGAAGGACATTCCAGCTCGTCCAAGGGCAAGGGCGTGGATTCCGGCCATCCCTGACGAACCCGAGAGAAGTCTTGGGATGCTACGGCTAATGAATCCGTCCCTCCCAACGCATGACTGGAGTGTCAATCTGGTCGGGGATGCGGTAGGGCCCGACAGACAGGTGGTGTTCACCATGAATAAAGAGTCAATCGAGCCCCTCAAAAGGTGCAATGGTCTAGTACACTACAGCGTAGGCCAGATCGTTATCCACGTATATCGTGGTGATGCTCAGCGCGCTGCCTTCTCGACTGCTCCGGGGGAACCGGAAAACGAATTACCAGAAGAGGAAGCGGAGGATTCCGATGCGGAAAGCATGTTATCCGCCACGTCCCTTGGCGATAGTGCTGTGAACAACTCGGAGATGGAGGACAGCCTACAGGACGAGGAAGTCCTCGACGTCACGGTGGTAGCAGCCAACGCTGAGCGATTAACATCTAACGCTACAGACAGCAAGACTCCTGCAACGCCATATCGGGCAGTTAATCGGAACAACTCGTCGTTGATAGGCAACCTCCGCGATGGGGCAAACCTCGACGATATGGGGACGGCAGGGAAGTCTGTGCGCTCTCAAGTTTGTGGTGCTTCAGATTAATCTGCACAAATCTAAAGTGGCTTCGGCTGCTTTAAGTAGTCGTCTTTCTAAAGGCGACGTGGATGTGGTCCTCATCCAAGAACCCTGGGTCAATAGCTCGAGAATCTGTGGATTGGGGACTAAGGGCTTCAAGCTAATTCGAGCCAGCGAGGAGAGCAAAGTCATAACGTGTATTTTGGTCAAGTCTGAGTTGAACTCCTTTCTCCTACCTAACTACTCCAATGGTGATATTACCGCTTTCAGTCTAACGGTCGACAGCACCCGCCTGACGGTGGCGTCGGCCTATATGCCCTACGACACCGAAGAACACCCACCACAAACGGAGGTGAAAGACCTGGTGTC
Source organism: Campiglossa producta (assembly GCA_964058755.1). Taxonomy (NCBI): domain Eukaryota; kingdom Metazoa; phylum Arthropoda; class Insecta; order Diptera; family Tephritidae; genus Campiglossa; species Campiglossa producta. The sequence continues at coordinate 128,758,063 of CAXKVI010000001.1, read as the reverse complement.
AGATTCTGCACGGGTAATCTTATTATTGGAGCGGACGCTAATGCTCACCATGTCCAATGGGGGAGCTCCGACATCAATGCCAGGGGCGAGTCTCTGTTTGATTACCTCTTAACAACCAACCTGATGATTTGCAACGTGGGTAATGAGCCTACTTTAATCACTAAGACACGCAGGGAGGTCATAGACCTCACTATCTGTAGTGAAGGCGCTTATGAGTGGGTCAGAAAATGGCGGGTTCTGGAAGAACATTCATTCTCCGACCACCGTTACATAGAAATGGTTTTAGACTTTATTGTAGAACAACCAATCATGAAGCCAATCCACGTAACACTAATTGGCAGTTACACAATGAAATATTAGACAGAGACCTAGCAGTACTGCCCTCACAAGCCCCCTCATCAGTAGAGGAGCTGGAGAATCTTGTTACTACATTTACATCGGCGCTCTCAAATGCTCTAGGACAGGCTTGTCCAGTGCCAAAACCACGCGGTAAACACAGGCCACATTGGTGGTCCTACGATTTGGACTCGCTCCGCAAATCATGCCGGAAACAATTTAACAAGGCCAAGAGCCTCGGCTCTGAGCCTCATTGGCACGAATATAAAGCTAAACTAAGGGCCTACAAAAAAGCTCTGAGACAGGCGAAGAGAACCTCGTGGAGATATTTCTGCACTGGCGTCGAAAAGGTCGACGACACAGCGAGACTTAGACGAGTCCTCTCGAAAAGTCAAACAGCCATCAGCTATTTGCGAAAACCTGACGGATCCTGGACCAGCACGGAAGAGGAAACCCTAGAGCTGCTCTTGAATACACATTTTCCGGGGAATTTGCATGACGCACCACTAGCACCTGCAACAAACCTGGCAGTAAATATACCCATCTCTGAGGAAAGAGTAAGGTAGGCAGTTAAGAGCTTTGAACCGTATAAGGCTGCCGGGCCGGACGGGATTATCCCCGCGCAACTTATAAACACGTTGGAGACATCAGCTAAAGGGCTGGTATTTCTCTTCACAGCCTGCCTGGTTCTCAACCACATTCCGGGCTCCTGGAGAAGCGCCACGGTAGTGTTTATCCCTAAGGCTGGGAAGGCATCCCACTACGAGCCAAAAGACTACAGACCGATCAGTCTCTCGTCCTTTGTACTAAAAACCTTTGAGAGGATACTAAGCGACTACCTCTCAACGACTATTGATAGCAACCTTATCTCTAGCTATCAGCATGTATACACCAAGGGTAAATCAACAGAAACCGCTATGCACAGCCTAGTATCTGTCATTGAGAAATCGCTGTGTGAAAACGACTACTGTCTCGTGGCCCTCCTAGACATTGAGGGGGCTTTCAACAATATAAGCCCGGAGGCTATCAACTCCGCTCTAACTAATCTGGGCGTAGATAGACCTCTAACTGGTTTAATTGATCAACTTTTAAGGGGAAGGAAAATAGCTTCTTCACTTGGTACGGTTGAGTTATCACGTTATGTCACAAGGGGAACACCCCAGGGTGGTGTTCTTTCCCCGCTTTTATGGAACCTCACAGTCAACTCGTTGCCACGTGACACAAGCTGGGGGCGGGAAGATAGTGGCATACGCAGACGATTTAGCCATTGCATTCAGAGGCAAGTTCCCACAAACTCTATGTGACCTGATGCAAGTAGCACTGCGAGAAGTTTCGACGTGGTCCTCTCGCTGCGGACTTAGTATCAACCCGGGGAAGGTGGAACTTTTCCTCGTCACCAACCGGTACAAAATACCGCCACTAAGCCCACCAGAACTAGATGGTACGCGCCTGGGCTTGTCGGATAAGGCCAAGTTTCTAGGCATAGTTCTGAACAGGAAATTGAATTGGAAGGAGAATGTTCCTCAGCGCCAGAAGAAAGCTTGCATCGCTCTTTACACATGCAAAAGAGCCATTGGCAAAAAATGGGGGCTCAGCCCTAGAGTATGCAGTTGGATCTACACGGCCATCATTCGCCCAATCATGCTGTATGGAGTCGTCGTATGGTGGCCTGCGCTGAGCAAGGCAACATACCTGAATCTGTTGCGGAAAGTCCATAGATCCAATATGATCTGTATAAGCGGTGCGCTAAGGACAACGCCCAACGAAGCCCTCCAGGTCATTCTGGACATTTTGCCACTTGATCTGGAAAGGTTTCGGTCAGCAGCGGCATCAGCTCTGCGCCTAAGAGAAACCTCCAGTTGGGCTGCGGGTACTATTGGACACTCCAGTATTCTGGAATCTTACAGCTTTCTCCCTCTAAGCACAGTCCACTACAGTCGGGGATAGCTGTTTCAAAATAAACATTCCCAGCAGAGAAGACTGGGAGAGGACGGATTGGTGTCCCGAAACAAATGGTGGCACTTCCATATACACCGACGGCTCGAAGTTGGACGGCAGAGTTGGAGGAGGGGTTTATTCAAGGGATTTGGACCTTGAACTCTCCTTCAGACTACCTGTGCATTGTAGCGTCTTCCAGGCGGAAGTCTCGGCAATCCTGGACGCCGCGGCCTGGTTAAGCAAACGTGTTATCAGAGAAGATATCGCTATTTTCAGCGATAGCCAAGCGGCCATCAAATCCCTTGGCTCATACACGTTCAACTCTGAACTGACGCTCAGCTGTCGTCGATCTCTTCAGGAGATGGCCCAACCGAACTGCGTAAGCCTCATATGGGTCCCGGGACATAGGGACATTGAGGGAAACTGTAAGGCAGACGAGCTTGCCAGGCAAGGCACGACCAAGCAGGTTCTTCCGGATAAAAAGCGCTTAGGTATGCCGTTTGCCACATGCAAACTAATGCTGAAGGAGCACACACTCCGTCAAGCCAACGAAAGATGGCTGCAATCCCCAGGGTGTCGGATATCGAAACAAACCTGGCCAAAATGGGATCTTAAAAGGTCTAGACGCATTTATGCCATAGGTTAGGTTAGGTTAGGTTGCGAGGGCAGGACAGAGTGCAGGACCCTGCCCACCACTTAGGCCAGTCAATTTGGCCCATTGTGATACCCTATGCGGTCTTAAGACCCACCCCATATCTGAGAGACAACATCAACACTCTCACATTCTCACACTTGGATTAGAGGATCAAACCAGCTCGTGGAATCAATGAATTTCGATAGAGCCCTAATGTCCATTTTTGAAACCTCCGTGAGGTCGTCGATGAACGGTTGGCCGAGAATAGCCAATCGTCTTCTGCTGAGTGCAGGACAATGACACAGCAGATGTTGAACACTCTCCTCCTCTTCAATACATCTGCAACTGCGACAGTAATCGTGAGTTATTACGCCCATCCTAGCACCATGTGTGCCTATTAAGCAGTGCCCTGTTAACACTCTTATCAGTGATGAGACACCGGATTTATTAAGGGACAGCAGACAGTTAGTGCGTCCTTTGTTGTACGAAGGCCAAGTTAGCCTTGATATCTCGCACGTCGAGAGACCTGACCAGAGCTCATTTGCCCTTTGTAAGGTATTTGTGCTAGCTCGGAGTTTGAAAGATGCCATGGGAATGCCTACCAGATCATTTCCTGGAAGGAGATGAGTGGTGGTACCTCTTCTGGCCAGCTCATCCGATATACAGTTGCCTTCAATATCCCTGTGACCAGGTACCCAAATAAGGCTGATACTGAAGTGCTGAGCCATCTCGTTAAGAGATCTGCGGCATTCAGTTAGCGACTTTGTGTTGTCGACACATGAGTTCAGTGCCTTTAGCGCGGCCTGACTATCTGAGAAGATAAATACCCGTTTGCCGTTTTGGGGCGTATACGCTAGGCTTTTCACTGCACCGTGTATTGCCAGCATTTCTGCTTGGGACACGCTGCAGTGGTCGGGAAGACGAAAGGAGATCTCTAGTCCCAGGTCCGGTGAAAAGATACCTCCACCCACCTTCCCTTCAAGCTTAGAGCCATCGGTGAATATGTTCATGGCATTCCGCACAGTATGCGGTCGGTAATGCCATTCTTGTCTTGTGGGTATTTTCACCTCGTAGATCCTAACGAACACGTTGCTTGGCGTGCAATAGTCAGTATGTAATGGTATGCTCACAGGTGCATGGGAGCCTAAAATTGTGGCGTGACCACATGTACCGCCCTTCCATACGTCGGTCTCCCTTAATCGCAGAGCTGTAATCACAGCCATTTCTTTAGCCACCAGATCGAGTGGTGGAAGATTCAGCATCGTGTTGAGTGCTTCTGTCGGAGTGGAGCCGAGGGCCCCGGTTATGCAGAGTTCTGAACTCCTTTGGACTTTTTGTATCTGCTTGAGGTACGTGTTCTTGGTTAGTGCCGGCCACCAGACCAGCACACCGTAGAGTAAAATTGGACGAACAATAGCTGTGTATATCCAGTGCACCACTTTGGGAGAGAACCCCCACGATATACCAATTGCTCTCTTGCAAGTAAACAACGCGCATGTTGCCTTTTTAACTCGTTCCGCTATATTGTCGCTCCAGAGTAGTTTCCTGTCTAGAATAACTCCTAGATATTCGACTTTGTCACTGAGTACTAAAGTTGTATTCCCAACTTTTGGTGGTATTAAGTTCGGTATTTTGTACCTCCTAGTGAAGAGGACAAGTTCGGTTTTCTCGGGGTTAACCTCCAAACCTGAAGCGTTCGCCCAGTCGCATACTTTAGTCAGAGCATTTTCCATTAAATTGCAGAGGGTTTGAGGAAATTTTCTTCGAATGATAACGCAGATGTCATCGGCGTACGCGATCACTTGGTAGCCTTCAGCTTCCATGAGACGTAGAAGTTGACTCTGGGCTAAAGAGTTTAATGGAGTGTATTGGGGTGTGGTTGCTGTGTGACCTTGCCCTATCCCGACTCTTGCGTCCTCGTTCGTACACTCTGGGCAACGTGAGCTATCTAGGCTCGCGGCAGAAAGAGAGGGACCCCGGTGGGGCCACTCTGACATACTTGGTTTAAGGGCTTACCGAGGTCTTTTGCGCAGCGTCTGTTCACCATGAGGTGCGGCTGCAAGCGGGCGTCTGTCCTGAAGCAAGCGGCTCGCTATATAAATGTGTAAAAATATTTTCAAAACAAAAAAAACCCCGAAACGGGTTTTGCGCTGGGTTTGGGACCCGCCACGTAAAAAACGAATTCCAAAGAAAAGAAAAACAACAAAGCCTCGGATGAGAACCCCGTCTAATGTTGACGACCCGGCAAAACGAACTATGGACAACGAGAAGGATATTAGGGCGTGGAATGTCCGGACCCTTTCTAGGGAGCGTACCGCTGCCCGACTGGTTGATGTCCTCGCGAACGCAAAGGCTGACATCACCGCCCTGCAGGAAATGCGATGGACGGGGCAAGGAAAGGCGACCATCGGTCCTTGTGACGTATACTACAGTGGCCAGACACGCGGCAAAGCGCGTGGTGTAGGAGATGCGGTGGGAAAGAGACTTCGCCGCCAAGTACTAGCGTCACTCCAGTGAGATCCGCATCAAGGCGAGGTTTTTCAACATAACATTTATCTGCCTATGCGCTGACTGAGGAGACGGACGACGCAGAGAAGGACTCCTTCTACGATAAACTTGAACAAGGCTATGATCGCTGCCCCCTTCATGATATCAAAATCGTGCTCGGCGACTTTAATGCCAAAGTGGGCAAGGAAGGAGTCTTTGGTCCTACAGTTGGAAAATTCGGTCTCCACGATATAACATCCCCCAACGGCACTAGGTTGATTGACTTCGCCGCTTCCCGCAATATGGTCATCAGTAGTACCAGGTTCCAGCATAAGCGAATACCCCAAGCCACCTGGCTGTCCCCTGATCAAAGAACAAGAAACCAGATTGATCATGTCATGATCGACGGCAGACACAGCTCCACCGTTCTAGACGTGCGTACCTTACGCGGTCCCAATATCGACTCGGACCATTATTTTGTTGCAGCCAAGATACGCACAAGCCTCTGTGCAGCGAAGAAAGTACGCACAGTAACGGAAGGAAAGTTTGACGTCGACAAGCTGCGCGTGACACAGACAGCTGATAATTTCTATACTAAGTTATGGAGGGAGCACTTCTCCTCACTGCTAAATTGCGAGGGAGACGTTGAACCCGATACCCCAATCCCTGACGATGGAAAGGTCGTCCCACCTCCTGACTATGAAGAAGTGAGGATGGCTATATCCCGGCTCAAAAACAACAAAGCGCCTGGAAAAGGCGGACTACCCGCCGAGCTGTTCAAACACGGAGGCGAAGAGCTGGTAAAAAGCATTCATCAGCTCTTATGCAGAATATGATCAGACGAGTGCATGCCTCCAGATTGGAATTTAAGTGTGCTCTGTCCAATCCACAAGAAAGGCGATCCCGCTAACCCCACCAACTACCGCGGAATTAGTCTTCTTAATATCGCATATAAGGTTCTTTCTAGCGTATTGTGTGAAAGACTGAAGCCCATCGTTGACAAACTGATTGGACCTTATCAGTATGGCTTTAGACCTGGTAAGTCTACCATCGACCAGATTTTCACGATACGCCAAATCCTGGAGAAGACCCATGATAAAAGAATCGATACACACCACCTCTTTGTCGCTTTCAAAGCCACTTTTGACAGCGCAAAAAGGAGTTGCCTGTATACCGCCATGTCTGAATTTGACTTCCCTGCAAAGCTTATACGGCTTTGACAAATGACGCTGAGCAATACCAACAGCTTCGTCAGAATCGGGAAGGACCTCTCTGAGCCATTTGAAACCAAACGAGGCTTCAGACAGGGCGACTAATTCGTGCGATTTCTTCAACCTGATGCTGGAGAAGATAATTCGAGCAGCAGAGCTAAACCGCAATGGCACAATCTACTACAAGAGCGTGCAATTGCTGGCGTACGCCGATGATATTGATATCATTGGCCTTAACAACCGCGCCGTAAGCGCTGCCTTCTCTGGGCTGGATAAAGAAGCGAAAAAAGTGGGTCTTGCGGTGAACGAGGACAAGACGAAGTGCCTGCTGTCATCAAAGAAAGAATCGGCGCACCTGCGCCTTGGCAGCCAAGTCACCGTTGATGGCTACAAGTTTGAGACGGTGAGAGATTTCGTCTATTTGGGAACCAGCATTAACACCGAAAATAATATCAGTCTAGAAATCCAACGGAGAATCACTCTTGCCAACAAGTGTTACTTTGGACTAAGTAAGCAATTGAGAAGTAAAGTCCTCTCTCGACAAACAAAGATCACGCTATATAAGTCTCTCATCATACCAGTCCTGATGTACGGCTCGGAATCATGGACAGTGTCCAGAGAAGATGAGATGGCCCTTGGAGTATTTGAGAGAAAAGTTCTCCGGAAGATTTATGGCCCTTCCCGTCATGCCAACGGCGAGTATCGAAGGAAATTTAACGATGAGCTGTACGAGCTTTACGCAGACCTGACCATAGTTCAGCGGATTAAAGCCCAAAGGCTCCGCTGGCTGGGTCATGTTATGCGAAAGGAAAAAGAAGCTCCAGCACAGAAAGTTTTACTATCGACACCCGAATTCGGCAGCAGAAGAAGGGGGAGGCCTCGACTGAGATGGAAACAACAGGTGGAGGGTGACTTGTACCCCCTTGGGGTTTCCAATTGGCGTCAGTTATCGCTAAAAAGGAATGACTGGCGTGCTTTGATACGAAACGGCCAAAATCGCCTAGGCGGTTAAGCGTCATTATGATGCAAGCCAAGATTAGATTAGAAAGAGTTTAATGATCCTTATCTCACCAAGGTTCTTTACACTTCGTTGGTCCGTCCAATACTTGAGTACTGCTTGTGTGTGTGGTGCCCAGGATACATTACTCATATACTTGATCATGATCAACTTGATGATCATCAACGAAATTTATTTATTTTTTTTGATAATTAACAAAACGAAGTTATTTCGTTTATATCGTTGTGCAGCCGTGCCATCATCATCTATCTCTGGAAATAAAACACACCACAGCTTCATTTTATCACAAGTTACAACAGTACTATGTCGACGTTTTGATTTTATTTTTGCATATCCTCAAGATCCTCTACAACATAACGATCAAATCTCAATTACGCGATTCACAAGGTCTACTATTTCGTGCTTTTCGTCTGTTTTGCTATATTTTTCAAAAAAATTATATTGGAAACGACAATCTTGTAACTTGCCCAAATATTTTTTTGACGATGAGTGGTCTTTAATATTTCGGTTGGAAATTCTTCGATTCGCCTGTGCTATGAGTGGGTGATTCTATGAGAACCAAAGATCCTTCTTGATATGGCACTGGCTTAGAATATCGAGCTTCACACCTTACTTTCCACTTGACTCGTGCTACTTCAATATTTTGAATGGCTTCACTTCCCCGACCATTCATATTCACGTGTGTGAGTTTTTCTCTCCTTTAGCACATTATTTTCGCGCTCCAAATAAGCATATAATTATGTGTACTGCTCTTTCTCACTGTATTTGTTGTATCATTGCTGACCACAAGACTATCATAATTAGGGTTGCTAGATTCTGAAGTGGAAAAGGAAGGACTTTTCTATTTCGATACAAAAAAGAAGAAGGACGGTTTTTTTTGGACAATTTATTAGGGCGATTCGCTAAGTCTTGCCAAATGCACGGATTGCACGAAATGTATGAATCCTACGCCAAAATATGCAAGACTACGAGAGCACCCCTCACTGAGTTTGCTGTAACATCGATAACAAACGTCAAAAACTGAGCAAATTTTTACTAGTTTTCTGAAAAAACGTTGGCGCTGACAATTACTTTTACTTTTTGTGAGAAAAATGAGAGGATTGAGAGAAATACAGGGTTGCCTTCTTATTTCCTACAATTCTTGCACTAAAATATACATAGTTTAGAGCTTTGTATAAATTGTACGGATTGCATATGTTTTTTTGCGTGTATTTTGTTGTTGTGACTTTACAATGCGTGCAATCCGTACAATCCGTGTATCGTTTGCAAGACTTGGCGAATCCCCTATTGTTTTAAATTAACAAAAAGCGAACATACATTTATTCTCATATTTGAGATCGTTTACAAATATATTGTAGGTACAAACAAGGTAATCTACGATACCAAAAGACGAAGGTTAATGGCATTTGATATTTATGAAATTTTTAAAGACTGAGAAATTCCCAAACAACAACAAATGCGAACATTTTTTCTAACTGCTCTTGTTTGGCCTTTCATATTAAAATATTTTTATATAGTAGAATGGGCCAAAAAAAAGAACTTTCGTTTTTTCAAAAATTAAATTGATTTTCTTTTTAAGAAAGGTGAAAAAATTTACTGTAATTTTTCAGATTTTTAAATTAAAGTCTAGAGGTCTATCATCACCAGTTTAGATTTTACAGACTTAACGTCCAATTTGGTATAAAAACGACAAATCACTGTTGAAAAATACCATTTACTTGAACATATTTTTGTAGGGAATTGAATTCCCTATAAAAGCTGCTTAGACTGAAATGTTTTTTGGATTTCCCGATTTTGGTTTGAAAATTTGCGAAACATGAAAAAATCAACATTGAATAAAACTAAATACATATTCTTGAGGGAAATTGGCTGCTGAATCCGAATTCGATGTCAGAATCCAACAACGGGACCGAGGTTCGGCCCTTACCTTGCAAGAAAGTCCAATATTATTTTGTGATGGTTTTGTTAGGTTAGAGAAGAACTGCGACCTGTTAGGCTAATTCTTATCACGGATTTGGATTTAGCTCGCCAAACTACATGAAAATTAATGTATTGAGTTCACAGGTCTGTCGCCTTTTTGTGTTTTTTGCGGCTGCGCCATTTGAAGACTGTAAAACTACACCTTCGAAGAGAATGCCTTTATTATGCAAAAATATGTTTGAACGTATATGAGAAATGTATATTTTTGGTTATAATATTGATCATATAATGATAAATAATCTGTAGAATATCTATTAAAAAATCGGATCAAAAACACCAAAAAAATACGGAAATATGATTTTTTTTTTCTATTTAATACTAAACAAGTTTTGAAAAAGTAACAAAGAAAGTTGTTTTGCCTTTTTTGTAGCCCACTCTATTTCCTTTAAGAATCTGTATATTTCTCTGTTGTACATGGATATTTGCATTTTTGACAATTTTTGAAAGAATAAATGGGAAATCGAAAAAACATGCTAATATTTGAGGGTAGAATACTAGAAAACGGCTAGTCTGAGAAAATTTTGGTCAATGCAAATTTTGTAGGAAATTCGATTTCCTTCAAAAGTATGTTCAGATAAATGATGTTTTACAACAATGGTTTGTCGTTTTATACCAAATGTCTGTAAAATCTAAACTAGCGATGATAGGCCTCTAGACTTTAATTTAAAAATCTGAAAAAATTACAGTAATTTTTTTCACCTTTCTTAAAAAGAAAATCAATATAATCTTTGGAAAAAAAAGAAATTTTTAATTTTTGGCCCAGTCTAATATATACATGTATTTAAGTACACGTATTCACATTTAAATGCAAAGAAAAAAAAATAAATGCATAGATAATACAACACTAAAAATTTCTATAATTGTTCATGAAAATATAGATGAAAATACATTAAAATTTTGCACTTAAAATTTTGAGCAAAACTCCAAAAAAAATCGCGAAACTCGACGAATCTCATCAAAAAAAATTTTAGATTTTTTCTAGTATGCAGTTTTGTAGCTCATTTCATTTTAGAATAACTAGATACTAATCTCAAGAACCTAGCAAAAAAAAAGGAAAAAGAAGGACATAAGAAGGACACAACTTAAAAAGAAGGACATTTCTACACTTTTTCTTTTGGAAGGACAGGGAAGGACGTTGCAATAAAATGAAGGACATGTCCTTCCGAAAGAAGGACGTCTGGCAACCCTAATCATAATTAACCATTGTAAAAAAGCAGAAACTGTCAGTGCTGACAAAAATTATAAGTTGCTGTTCTTAGTATTAGATTTTTTTATTTTAACTAATGGACAATGTTCAAAAGATAACAAAATATCTAAAAAAAATAAATAAATAACATGAATAAATGTCTTAATCACTAAAATTATGTTTATTTCTGTGTTTTTTTTTTTTTTTTTTGATTCGAAAATCCTTTGGAGAAGTTAATATTTCGGAAAAGTAAAGTAACCTTCGAAACATTCTGGTTAACTTTTTAACTGTCACCTCCTAGTCCAGGGTGTTAGGCGACACCGTGCCTATTGGACCGGTTTGCAGCCAGAAGGTTTGAAACACCGGCTTTGTTAACGGAGGCGCAACACCTGATTGCCTTGGGAAGTAACCTTGGTCTTACCGCGATAAGAGGCTCTGGTGCGGCTGACGTGCCCATTCCCCCATCAATACATTTCATCGCTGAGCTCGCCATGTTGAGCAGGAGATAGTGCGAACAATCAGAGAACTCAGAAAGACGATAAAATGAGTATCATAGGGATGAGCCGCGGACACTGGAAACAGGGCGTGCAAGATAATAGAACCCTGAAAATTACAAAACAGCCACCGGACGACTAAATAAAGGAGGACATCCCAAGCTGCCAGCGCTGGGAAGACCAGATGCCCTGAATGATAGGAGTAGAATAGGGCTCAGCGGATCAGGAAAAGCAATGTCAACGAAAGTAGCCCGAGCAGAAGCTTTTGACCACATGCGCGCTTTTGAACATCACGAACCAGCAGAAAACAACAGGAGCAGGACCTACGATGGGCCGCAAAATGCAACACGACAAACATCGCCTCCGCGAGCAGCTGTAAGCAGAAGGGGCCAGCATCTTCCAGGAAATAGCACAGCCAAAAAATCACAAGCGATGTACATATACATATAATACAGGACAAACAGACCAACAGATTTGAAAAGCGCACGCGAGTCGTCCCTGGACAGCAATTTTATTTAATGTTAGTTACTAAATATAAAGAAAACAATAGATGGTTGTCATTTCAAATTCTTTTTCACTTTGACAGCAATAACAAAAATTTGAAGCGAATTTTGCAGAAATCGCGTGCATACACGAATTTGCCTTGACTAATATGTCCCAAAAACACTAACATAATACATGGGAATCATTGTTGTTGGGCTAACGACACAACCAGTATAATTGAGCCATGGTTCGCCATACAAAAGGTGGAAAGCTTTCAACGAAAAAAATGCCAAAAAACTTCAAATTTTTTATTAATTTCGAAAACCAATTTGAAAAAACATATTCAGGCAATCAGCTAAAAGAAAAAACACATCAGGTGCTCCAGCTTTATACGCCCTGCAAGTCCTCTGCTAGTCCAGCGAAAACAAGAGCGGTTCCATGCCGATACGAAAGGGGGTCGGCCTGCCTGAAACCTCGTTTAGTTTCGAACTGCTCGGGGAAGTCCTTCCCGATTCTGACCGAGCTGGTGGTGTTGCACAGCGTCATTTTGCATAGCCGTATAAGTTTTACGGGGAAACCAAAATTAGACATAGCGGAATATAGGCAACTCTTTTTCGTGCTGTCGAAGGCGGCTTTAAAATCAACAAAGATATGGTGTATTTTAAAAATCTGGTCGATGGTAGATTTACCAGGTTTGAAGCCACACTGATAAGGTCCAATCAGTCGGTTTACGTCAGACTTCAGTCTTTCGCACAATACGCTTGATAGGACCTTATATGCGATACTCAAAAGGCTGATTCCACGATAGTTGGTTCAGTTTGCGGGATCGCCCTTCTTGTGGGTTGGGCAGAGAACACTTAGATTCTAATCTTCAGGCATGCATTCATCCGACCATATTCTGCACAGAGCTGGTGCATGCACCTTACTAGCTCATCGCTGCCGCCGCTTTATTGTTTTTTAGCCGTCATATAGCTATTCGCACCTCGTTATAGTCGGGTTGTGGAACTTCTGTTCCATCGTCTTCGATTGTGGGTCGGGCTCGTCCTCTTCTCTGAATTGTTGCTCTGTTCCCCCGTTAAAAAGGGCAGAGAAGGGAACCGATCAATTATATGAAGGGCTTAGAACCAAAATCGTAGTTGAATTGAGATAATTAAGGTTAAAGTAAATTGTCTATTGTAAAATATGGGTAAATGCGTTTGAAATGATTCCTGTCTAAATGAATGCAGGTTAGTCAACTATTTCAGAGGATCTTCACTGCAGATGGAAAATAACTGTAAATTTCAAAAAATTATTGCAAAAATTTCCAAAAATTATTGCAATAACATTTCGAACGTTGATTGCTCGGCCAAAAGAACACGTAGAATTTTTCGGAGTATGCAGTTTTGTAGCCCCTTTAATTTTAGTCTAACAAAGTGCTAAACTTAAGTTCGTAGGAAGTCTCCCTGATTTTTGGCAATTTTTTTTCTGGATCCAAGCGCGCTTAGACCCTTTTGGCTCCAAAAATGCTTGCAATAAAATTTCAAGCGTTGATTGCTCGGACATTAAAACATGTAGAATTTTTTGGAGTATGCAGTTTTGTAGCCCCTTTAATTTTAGTCAGACAAAGTGCTAAACTTAAGTTCGTAGGAAGTCTCCCTGATTTTTGGCAATTTTTTTTCTGGATCCAAGCGTGCTTAGACCCTTTTGGCTCCAAAAATGCTTGCAATAAAATTTCAAGCGTTGATTGCTCGGCCATAAAAATCTGTAGAATTTTTTCGAGTAGCCCCTTTAATTTTAGTCTAACAAAGTGCTAAACATAAGTTCGTAGGAAGTCTCTCTGATTTTTGGCAATTTTGAAACCAGTAAGTAAGTTAATCTTAGTTTTGTAAAAAATTTCAAAAAAATTATTTTATGTTACTAATACGCCGTGTAGGACCTATAAAAAGTGCACTTGGATCTAGAAAAAAATTGCCAAAAATCAGCGAGACTTCCTACGAACTTAAGTTTAGCACTTTGTTAGACTAAAACTAAAGGTGCTACAAAACTGCATACTCGAAAAAATTCTACAGATTTTTATGGCCGAGCAATCAACGCTTGAAATTTTATTGCAAGCATTTTTGGAGCCAAAAGGGTCTAAGCGCGCTTGGATCCAGAAAAAAAATTGCCAAAAATCAGGGAGATTTCCTACGAACTTAAGTTTAGCACTTTGTTAGACTAAAATTAAAGGGGCTACAAAACTGCATACTCGAAAAAATTCTACAGATTTTTATGGCCGAGCAATCAACACTTGAAATTTTATTGCAAGCATTTTTGGAGCCAAAAGGGTCTAAGCACGCTTGGATCCAGAAAAAAAATTGCCAAAAATCAGGGAGACTTCCTACGAACTTAAGTTTAGCACTTTGTTAGACTAAAATTAAAGGGGCTACAAAACTGCATACTCGAAAAAATTCTACAGATTTTTATGGCCGAGCAATCAACGCTTGAAATTTTATTGCAAGCATTTTTGGAGCCAAAAGGGTCTAATCGCGCTTGGATCCAGAAAAAAATTGCCAAAAATCAGCGAGACTTCCTACGAACTTAAGTTTAGCACTTTGTTAGACTAAAATTAAAAGGGCTACAAAACTGCATATTCGGAAAAATTATGCATGTTCTTTTGGCCGAGCAATTGAATTTTATTGCTTGGAGGAGCGCACTTAGATCCTTTTTGCTCCAATCATTAATGCAATAAAATTTAGTACGTTTTTGGCCCGGCAAATATATGGCACTAAAATGTGCAAAATGACTTGGATCGCATTGTCAGCAAATAGACACTATATTTAACTATACAAATATGGGTATAACTAAATTTTTTTAAAAATGTCACTTAGATCCTTTTGGTTCTAAGCCCTTCATATCTTATACATGTTGCGTTTTCCTTCAAAATCGGTACGTGGGTAGAATTATGCTTAAATTAACAGGGCCCAATACGAATGGGATATAGATGAAGAGGGGCGTGGTAGAAGGAAAGAGGGGCATGAATAAAAAAAGGGAGGGAGATAGTGTGAAGGCGAAGAAAGATAGGAAAGCGAGTTGTCATATAGCTATTCGCACCTCGTTATAGTCGGGTTGTGGAACTTCTGTTCCATCGTCTTCGATTGTGGGTCGGGCTCGTCCTCTTCTCTGAATTGTTGCTCTGTTCCCCCGTTTTAAAGGGCAGAGAAGGGAACCGATAAATTATATCTTATACATGTTGCGTTTTCCTTCAAAATCGGTACGTGGGTAGAATTATGCTTAAATTAACAGGGTCCAATACGAATGGGATATAGAGGAAGAGGGCGTGGTAGAAGGAAAGAGGGGCCTGAATAAAAAAAGGGAGCGAGATAGTGTGAAGGCGAAGAAAGATAGGAAAGCGAGTTGTAAAAGGGGGGACAGTGAGCTCACATTTAGACAGGACGTCTGCCTCTCTACATATATAATAGTATATGTATAAGATTCAAATATTGTAATCGTGTATGTATGCATAACTTAAGTTGCGTTCTAAACGGATTGACCGATCATTACCAGCTTTAGAAGAGAAACTGAAAACCATCATCTAAAATTACTCCTTCAACTACTAAAAACTGGATAGGTGGCAAAAAAAAATTAAAAAAAATGTCGACCTGGTCTTACCCCCTAAAAAGTTAGGTATTGATAAGAAAATAACCCTTGCAAAAAATTAGCGCTCTAACTTAACCCTTGGCTATTTTTTTCGCCCTTTCACATACATTTTGTATGAAAAAAAGGCATTTTTTTTAAGTGAATTTTCTTTGAATTTTTTAAACTTTATTCAAAATATTTTTAAATACTCTTAAATGAAATGGTAAGCCATGTGCGATTATCATAACTACTTAAAAATGACTGAGTTTTGTACTATTGCACACACATACACGGTAACACTTATAAAACCTAGTAAATTTTAAGTGGCTGTAATTATTTTAATAGTTAAGATAATCGCACATGGCTTACCATTTTGGAAGCTTCAATCTAGCTCGTATTTAAAAAAAATTGGGATAGGTGACCCTGTAAACCACCCTAAGTGGCAAAACCCATGTATATAATCTTAGAATGAATCAAATTGTCTATATGCAAAACTTTATCCAAATCGGTCAAGCAGCTTCCGAGATATACGAAAATACCCTAAGTGGCAACCTTGCTTGAAATTATCTTATATGGAATACGGTCGAAAATACCTTTCATTTGATACCCATATTGGCCAAATTTTATCCAAGCAGTTCCCGAGATATACGAAAAAATAAATAAATTGCGGTTAGGTGGCAACCCTGCTTAAATTATCTTATAATACGGTCGATAATATCTTTCTTTTGACACCCATATTGGCATATCTAGCTCTATATTTAAAAAAAAATTGGGATAGGTGGCAACCCTGTAAACCGCTAGAAGTATCAACACCCATGAATTCTGCTCGGCTAGCCTAATACAATTTGTGCAATGTTAGCTAGAATCTAGAATTTCACCTCCTATTTGATTTGCACAGCTAAGCATTGTGGGGAAAATCGTCTATGCCTGAATGTCAGCAACATACACCTGAAAATCAGCTACAATTTATATTTCCGTTGCATAATTTCCGTTGCATCATTAGCCATTTTCTCAAATTTTACTCTCAATCAAAACTTCATATCGCCGCCTAAGAAGTTAACTTCAAAAACTAAAGAAAAGAAAAGAAAGAAAAGAAAAGAAAAGAAAAGAAAAGAAAAGAAAAGAAAAGAAAAGAAAAGAAAAGAAAAGAAAAGAAAAGAAAAGAAAAGAAAAGAAAAGAAAAGAAAAGAAAAGAAAAGAAAAGAAAAGAAAAGAAACCGAAACTAAAAGAAATGAAAGTAGCGAAATTTTAGAAGAAATTGAAGAAAGTGAAGAAAAGAACATCTTAAAAAAAGCAAACTAAATGGAACTACACTGAACCAAAAAAGTTCATGTTTCCAAAGAAAAAGTACATACATATAGGATAAAAGCGTCGCAATATGCCACAATTGTTTATAAAGTAATTTGCTTGACTAGGGTCCTATAGGGGACGAAACTTTGTTCTCTAGTTTTGTAAAAAATCAAAAAATGGTGGTCACAGTCGTCGTGTGCGGTTATTAATTAACATATAATGTTAATTTTTTTACACATGTTCAGTCTAATGTCAGCTTCAAACTGTGCTAGAGCAGGGCTGAGAAGATTTTGCGCTTAATAGATGTGTCACACTTTCTCATGTCACAACTTAACCACAGCTTTTCTTCTAAACTAGGTGTAATTTTTCCTTGAAAATTAGAACACATGTAGACCTTGGTGGAATACATCTAATTTCTTGAGGAAGTCCAAAAATATTAAGCCATATTAAAATTAGAATAGATTAAACATGAAATGGTACAACCCTAAAATGTCACAACTTTTTATTCTACTGGTTTTGATACACTTGTTTTACAAGTATATGTAAAATGAAACACCATGAAATATCTGTCATCATTTAGAGTTCGTGTTAGTGAAAATAGTGATCTGTTAACAGAAAATAATGGTCAACCTTCACATAAAACCCGTCCGTAAACTGACGAAGTGGCAAATCCAAGAGCGACGAAAAAAAACAATTTTTTAACGATTCACTTATCTTCTAATGTTAAATATTTGTGTATTACCTGTTATTTAGTGTTAATACATGAATAACCGGACTTTGAGGATATTGCTCATATAATATATCGCAAAATATTAAGTTTGAATTTAAATTTTATCAAAGTTCTGCAAAATTTCGTTTAAACGGCAAAACTATTCATCCCATTAATGTCCGGCATCGAATCGGCGGTCAAAAATTTCTTTTTGACACCATTAATTAATAAATTTTTGGATAAATATTTTATTAAACACAAATAAATAAATAAAAATATTGTTTCAATTTCCAGCAAATAGGTGTTCTCACAAGGGGTTAATGGGCACTCTAAATATGAAACTGAATAATTTATTTGCATTCAAAGCAGTTTATGTCATACTTGTAGCAAAACTATATGTTTTCGATATTTAAAATGCATTTTTTCGATATTCGAATAAGTGTACTCGTATGGGTACAGTGGGCGTTAATGGGTTAAGTTGTAGCGCAATGGGAATCAGGGCTATTTCTTACACCCCATTTACACTGTATACACTTTCAAAAATCATTTATCGTAACATTGACATTTCACAAAAAGTCGATGTGAAATATATCAGTTTCCAAGGAACCAGCCATATATGTATGTATGTAAAGTGATTATATTGTGGTATGTTTATGCAAAAGTGACACCTTATTTAAAAAGAGTTATATAAAATAGGTTTTCTTGTTTTAAAATAAACAATCTCCCTGAGGAAGACACGCGTCTTAGGTGGAAAAGGAAAACAAGTGTTTTTGCTTTAAATAGCTCTTAAAAAATTGCATCTATTACTTTGGTCTAATATATATACTTAAAAATTATTAATGGTTGGCCTCAAGCTCGCATTTACAATGAAGATTATATTATATAATTTATAAATGGACGAGTGAAATCCGATCGTTGCGGACGTGTTTTTCGAGCTCTCTGTGATTTCTTGTTTATTCTTCTGATTTTGTTATTTAACTACCTAATTATTCTCAATGGATAAGTTTTGTGGAGAATGCGATAAACTTTTCGCCCGAAATGAGCCTCATATTGTGCCGTGCAGTGGTTTTTGCAATAAACTTTTTCATCGTGCTTGCTGTGAGGGTGGTGTTGCTCAGTGCGATGTTGATTTGTTGTCAAAAAATCGCCATATTAACTACTTTTGCTCTGAATGCCTAAATGCGTATGAAAAGCTGCGCAAAGCCTACGACACTGTGTTGGTTTCCTACAAAGTTAGTTTGGAGTCCGCTCTGGCTGCCATTGACTTGAAATTCAAGGATTTATCTTTACAAATAGCAGATTTAAAAAATGAAATCAAAACTAATTTTAATTCCAAAGAAGTGCATAATAAAAACAATGCTAAATGCATGAAAGTGATGACTGATAGTGTTAATGCTATAAAAAGTGTTGTTAGCTCAATTAATGGCACGAACACTTACAATGAGCACAACAGTCGCCCACTCACACCTCTTGGTTTGTCGCTTTCGCCTACTAACCTTCAGCCTTGTGTGAAATGTAGCTTTCTCACCGCCCGATCATCTCCATATGCTAATAATCTTGCTGTAACTAACAGAAGATCAAATCCAATTTCTTCTTCGCTTGCTTCTGCTAATGCTATGCCTTTATCTTATGCTCAACAGCTGGCAGTCCCGACTGCTGTCTCAACTAATACTATTAATACTACTACTAATACATATTGTAACCTGGATAACAATTATACTAATTCGGCTGACGCTCGCACTGCCAATAGCTCTGCCGCTGCTTTTGATGTTAATGCCCAAAGCATTATCAATGCTGCTGGTAGCTCTGCTGACATTCACATAGCTGCTACTACTACTAATGCAGATTGTAACTTGGATATCAACGATACTAATTCGGCCGATGCTCGGTCTGTGGCTGTCTCTGCTGCTACTGCTGTTAATGCCCAAAGCATTATCAAGGCTGCTGGTAGCTCTGCCGATATGCACTTAGCTACAAACTCTGCTTCTGTTCCTGCTGCTTTTGATGTTAACCATCAATTCATTTCTAATATTGCTGTTAACCACCAGAACCACAATAATATCAACAGTAATTTCGACCAGACCGACAATAGTATCAATAGTGGTGCTGTTAATAACCTAAACAATAATACTGTTGTTAGTTCTGGCTCTTTTCCTGCTGTTCACGGCCAGAGTGGTGTTAATGGTAATAATACTGAGCGTCACATCCATCGACAAACAAACAACAATAGGAGAACATTGGTTTATGGTTGCAACGACAGCACTGAACTTGAAGCAGTTTCGTTATGGAAGTGGGTACATGTCTCCTCCTTTAAGCCTACAGTTTCCGAAAGCAACGTTATCGATTTTGTTTCTAAGTATGCTGGGATTGACCGCACGTATATTTCCTGTCGTAAATTGGTAAAAAAGGGTGTTTCGGTGGAAAGCTTAGAAAGCGTCAACTTTAAGCTCGGTGTTGCATCAGCCTTTTACGACCGTATTTTAAACCCAACCGTTTGGCCATCTAACGTTAATGTGCGGCCCTTTCAATTCCACCAAAGCCACAATAATGACACATAGAACACATGTATCCCGTCGCATTTCTGTGTCTAATTCTTCTTTAAAAATCTATTTTCATAATATGGGTGGAATGCGTACTAAGTCTAAGGACATCTATATAGCTACCTCGCGCTTGGATTACGATGCTTTCGTCTTCGTAGAAACCTGGCTCAATGCTGATTTTTTCGACGAGGAATATTTCGACCCTAATTTGTATTATACATTCCGTAAGGATAGAGATGCAGTTAAAACCGGTCTCCGAAAGGGAGGTGGCGTTCTCATTGCCTTGAAGCGATGTTTCCGTGTGTCTGTACATCAACTTATGCACAGTGATTCCTTAATTGATCAGTTGTGCGTCAAGATATCCGGATCTTCTAGCTCTACATTCATATGTGTGTCATACATACCCCCAACCAGTTGTGACAGCCTATATAATTATCACATAGATAATATCGTTAATCTGTATGAAACAAATTCTCATGCGACTTTTTGCGTTCTTGGTGATTTTAATATGCCCGATATAGTTTGGTCTGACCTTCAAAAGGATGGTCTGTTGACTCCTACTAATGTTACTCGTTCTTTTGAAATGAATGTTATAGATAGTACTCTAAGTTGTAATTTTATTCAAATTAATAATGTTTTCAATACGCTTTCTAGATTACTTGATCTGGTTTTTGTCGACGAAAATTCAATGGTTAGCCTCTCTGAGAGTTCCCCTCCCCTATGTTCATCCGATAGACATCATGTCCCACTCGACATTTATATTCATAATTTCGATACCTTTCCCGTTTCCTCTCGCTTAGAGAACTCATCTTTAAATTTTCGCGCTTGTGACCTTGTCGCGCTGAATGATTCGATTTTAGCTTTAGACTGGGAGATAATACTTTCGCCGATGAACGTAACTGATTGCTTTGACTCTTTCCTAACTAAACTAACTGAGATTTTTCATAGTGTTGTGCCGATTTTTGGCGCTAAATTACATAAACTTCCTTGGTACAACCAAACTCTTAAAAATCTTAAAAACAAACGTAACAAATGTTATAAGTTGTATAAGTTAAATACTGCAAACGCCATCCTCAGAGATCAATATTTACTTAGTGTCAAACAATTTAATGTCCTAGACAAATTCCTTTACAATCGGTACATTGGTAGGCTTGAAACTGAGCTCAAGACGAATCCAAAAGCTTTTTGGAACTACGTCCGCGGTAAACGTGGTTCTTCCAATATACCGATTTGTATGAAGTGGAATGGTATATGTTCTCAATCTCCTAGTGAAACCGTTGAGCTTTTTGCTGAGTTTTTCAAATCTAATTTTGATGATGCTCTTGCTCAGAATGATGATTTTCTACGTGCGTCTCCTTTTGAGCTTCTAGACTTCGGATCTGTCACTATCACTCCAGAAGACGTGTGTAAAGCCATGCTCTCACTGAAACCCTCGCTAAAGTGTGACAGCGATGGCCTTTGCGGCTTTATCCTGAAGCACTGCTGTTTTCCCCTATCCTCTCCTCTTTGTCACATATTTAACTTATCCCTGTCCTCTGGGACTTTCATTAATAGGTGGAAGGAGTCTACCATCACACCGATTTTTAAATCTGGCAGCAGGAATGATGTCGCTAATTACAGGCCTATTGCTAAACTTACTTCGTGTTCAAAGCTTTTCGAAATGGTATTAAAAGAAAAATTGTCTTTCGTTACTAAAAGCATTATTGAGCCGCACCAACATGGGTTTGTCGCGGGGCGTTCCACCGTTACCAATCTGGCACATTTCTCTGATTTCTGCATCTCTGCTTTTAATGATGGCTACCAGGTCGATACAATCTATACCGATTTCTCGAAGGCTTTTGATAAAGTCTCTCACCAAATCTTATTATCTAAACTCGAGCATCTTGGTTTTCACTCAGTGTTTTTAAGTTGGCTGAAATCGTACTTGTCGAATAGAACTATGTATGTGGAAATTGAGGGCTCTATTTCCCACACGTTTATTGCCACCTCTGGTGTCCCTCAGGGTAGCATTTTAGGCCCTCTTTTGTTTATTCTATTCATAAATGATATTGGCTCCTGCTTTAAATTTTCTAAATTTCTACTTTACGCCGACGATCTAAAAATTTATCGTAGAATAAATGGTCCGTCCGATTGTGCTCTTTTGCAACATGACCTTAATAAACTCGTTGATTGGTGTCTCGCAAACAATCTCCACCTTAACGTTAATAAATGTTTCCACATGTCTTTCACAAAGTCTTCCACCACCCTACCATCATCTTATGAAATTGCCGGTGGTCAATTGGCCTCAGTCATTGAGATTGTTGATTTAGGGGTTGTTTTTGACACAAAGTTTTCTTTTGTCAATCATATATGTTACATACTTCCAAAGGCATACTCGAATCTCGCTTTTCTTCGAAGATATGGCAAAGACTTCAAGGACCCGTATACAAGGAAAGCTCTCTACATATCTTTGGTTCGTTCGAGACTAGAATATGCCTCCATTATTTGGAACCCCATTTATAACTGTCACTCGGCTAGGATTGAAAGAGTTCAAAGGAAATTTATGCGGTTTGGCTTAATTTCCCTCAACTTTGAGGTACCACTTCCTTCTTACTATTCTCGCTGTTTGCTTATTAACCTCCAACCCTTGTTTACCCGAAGAACTCTGCATTTACTAATGTTTGCCTATGATATTATAGTTGGCTCTTTAGACTGTCCAGACCTCCTTGAAAAAGTTTATTTCAATGTACCTAGTAGATCCCTACGATCGTTCTTACTTTTTTATTTGTCTGCCCCTAGGGCGAATTATTGTTATTTTAATCCATTATTTCGTGCCCTTATTGAATTTAATAAGCTCGGGAGGAGTCTAACTATTGATTTTTCCCTGCCAAAAGCCTCTTTCAAGTCTCTTATTGAATTAAGTTTTAATGTAGTAAGTACTTAAGTATTTACTTTTAGTTTTAATTTCATGTACATACATATATAGTCTGTAAGATGAAAATCATAGACTGAATAAAGAATAATAATAATAATATTAAATAAACACGTCATTTATTTATTTCCAATCAAACCTGTTTCGTCATATCAAATGGCTGCAATTTTGACGTTTGATTCCCATTGGAAAATATTGTGTGATTGACAGTTAAATATGTTACTCTTGTAAGGGGCTATAATATCAAACGAATGTAAACAAATGAATTAATCCTTTATGGTGTACTACATGTAAAATGGGTATCATTTTCTCTTCTTTAATATTAGCAATAATTTACTGTTATACCGCGGTTTTTGTGAAAAATGTTTGGTTACAGTTTTCTTACCTTAGCTTACAAAACAGTTGAATTTCAACCGTTCTTCACTGGCACCGAAGTTTTTTTACTACCAATAAAATACTGCTACCGAATATTCTTTCGTATTGCTAACTTGAGTTAAAGGTAAAATATAAATATTGAAAATTTAAAACAAAAGTTAATTTACAAATTTTTTCCTAAAAGTTTATAAACGGAAAAAATTGTTTTCACGTTGGTTAAAATATTTT
Organism: Campiglossa producta; assembly: GCA_964058755.1. Lineage (NCBI taxonomy): Eukaryota > Metazoa > Arthropoda > Insecta > Diptera > Tephritidae > Campiglossa > Campiglossa producta. Next base: position 128,734,648 of record CAXKVI010000001.1, on the reverse strand, counting down.
TTCTGTTTGACATTATACCCTGGTTCCGATTGAGAGCAACGTCAGATTCAAGCACACTTTGTTGAATACATTTTGAATTCAAGTCCAAATCCAATATTTTTTCATTTGGAGAAATAAGAATACATATTTTCATACAAAAAAAGTTCCATTTTGCTAGTGAATGGGCTGTTACAACAATGTTTTTGGAATGAAAAAATAACGTTGGAAATTGAAAAAGGGATTTGATCTCGAATGAGATTCAAATGTATTTCCATCTTTTTCTATCCCCTAACCGTCAACACGCTTTCTAGGTAGAGCTGCAAAACTATCGCTAGTGGCGCCATTCGATAGTTGCAAAAATACTATCGATAGTTCGAAACTATCGTATACTATCGTATTTTAGGTGTAGAGGAACTTCAACTCCGATCATATTCATACATAATATACTTATATATGTATGTGCCAAAAAAAGTATAAAAGTTACAAATATTAGAATTTGAGCGTTAAGTTCTACCTTAATTCAGATCACAGCGTCACTTACTTGAGAACATTCGCCACAATATGCACTGACACTATCGAAACTATCAACTATGGCAAAAAAAAATCGATGGTTCACCAAAAAAAGAACTATCGATAGTACCATCGATAGTTTTGCAGCTCTATTCCTAGGGCCACTCCTTTTTCACATTTTAAACAATATCTCGGAAGCGGGCCCTTTTATAACCCTCATGAACACCTTCAGCATGATTGCAAAAGTATTATACCCTTATAAACTAAGATATTAAGGAAAAAAGTTAAAAGTCTTAATGAAAGTAGCAATTAAGTACTACTTTCCATTTAAAATTCCGCCAAGCACTGAAAGGTTAAAGAAAAAACTGAAAAACCGACAAGCAAGAGTTGGAATCGAACAACCAAAGCGAACGAACGCATTTAAGCAGTTTTACTTATCTTTGATTTTCAATTTAATTTCAATAATTACAATTCTATAGATCATTATTTTATTTAAACATTATACCTATTCTCAATTCTAAAAGAGTTTCTTTGATTTGCAATATAATGACCAATAAAACGATAACTAAAATACAAATCAATTATGTAGTGAGAACCCTAGACCCGGAGTCGACAAAAAAACGGTCAAAGGACGAATAGGAGCCACAAACAATCTTTATAATGTCAGCCCTCCCTGCAAACACTCGCAGTTCGAGGCGTCATAAATGCCTCCATGTGAATCGTCATCATGCCTTATTTCTAGAACAATGGATTTTACATGGTTCTGTAAAAGGTTTAAACAGCGCTGATGGTAATTTAGTCTATGCCACCGGTTCCCATCCCAGGGCGGCGATGCTTCTTAAGCGGGCTACCCACCTGCCAAGAAATGCCCCAAGAAGAAAAGAGCATATATTTCTTATGCCTGGTCAAGAAATTTTGACGTTTACAAAATTTTTACATTTTATTGCAAATTACTATTGTAGAAATGTATAAAATATGTGTAGTGAAATATGTACTTACCTTTGCTGTGTAAATCTGCACGTTTACCTCAAGAAATATATACGACCATATTTATCTCTTGAGGTAAACCAACATCGCCATTCAACTGGGAATGGCCAGAGCAATTCTTCTATGTGCGGTCCAAGCAGCTCACTACGTCCGGGAAAGCCCACGTATCTCTGGACAGCCACTGAAGGTCGCCTCCCAGTTGGTGCACCCTGGGTAACGCTAAATGACCTACATAGCCTGCACGGCTAGTTTAGTTTCTTGTATTGCCGGATCTACGAGAACGGTACCAGTACTTGTGCTGTACCCATCGTGCCGAAACGACCCGGGCCGTTTTTTTTATATCGACCCGGCCAAGAGCAATACACTCGAGGTGACCCTGTCTGACATTTAGGCAGGGCTACACCTCGTTACAACAACAACAACAACCCGTTCGGTGGTGAACTAAAGTGAGAAGGCGACAACCTGACAAGGCCACTCCGACATAATCGGTTTAAGGGCTTGCCAGGGGACTTCACCAGCAGCGTCTGTCACCATGAGGTGCGGCTGCAAGCGGGCGTCTGTCTTGAACCAAGCGGCTCGCTATATAAATGTGTAAATTTAAATCCAACCCCCCGAGAAACGGGTTGTGCGTAGGGTTTGGGACCCACCACATAAAACCAATCTTCCAATGAGATCCATATTGGACGGCCAAATTCGCCTAGGCAGTTAAATGCTATTTTAAGTAAGTAATTAAGTAAACCGGTGCTGCCAACAATCGAAAAGTGCTATATTTTTTCTTATGAACTGAGTATTGGCTCAAGAAAATTTGACGTGTGAGAACATTTCTGGACCATTTCTTGAGCGTTTTTTTTATATGGAGTTTGACATTTCTTGGCAGGTGAGTAGGTTAGGTTTAGGTTGAAGTGGCTGCCGCAGAGGCACACTTGGGCCAGTTTTGAAAGGCCCGTTGTGATACCACCAACACAAGGAAAGTCAGTCCCGGGACCCAGCCATATGGAAAATCCCTGAGTTGTTAGGATTCTCCACATAGCAGAATCCCGGGACTGACACTCCTAAACCGACACCGTTACTCCTCCTCGAACCACTTAGATGACTTTATGAAGCCCATCAAGTCCTTTATGTCCAGTTCCGCGATCTGGCTTAGGCTAACCAGGAACGAAACTCCCAAAAAGCGCGTTCTCGCCCCGCTTAAAGCCGGACAGTTGCAGATGAGGTGCGTCACTGTTTCCTCCTCCTTATCATCTTTGCAACTCCTGCAGCATCGTCGGTAGGGCACACCTAGCCTTTCTGCATGCCTACCAATGAGGCAGTGACCGGTTAATACCCCTATCAATATGCAGATTTCCCTCCTAGTTAGGGCATAAATGCGTCTAGACCTTTTAAGATCCCATTTTGGCCAGGTTTGTTTCGATATCCGACACCCTGGGGATTGCAGCCATCTTTCGTTGGCTTGACGGAGTGTGTGCTCCTTCAGCATTAGTTTGCATGTGGCAAATGGCATACCTAAGCACTCTTTATCCTGAAGAACCTGCTTGGTCGTGCCCTGCCTGGCAAGCTCGTCTGCCTTACAGTTTCCCTCAATGTCCATATGTCCCGGCACCCATATGAGGTTTACGCGGTTCTGTTGGGCCATCTCCTGAAGAGATCGACGACAGCTGAGCGTCAGTTCAGAGTTGAACGTGTATGAGCCAAGGGATTTGATTGCCGCTTGGCTATCGCTGAAAATAGCGATATCTTCTCCGATAACACGTTTGCTTAACCAGGCCGCGGCGTCCAGGATTGCTGAGACTTCCGCCTGGAAGACGCTACAATGATCAGGTAGTCTGAGGGAGAGCTCAAGGTCCAAATCCCTTGAATAAACCCCTCCTCCAACTCTGCAGTCCAACTTCGAGCCGTCGGTGTATGGAAGTGCCGCCGCTGACCGAAACCCTTCCAGATCAAGTGGCAAATGCCCAGAATGACCTGGCTTCGTTGGACGTTGTCCTTAGCGCACCGCTTATACAGATCATATTGGATCTATGGACTTTCCGCAACATATTCAGGTATGTTGCCTTGCTCAGCGCAGGCCACCATACGACGACTCCATACAGCATGATTGGGCGAATGATGGCCGTGTAGATCCAACTGCATACTCTAGGGCTGAGCCCCCATTTTTTGCCAATGGCTGGCGCTGAAGAACATTCTCCTTCCAATTCAATTTCCTGTCCAGAACTATGCCCAGAAACTTGGCCTTATCCGACAAGCCCAGGCCCGTGCCATCTAGTTCTGGTAGGCTTAGTGGCGGTATTTTGTACCGGTTGGTGAAGAGGACAAGTTCCACTTTCCCCGGGTTGATACTAAGTCCTCAGCGAGAGGACCACCTCGAAACCTCTCGCAGTGCTACTTGCATCATGTCACACAGAGTTTGTGGGAACTTGCCTCTGAATGCAATAGCTAAATCGTCTGCGTATGCCACTATCTTCCCGCCCCCCCAGCTTGTGTCACGTAGCAACGAGTTGACTGTGAGGTTCCATAAAAGCGGGGAAAGAACACCACCCTGGGGCGTTCCCCTTGTGACATAGCGTGATAATTCAACCGTACCAAGTGAATACGCTATCTTCCTTCCTCTTAGAAGTTGGTCAATTAAACCAGTTAGAGGTCTATCTACGCCCAGATTAGTTAAAACGGAGTTGATCGCCTCCGGGCTTATATTGTTGAAAGCCCCCTCAATGTCTAAGAAGGCCACGAGAAAGTAGTCCTTTTCACACAGCGATTTCTCAATGACAGAAACCAGCCTGTGCAGAGCAGTTTCCGTTGATTTACTCTTGGTGTATGCATGCTGATAGCTAGAGATAAGGTTGCTATCAATAGTCGTTGAGAGGTAGTCGCTTAGTATCCTCTCAAAGGTTTTGAGTACAAAGGACGAGAGACTGATCGGTCTGTAGTCGTTTGGCTCGTAGTGGGATGCCTTCCCAGCCTTAGGGATAAACACTACCGTGGCGCTTCTCCAGGAGCCCGGAATGTGGTTGAGAGCCAGGCAGGCTGTGAAGAGAAATACCAGCCATTTAGCTGATGTCTCCAACGTGTTTATAAGTTGCGCGGGGATAATCCCGTCCGGCCCGGCAGCCTTATACGGTTCAAAGCTCTTAACTGCCCACCTTACCCTTTCCTCAGTGATGGGTATATTTACTGCCAGGTTTGTTGCAGGTGCTAGTGGTGCGTCATGCAGATTCCCCGGAAAATGTGTATTCAAGAGCAGCTCAAGGGTTTCCTCTTCCGTGCTGGTCCAGGATCCGTCAGGTTTTCGCAAATAGCTGATGGCTGTTTGAATTTTCGAGAGGACTTGTCTAAGTCTCGCTGTGTCATCGACCTTTTCGACGCCAGTGCAGAAATTTCTCCACGAGGTTCTCTTCGCCTGTCTCAGAGCTTTTTTGTAGGCCCTTAGTTTAACTTTATATTCGTGCCAATGAGGCTCAGAGCCGAGGCTCTTGGCCTTGTTAAATTGTTTCCGGCATGATTTGCGGAGCGAGTCCAAATCGTAGGACCACCAATGTGGCCTGTGTTTACCGCGTGGTTTTGGCACTGGACAAGCCTGTCCTAGAGCATTTGAGAGCGCCGATGTAAATGTAGTAACAAGATCCTCCAGCTCCTCTACTGATGAGGGGCTTGTGGGGGCAGTACTGGCAGGTCTCTGTCTAATATTTCATTGTGTAACTGCCAATTAGTGTTACGTGGATTGCGCTTCATGATTGGTTGTTCTACAATAAAGTCTACAACCATTTCTATGTAACGGTGGTCGGTGAATGAATGTTCTTCCAGAACCCGCCATTTTCTGACCCACTCATAAGCGCCTTCACTACAGATAGTGAGGTCTATGACCTCCCTGCGGGTCTTAGTGATAAAAGTAGGCTCATTACCCACGTTGCAAATTACCAGGTTGGTTGTTAAGAGGTAATCAAACAGAGACTCGCCCCTGGCATTGATATCGGAGCTCCCCCATTGGACATGGTGAGCATTAGCGTCCGTTCCAATAATAAGATTACCCGTGCAGAAATTTGACACCAGGTCTTTTGTGGTGGGGGTTCTTCGGCGTCGTAGGGCATATAGACCGACGCCACCGTCAGGCGGGTGCTGTCTACCGTTAGACTGATAGCGGTAATATCACCATTGGTGTAGTTAGGTAGGAGAAAGGAGTTCAACTCAGACTTGACCAAAATACACGTTCTGACTTTGCTCTCCTCGCTGGCTCGAATGAGCTTGAAGCCCTTAGTCCCCAATCCGCAGATTCTCGAGCTATTGACCCAGGGTTCTTGGATGAGGACCACATCCACGTCGCCTTTAGAAAGACGACTACTTAAAGCAGCCGAAGTCACTTTAGATTTGTGCAGATTAATCTGAAGCACCACCAACATGAGAGCGCACAGACTTCCCTGCCGTCCCCATGTCGTCAAGGTTTGCCCCATCCCGGAGGTTGCCTATCAACGACGAGTTGTTCCGATTAACTTCCCGATATGGCGTTGCAGGAGTCCTGCTGCCTGAAGCGTTAGATGATAATCGCTCAGCGTTGGCTGCTACCACCGTGACGTCGAGGACTTCCTCGTCCTGTCGGCTGTCCTCCATCTCCGAGTTGTTCACAGCACTATCGCCAAGGGACGTGGCGGATAACATGCTTTCCGCATCGGAATCCTCCGCTTCCTCTTCTGGTAATTCGTTTTCCGGTTCCTCCGGAGCAGCCGAGAAGGCAGCGCGCTGAGCATCACCACGATATACGTGGATAACGATCTGGCCTACACTGTAGTGTACTAGGCCATTGCACCTTTTGAGGGGCTCGATTGACTCTTTATTCATGGTGAACACCACCTGTCTGTCGGGCCCTACCGCATCCCCGACCAGATTGACACTCCAGTCATGCGTTGGGAGGGACGGATTCATTAGCCGTAGCATCCCGAGAATTCTCTCGGGTTCGTCAGGGATGGCCGGAATCCACGCCCTTGCCCTTGGACGAGCTAGAATGTCCTTCCAGTCGACGACCTCTATCTTTGCGCCCTTATAGACTTCACCCAGTTTAGCAGCTGCTGCCTTGTACAGTGCTACGGGTTTTGCATCCTCGCATGCGAGTAATTTAATCTGACCCTGGTGCCAACCCGCATCCGTTACTCGCGCCGAACTACCCGGAAATTCCGGAGCAACGTGGAGTGTATTGGGGTGTGGTTCTGTGTGACCTTGCCCAATCCCGACTCTTGCGTCCTCGTTCGTACACTCTGGGCAACGTGAGCTATCTAGGCTCACGGCAGAAAGAGAGGAAGCCCCGGTGGGGCCACTCTGTCATACTTGGTTTAAGGGCTCACCGAGGTCTTTTGCGCAGCGTCTGTTCACCATGAGGTGCGTCTGCAAGCGGGCGTCTGTCTTGAAGCAAGCGGCTCGCTATATAAATGTGTAAAAATATTTTCAAAACAAATAAACCCCGAAACGGGTTGTGCGCTGGGTTTGGGACCCGCCACGTAAAAAACCGAATTCCAATGAAAAGAAAAACAACAAAGCCTCGGATGAGAACCCCCTCTAATGTTGACGACCCGGCCACGTACGTGGAATGTCCGGACCCTTTCTAGGGAGCGTACCGCTGCCCGACTGGTTGATGTCCTCGCGAACGCAAAGGCTGACATCCCCGCCCTGCAGGAAATGCGATGGACGGGGCAAGGAAAGACGACCATCAGTCCTTGTGACGTATACTACAGTGGCCAGACACGCGGCAAAGCGCGTGGTGTAGGATTTGTGGTGGTAAAGAGACTTCGCCGCCAAGTACTAGCGTTCACTCCTCTGGACGAGCGTCTCGCTGCGATCCGCATCAAGGCGAGGTTTTTTTTTCAACATAACATTTATCTGCGCCTATGCGCCGACTGAGGAGACGGACGACGCAGAGAAGGACTCCTTCTACGATAAACTTGAACAAGCCTATGATCGCTGCCCCCTGCATGATATCAAAATCGTGCTCGGCGACTTTAATGCCAAAGTGGGCAAGGAAGGAGTCTTTGGTCCTACAGTTGGAAAATTCAGTCTCCACGATATAACATCCCCCAACGGCACTAGGTTGATTGACTTCGCCCCTTCCCGCAATATGGTCATCAGTAGTACCAGGTTCCAGCATAAGCGAATACACCAGGCCACCTGGCTGTCCCCTGATCAAAGAACAAGAAACCATATTGATCATGTCATGATCGACGGCAGACACAGCTCCATCGTTCTAAACGTGCGTACCCTACGCGGTCCCAATATCGACTCGGACCATTATCTTGTTGCAGCCAAAATACGCACACGCCTCTGTGCAGCGAAGAAAGTACGCACAGTAACGGAAGGAAAGTTTGACGTCGAGAAGCTGCGCGTGACACAGACAGCTGATAATTTCTCCACACGACTATCACACCTGCTATCGGAGAGCAATCCTCGACCTAACGATGTAACCGAGCAATGGAAGCATATTTCTCACTCATTACGTACCGCCGCTGAAGCCACTATAGGGTTTCGGCGAGCCCGCAAGAACAACTGGTACGATGAGGAATGCACCACAGCCTCGGACAAAAAGGACGCTGCATACATCAAGACGTTGCGAACGGGCGCAACCCGTAGTGTATGGCAACGCTATCGTGAGGCGAAGAAGGAAGAGAAACGCCTTTTCAGAAAAAAGAAACGTGAGGCCGAAAGGCGTGAGTGTGAGGAGCTTGAGATGCTGGCTGACAGGAACGATGCCCGAAAATGCTATGAAAAGATCCGGCGGATGACGGAAGGTTTAAAGACCGGGGAAAGTTCCTGTAAGGACAATAATGGCGACCTGGTAACTGACGTACAGAATGTACTTAAGCTATGGAGGGAGCACTTCTCCTCACTGCTAAATTGCGAGGGAGACGTTGAACCCGTTACCCCAATCCCTGACGATGGAAAGGTCGTCCCACCACCTGACTATGAAGAAGTGAGGATAGCTATATCCCGGCTCAAAAACAACAAAGCGCTGGAAAAGACGGACTACCCGCCGAGCTGTTCAAACACGGAGGCGAAGACCTGGTAAAAAGCATTCATCAGCTCTTATGCAGAATATGGTCAGACGAGTACATGCCTCCAGATTGGAATTTAAGTGTGCTCTACCCAATCCACAAGAAAGGCGATTCCGCTAACCCCTCCAACTACCGCGGAATCAGTCTTCTTAATATCGCATATAAGGTTCTTTCTAGCGTATTGTGTGAAAGAGCTGAGCAATACCAACAGCTTCGTCAGAATCGGGAAGTACCTCTCTGAGCCATTTGAAACCAAACGAGGCTTCAGACAGGGCGACTCCCTTTAGTGCGATTTCTTCAACCTGATGCTGGAGAAGATAATTCGAACAGCAGAGCTAAACCGCAATGGCACAATCTTCTACAAGAGCGTGCAATTGCTGGCGTATGCCGATGATATTGATATCATTGGCCTTAACAATCGCGCCGTAAGCGCTGCCTTCTCTGGGCTGGATAAAGAAGCGAAAAAAGTGGGTCTTGCGGTGAACGAGGACAAGACGAAGTGCCTGCTGTCATCAAAGAAAGAATCGGCGCACCTGTGTCTTGGCAGCCAAGTCACCGTTGATGGCTACAGGTTTGAAACGGTGAGAGATTTCGTCTATTTGGGAACCAGCATTAACACCGAAAATAATATCAGTCAAGAAATCCAACGGAGAATCACTCTTGCCAAGAAGTAAAGTCCTCTCTCGACAAACAAAGATCACGCTCTATAAGTCTCTCATCATACCAGTCCTGGTGTACGGCTCGGAATCATGGACAGTGTCCAGATAAGATGAGATGGCCCTTGGAGTATTTGAGAGAAAAGTTCTCCGGAAGATTTATGGTCCTTCCCGTCATGCCAACGGCGAGTATCGAAGGAAATTTAACGATGAGCTGTACGAGCTTTACGCAGACCTGACCATAGTTCAGCGGATTAAAGCTCAAAGGCTCCGCTGGCTGGGTCATGTTATGCGAATGTAAAAAGAAGCTCCAGCACAGAAAGTTTTACTATCGACACCCGAATTCGGCAGCAGAGGAAGGGGGAGGCCGCGACTGAGATGGAAACAACAGGTGGAGGATGACTTGTACTCCCTTGGGGTTTCCAATTGGCGTCAATTATCGCTAAAAAGGAATGACTGGCGTGCTTTGATACGAAACGGCCAAAATCGCCTAGGCGGTTAAGCGTCATTGTGACGCAAGCCAAGATTAGATTAGAACGTTGAAAAGAATGTTGCCGAGTTCATTTCGCACGTAACGCCACCGGTCCTTGGGGATGGCCAGACGGCCATTGCCTCGGTCAAGGACGCCTATAATGATCCTGTCCTTGGTTACCTCAGCAAAGCTTAGTTTGCCCGCTCCAGGGGGGATGCCGCTTGCGAGGGGGATTTAACCCCAGGTCCGATCTCTGGCGCTAGAAAGGGTTAACTTTTAACCTCTTTGGCATGTAAGAATTTTGGAAATCCGGTATCACAGCTTTCGCTAGCTCTACCGATTTACTGGAATTCGGCGGCAGCAATTCCTGCGGTACCCCTGCATACCTCTTCAGGATCTTTGCAGCCAATCTTTTCTCGTGGTATGTGAAGCGGCGGGGAGATGTCTCCCGGGAGTGCGGACCCGTAGTTGCCATCGCGGTCGCTCTCCTTGCCGAAATCTCAGTTGCAGCTTCCTTCTCCTTCGAAACTCCGAGGCCAGGTCGTGAGACCGCTGCCACAGACGTAAAGATACTGGTTTTCATATCAGAGGTTGATGGGAGTTTAGCATCCGCCGTTGTCCGCTTAGCTGCGTTGGCAACCGCACTGGTGCTAGCTCCCATCAAGTCAATCTTACTCGATAGTGAGTTGGTTGACCGACTCGTAGTTGCCATCGCTGTCGATACCCCCCCCCCCCCCCCCCCCCCCCCCCTTGATTGTGGAACCGAGGTTGTCCTCCAGCGTTGTTGTTGCTTTCTCGCCTGCTCCTCCATAGCTGTCCTTTGCTGAGGAGTGAAATTTGGCGTTGTTTGTTTTTTAGGTTTTTCGTTTTTATTTAGGTTATTTGAGTTCATCTTGTTCGTACGACCCGTCGCCGGACAAGGCCAGCTTAGGGTCAAGGTAAGAGTAGGGGAAAATGTGTCGTCCGCCGCGGCAGAGCACCGTGCCGCGGTAAGGCCATGCTTACTCTCTGAGGCGACCCGGTATCAGAGAGGCTCCGTTCAAATGCAGCCAAGATTTTCCTCCCGGCTGCAAACGTCCAATGGGCACGGTTTCGCGTAACACCCTGGATTGCGAGGGGGAAGATCTTTGTCGTCGCGCCAGAGAGGCTAGGCTGCTCTCGTGATGAAGTGCCGTACGGAGCTATGATCACAAGGGCAGCGTAGCCCTGTGGCTGTCGACTTAAGCCCTCGTACCGCGGCAAGGTATCAAGGGAGGTGAGTAGCCCGCTTTAACAAGAAACTGGCGTTTATCTCGCTCCTACAGTTCATGACGGCTGATTTGGTTGCAGTTTGGGCAAAAATTCCAACCCCAAGAGGTGAAAAAGAGGCCATTTTTGGCATCAGCTTACTTTCCGGGTGAGGAGGAAGCAGCGCCAACTGCTGAATCCAAATCCCTCATTGAGTACTGCCAACAGAAGGATATCCCATGGGTCCTCTGCTGTGACGCAAACTCCCACCATACAGCGTGGGATAGTACGAACATAAATATCAGGGGTGAGCAGTTCCTGGAGTTTATTAGTAGTCTCGACATCAATGTCATAAATCATGGTAATGAACACACTTTTGTTAACGCTATTAGAGGGGAGGTTCTTGACCTTACTTTATGTAGCCAAAACAACAGGAACCAATGTCCGACCACAAACATATTGTATTCGACATGGATCACTTCTCTGACCATGAGTCTGTTTTTAGAAATCCGAGGAAAACGAAATGGGAACTACTTCACTTTACCATGGAAGAATGCGCAATTGCTTGCACCAACCATTAACTACGGGGCGGAAGCTCGAGAGAGAGGCTGAACAGCTTCACTCATATATCACAACAGCTTTCTACGAGAGTTGTCCCCAAGCCAAACAACGTTCCTTGACGGAACAAAAAGCTTGCACAATTAAGATGTCAAGTCAGAAGGTTGTTTAATGCAGCTAAAGACACGGGAGACTGGGTCTCTATAGAAATGTGCTAACTTCTTATAATAGAGAACTTAGGAAATCTAAGAGGGCAACCTGGAAAGAACACTGCGAAAATATTAAAGATCTCCCTACGGCAGTGCGGGTCCAAAAAGCCCTTGCGAGAGGCCATAGCAACGTCATTAGTACTCTGAAGAACTCCGATGGGAGCTACAGCAAGCAGCCGGAATACACATGCAAACTTTAGCTTGATACTCACTTTCCGGACTTTATACCAGGCTATCAACACTCACATCCCGTAGTAGATAATTCTCCAACAATTAGTGGTAGAGAAAATAGCCTGGCGACTAAGCAACCAATGTTAAGAAGGTCCAATGAGCTTTATCGAATTTAAGTCCTTTTAAATCTCCAGGACTGGATGGGGTCTATCCTTGTCTGTTGCAGCAAGGAATCAACTATACAGCTCTAATCCTATCAAATTTATATAGAGTATCCCTGCTGTTAGAATATATTCCCAAGAGGTGGACAGAGGTTACTTACTTAAAATAGCCTTTAACCGCCTAGGCGATTTTGGCCGTCCAAGACAGAGGTTAAGGTTGTGTTTATACCGAAACCAGGGAAACCGGAAAATCTGCCATCGTTATATCGACCAATTAGTCTCAGTACCTTTCTCCTAAAGAGAATGGAGAATTTTGGACTCACCAAGGCGCACGTAAAGGAGACCATAAGCAACTGGGAAAACAAACATTTTAGGCAGCATTGGCTAAGCAGCCTAGGACAGAAGTAGGCCAAACTCTTTATAGAACCCTCACAAAAAACAGCTTCCAGACTCATTAATCTTAGAAGGGTGGCTCTAAGAACCCTCACTGGGTATTAAACGGGAAATTGCGGCCTGCGTTATCACCTGAGTAAGCTGAATCTGTCAGACACAACAATTTGTCGGTTTTGCGAACTGGACGATAAAACTCCGGTTCATATACTCTGCGAATGCATTGCGTTAGCCAGAAAGCGAGTTTGCTACCTAGGTAGGGTCACCCTCAATCCGTTCGTGATATGGAATAAAAAATCTGCGTACAGCAATAAGCTGAAAGGTTACAAAATAGATCGTGTAAATTGTCGCGGTGTAACTAATAAGGCCTTATAATAATAATAGGACTCATCAAAACTTATAAACACCTTATAAAGCATGTAAACGTATAAATTTATCAAGTGTGTAAATGACTGTCAAAATTTGTATGGAACGCAGTTTACACAAATTTGATAAACTTCCGCGTCGATTCTGGTGTGTTAAAGAGTGCGTAAATTTATCCAATGCAATGACAACGTTTGAAATGTAATTTTTTTAATGCATTCAATGCACACTGGACAAAAATAGAAGAATATGCTGAAAATGGGTCGAAAATTACTTTTTTAATGAGAATTTCGAAATAAAAAGTTTTTGTTTGACATCAAGTGCTTACACATAAATTTATCTAGGGCGTTCATCTAACTGAGCTGATAAATGTATAAACTTACGCATTTCGTAAACTTACAAGGTTTGATGAATCCCCTTAATATTAATAATAACAATTTAGGTATTTGGCATCCGCGAAAATATAATGACCAATAATAACAACTAGGATCGCCCGTGGTCGAAATTCGACCATCTGAAATTTTCTTCAACTCTCTCTTAATATATGTACATATTCCCCGTTCACAACAAAACCAAGTAAGTGACTCCCTCGTGACAAATGCAAATTTGGATTAAGTGATACCATACAAACAATCTTCACATTAGGGTGGTGCAGCAAAGCAGTAGAACAGAAAAGCAGACGACAATACATTAGGATATATCTACAACAGATTTTTTTTTTTATTTTTTTTTATTTTTTTTTTTATTTGTTTATGTCTAAGGTACAGCAGACACTTACTATTACAAATTATATTAAACTTACATTAATTTTTACATAAAAAATAAGTTTTTAATTTAAATTGCACAAAAACCCGGTATGGGCTTATAATATTTCGATATATAATGGTACTTTTTTTATCGTAACCTTGTGGAATTTTACTTTAAAAAAAACCATATCGTTAAAAATATAAACATTTTAATGGACAAAAAACTAAATAAAGAAGTGCTCTGCGAAAAACCTTGGATTATGTGAATTATGTGATTATGTGAATGATGATGGTGTAAAGATGGCGAGGATGCAATGATATTTATTTGATTTGCTACACTTTGTTTTTTTTTTTTGGCACAAAAATGAAGGCAGGTGGCAGCTGCCTGGATCGCTGTATACTTATGTACGTTCATGTGAAAGTAAGGAGCGCGAAAAAGGGTGGGAGCGGTTTTCGAAGCGCAGAGTTATTGCGGGGAGTTTCTGTCGGAGTTTCGATGATTGTGCAATTTGCAAGGTACCGTTTTTTATTCTTGCTTCACGCATATATATATGTATATATATATATGACGTTCGGGAATTTAAACATTTGATTTGAGTAATACCAAGCAACGATTCCGCACATTAGGGTGGTGCAGCATATTTAAATGTTTTTTCTTTTAAACAAATTTTTTTAAAGCTATTTTTTGAAAATTACAATTCTGGTCTTGCGAACAAAATTTTTAATTCTATATAACTAACTTCACTTTTTTGTATGAAAAATACATTTTCTGCTTAGAAGATATACTTTTCCAATATTTTATTTCTATAAAAATTTCATAAGTAAAAAAAATATTTAAAAATCGAAAAAGCTTAGCACATTAAATTATCAAAGTAAAAAATGTGGTTTCATACAAAAAAAGTGGAGTTATTTATGTAAAAAGGTGCATTAGTAAAAGTTCGAATGGTATTTCCCTGCAAAAAATACGATTAGTCCGGGATCAATCCAGAGGAAAAGCAGACTACTACTTTTTTTAGTCTCTTTTAGATGGAATAAATTGGTCACATTTGTTCGAGGATGTCCTATCAGAGTTCTGTCAATTATACTTCTGTGGCCATAAGCAATAACAGCCTAAGTCGACTTAAGAAATTAGACCAGTTGAAATTTTTGCTGAAGATTTTGAATAGCAACATCGAGAAATTTTTCAAGACTTTCATTGGTCTTTATTTACTTTCTTTACAAACAATTAAATCCAATACGTTTGCCTTAGTTATAAAACAGTTTTGTTACAAAAATTCGCCAGCAAAAATTTCATCTGGTCTAGTTTCTTAAGTCGACCTAGGCTGTTATTGCTTATGACCACAGACTTATACTTGCCAGCGTCTAATTACAGCTTTCCTTTAAATGAGACGATTGGGGATATTTTTCTGGGCAATCTTCAACTGTATGAAAAATATATTTTCTGCTTAGAAATTTTCTGCTTAGAAAATATACTTTTTCAATATTTAACCCCCTAAAAATTTCATAAGTGAATTAAACTTAAAAAAAATCGAGAAAAGCTTAGAACATCAACTGCTAATAAATTAGCTAAAATTATGGGAAATATCTCAAAAGACAGGGTTTGGCCTCAGGATCACGAGTCCGGAAGCGCTTTTTAATATTTTGCTTCTCTGAAGCAAGGGTGTAAACATGTTCAACGAAATCAGCATTAGTGTCATGTAAAATTGTTCTTTAGTTAAAGTCCGTACGATATTTAAATTTCGATCTTAACATTGTGGAATTTTCTTACAAAATCATATCGTTAAAAAAATAAACTTTACCAATAGGCCAAAAGTTAAATATATAAAGTTAGAAGTGAAGCTGGATTTCTTAGCTTACAAATGTTGTTTAGATGCCGAAGATGATATGATTTGGTACATTTTGTTGTTTCTTTTTTGGCACAAAAATAAAAGCAAGTGGCAGCTGCCGGATCATTGCATAGATATGTACGTGTGTGTGTAAGGGAATGAGCGGATGGTTGTGTCTTTGGGAGTTTTATAAGAGTGCTGAATAGTGATGTATAGTTCGGGTATAACAGAAAGTGGAGATAACAAAATAGCTGGAGAGTTTGGAGACCTTTTTTGGTTTAATAACAAATAAACTAAAAATAATTTTCAAAATTTTTTTTGGTGAGACAGCAGATTAGTCCATTCTAAGTTTCCAATATAACTTTTGTAGGGATCTATTCATAAATACTATACTAAATTGGGTTACGAAAGTTTGTATGCGGAGAGTGTTAGCGTATTAATATATAGATACTGCATTTTTTCCTAAGGTGATGAAAACATGCACCAACTGAAATTATTATGTTTCGGCTTGTTTTAATGCTACAGATTTTTTTTAACAACATTTGAAAGCTAATAACTCCTGTTTTACATTCCTGTGCATGAATTATAATATTTTTGTTTTAAAAAAAATTTTTTAAAGCTATTTTTTGAAAATTACAATTCTGATGTTGGGATCAACATTTTTTATTCTATATAACTAACTTCACTTTTTTGTATGAAAAATAAATTTTCTGCTTAGAAGATATACTTTTCCAATATTTTATTTCTCTAAAAATTTCATAAGTAAAAAAATATTTAAAAATCGAAAAAGCTTAGCACATTAAATTATCAAAGTAAAAAATGTGGTTTCATACAAAAAAGTGGAGTTACTTATGTAAAAAGGTGCATTTTGGCATTTCCCTGCAAAAAATACGATTAGTCCGGGATAAATCCAGAGGAAAAGTAGACTACTACTTTTTTACTCTCTTTTAGATGGAATAAATTGGTCACATTTGTTCGAGCATGTCCTATGAAGAAACTAATTGTAAATGTTTACTACTTGCAGGACACCTATATTCGATTCTCGGTGGAAGCAAAAATTGAAAACTGTTTCTTTTTTTAATTTTTCGTTTTTATTTTATTTTTTAAGCAAGGAAAATTGAAAAAAAAAAATCAGAGTTCCTTTCAATTATACTTACACTTGCCAGCGTCTAATTACAGCTTTGCTTTAAATGAGACGATTGGGGATATTTTTCTGGGCAATCTTCAACTGTTTGAAAAATATATTTTCTGCTTAGAAAATATACTTTTCCAATATTTAACCCACTAAAAATTTTATAAGTGAATTAAACTTTAAAAAAATCGAGAAAAGCTTAGAACATCAAATAATCAAAGTAAAAATGGGTATTTGTTTCCTTTAGGTGTCAACTGCTATCAAATTAGCTAAAATTATGGGAGATAGCTCGAAAGACGGGGTTTGGCCTCAGGATCACGAATCCGGAAGCGCTTTTTAATATTTTGCTTCTCTGAAGCAAATTAATAAATTAAAAAAAAAATTGTATTCAACGTGGTAAAATCGGCCAAAATCTAGCCTTTTGTAAAAACGTTTTTCTATCTTTTTTCTTTAACCATAACTTAAAAATATTTAAAAAGACACCTCATATCGATCTGTGATTTGATTTTTGAAAAAAATGTGGGTATGTTGATTTAAAAAAAGTTATTCAAAAGTAGTTAAACTTCGCAAAATCTAGCCTTATGCAAAAACAGTTTGAAGGATTTCTTGGTTTTTTTCTTAACCATAACTTAAAAATATTTAAAAAGACATTTCATATCGATTTTTGAAAAAAATGTTGGTATATTGATTTAAAAAAAAAGCTATTCAAAAGTGGTTAAACCGGGCAAAATCTAGCCTTACAATGTTGGTATATTGATTTAAAAAAAAAATTATCAAAATTGGTGAAACCGGGCAAAATATAGCCTTATGCAAAAACAGTTTGAGGGATTTCTAGCTTTTTTCCTTAACCATAAATTAAAAATATTTAAAAAGACATTTCATATAGATTTTTGATTTGATTTTTGAAAAAAATGTGGGTATGTTGATTTAAAAAAAAAGTTATTCAAAAGTGGTTAAACCTCGCAAAATCTAGCCTTATGCAAAAACAGTTTGACCGTTTTCTAGCTTTTTTCATTAACCATAACTTAAAAATATTTAAAAAGACATTTCATATAGATTTTTGATTTGATTCTTGAAAAAAATGTGGGTATGTCGATTTAAAAAAAAAGTTATTCAAAAGTGGTTAAACCGGGCAAAATCTAGTTTTATGCACAACCAGTTTGAGGGTTTTCTAGCTTTTTTTATAAACCATAACTTAAAAATATTTAAAAAGAAATTTCATATAGATTTTTGATTTGATTCTTGAAAAAAATGTGGGTATGTTGATTTAAAAAAAAAGTTATTCAAAAGTGGTTAAACCGGGCAAAATCTAGCCTTATGCAAAAACAGTTTGACCGTTTTCTAGCTTTTTTCATTAACCATAACTTAAAAATATTTAAAAAGACATTTCATATAGATTTTTGATTTGATTCTTGAAAAAAATGTGGGTATGTTGATTTAAAAAAAAAGTTATTCAAAAGTGGTTAAACCGGGCAAAATCTAGTTTTATGCACAACCAGTTTGAGGGTTTTCTAGCTTTTTTTTATAAACCATAACTTAAAAATATTTAAAAAGACATTTCATATAGATTTTTGATTTGATTCTTGAAAAAAATGTGGGTATGTTGATTTAAAAAAAAAGTTATTCAAAAGTGGTTAAACCGGGCAAAATCTAGTTTTATGCACAACCAGTTTGAGGGTTTTCTAGCTTTTTTTATAAACCATAACTTAAAAATATTTAAAAAGAAATTTCATATCGATTTTTGAATTGACTTTTGAAAAAATGTTGGTATATTGATTTAAAAAAAAAAGTTATTCAAAAGTGGTTAAACCGGGCAAAATCTAGCCTTACAATGTAGGTATATTGATTTAAAAAAAAAAAATTGTATTCAACGTGGTAAAATTGGCCAAAATCTAGCCTTTTGTAAAAACTGTTAAAGGTTTTTCTATCTTTTTTTCCTTAACCATTACTTAAAAATATTTAAAAAGACACCTCATATCGAGTTTTGATTTGATTTTTGAAAAAAAATGTGGGTATGTTGATTTAAAAAAAGTTATTCAAAAGTGGTTAAACCTCGCAAATTCTAGCCTTATGCAAAACCAGTTTGAGGGTTTTCTAGCTTTTTTTCCTTAACCATAATTTAGAAATATTTAAAAAGACATTTTATATTGATTTTAGATTTGATTTTTGCAAAAAAAAAAAAAAAAATTTAGGCATATTGATTTATAAAAAAAAAAATCAAAATTGGTGAAACCGGGCAAAATCTAGCCTCTTGTAAAAACTGTTAAAGGTTTTTCTATATTTTTTCCTTAGCCATAACTTAAAAATATTCAAAAAGACCTTTCATATCGATTTTTGGTTTGGTTTTTGAAAAAAATGTGGGTATGTTGATTTAAAAAAAAAGTTATTCAAAAGTGGTTAAACCTCCCAAAATCTAGCTTTATGCAAAAACAGTTTGAGGGTTTTCTAGCCTTTTTCCTCAATCATAACTTAGAAATATTTAAAAAGACATTTTATATTGATTTTTGATTTGATTTTCGAAAAAAATGTAGATATATTGATTTAAAAAAAATGTATTCTAAAGTGCAAAATTTCGATCTTAAGATTGTGGAATTTTTTTACAAAATCATATCGTTAAAAAAATAAACTTTACCAACAGGCAAAAAGTTAAATATATAAAACCAGAAGTGAAGCTGGATTTCTTAGCTTACAAATGGTGTTTAGATGCCGAAGATGATATTTTTTGGAGCATTTTGTGTTTTTTTTGGCACAAAAATAAAAGCAAGTGGCAGCCTCATTACATAGATATGTACGTGTGTGTGTAATGTTACATTTACATTGCACCAAATGCGTCGCTTTTGGCGAAGTTATTTCGAGAATGTTTGTCCGCAGAATGAATTTCTTTGCCAAATTAGATGAATTTAGTTTAATTTGGCCTAATTTGGTGATCAAATTCAATCTGTCTCGAAAAAACTTGGCCAAAAGTGACGCATTTGGTGCAGTGTAAACGGAACGGCAGTGTAAAGGGAATGAGCGGATGGTGGGTGTGTCTTTGAGAGTTTTATAAAAGTGCTCAATAGTGATGTATGCTGAATAGTGATGTATAATTCGGGTATAACAGAATGTGGAGATAATAAAATAGCTGGAGAGTTTGGAGACCTATTTTTTGTTTAATAATAAATAAACTAAGAATAATTTTCAAAAATTTGTTTAGTGAGACAGCAGATTAGTCCATTCTAAGTTTCCAATATAAATTTTATAGGGATCTATCCATAAATAATATACGAAATTGGGTTACGAGAGTTTGTATGCGGAGAGTGTTGGCCTATTAATATATAGATACTGCAATTTTTCCTAAGGTGATGAAAACATGCAACAACTGAAATTATTATGTTTCGGCTTGTAGTAATGCAACAGATTTTTTTTAACAACATTTGAAAGCTAATAACTCCTGCTTTACATTCCTGTGCATGAATTTTAATATTTTTCTTTTAAACAAATTTTTTTAAAGCTATTTTTTGAAAATTACAATTCTGATGTTGGGATCAAAATTTTTAATTCTATATAACTAACTTAACTTTTTTTCTGAAAAATACATTTTCTGCTTAGAAGATATACTTTTCCAATATTTTATTTCTATAAAAATTTCATAAGTAAAAAAACTATTTAAAAATCGAAAAAGTTTAGCACATTAAATTATCAAAGTAAAAAATGTGGTTTCATACAAAAAAGTGGAGTTACTTATGTAAAAAGGTGCATTAGTAAAAGTTCGTATGGTATTTCCCTGCAAAAAATACGATTAGTCCGGGATCAATCCAAAGGAAGAGTAGACTACTACTTTTTTAGTCACTTTTCATCATCATCATTTATTGGCGCTTAACCGCCTAAGCGATTTTGGCCGTTTCGTATCAAAGCACGCCAGTCATTCCTTTTTAGCGATAACGGACGCCAATTGGAAACCCCAAGGGAGTTCAAGTCATCCTCCACCTGTTGTTTCCATCTCAGTCGAGGCCTCCCCCTTCCTCTGCTGCCGAATTCAGGCGACGATAGGAAAACCTTCTGTGCTGGAGCTTCTTTGTCCATTCGCATAACATGGCCCAGCCAGCGGAGTCTTTGGGCTTTAATTCGCTGGACTATGGTCAGATCTGCGTAGAGCTCGTACAGCTCATCGTTAAATTTCCTTCTATACTCGCCGTTGGCATCACGGGAAGGACCATAAATCTTCCGGAGAACTTTTCTCTCAAATACTCCAAGGGCCATCTCATCTTCTCTTGACATTGTCCATGAATCTGAGCCATACATCAGGACAGGTATGATGAGAGACTTATAGAGCGTGATCTTTGTTCTTCGAGAGAGGACTTTACTTCTCAATTGCCTACTCAGTCCAAAGTAGCACTTGTTGGCAAGAGTGATTCTCCGCTGGATTTCTAGACTGATATTATTTTCGGTGTTGATACTGGTTCCCAAATAGACGAAGTCCCTCACAGTTTCAAATTTGTAATTATCAACAGTGACATGGCTGCCAAGGCGCAGGTGCGCCGATTCTTTCTTTGATGACAGCAAATACTTCGTCTTGTCCTCGTTCACGGCAAGACCCACTTTTTTCGCTTCCTTATCCAGTCCAGAGAAGGCAGCGCTTACGGCGCGGTTGTTAAGGCCAATGATATCAATATCATCGGCATACGCCAGCAATTGCACGCTCTTGTAAAAGATTGTACCATTGCGGTTTAGCTCTGCTGCTCGAATTATCTTCTCCAGCATCAGATTGAAGAAATCGCACGAAAGGGAGTCGCCCTGTCTGAAGCCTCGTTTGGTTTCAAATGGCTCAGAGAGGTCCTTCCCGATTCTGACGGAGCTGTTGGTATTGCTCAACGTCATTTGACAAAGCCGTATAAGCTTTGCAGGGAAGTCAAATTCAGACATGGCGGCATACAGGCAACTCCTTTTTACGCTGTCAAAAGCGGCTTTAAAATCGACAAAGAGATGGTGTGTGTCGAATCTTTTATCATGGGTCTTCTCCAGGATTTGGCGTATCGTGAAAATCTGGTCGATGGTAGACTTACCAGGTCTAAAGCCACACTGATAAGGTCCAATCAGTTTTTCTACGATGGGCTTCAGCCTTTCACACAACACGCTAGAAAGAACCTTATATGCGATATTAAGAAGACTAATTCCGCGGTAGTTGGTGCGGTTAGCGGGATCGCCTTTCTTGTGGATTGGGCAAAGCACACTTAAATTCCAATCCGGAGGCATGCATTCGTCTGACCATATTCTGCATAAGAGCTGATGCATGCTTTTTACCAGCTCTTCGCCTCCGCGTTTGAACAGCTCGGCGGGTAGTCCGTCTTTTCCAGGCGCTTTGTTGTTTTTGAGCCGGGATATAGCTATCCTCACTTCATCATAGTCAGGTGGTGGGACGACTTTTCCATCGTCAGGGATTGGGGTATCGGGTTCGACGTCTCCCTCGCAATTTAGCAGTGAGGAGAAGTGCTCCCTCCATAATTTAAGTACACTTTGTACGTCGGTTACCAGGTCGCCATTATTGTCCTTACAGGAGCTTGCCCCGGTCTTAAAACCTTCCGTCATCCGCCGGATCTTTTCATAGAATTTTCGGGCATCATTCCTGCCAGCCAGCATCTCAAGCTCCTCACACTCACGCCTTTCGGCCTCACTTTTCTTTTTTTCTGAAAAGGCGTCTCTCTTCCTTCTTTGCCTCACGATATTGTTGCCATACACTGCGGGTTGCGCCCGTTCGCAACGTCTCCTTGTAGGCAGCGTCCTTTTTTTTCGAGGCAGTTTTGCATTCCTCATCGTACCAGTTGTTCTTGCGGGCTCGCTGGAACCCTATAGTGGCCTCAGCGGCGGTACGCAATGAGTGAGAGATATGCTTCCATTGCTCGGTTACATCGTTAGGTCGAGGATTGCCCTCTGCTAGCAGGTGTGAGAGTCGAGTTGTGAAATTATCAGCTGTCTGTGTCATGCGCAGCTTCTCGACGTCAAACTTTCCTTCCGTTACTGTGCGCACTTTCTTCGTTGCACAGAGGCGTGTGCGTATCTTGGCTGCGACAAGATAAAGGTCAGAGTCAATATTGGGACCACGCAGTGTACGCACGTCCAGAACGGTGGAGCTATGTCTGCCGTCAATCAAGACATGATCAATCTGGTTTCTAGTTCTTTGATCAGGGGACAGCCATGTGGCTTGGTGTATTCGCTTATGCTGGAACCTGGTACTACTGATGACCATATTGCGAGCAGCGGCGAAGTCAATCAACCTAGTGCCGTTGGGGGATGTTATATCGTGGAGACTGAATTTTCCAACTGTGGGACCAAAGACTCCTTCCTTGCCCACCTTGGCATTAAAGTCGCCGAGCACGATTTTGATATCATGCTGTGGGCAGAGTCCTTCTCTGCGTCGTCCGTCTCCTCAGTCGGCGCATAGGCGCAGATAAATGTTATGTTGAAAAACCTCGCCTTGATGCGGATCGCAGCGAGACGCTCATTCACAGGAGTGAACGCTAATACTTGGCGGCGAAGTCTCTTTCCCACCACGAATCCTACACCACGCGCTTTGCCGCGTGTCTGGCCACTATAGTCACTTTTAGATGGAATAAATTGGTCACATTTGTTCGAGCATGTCCTATGAAGAAACTAATTGTAAATGTTTATTACTTGCAGGACACCTATATTCGATTCTCGGTGGAAGCAAAAATTGAAAACTGTTTCTTTTTTTAATTTTTCGTTTTTATTTTATTTTTTAAGCAAGGAAAATTGAATTTGCTTTAAATGAGACGATTGGGGATATTTTTCTGGGCAATCTTCAACTGTATGAAAAATATATTTTCTGCTTAGAAAATATACTTTTCCAATATTTAACCCCCTAAAAATTTCATATGTGAATTAAACTTAAAAAATAATCGAGAAAAGCTTAGAACATCAAATAATCAAAGTAAAAATGGGTATTTGTTTCCTTTAGGTGTCAACTGCTAATAAATTAGCTAAAATTATGGGAGATAGTTCAAAAGACGGGGTTTGGCCTCAGGATCACGAATCTGGAAGCGCTTTTTAATATTTTGCTTCTCTGAAGAGATATTTGCAATCAAAGTGGCAAGTTTTCATGTGGTTGTTGTAATTTTATTAGGCTGTACCTAAAAACGTGCGAAAAAATGCGTGCCGTGGGTTATTTTTCGATTTTTTGACCATAACTTTCTAGAAACAAAAAATTAAAAGAGCGCTTCCGGACTCGTGATCCTGAGGCCAAAACCTGTCTTCTGAGCTATCTCCCATAATTTTAGCTAATTTATTAGCGGTTGACCCCTAAAGGAAACAAATACCCAAAAATGTGTTTTTCGTAAAAAAAGTAGAGTTATGGTGATTTCGTTTCATCAAAAAATGCGCATTTTTTACACTCTTCATTTTCCGTTTTCGTTTGCAAAATGAAGGTAAAACGTCAAACAGAATATGCTTTTATTTCCTAAAAAACTCACACTTTTTACCCTCTGAAGCTTTGACAGGGTAGTTGGTTGCACTGAAAATCAGCTGACGAAAATTTTATTTGACAGATAAATTTGGTGAAAAAAATTGGATTTTGCAATAACAATTGAATATGGTTGATAAGCGAAACCTAATTATTCATGCACATAGCATAGCAAACGGGCAATGTTTTTGTTCGTTTTATCGATATAGCGGTTTCATGTAGAACGGGTACACTTTTATCACACTTTTATAGTATTCTGTGCAAGGGTATAAACATGTTCAACGAAATCAGCATTAGTGTCATGTAAAATTGTTCTTTAGTTAAAGTCCGTACGATATTTAAATTTCGATCTTAACATTGTGCAATTTTCTTACAAAATCATATCGTTAAAAAAATAAACTTTAACCAATAGGCAAAAAGTTAAATATATAAAGCCAGAAGTGAAGCTAGACTTCTTAGCTTACAAATGGTGTTTAGATGCCGAAGATGATATGATTTGGTACATTTTGTTGTTTTTTTGGCACAAAAATTAAAGCAAGTGGCAGCTGCTGGATCATTGCATAGATATGTACGTATGTGTGTAAGGGAATGAGCGGATATTCTTTAAAAGCGCGTGTTTTCGCTTTTTAAACTATATTTATTTTTTACTTTTTAGTTAAATGTGTTATGAAGTAAGCGATAAATATATCGAAATATACCGCAGTGCAAACGAAACCTCTGGGTCTCCACTTTCGTTTGATACCCATATTATAGGCAATTTTGAATATTATTGGACAACCTAATTTTGACCGATAACTCAGTTATCGATAAATATATCGAAATATTCCAAAGTCCAATAGAAACCTGTAGAACTTCCCTTTTGTTTGATACCCACATTGTAGGCATTATAACCGATAACTTAGTTATCGATAAATATATGGAAGTCCAAATGCAACCTCTTATCGTTTGACACCCATATTGAAGGCACATTTCAAGGTTTTTGTGACAGTCATATGCCACTATCGGGTAGACTGAAGTAGAGTTACATACAAACAAGTTATCGATAAATATATGGAAGTCCAAATGCAACCTCCTATCGTTTGACACCCATATTGAAGGCACATTTCAAGGTTTTTGTGACAGTTATATGCCACTATCGGGTAGACTGAAGTAGAGTTACATACAAACAAGCAAACATACATATGAATGTTTGCACATGTAAAGCTAATGAAGCGTAGTAAAGAAACTAGCATTATGTGGGAAAAACAGTCGAGCGCTCGATATACGAAAATTATGGCACAAAGCGGACCACCCTTTTTCCACAAAACTACTGTGTAGGGTTTTTAAAATTATTTTCAAATTTTTAGTTCAATACTCTCTAAAAGCGTGAGTTTTAGTTTTTTTAAACTATATTTATTTTTCACTTTTTAGTCAAATGTCCTATGAAATTACCGATAAATATATCGAAAAATACAGCAGTCCAACCGAAACCTCTGGACTTCCACTTTCGTTTTATAACCGTATTGTTAGGAAATTTTAAGGTATTTGGCCTCACATTTTGACAATAACTCAGTTATCGATAAATTTATCGAAATATGTCGATGTCCAAATGTAACCTGGGGTCTTCACCTTTCGTTTGATACCCATATTGTAGGGAAATTTTAAGGTTTTCGGGCAATCACATATTGATCGATAACTCAGTTATCGATAAATTTATCGAAATATGTCGATGTCCAAGTGAAACCTGGGGCCTTCACCTTTCGTTTGATACCCATATTGTAAGGAAATTTTAAGGTTTTCGGGCAACCACATTTTGACCGATAACTCAGTTATCGATAAATTTATCGAAATATGTCGACGTCCAATTGAAACCTGGGGCCTTCACCTTTCGTTTGATACCCATATTTTAGGGAAATTTTAAGGTTTTCGGGCAACCACATTTTGACCGATAACTCAGTTATCGATAAATTTATCGAAATATTTCAATGTCCAAATGAAACTTGGGGCCTTCCCCTTTCGTTTGAGCCCATATTGTAGGGAATTTTTTAGGTTTTAGGGCAATCATATTTTGACCGATAAGGTTTTCGGGCAACCACATTTTGACCGATAACTCAGTTATCGATAAATTTATCGAAATATATCGATGTCCAAATGAAACCTGGGGCCTTCCTCTTTCGTTTGATACCCATATTGTAGGGAATTTTTTAGGTTTTGGGCAATCATATTTTGACCGATAACTCAGTTATCGATAAAGTTATCGAAATATATCAATGTCCAAATGAAACCTGGGGCCTGAACCTTTTGTTTGATACTGTGACGAATTCGATGATTCTTTGATTATTTGCCCTGAGTTCGATCACTTTACGTTAAATAAAACACTCCGATTCTGCTTAATAAGTAGTACGCTTTATTCAGTACTAAAAACCGTAGTACAATGTCGCGGGTTAATTCACTGTTCAGTACTTCACTGTACAAAACTTCAAAATAAACTGATTGAAGTGCGTTGTCTTTGCGCGGTTTATATACCCTAGCAGACACCATCTTCATAACCTAGAAATGTATACACATTTCTCCGTTATTCGTGCAACAGTGTTCTCGAACGTTTATCTATCGTCATCTCCTCTTTGTGTCACATTCGCACGCTCTCGCGTCATTTACCTAAACAGTTGTAGTTGTGGTAGTGACGCTAGTGGTGGAAATACGCTAGAGTTGGGAGATGAGCGATTCTTGAGAACATTCGCCACACTGCCCTCCACCTAAGTCTGATCGTCCCGATCAGACACATTTCCCGATCCGAACGTTGCTAGCCTCTCCAGGTGAACCACCTTCATTTTGTTTCGTGGTCTTCCAACAGTTTGTAAGCGGTAGACACCATCATTTATCCGCTTTATCTATATATATAAAAATGAAATGGTGTATAATTGTAACGCTAAAACTCGAAAACGGCTGAACCAAATGAAATACTTCCTTTGGGGGATTTGTTTGTTATTACCACGCGCAGGTCATGTCTTAAAATCACAACAAAATATTAAGGGGGCGTGGCACCTCCCATACAAACTGAATTTTTCAACTTGAATATCTTCAAAATTGTTTAAGGTAGGAACATGAAAATTGGTACAGAGCTACAGGATAACAGCACCACTCTCACCTATAAAACCGGGGTTATCCAATAAGGGGGCGTGGTACCTCCCATACAAACTAAATTTTTTAAGCAGAATATCTGTGAAAGGGTTCAAGGTAGGGACCTGAAAATCGGTACAGACCTATTGGATAACAACACCATTCTCACCCATAAAACTGGGGGTTAACCAAAAAGGGGGCGTGGCACCTCCCATACGAATGAAATACTTCATAGTCGATATCTCTGGAAGTATTCATGTTAGACCACTGAAATTTGGTAAGGGATTATATGAGATCAACCCCTACCACCTCCAAAAAAGCTGGGGATAACGAAAACGGGGGCGTGGCACCTCCCATACAAATGAAATATTTCATAGTCGATATCTCTGGAAGTATTCATGTTAGACCACTGAAATTTGGTAAGGGGTTATATGAGGTCGATCCCTACCACCTCCAAAAAAACTGGGGATAACGAAAAGGGGGGCGTGGCACCTCTCATACGAAGGAAAGATTTCATAGCCCATATCTCTGCAAGTATTTATGTTAGACCACTGAAATTTGGTGAGGGTTTATATGTGATCGATCCCTAATACCTCCCAAAAAACTCGAGTTAACGATAAAGACCACTGAAATTTCTTGAGGAGTTAAATAAGATTAATCCCATCATCTCCAAAAAAACTGGAGATAAAGAAAAAGGGGGCGTGGCACCTCCCATACGAAGGAAACATTTCATAGCCCATATCTCTGCAAGTATTTATGTTAGACCACTGAAATTTGGTGAGGGTTTATATGTGATCGATCCCTAATACCTCCCAAAAAACTCGAGTTAACGATAAAGGGGGCGTGGCACCTCCCATACGAATATAATACTTCATAGTCCATATCTCTAGAAGTATTTAGGTTAGACCACTGAAATTTTGTGAGGAGTTATATAAGATCAATCCCGGACACCTCCAAAAAAACTGGGGATAAGGAAAAAGGGGGCGTGGTTTCTCCTATATGAAGGATACATTTCATAGCCCATATCTCTGCAAGTATATATGTTAGACCACTGAAATTTGGTGAGGGTTTATATGTGATCGATCCCTAATACCTCCCAAAAAACTCGAGTTAACGATAAAGGGGGCTTGGCACCTCCCATACGAATAAAATACTTCATAGTCCATATCTCTAGAAGTATTTAGGTTAGACCACTGAAATTTTGTGAGGAGTTATATAAGATCAATCCCGGACACCTCCAAAAAAACTGGGGATAAGGAAAAAGGGGGCGTGGTTTCTCCTATATGAAGGAGATAGGGATATGGTTTAAAATAGATATAGGGATCGGGTTAGAGAAACAGAGAGGGAAATAAATTTGTGGCAGGACAACGTCTGCCGGGTCAGCTAGTTACTTTATATGGGCCTTCCCAGTTACATTGCAGTTTTGGGGACAAACCTTTCTTTCGTTGTGGGTTGTATAACAGCACTAAATCTCCTTCTTTAAAACCTTCCGAGTTGATGGCTTTGTCGTATCTGGCTTTCATCTTATCACTCATGATCTTCGTCCGTTGTCTTACAAGGTCGTGTATTTCTCTCACTTCCTCTTCCAAGATCCTAGTGGATTTCCTGGCATTTATTCTTTCATCAGCATTTATCCCAAACTTCAAGTCAGCTGGCAACCGAAGATCATTCCTAAAAATTACTTTTGCCGGAGTCTGACCCGTTGTTTCATGTATTGCCGAGCGATATGCCATCAGGAACAAGGAGATGTGCGTGTCCCAATCTTTCTGGAACTTATCCACTACTTTCCTCATGTGCTCTTCCAAGGTTCGATTGAAACGTTCCACCATGCCATCTGACTGAGGATGCAGTGCAGTTGTACGTGTTTTGAGAATACCCAATGTCTTGCACATTTCTTGGAATACAACCGATTCGAAATTCCTGCCTTGGTCAGAATGTAACTCCATCGGTACACCAAACCTCGCTACCCAATTGTTAAGGAACACCTCTGCAATGGTTTCTGCCTCTTGATTTGGAATCGGGTAAAGTTCTGGCCATTTGCTGAAATAGTCCATAACAACTAGTACGTATTTGTTTCCGAGTTTGCTAGTAGGAAATGGACCAGCTACATCCATGGCAATCCTCTCAAACGGTGCACGTGTGTTGTACTGCTTCATCTGTCCATGGCTTCTTGACTTCGGACCCTTTGCTTTGATGCACACCTCACAGTTGGCGATCCACTCCGCGGTCGACTGCCGGCAACCAACCCAATAGAATCTCTGCTTGACTTTCTCCAACGTTTTCGTGACTCCGAGATGACCTCCACTTGGACCATTATGTAGCTCATTCAAAACATCAGAGATTTTCTTCCTTGGGACAACTACCAGCTTCCGAGCACATTGACCATCTTCGCTTTCCCATACTCTATGTAAGCAACCGGATACCAATTTCAGACTGTTCCACTGTGCTCAATATGACTTGGCAACAGGACTCTCTGCTGACATCTCCTCTCTTGTTGGTCGTTCGTTTTGCTCGATTCCTTGCATCACACGTACCAGATCTGCGTCCTCTAGCTGATGCTTCCTTAGTTGATCCATCTTCCATTCGTCCGTAGATGTTATAGTCATCAGTCGCATATCTATAACATCTTCGTTGGCCTCACCTTTCGAACAATGCTTGCATTCTAGGTTACATGGTCGCTCTTCCACCGTGCCAATTGACCTTCCGGATTACGGAACTGCAAAAGCCAATTCAAGGCTGCATGGTCTGTCCTGACGTGGAATCGCTGTCCATAGAGATACTTGTGGAAATGTTTGATGCACTCCACCAATGCCAGTAGTTCTCTTCGTGTTACACAATAGTTCCTTTCGGGCTTTCCAATTGTGCGGCTATCGTATGCCACTACCTTCTCCTGCCCATCGACAATCTCTGACAAAACTCCTCCAATCGCATAACCGCTCGCGTCTGTATCCAAAATAAATGTTGCGCCTGGAATTGGATACGCTAACATTGGGGCAGTGCACAGCCGTTCCTTCAAGGTTTGGAATGCTACTTCATGTTCCTTCTTCCAATCAAATGACATATTCTTCCTGGTCAACTCATGAAGGCTACGCTGGCGAAATTTGGTACAAATCGGCGATAATACGTGCACAGTCCAAGGAAACTTCGTAACTCATGTAAATTGTTCGGTTTTGGCCAATCCTTCAGAGCTTCAATCTTTTCTTTAGCAGTGCAGATCCCCTCCGTAGTTACCTTGTGACCTAAATAACTTACTTCCTTCCTGAACAATGCACACTTTTTGGGACTCAATTTCAGACCGGCACCAGCTATCCTTTGGAAAACTTCCTCCAGGGTTTTAAGGTGTTCCTCAAAGCTTTTTCCAAGCACGATGGTGTTATCCAGGTACACCAAACATGTTTTCCAATGCAGTCCTTTCAATACTTGGTCCATGAGTCTCAAAAAGTAGCTGGAGCGTTACATAGTCCAAAGGGCATTACCGTAAATTGCCACAGCCCCTCTCCAACGCTGAAGGCTGTCTTTTCCTTATCCTCATCTTTAACCTCCACTTGCCAATAGCCGCTTTTCAAGTCCAGTGTAGAAAATCATTTCGTACCAGATAATGAGTCCAGAGTATCGTCAATTCTCGGTAATGGATTGCTGTCCTTTTTCGTTACGTCGTTCAGCTTCCGGTAATCCACGCAGAACCGCATTTTTTCATCCTTTTTCTTCACTAGCACTACCGGTGAGCTCCATGGACTAGCTGATGGTTCGATCACACCGCTCTCACTCATTTCCTGTATAATTTCTCTGACCACTTGGCGTTTGGCCAAGGGAACACCTCGCATCACCGGTATCAATTTGATGCTTCACAACATTGGTTCTACCTGGCTTGGAACCATCCTTGTCAAATATGCTAGAGTACTTTAGTAGAAGTTGTTTTCCCTTATTCTGGTGGTGTTCTCCGAGTTCTTGCGTCCACGCCGTGATATCATCTGAAAGATTATTGTTGCTGGTAGAAACATTTTCCTGGAGCTGTTCACAATTTATAACCACCTCCACCTCCTGACATTTTCCCAACATAGCTCCTTTGGAAAGCTTAATCGGAGATCTGATCTCATTTAGTACTCTTACCGGTAAACGTCCATCTTGTTTTGTCATAGCCAGTGTTTTTCCTACTAGTATTTCCGTCTTTGATTTGTTTGCTGCCTCTACCACCCACAATTTGTTTGTCCTGTAATCTCCATCAATCTTTGCCCAAACGATCGCCTCCGACTTCGGTGAAATTTGTTGGCTTTCTTCCACGAGGACCCGCTTACCGATGTACTTGTGTTTCTCGTTACCAAAATTGAGTGGCACATCCATGTTCTTATAGCTCATAGTCCTGTTTTGCATGTCGATCTTGATGCCTTGGTTGCTTAAGAAATCCACACCAACTATGATCTCATCAACAATATCTGCCACTATAAAATTGTGCAGTACGGTGACATTTCCAATTGCGATTTCACATGTTACTTCTCCTTGGACTTGGGTGTCCTCACCAGTCGCCGTACGCAATGTTGCTCCATGTAATGGCCTCACTCCTTTGTTGACTAAATCAGATCGAATGATGGAATGAGATGCGCCCGTATCAATAGTCAGTAAACGCTCATTTCCGTCCACGAGTCCTCCAACAGTAACATTACTCGACTTCCTTCCGATCTGTGAGACAGAGATTATGGGGCATCCAATTGCGGGAGCCAGCCTACGCCCCTTGCGGCTGACTCTCTTTAGTTTAACGGTTGGTTGAATTGGGAGACTTGCTCATCTCCTTCAGCCTTGTGCTTACGTCCGCTTGCATTACTGGAATTATTGGAGCTAGATCCAGATCCACAATAACGTGCAATATGACCAGATTTTCCGCACTTGAAGAATTTAATGGCCGCTTCTTTTTCTGTTGCTTTCCGTTCACTGCTTCTAGGATTGCGTCCACCCATTCTGGTCGTTCTACTTCCACACGATGAGCTTTGTACGCTGGTTTGCACAAAAGTGATGCTCTTTCTTGTGTTAGAGCATGTGATACCGTTTCCGCAAATGATCTCTTTGCATTTGCATAGGTGGCCCGCTTCGTCTCCACATCACGTATTCCATTTATGAAACTTTGTATCTTTACCCTCTCCATGTACTCTACAGGTGCATCCGCGTTTGCTAGGTGCGCTAACCTCTCGATGTCCGATGCAAATTCTTGTAAGGTCTCATTGGGCTTCTGGCAGCGATTTTGTAGCTCTATTTGGTAAATCTGCTTCCGATGCTCGCTACCATAACGTCTCTCCACAGCACCCATCAATGCTTCATAGTTGTTTCGTTCGCCATCAGGAATAGTCTGTAAGATTTCGGCTGCCGGTCCTTTCAATGCTACGAAGAGTGCAGCGACTTTATCTTCAGCGCCCCAGTTGTCCACAGCTGCTGTCTTCTCAAATTGCAGCTTAAATACCTGGAAAGGAACAGATCCGTCAAATGATGGGGTTTTTACCTTGGGTACGCTTGTGGAAACACTGGGACGATTCAGCTGCAACTCCTGGATACGACTTCTTAACGCATCCACCCCGGCCTCGACTTTCTCCTCAAGCTGCATTATTTTCTCGTCCTGTATTTTTAGCTGTGAGGACATACGTTCTTCCTGCTCCTCCAGCTGTAATGCTATTTTTGAAGATAGCCGGGCCTCCTGCTCCTGAAGTTGTGCTGAGATCTGAGATGTCATGTATGTCGTCTGTTCTTCCAACGCAGATGCCATGTGTGTCTTCTCTTCCTCCAACTTTGATGCCATGCGTGTCTCTTGTTGTTCCAACTTTGATGCCATGC
The DNA here is from genome assembly GCA_964058755.1 of Campiglossa producta. Taxonomy (NCBI): domain Eukaryota; kingdom Metazoa; phylum Arthropoda; class Insecta; order Diptera; family Tephritidae; genus Campiglossa; species Campiglossa producta. Next base: position 128,701,867 of record CAXKVI010000001.1, on the reverse strand, counting down.
GTGTCTCTTGTTGTTCCAACTGAGATGCCATGCGTGTCTCTTGTTGTTCCAACTGAGATGACATGCTTGTTGTTATGTTGTTTGACATCTGAGCCAAGGCAGCCAATAAAGAGTTTGTGTCCACATTTGCCACTGAATCCTGAGGGTCCCTTTGCTCTTCTATTTTCGTCGCTCCCTCTTCCGAAAGTTGAAAAACATGATCGTCAACATTGATTCCTTCTGCTTCCATAGCCTCGCGTAGACGTGATTGTAGCTCTGGCGTATTGCCTGTTGTTACCAATCCACGTTTCTCCAACTCGTTTGTGAGTTGCTGGATCTTCAATTCATTAAACTTTACCATATCCTTGCAATGTCCTTGTTAACTTGCAATATCCTTGTTGCCTTTACAATGTCCTTGTTATCCTGTATTTATTTCACAATACCGCTTCTGACACCAATTGTGACGAATTCGATGATTCCTTGATTATTTTCCCTGAGTTCGATCACTGTACGTTAAATAAAACACTCCGATTCTGCTTAATAAGTAGTACGCTTTATTCGGTACTAAAAACCGTAGTACAATATCACGGGTTAATTCACTGTTCAGTAATTCACTGTACAACACTTCAAAATAAACTGATTGAAGTGCGTTGTCTTTGCGCGGTTTATATACCCTAGCAGACAGCAACTTCATAACCTAGAAATGTCTACACATTTCTCGGTTATTCGTGCAACAGTGTTCTCGAACGTTTATCTATCGTCACATTCGCACTCTCTCGCTCTCGCGTCACGTACCTAAACAGTTGTAGTTGTGGTAGTGACGCTAGTGGTGGAAATACGCTAGAGTTGGGAGATGAGCGATTCTTGAGAACATTCGCCACAATACCCATATTGTAGGGAATTTTTTAGGTTATTTGGCAATCATATTTTGACCGATAACTCAGATATCGATAAAGTTATCGAAATATATCGATGTCCAAATGAAACCTGGGGCCTTCCCCTTTCGTTTGATACCCATATTGTAGGGAATTTTTTAGGTTATTGGGCAATCATATTTTGACCGATAACTCAGATATCGATAAAGTTATCGAAATATATCGATGTCCAAATTAAACCTGGGGCCTTCCCCTTTCGTTTGATACCCGTATTGTAGGGAATTTTTTAGGTTTTTGGGCAATCATATTTTGACCGATAACTCAGTTATCGATAAATTTATCGAAATATGTCGATGTCCAAGTGAAACCTGGGGCCTTCACCTTTCGTTTGATAACCATATTGTAGGGAAATTTTAAGGTTTTCGGGCAACCACATTTTGACCGATAACTCAGCTATCGATAAATTTATCGAAATATATTGATGTCCAAATGAAACCTGGGGCCTTCCCCTTTCGTTTGATACCCATATTGTAGGGAAATTTTAAGGTTTTTGGGCAACCACATTTTGACCGATAACTCAGTTATCTATAAATTTATCGAAATATGTCGATGTCCAAGTGAAACCTGGGGCCTTCACCTTTCGTTTGATACCCATATTGTAGGGAAATTTTAAGGGTTTCGGGCAACCACATTTTGACCGATAACTCAGTTATCGATAAATTTATCGAAATATGTCAATGCCCAAATGAAACCTGGGGCCTTCCCCTTTCGTTTGATACCTATATTGTAGGGAATTTTTTAGGTTTTTGGGCAATTATATTTTGTCCGATAACTCAGTTATCGATAAACTTATCGAAATATATCGATGTCCAAATGAAACCTGGGGCCTTCACCTTTCGTTTGATACCCATATTGTAGGGACATTTTACGGTTTTTGGGCCACTGGGGCTTAGACCGAACGAGAGTTACATACATACAAACAAGCAAACATACAAGTGAACCTAATAAAAGCGTGGTAATAAACAAGTAAGGAAGTCTAAGTTCGGGTAAACCGAACATTAAATACCCAGCGGTAGTTTTCATATGATTTTCGAAATTTTCCATTTCGGAAGTGGATGTGGTTGGGAAGCGATTTCGTCCAATAACATCAGGTATACTCCCTATTATGCTAGTATACCCCGTACTTGTTTCATCGTTCTACCGTAATCAGTTTAAAATTATGACCCGTGAAATTTTCAAATATGCCTCCCTGAAAAGTGGGAGGTGCCACTCCTACTTTTAAAAATTTATCAACAAATTATAATAGAATGTCTAGGGGATTCATCCTACCGAACTATATCATGTTAGCCGTTTCCGTTACCGAATTATGTCAATTTAGGTGCTTTTCGAAATTTTCGATATAGAAAGTGGGCGTGGTTGGAGGGCGATTTCATCCAATTTCATCAGGTATACTCCCAACGATACTAGTATGCTTTGCGCCAAATTTCATTGTTCTATCGTAATCAGTTTAAAAGTTAAGACCAGTCGAATTTTCAAAAATGCCTTCCTTTATGAAAAAATCATAAGGAAAGGATTCACCTATAAAATTATATCATTTTAGCCTTTTCAGCTACCGAGATATGTCAACTTATGTGATTATCGAAATTTTCGATATCGAAAAAGGGGGAAAGTACTAGTACGCTGGGTATAAAAACTGATTGAATCATTATACTCCATATATGGTCAGGAATTCGAATTTCTGTATACCCTTCGAAAACAACGAAAATCGTTATTTTTGGCCCACCCTAGTGAACAGAATCAATCCTCTATTGCGACTAATCACGGACGCATCTTTGACCAATCGCATTTGTTATATGGTTACAGCAGTGACGATCTTTACCTAGCCCGCGGGCGGCCGACTTTATTGCTCTCTCATAGATTTGCTCACGCGTACTAGTCAAGCGCTCTCTATACAGTGTAGAAAATTAAAGTGCGTTTGCAAATCACTTGATCAACGACAGTTGACTGCTACGCATGAAAGTAGTTTTATTATTAAAATATTTATTTATTTACGTATTTTTAATCATTTTAATTTCAAAAATTAAACTAAATTAATTAAAGTTTGTTGCGTTCACCCTGTGCTACTAAAAGCAACTCGTGCGATCTGGCAGCGCGAAGTTCCGAACACTTCCTGCCACGTCATCAAATGACAGGTGTCAGTTTGACGGCAAGCTGACAGGCAACTTCCGTTTCCGCAGTCTTTTCATCATCGACAGCGGAGGTGACAACAACTAAAATTTTTTATTTGCGAAAATTCCCGGCATCGTAACAGGTACGCTATCACATGGAGTAGTTTTATGTCCCAGACATACAAGGAAGTGGGTGCAGAAAATCCGCACCATCATAATGAGAAGCGGAAGAAAATTGCATTGTCCGCAAAGGAGAGCTCCTGTAGAAGTCGGGTAGTACAAATTCCCACGTTCTAGCAGAAAAGGCATCGCTACGGGTAATTGGAAAGCATCGCATAAATGGAAATGTGCTGATGAAGTTTGTCTGTATTTTAGAAGATAATCGGGTGTAATACCCGTAAATTAAGTGGCAGGAGCTGCCCACGCCGAATAAGCGCAGCCGCCACCAGCTGTGCCATCGGCAGTACGATCTGCAATCGTCAAACTGACCATAGCAGCAACAATATCGCGAGGAGAAACAAGTGCATCGGACTAGCTCACAGCTACGCTATCACGACGACGGCGCAGCTCGCATCAACACAAAGATACATAGTAGCGACGCTACAACCATCACTTACGCGAGCGTCAACGGGGCCGATAGAACGGCCACAGGACCAGAAGGGAGGGAAACGACACAGCGAAGTGAAACAGACAGGGTAAGTGAAGATACCAGAATATGGAGTGCATAGTATTTAACCGGAACGAGCATTTACAGGTAAAGGGGGAGTCACCCCGCCAAACGTGGGTGACATTCGCCGGCGCTCACGCCGCAGCGGCACATCAAGCACCAACGAGAGCAACATCACCAGTTGAGCAGTAACGGCACAGCAGCTTGGCCGCATAGTCATTGCCACAACCATCGGTCCACAGCGACAACCTACCACCACCAGCAAACGACAACGACCAGCAGCAGCGCAAATCCAACAACTGCAACCAGGCTGTGACAGGTTTTTAGGTTTAAGTGTAGTCTGTGTAGTCGGGATACGGGAAACGTGGCGGGGCCATAAGCGCCGACCACTTTGGTCGAATACTAGAGGAGTCGCTGTCAGTCCGCTGAGAGCGGCTAGCATTTCACATATTGTAACGCCCGTGAGCGGGGAGCAGCACAAGAGTGCAATATAAGTGTGAGCGGGGTCGACGGCATCGTCTCATACCCCCATTTGGGAATAGTTTTTTTTCCATCCTTCCCCTTTGTAGTGATCTTTTCTTAACTCACCCTAACCCCTGTCTCAAGACGTCTTGCAGGCCTGGGCGGGATTGAAATATATATACTGCGTCCTGAAGTGGGCGCTAAGACGAAGCCATCGATATCCCTAACAGCATAGACAACGAGCCTTATTTCAATTTCATTTGTTAATTTTTTTTCATATTTGTACATTTTATATTTTGTTCATAACAGGTGATTGACAGAGTGCAGGTACGTGAGTGTGTGTATGTGTTGTATTGGCATCCCGAGCATTAGAGGGCATAGTTGGCCGGCAACGAAGACCCAGCAGGGTCGAATGAACCTACGCACACGCACATACGTGCATTCCGTAGGTAGTTATAGCACCACCAAGGTGGACAGGCATATACCAGCGCCGTAGCGCTTCCGAGCAATAGCCACCGCGGCCAACGGGTGACGACACCACCGTACTGGGAGGGAAACGACACAGCGAAGTGAAACAGACAGGGTAAGTGAAGATACCAGATTATGGAGTGCATAGTATTTAACCGGACGAGCATTTACAGGTACAGGGGGAGTCACCCCGCCAAACGTGGGTGACATTCGCCGGCGCTCACGCCACAGCGGCACATCAAGCACCAACGAGAGCAACATCACCAGTTGAGCAGTAACGGCACAGCAGCTTGGCCGCATAGTCTTTGCCACAACCATCGGTCCACAGCGACTACCTACCACCACCAGCAAACGACAACGACCAGCAGCAGCGCAAATCCAACAACTGCAACCAGGCTGTGACAGGTTTTTAGGTTAAAGTGTAGTCTGTGTAGTCGGGTTACGGGAAACGTGGCGGGGCCATAAGCGCCGACCACTTTGGTCGAAAACTAGAGGAGTCGCTGTCAGTCGGCTGAGAACGGCTAGCATTTCACATATTGTAACGCCCGAGAGCGGGGAGCAGCACAAGAGTGCAATATAAGTGTGAGCGGGGTGAACGGCATCGTCTCATACCCCCATTTGGGAATAGTTTTTTTTTTTTCATCCTTCCCCTTTGTAGTGATCTTTTCTTCACTCACCCTAACCCCTGCCTCAAGACGTCTTGCAGGCCTGGGCGGGATTGAAATATATATACTGCGTCCTGAAGTGGGCGCTAAGACGAAGCCATCGATATCCCTAACAGCATAGAAAACGAGCCTTATTTCAATTTCATTTGTTAATTTTTTTTTTTTCATATTTGTACATTTTATATTTTGTTCATAACAGGTGATTGACAGAGTGCAGGTACGTGAGTGTGTGTATGTGTATTATTGGCATCCCGAGCATTAGAGGGCATAGTTGGCCGGCAACGAAGACCCAGCAGGGTCGAATGAACCTACGCACACGCACATACGTGCATTCCGTATGTAGTTATAGCACCACCAAGGTGGACAGGCACACTCGAGTACACACTTACAGGCGGTTGTAGATGCAACCATATATTTGGTTGAACACATTTTGTTTTGAATTTTTGTTATGATTCGGTAGTCCTTCATTGCCATTTATTTTGTTAATCATATTTAAGTTGAGTTTTGTTTGGTTGAAAATTTCATACAACTCTATTGCGAATATCGTGGCACACATGCCCACATATATGCAAGCCTATGGTTTAAATAAAGCCCGACGAGTGATGTGTTGCATATGTTGTTAGTGATAATCTTCTTAGTTGATAGTGTCTCATGTGAATTTTGTTGAACGGCTGTCAGTTTGCCAAAATATACTTTCAAACAGTGAAGCTCGCAGACACGTGAACACGCATACACATATGAATACACACGCATATGTACACAGACTCGCCGCGAGCCTAAAGCATTTTGTTTTAATATTTAGATAATTTAATTTTCTTAGAAGTTTCGACTTTGATGTTTTGTCAATTAGTTTGACATTAAATTCCGTTTGTTTACGATTATAAAAAAGGTTAAGTTCACAAGTTTTGTAATACGGGGGGTGTTTGTTTGGGTGTGTGAGTCTGTCATAGACCCGATTTTTGGGGCCTGTTGTTCATAGGCGAACGATCTAGCGAGGTCGAGCAACAAACACACACATACACGCGCTCACTTCGCTTACAAAATAATGTACCCATATCAATTGGGTATATGAGCATTTTGGTTAGGTACACACACACACTTTAGTGCACATTAGCATAGCCTAGCATGTAAGTTGAAGCCCACGAAGGGCACAAACATAAACCTACACACAAACTTAAATATATTTGTAATTTTGCGCATTTCATGAACACGTTTTAATAAAACACCATGTATTGCTAAGTTGTTAGTTGAAATTAAGTGTTCTTCTTTTCAGAGGTGGTGGGGACGGACGGACACAATTGGGGTCGGCAAAAATAGTTTGCCGCTGCCGACCATGGAAGAGAGGGTTGAGAGTGGCCCGGCCTAAATACCATCTATGGCCGGAGGAGGGGGATTAGTAATGGGGTGCTCAAGCTCGGACAGACCTGAAGTCCAAGTAGTGCAAGTGATGCATGGTCAGGTATGAGATTTTTTTGTATGGTGCGGCTGACATGCCTCGGGAGGCCAACAATCCACCCCACAGTCCGGCGAGCTAGGTCGTGCACGGCTTTCCCGGGGTATGCGACGTGAGGGTAGGGGGACGCCAGGGGACATAGCGGCCTCCGCCCAAAGGCCAGCACGTAACAGAAATGGGGCCCAACGTGGGGCCCGACAGTGAGTGGAGCCTTAAAGAGGTTTCGGACACACTTCGGGAATGTTAGCGTTCGCTTTGGGGGGTTTTTCATATTTCAATTTTCTCATTTCAATTTCACTTTCAATTTTTCATTCTTTCAATACACATCGGTAGCTTGATTTGCCTTCGTTTAGATGGTCAATAGTATCGATGCGAGGGGGATCGTGGGCGAGGGACCAGGAGTCCGCCAGCTTGTTTTGGTGTTACTTAGGCTGGTGTAGTGTACTCATACAAACATATATACATAACGTGCAATAGCCACGACCCACATGCATGTCTGTTTGTATGAACGCATTTGAAAAATGCATTTTGACACCTTCGGCCAATAGCGTAGCTAGAAGTATGTCAATGCTACAGCTGAGCCAGCGTTTATTCTAGAGCTCTGCTTGGCCTCATGCTAAGCACTTCTATTGGCTAATGTAAGAAATTGCCAAGCTGAATTCAAATTCAGCTACATAGAAGTCGAGAAAGAGGAGGAGTCAAGCAAATCACTTTCTGTGATTTGATTTGTATAAATAGAGTAAGATTTGAAAATAAAGATCAGAATGAATCTTGGAGTGAAACCCAAAAGTTATCTTCCATTTTTATTTCTCTTTTTTCGGCTGTCTTTCGGGACAGCCTATGTGATCGGCTGAATCTCTCCGGCCTTTATAATATGAGAGATCTCCCGTAAAATTAAAAGCACTGACCCCATAGGACCACCTCATGGCGATCCTGCCAGATCATTGAATCCCCCAGAATCATGGCGATCCTGCCAGATCATTGAATCCCCCAGAATCATGGCGAAACTGCCAAACCACTGACCCTTCCGGGAACATTATGATCCTAACAGATCAATCCCCAGTGTATATCAATCTTTCGAAACTAATCCTCCCAGGATCTTGACAATCCAGCCAAGCTATTTGGCAATCTCGTCAAATTCAACACTCATTATGACTAAATATCATGCAAAAACTCTTCCAGAATATCAATCCATTATCTTGGATGTGATCACCACGGAATGGAAACCAGAACATAGAGCTAATACCAACATCCAGTTGTCACTGACATATCAGTCGAAGATCCACAGTAGTTGCGATGTTTTGCTTTTAGACAACTCAAAGAAGCCCCAATGGAAAGCTAGAGTTAGTGTAAACACAATCAACACGCTAGAAATAGAAAAACTATAACTAATAATAAAAACGAACTACTAAATATAAAGTAAGCTAGAGCATACAACTTGTAAAACACATAAATAAGGAATATAATACCATGGAAATTGAAATTTCTAAGCGAAATAATAGATAAAGGAACCAGAAAATAAATAAATCAGCCTTACGAGTCAAATTTTGAATTAGTTTAGGTTCAATAATGGGGAATAAACTATTTCAGGACATATCTGTATGGTCGAAAATTTATTGTCGTAACCGACCACAGACCGCTAGTATCGCTATTTTCACATAGAAACCCGTCATCGAAAATGACGAGGATTAGAATAGATCTATCAGAATACGATTTCGAAATCGTATACAAACAAGGTAAAATTAACACAAATGCTGATGCACTATCACGAATTAAATTAGATAGTGACATACTTAAATCAATGATTCCCACTAATAAAAATGAAAAAGGAGATAATAAAATCAATTTAGTAACAAGGAGCAAGGCCGCGAATTTAAAAGAAATGAAAGAGAAAGAAATAAAGATAAATGAAAATAAGGAAACCAGTAAACGCATTAAGGACAGCATATCTCATAAGAAGCCTGATCAACTCCACATCTGGGAATGCACATCTTTTAATGACGTAAAGAAGATGAAGAAATTGAAATTTAATATTGGAAAAGAAAGTGGTACCACAATTGAATTAATTGATAATGAAGTGCACATAACTAGTAGCGATGACCCTTTGAATCTAGATTCAATGTTGGAGAAACTACATAGTTTGCTAAGGAATTCACATATAAAGGAGCTAGCCCTTTGTGAAAAAGATTATATATATAAAAATATTGACATAAATGTATTCAAGAAGAAATACAATGAGTTAGAAATGAATAAACGCGCGCCGATACAAATACTAATATACAAAGCTCCAAGGGAAATAAACAGCATGATAACAAAATACAAACTGATAGACGAATTTCACTGCTCAAATATCGCAGGCCACCTAGGAATTCGAAAAACTATTTTAAAGCTAAAACAAAGATACATTTGGAAAAATATGAGACAAATGGTTAAAGAATTTGTAAACAGTTGTAGAAAATGCACTCAAAACAAAATTGTTAGACACACAAAAGAGCCGCTTGTGGTGACAGACACCCCGGCATCTACATTTGATACCATCGCGATTGACACAGTCGGTCTGCTTCGCATATCAAACGGTTACAGATACATATTGACAATGCAATGTGATCTATCCAAATTCGTCATAGCACACCCCATTGAGTCAAAAGACGCAAAAACAATTGCAACCACTTTGGTTGAACAATTAATTCTCAAGTACGGTTTCATAAAAACATTGAAATCGGATAGGGGTTCGGAATTCGTGAATGAGTTAATGAAACATGTGTGCAACATACTTAACACTAAACAAATATTTTCTACACCATACCATCACGAAACTATGGGCTCACTTGAGAAAAACCATAGAACACTTAACGAATTTTTACTTTCCTTTGCAGACGATTATGAGTGGGATAAATGGGTCCCATATTACACTTTCGCTTACAACACGACCCCACACGTAGATACACTGTATTCACCGTATGAGTTAGTTTTCGGTAAATTACCCGCGCTACCAAGCGATAACATAAACAAACAAACAAAAATTTACGACATTGATGACTATGCCAATGAATTGAAACTGAGACTCCAAAGGTCAATACTCAATGCCAGGAACATTATTAAAACTGTAAAAGAAAAACGAAAATCAAAATATGACAGCAATATAAACAAGGTTGAGTTGGAAATAGGAGACCTAGTATATGTAAAGCTAGAAAATAAAAAGAAGAGCCAAAGCCCATATCATGGCCCATACAAAATTGTAAAACGAAACGGAGTAAATTCCGTAATAGACATTAATGGCAAACACAAAGAACTGCACAATAATATTCTAAAGAAATACTTAGAGTTAACCTAAGGCAAACAAGCCGACATATGTTAGAAATTACATAGACATAAATGAAATTACATGTAAGGAAACACTTAGAGATAAGATAAAACAAACCCACCGACATCTGTAAATAATTATATCCATAATTATATTCAATATTTTAGAAAATTACATGTAAGCCAATAACACCCAAGAAATTACTAAGAAATAGGATAAGCTAAAAACTTACATATGTAAACAATAAATATAAGAAACTACACTTAAGCAAACCATGCCCATAGACGTAAGTATGTATATTCACATGAAAGGTATTTGCATAACTCCACACAAAAATTTATTTCATTTCTTAAATTAAACGAAATAAATTTTTCCTCTTTTGCGGTAAGGGTGTACTCATACAAACATATATACATAACGTGCAATAGCCACGACCCACATGCATGTCTGTTTGTATGAACGCATTTGAAAAATGCATTTTGACACCTTCGGCCAATAGCGTAGCTAGAAGTATGTCAATGCTACAGCTGAGCCAGCGTTTATTCTAGAGCTCTGCTTGGCCTCATGCTAAGCACTTCTATTGGCTAATGTAAGAAATTGCCAAGCTGAATTCAAATTCAGCTACATAGAAGTCGAGAAAGAGGAGGAGTCAAGCAAATCACTTTCTGTGATTTGATTTGTATAAATAGAGTAAGATTTGAAAATAAAGATCAGAATGAATCTTGGAGTGAAACCCAAAAGTTATCTTCCATTTTTATTTCTCTTTTTTCCGCTGTCTTTCGGGACAGCCTATGTGATCGGCTGAATCTCTCCGGCCTTTATAATATGAGAGATCTCCCGTAAAATTAAAAGCACGGACCCCATAGGACCACCACACTGGACAATAGTGGCGATGTCTGACCTTGGCCGCGAGGGATCAAATCCGCGGGCAGCTCGTTTTGCCAGTTTAAGAGTGGACGATAGTGTTCGTGGAAGGATTCCACCGGGGGGAAGTATACGGGGTAGGTAGCTTAGTTGGCCTATTTCGGCGCCGGCTAATAGTATCTGCTACTGTTTGGGGTTGGGGGACCGGACTGTTTTTGGGGTAACTGAAGCGGACGGACGACGTTAGGCGGACGACCAACACAGAAAGAAAAGAAGACACAAGTTTCGTTTCCATCAAGTCTATTTTCATTTTCTTTTTATTTTATAATTTTACAATCTGTCTACTGGCGTATCCGTAGATAGATCACAACACGTATATAAACATATACAAGTGACGTTTATGCAACACGTATATTTGGGGTCGTATTTTGAGTTGTTGCTGCAATTCTCTTGGGAATTGTAACAATTTTTGAAATCTTTTCTCAAGCGCTCGGTGGTGCACTTGAGCGTTATCGATATCTTAGCTAGTTTTTTTTTATCTACGTTCGCGTCAGCATCTGCAGTAGATAATTTCATTAACGCGCTGTGGAAATGTCGAAGGATACAAGCAAGATGGAGCGACGTAGCAGCGTGGGCGTGGGTGGCGACGACAACTTGGACGTGGGTAGCGACAACAATTTGGAGAACAGAATGGCGCACTTAGAAGCGCAGTACCGCGGCGGGGATAATGGCGACGCGGGCGGGCTTAACGAGGCGTCAGAATTATTGGGAGCGCGTGGACAGCCACCATCAACATTTTATCAAGCAGATTAGCAGATTTGGAGGGTGAAAGCAGGGTGCGCAAGAGGCAGCGCGGCGCAAAGTGTGGCTGCAGGACGCGGAGGCAAGCGCGGCAAATACTACCGCGGACGAACGCGAACAGTGCCGCGGCGAGCGCGTCACCAGCGACCAAGGACTCCAGGCTCAAGAGCGGCAGATAGGCATAATAGAGCGGGCGCGCAATACGAAAGATCAGCTACGAAGGCCATATACGATTGGCGCATATCAAGCTCGACGCGGGTCCATAGGCGATCCCAATCGAGCGCTTTCTTTTCCGTGTGGAAACGCTTCGGAAAAAACACAATATTTCAGCACAAGATTTATTCGCGAATTTCCATCTGTTGTTAGAAGATCAGTCGCAGGAATGGTACTGGGTGTACACCGAGGAGCATCCGAACGACGGCTTCGTGGTCTTCCAGGCATTTCGGCAGGCGATTGTGGAGCAGTTTCGCAAAGCGGATTGCGACGAAGAAATCCGCCAAGCGATGAATAAGCGCAAGCAGGAGTATAATGAAAAGTTTGAGGAGTTCTATGCGGTAGTTCGAGGTATGGAGTTGACGATGTGGACAAGGCTGCCTGAGCAAAGCCTGGTCAATCTGATGCGAAGGAACCTCAAACCCCGAATAAAGAACCTCATCTTTGGTTGCCAGATCGAGACGCTGGAGGATCTTAGGAGGGAGTGCCGCAGGGCGGAGAATCACTTGGCTGAGTACGAGACAAAGCCGTATCGCAGAAAGGCGCTCGAAGAGCTGGAGGACGACCAAGCAGAGGAAGAGCCAGAAACGCAGGAGGCGATTCACAGGCCCTCAAGAGATAGGCCAGTGCGGAAGGAGTCTTCGAGCGACGGGAAGCCCAAGAGGGAAGAGCCGGCCACAGGCACCCGCAGACGGACACAGTTGCGACGGGCGTCTCCACAGCATGATTTGCTACAAGTGAAATTTACCCAGCAGGTAGCTCTGCGAAGGATGCCAGGCGAAAATCCAGGAGAGCGACAGGAAGACCGGGGAGCCCTGTCAGCGTCTGTCAACCCCGGAGAAGTAATTTTGCCATGTAACCAAATTTTGAAGAAACCAGACAATAAATTTTTTTTAACCAAACAAAGAAATTTTTTAATAGTAAGCGCGTGGGGGAAAGCGCGCACGGTTCAACAGCACATCTATCTCTAAGCGAGCGACAGGCCAGGTACGACGCGGCGTAAGTTGCTCAAACTTAGGGAACATTTAAAGACGGCAGACGGGAAAGCGCAAGCTGTGGTCGGCAAGGTCGAGCTGGAGATAGGTTGGCGCGCGTAGCTGAAGCCAATGACGTTATATCTAGTGCCCAGTTTAAAGCAGGAGTTGTACCTGGGGATCGACTTCTGGGATACCTTTGGAGTGGCGCCCATGGTTATCTCAGAATTGGAGACCCAGGGACAACTGGACCTGACCGCCGACCAGAGCAGGGAGTTAGAGCGCGTGAAAGGGTTGTTTCCATCGTTCACAGAACTTGGTCTCGGAAGGACGTATCTCCTAGAACCCACGATCGAGCTCGCGAATGACACGGTGAAACAACGACATTATCCGATGTCGCCGGTCAAACAGAAGTATGCCTATGAGGAGATTGACCGGATGCTCAAGCTAGGTGTCATCGAGGAGAGCAACAGCGCGGGAGACGCACTTCTTTTCGGGGATTGATTTGAAGAAAGCCTTCTGGCAGATCCCATTGGAGCCGGCGTCGAGGGAATTGACCGCGTTCACTGTTCCGGGCCGACCATTGTATCACTTTAAAGTGATGCCCTTCGGTCTGTGCAACGCCAGTCAGCGGTTATGCAGGCTGATGGACAAGGTGATCCCCTCGCGTCTAAGGGAAAACGTTTTCGTCTACATCGACGATCTGCTAGTGTGTTCTCCAGACTTCGAGTCGCATCTCGTGCACCTGACAGAAGTAGCTGAGTGTCTCGCCAGCGCTGGTCTCACCATAAACGTGAACAAGTCCAAGTTTTGTCATCGCGAGCTGAAGTATCTAGGCTTTATAGTAGGGCAGGGTGAGCTGAAGACGGACCCTGAGAAGGTGCGCTCAATTGTGGAATTCCCGGTACCAACCACTGTCAAGCAGCTACGCCGCTTTCTAGGCATGTGCTGATGGTACCGGAGATTCATCTCAAACTTCGCCACAATCGCCGCGCCGATGACGGAATGCCTGCGCAAAGCCAAAACGTTCGCGATGACACCGGAAGCAGTGGAACCGTTCGAGCAGCTGAAGACAGCGCTCACCTCAGCCGAGATTCATGTGTCAGAAGCTGAATTCCGCCCAGCGAAATCACACAATAACAGAGCTGGATTGCCTAGCCGCGGTCGTGAGCGTTAAAAAGTTCCGCGCGTATCTGGAAGGTCTTCCATTCACAGTGATCACTGATCACATGAGTCTGAAATGGCTCATGGGACAGAAAGATCTCTCGGGACGGTTGGATAGGTGGACCCTGAAGCTACAGGGCTTCGATTTCAAGATAGAGCACAGGAAAGCCCCGCAGAACGTTGTTCCAGATACTCTGAGCCGCATGCACATGGAAGAGGTGCGCGCGATGGAAACCATGAAGAAGAGACGGTGTGGAGAGTATGGGTTCCAGAGGGACTGAGACAGAGGTTACTAGAAGAGGCGCACGGGGATCGATCTGCGGGCCATGGCGGTACAGCCAAGATGCTGCACAGGTTAAGGAGCAAGGTATTTTGGCCGGGGATGGCTGGGGCCGTGCGAAGCTTCGTCGCCAGGTGCGAGTTGTGTAAGTGCGCCAAACATTTCATCGAGAGCGCCAATGACAGATGTAATGTAGCTGGCTGTTAGGGTAAGGCTAAGGTGGCAGGTGGCATGGTGGCAATCCCGCTAGCTCGTCGGATGGGGTAGGTTTTTGCTCACCAGCCTTACGTACAGCTACAAAACAAAAAAAGGTTCATGCCTGGTGACATCTACATAGAAGAAAGAAAAAGAGAAAGGCCTGTCCATGTCAGGTGGAGTCATCCCGCCCCTCTCGTTCATAGATCATGAACGACCTTGGACTCCACTTCGACTCCGCTCACCGAGTGGAGTCCCCTTAGCCTGACCCATGTCTGTCCGTCAGTTATCGTCCCATATCCCTAACCTGTCTAGTCTGTCCTAGTGGCCCCACATTCATGTCCCCTCTAATGCACTAGTGCAACGCCCACACCAATTGAAGGATAACCTAGCCGGACATGGTGATTATGCTTCACCCCATAGAAAAAAGGACGAAATGATAAATAAACAAATCGAATAGAATTCCGTTTCAACTTTTAACAAAGGTGATTTATTCTTAAACTTATATAAAAAGGAAAAAAAAAAGTGAATATAAAACGAAAGTAAAAGTTAAATGTCTAAACTTAACTTACAGAAATTCAAAACCTCATCAAAATTAGATACTATCTTATAGCTAGAAGGCGAATTCATTTAAACGCTTACAAATATAAATGCATCTAATTTCTACCTAGCCAAAAGAAATTCCACAAAAAAATTAACCAAAAGGGAATCCAATCAAAAACAATGAAATTGGAATGGATCAAAAGAAGTTTAATTCAATTTAAAAAAATGCATAAGGGGGAATAAGGAAGAAGAAGGACAAAAGTGATGAAGGAAAACAACGAACTGGTATTTCACCAACGAAAAGGGGAGGTGCGAAAACTGGATAAGGGGGCGATCAAAAGGCTAAACAGGGATAAAGGAAAAAAAAAACAAAAAAAATTAATGTTCAAAGCGAAACAAAAAATGAAAATCTATTGAATTATGGATATGAGAAGGTGAATAAACTCGACTGTGGCTTCTTGACTGGCAGTGGTGGCTCAGGCACCGCGGTCGAATTTATGATTTTTTTTTAAATGAAATAAAGTGGAAAACGAGAATTCCTCGATTAATATAATGGCCGTTTATTATCAAAAAGTTGTGTTAACAAGGTTGACTATGTTACCTGAATTACGGCGGTGTAGAAATCCTGGGGAGGCTGCGATGTCGATCCTGGCTCGGTTGCTGAAAGAATAGACGGTTGTCAAGTCGTTGACAACCGTTGAACCCAAAATCATTCTCCGGTTTTAAGGGGAGGTGAACCAACACATGCACACCCACTTGCATGTATATGTGCTGACAAAACATGGATAATCATGCATACGTACAGGTGGGTGTGTGGGTGCTTGGAAAGTGACATTAGGGTGTCACTATTTTTAAGATTTTAGCCAGCGGGCCTAAACATGCCGGCCCCCTTGCGATACGCAACATTCTGACCAGCCCCGGGATTTCCATCTCGCCTTCTCTTATTCTAGGCTCTTAAATCTATCGTGGGATGCTGGGTAGCACTGTGCCCGCTTTGAGGTTGAGGTCTGTCACCACTGGTACTATGGCCGTATCGTACCTAGCTATGAGAAGAGAGGGAAGAAACTTGAAAATAGAAAAGTGGTATATTTCTTGCCATAATTGAGAAAAAAAAGAAAAAAAAAGAAATTTTTTTTTTTTTTATTAAAAGTTAGACTTAGAACTAAACTTACATGCTAGTAGCCCCCGAGAGCACCCACCCAAAAATGGTGCTCTGGGCCACAAACGAGCCGAACGACGGTGGCAGTGTGCTCGGTAGGACGACGTCGGCGTAGACATCGCCGCCGAGTACGAGCTGGATTGGCGCAGATATGTAAAAGTGCGGATCAGCCAGTCGGATATGCTCGTAGGGAGCCGCCACTCTTGCGTCGATGGTCAGGGCTGGGCTGATCCGCTGCAGGTTGTCGACACATACGGCGTGCGTAGTCACCGTCGTGTGGTTTCCGTGTTTCCCTCGGACTATGACAAAGCAACCGTGCTCGCCGCCAGAGTGGGTGGTGGGCAGCCCTAACGCTTCCGCCAGGCCCCGGTCGATAACTGTGCGGGGGTAGCATGCATCGATTAGCGCACGCAGGTAAGTAAACCCGCCCCCGACCTCCAGTTTCACGAGCGCGGTCGGCGAAAGCGTAGTCATGGGGCGCAACGACGGGGCCACCCCGGCGAGAGTCCGGTTCAGTCCGTCGCGGAACCCGCTAACGGCTGGCAGCTGGCGCGGCTGAGTGGCCAGTCTGCCCTCTCGGTTGGTGTTTCGACGGCTGGTGCGTAGCTGGCGCGGCTGAGTGGCCAGTCTACGCTCGGCGAATTCCTGGTCTCGGCGAATTCCATGGTTGTTTCGTAGCTGGCGCGGCTGAGGGGCCAGTCTACGGGCTTCGGCTTCGTTTATATGGGAATCGCGAAGCTGGCGCGGCTGAGGGGCCAGTCTTCGCTTGCGACTGTTGCGATGCGCGCGGCGGGACGGAGGGCTGTTATCGCGTTGATGATGTTGTCGGCGCTCGTGTACTAGGAGGGGGCGGAACCGCTGCTGGTCCGACACCCTTTGGACCGGTAGGAACGGCCGTAGTTCCGCTGCCGGTTCCGAAGTTTCGCCATCTTCTGGTATCAGCCCCGTCTCAGATGCTTGGATCGACAGCACCTCGTCCCGGCTCTCTTCTTCTCTTGTTCTGGACTGCTCTTCTAGCCACGCTGCTTCTTCCATCTCCCTTAATATAATCGATGCTGTTGGGAATGATGTTTCTACGTCATCAGCTAGTTGCAAAAGGGTTCGTATTGCAAGATATGGTGCGCAATTAACCCCAAACGTGACCGTCTTCAACTCATAAAGACCTATTGGTTCTTGTGGTGATGTGCGGTAAACTATCCTTTGAAATTTGGAATGATTTTCGCTCATCCAAATTTGTCTATACATCTTCTCGATGTCACTGTTGAAAACATATCGATATAATCTCCAACGCAGAATTAGGACTGGGAGATCTGCTTGAAGAACTGGCCCTGGTAGGAGAATGTCGTTTAGACTTATACCGTTTGCCGTTGGGCTTGAGGCATTAAAAACGACCCGCACCTTTGTGGTGGTAGACTCCGCCTTTACTACGGCGTGGTGGGGCAAAAAATAGTTATCAGACGTCTCAGCTGATACCATGGTAGTAATTTTTTGTATATGCCCTAATGTCTCGTATTCAGAAAGGACCCTGGTATACTCTTTTCCTTGGAAAATTTAGTCTCCATGATATAACATCCCCCAACGGCACTAGGTTGATTGATTTCGCCGCTGCTCGCAATATGGTCATCAGTAGTACCAGGTTCCAGCATAAACGAATACACCAAGCCACATGGCTGTCTCCTGATCAAAGAACAAGAAACCAGATTGATCATGTCATGATCGACGGCAGACATAGCTCCACCGTTCTGGACGTGCGTACTCTTCGTGGTCCCAATATCGACTCGGACCATTATCTTGTTGCAGCCAAGATACGCACACGCCTCTGTGTAGCAAAGAAAGTGCGCACAGTAACAGAAGGAAAGTTTGACGTCGAGAAGCTGCGCACGACACAGACAGCTGACAATTTCTCCACTCGACTCTCACACCTGCTATCGGAGAGCACTCCTCGACCTAACGATGCAACCGAGCAATGGAAGCATATCTCTCACTCATTACGTACCGCCGCTGAGGCCACTATAGGGTTCCAGCGAGCCCGCAAAAACAACTGGTACGATGAGGAATGCAGCACTGCCTCGGACAAAAAGGACGCTGCCTACAGGGAGACGTTGCGAACGGGCGCAACCCGCAGTGTATGGCAACGCTATCGTGAGGCAAAAAAGGAAGAGAGACGCCTTTTCAGAAAAAAGAAACGTGAGGCCGAAAGGCGTGAGTGTGAGGAGCTTGAGATGCTGGCTGACAGGAATGATGCCCGAAAATTCTATGAAAAGATCCGGCGGATGACAGAAGGTTTTAAGACCGGGGCAAGTTCCTGTAAGGACAATAATGGCGACCTGGTAACCGACGTACAGAGTGTACTTAAATTATGGAGGGAGCACTTCTCCTCACTGCTAAATTGCGAGGGAGACGTCGAACCCGATACCCCAATCCCTGACGATGGAAAAGTCGTCCCACCACCTGACTATGATGAAGTGAGTATAGCTATATCCCGGCTCAAAAACAACAAAGCGCCTGGAAAAGACGGACTACCCGCCGAGCTGTTCAAACACGGAGGCGAAGAGCTGGTAAAAAGCATGCATCAGCTCTTATGCAGAATATGGTCAGACGAGTGCATGCCTCCAGATTGGAATTTAAGTGTGCTCTGCCCAATCCACAAGAAAGGCGATCCCGCTAACCGCACCAACTACCGCGGAATCAGCCTTCTT
This sequence comes from Campiglossa producta, assembly GCA_964058755.1. Lineage (NCBI taxonomy): Eukaryota > Metazoa > Arthropoda > Insecta > Diptera > Tephritidae > Campiglossa > Campiglossa producta. Next base: position 128,682,934 of record CAXKVI010000001.1, on the reverse strand, counting down.
AATATCGCATATAAGGTTCTTTCTAGCGTATTGTGTGAAAGACTGAAGCCCATCGTAGACAAGCTGATTGGACCTTATCAGTGTGGCTTTAGACCTGGTAAGTCTACCATCGACCAGATTTTCACGATACGCCAAATCCTGGAGAAGACCCATGATAAAAGAATCGACACACACCATCTCTTTGTCGATTTCAAAGCCGCTTTTGACAGCGCAAAAAGGAGTTGCCTGTATGCCGCCATGTCTGAATTTGACTTCCCTGCAAAGCTTATACGGCTTTGCCAAATGACGTTGAGCAATACTAACAGCTCCGTCAGAGTCGGGAAGGACCTCTCTGAGCCATTTGAAACCAAACGAGGCTTCAGACAGGGCGACTCCCTTTCGTGCGATTTCTTCAACCTGATGCTGGAGAAGATAATTCGAGCAGCAGAGCTAAACCGCAATGGTACAATCTATTACAAGAGCGTGCAATTGCTGGCGTATGCGGATGATATTGATATCATTGGCCTTAACAACCGCGCCGTAAGCGCTGCCTTCTCTGGACTGGATAAAGAAGCGAAAAAAGTGGGTCTTGCGGTCAACGAGGACAAGACGAAGTATTTGCTGTCATCAAAGAAAGAATCGGCGCACCTGCGCCTTGGCAGCCACGTCACTGTTGATAGTTACAAATTTGAAACTGTGAGGGACTTCGTCTATTTGGGAACCAGCATTAACACCGTAAATAATATCAGTCTAGAAATCCAACGGAGAATCACTCTTGCGAACAAGTGCTACTTTGGACTGAGTAGGCAATTGAGAAGTAAAGTCCTCTCTCGAAGAACAAAGATCACGCTCTATAAGTCTCTCATCATACCTGTCCTGATGTATGGCTCAGATTCATGGACAATGTCAAGAGAAGATGAGATGGCCCTTGGAGTATTTGAGAGAAAAGTTCTCCGGAAGATTTATGGTCCTTCCCGTGATGCCGACGGCGAGTATCGAAGGAGATTTAACGATGAGCTGTACGAGCTTTACACAGATCTGACCATAGTCCAGCGAATTAAAGCCCAAAGGCTCCGCTGGCTGGGTCACGTCATGCGAATGGACAAAGAAGCTCCAGCCCAGAAGGTTTTCCAATCGTCACCCGAATTCGGCAGCAGAGGAAGGGGGAGGCCTCGACTGAGATGGAAACAACAGGTGGAGGATGACTTGAACTCCCTTGGGGTTTCCAATTGGCGTCAGTTATCGCTAAAAAGGAATGACTGGCGTGCTTTGATAGGCGACGGCCAAAATCGCTTAGGCGGTTAAGCGCCAATAAATGATGATGATACTCTTTTCCTAGTTCTGGGTCCTTTGCTAACCGTGTCTCATTCCTAAAGAATTGCGAACACGGCCTCCTAAGAGACCCACCTATATTTAGCTTATCTGGGTACTCCTGTCTGAATGGTAGCGAGACTACATATTTCCCATCCTCGTTCCTATGCGTAGTTTCCTTATATAACTTTTCGCAGTATTTATCATCTGCGTTTGGACTCTTTTGTTTAGGCAGATTTTCCAACTCCCAGAACTTTGTGAGTTCTTTGTCCAAAGCGACTTCGCTGTAAAAGGACACTATATAGTTCTTGGACGCGGTGACTCCACGTGGCCGGTGAGTATCCAACCGAATACAGTTTCTTGGGCCAGAAGTGTATTCAGGACGTTTTTCTTCAGCCCACCTAGTATAATTTGCGGGTATACATCTCCACCTAGTATGATGTCAACTTCCTCGTTGACATAAAATCGTTTATCTGCCAAGACTAAGTCTGGAAAAGCCTGCATAGTCATAGCGTCGACATGGCAGGATGGCAGATTTCCAATTAGTTTGGCCAGAATTAACACGGATGTGGTTAGGCTGAAGTCAAGGTCCACTGTTGAGCGCAGTTCGATGTTGGATGCCTCCTTGAGTTGGGCCGACACGGCATTCGTTATACCCGATACGCCGGCATTCATTTTCTTTGCCGGTAAGTTGATTCTGCGCTTCAGACGTTCTGTCATAAATGAACATTCTGACCCAGAATCTATCAGTGCTCTAGCTGGGAAGTTTGTACCATTATGACGAATGGTTACTCTAGCTATCCCCAGCAGCACACCTGCACTTGAATGTACATGGCAGGATTTTACGTTTTTATCGTTCGCCTCCCGTCTGCCCTGTGATTGCGTAGAAGTGGAAGCACCATTATCCATATTGTACTGGGTGGTGTTGTTTGTTTCCTGGTTCTGCCGCGTTTCTATATGTAGGAGCGTGTTGTGTCGAGAGTGGCACTTGCTGCAGTCGTATGAGCTTGGGCACTTCGTCACGGTATGTCCTGGGGACAGGCAGTTCAAACACAATTGGTTTTTATTGGTTTTTATAAAATTAACTCGCTCTTCCGGCGTTAATCTCAAAAACCGGGGGCATCCTCGTAGTCTATGGCGAGTAGATTTGCATTTGGTGCACATTAATTTTGTGACCTTTACTTGGTACGTACCAAGCTTTTTTGCAGGTGGTTCGTTCGCTTTTTTCGTAGTTTGCGGTTTTTGGACTTGCGAACTTGCAGTCCCCACACACCCAGACACAGTTTCGAGTGTCTGGAAACGATTTGACAAGAATTTGTCCATATCCTCCCATTTGGATATTTCCACCTTATGGTCTATGCTTTGCTCCCATAGACCAAGCGTACTCTCTGGCAACTTAGTCGAGCACAGATACGTAATAATTGCGTCCCAATTTGATGTGTAAATTTTATGACTTCTTAAGGACGCCAGGCAATTATTAATTTGCCGTTGCAGGGTTTTTATCGCGCTGCCACACTCACTCTCTACCTTCTCTAAATTAAACAGTATTTGCAATTGCGTGTTTACTAAGATACGTTTGTTTTCGTATCTCTCACATAAATTTTTCCACGCTGTATCAAATTCCTCATTCGTGAGTGGACTTTTTTCCACTATATCCCTCGCTTCCCCTTTTGTCTAATTGACGAGATGAAATAATTTCTCAACGGGTGTTAGGCGTTTGTTGAGAATATATATAGCCGTGAACATATTGTGACGAATTCGATGATTCCTTGATTATTTTCCCTGAGTTCGATCACTGTACGTTAAATAAAACACGCCGATTCTGCTTAATAAGTAGTACGCTTTATTCAGTACTAAAAACCGTAGTACAATATCGCGGGTTAATTCACTGTTCAGTACTTCACTGTACAACACTTCAAAATAAACTGATTGATTTGCGTTGTCTTTGCGCGGTTTATATACCCTAGCAGACAGCAGCTTCACAACCTAGAAATGTCTACACATTTCTGGTTTAATCGCGCAACCGTGTTCTCGAAACGTTTATCTATCGTCATCTCCTCTTTGTGCCACATTCGCAAACCTGCCTCTCGCGCTCACAGCTATAGTTGTGGTAGTGACGCTAGTGATGGAAATACGCTAGAGTTGGGAGACGAGCGATTCTTGAGAACATTCGCCACAATATCCCTAAATGTTGGCCATGACAGATAATCGCCCTTGAACACCTCAGTATCGCATGGAGGCAGGCGGATACTATGTTCACGTTCAGATGGTTCTACGGGGATTTTTCGGGTTTGGTAAATGTCTCTTGGCGTGTAGCCATGTTTGACATGCAGCGCAAGTAAGTTGCGTATGTGTTTTTGAACTTCTTTTTTACAGAAGCTATATCGTCGGAGTCTAACTTATTTGAGCCTATTAGCTCATCATACGCCGCTTTGGCTTTCTTCCACATAGCTTTTAAGTCGTCTTGTTGCAGACTTAGTGTGTGTTTGGAGTGAGTGGCCACATCTGCTCCATTGTAGTCAGACTCGAACTCAGTGATGTTATCAGCCAATCTGATGAAGTTATCCATTTTTATCTCAACTGAGTGAGGGTCTTAGATAGACAAGGACAAGAGGGTGATAGATGAAGGCTGAATGGGTGAGATTGCAAATATTGCCCCAGGGAACTGAAACGGCAAAATAACTTCTAAACACACAATTTGAATAACACCGTCGTTTGAATAATTATTGTTTATTTACTTTTTAATATTCAAAATTCTTTATTGTTGCAGACTTGGCCGTATTGTCTGACCCTTTGTTCAAAAAATATGTAGCAACAACAAGACTGGCTTATTCGCCACCCACACACGTATATATAGGTTATGTTGACAATAATTTGGTGATCTTTCGCAAACAAATTTAAATTAAAAGTGCGCAGTGTATCAAAACGGGCGACCAAGTGAATTAAAAGTGATATTAACGATATTTAAAGAAGTGACCTGATTTACTGGCCTTCGATGGCACAAATTGTGCAAGTTTATTACCCAAAAAAAAAGTGAGAGCAAAAAACAAAAACAAAGATCGAACGGCTCAGTGAAAGTGAGGTTATGTTAAAGAAAAGATCCAAGTGGACAAACTAACTTTTTAATTCACTTCTCGCACTTAAATTTTGACTACACTCGCGGCACTTTTTCCGATTTTTCAAAACACAAAAAAAAATTGTGGCAAGAAATATAACACTTACGTTGCTTTGATGTGGTGCTCAGCTTAAGTTCAGTTGTGTTGTGTTGTTGTTTTTTGTGGCAGGCTGCAATTCCAAACGGCTTTGTTATATTGCTGCTTAAGTTGTGGCTGTAGATTTAGCAAATAGTGCACTTTAATGTAGTGGATAGTTTTTTCTTCGATTAGTGGTAGAGTAATGGACTGAAGATTTTTTGTGCTGGTTCTATAATTGAACGGCGAGATGGACCATGAATAAACTCGACTGTGGCTTCTTGACTGGCAGTGGTGGCTCAGGCACCGCGGTCGAATTTATGATTTTTTTTGAAATGAAATAAAGTGGAAAACGAGAATTCCTCGATTAATATAATGGACGTTTATTATCAAAAAGTTGTGTTAACAAGGTTGACTATGTTACCTGAATTACGGCGGTGTAGAAATCCTACGGTGGCTGCGATGTCGATCCTGGCTCGGTTGCTGAAAGAATAGACGGTTGTCAAGTCGTTGACAACCGTTGAACCCAAAATCATCCTCCGGTTTTAAGGGGAGGTGAACCAACACATGCACACCCACTTGCATGCATATGTGCTGACAAAACATGGATAATCATGCATACGTATAGGTGGGTGTGTGGGTGCTTGGATAGTGACATTAGGGTGTCACTACTTTTAAGATTTTAGGCATCGGGCCTAAACAGAAGGTAAAACCAAATTGAGAATGATACCTATACTTTTACTTTGGGCTATGGAAGCAAAAAAAAAACGCGGAAATTTCAATTAATGGTTCGAAGGCAAACAGAGGAGTTTTTGCAGACAAAACAACTATTACAAAAAAATTTTAGGTTTCGCCGAGGGCTGAAATTCGGGTTTAACAAAATTATCAAAATTTACCAAAATGGAATGTAAATAATTTGCAAACTATGAGGGATTAAAGATAGGTAACTAAGTAAAGAAGCTGATTACCGAAAGAGGGAAACTATTTAACAAAAGGGCAATGACTTAGAAATTAGATTAATATTAGGGCCGGTCGAAATTGAGACAACAAAAATTATAATATTTACTGGAACTAAAATTCTATGCGGCTATGAAAGGGAGTATGATTTTGACGGGTGTTCCAAAGAAAAGCTACTAAACTTAATTAATATAACTTTGACAAAAATATAGAAACTATAGTAGCGGCTATTTTGTATACAAGGCAAAAACAAACGTAATTTACCTGAGAAAAAAAGAAAAATTTTGGAAATTAAAACATGGAAAGTGGCGAAAGTTGAATATTGAACTAATGAAAGCGAAAAGAAATTATTTTAATAAAAGATGTAAGAATAAGAAATTCAAAATGTGACGCGGCAGCGGCGATTCGTCTCCTTCCTCTCTCCTCGTTTTCTTCTTCGTTCTACCCGTTCTGGTTGAAGGCTAGTTTTATGGTGGCATGTGTTGGTTGTTGCGGCAGGGGCGTTTAGAGGCAGTACGTTGCCTTTGGACGTGTAGCCCAGCGCCGACAATATGTTTCCCTTTTTCCTCTTATTACTCCAAAACCTTTGAATGTGGTGTGGTACGATGGTTATTTATGTGCTGGGCCCATCGAGGGACAATTCCCTGGCTTGATTGGATTTATCCTAAAGGAAAGGAAATAAACTACTTAGGACCTAGAAACCACAAATAGCAGGAATTTTTTGTTTTTTTTTGCCTCACAACACTCACCTAACTTTTAGCTGGTCTAGGTACAGTACTCCGGCTGTTGGGGTACCGGCACCTTCAAGGATCTGTCTTCCTTTTTTTTTCACAAAACGTTACTACGGTGCATCGCAAAATTTGGATGTAAGAAAAACTTTCACAACTTTTTCCACGACCGTTTACAAGGGATCCGCACAAGCTTGGCTCAACTTTACATTTGAATCATTTCCTAGCTTCGTTTGGCGATCGTACCCCATAAGCGAAAAGATGTTCCGTTTTGACAATTTCACTCAACCACCGAGGACACTCATACATCTATCCTGATTAGGCGGGACACGACAGATATACTTTCACGACATAACTTTCACCTACACTAACAGATCCATATTCACCTATCTAAATACATGTATTTGACTTTCGTCACATCACAAACACATACATGGGAAACTCCGTTGCTGTTAACCACACAGATACAGCGGTGTTCGGACTTTCACAATGTGGCATTAACCCACAGGCTGCCGCTACAGGCTCGGATGCCGCCGATGTTGCATGCAACATGGAGCGTGTCCGTAAAAAGATTCAAAGCGCAGTCTGTCTTAGTTTGGTTTTGGTGTGCCCAACGTGTGGCTTCGACCCACGACCTAAAGCCGGGCTATCCCTTTGCTTATTCATTTAGCTTAGGTAACGCGTTTTTATTTCATGAGCAGCACTCAGAACTACTTTGTCTAACCAGTGAGGTTACTTAATATCTAAACGACTAGCATGACATGCGGGTTAACTTAAAGCTATATCACGGGTAAGTATCTAAGCCTAAATCACAGGTGAGTATCTATATCTATATCACAGTTTCGCAGTATAATATAAAGGGTGTCAATAATAAAAAAAATAAAAAAGGTTAGTCAATAAATGGGCAAATAAATAAATAAATAATTACAAAAAAAATTTAATTAAAAAATGTATAATAAATAAAAAAAAATTACTAAATAAATACAAATATAATTAAATAAATGTATAAATACTTGTCAATATGGTTATGTTCCGTCGCGTCAACCTTACTACGTGAAACACACAACTCTTCTACATAAGCTACATGCAACATACAAAACTACATGCAACACAGATTCATGCAACAAAAATATCCTTAGCGTGGTATACGCCGATTTTCTTTCCATTCAACTCGCGGAGTTCGTACATTGAATTTCCAATAGCTTTCAGGACTACACACTTAACTTGCTTTGGGGCAAGTTTAGCGTTGTAGTTTTCAATCTTCGAACTCTGCTTAAAATTTCGGCGGTATACCACTTGTCCGGTTTGGAATTTCACATCTTTGCTCCTAGTGTTGTAAAACTTTTTGGTCCGCTCATGTGCTAGTTTAAGCTCCTTCATAATCGAATCTCTAATACTCTGTAGCTTATCGGCCTTAGCATTTATCTCAAAATCTGCATCTTTAACTGCCCCCAATTTGCGGCATATTTCATACGATGCCCCATGTTGCATCATGGGCATGCCAAATGTAGCATAGTATGGGGAGCAGTTTATTGATGAGTGTTTAGCACTGCGCAGGGCAAAAGCTGCGTCGGTTATACACCTATCCCAGTTCTTTTGATTATCTTTAATGAAAGATCTCACTATCTGCAAAACGGAGCGATTAACCCTCTCCGCCGCATTCCCTTGAGGGGAATAGAAAGCGGTTCTTATATGATTAACCCCATATCTCTCTAAAAACTTCGCAAACATGTCGGAGACAAATTTTTTCCCATTATCTGAATGAATGTATTCCGGAACCCCAAAGATGTGAAAAACCTCTTTTTCTAAAAATTTAATTACATCTAACGACGTGGCTTTACGCACAGGTTTCAAAAACACAAACTTAGAAAAATGATCAAGACACACAAACACATAGACATTACCATCACTAGTACGTGGGTATGGACCCATGAAGTCAATAAACAATCGTTGGAAGGGTCTCTCGGTTACGTGTTGCTTTCCCATGGGCGATTTATGAAACACGGGTATGGACCCATGAAGTCAATAAACAATCGTTGGAAGGGTCTCTCGGTTACGTGTTGCTTTCCCATGGGCGATTTATGAAACACGTTTTCAGTTTTGTTTCCCTTGCAAACTTCGCATTCTTTCAGGAAGCTTTGGACGTCGGTTACCATACCAGGCCAATAGTACTTTTCGCGTATCCGGGCTAAGGTTTTGTGGATGCCCCGTGGCCGGCCGAAGGTGAGCTGTGGGAGAATTCCACCAACCCTGCTCGCAACTCCGACGGTACCCAGAGTTTCCAGGCTTGGTCCTGCTGAAGCTCGTCCCCCCTGTCAAACTGACTCCGTTTATATACGTAACCGTCCGACACCCACAGTTCTGGAAGTTTGTCTTGGTTCTCAGTCACCGTTTTCCGAAGTTCGTCGTACTCTTCAGTTTTAAAGTAGTCCAAGTCTAAGTCAATGTCCATTAGTCTGTCTGATAGCTGCATTTCCTCCATATGCGCTCGCGACAGCGTATCGGGTACTACGTTGAGTGCTCCTTTTCTGTGCTCGATTTCAAAGTCGTACGCCTGAAGTTTTAAGCTCCACCGCGCGAGTCTCCCAGAAAGGTCCTTTTGGTTCATCAACCATTTGAGACTCGCGTGATCAGTGATGATCGTGAAGGGTAAACCTTCGACGTACGGCCTGAATCGCTTAACACTTATCACCGCAGCGTAGCACTCCAGCTCGGTGATGCTGTAATTATGCTGCGCTTTATTCAGTTTGGCGGAAATGTAAGCTATTGGTCTTTCGTTGTTCTCGTCATCTAACTGGAAGAGTACCCCGCCCACTCCGTCGGTTGAAGCATCGCACTTTATGTAAAATCGTCTGTCAAAGTCAGGGTGTACCAGTACGGGAGCGGAGATTAACCTCTCCTTTAGTCGCTCGAACGAACTCCTTGCTTCATCTGTCATCGTAAACTTTTTGATTTTTTCCTTTGTGAGACAGTCGTGCAGCGGTGCTGCAATAGTTGCGTAGTCTTGGATAAAACGTCGGTACCAGCCTGACATCCCTAGGAACCGTCTGAGCTGTTTTAGCGTTTTAGGTTCGGGGAAATCCCCCACAGCCGCAACCTTGTTTGCATCGGTTCGAAAGCATCCGTCGCCCACTACATAACCTAGGTACCTAACTTCCTTGAAACAAAACTTGCTTTTCTCGACATTTATTGTGAGGTTAGCTTCACTTAAACACTTAGCGACCTTTTCCAACAACACTAAATGAGACGGAAAATCTACAGAACACACTAACAGATCGTCCAAATAAACAAAAACACAATCACGTAAAAAAGCGGGTATAACCTTGTCCATGAGTCTACACATTCTTTGTGCTGCATTACACAGTCCAAACGGCATGACTGTGTAATGGTACAGGGGACGCTCTGGCACTGTAAATGCTGTCTTCTCTCGGGACTTTTTTTCCAATGGTATTCGCCAAAAGGCATCTTTTAGGTCGATGGCCGAAATGAACCTCGTGTTTTGGAGTCGGCTGAGAATCCCATCGATGTTCGGAAGTGGATAGGCGTCCTTAATAGTTCGCTCATTCACTTTCCTCGCATCGAGACAGAGACGCTTCTTTTCACCTTTTATCACCAGCGATATGGGAGAGCTCCAACTACTATTGCTTTCCTCAATCACCCCTAGACCCAGTGTTCGAGACGGGGGTAAATCTAGGGGCCGGAAATTCCTCTTGAATTTCACGGTAGTCGAGGGGCGTCGAGGTGCCGGATGCCGAAGTTTTTTCAGATTTAAGACCTCACTTAGGGACTTCCGTTTCAATAAATTAGACTTAAGCTTTCACTTCACTCAAGTTTATTTAAATTGAAACTTATGTATATGCGTGTAGGTATGTATGTATATATGCAGATATGTATGGGTATAACAAAATTATAATAAATTCACTGTAATTACGGTTTCGGTGTGCTAATCCAAAGTGGAAGAGCGCTGGGTGATCGCATAAGGCGAAGCCCGTCAACCGATTCGGGCAATGGGACTCGGAACAAGAATTCCAAAGGAATTCAGCAGGATTTCCAGTACCGAGTACCCGGTACCCGCATGCTTAACAGCGACACCTGCATGTCCCGGCGAGGCATTAGGGCAGACCTAAACACCCAGCATGCGGTCTAGTTCTGCGAACACAAGTTTTTGGATCGCTGGTGATATCGGATAGTGTCTCTGCTTCACTGGAAGATTCTCATCCGAGACCTCAATCACGTGTTCCTCCACGTTGGTTTTTCCTAACCCCAAGACAGCAAAAGATGGGAACTGCGCCTTGACCCTTTCTAACGCAACACTTTGCTCTTTCGTCAGAACATGTTGCACGGCGTCGAATGACAAGTCGCCCTCAGCGGGTACCAATTCTGCCACGGCAGTTTGGGCTGAACGCACCATCGTTCCTCGACTGACAACATCCAGGTCGAAAGCTTGCCAAAAGTTCACCCCTAAATAAACTTCCTGTTGGAGGCCTGGCACGATTAAAAACTCTAGGTCTTTGAGTTCTCCTTCCCACAATACAGACAGCACCTACCACTGGCGTTTCACCGCCGTTTGCCGTGCGAATATTTTGGTTAGCCACCTTAATGATGCTATCCTCTCTGCCCTCTATCAATTTCTCATACTCTTTACCTAGACAATTCGCGCCGGCCCCCGAATCTAACAAAGCAAGAACTTCTTTGCCTCCAATTTTGGTTCGTGCAAAGAAACGATTTTCACCCTTTAAAGTGACAATAGTAGACACTATCTTGTGGTGAATCCTTTTCATAATTCTTCTCTTTTCCCGCATCTTTTCTATTTTCATATAACTTCTCTTGTTCCTGCTTAAAATTTCCTCTGTAAATATTCTATTCCTTGCTTCCTCATACTATAACTTCCGCCGGTGTAGGCTTTTTGGCACGACTTTCTTCCCTTCTATTGTCTTGTCCCTATCTATACCACCGCTGTCTCTCTTTAAAATTTTGACTCCGGGTATTCTGTCTCTTGGCGAGAGCTCCCGGTAATCTCCGCCAGTTGGTAGTTTCCCTTCCCTGGTTTGAAGACACAAAAGGATACGTCCTTACCACACGCAAAACAAATCATACTATGGAACGGGGACTTACAATGATTATCCTTTTTCAATTCGGACGGATTCTTTACAAAAAAGTCAACAGGCATCCCACACGCGTAACACAACATTAGATGATACGGTGACGCACAGAAAGAATTGGTGGTGGGATTGGGACCAAAAGATGGCTTCGGCTGCTGGGACGGCGCTTTACGCTAGAAATTATTTGTGATCGCGGCTACGGGAGTCTGGTTTGCTTCCTCATTCCCAGGTGTCGCTTCGGGGTACCCTAACTCGCTAACTGCTTTGGCCCTACTTTTGTTCTCTTTCATGAGACGCTCCGGCCGCCTACACTCGGCCTTCAACTCAGCCAACGTGTCGATTTTCGACGCAAACGTTAAGTTTGCCAAGTAGGGTTTCAGGTTCCCCCTAATTATCCCTACCAGCTCCTTCTCTGGGATACTTTTCCGGAGCCGGAAAGTCAAATTATGGACCTCACCGTAGAAGTCGTCAAACCCTTCCAGTGGCTGTTGTTTGCGCTCCATTCTTCCATTTCGGTGGGTCCTGGGTGTTTCCCGATGAACCTGAACCCCCCAACGTAGCATTTGGACCGACACGTTGGTTGGCTGCTTCGTCCCTATTGCTCCTATCCGGAGTCGATGACTGAGCAGGCTGATTTCCTAACCCATGCGCCGAGGTTTCCATCCCAGCGACTCGGTTGCTAAGGTTTGAAACATTCTCGCGAATATTGCGGACCTCGTCCATGTATTGCGCCATCAACTCGTTTTGTTGCGCCATCATCACCATCATATGGTTCAGCTGAGTCATGGAGATGGCCGATGAAGTGGGTCCGCCTTGCCGCTGTTCCGCAACTTCAGCAACCTGGTCCTTGGATGGCTCCTTGTGCTTGGGAATGGCACCGGTGCCTGCTCCGCCAAATGCTCCACCTACTGCTCCCTCTTGCTCCGAATCGGACATGTTAAAAAGCTCGTCAATTTTTCTAGTGAAGCTACTTTCCCGCCCAGAAAACGAAAAAGCTTCAGTTATTCTAAAGCTAGATGGACGGACTGTTTGGACTATATGTTCCCCCGATGACCTAAAAACCCGCGAAGCACACCTGTTAACAAGGTCTGTTGGTAAAAGATCGGAATGAGGTATCCCCGTATCGATCTGCGTGAAAACCGATCCGACAACTTCGTCCCGCAATGCCCTGGCTCTGCTCCGTGTGACAATCCGGTTTAGGTCCAATCCAGCAGCAACTTCGTCCTGCTCGTCCACCTTCTCCATACAAGGAAGACTCTTTCCGCCAATAGGAGGTACGAATCACCAAACGTAGTGAGAACCGGAAATTAGTATAGGGGTCTAGGGCCACAGAGAAAGAATGTGTAAAAAACTAAGGTTTTCGTAAAGAAAAAAAAAAAAATCCTAAACAAAAATACTAATCAGTGGAATTCAAATCAAACAATATTAAGTATAAAAAAAAATTAAAAGAAAGATCAACTGAGGGTTAATTTGCTCAGTAGAAAAACTCAACGGAGAGTAATACACCAAGATATTATAACAACCCGTCTGGGATGTAAAGAGCAATTCAATCGTATGTTATAATGGTAAAGTAAAAATAATAATTTTTTTTTTTTTTTTTTTTTTAACTAAAGAATATCTGTATATATAAATAAATCAAACTGCATGAGATTCTCAAAACTCAAATGAAGATAAATAGAAAAAAACAAATGTCAAATGAATATAGAAGATATTAAAATATTTCATAAGTTGGTGTCCCAATGAACAAAAGTTAGTATTAGAAGGTTAAGCCGGAATAGTGAAATGTACTGAGATATACAGCTAATTTCAACTTGGGTAACTTAGCTCAAAAGCCCGAATTCAAGTAACAACAAATAAGGGTAAAAAAAATTATAAGTTTCAAAAAAATGTTTATTTAAAGTAGAAAAAGGGTTTTAAGAGGGTATAAAAAAAAAACGAAATATACGTGTAGGTATATCAAACAGCAAATAATAAACGTGGTATATGAATGCGATATGGTAATATGTGTATATGTATGCTTTTTATTTTAAAAGTATGCTTAATTGTATTGTTGTTGTTTAATGTTTGTTTATTTGGAAAGAAAAATTTTGTTTATGATTGGTTTGTTTTGGTGTTGCACCTCGGCGAGGTCATAATGAATGTGAGTGAGTGGTCCGTCTGTAACTAGTCTTGGCCCTAGTCAGCTAACGTCTCCCCAAGCAGTCCATTTATTCAGTGTGGAACTGCAAGCCTAGTGGCACTGGCCTCAAGCTTGGTTGCCACGCTGACCCAACTCTCCTTCGTGTAGGCTGACTGCAAACCTCACGTGCACTCAGCGCTGGACCACGGACACGGTGGCTTAAACAGTCACCTACACGCTAATACATCCATTTGTCAACATACTAGTCTTACCGCAGAATACCACTTATGCAAGCGTTGCAGCTCTCATAAGGAACTTCTACGCAAGACGAGTACCCCCCTTTGTTTTTGTTGTAGTGGCACATATCGCGTCGGACTGATCCAAGCGATATTGCCACTACAACGGTCATCCGTTCCGTCAGAGAAGGAGAAGAGTAAACTAAAGTTATAAAATAAAGGACAGTTATTGAAAAACAAAAAAAGTTATGGAAAGGCAAGGAGGTCTTTTAAAGACGGGAAAGCAAAAAGAAAGGAAATTTACTATGGCAAAAAAACTTGTTTAATGAACGAAAACTAAAACAGAATAGAAAATTAGAAATTAAAATCGAAAAAAAAACAATAAAAAAATTGCAAGTTAAAATTTGAAAATTAACAATTGAAAAATGAAAATTGAAACTTAAAAATTAAAAATAAAAAATTGGGCTATTCCGTTGGGCGCCATTGTAATGTAGCTGGCTGTTAGGGTAAGGCTAAGGTGGCAGGTGGCATGGTGGCAATCCCGCTAGCTCGTCGGATGGGGTGGGTTTTTGCTCACCAGCCTTACCTACAGCTACAAAACAAAAAAAGGTTCATGCCTGGTGACATCTACATAGGAGAAAGGGAAAGAAAAAGAGAAAGGCCTGTCCATGTCAGGTGGAGTCATCCCGCCCCTCTCGTTCATAGATCATGAACGACCTTGGACTCCACTTTGACTCCGCTCACCGAGTGGAGTCCCCTTAGCCTGACCCATGTCTGTCCGTCAGTTATCGTCCCATATCCCTAACCTGTCTAGTCTGTCCTAGTGGCCCCACATTCATGTCCCCTCTAATGCACTAGTGCAACGCCCACACCAATTGAAGGATAACCTAGCCGGACATGGTGATTATGCTTCACCCCATAGAAAAAAGGACGAAATGATAAATAAACAAATCAAATAGAATTCCGTTTCAACTTTTAACAAAGGTGATTTATTCTTAAACTTATATAAAAAGGAAAAAAAAGTGAATATGAAATGAAAGTAAAAGTTAAATGTCTAAACTTAACTTACAGAAATTCAAAACCTCATCAAACTTAGATACTATCTTATAGCTAGAAAAATTAACCAAAAGGGAATCCAATCAAAAACAATGAAATTGGAATGGATCAAAAGAAGTTTAATTCAAATTAAAAAAATGCGTAAGGGGGAATAAGGAATTTGTAAATAAAAAGAAAAAGAAAAGGTACAAAACATAAACCAAAATGTAATCCAAAAAAATTAAAATGCAAAAGTAAAATTTAATCAAGTGAGAAGTGAATACAACAAAATATATTTAAAGAATATTAAACCCGTGTAAAAAGATAAAACTAAATTCAGTCCAAAATTAAATTGATAAAATCCGCTTCAAAATAAACGCTAATAAAAAAAAATATTACATAAAAGAAAATTCAAAAAAAAAAACTATTCAGCAAAAACCTGTACTTGTCGGACGACCACTGTGGGCCGATAGCTTCACTATCTCACCTAGCTTCCAATAATCAAAGTTTTTATATACGTGGGTAGGTAATATTTTGGTAAATATCTTAATCTCTAGCACTTACCGATCTTTCCGTTGACAGAGGCGCGCGGCTGCCGTCCGAATCAAAGCAAAATAAACGTGACAATTCTCAATAATAGTTTTTGATGATTCGCGGGTAACAGAAGGGAAATTAAAGGTGAAAAAAAGAAAAAAAAATATAGTGATCAAATATTAATATGAGTGCAACTAATATCCCCTGGACCAAATCAAACCAATGTAACAACAACCGAGAAAAATTTAATTGAAATGATATCTATTAAGCCTTTTGCTTGCGGGAAAGGAAAGGCAAAGCAGAAGGAGAGAGTGGGGGGGGGGGGGGGGGGTGTTACAGGCAAAGGTGAAGAAGGAAAACAACGAACTGGTATTTCACCAACGAAAAAGGGGAGGTGCGAAAACTGGATTAGGGGGCGATCAAAAGGCTAAACAGGGATAAAGCAAAAAAAAAACAAAAAAACTTAATGTTCAAAGCGAAACAAAAAATGAAAATCTATTGAATTATGGATATGAGAAGGTAAAACCAAATTAAGAATGACACAAATACTTTTACTTTGGGCTATGGAAGCAAACAAAAAAAACCCGGAAATTTGAATTATTGGTTCGAAGGCAAACAGAGGAGTTTTTGGAGACAAAAAAACTATTACAAAAAAATTTTAGGTTTCGCCGAGGGCTGAAATTCGGGTTTAACAAAATTATCAAAATTTAGCAAAATAGAATGTAAAGAATTTGCAAACTATGAGGGATTAAAGATAGGTAACTAACGGGTGTTCCAAAGAAAAGCAACTAAACTTAATTAATATAACTTTGACAAAAATATAGAAACTATAGTAGCGGCTATTTTGTATACAAGGCAAAAAAAAACTAATCTTGATGTGGCTCAGTAGCAAAAAAAGTAAAATGGTACAAACGTAATTTACCTTAGAAAAAAAGAAAAATTTTGGATATTAAAACATGGAATGTGACGAAAGTTGAATATTGAACTAATGAAAGCGAAAAGAAATTATTTTAATAAAAGATGTAAGAATAAGAAACTCAAAATGTGACGCGGCGATTCGTCTCCTTCCTCTCTCCTCGTTTTCTTCTTCGTTCTACCCGTTCTGGTTGAAGGCTAGTTTTATGGTGGCATGTGTTGGTTGTTGCGGCAGGGGCGTTTAGAGGCAGTACGTTGCCTTTGGACGTGTAGCCCAGCGCCGACAATATGTTTCCCTTTTTCCTCTTATTACTCCAAAACCTTTGAATGTGGTGTGGTGCGATGGTTATTTATGTGCTGGGCCAATCGAGGAACAATTCCCTGGACTGATTGGATTTATCCTAAAGGAAAGGAAAGAAACTACTTAGGACCTAGAAACCACAAATAGCAGGAATTTTTTTTTTTTTTTTTTTTTTTTTGTTTTGCCTCACAACACTCACCTAACTTTTAGCTGGTCTAGGTACAGTACTCCGGCTATTGGGGTACCGGCACCTTCAAGGATCTGTCTTCCTTTTTTTTCACAAACCGTTACTACGGTGCACCACAAAAAAATTGGATGTAAGAAAAACTTTCACAACTTTTTCCACGACCGTTTACAAGGGATCTGCACAAGCTTGGCTCAACTTTACATTTGAATCATTTCCTAGCTTCGTTTGGCGATCGTACCCCATAAGCGAAAAGATGTTCCGTTTTGACAATTTCACTCAACCACCGAGGACACTCATACATCTATCCTGATTAGGCGGGACACGACAGATATACTTTCACGACATAACTTTCACCTACACTAACAGATCCATATTCACCTATCTAAATACATGTATTTGACTTTCGTCACATCACATACACATACATGGGAAACTCCGTTGCTGTTAACCACACAGATACAGCGGTGTTCGGACTTTCACAATGTGGCATTAACCCACAGGCTGCAGCTACACAGACCGTTTTCGGACCGTTTCAGAGGCTCTATGTCGACTTCTTTGGGCCGTACCCGCGGTCGCGATCGGGAAATACGGTGATCTTTGTAGTTCTGGACCACTTCAAGCCCATGAGGCAGGCAACTGCGCAGGATATGGTAAGGTATCTCGAGACGGAGATTTTTCATATTTTTGGCGTGCCGGAGGCTTTGCACTCCGACAACGGCCGCCAATTCGCCTCGGATTCATTTGTGGGGTTCCTAAGGGGCTACGGAGCGAATCATGATAAGACCGCGCCATATGCGCCGCAGGCGAACGCGTCCGAGAGGGTCAATCGGTCGCTGCTCGCCATGCTGCGCACATACATCGCGGGTACGGACCAGAGCGGTTGGGATGAGCATGTGTCATTGGCGGCGTTCGCAATGCAGATCGCGATACATGAGGCCATAAGAATCGAGCCGTACACAGCCGTATTCGGGCAAACGATGGTGCAGCACGGGAGAGCGTACGAAACCCTGCGACGATTCGAGGCACTGCGAGAAGAGGACATAGACGTCGTGCGGAGGGGGGACCGTGCATGGCTCCTGAGAGAGAAGCTGACAAAGAACCTGGAAGAGGCCTACAGGAAAGGACAGCAGACGTACAATACCACGGCTCGTCCGGTGAAGTACCGGGAAGGCGAGATCGTATACCGGCGAAATTTCAAGTTGAGTAATGCCACGGGAGGATTCAATGCCAAGCTTGCGCCAAAGTACCTGCGGTCCATGATCCTGGCATCCAAGGGAAACGCGTTGTACGAGGTGGGAGATGCAGCTGGACGCTCCGTGGGCATCTACCACGCGAAGGACTTGCGACGATAAGAAGGAAGTGGCACTGGGCGACCAGCCTTTCGAGCAACTCGTGCGATCTGGCAGCGCGTAGTTCCGAACAATTCCTGTCACGTCATCAAATGACAGGGGTCAGTTTGAAGGCAAGCTGACAGGCAAAAATATAGAAACTATAGTAGCGGCTATTTTGTATACAAGGCAAAAAAAAACTAATCTTGATGTGGCTCAGTAGCAAAAAAAGTAAACTGGTACAAACGTAATTTACCTTAGAAAAAAAGAAAAATTTTGGAAATTAAAACATGGAATGTGACGAAAGTTGAATATTGAACTAATGAAAGCGAAAAGAAATTATTTTAATAAAAGATGTAAGAATAAGAAACTCAAAATGTGACGCGGCGATTCGTCTCCTTCCTCTCTCCTCGTTTTCTTCTTCGTTCTACCCGTTCTGGTTGAAGGCTAGTTTTATGGTGGCATGTGTTGGTTGTTGCGGCAGGGGCGTTTAGAGGCAGTACGTTGCCTTTGGACGTGTAGCCCAGCGCCGACAATATGTTTCCCTTTTTCCTCTTATTACTCCAAAACCTTTGAATGTGGTGTGGTGCGATGGTTATTTATGTGCTGGGCCAATCGAGGAACAATTCCCTGGACTGATTGGATTTATCCTAAAGGAAAGGAAAGAAACTACTTAGGACCTAGAAACCACAAATAGCAGGAATTTTTTTTTTTTTTTTTTTTTTTTGTTTTGCCTCACAACACTCACCTAACTTTTAGCTGGCCTAGGTACAGTACTCCGGCTATTGGGGTACCGGCACCTTCAAGGATCTGTCTTCCTTTTTTTTCACAAACCGTTACTACGGTGCACCACAAAAAAATTGGATGTAAGAAAAACTTTCACAACTTTTTCCACGACCGTTTACAAGGGATCTGCACAAGCTTGGCTCAACTTTACATTTGAATCATTTCCTAGCTTCGTTTGGCGATCGTACCCCATAAGCGAAAAGATGTTCCGTTTTGACAATTTCACTCAACCACCGAGGACACTCATACATCTATCCTGATTAGGCGGGACACGACAGATATACTTTCACGACATAACTTTCACCTACACTAACAGATCCATATTCACCTATCTAAATACATGTATTTGACTTTCGTCACATCACATACACATACATGGGAAACTCCGTTGCTGTTAACCACACAGATACAGCGGTGTTCGGACTTTCACAATGTGACATTAACCCACAGGCTGCAGCTACACAGACCGTTTTCGGACCGTTTCAGAGGCTCTATGTCGACTTCTTTGGGCCGTACCCGCGGTCGCGATCGGGAAATACGGTGATCTTTGTAGTTCTGGACCACTTCAAGCCCATGAGGCAGGCAACTGCGCAGGATATGGTAAGGTATTTCGAGACGGAGATTTTTCATATTTTTGGCGTGCCGGAGGCTTTGCACTCCGACAACGGCCGCCAATTCGCCTCGGATTCATTTGTGGGGTTCCTAAGGGGCTACGGAGCGAATCATGATAAGACCGCGCCATATGCGCCGCAGGCGAACGCGTCCGAGAGGGTCAATCGGTCGCTGCTCACCATGCTGCGCACATACATCGCGGGTACGGACCAGAGCGGTTGGGATGAGCATGTGTCATTGGCGGCGTTCGCAATGCAGATCGCGATACATGAGGCCATAAGAATCGAGCCGTACACAGCCGTATTCGGGCAAACGATGGTGCAGCACGGGAGAGCGTACGAAACCCTGCGACGATTCGAGGCACTGCGAGAAGAGGACATAGACGTCGTGCGGAGGGGGGACCGTGCATGGCTCCTGAGAGAG
Source organism: Campiglossa producta (assembly GCA_964058755.1). NCBI lineage: Eukaryota > Metazoa > Arthropoda > Insecta > Diptera > Tephritidae > Campiglossa > Campiglossa producta. Next base: position 128,663,190 of record CAXKVI010000001.1, on the reverse strand, counting down.
AAGCTGACAAAGAACCTGGAAGAGGCCTACAGGAAAGGACAGCAGACGTACAATACCACGGCTCGTCCGGTGAAGTACCGGGAAGGCGAGATCGTATACCGGCGAAATTTCAAGTTGAGTAATGCCACGGGAGGATTCAATGCCAAGCTTGCGCCAAAGTACCTGCGGTCCATGATCCTGGCATCCAAGGGAAACGCGTTGTACGAGGTGGGAGATGCAGCTGGACGCTCCGTGGGCATCTACCACGCGAAGGACTTGCGACGATAAGAAGGAAGTGGCACTGGGCGACCAGCCTTTCGAGCAACTCGTGCGATCTGGCAGCGCGTAGTTCCGAACAATTCCTGTCACGTCATCAAATGACAGGGGTCAGTTTGAAGGCAAGCTGACAGGCAACTTCCGCTTCCGCGGTCTTTTTATCATCGACAGCGGAGGCGGCAACAACTAAAAATTTTTATTTGCGAAAATTCCCGGCATCTTAACAGGTACGCTATCACCCTTCTGCTGCCAGCAGGTCATACCAGAGAGGATATCACCGAGAGTGTCACGACATATACCAGCGCCGTAGCGCTTCCGAGCAATAGCCACCGCGGCCAACGGGTGACGACACCACCGTACTGGGAGGGAAACGACACAGCGAAGTGAAACAGACAGGGTAAGTGAAGATACCAGATTATGGAGTGCATAGTATTTAACCGGACGAGCATTTACAGGTACAGGGGGAGTCACCCCGCCAAACGTGGGTGACATTCGCCGGCGCTCACGCCACAGCGGCACATCAAGCACCAACGAGAGCAACATCACCAGTTGAGCAGTAACGGCACAGCAGCTTGGCCGCATAGTCATTGCCACAACCATCGGTCCACAGCGACTACCTACCACCACCAGCAAACGAGAACGACCAGCAGCAGCGCAAATCCAACAACTGCAACCAGGCTGTGACAGGTTTTTAGGTTAAAGTGTAGTCTGTGTAGTCGGGTTACGGGAAACGTGGCGGGGCCATAAGCGCCGACCACTTTGGTCGAAAACTAGAGGAGTCGCTGTCAGTCGGCTGAGAACGGCTAGCATTTCACATATTGTAACGCCCGAGAGCGGGGAGCAGCACAAGAGTGCAATATAAGTGTGAGCGGGGTGAACGGCATCGTCTCATACCCCCATTTGGGAATAGTTTTTTTTTTCCATCCTTCCCCTTTGTAGTGATCTTTTCTTCACTCACCCTAACCCCTGCCTCAAGACGTCTTGCAGGCCTGGGCGGGATTGAAATATATATACTGCGTCCTGAAGTGGGCGCTAAGACGAAGCCATCGATATCCCTAACAGCATATACAACGAGCCTTATTTCAATTTCATTTGTTAATTTTTTTTTTTCATATTTGTACATTTTATATTTTGTTCATAACAGGTGATTGACAGAGTGCAGGTACGTGAGTGTGTGTATGTGTATTATTGGCATCCCGAGCATTAGAGGGCATAGTTGGCCGGCAACGAAGACCCAGCAGGGTCGAATGAACCTACGCACACGCACATACGTGCATTCCGTATGTAGTTATAGCACCACCAAGGTGGACAGGCACACTCGAGTACACACTTACAGGCGGTTGTAGATGCAACCATATATTTGGTTGAACACATTTTGTTTTGAATTTTTGTTATGATTCGGTAGTCCTTGATTGCCATTTATTTTGTTAATCATATTTAAGTTGAGTTTTGTTTGGTTGAAAATTTCATACAACTCTATTGCGAATATCGTGGCACACATGCCCACATATATGCAAGCCTATGGTTTAAATAAAGCCCGACGAGTGATGTGTTGCATATGTTGTTAGTGATAATCTTCTTAGTTGATAGTGTCTCATGTGAATTTTGTTGAACGGCTGTCAGTTTGCCAAAATATACTTTCAAACAGTGAAGCTCGCAGACACGTGAACACGCATACACATATGAATACACACGCATATGTACACAGACTCGCCGCGAGCCTAAAGCATTTTGTTTTAATATTTAGATAATTTAATTTTCTTAGAAGTTTCGACTTTGATGTTTTGTCAATTAGTTTGACATTAAATTCCGTTTGTTTACGATTATAAAAAAGGTTAAGTTCACAAGTTTTGTAATACGGGGAGTGTTTGTATGGGTGTGTGAGTCTGTCATAGACCGGTGTCCCGATTTTTGGGGCCTGTTGTTCATAGGCGAACGATCTAGCGAGGTCAAGCAATACACACACATACACGCGCTCACTTCGCTTACAAAATAATGTACCCATATCAACTGGGTATATGAGCATTTTGGTTAGGTACACACACACACTTTAGTGCACATTAGCCTAGCCTAGCATGTAAGTTGCAGCCCACGAAGAGCACAAACATAAACGTACACACAAACTTAAATATATTTGTAATTTTGCGCATTTCATGAACACGTTTTAATAAACCACCATGTATTGCTAAGTTGTTAATTGAAATTAAGTATTCTTCTTTTCAGATGTGGTGGGGACGGACGGACTGGCAGAGACGGGGATGGGGATGTGCTAAGGGGGCGCATAGGCGACACAATTGGGGTCGGCAAAAATAGATTGCCGCTGCTGACCATGGAAGGGAGGGTTGAGAGTGGCCCGGCCTAAATACCATCTATGGCCGGAGGAGGGGGGATTAGTAAAGGGGTGTTCAAGCGCGAACAGACCTGAAGTGCAAGTGATGCATGGTCAGGTATGAGATTTTTTTTGTATGGTGCGGCTGACATGCCTCGGGAGGCCAACAATCCACCCTACAGTCCGGCGAGCTAGCTCGTGCATATACAAGCATACCTGCACGGCTTTCCCGGGATATGCGACGTGAGGGTAGGGGGACGCCAGGGGACATAGCGGCTCCCGCCCAAAGGCCAGCACGTAACAAGTTAAAAAGCTTGTGCAAAGTTTAGGGAAATTCACCAAGTTTTCGGCAAATTTGAAACTTCAGAATGGAGTTTTTAGACTTTTTCGAGTACACAGTTTTGTAGCTCGTTGAATTTCACTATAAGATACTTATCTTAAGCCGTTAATAAAATTGCCTTGAAAAAATGTATTTTGTTGCCTTACTACTTTACCCTTTTAATTATTATTTAATTTTTTTATACAAAATTTTTGTTAATTGGGTATTTGGAATTTTTTTGGGTGTAGCAAGAAACTCTCTCATACTTCAACACAATCGCATAGTTTGGTACAAAGTATCCCAGCAAACCATAAGAGCGCTAAATGAGCGCATATAGGACTCTTTTCTCAGAGCGCTCACATACATAATGAATTCATAAAATGATCAGAAACACTCATAAAATACTCGTATTTGAGTGGCTTTTCCTATGAAACTGGTCACTCATATAAGAGCTCTCAGCCTTACGCATAAAACATTCCTTTTTGAATGATTTTTTGAGCTCTTAAATGAGTGCATAAAAGAGTCTTTTCTGCATGATTTTTTGTACGGATAAAGAGCTTCTTTTTCTTTTTAATTTTTATTCATATTCTTTTCCTTTTGATTTAACTTTCCTCTTTCTTCTCCTCGTGCTTTCCCATGTTTATTCCCTTTTCCTATCCCTTTGCTTCTATTTCCCTTTTTAAAAACGGAAAAACAAACCGATAAACATACATTTTCATGCATAATATGTAATATTCAATATTATTTCATTTTCGTAAAAAAATTTTTTTCAAATAGAAGGAAAATTCTAACGTACTTCAATCTAAATAATGAAAAATACACAGCACACTTAGAAAAACTCATATAACGATCATATTTATGCGCATACTCAGAAAAACTCGTAAAAAAGCTCATATTAGAGCTCAGATTTAAGAGCGCTCCGAAGCTGGTTTGCTGGGATATTAAACAAAGTAATAGTGAACTTGACAGTTCTCTCTTATCTGTAGGAGTTTTCCCGTCAAATGAAAAAAGTATTAACCCGTTCTGTTTAAGATTTTTAATTTTTTTCAATAGTGTGAAGAAATATCAAATTGTTTCATATAAATACAATACCGCTTGCCTCCGTTTAAATAGAGTTTAGAGCTCAGATTAGCTAGACTCTAGCACATTTTAGCTAAGATGAATCGTCTAATTTTTTTTCAACGGGATCTTAGACTGAAAACGCAAATGTAAGCGATTAATAACCCCTGCGGGTTAGGGGTTTAGAATGGAATGGAATGTCTGCCGCAAGGGGCGACTAAAATCCATTTCGACCATGGTCACGGGGTTGATGAAACAAGGTGGTTCGGCACCTGCGAGATCATAGACTCAATAGCGTACAGCTTTGTCACGTCCCTCTTACAACAGCAACAGTGAAGCCGATTAATTTCTCGAAACCGAAAACTTTTTTTGTAAATTGATTACGTCATTTCGCGGACACATACATATTTTCCTTGATAAGACGGTACCCTGGTTTTGACTTCAGTATAAAAAACTCTAATCTGCGATACTCTGGCGACAAACTTCTTGTGGTGTCATCGGCGGAAATCGACAAATATTCAAATATTCAATAACGCAAAGGTCCGAAAAGAGGTAGATTCCAAAGTGGCCAAAGTTATTCCGTTACTGTTTGGGTTAGCATATTTCGCAATATTGATAACTTTTTGGCCTGAGCAAATGCTATCTAATTTTTCAGTAAAACCATTGTATGGGACATAAAAACTGTGCTTGGTTGACAAAGGGTTAATACGCTTGTTTACATTTTTTTGAAGGAAAAACTCCTGGGTTACAGGCACAATCATACATACATACCTACATCTATACAAGCGCATAAGCTGTTCGCTGTTAAGCCGCTGATCAGCAGTTTCTCCGACTCCATTGTTAACCCCTGCTAGTTTGGCAACTTATTTTCTTCTTCTTGCGAATTTGAGTAGAAGGCACTGGCTGACTGATTTCAAATGAAATGGAATGAAGGAGTTGTGTGAAACCCAATACACCATTTTGTTTGATATCAACTTGAGACGCATTTAAGATGAAACCTTCAACGTCAATTCTCACTTTTTTCGATTTAATGATAAACTACCTGTAGCAGTTCAACTTTTTTGCTAAATGAGTATTAACTAGAGGTACAATTAAATATAAAAACTATAATATGAGCCGGTTAAATCACAAGTGGTATAAGTCCATTTTTTGTTTTTTTTTGTTTGAGTTAGGCATGGCACTATATAGGCGAAAATGTGCTCTATATAACACGCTAACGGGGTAACTCCTAGCTCCCATAGCTACCTCGTAAAAAGCAAAACTTACTTGTACAGTCAACGCTTTCCATTTTTGTTGACAGCACAAGTGGTACATTAGCCTTTAACTCTGGAGGTGGTGGTAAAATTGACTATTTTTTTAAGTTGCTCTCTTATTATGCACTGCACTAAGTTTTATTTTCCCAGTAGCTTCTCAATTTGTATTCATTTTCGATCAGCAGTGTTTTTGCTGTGGTAAAAATTACCACTCCTCAAGGAAAATGAAAGTCTTTCTAAGATAATATTTTACTACCACGTCAAGGTAAGCGTAAGTTTTCAATAGAAAAAATGACCTCACGTCCAACTTAGTGTTAGTTTATCATAGAAAATATATGGTGAAATATTTTTTCGTGGTTTGTTAAGTTCTAAATACTTATGGATGTATATAGGTCGTGCCAAAATCAAAAGCATTTAGCGAGTCAATAATAGTCCAATTGCTTAAAGATATGTATGTATGAACTGCGCAAATACAAAATAACCAAGTAAGGAAGTCGAAGTTCGGGTGAACCGAACAGCGGTAATTTTCAGAACGGGATAATAATGATATAGGCCCTTGGACGATTTACTATCTTAGCTATTTACCTTACCGAATTATGTCAATTTATGTGATTTTCGAAATTTTCCATATCGAAAGTGGGCGTGGTCGGGAAGCGATTTCGCCCAATTACATCAGGTATGCTCCCCATTAGGGTGATTCCAAAAAAATGTGGACTTGGTATGTATTGTATATGGCATTTTTTTCAAAGTGAATTTTCTTTTAATTTATGAAACTTTTTTGAAAATATTTTTGCATGCTCTTAAAGTTGAAGCTTTGAAGCTTCCAAAATGGTAAGTCATGTGCGATTATCTTAACTATTAAGATAATTACAGCCATTTGAAAATGGCTGAGTTTTTTACTATTGCACACACATACACAGTAACACGTATAAAATTTTGTAAATTTTAAATGGCTGTAATTATTTTAATATATTCGCACATGGCTTACCATTTTGGAAGCTTCAAAGCTTCAACTTTAAGAGTATGTAAAAATAGATTCAAAATGGGTTCAACAATTAAAAGAAAATTCACTTTGAAAAAAATACCATTTTCCCCCATACAAAATGTATGTGAAAGGGCGAAAAAAATAGCCACCCCTAAGAGTTAAGTTAGAGCGCTAATTTTTTGCAAGGCTTATTTTCTCATCTATACCTAAAGTTCCAGGGGGTAAGACAAACACAAAACCAAATTTTTTTATTTGAATCACCCTACTCCCCATTATACTAGTATACCTTGTACCAATTTCGTCGTTCTACCGTAATCAGTTTAAAAGTTATGACCCGTGAAATTTTCAAATATGCCCTGAAAAGTGGGCGATGCCACGCCTACTTTTAAAAATTTATCAAAAAATTATAATAGAATGACTAGCGGGTTCATCCTACCAAACTATATCATTTTAGCAATTTCCGTTACCGAATTATGTCAATATATGTGATTTTCGAAATTTTCGATATCGAAAGTGGGCGTGGTTGGAGAGCGATTTTTTCCAGTCCCAACGATACTAGTCCCAACGATACTAGTCCCAACGATACTAGTATGCTTTGTGCCAAATTCCATCGTTCTATCGTAATCAGTTTAAAAGTTACGACCAGTCAAATTTTCAAAAACGTCTCCCTTAAAAGTGGGCGGGGCTACGCCCACTTTGGAAAATTTATCAAAAAATCATTATATAATGACCAGGGAGATTCACCTATAAAATTATATCATTTTACCCAATTCCCTTACCGAATTATGTCAATTTAGGTGATTTTCGAAATTTTCGATATCGAAAGTGGGCGTGGTTGGACGGCGATTTTTTCCAATTTCATCAGGTATACTCCCAACGATACTAGTATGCTTTGTGCCAAATTCCATAACTCTATCGTAATCGGTTTAAAAGTTACGACCAGTCAAATTTTCAAAATGCCTCCCTTAAAAGTGAGCGGTGCCACGCCCACTATAAAAAAATTATGGAAAAATCATAAGAGAATGGCCAGGGGTATTCACCTATAAATTTATATCGTTTTAGCCATTTCAGGTGCCGAGATATGTCAATTTGTGTGATTTTCGAAATTTTCGATAGCGAAAAAGGGGGCGTGGTTATCATCCGATTTCGCCAATTTTCAATAGCAACCTACCTTGGCCAGAAGGTAACCTGTGTACAAAATTTCATGCAAATATCTCTATTTTTACTCAAGTTATCGTGTACACAGGCGGACAAACGGACGGACATGCCTTAATCAACTCCTCTTTTCAACCTAAGAACTTTCATATATGGAACTCTATATCTATCTCGATTATTTTGTGCCGTTACATACTACCGTTATGTGAACAAGATTAATATACCCCTGTACTAGTACTAGTACGCTGGGTATAAAAATACCCCCAAAAGACTGATCTGTGATTTCTAGATAATTTGTTTTCAACAAGCGTTTTCAGTTTAACAAACATTTTAATTCATAACTTTTTGTTAATATACTTTGTAGGTTTTTTTATGACTTGAAAAATAAAGCCCTTGTAAAATAAAGCCGGCATTTTGTTATTAAAAATAAAAAAAATGTCTATTGTATTTATTTGAATTGGAACAAGTAAGGAAGTCTAAGTTCGGGTGAACCGAACATTACATACCCAGCGGCAATTTTCAGAACGCGATAACAATGATATAGGTCCTAGGAGGATTTACCTAAAGTTTTTACTATCTTAGCGGCGGTTTTTACTATCTTAGTGGCGGTGCCACGCCTACTCCAAAAAATGTATGGAAAAATCATAAGAGAATGACCAGGGGGATTTACCTATAAAATTATATCATTTTAGCCTTTTCAGCTGCCGAGATATGTCAATTTGTGTGATTTTCGATATCGAAAAAGGGGGCGTTGTTATCATCCGATTTCGCCCATTTTCAATAGCAACCTACCTTGGCCAGAAAGTAACCTGTATACAAAATTTCATGCAAATATCTCAATTTTTACTCAAGTTATCGTGTACACAGACGGACGGACGGACGGATGGACATGGTTTATTGAACTCCTCTTTTCAGCCCAAGAACTTTCATATATGGAACTCTATATCGATCTCGATTATTTTGTGCCGTTACAAACTACCGTTATGTGAACAAAATTACCCAATTACCAAAATATACCCTTGTACTAGTACTAGTACGCTGGGTATAAATAAATATAGTTTAAAAAAACTAAAACTCACGATTTTAGAGTGTATTGAACTAAAAAGTTGAAAATAATTTTAAAACCCCTACACAGTAGTATTGTGGAAAAAGCGTGGTCCGCTTTGTTCCATAGTCTTCGTTTTTTATTTAATTTATTTTTACCTTTTTAGTGCTATATTCTTTAAAAGCGTGTGTTTTCGCTTTTTAACCTATATTTATTTTTTACTTTTTAGTAAAATGTGTTATGAAGTAATCGATAAATATATCGAAGTATACCGCAGTCAAAACGAAACCTCTGGACCTCCACTTGCGTTTGATACCCACATTGTAGGCAATTTTCAATATTATTGTACAATCTCATTTTGACCGATAACGCAGTTATCGATAATTATGAATGTACATATGTACAAGTAAAGCTATTGAAAGCGTAGTAAAAAAACTAGCATTATGTGGGAAAAGCGTCTTCCGCTCGATATACCAAAATTATGGCACAAAGCGGGCCACGCTTTTTCCACAATACTACTGTGTAGGGGTTTTAAAATTATTTTCAACTTTTTAGTTCAATACACTCTAAAAGCGTGAGTTTTAGTTTTTTTAAACTATATTTATTTTTTACTTTTTAGTCAAATGTCCTATGAAATTATCGAAATATATCGAAATCCAAATGAAACCTGTGGCCTTCCCCTTTCGTTTGATACTCATATTGTAGGGAATTTTAAGTTATTTGGGCCTCACATTTTGACGAAAACTCAGTTATCGATAAATTTATCAAAATATATCGATGTCCAAATGAAACCTGAGACCTTCCCCTTTCGTTTTACACCCATATTGTAGGGAAATTTTAAGGTTTTTGGGCAGTAATATTTTAACCGATACCTCAGTTATCGATAAATTTATCGAAATATGTCGATGTCCAAATGAAACCTGGGACCTTCCCCTTTCATTTGGTACCCATATTGTAGGGAAATTTTGAGGTTTTCGGGCAACCACATTTTGACCGATAACTCAGTTATCGATAAATTTATCGAAATATATCGAAGTCCAAATGAAACCTAGGGCCTTCCCCTTTCGTTTGATACCCATATTGTAGGGAAAATTTAAGGTTTTCGGGCAACCACATTTTGACCGATAATTCAGTTATCGAAACTTTGTCGAAATATATCGAAGTCCAAATGAAACCTGGGGTCTCCCCCTTTCGTTTGAGACCCATATTGTAAAGAAATTTTAAGGTTTTCGGGCAACCACATTTTGACCGATAACTCAGTTATCGATAAATTTATCGAAATATATCGAAGTCCAAATGAAACCTGGGGTCTTCCCCTTTCGTTTGATACCCATATTGTATGGAAATTTTAAGGTTTTCGGGCAACCATATTTTGACCGATATCTCAGTTATCGATAAATTTATTGAAATATTTCGAGGTCCAAATGAAACCTGGGGTCTTCCCCTTTCGTTTGATACCCATATTGTAAGGAATTTTTTAGGTTTTTGGGCAATCATATATTGACCGATAACTCAGTTATCGATAAATTTATCGAAATATATCGAGGTCCAATTTAAACCTGGGGTCTTCCCCTTTCGTTTGATACGCATATTGTAAGGAATTTTTTAGGTTTTTGGGCAATCATATATTGACCGATAACTCAGTTATCGATAAATTTATCGAAATATATCGAGGTCCAAATGAAACCTGGGGTCTTCCCCTTTCGTTTGATACCAATATTGTAGGGACATTTTACGGTTTTTGGGCCACTGGGGCTTAGACCGAACGAGAGTAGGGTATTCGTGTTTTGTCTTAAGTTTATGTATCTCGTTTATTTACGATTTTACTACATTTCTTATACGAACGCGCTTGCTTAGCGTTTGTGCATTGTGCGTTTGTGTTTTAGATCTAACCCAAATAACATTTTTAAGATTGAATTTCGAATTTTCATTTATTTGAATTCTAGTACAATTTCATTCCTTTTTTGTGATCATATTTTCATACAAATGAACAAAGGAATAATCAATTATGTCTCTTTTTGATGATCAAAATTAATTTTCTAAATCATTTTTGAATCATTTAGATTATTCATTTCTGAGATTCAAATAAAGTTGAACATAAGTTTTTAATCATATTTTAAGATTATCTCGGTGCTCTTTGGGTGCCTTAATAATGAAATTTGTACCTTTTAAAATTTTGGTTTAATTTTTTTGTTTTTTATAGACAAATATTTTTTCATATCAGAAAATTCAGAGGAATAATATCTATCTAATTTTTTTGCATGTGTTGCATGAAAAAACGTTTGACAATAGTCTAACAATTCCTTGTGGTTTTAATATTTAAATATAAAAAATATATTGAAAACGAAGAACGTTTTTCCTTTTGCCCTCAATATGCCCTCAGTATACTGCAGGTTTTTCTGCTCTTCTCTTATGCAGCTTAAAATAAAAATACAAAAACAAATGGATCAGAAAATGGTTTCTAAAGATTAAAACAATATTTATAATACCTATATAAAAAAATATAAAAAAATTTATTTAAAATTGATTAAAAAAATACGGCCATAAAATGATCATAACTCGTTTTTAATTATCTAGAGAGTGATACTTGAATATTTGTTCAAAATTTTCAAAATATGCTGGCTGGGTAAGTGCATACTCGTATATCAGCTGTTTGATAAATACAAATCAAACGCCAGAAGAAATTTAAAAAATTTAAAATTTTGAAAAATTTCAAAGCAATATTCTTTCTACAATCAACACCAAGAACATCGGCCCAGCTTATTAACTTAAGAAGGGAGAACCTAAGAGTCCTCTCTGGATGTTATGCGGGATATGTAGTCAACGGTTTCACCTAAGAAAGCTAGATCTGCCACACACTTCCAAATTCCAACAATTATTTTTTTTTAAATTTCAATTTAATTTTTGAGATGTCAATCATTTATTTTGACTTCGTTTATTTAGCACGTCGTTTACGAGCCAAATTTCATGCTTAAATTTACGATGAATGTGCTAAACATTTTTCATACAAATTTTGACACATGATATACGATGTCGTAAATTTAAGAGGTATAGCATAAATACGATGCAAATAAGAAAATACACGAATACGCTTGTTATTTTACAAAAAATAACTATTTAGTTAAAATTGTGAGTAGGAAATAAAAAAAAAAAAAAAAAAAATAACTATAAAAATCCAAATATTTTTTGAAGTATCTAAATAAGTTTCAAAGTGGTGAATTTTACCACCACATCACAGACTATGTAGAGTAATTCACCATTCGTGCAGTGACTATCGTGAAGGAAGGAGTTTTTTTTTTTTAGTGTTTTTCCAAAATAAAAACGATAATAACTAGTGTTTTAAAACAGACAGTGAAAGTGACAGTAGTGGAATACTATACGTTACTTATACGTTACTACTAAACCCATTTCCAAACTCTCCCAGTTTTCTTTTGTTCACTGTGCTCTAACCAAAACCTTTAAACCATTTACAGTACAAGTGGTACAAGTACTTTATAATAAATGTATTAATAAAAAGTTTTAAAAACATGAATTTAATTTAAATATAACCCCACACAGCATTTGAATGAATGAATTTTGAAAATATCTTAAGTTGAATACATTTTGATTACTTTCAGTGACGAAATACTGAGTTATCATCAAAATGAACAGGAGTAATAATCAAATATGATTCCATTTGATGATCAAAAACTGATTATCATTTTTCAGTCAGCATTATGAATAATTTTTCAATAACTCTGATGATTAAAATCTGAGTCAACTATGAAATCATCATCATCATCATCATCATCATTTATTGGCGCTTAACCGCCTAAGCGATTTTGGCCGTTTCGTATCAAAGCACGCCAGTCATTCCTTTTTAGCGATAACGGACGCCAATTGGAAACCCCAAGGGAGTTCAAGTCATCCTCCACCTGTTGTTTCCATCTCAGTCGAGGCCTCCCCCTTCCTCCGCTGCCGAATTCAGGCGACGATAGGAAAACCTTCTGTGCTGGAGCTTCTTTGTCCATTCGCATAACATGGCCCAGCCAGCGGAGTCTTTGGGCTTTAATTCGCTGGACTATGGTCAGATCTGCGTAGAGCTCGTACAGCTCATCGTTAAATTTCCTTCTATACTCGCCGTTGGCATCACGGGAAGGACCATAAATCTTCCGGAGAACTTTTCTCTCAAATACTCCAAGGGCCATCTCATCTTCTCTTGACATTGTCCATGAATCTGAGCCATACATCAGGACAGGTATGATGAGGGACTTATAGAGCGTGATCTTTGTTCTTCGAGAGAGGACTTTACTTCTCAATTGCCTACTCAGTCCAAAGTAGCACTTGTTGGCAAGAGTGATTCTCCGCTGGATTTCTAGACTGATATTATTTTCGGTGTTGATACTGGTTCCCAAATAGACGCAGTCCCTCACAGTTTCAAATTTGTAACTATCAACAGTGACATGGCTGCCAAGGCGCAGGTGCGCCGATTCTTTCTTTGATGACAGCAAATACTTCGTCTTGTCCTCGTTCACGGCAAGACCCACTTTTTTCGCTTCCTTATCCAGTCCAGAGAAGGCAGCGCTTACGGCGCGGTTGTTAAGGCCAATGATATCAATATCATCGGCATACGCCAGCAATTGCACGCTCTTGTAAAAGATTGTACCATTGCGGTTTAGCTCTGCTGCTCGAATTATCTTCTCCAGCATCAGATTGAAGAAATCGCACGAAAGGGAGTCGCCCTGTCTGAAGCCTCGTTTGGTTTCAAATGGCTCAGAGAGGTCCTTCCCGATTCTGACGGAGCTGTTGGTTTTGCTCAACGTCATTTGACAAAGCCGTATAAGCTTTGCAGGTAAGTCAAATTCAGACATGGCGGCATACAGGCAACTCCTTTTACGCTGTCAAAAGCGGCTTTAAAATCGACAAAGAGATGGTGAGTGTCGATTCTCTTATCATGGGTCTTCTCCAGGATTTGGCGTATCGTGAAAATCTGGTCGATGGTAGACTTACCAGGTCTAAAGCCACACTGATAAGGTCCAATCAGTTTGTCTACGATGGGCTTCAGCCTTTCACACAACACGCTAGAAAGAACCTTATATGCGATATTAAGAAGACTAATTCCGCGGTAGTTGGTGCGGTTAGCGGGATCGCCTTTCTTGTGGATTGGGCAAAGCACACTTAAATTCCAATCCGGAGGCATGCATTCGTCTGACCATATTCTGCATAAGAGCTGATGCATGCTTTTTACCAGCTCTTCGCCTCCGCGTTTGAACAGCTCGGCGGGTAGTTCGTCTTTTCCAGGCGCTTTGTTGTTTTTGAGCCGGGATATAGCTATCCTCACTTCATCATAGTCAGGTGGTGGGACGACTTTTCCATCGTCAGGGACTGGGGTATCGGGTTCGACGTCTCCCTCGCAATTTAGCAGTGAGGAGAAGTGCTCCCTCCATAATTTAAGTGCACTTTGTACGTCGGTTACCAGGTCGCCATTATTGTCCTTACAGGAGCTTGCCCCGGTCTTAAAACCTTCCGTCATCCGCCGGATCTTTTCATAGAATTTTCGGGCATCATTCCTGCCAGCCAGCATCTCAAGCTCCTCACACTCACGCCTTTCGGCCTCACTTTTCTTTTTTCTGAAAAGGCGTCTCTCTTCCTTCTTTGCCTCACGATATTGTTGCCATACACTGCGGGTTGCACCCGTTCGCAACGTCTCCTTGTAGGCAGCGTCCTTTTTTTTCGAGGCAGTTTTGCATTCCTCATCGTACCAGTTGTTCTTGCGGGCTCGCTGGAACCCTATAGTGGCCTCAGCGGCGGTACGCAATGAGTGAGAGATATGCTTCCATTGCTCGGTTACATCGTTAGGTCGAGGATTGCCCTCTGCTAGCAGGTGTGAGAGTCGAGTTGTGAAATTATCAGCTGTCTGTGTCATGCGCAGCTTCTCGAAGTCAAACTTTCCTTCCGTTACTGTGCGCACTTTCTTCGTTGCACAGAGGCGTGTGCGTATCTTGGCTGCGACAAGATAAAGGTCAGAGTCAATATTGGGACCACGCAGTGTACGCACGTCCAGAACGGTGGAGCTATGTCTGCCGTCAATCAAGACATGATCAATCTGGTTTCTAGTTCTTTGATCAGGGGACAGCCATGTGGCTTGGTGTATTCGCTTATGCTGGAACCTGGTACTACTGATGACCATATTGCGAGCAGCGGCGAAGTCAATCAACCTAGTGCCGTTGGGGGATGTTATATCGTGGAGACTGAATTTTCCAACTGTGGGACCAAAGACTCCTTCCTTGCCCACCTTGGCATTAAAGTCGCCGAGCACGATTTTGATATCATGCTGTGGGCAGCGATCATAAGTCTGTTCAAGTTTATCGTAGAAGGAGTCCTTCTCTGCGTCGTCCGTCTCCTCAGTCGGCGCATAGGCGCAGATAAATGTTATGTTGAAAAACCTCGCCTTGATGCGGATCGCAGCGAGACGCTCGTTCACAGGAGTGAACGCTAATACTTGGCGGCGAAGTCTCTTTCCCACCACAAAGCCTACACCACGCGCTTTGCCGCGTGTCTGGCCACTGTAGTATACGTCACAAGGACCGATGGTCGTCTTTCCTTGCCCCGTCCATCGCATTTCCTGCAGGGCGGTGATGTCGGCCTTTGCGCCTACGAGGACATCAACCAGTCGGGCAGCGGTACCGTCCCTTGAAAGGGTCCGGACATTCCCGGTACATGCCCTAATATCCAAATCGTCATGCCTTATTCGTTTTGCCGGGTCGTCAACATTAAAGGGGGTTCTCATCCGAGGCTTTGTATATTTTTTCATTGGAATTAAGTTTTTTACGTGGCGGGTCCCAAACCCAGCGCACAACCCGTTTCGGGGTAATTTTTCAATAATTCTGATGATTAAAATCTGTGTCAACTATGAAATCAAACAGGAAAAATAACCAAATATGTTTACTTTACTTGAACAAAACTGAAAATTATATACTTAATGATTTTTCGGCCTTTAAATTTGCAAATTAGATAACTTGTTGAGGTCTAGGCTGATTTTCGAAATTTTCCATATCGAAAATGGGCGTGGTCGGGAAGCGATTTCGCCCAATTACATCAGGTATGCTCCCCATTAGAGTGATTCAAAAAAAAATGTCGACTTGGTCTTACCCCCAAAAAGTTAGGTATTGATGAGAAAATAAGCCTTGCAAAAAATTAGCGCTCTAACTTAACCCTTAGGGGTGGCTATTTTTTTTGCCCTTTCTCATACATTTTGTATGGGAAAAATGGCATTTTTTTTCAAAGTGATTTTTTTTTTAACAACAAGTTATCTAATTTGCAAAATTAAAGGCCGAAAAATCATTAAGTATATAATTTTCAGTTTTGTTCACGTAAAGTAAACATATTTGATTATTTTTCCTGTTTGATTTCATAGTTGACACAGATTTTAATCATCAGAATTATTGAAAAATTATTCATAATGCTGACCGAAAAATGATAATCAGTTTTTAAACAAATTTTTTAATCAAATTTTTGAAAACAAATTTTTGAATCATTTTTTGGTAACTCAAAATCATATTTCTACCTTTTAATTTTGTACTTTACTTTCAAAATTTAATTCTTAGCCTATACTCACATTTTTTCATATCATAAAATTCAGAAAAAATTCAAACATTTGTTGTAAATGAGAAACATTTTTTATGAATTCTTTAATCTTCTCTGCCAGATACATATTTAGTATATGTTATATGATACATCGCTGGCTCACAACTGAAGGTGTCCAGCATGTTGGTGCCCTTTTCCTTGGCTCGCCTCAAAAAATACCCTAACCCAAAGAAGTGCGGAAGAAAAAATCAGTTTGGCGTGGTAATTGCCAAATTTCAACACTCACTTTCGAAGGGTTTGTGTCACTTTGCGTTCGCACACAATTCACTGTGAGATTGTAAAATAAGCATTTCAAAGCATATTTAACACTTTCACTTAAGTTTAAATGCAGTAATATCAAAGATATTTTAGTTGTTTATCCACTTACGGATGATTTTTTTTGGAGAGTGGAGTAATATCAACATATTACACAAAAGAAAATTGTTCACGCTCACCCACGTTCACGTTCAAAAATAAGTGGTCGTCCGAGGCGCAAGGCAGAAATTCCGACGGTTCTACCGAATTTCGTGATCTATACCGACTTAATCGACAGCCCGTCTGATTTGCTGATAGGCCTCAGAGACTTGACCGACCTGCGTGGACTTCTGCACAAGACTTCATCCGTTTAAAAAAAGGAAATCGAATTATGATCATAAAAGAATATAAAATATGATCAATATATGATTTCAAAAAGTATTCAATAGCATATCAAAAAACTGAACAAATTTTATTCATAAATGGTACCGTTAACTAATCAAATTCAATCATAAAATAATTACAAAATTGAATCGAAAGGCAGTCAAATGTTATCAGAAAATAAACCAAATATGAGCTTCAAATGATATCAAATTTTATCAAAAGCTGTTTAAAAGTGTTCAAAAATATTAATCATAAATGATATCTATCCGACACTTTTCTCCCGACGATACGTTGAAATTCTAATAGAAAATGTTTTTAAATTTAAACGTTTTTAATCATCTGGAGAGTAATATTTGAATATCTTTTGTTCAAAATTTTCAAAAAATGCTGGCTGTGACATTTTTCTGAATTTTTATTCAAAAAAATACCCCTTTATTCATAAAAAATAAAATTGGTTTATAAAGCTTTTTAAAATGACATTTTAATACAATTTTTTAATAATAAGAGCTTACTAAGCCGTTAAAATTTTTTATGAATAAGGGGGATAGTGTATAAGTTCAATCCGGATTTTTATATCCAACTTTTTGCAAACCCTTTAATATAGAAATAAAAATTAGTGGACTTATACCACTTGTGCTCTAGACAAAAATTTAAAACCATTTACAGCACAAGTGGTATAAGTACTTTGAGGTACTCAAAAAACCGAAATTTAGGAATAAAAAGTTTTGAGACATGAATTTAATTTAAATATAACTTTTTTCTGAAGTTTTATGCAAAAACATGGTGTGTGAGGACCAAATATAAATACATTAATATGGCCCTCGCACCGAGGCGGTAATAATAAGCCTCAACATCAACAAATCACACGGAGGCGGTAACAACAAGCCTCAACTCGACAACAAACCACACGGAGGCTGTAACAACAGGCTTTAACAACGACTTGCACCGAGGCGGTAACAACAAGTCTCGGCAACACAACCATCACAACAAGTCTCGGCAACACAACCATCACAACAAGTCGTAGAAACACAATCACAACACAACAAGTCTAAGCAACACGACCAACACAACACGTTTCAGCAATATAGTAACCATGGCAACGCAACAATTGGAGTTAGCAACACCAGATACCACAGCTATAAAAGAAGCGACACAGCAGCATAGGAGTCAGTCAGCACGGAGCTGTGGTTGTGACCGGAGCTACTACTGGGGCACTTCTTGATTGTGGCTGCGGATACCTACGCAAGAAAGAAGCGCTTCATAGGAGTGAGTCGGGGACTTAGGCTAGTGAATGTGTCGGTAACACCACCAAACACTACTCGAGGCCTCGTTCGCACCCGCAAAGCAAAGGCCCCTCCACAGTAACGCGCAACCGCGAACAGGCGACGCCCGCTCACCTGCGTCCAAGTGAACCGCGCCGCGCCGCAAGTATTCCGCGAAGCAGCGACGTCAACATCCAGCGCTGCGCAGTTACGCCAACGCCAACAACGAACGCCAGCAGGGCTGCAGCACACGACGCGACAGGGCGACGCCAACATCAGAAGCAAGCAGAGCGACAGTAAAGGGCGCGACAGAGCGGCGCCACATCAAACGCCAGCAGAGCGACAGAGCAACGCCGACATAAAACGCAAGCAGAACGCCAGTACAAGGCGCGATAGAGTGACGCCAACGTCAAACGCGAGCAGATCACCAACGCAGGGCGCGGCAGAGCGACGCCAACGCGAGGCAGACACCACCAAGCAAAGCACCGCCAACACAAGGCACGACAGAGTTACGCCAACAGCGAACGCGACCTAAGCAGAACATACCGACATTTCCTCATCGGGACACTCAATCCACACGACACAACCCGACATCAGGAATAGCACCAGCTGGCACCAAACGACACAAGAGGTCACCCAAGCGCCAACCGTTGTATTGGCACCCATCATCGACCAAGTGCGGAAGTGGTCAGTAAAATACGAGGGAGGACGAGACCCGTTGGCTTTCATCTAACGGCTGGAAGAGCTATCAGAGGTATATACGCTTAATATGGATCTTCTCCCGAAAACCATGCCCGAACTATTAGGAGGCATCGCTCTCCAATGGTATCGCAACAACAACGCACATTGGAGTAGCTGGGCGGATTTCAGACAGGATTTTTTACGGTTTTTTCTACCACCTAGATACTTTGAACGCCTCGAGGACGATATACGGCAAAGAAGGCAACACCACGCGATAAATACAAGGACTGCGTGCTAGCGATACAAAATTTGATGAGGCAAGCCGGGTACAGCCACGAACAACGTTTGGAAAGAATCTTCCGAAATAGCCACCCGGATTACCTGCTCTATATCAAACGTAGGGATTTCAGCAATCTCACAGAGCTCCTCACACTTGCCGAGGAATACGAGAGCATCCACGAGGGATACCGACGACCCTCAGACGCAACCCGTCGCGAAGGTGCACGACATGTCGTAGGTGACAAAACCTTGGTTTCAACACCACAGCCAGCACCACCGCCACGACCAACGAGCACACAGCACCACTCGACCCACTTAGAAGGGTACCAGTTCAAGGTAATCACGGACCACATGCCACTAAAATGGCTAAACTCCATCGAAAGTCCCTCCGGCCGTATAGCACGATGGGCCTTGGAATTTCAACAACACACCTTCGACATCGAGTACAGGAAAGGAAAGCTGAACCTGGTAGCGGACGCACTATCACGACAGCCATTGGAAACCTTACGACTAGCAACGACAACAGAGCCACAATGCAAGTGGTGGCACAAGCGAGTGAACGAAGTCCGCACTAACCCGGAGAAATATGCGGACTACATAATGCAAGATGGACAACTGTACCGCCATACTCCCTGCCGGTCACATGATGAAGAAGCGGTCCCTTGGAAATCTTGGGTACCCACACCACTACGACGACGAGTCTTAGAAGAAAACCACGATATTCCAACCGCTGGGCACATGGGCATCCGCCGGACAGTAGCGCGGATTGCCAACCGGTATTACTGGCCCGGAATGTTTCGGACATAAGTGCTGCCAAAAATACAAGGAGGCACAGCAAAAGCCGGCTGGAAAGATGCTCTCACAGGTAGCTCAAGAATCGTTTGCCACGATATCGAGCTTGCCATAAACACCAGTGTCACCGCATCTACAGGGTATAGTCCAGCCTTCCTCGTACAAGGACGGGAATCGCGACTACCAGGGGCACTGTTCGACGAAGTTAACATCGGAACCGGCACAACTACAGCCACGGCCGACGAAAAACTCAGCAGGATGCAGGAAACCTTTAAGATAGTGAGGCAAAACATGGAGCGAGCAGCGGCAGATCAAGCCAGGCACTACAATCTACGGCGGAGAAAATGGACCCCCGAGATCGGCGAGCTAGTACTCGTAAAGGAGCATCACTTATCCAAGGCCACTGAGGAATTTGTGGCAAAGTTAGCCCCCAAATACGACGGCTCATACCAAGTCCTAGGGTACACCTCCCCAGTCATAGTAAAGCTGAGAACGGGGGAAAGGAAAAGACGGTCAGCATTGCCGAATTAAAGACATACCATGCGGCAGAGACCTCCACAAGAAATTAAAATTAATTGAAATAATTAAAATCAAGGACGAGAGAAAATGCAGGCTCCGGTCATTCTATCGCAAACCACAGAGGTGACAACAAGTATATTTTGCTAAGAATTTTTTTCCCTTATTTAAACAAACCAACAACCGAAATGGAAAGTTACAGTGATAAACAGCGTCAAGCGCAAGCGCAAGCGCTACGAAGAAGAAGAGGCAAAACGTCCGAGAATCGTCCTGATGGGGGGAGCTGCAGGCGCCGACGTCATGAACAAGCGCACCACTAAACGTGCGGCACCAGCACGCGCTTCAGTCGATGGCGGCCACCGCAAGCACGCAGTAATGGGAAGAGGCATCACGCGCACCGCTGAACCAACACGCGCTCTAGGCGCTGACGACAACCGCAAGCGCACAGTAACATACGCTGATGTCGTCCGCGTTACTGCGCCTACATACACGGCAGGCTCCGACGCCAACACCAAGCGCGCTCCAGCACGCACAACCACAGCAGAAGCCGGCAACCGCGCAACTTTGCGCGCAACAACCACACAAGCAAACTGTACCACGACCTACGCCTCGGCACGAGCAGCAGATGGCGGCAACACGAAACGCGTAACTACAGGGGCAGACAAGGGCGCCACCACCGCGGACAATGAATCAGCCATCGCCGCAGCTTATGCCGAAAACGAAGCCAGGCGCAGAGCGGAAGCAGCCAGACGAGCAGCAGAACTGATGGTACGCACGACGCGCAAAGCAAAATGGGAGGAAGCCGCTACAAAGGTCCACGACAGAATCAAATCTTTACCGGCAACAGGCATACTCAACCGGGTAGATACAGAGGATGAGGAGATGCAAGTCGACACATCGGGTAGCGACACACACAAGGCAGAACTATCGCCGCCAGTAATAGAGGTCTCCTCAGATGAAGACGCGGCTTCACCAGGAAAGGGATTGTCAGCGGTAATCGAGCTCTCCTCAGATGAGGTCACAGCTGCACCAGGAAAAGAAGGGCCTAGGACAATATTTCCGGCAAGACGAGGCAGCATACCCCTCTACGAAAGCGACCTCAACTCGCTCAATGGCTGACCGACCACGTCATCGATGTTTGGGCAAAGGGACTGGAAGAGTTACACGAGCAACAAAATACTACTCTCAGCCCTTTCGTGGTCGGGCAACTAACTCAAAAAGGAAACAAGGAGGAAAGCTACAGGCGCATACATCGCTGGGTTCGGAACATTGACTTGTTTGGCAAGAGTGTGATGATTAGACAGCCGTTCACGGAGGAATTGGCAAGCCAAAAACGAAAAGAGATTTTGGCCCGGTTCCTACAGGAACATCGAACAACCCAGGAGACGACCCAAACCACCACTCCCATAGACCAACCCCGCACATCACCAAAACCAATCACCACAGACAAAGCTCAATCCTCACACGTCCCGACACCAGAAACGGGGAGTGTGAGGACCAAATATAAACACATTAGTTTGGCCCACACAAAACGCAAACAATACAACCACACAACACAACAACAACTCGCACCGAGGCGGTAATAATAAGCCTCAACATCAGCAAATCACACGGAGGCGGTAACAACAAGCCTCAACTCGACAACAAACCACACGGAGGCGGTAACAACAGGCTTTAACAACGACTTGCACCGAGGCGGTAACAACAAGTCTCGGCAACACAACCATCACAACAAGTCTCGGCAACACAACCCGACACAACAAGTCACGGCAACACAACCATCACAACAAGTCGCAGAAACACAATAACAACACAACAAGTCTCAGCAACACGACCAACACAACACGTTTCAGCAACATAGTAACCATGGCAACGCAACAATTGGAGTTAGCAACTCCAGATACCACAGCTATAAAAGAAGCGACACAGCAGCACAGGAGTCAGCTACTGGGGCACTTCTTGATTGTGGCTGCGAATACCTACGCTTCATAGGAGCGAGTCGGGGACTTAGGCTAGTGAATGTGTCGGTAACACCACCAAATACTACTCGAGGCCTCGTTCGCAGCCGTAAAGCAAAGGCCCCTCCACAGTAACGCGCAACCCCGAACAAGTGAACCGCGCCGCGCCGCAAGTATTCCAGCGACGTCAACATCCAGCGCTGCGCAGTTACGCCAACGCCAACATCGAACGCCAGCAGGGCGGCAGCACAAGACGCGACAGGGCGACGCCAACATCAGAAACCAGAAGAGCGGCAGCACACGACGCGACTTATACCACTTGTGCATTAGGGGGCTCATATAAATGTCCGACAGTTTCTACCTTCACAGTTTTGATACATACGACCCCCTCAACCATTCCCTAAAATAAATGTTGTCCTAATCGTGGTACATTATTCTAAAGTTTGACTCAATTATTTACCGAACGTTTGAGAATATATTTTTCTGTGCTTATGGGGAATATACTGTGCGTGTATATTAGTGTGTTTTCTGCGATCAGCTGCGAGTTGCGGTACTATTCATGGTATACAATGCCCGAGTCACCAAGCGTTTCCAGTCGTGTTTGTCGCAGAAATTCTAGGTACATATAAAACTATCAAACTCTTTTCGATCGATTATGATTCTTTCGTTTGTGTTCGGCGGTGATTGATGGATCGATTGTTCATTCAAGTATTTATTTATATTTTATTTATCGTTTGCCAATAACTTCACTCCGGTCTGAAATTCGGCGTGTATACAATAATCTTTGTTGAATTCATATCATTGTTTATCCCTACTACCTATAATTTGGCAACTTATTTTCCTCTTCTTACGAATTTGAATTGAATGCACTGGCTGAGTGACTCCAAATGAAATGGAATGAAGGAATAGTATGAAGCCCAATAAGCCACTTTGTTTGATATCAACCTGCGGCGCATTTTAGATGAAACCTTCAACGTCAATTCTCACTTTTTGAAAACTTAATATCAATTAATCAATCAATTAATTTTCGATTTAATGATAAACTACCAGTAGCAGATCAACTTTTTTGCTAAATGAGTATTAACTTGAGGTATAATTAAATATAAAAATTGTAATATAAATGTCCCAAAGTTTCTACCTTAACAGTTTTTATAGATATGACCCCCTCTACCAATCCCTAAAATAAATTTTGTCCAAATCGTGGTACATTATTTTAAAGTTTGACCTTAATTATTTACCAAACGTTCGGGAATATATTTTTCTGTGCTTATGGGGAATATACTGTGCATGTGTATTAGTGTGTTTTTTGTGATCAGCTGTGGGTTGCGCTACTATATAAGGTATACAATGGCCGTGTTTTTTTAAGCGCATATGCGTTTGCGCTTAAATTTTCTATGGAAAATAAGGGTTGATCGCTTATCTCTGCATACAAAATCTAAGCGTAAACGCATATGCGTGTAAATAGAAACCCATCAGTTATTGAATTTCTTTTAAATTTACAGCCCGACTTTAATAAGCGCGCTCAGCGTCAAATAGCTGTCAAAAATCCTCATGCCCATACAATTTGTATGAGCCCAACACAAACAGCGCGGGGTCAACGCTGAGCAATTGGAATTTTAAATTTTGACAGCGCTTTACAAGGTGAAGTGAGAAATGGGGGAATTAAAGAAGAGACAATTATAACAATTTGCCGCTTTCATTTCGCGTGTTGCCGGACGTTGGCGAAAAAACGCTACGCCGAGCGAACTTTTTTAACCTTTAAGCGGGCGCACGGCTTTTTGTAACACAAACAGTCGCGCGTAGTCTTTTCGACGTCTCATTTAACTGGGTGATTTAAGTGCTGAAGCTCATTTTTTTAACAGTTTTATTTATTACATACTTAGAAAACAATATTTAAAAACAACCTTAACCTAAGGCCCTCGTTGCTATGGCTTTATTATAATTTAGCTTTTGAATAAATAAATAAAATAAATATTTAACAACAACGAAAGTTTGTTTTTGTTTGGCTAATTTTAAATCAGGGAAAAATATTGAAAGATATATAGAATAACATGCATTGAAAACTACATTTCAGTATAGCAAGTAATACAGGCAGACACTTTTAGTCCTTTAGATTTCACATCAGGTAAGTGAGTTCTGACCGCATAAAGTTTTATCACTTTCATCATCCTCCTCTAATAGGTTTTGCATTAGTATACTTTCACTTATTCATTTCTTAACCATGTTGAGCAAAATCGGCTTCAGGCGCGCGTAGTCTTTTCGACGACGAGAGGCAACTAAAGAAAATGCTTGCTATAAACAGTCGACAAGCGTAAAAAAGTGGCGGAACTGGTGTATTCGATTGATAATGAACTAAGCTCAAGCTATTAGAGCTGCCAAATGTCTGGGAGTCCATACAGCAATATTATGATTCTTTATTCACCATGGGCGGTCGAAAAGACTACGCGCGACCTCTTGAAGGTTAAGTCGGTCTGTTATGATACATTTACACTGCACCAAATGCGTGGCATTTGGCGAAGTTATTTCGAGAATGTTTGTCCACAGAATGAATTTGTTTGCCAAATTAGACCAATTTAATTTAAGTAATTTTAATTTGGTGATCTAATTCAATCTGCGAATGAACGGTCTCGAAAAAAACTTGGCCAAAAGCGATGCATTTGGTGCAGTGTAAATGTAGCTTTAGCCGCAATAAACTCCAAATGTGTATAGCAACAACCGACCGGTTTCAAAGGAATATGTTGCAGTACGTGCTTATATGCATGCACGGTTGTGTACATATAAAGTAAAGCATTCGTACATTTGGATATGCAAACTTACATACGTACATATCGAGCCGTGTGCGCAAAAAAGAAGTATGAGCCAAAAAGTAGATTGTTCAGGAGACGGCTTTTTTAATTTCTTTGCATCCAGTTTGTATATTGTCATAAAATTTAGTAAGTAACTTTATTTAGTGGTTTTTTATATGATGCAATAAATATTATTTTGATATTCGTAGCATAAGGGTAAGTTTTGGTTCATGCGTCTTTTTTTTTTGCCTGCACAAAATCAAGCTACTGTCTAATAATTGGCTGTTACGCCAACAAATTTTTGAACACATTTTTGCTTTCTGCTCTAAAAAATTAAAATTAAGTGTTTTAAGTTAAATTAGTGTTCTACGGCACATGCGTAAAAAGCCCCCACTAAAAACCCCCAAGATGCACAAACCCGCTTAAACATATGAAAGCGCAGCAAGAATGATAAAAATTCCCCAGCTTTGAGGTGTCTCGCTGGAGGTTTTATCATGGAACGAAGTCTAAAAATGCCTGATACTATTTAAGGGTAGTGTTCTGCAAAAAATGGGGAAAATCGGGTATTTAAAAACAGCCAAAGTTGGCCAACTCCGTTAAATAGTTAAGACCCAACTAGTTTTCATAAGGAAATCCGCGAGCTTGGTTGTCTGGCTGAAGTCCTGTCACTGATATGGGGTTTACAACACTTGATACTAACCCAAGGTCGTATTCTACGACAAACATGGGAAAATCATCAATTATAAAGTAAGTAAAGTTAGGGTAATTTTTTGGCGACTTTGACCCCTGGTACCTAGGCCCCTGTCATAGGTACAGCTTTGAAATTTCCACATTCTTCCTAGATTCGGGAAGGACTATCCAGGAGTAATAGTTTCATACATTATAAATCTGGGATCTCGCTCTATAACATTAATATCAAAAGAGAAAAAATACGTACCTATGAGCCACTGCTAGCTCACTAAACCGAACGCATGGCACTTACTGCAAAATTGCTTTTGCTCCAAACTCGTAACGGTACTTTTTATGGCAATGAAAATTTAACAGATGATACCTGTAATGATAAATGATCGATTCTTATAAAAAAACCGAAATCGAAAATCATACGTTTTTTTTGCGCGCACGGCTCGATATGTATCAATGTACATATGTATATGTATAACCGACCGGCTTGAAGTCAATTTCTAATACCTCTCTTTGTCCACAAAGGACATAGTTACTAAGGCGTGACTTTCCCGCACCAAATACTCGTGTCTCAGATCAGATAATAAACGTGTGTGTGTATATTGGTTAAGGCTTCACGGATCAATTGAGTCCAATCTATAGCGAACATTGGTTGTCAATTGAATATCTTGCGATCCATTAATCGAATCAGTTGACTTTTATCCACGGTATTGCGCGTTTATCAAAACCGCAAAGTGGCGCTCGAAGCTTGATTGTTCAGTGTTTAACGAAATATGAATAACGACTATTGCTTTTCGTGTGAATATACTCGTATAGAAAAATTGTGATTTTTAAAGTAATCAACATATTTTATTAAAACTTCATACCTGTACTGGATTATGTTAATGTTAATGTAACTCAAAAAAATTATAAAGGTGACAAGAGAAAAAAGAGACTGTAGAATATGAATCTGTGTCTCGATATCGCATAACGATGCATTGCCATAAATAATATTTTTCAAGTGATAAATTGAGAATCATTCATTTTTAGCAGTGACAGTATTGCACTCTATTTAATAGCAGTTTTTACTTTCACAAAGGAAAATAACCAATATTTTACGTTGGATAACTGAAGTTTTTTGTTGCAGATAACCCAATTCTTACACAATGAAGTTATTTGGAGTACTTTTAGCATGTACGTAAATACTATTTTTATTCATTTACCTACATACCCAACAAACATTTAGGCTTCAGGTACCTACGTTAAATCTGAACTTAAGAAATAAAGTAGTCCTCACATCTCAAAAGTTTTTCTCGACCTCCAATCTACTTGAGAATCATGGCGCTGTCAACATTAAACGCATTTTTTTATATGGAGAAAATCAGATTTTCTAAGTTAGATATCGAGCTAACCACGCTTACTGCTCGAGGTCTCTGAAGAAGATATGAATTATATAGCTGAATTAAAAAACTGACATCGGGACTTAAATTGGTATGAAATATATTTATCGACAAGGATAAATGTCCAATACGGCAAATGCATTAAAAGAATTTGCCAAATAACAACAAATAGCTTTGTAATTACTCAGTAAATGAGTGTGACTCGTGGGACACTGAAAAATCCCTTTGTTGTATCTTTGTGAGCACGAAAACGAATTTTAGCTTTACAATTCCACTTTGAACTGCAATTTGTATATGATCGGAAGTACATACTATATAGTACCATATGCTAAAAATAACATTAGTATTAGCTTTTAGAAACTTTTTACAAAGCTTAAAAGAGTGTGACTCGTGGGACATTTTCCCATTTTTTCTTAAACAGTTTTTAAGTTTTTTCTGTTTTATCGACGCAGTTCCCTAAAAATTTAGCTAGTACCCCTAACTCTTGATAATAAAAAGATCTTTTTTGTAAAGTTCTGTCAGAGCAGTGGGAATTTATGGCATTTCAAAACTGTGTACTTTTCTTCTTTTGGTTGGTTTATTAAAAAAAACTATGAAGAAAAAATGTTTTTAAATAAATAAGAAAATATTTTTCTTGAATTAAGAAACCCAGTTGAAAATTGTTGTATGAATATACGGCATTGTGTATAACATACACAATGATATACGGCGCATGCATGCTATATGAATGATAAAGTATGTAAAATGCGAAACTTTCAAGTTGAAAACATATTTGTTCGCATTTAAGGTATGTATACTGAATAAGTGCTTGACGAATGCATACTTTGCCCGTGAAAAGCTATGAAATTCGAAAAATTCACTTTTCTGAATTGTAATTCATGAAAGTAGTTTAGTGCTCTTTATTGCCTTGAAAATTTTTTTTTAATTGTCATGAGGTATTTTTATTGCATATTTTTGTTAAATATTGGAATAGAATAATTGGAAATGCCTTATGGTACATTGACATGGCAGTGATAAGTGATGGAGTGAGGACACGATTTTCAACCATTGAATGTAGGAAATTAACAGGTAAACATAATCGCCAGCGGTTTGGTCATCATAATGCTAAAGGAACCGTCATTTAACATCAAAATTGGTACTTTTGCGAGGCCTTTTCGTGTAGGGTTTAGTTCGTCTATTCATTTTACGTTAATGGTTGAAAGTTGCGTCTGCTGCCATCATATTGCTACTGCCAGATGTATGAAATATTTATGAATTTTATTGTTGTTGTACTGTCAGTGTCAAAAAAAATGTACACCATAAATTTGCAATTTTCACCAATCATTTCTTCTTTTTGAATATTTTCGCTAATTTTTTATGAAAGTACTCCTATGAATACAGCATGTGCTTTTTAAATTAAAGCTAAAAAGTTAGTGGAAAATTCTCAAATTTTCAGCCAATTTTCCACAGAATTTTTAGATTTTTTTCGAGTAAGCAGTTTTGTAGCTCGATGCCGTATGCGTATATTTCCAACTGGGAAATATCTATTTAGTTATTTTAAATTTTCTTTTGTTTGGGCGAAAAAATATTATGGAAATAAACGAATCTTTGGTTGAGGTGGGATTCGGACCGGGAAACCTAGGCCAACTCCCTCTACCATAATAATTTTGAGTCCATAAAGCTACAAGAAAAAATTTGCTTATTTTAAACAAACATTTTTTATTTAGTTTAGAGTTTATCAAGACAGAGTAATCCCGGGTTTCTTAATAGCAAGAACAAAATGTTTAAGTTCAAAAACATTCCTCAATTTTCTTGTTTGCGCCTCGTTCTTAAAAAAACAAGCAAAAACCTTATTTTTTTTTCGATGGCTTCATTCAGTTATAGTCAAACTTCCTCTTTCTGAATTTTGAAACTGAGGTCAAAAAGCGTCTTTCGTAACCTTGATCGACAATCTTCCATGAAAAATTGTTCAGGGTACTGCGTTTCTGTAACTCAATTCGATCAATCGTCTCGACTGAAATAGACGATTTGACGTCATATTGACATCACACTAATTTTTTTTGTTTCTGTAAAAAAAATTATTTTGTCGATTTATTTCCTCACTTGCTTCTGAGGTAGTGACAAAAATTTTTTTTAAGTTAACTTCTTAGGCGGCGATATGAAGTTTTGATTGAGAGTAAAATTAGAGGATGAAGATGAAACGGAAGTTATGGCACGGAAATAGAACCGCTCAACCGATTTGTATAAAATTTGGCATTATAGATAGTATGATTAATTCTAAGATTATATGCGTGGGCCCACAGAAATCCCACTTATCTAAATTTTTTTTTTTTAATATTGAGCAAGATATGCCAATATTGGTATCAAATGAAAGGTATTTTCGACCGTATTACAAATATGTAAATCTCAAGCTGGGTTGCCACCTAACCGCATTTTATATATTTTTCTCTATATCTTGGGAACCGCTCGACCGATTTGGATAAAGTTTGACATTATAGATAGTATGATTCATTCTAAGATTATGTGCGTGGGTGTTGCCACTTGGCGTGGTTCACATGGCTGCCACCTATCTAAATTTTATTTAAATATTGAGCAAGATATGCCAATATGGGTATCAAATGAAAGTATTATCGACCGTATTCCAAATATTTAAGTCTCAAGCAGGGTTGCCACCTAACTGCATTGTTTTATTTTTTTGATATCTCGGGAACCGCTTGACCGATGTGGATAAAGTTTGGCATTATAGATAGTATGACTCATTCTAAGGTTATATGCGTGGGTGCTGCCACTTGGAGTGGTTCACAGGGTTGCCACCTATCTCATTTTTTTTTTAAATATTGAGCAACATATGCCAATATGGGTATCAAATGAAAGGCATTTTAGACCGTATTCCAAATACGTAAATCCCAAGCAGGGTTGTCACCTAGGGTTGCCACCTAACCGCATTTTATTTATTTTTTTGATATCTCGGGAACCGCTTGACCGATGTGGATAAAGTTTGACATTATAGATAGTATGATTCATTCTAAGATTATGTGCGTGGGTGTTGCCACTTGGGGCGGTTCACAGGGTTGCCACCTATCCTAATTTTGTTTAAATACTGAGCAAGATATGCCAATATGGGCATCAAATGAAAGGTATTATCGACCGTATTCCAAACTTTTAAATCTCAAGCAGGGTTGCCACCTAACCGCATTTTATTTATTTACTCTATATCTCGGGAACCGCTGGACCGATTTGGATAAAGTTTCGCATCATAGATAGTATGATTCGTTCTAAGATTATATGAGTGAGTGTTTCCTTTTGAGGCGGTTCACAGGGTTGCCACCTATCTCGATTTTTTTTAAATATTGAGCAAGATATGCCAATATGGGTATCAAATGAAAGGTATTATCGACCGTATTCCAAATACGTAAATCTCAAGCAGGGTTGCAACCTAGGGTTGCCACCTAACCGCATTTTATTTATTTTTCTCTATATCTCGGAACCGCTCTACCGATTTGGATAATGTTTCGCATTATAGATAGTATGAATTATTCTAAGATTATATGATTGTGTGTTTCCATTTGAGGCGGTTCACAGGGTTGTCACCTCTCTCAATTTTTTTTTATATATTGAGCAAGATATGCCAATAGGGGTATCAAATGAAAGGTATTTTCAACCGTATTCCAAATATGTAAATCTCAAGCAGAGTTGCCACCTAGGATTGCCACCTAACCGCATTTTATTTATTTTTATTGATATCTCGGGAACCGCTTGACCGATGTGGATAAAGTTTGGCATTATAGATAGTATGATTCATTCTAAGATAATATGCGTGGGTGTTGCCACTTGGGGCGGTTCACAGGGTTGTCACCTATCTAATTTTTTTTTATATATTGAGCAAGATATGCCAATAGGGGTATCAAATGAAAGGTATTTTCGACCGTATTCCAAATATGGAAATCTCAAGCAGGGTGGCCACCGAACCGCATTTTATTTATTTTTATTAATATCTCGGGAACCGCTTGACCGATGTGGATAAAATTTGGCATTATAGATAGTATGATTCATTCTAAGATTATATGCGTGGGTGTTGCCACTTGGGGCGGTTCACAGGGTTGTCACCTATCTCATTTTTTTTTATATATTTTGAGCAAGATATGCCAATAGGGGTATCAAATGAAAGGTATTTTCGACCGTATTCCAAATATGGAAATCTCAAGCAGGGTTGCCACCGAACCGAATTTTATTTATTTTTCTCTATATCTCGGGGATCGCTCTACCGATTTGGATAAAGTTTGACATTATAGATAGTATGATTCATTCTAAGATTATACACGTGGGTGTGGCCACTAGGGGCGGTTCACAGGGTTGCCACCTATCTCAATTTTTTTAAATATTGAGCAGAATATGCCAATATGGGTATCAAATGAAAGGTATTTTCGACCGTATTCCAAATATGTAAATCTCAAGAAGGGTTGCCACCTAACCGCATTTTATTTATTTTTCTCTATATCTCGGGATATTATAGATAGTATGATTCAAGGCAAATTCACCAAGGTAGAATTGACAACTGAAATATTTTGTTTTTGTAGGAGTTTTTCCTTCAAAAAAATGTAAATAAGCGTATTAACCCTTTGCCACCCAAGTACAGTTTTTGTGTCTCATACAATTGTTTTACTGAAAAATTAGATAGCATTTGCTCAGGCCAAAAAATGATCAATACCGCGATATATGCTATCCCAAATAGTAACGGAATAACTTTGGCTACTTTGGAATCTACCTCTTTTCGGACCTTTGCGTTATAGGAATGGCGAGTATTGAATATTTGTCGATTTCCGCCGATGTCACCACAAGAAGGTTGCCGCCAGAGTGTCGCAGAAACTGGTGGATTGGTTTTCATTCGAGTTTTTTATACTGAAGTCAAAACCAGGGTACCGTCTTATCAAGGAAAAGGTCCGCGAAATGAAGTAATCAATTTATAAAAAAAAGTACAAACTTGTTTGGAACCGGTTCTGGATTTTAGACCGGTTTCGTTTTTTTTTATTAAAATAACTGTTACGATTTAGTTTTCGGTTTCGAGAAATTAATCGGCTCGCTGTTGCTGTTGTAAGAGGGACGTGACGGACCAAACAGAGTTTACCGTGAGTCTTTGCTCTTACAGCTGCCGAACCACCAACCCCCTGACCGTGGTCGAAATGGATTTTAGTTGCCTCTTGCGACAAGCATTCCACCATGGGCATATTCTAAACCCATAACCCGTAGGGGTCATGAATCGATTTTAATCTCTTACAGTTTCGTTTTCGGTGTAAGATCCAGTTGAAAAAAGATTAGACCATTCATCTTAGTTAAATGTGCTAGAGTTTAGCTAATCCGAACTATAATCTTTATTTAAACGTGCAAGGAACTAAGGCAAGTGTCTTGTATTTATATGAAACAATTTGCTTTTTCTTCACACTATTGGAAAAATTTAAAAATCTTAAACAAGACGGGTTAATATTTTTTTTCATTTGACGGAAAAACTCCTACAGAAAAGAGAGAACTGTCAAGTTCACTATTACTTTGTTTAATATACTTTGGTATGATTCATTCTAAGATTATATGCGTGGGTGTTTCCATTTGAGGCTGTATACAGGGTTGCCACCTATCTCAATTTTTTTTTAATATTGAGCAATATATGCCAATATGGCATTTGAAATATGACAATTTCTAGCAGGGTTGCCAGCTAGGGTTGCCCCCAAATCGTATTTTATTTATTTTTCTGTATATCTCGGGAACCGCTTTGCCGTTTTGTATTAAATTTGGCATTATTAGTAGTATGATTCATTCTAATGATACATTTACACTGCACCAAATGCGTCACTTTTGGCCAAGTTTTTTCGAGACCGTTCATTCGCAGATTGAATTAGTTCACCAAATGAGGTCAAATTAAATTAAATTTGTCTAATTTGGCAAACAAATTCATTCTGCGGACAACCATTCTCGAAATAACTTCGCCAAATGCGACGCATTTGGTGCAGTGTAAATGTATCCTAAGACTATATAGATGGCGGTTGCCCCTTGGGGCGGTTCAAAGGTTTGCCACCTATCTATTTTTTTTTAATATTGAGCAAGATATGCCTATATGGGTATCAAGTGAAAGGTATTTGCGACCGTGTTCCAAATATTTAAATTTCAAGCAGGCTTGCCACCTTGTCTTCCTATCTTTCTTCGTACAACTCTCTTTCCTATCTCCCTCTCTTTTGCTCTTCATAGCCCCCTTTCCTTCTACCACGCCACTCTTCCTCTATATCCCATAAGTATTGGCCCCTGTTAATTTAGGCCTAATTCTACCCATGTACCAAATTTTAAGGAAAACGCACCATATATAAGATATTTTCGAATGGATCATTTCCCTGGTCCACTTCCCGGATGTAAGATATTGTTAATCAAAGCCAAGAAGTTAACTTCTTTCACGTGTCCTGGCTACACGCGGTTTTTTTTTTAAATAAGCTGTTTTAAAACAAAGTTACGAAATAAATTTTAATTTCATTCTATCAATGCCTTGTATTAGTAAAGCAATTCTTTTCCAAGCCTTTTTCTGAAATTTTTGAAAGTTTCTTGATAAAAATGTATGTAAAATTTCTGAAAATTTGAGAAATAGCAATTGATTTGATCAATGCGGCAATACGTAGAAACAACTGACAGCTGAGTAGACTACGGGTGTTTGTATGCTTAGCAACAGATTTGCCGGATACGGGAAAATAGATTTTTTTCTATATCTCACGTATCTGACGTACAGCCTCATTCTCTTTGGCGAACGATAACCAAAACTAACGATAGTTGGTCTTGACATTTCGTCTAGCAGTCACATTCTAGTTAGAATCCGAAATTTTTATGTCAACCAGCCCAACAGAATGTTCCCAGAATTTTGAAATACAAAAAAAATTTAAAAAAACTTAACTGATTCTTATAAGCTACATATTGCACAAATTACATATGACAGCACTTTAATTTGACAAATAGTTTCAAAATCTAATTAGAATATAACTGCTCGACGAAACGTCAAGACCAACTATCGTTC
This sequence comes from Campiglossa producta, assembly GCA_964058755.1. Lineage (NCBI taxonomy): Eukaryota > Metazoa > Arthropoda > Insecta > Diptera > Tephritidae > Campiglossa > Campiglossa producta. Next base: position 128,629,188 of record CAXKVI010000001.1, on the reverse strand, counting down.
GTTTTGGTTATCGTTCGCCAAAGAGAATGAGGCTGTTAATACGACCCAATACCATAAGGCTGAACTACAAATCTAATATCTTTAAACGAGTTAATCTTGTATATTTGTATATTTGTATTTTTGTATGTTCGGACTATCTCGAGAACCGCTTGACCGATTGGGATGAAATTTGGCACAAAGATAGTATGATCGATTTTAAGACTACCCACTTTAGGGTTGCCACTTGGGCGGTTTACAGGGTTGCCACCTATCCCATTTTTTTTTTAATTATGGAGCAAGATATGCCAATATGGGTATCATATGAAAGGTATTTTCGGCGAGATAGCAACTAAAATATTTTCAAGTAGAGTTGCCACCTAGGGTTGCCACCTTACCACAATATATTTGTATATCCGGTACTATCTCGAGAATCGCTTGACCGATTTGGATGAAATTTGGCACAGTGATAGCATGCCTGATTCTAAGACTATCCACTTAGGTGTTGCCACTTGGAGGGCTTTTAAGGGTGGCAACCTATCTCATTTTTTTTTTTTAATATTGAGTAAAATATGCGAATATCGGTATCAAATTAGAGGTATTTCCGGCGACATATCAACTAAAATATTTCTAAGTACAGTTGCCATCTAGGGTTGTTACCTTATCGCAGTATATTTGTATTACAGGGTTGCCACCTATTTAATTTTTTTATTTATGGAGCTAGATATGCCAATATGGGTATCAAATGAAAGGTATTTTTTGCTGACATACCAACTAAAATATTTTCAAGTAGGGTTGTCCGCAAAAAGTCCATTACGGCTACGAAAATTACAAAATTTTAATAATTTGCCCACATATAAAGGACAGTGTAACACATCCTCACAAGTTTGGTAAGTCAAGTTAGCACTAAATTGATAGCACCGAGCAAGCTCGGTCACCCAGGTACTGTATCTTAACTGAAAACATTATAAGTACATATATACATTTGTATGTGCATATCTTTAAAAAATTTAAAATATGGAGTTTTTTTAATTTATTAAGAATAACTCGCCTCAAGCTAAGCATGATTCTAAGAATTTTACTGGCTTGTCAAATTTGTTTTTGCTCATGCATTCAAATAGTTTGAGGCAAGTGTGAGACGACTTTGAATAAAAAATGGTCTTTTTTTTGTATTTTGACAAAATAAGAAGAAGAATATGGGACGCATAGATGAAGTTTCCCCAATTATTGAACAGTTTTCAATGTGCCGCGGTAATTTTGGATTGATATCTAATTAAAAAAAGTGGTATTTTACATATATTGTAATGCCGATATCGCTTATTTAAGTTAAAATTTGAGGTGTAGCTTTAATAAACAAATAACTGATATGCACAGCATATTTTTATTCTCTTTGTTAAAACCATGAAACTACGTTTTGAACTTTTTGGGGTTTTTTTAAATAACTTGGTAATTATTTCGGTTAGGCCTTTGGCAACCTTGTACATAAATTCCTTGATTTTTCATCATCATATTTTTGATATTTTCAAATCGTAGATTGCCTTGGAAATTTTATTTTTTTATGCAAATTAATTGAGTTTCTTTATCAGCTCAGTATGCCGCTAGTGGAGTTTAAGTTAGCGTGTCCGCACACGGAGCGAATCGTCATAGCCGCGTATTAGACGCTACATTCGATTTTTGTACGCTTTGTTGCTGAAGACATATATTTGCATGAAGAGCTGCACACGAATCGGCAGCTGCACGAAAGTGGAAAAGCACGAAAGCTACATGCTGCTCAGCGTATGACAATGCTGGCCGCCAGGCGTCGTACGCTTAGAAAAGAGGAAGAAGAAGCATTTGTTTACATTTTTCATTTTCGATTTTTGTGTGCCGTGGCTTTGCTTTCTTTTTTCAAATAAAATTAATTGTTTCTTTGAAAGAAAAAATAGAAAATTTGTACAATCTGAAGAAATATGTATGTGTTAATAATGTGCGGAAAATGTATTAATTAATTAAAATTGCAATTTTGACAGTTCTTTGTGTGCTTTTTTTTCTGCAGCGTCATGTACAGGTCTTGAGACGCAGGGAAATTCGTGATCAGTGAAATGACGAGTACGCGTCTATGACGATGCGCCTCGACTGCGGCCTGCCTTAGTGTGGTTTAAGTTATGCTGATTTCGTTTCATCAAAAAAGTGCGCATTTTTGTTACACTCTTCAATTTTCCGTTTTCGTTTGCTAAATGAAGGTTAACCGTCAAACATTATACGTTTTCGTTTCCTAAAAAAATGTACACTTCAGGAGTGTGAAAAACTCACACTTTTTACCCTCTGAAGCTTTGACTGAAAATCAGCTGACGAAAATTTTATTTGATAGATAAATTTGGTGAAATAAGTTGGATTTTGGAAAAACAATTAAATATGGGTGATAAGCGAAATCTAATTATTCATGCACATAGCGTAGCAAACGGGGCATTGTTTTTTGTTCGTTTTATCGATAACAGGTTCATGAAGAACGAGTACACTTTTACAGTGTTCTTTGCAAGGGTGTAAACATGTTCAACGTGCAGGTGTACATTTTTTTCGATGAAACGAAATCAGCATTAGTGAAGACTGAATATATGTACATAGCTAGAAAGTGAAATTTTTTTCAGCGATTTATAAACAAGGTAAGTGCCATTTAAAACACCTTTTTTTACGATAATTTTGTTTCGTTGATTCACGAAATGAAATTATCAAAATATTTTTATTTCGGTAATTTACAAAACTATGTTATCAAAACCAAAGACGGTAATCATTATGAGGTAAATAATAATCGGAATTTAATTTTAATTGTTCAATTTACATATATTTTTAAAACTAAGTTTAGTTATTATTATACCCAGCGTACTAGTACTAGTACAAGGATATATTAACTTTGTTCACATAACGGCTGTTTGTAACGGCACAAAATAATCGAGGTAGATATAGAGTTCCATATATGAAAGTTCTTAGGATTAAAAGAGGAGTTGATTTAGGCATGTCCGTCCGTCTGTCCGTCCGTGTACACGATAACTTGAGTAAAAATTGATATATTTGCATGAAATTTTGTATACAGGTTACTTTCTGGCCAAGGTAGGTTGCTATTGAAAATGGGCGAAATCGGATGATAACCACGCCCCCTTTTTCCATATCGAAAATTTCGAAAATCACAGAAATTGGCATATCTCGGCAGCTGAAATAGCTAAAATGATATAATTTTATAGATGAACCCCCTGGTCATTCTTTTATGATTTTTCCAAAAAAATTTTATAGTGGGCGTGGCACCGCCCACTTTTAAGGGAGACATTTTTGAAAATTCGACTGGGCGTAACTTTTAAACTGATTACGATAGAATGATGGAATTTGGAACAAAGCATACTAGTATCGTTGGGAGTATACCTGATGAAATTGGATAAAATCGCCCTCCAACCACGCCCACTTTCGATATCGAAAATTTCTAAAATCACCTAAATTGACATACTTCGGTAACGGAAATGGAAATATTTGAAAATTTCACGGGTCATAACTTTTAAACTGATTACGGTAGAACGATGAAATTGGTACAAGGTATACTAGCATAATAGGGAGCATACCTGATGTAATTGGACGAAATCGCTTTCCGACAACGCCCACTTTCGATATGGAACATTTCGAAAATCTAATAAATTGGCATAATTCGGTAACGAAAATGGCTAAAATGATATAGGCTGGTAGGATGAACACGTCAATCAATCTATTATGATTTTTGATAAATGTTTAGATGTGGGCGTGGCCCTCCTTTAGGGAAGGCATTTGGAATATTCGACTGGTCAAAACTTTTACACTTATTACTTCAGACTCATGAAATTTGGCACAACATATACTAGCAATATAGGTGATGAAATTGGACGAGATCTCTTCCCGACCACGCCCACTTTCGATATGGAAAATTTCGAAAATCCCATAAATTGACATAATTCGGTAAAGTAAATAGCTAAGACAGTAAAAACTTTAGGTAAATCCTCCTAGGGCCTATATCTTTGTTATCCCGTTCCGAAAATTACCGCTGGGTATATAATGTTCGGTTCACCCGAACTTAGACTTCCTTACTTGTTTTTTTTTTTTTTAATTTTATCTTTTCGATTGGCATAAGACTGAAAATTCGTGAAGTGGTCACGCGATTTTTCACAATGACGAGAAATACATTTTTTTTGCAATTAGTAGTACTAAGCATTAGCAAAAAAAATTTGATAAGTCGTTTTTGGAAAAACAATGTTTTTATATTTTTTTGCTATTTAAAAAACCATAATTTTTTCTTTCTAAATGAATATCTCAAAAACTAGTGGGTCAAATCAAATGAAATTTGAGGGTATGTTAAGATGAACTTGAACTTTATAAAAATAAAATTTTAATGAAAAAAAATGTTCACTACTTTTTAATAACATTTATTTTTAACAATTTTTTTTTTCAACGTTCTCAAACGTTTAAAAACATGTTTCCTTAAAAATTTTATTGCCTAAATATGTATATGTATTTAATTAATTTTTTTTAAAAAAATTTTTTGCGGTCGCACTTAACTTCAGAAATATTTGATTTTTGCATGTCAAGACAGCGCGCATCCCATGCAATCGATACAGTTTTTTGGTGGTCTTCACTTATGCACCAGCGCATGTAGGTAGGTATGTGTATGCTTCCCCAACAAACATTTTTAGCTAATCTGAATTTGAGATGCATTTGAGAACCAATCATCTTCTCAAATCTCAAACGTTCGTTTTCAATTTGAGGCGAAATAACCGTTGATAGCGTTCTCAACCTAAAAGGCCCATTTTTAATTTGGTATTTTCCCTAATTTTCAAATTGAGAACGGCAGAATTATCAAACGTTTCTCAAATTGAGCGGAGTGGATCGAAATGGAATCCACATGCTGTCATTGAAATATCTATTCAGAGATGCCAATCATGCAAAACAAATACCCATTTTAATAAAAAACGAGTTTCCATTTATGCAGTTAAGTTTTACTTAATACTTTTTTAATTAATATAGTTCAACAAATAATCCTGTTATATAAACAACATTTTGAGAAAAAGTTGAGAATAGATGTGTTCTCAAACGTTTGAGTTTTTGGTCCTCGATGTTTGCTGTGTCGTTTCTTTCAACGCCAAACAAAACTGTATCGTTGCAAGGGATGCGCGCTGTCATGACATGCAAAAATCAAATATTTCTGAAGTTAAGTGCAACCCAAACATTTTTTTCACAAACTGAATTAAATTTACATACATACATATTTAGGCAATAAAATTTGTAAGGAACATGTTCTTAAACGTTGAAAAAAAATTGTTAAAAATAAATATTATCAAAAAGTAGTAAAAAAAATGTTTCTTTCATGAAAATTTTATTTTTATAAAGTTGAAATTCATCGTAACATACCTTCAAAATTTCATTTGATGTGACCCACTGGTTTTTGAGATATTCATTATGGTTTTTTAAATAGCAAAATAAATATAAAAACATTTTTTTTTTCCAAAAACGACTTATCTATCAAATTTTTTGCTGATGCTTAGTATTACTAATTGCAAAAAAATGGGTTTCTCGTCATTGTGACAACTTCACGAATTTGTTATTCTACAAGGCATAGACGTCACTGTCGATATTGAAGTAAAAAATCTTGACAGCTTACTCTCAGATTTACAACTCATTCGTAACCAATGACACAGCATTTTGCGGGAATGTGAGAACGTAGCCAGCGGGTTAGATGTTCCAACATCCTTCCCTTCAACAAGAAAGAGGAGACTCGAATATCTTCAGATGAACACGAACGAGATGAAGTAGCTGATTTCAAAAGGAACACATTTTTAGTTATATTGGATTCAGTGATTTCTGGAATTATTCGTCGATTTGAAGCCATGAAAAAGTTGAATACAACATTTTCTTTTTTATGGCAATTCCCAACGATGGAGGAAGATGAAATTCGAAATTATGCTACGAATTTCTTTAAGGTACATGAAAGGGTTAGAAGAAGAAATAATCCATTTGAAACACATATACGAAGCTAATTTTGAAACAGTTCCTACACCATTTCATTTGTTGAATGCAATTTTTTCTAAGCAATTGCAAACGCTTTTTCCAAATATTTGTATCAAGCTGCGTTTATTTTGCACAATCCCTGTCACCGTAGCTGGTGCTGAGCGTTCATTTAGTGTTCTTGCGAGAATACAAAATTTCCAGCGTTCCTGCTCTGCACAAGATCGTGCTTCAGGGCTAGCTACTCTTTGCATAGAATCTCGGTCACAATGCCGGGAAGAAAAGTCCATGAAGAGATGTAATTCCAGTATCATCGAAACATATGTCGGCTTGTCTGGTTCCTGCAGCGCGTGGGTAAATTTTTCTCAAAAAACACATTTTCATACAATCCCGAAAATTGCTTCACAATACCGTCGGTATTTACAGCAATAGACTACAAGTCAAAAGCAACAAAGAGTTTAAATGTTTAAATGAAAAAATATTCGTGCATTAAGCATAGAAAATTCTTTCATAGGTTTCACACCAAGTCCTAAAAATTCGCAAATCTTTCATATAAGTTAGCATTGAAATTAAAGAAATGTTCTATATGGAAGTATAAATATATGCATAAATGGACACTGAGAAGGGTTTACCTTCAAGCTGGGTAGTGGCCTAAGGTGTTAGACCTTCTAGCATACAAGTCACTACAGTGTTGTGAGTTCGACTCTCACAATGCCGGGAAGAGAAGTCCATGAAGAGATGTAATTCCAGTATCATCGAAACATATGTCGGCTTGTCTGGTTCCTGCAGCGCGTGGGTAAATTTTTCTCAAAAAACACATTTGCATACAATCCCGAAAATTGCTTCACAATACCGTCGGTATTTACAGCAATAGACTACAAGTCAAAAGCAACAAAGAGTTTAAATGTTTAAATGAAAAAATATTCGTGCATTAAGCATAGAAAATTCTTTCATAGGTTTCACACCAAGTCCTAAAAATTCGCAAATCTTTCATATAAGTTAGCATTGAAATTAAAGAAATGTTCTATATGGAAGTATAAATATATGCATAAATGGACACTGAGAAGGGTTTACCTTCAAGCTGGGTAGTGGCCTAAGGTGTTAGACCTTCTAGCATACAAGTCACTACAGTGTTGTGAGTTCGACTCTCACAATGCCGGGAAGAAAAGTCCATGAAGAGATGTAATTCCAGTATCATCGAAACATATGTCGGCTTGTCTGGTTCCTGCAGCGCGTGGGTAAATTTTTCTCAAAAAACACATTTTCATACAATCCCGAAAATTGCTTCACAATACCGTCGGTATTTACAGCAATAGACTACAAGTCAAAAGCAACAAAGAGTAAAAACTGTTTAGTCAATCCACGATTCAAAAAAGACCCGAATATCAAACTTCTAATCTAATCTTGGCTTACGTCATAATGACGCTTAACCGCCTAGGCGATTTTGGCCGTTTCATATCAAAGCACGCCAGTCATTCCTTTTTAGCGATAACTGACGCCAATTCGAAACCCCAAAGGAGTTCAAGTCATCCTCCACCTGTTGTTTCCATCTCAGGCGAGGTCTCCCCCTTCCTCTGCTGCCGAATTCGGGTGTCGATAAGAAAACTTTCTGTGCTGGTGCTTCTTTGTCCATTCGCATAACATGACCCAGCCAGCGGAGCCTTTGGGCTTTAATCCGCTGAACTATGGTCAGGTCTGCGTAAAGCTCGTAAAGCTCTTCGTTAAATTTCCTTCGATACTCGCCGTTGGCATCACGGGAAAGACCATAAATCTTCCGGAGAACTTTTCTCTCAAATACTCCAAGGGCCTTCCCATCTTCTCTTGACACTGTCCATGATTCCGAGCCGTACATCAGGATTGGTATGATGAGAGACTTATAGAGCGTAATCTTTTTTTGTCGAGAGAGGACTTTACTTCTCAATTGCCTACTTAGTCCAAAGTAACACTTGTTGGCAAGGGTTATTCTCCGTTGGATTTCTAGACTGATATTATTTTCGGTGTTAATGCTGCTTCCAAAATAGACGAAGTTTCTCACCGTTTCAAACTTGTAGCTATCAACGGTGACTTGGCTGCCAAGGCGCAGGTGCGCCGATTCTTTCTTTGACGACAGCAGATACTTCGTCTTGTCCTCGTTCACCGCAAGACCCACTTTTTTCGCTTCCTTATCCAACCGAGAGAAAGCAGCGCTTACGGCGCGGCTGTTAAGGCCAATGATATCAATATCATCGGCATACGCCAGCAATTGCACGCTCTTGTAAAAGATTGTGGCATTGCGGTTTAGCTCTGCTGCTCGAATTATCTTCTCCAGCATCAGGTTAAAGAAATAACACGAAAGGGAGTCGCCTTGTCTGAAACCTCGTTTGGTTTCAAATGGCTCAGAGAGGTCCTTCCCGATTCTGGCGGAGCTGTTGGTTTTGCTCAACGTCATTTGGCAAAGCCGTATAAGCTTTGCAGGGAAGTCAAATTCAGACATGGCGGAATACAGGCAACTCCTTTTTGCGCTGTCAAAAGCGGCTTTAAAATCGACAAAGAGATGGTGAGTGTCGATTCTTTTATCATGGGTCTTCTCCAGGATTTGGGGTATCGTGAAAATCTGGTCGATGGTAGACTTACCAGGTCTAAAGCCACACTCATAAGGTCCAATCAGTTTGTCTACGATGGGCTTCAGTCTTTCACACAATACGCTAGAAAGAACGTTATATGCGATATTAAAAAGACTGATTCCGCGGTAGTTGGTGGGGTTAGCGGGATCGCCTTTCATGTGGATTGGCAGAGCACACTTAAATTCCAATCTGGAGGCATGCACTCATCTGACCATATTCTGCATAAGAGCTGATGCATGCTTTTTACCAGCTCTTCGCCTCCGTGTTTGAAAAGCTCGGCGGGTAGTCCGTCTTTTCCAGGCGATTTGTTGTTCTTGAGCCTGGATATAGCTATCCTCACTTCATTATAGTCAGGTGGTGAGACGACTTTTCCATCGTGAGGGATTTTGGTATCGGTTTCGACGTCTCCCTCGCAATTTAGCAGTGAGAAGAAGTACTCCCTCCATAATTTAAGTACACTCTGTACGTCGGTTACCTGGTCGCCATTATTGTCCTTACAGGAACTTGCCCCGGTCTTAAAACCTTCCGTCCTCCGCCGGATCTTTTCATAGAATTTTCGGGCATCATTCCTGTCAGCCAGCATCTCAAGCTCCTCACACTCACGCCTTTCGGCCTCACTTTTCTTTTTTCTCTCTCTCTTCTTCTTTGCCTCACGATAGCGTTGCCATACACTGCGGGTTGCGCCCGTTCGCAACGCCTCCTTGTAGGCAGCGTCCTTCTTTTTCGAGGCAGCTTTGCATTCCTCATCGTACCAGTTCTTCTTGCCGGCTCGCTGGAACCCTATAGTGGCCTCAGCGGCGGTACGCAATGAGTGAGTGATATGCTTCCATTGCTCGGTTACATCGTTAGGTCGAGGATTGCCCTTTGACAGCAGGCGTGAGAGTCGAGTGGAGAAATTATCAGCTGTCTGTGTCATGCGCAGCTTCTCGACGTCAAACTTTCCTTCCGTTACTGTGCGCACTTTCCTCCGTGCACAGAGGCGTGTGCGTATCTTGGCTGCGACAAGATAATGGTCCGAGTCGATACCACCACGCCGGGTACGCACGTCCTGAACGGTGGAGCTATGTCTGGCGTCGATCATGACATGATCAATCTGGTTTCTTGTTCTTTGATCAGGGGAGAGCCAGGTGGCTTGGTGTATTCGTTTATGCTGGAACCTAGTACTACTACCATATTGGGGGCAGAGGCGAAGTCAATCAACCTAGTGCCGTTGGGTGATGTTATATCGTGGATACTAAATTTTCCAACTGTAGGACCAAAGACTCCTTCCTTGCCCACCTTAGCATTAAAGTCGCCGAGCACGATTTTGATATCATGTTGGGGGCAGCGATCATAAGTCTGTTCAAGTTTATCGTAGAAGGAGTCCTTCTCTGCGTCGTCCATCTCCTCAGTCGGCGCATAGGCGCAGATAAATGTTATGTTGAAAAACCTCGCCTTGATGCGGATCGCAGCAAGACGCTCGTCCACAGGAGTGAACGCTAATACATGGCGGCGAAGTCTCTTTCCCACAACGCGCTTTGCCGCGTGTCTGGCCACTATAGTATACGTCACAAGGACCGATGGTCGCCTTTCCTTGCCCCGTCCATCGCATTTCCTGCAGGGCGGTGATGTCGGCCTTTGCGCCCACGAGGACATCAACCAGTCGGGCAGCGGTACCGTCCCTTGGAAGGGTCCGGAGATTCCCGGTACATGCCCTAATATCCAAATCATTATGCCTTATTCGTTTTGCCGGGTCGTCAACATTAAAGGGGGTTCTCATCCGAGGCTTTGATAAATTTGTTTTCATTGGAATTAAGTTTTTTACGTGGCGGGTCCCAAACCCAGCGCACAACCCGTTTCGGGGTTTTGGGGGAAATATTTACACATTTATATAGCGAGCCGCTTGCTTCAAGACAGGCGCCCGCCTGCAGCCGCACCTCATGGTGAACACACAGAGCCAACACTGCCTAATAAAATAGAACAAAAGTCATATGATATCTCTATAGATTTTCTTCAAGAAGAAGTTCTTTTTATTTTTGAAGAGAAAATCTTATTAATCTTTACAAAGAGAAATCTTGCAAAAAACGTACTGATTTCTGTTTGAATGGCGTCTTTATTACGCTTCAATACAAAGTTACACACATATGCATGAATGCGCGTCATAGCTGTTTCTTAGTATTAATAAGACGATCTTAGGGTTCCTAACAAGAAGATTTGACTTAATAATGTTTTCAAAGGGAAAACATATTTCCGCACAATTGTATGTGTTAATAAGACGATCTTAGGGTTCCTAACAAGAAGATTCGACTTATTAACAGATTTCCACATAATTGTATGTGTTAATAAGATCTGACTTATTAATGTTTTCAAAGGGAAATCTTGCAGAAAACGAACTGATTTCTTAGGGTTCCTAACAAGAAGATTCGACTTATTAATGTTTTCAAAATGAAATCACATATTATTGAGAAGATCTTCTTTTTAATATTTCAAATAAAAAAAATAAAAATTATATTTCAGAGTTCTTATATTGTCTTCGAGAACTTCAGATTATCAGTTACGATTCAGTTTTAGATTTCTCTTGTATTGCCTTTACCTTCTTATGTTGCCTTTTTATATTTCCTTCAAGCCATCTCACCGCACTCTTCCTTACATTGCCTTCCACACTTGCCATATTGCCTCCACCGCGAATCGAACTAACCACATATTGAATGCTGAACACAGGTGCTTACCATCGAGCCATCGGGTACTTCTGCTTCTCAGCGTATAATTGTTCTACATGATGTCTGCTGATGATGATGCAAGATTTCCCTTTGAAAATATTAATAAGTCAAATCTTCTTGTTAGGAACCCTAAGATCGTCTTTTTAACACATACAATTATGCGGAAATCTGTTAATAAGTCAAATCTTCTTGTTAGGAACCCTAAGATCGTCTTATTAACACATACAATTATGCGGAAATATGTTTTCCCTTTGAAAACATTAATAAGTCAAATCTTCTTGTTAGGAACCCTAAGATCGTCTTATTAACACATACAATTATGCGGAAATCAGTTAATAAGTCAGATCTTCTTGTTAGGAACCCTAAGATCGTCTTATTAACACATACAATTATGCGGAAATCTGTTAATAAGTCAGATCTTCTTGTTAGGAACCCTAAGATGGTCTTATTAACACATACAATTATGCGGAAATCAGTTAATAAGTCAGATCTTCTTGTTAGGAAACCTAAGATCGTCTTATTAACACATACAATTATGCGGAAATCTGTTAATAAGTCAAATCTTCTTGTTAGGAAACCTAAGATCGTCTTATTAACACATACAATTATGCGGAAATCAGTTAATAAGTCAGATCTTCTTGTTAGGAACCCTAAGATCGTCTTATTAACACATACAATTATGCGGAAATCAGTTAATAAGTCAGATCTTCTTGTTAGGAACCCTAAGATGGTCTTATTAACACATACAATTATGCGGAAATCAGTTAATAAGTCAGATCTTCTTGTTAGGAACCCTAAGATCGTCTTATTAACACATACAATTATGCGGAAATCTGTTAATAAGTCAGATCTTCTTGTTAGGAACCCTAAGATTGTCTTATTAACACATACAATTATGCGGAAATCAGTTAATAAGTCAGATCTTCTTGTTAGGAACCCTAAGATCGTCTTATTAACACATACAATTATGCGGAAATCTGTTAATAAGTCAGATCTTCTTGTTAGGAACCCTAAGATGGTCTTATTAACACATACAATTATGCGGAAATCAGTTAATAAGTCAGATCTTCTTGTTAGCAACCCTAAGATCGTCTTATTAACACATACAATTATGCGGAAATCTGTTAATAAGTCAGATCTTCTTGTTAGGAACCCTAAGATGGTCTTATTAACACATACAATTATTATTAACACATACAATTATGCGGAAATCAGTTAATAAGTCAGATCTTCTTGTTAGGAAACCTAAGATCGTCTTATTAACACATACAATTATGCGGAAATCTGTTAATAAGTCAAATCTGCTTGTTAGGAAACCTAAGATCGTCTTATTAACACATACAATTATGGGGAAATCTGTTAATAAGTCAGATCTTCTTGTTAGGAACCCTAAGATGGTCTTATTAACACATACAATTATGCGGAAATCAGTTAATAAGTCAGATCTTCTTGTTAGGAACCCTAAGATCGTCTTATTAACACATACAATTATGCGGAAATCTGTTAATAAGTCAAATCTTCTTGTTAGGAACCCTAAGATCGTCTTATTAACACATACAATTATGCGGAAATCAGTTAATAAGTCAGATCTTCTTGTTAGGAACCCTAAGATCGTCTTATTAACACATACAATTATGCGGAAATCAGTTAATAAGTCAGATCTTCTTGTTAGGAACCCTAAGATCATCTTCTTGTTAAGAACCCTAAGAAATCAGTCCGTTTTCTGCAAGATTTTCCTTTGAAAACATTAATAAGTCGAATCTTATTGTTAGGAACCCTAAGATCATCTTATTAAAATAAGAAGTTTTTCTCTTTCAGCTTTTTTTCCATATTTTGACAGAAATTTCGAGAAGATTTTCTTATTAATAACACATATTAAAAAAATCGCTAAGAAAAAAGAAGAAATTGCACTTGATAATATCAATAAGAATTTCCTGATTAAACCAAATAGATTTGCGTATGGTTTTTTTTTCGTTTCCGCCGTCTTGACTACCCCTGAGCCTGAAAACCGTTCATAAAGACAATCTTATTAATTTTATTAGGCATTTTTGGCTCTGTGCAGACGCTGCGCAAAAGACCTCGCACACTGGGGCCGAGCGTGCTCAAAATTCATTTTAGAAATAATGAGAAATTTTGTTTTTTTTTATGTTGGGCATGAAAATATGTGGGAAATACGTGTTCTGCATAAAACGCTAACGGTGAAACTCCTTATTCCGATATAAACTGTACATACTTGTGTCAACAGAAAACTTTTAATATCTCGAAACAAGAAAATTGGAGAAACCCATTTTTGTATACATACACATGTACCTGCACCTGCATATTTCCTTTTTTTAACTCAGACACCCTCTAGTTATAGCTATTTACTACCTTTTATCACTGTTAACTTAGTTCTTAGTAAAGATTTCAGAATAAAGAGAAAAAATTTCACTAATGAGTTAAAACGTAGTTTTTTATTAGTTATGGTGATTCTGATGCAAAAAAATTGATTTCAAGTTATCAATGTGTTGCAGTATGGCCGTGAATGGGGTAAAGTGCTACACATCTACAAATCTTGTAGAGGCATAACGATTCTTATTCAAATAAGTTGATTTCAGAATTTAAAGAAAAAACATATGCTATCAATGGGTTAATACATAACCGCTAATGGGTTAATATAATACACATCGGCTATTTTTGTACAGACATACAAATGGTGATTTAAATAATTTTGTTATAGATCTTAAAAAAACAATTGGTCAACAAAGGGCATAATTCATGACCGTTAATGGGTTAAGATTCCAAAAATGACACCTTTTAGTGTAGATACTACAAATATGATGTGAATATTTTGATTTAGGAATTAAGTGAAAAAATTTGGGTCAAAAATGGGTTAATGCGTGGTCGTTAAAAGGTTAAAATTCTTGGGATTTACTATTTTAGTATCGATATACCGATTCTGATTCAAGAAAATTAAATTCGAAACTAAAATAAAAAACATAGGTCACCAACGGGTTAACCCATGGCCGCCAATGCTTTAGTGCAGATAAAGCGATTCTGATGTAAAAAAGTTGATTTCAGAATTTTGAGCGTCCCCATATATACATATAAGTGGCCCCAGTGTGCCTCGGTGAGCCCTTAAACCAAATATGTCAGAGTGGCCCCACCGGGGCTCCCTCTCTTTCTGCCGCGAGCCTAGGTAGCTCACGTTTCCCAGAGCGTACGAACGAGGACGCAAGAGTCAGGATTGGGCAAGGTCGCACAGCAACCACACCCCTTTACACTCCAATATCAAACTTCTTGTGAGCAAAAATTATTTATTGAAAATTCAACAACAAAGTGAAAAACAATCATAAATTGATCAAAAAAAGTCTGGCAGCCTTTTAGCTTGTTGGCGTGTTTTTTTATCGCTCCTGAAGTTTCTTTGTTTATTTTCTTTTGTAAGCAATTAACAAAATTTTTTAAGTGTAACTAGCTGACCCGGCAGACGTTGTCCTGCCACAAATTTATTTCCCTGTCTGTTTCTCTAACCCGATCCCTATATCTATTTAAACCATATCCCTATCTCCTTCATATAGGAGAAACCACGCCAAAATTTCAGTGGTCTAACCTAAATACTTCTACAGATATGGACTATGAAGTATTTTATTCGTATGGGAGGTGCCACGCCCCCTTTATCGTTAACTCGAGTTTTTTGGGAGGTATTAGGGATCGATCACATATAAACCCTCACCAAATTTCAGTGGTCTAACATAAATACTTGCAGAGATATGGGCTATGAAATGTTTCCTTCATATAGGAGAAACCACGGCCCCTTTTTCCTTATCCCCAGTTTTTTCTGGAGGTGTCCGGGATTGATCTTATATAACTCCTCACAAAATTTCAGTGGTCTAACCTAAACACTTCCCGAGATATGGACTATGAAGTATATCATTCGTATGGGAGGTGCCACGCCCCCTTTTTCGTTACCCTAGTTTTTTTGGAGGTGGTAGGGATCGACCTCATCTAACCTCTAACCACGTTTCAGTGGTTTAACATAAGTACTTTCAGAGATATGGACTATGAAGTATTTCATTCGTCTGACATGTGCCACGCCCCCTTTTTCGTTATCCCCAGTTTTTTTTGGAGGTGGTGGGGAACGATCTCATATAACCCCTTACCAAATTTCAGTGGTCTAACATGAATACTTCCAGAGATATCGAGTATGAAATATTTCATTTGTATGGGAGGTGCCACGCCCCCGTTTTCGTTATCCCCAGCTTTTTTGGAGATGGTACGGGTCGATCTCATATAATCCCTTAACAAATTTCAGTGGTCTAACATGAATACTTCCAGAGATATCGACTATGAAGTATTTCATTCGTATGGGAGGTGCCACGCCCCCTTTTTGGTTAACCCCCAGTTTTATGAGTGAGAATGGTGTTGTTATCCTATAGGTCTGTACCGATTTCCAGGTCCCTACCTTAAACCCATTTAGAGATATTCACCTTGAAGAAAAATGTTTGTATGGGAGGTGCCACGCCCCCCTAATATTTTGTTCTGATTTTGTAACATGACCTGCGCGTGGTAATAACAAACAAACCCCCTAAAGGAAGTATATGATTTGGTTCAGCCGTTTTCGAGCTTTAGCGTAACGACTGAACACCATTTCATTTTTATATATATAGATTGTATGGGAGGTACCACGCCCCCTTTTTCGATAACCCCAAGTTTTATGGGTGAGAATGGTGTTGTTATCCTATAGCTCTATACCAATTTTCATGTTCCTACCTTAAACACTTTTGAAGATATTCACCTTGAAAAATTCAGTTTGTATGGGAGGTGCCACGCCCCCTTTTCCGATTACCCCTTCTTTTATGTGTAAGAAGGCTTTTGATACCATATAGGTCTATACCAATTTTCAGGTCCCTACCTTGAACCCTTTCACAGATATTCTGCTTAAAAAATTTAGTTTGTATGGGAGGTACCACGCCCCCTTATTGGATAACCCCCGGTTTTATAGGTGAGAGTGGTGCTGTTATCCTGTAGCTCTGTACCAATTTTCATGTTCCTACTTTAAACACTTTTGAAGATATTCAACTTGAAAAATTCAGTTTGTATGGGAGGTGCCACGCCCCCTTAATATTTTGTTCTGATTTTAAGACATGACCTGCGCGTGGTAATAAGAAACAAATCCCCCAAAAGAAGTATTTCATTTGGTTCAGCCGTTTTCGAGTTTTAGCGTTACAATTATACACCATTTCATTTTTATATATATAGATAACAGCAAATAATATAAGTTATAGTGTATAATTAATCACAAAGCAGCGACGGTTATGAATTATTGTGCATTTTAGTGCGGTGTTCAATCGTTCATTTTATTTGTTTAACAACAATAAATTAACACATCAAGTTGTTGTTATTTTGCTAACTGCAAGTCATTTGCGCATTTTTTTTGCTTCTTCTCCATCCACTGCTTCGCTGTTTAACACTCACTCAGCTGTTCTCTAGTTGTGCAGTGCTCAAAAATAACTCGCTGTAATAAATTTGAAAGTTTATTTTCCAGCTACGCTTGCATTTTTTATTGCAAGTTGTGAAATAATTTACTTAATTAAATAATTGCTTTCAGCTTTAGGCCTTTTACTTGAGTGTTTTGCAGTTTATTTTTCACTCGATTCACTATGTTGGATTATTGTTGGCTTTGTGAAAATATGGCTCACGTGCTGGATTCACAAATCTAGGTGGGCGAGTCGTGGATTTAATTGCCGCTAAAGTTGGACTTGGAGCTGTCATGATTGCCGCACTGTAGAAAATGAAAACGTAAAACCCAGTTTTTCCGTAACCCGAAACGTTTTTACACCTTTGTTAATTCAAAACGGAAAACCTGTGGATATCCATCTTCATTTACTTTTAAAAGGAAAAGTGTCACCACTGATTATGACATTGCAGAACTTTTTTCTGAATTTTTCAAGCCGATTTATTCATCCAAATATTTTCAAATACTCCTTACCCGTATTACCTGAATAGCTCAAACTCTGTTCTTAATCCTGTCATCGATAACATTATTGTTCTTCAGAGTCTTCTAGCATTGAAGCCGAACTTTTCTCCCGGGCCCGATGGTTTTCCCAGCTGCGTACTAAAGTATTGTGCTGCAAATTTATCTGGGCCGATCTTAAAGTTAAGGTAAGTGTCCCTAATTTCGTTGTACTAAGGATTTTTCTGACTTTCTACGGCATTATGTATGTCGAACGATAGGTCAGACGAACGATTCGTCCGCTCACAATATCGCGTATCCATCGCATTATCAATCATTTTCATTCGATTTTTTTTAAATATATTCGACTTTTCTTTGACATAAAAAACAAAAATGAAAGAAAATACGATTTTGGAAGCAGACGAATCGTTCGTCTGAGCTATCATTCGTTATACATAATGAGACCCTTAGACATTATTGAAATTAAATAAGTAACATTAAATTAAAAAGGTTTAAAAAAAATAAACAATAAAAAATAATTAATATTAAAAATTACTTTAATTTATATAAGTACTTATACCTGAAGGGTGGCAGGGAAGTCTGAGCGCTCTCATGTTGGTGGTGATTCAGATAAACCTGCACAAATCTAAAGCAGCCTCGGCTGCTTTAATCAGTCGTCTCTCTAAAGGCGACATAGATGTGGTCCTCATCCAAGAACCCTAGGTCAACAGCTCAAGGATTTGCGGTTTGGGGACTAAGGGTTTTAAGCTAATCCAAGCCAGCGAGGGGGGCAGGGTTAGAGCCTGTATTTTGGTTAAGTCTGAGCTGAATGCCTTTCTCTTGCCCAACTATACCAATGGTGACATTACAGCTGCCAGTTTAACAGTCGACAGTACCAGTCTGACGATGGCATCGGTCTATATGCCCTACGACGCCGAAGAACCTCCGCCACAGAGGGATGTAAAAGACCTGGTGGCAAATTTTTCCATGGGTCATCTTATTATCGGAACTGACGCCAATGCTCATCACGTCCAGTGGGGAAGCTCCGATATCAATGCTAGAGGAGAGTCGTTGTTTGATTATTTGTTAACAACTAACCTGGTAGTTTGCAACGGGGGTAACGAACCTACGTTTATTACTAAAACCCGTAGGGATGTCATAGATCTCACTATTTGCAGCGAAGGCGCTTATGAGTGGGTCAGAAAATGGCGCGTTCTCGATGAACACTCATTCTCCGACCACCGGTACGTAGAATTAGTTCTAGACTTTTCTGTTGAGCAGCCGGTTATGAAACGCAACCCACGTAACACTAACTGGCAGCTACACAATGAAATACTATCTAGGGACTTGCCAGCACTGCCCCCACAAGTCCCCTCATCAGTAGGGGAGTTGGAGGATCTGGTAAAGACCTTTACAACGGCGCTCTCGAATGCCCTAGAGCAGGCTTGCCCAGTGCCAAAACCACGCGGTAAACATAGGCCGCATTGGTGGACCTACGACCTGGACTCGCTCCGTAAATCATGTAGGACACAATTTAATAAGGCCAAGAGCCTTGGCACGGAGAATCAATGGCTCGAATATAAAGTTAAACTCAGGGCCTACAAAAAAGCTCTGAGGCAGGCGAAGAGAGTATCGTGGAGAAATTTCTGCACTGGGGTCGAAAATGTCGACGATACAGCGAGACTTAGACGAGTGCTCTCAAAAACTCAAACAGCCACAAGCTATTTGCGGAAACCTGACGGATCCTGGACCAGCACGGAGAGGGAAACCCTAGAGCTGCTCTTGAATACGCACTTCCCAGGGAACTTGCATGAGGAACCCCTAGCACCTACAACAAAGCTGGCTGTAGACATACCCATCACGGAGGAAAAGGTTAGGTGGGCGGTTAAAAGCTTTGAACCGTTCAAGGCTGCCGGGCCAGACGGGATTATTCCCGCACAACTCATAAACACGCTGGAGACATCAGCCAAATGGCTGGTATTTCTCTATACAGCCTGCCTGGCTCTTAGCTACATTCCGTGCTCCTGGAAAAGTGCCACGGTAGTGTTTATTCCTAAGGTGGGGAAGGCGTCTCATTACGAGCCCAAGGACTATAGGCCGATCAGTCTCTCATCCTTTGTGCTCAAGACCTTCGAGAGGATAATAAATGACTACCTCTCCTCTACTATTGATAGCAATCTGATCTGTAGCTATCAGCATGCATACACCAAAGGGAAATCTACAGAAACTGCGCTTCACAGCCTAGTTTCTGTTATTGAAAAATCGCTGTATGAAAAGGAGTACTGTCTTGTGGCCTTTTTAGATATTGAAGGAGCCTTCAACAACATAAGCCCTGATGCTATAAACACCGCTTTAACAAGTCTGGGCATAAGCAGGTCTCTTATTGGACTTATTGATCAACTGCTAAGGGGTAGACGAATAGTTTCATCACTGGGCTCGGTTGACTTATCACGCTATGTCACAAGGGGAACGCCTCAGGGTGGTGTTCTCTCCCCGCTTCTATGGAACCTCACTGTCAACTCGATGCTGCGAGACACAAGCTGGGGGGGCGGGTAGGTAGTGGCATATGCAGATGACTTAGCTATAGTATACAGGGGCAAATTCCCACAAACCCTGTGCGACTTGATGCAAGTAGCACTGAGAGATGTTTCCTCATGGTGCTCGCGCTGCGGACTGAGCATCAACCCGGGAAAAGTGGAACTGGTCCTTTTCACCAACCGCTATAAGATACCACCGCTAATACTACCAAAACTGAATAACGTGCACCTGAACTTGGCTGACAAAGCTCTTGGGCACTGTTCTGGATAGGAAACTAACCTGGAAGGAGAATGTTCTTCAGCGTCAGAAGAAAGCGTGTATTGCACTCTACACGTGCAAAAGAGCCATTGGAAAGAAATGGGGGCTCAGCCCCAAAATATGCAAATGGATCTACACTGCAATCATTCGACCAATCATGCTCTATGGAGTTGTGGTATGGTGGCCTGCGCTGAGCATTGCAACAAACCTTAATCTGCTAGGTAAAGTACACAGATCTTGCATGATCTGTATAAGCGGTGCGGTAAGAACAACGCCCAATGAAGCACTCCAGGCCATTCTTGGCATTTTGCCACTCGATCTGGAAGGGCACCGAGTAACAGCAGCATCGGCTCTGCGTCTAAGGGAAACGTCCGGCTGGGGCGCAAGCACTACTGGACACGCCTGTATTTTGGGATCCTATAGCTTTCTTCCGCTGAGCACAGATCGCTGTGCGACCACAACAGTCGGAGATAGCAGTTTTAAAATCAACATTCCCAGCAGGGAAGAATGGGAGAGCACGGATCGGAGTCCCGTCACTCATGGCGGCACTTCCATTTATACTGATGGCTCGAAGTTAGACGTCAGAGTTGGGGGAGGGGTTTATTCAAAGGATCTGAACCTTGAGCTCTCCTTCAGACTACCTGATCACTGCAGTGTCTTCCAGGCTGAAGTATCAGCAATCATGGACGCCGCGGCTTGGATAGGCCAACACACTATCAGACAGGACATTTTTATATTCAGCGACAGCCAGGCGGCCATCAAATCCCTTGGCTCTTACTCGTTCAACTCTGAACTGACGTTCAGCTGTCGTCGATCTCTACAAGAGATGGCCCAACAGAATCGCGTTAACCTCACATGGGTCCCGGGGCATAGGGACATTGAGGGAAATTGTAGGGCAGACGAACTTGCGAGGCAGGGCACGACCAAGCAGGTTCTTCGCGATAAAGAGCGCTTAGGTATGCCGTTTGCCACATGCAAGCTTATGCTGAAGGAATACACACTCCGCCAAGCCAACGAAAGATGGCTGCAATCTCCAGGATGCCGGATATCCAAAGAAACCTGGCCGAAATGGGATCATATAAGATCAAGACAAATTTATACCCTAAGTAGAAGAGAAATCTCCATATTAATAGGCGTATTAACTGGGCACTGCCTCATTGGTGGGCACGCAGAAAGACTTGGTGTGCCCTACGGACGATGCTGTAGGAGTTGTAAGGATGATGAGGAGGAGGAAACGGTGGAGCACCTCATCTGCAACTGCCCGGCTTTAAGTGGCGCGAGAATTCGCTTTTCAGGAGTTCCCTTCCTGGTCAGCCTACGCCAGGTCACGGAGCTGGACATAAAGGATCTGATGGCCTTCATCAAGTCATCTAAATGGTTCGAGGAGGAGTAACGGTGTCGGTATAGGAGGGTCAGTCCCGGGATTCTGCTATGTGGAGAATTCTGTTAATACCGGGATTTTCCATATGGCAGGGTCCCCGAACTGACTTTCCTAGTGTTGGTGGTATCACAACGGGCCTTTTAATACTGGCCTAGGTGTGCCTCTGCGGCAGCCACTAGAACCTAACCTAACCTATACCTGAAAATCCAAAAACTTTTTTTTGTTTATTTTGTAAGATTTTCTTTTTTTTTGTATTTTTTCTTTAAATCTAAGAGTTCTTAGAAAAAATAAATAAAAAAAACAATAAAAAAATTAATTCAATTGATGAACTTGTTACTTTTCTAAAAATTATTTTTATGTATTATTTCGGAAAAAGCTTTTTTATTTAAATTTTTTTTTTTTTAATTTCTGTGGTCTTTTTTAAATTTTTTTCAAATGTGTAGTATACCACGAAATTAGGGGCGTGCGAAAAAGTTGGTGTACGTAAATTCGTGGTATCCCTTTAAGCGGTAATATGAGGTTTATAATTAAATTTTTTTGTTATTATCAATATTCATTCAAAACAATAGTAAAAAAGTTTAAATCTTGACAAATTTTTTTAAATTAAATGAAAAATTATTGAATAAACAAAAGTTCTATACCTAATGCCATTATATCGTTAAAAGTTGTGCTTCGCAGAGCTTTTCGATTAAAATACTGACGAATAGATTAATAGAAGTGTACCACGAAATTACGTCAAAATCTTGCTCAGGGGTTTATTTAATAATTAAAATACTTAAAAAAATAGTGTATCTTATGAAATGTTAAAGAAAATAAGAAAAACATAAATTATTATATTACCCTAAAATAGTGGTACCCACGAAATTAGGTGCATCACAAAAAAAATGTGTACCCAATTTCGTGGGTTAGAAATATTTAAAAAAAAAGTTGAAAAAAACTATTGAAATGAGTTTTGTAGTAACAGAAACGTTTAAGAATGTTCACTATATACAAAAAATTATCATCATAAAAAAAAATTGTACGATACAATTTTTACAGGCTTAACAAAATTACTGGACTCCTTAACACTTTTGTTAAGAGGCCTCCTTACAACAGGCTCATTTTCTGAGCTTCCAACTTTATAATTCTTATCATTTAATAGGTTTAATTTTAAAAAATTAGTAAAATATCAATTATTATACCCTAAGAGTTAGTCTTTATTATGATATTTTCAGTTAAAAAAAAAAACTCCCCCAATTCCTTGTTTGAAAGAAAAAAGCAAAATACCACGAAATAACGTACTACCACGAAATTAGGGGCAAACATCTTTTATTACACCCTTGCATAAAAAAGGTAGTAGGTAAAATGTCGAAAACTACAGGGGCATAGCTAAGCTTTCAGCTATTCCTAAGACATTTGAAAAGATCATTACAAGCCAACTCCAATATCAGTGCACTTCATTATACGTCAAAGGTCATCCACCAACTTGCTTGAGTTTGCCTCCTTAGTAATAGACGGATTTATGAAGAAAAGCAAACGGATGTCATCTATACTGACTTCAGTAAGGCATTTGACTCTGTTAATCATGAGCTTCTTATTCATAAACTAGACCTGATGGGTTTTCCATTTCGCCTTTTAACATGGCTGGCAAGCTATCTTTCAAACAGGACTCAATACGCCCCCTTCTTCGTTATCACCAGTTTTTTTGGAGGTGTTAGGGATCGATCCCATATAGGTAACCCCTTACCATATTTCAGTGGGCTAACATGAATACTTCCACAGATATCGACTATGGAGTATTTCATTTGTATGGGAGGTGCCACGCCCCCTTTTTCGTTATCCCCAGTTTTTTTGAAGGGAATCGATCTCATGAAACCCCTTGCCAAATTTCAGTGGTCTAACATGAATACTTCCAGAGATATCGACTATGAAGTATTTCATTTGTATGGGAGGTGTCACGCCCCCTTTTTCCTTAACCCCCATTTTTTTGGAGGTGTGGGAATCGATCTCAAAACCATTGCCAAATTTCAGTGGTCTAACCCAAATACTTCCAGAGATATGGACTATGAGATATTTTATTCGTATGGGAGCTGCCACGCCCTATTTCGGTTAACCCCCAGTTTTATGGGTGAGAATGGTGTTGTTATCCTATAGCTATGTACCAATTTCAAGGTCCCTAACTTAAACCCTTTAAGAGATATTCACCTTGAAGAAAAAAGTTTGTATGGGAGATGCCACGACTCAGCCGTTTTCGAGTTTTAGCGTGACGACTGAACACCATTTAATTTTTATATATGAGCCCCTTATGCACAAGTGGTATAAGTCCAGTTGTTCTTGTTGCGAGATATTAAAGGGTTTGCTATAAAAATCAGGATTGACCTTATACACTATGTTTTTGCATAAAACTTCAGAAAAAGGTTATATTTAAATTAAATTCATGTTTTCAAAACTTTTTATTCCTAAATTTAGGGTCTTTAAGTACCCCAAAGTACTTATACCACTTGTGCTGTAAATGGTTTTAAATTTTTGTTAAGAGCACAAGTGCTATAATTCCACTAATTTTTATTTCTATATTAAAGGGTTTGCTAAAAGTTGGATATAAAAATCAGAATTGAACTTATACACTATGTTTTTGAATAAAACTTCAGAAAAAGGTTATATTTAAATTAAATTCATGTTTTCAAAACTTTTTATTTAATAATTTATTATAAAGTACTTGTACCACTTGTACTGTAAAGGGTTTTAATGTTTTGTTTATAGCAAGGAAAAAAGGTTGCTGTCTAATGATGCACTCTCTGAGTTTTATTTTCTCAGTATCTTCGCAATTTGTGTTGATTTTTGATCAGCTCTGTTTTTGCTGTGGTAAAAATTATCATCGAAAATATATGCCACTCCTCCGTCTAGCTAGTATTAAAAAATTGAGTAGTGAAATATTTTTTCGTGGTTTGTTAAATCTATATATATAAAAATGAAATGGTGTTCAGTCGTCACGCTAAAACTCGAAAACGGCTGAACCAAAATATAAACTTCCTTTGGGGGGTTTGTTTGTCATTACCACGCGCAAGTCATGTATTAAAATCGAAACAAAATATTAGGGGGCGTGGTACCTCCCATACAATCTTATTAATTCCACCATATTTTATATCTCATCTTATTAATTCCACCATAATTTATATCTCATTTATGTTTATTTTTCACCTAGCGCATTATTTTCATTCTGTGTTGAATTGGTTTTTGTCGTAGCTGCGTTTAATGAGACAAATTTTGCAGTAACAGATATCCCTGCATGGTTCAACGCAGTGTTCAAATCGTCGTTTTTTTAGGGTTTCATACTAAACGCATTAAAATATTAAGAAGTTGTGTCGTTTTTATACCCAGCTGTACTTGTACACAGGGTATTATAACTTTGTTAGGATAACGGTTGGTTGTACAGGTATAAAGGAATCGAGATAGATATAGACTTCCATATATCAATATGATCAGAATCGAAAAAAAATTTGATTGAGCCATGTCCGTCCGTCTGTCCGTCCGTCCGTCTGTCCGTTAACACGATAACTTGAGAAAATAATGAGATATCTTCACCAAATTTGGCACGTGTACTTATTTGGGTTCAGAATAGATTGCTATTGAAAATGGGTAAAATCGTTATGGTCCGCCCCTTTTTCGATATCGAAAATTTCGAAAAACGTATAAAATGGGTTAATTCAATATTAGAAGCAGCTACAATGATAAAATTTGCAATATGTATTGATTTAGATGTTCTAAGGCCGATTTTATAAAAATTTTTGAAAAGGGGGCGTGGTACCGCCCACGTATATTTGAAGAAATTTTAAAATTTTGACTCTTAATAACTTCAGAACAGTTTATGCTAGTATAACGAAATTTCGTAGAGGACATACTATTGTTGTGGTAAATTCAGCTATAGAAAATACACGAAATCGCTTCGCGACCACGCCTACTTTTTCATAAAAGTTATATTGAAAGGAGGTGGAAATATTGAAAAGTCCATATCTAATTAACTGATTTCGCTATAATAATATAATTTGGTACATACATCAACTTTCATATTCTTTACATAATTTTTTCAAAATTTTGTAAAGTGGGCGTGGCACCGCCCACTTATGAGTCAAGCAATTTTTATTAATTTTAACACCATCAACTATACAAAACAAAGAATAGCAGCATTTTATGTGCACAGCTGGGTATGTAATGTTCGGTTTCACCCGAACTTAGACTTCCTTACTTGTTTAATTTTTTTTTTACGTATTACTATCTTGAATGCATATATATTTTTTAATAATCAAAAAAAGCATTGTAGCCTTAAAATTGATTTAATGAAACTTGGTATTAAACGAAAATTCTTTGGGTATTTTTGTTTTAATAATGAGTATACCACGGATCTACGTGAAAGCGCACCGACATCTGTTGGTGAAGTCTTAAGGTACGGGAACACCTAGCGACACAACGCGACGCGACCAAATAGTTGCCTATTTGTCCAACATTGTTGTGTCGCGTCGTGTCGCGTGTTGCTGCTGTCGCTAGGTGTACTCTGCTCCATAAGAACACATGCAAAGAATATTTGGTCGCGTCGTGTCGCGTCGCTAGGTGTACCCTTAGCTTTATAGTGACCCGGACTGTTTCCGTGAGAAATGAGCGTAAGCCGGAGCGATATCTTCCAGAAGAATGCGGCTTTTATTTCAAAGCTTTTCAGGGTAAAAAATCGAATTTTTTGCAATTTTCCATTGTCAATTTTTGGAAACGAACATACATTAAGTTTGAAGTTTTGCTTTAGTGTTACTCTTCGTGTTGCAATCGAACATGCAAAATTTAATGCCTCTTGGTTTACTTATTGTGATATAAATATATCTTATCTTATCTTACTAATATATAAAAACGTAAGTTTGTGACTGACAGTTAATGTTTGTGGCTCTTTAATGTCTGAACCAATGCCCCGATCTTTACTTAGAGTATAGAGTCTGCAACAGGCACCATGAAATTTCGATATATTTATCGATAACATAGTTATCGGTCAAAATGTAGTTTTACGTAAAATTTGGAATATTCGCACAAAATTGGTATTTAACGAAAGGGGAAGACCACAGCGTGCAATTGGACTTTGGTTCATTTCGATATATTTATCGATAATAGAGTTATCGGTCAAAATGTGGTTTCGGGTAAACTTTGGAATATTTTCACAAAATTGATATCAAACGAATGGGAATGACCCCAGCTTCCATTTGGACTTTGGTTCATTTCGATATATTTATCGATAACAGAGTTATCGGCCAAAAAGTGGTTTCGGGTAAACTTTGGAATATTTGCAGAAAATTGATATCAAACGAATAGGAAAGACCACAGCTTTCATTTGGACTTTGATTCATTTCGATATATTTATCGATGACAGAGTTATCGGCCAAAATGTGCTTTCGGGTAAACTTTGGAATGTTTGCTCAAATTGATATCAAACGAATGGAAAAGACCACAGCTTTCATTTGGACTTTGGTTCATTTCGATATATTTATCGATAACAGAGTTATCGGTCAAAATGTGGTCTCGGGTAAACTTTGGAATATTCGCACAAAATTGGTTTCAAACGAATTGGGGAGATCACAGATTTCATTGGGACTTTGGTTCATATCGATACATATCTCGATAACAGAGGTATCGGTCAAAATGTGATTTCGTGTAAGCTTTGAAATGCTCGCACAAAATTGGTTTCTACGATAGGGGAAGACCACAGCTTGCATTTAATATCTGTTTCATTTCGACATATTTATCGATAACAGAATAAGCGTTCAAAATGTGGTTTCGGGTAAACTTTGGAATACTCGCACAAAATTGTAAACTAACGACAGGGGAAGACCACAGCTTTCATTTGGACTTCGGTTCATTCCGATATATTTACCAATAACAGAATTATCGGTCGAAATGGGGTTGCGCGTAAACTTTCGAATATTCGCACAAAATTGGTATCAAACGAAAGGGTAAGGCCACAGGCTTCTTTTGGACTTTGCTTCATTGATGCTAGCATTTATTTTGATAACGGCTGGACATAATCTATTATATTAATAGGCTAACAAATTTTACATATAAATATTTGCCAAGCTTAAACCCATACTAAATATGCATAAATATTTATGAAATGCATATGGATTTGTTGGCACAGCTCTAAGGCAGTGCACAATTATCTAATATATAACCAATCCTGCTTCATTTATCTGTAATAAGCGAATGAAAATTTCTCATGCCACTTGAATTGGTTATCTGACAATCAATTTGTACATAAAGCGATAGCCCAGTGGGAAGCGTCGGGGGTAGTGGTCGAGCGGTTAATGGTTCAAGTAGAGCTATCGGCCAATTTTTTTTTATTTTATTTTTTGTCATTGAAAATTGTTTTTATTTTTTCAATATATAAAAATTTCTTATCTTGACTTTTTTAAAATTTTTATGTTTGTGATATCTATTTTCGAGAAAAAAATTGCTGAATATTTTTAGTTGACGGAAAGCATATGCATATATACCACCCATTATAGAAATGCGTTAACCGCTTTAACAATTTGGGTTTTTCTGTCTAATGTTTGATGACATAAGATCGAAGTCGCGAAATTTTTTCAAACACAGTAGTCTATTTATCGGACTTCGGTAGATTAGTTCTATAAATTTTAGTGATTTCTACTGTTTGAGACAAAACGATCGCATAAATTAGTGGCTATTTGTTAAGCACAATCTCATCATCCGATTATTCAAGTGCAAATTAAAATCTCGAAATCCGAATATTTGCATGGCATTTGCCATAAATAATTTTGGAAAGGGCTGCTGTAATTTAATATTTTTATTATATAATAACAGCCACTATTTTTTAAATTCTTTGATGGCCTCATTTTGCCTATAGATGAGTTTTTAATGTATACATTTAAGTTGGTCGAGGTTCGGCCACGGGCCTAAAGGCAGCTAAT
Organism: Campiglossa producta; assembly: GCA_964058755.1. Taxonomy (NCBI): domain Eukaryota; kingdom Metazoa; phylum Arthropoda; class Insecta; order Diptera; family Tephritidae; genus Campiglossa; species Campiglossa producta. The sequence continues at coordinate 128,600,872 of CAXKVI010000001.1, read as the reverse complement.
GACAAAAAGTTGATCAGATGTTTGAATAAGTTCAACTATTTTAAATTGGTCGAATTTCGACCACGGGATATACTAGTACAATTAAATTTGGAAGCGAGATTTCGTATCAGCTCGAGATGGTTATACGATAAGAAAAATAAAGGCATTTGAAAAGGTTTTGGAGGTATCGCTCAAAATGTGGACCAGGGTAACCTTATTAAGTGTTCGTTCAATATGGGCATCGAATGAAAGGTATTGATAAGTGTTTGAAAATTGTGTACTTTTCAGTTCAATATGAGACCCCGTTTTCGAGATATTAATTAAAATGTCAACCAGGAGGGTGCCTCAACAAATAATCCTGTTATAAACAAAATTTGAGAAAAAGTTGAGAATAGATATTTTCTCAAACGTTTGAGTTTTTGGTGCTCGATGTTTGTTGGGATGTAACCCCCGATAATTGGATGTGTTTGCTTATTACCCCTGCATTGCTTTTGTAGTCAAAGTAGCGCAAAACCATATGTACTTACATACATACATATTTACATTTTTTTCAAAGTTTGTCTATTTCGACTGAAATCCATGCGAGCATTGTATGTACATATGTATGTATATACATTTACAAAATGCTGTGTGAAAAATTTAAAATCTCACAGCAATTTCAAAACTTTGAGGAAAGGAAAGTATACAGCGCGGAAATGCATATAGCGTTATTTTTGTGGTTTGCCGGACACGAAGCGTGCTCAGTTCGCGACTTAGGTGACCGTTTCGATGTATCGATTGGAACAGCAAGTCGCATTATTGAAGGAGTTAAGGTTCAGTTACATAAAGCTTTATTTTGACTTTACCTCAAACTTTGACTTTGACAGAAAAATTCAGTATACGTATTTAAACGAAGCATGGCAAATTGGAGACCTCAAAGTTGAAGCAAGGCTAAAATTTGGCAAACTCTCAAATTTTGCTTGCTTTGCTTGCTTTGACAATTTGATGTTGATGACTTTGCTTTAATTAAAGAATAAAAAGTTGTAGGAAATAATAATTAATTCATTTTTTCTCTATTAAATTAATAAATTAACCAAAAAATTCTGAATGCAAATAAATAAATAACGAAAACAGATGTATAAAAGAAAAGCGTCAAGGCGTTCATTGTAGCATACCTCTGAAGTTGGACGCAAAGTTTTGAGGTAGCAAATGTCAGGCGAGGTTAACAAAGCTTTATGTATTCGACCCTTTACTTATTTTATAAGCGGGTTGTCCACAACTTTTATAAAATGGCCCAATGAGGAAGAAAAACGCGAAACTTCAGATTACATTAAAAATAAAACTGGATTGGATGGGGTCATAGGTTAGTGAAGTGCTTTATTTAGTTATTATTTAAAAAATGTACAATGATTTTTGCGTTTCACCAGGTGCAATAGACGGAACGCACATAAAAGTAGATATGCCGAAAGAAATCCGAAATTATTATATTGATAGAAGAAGCATCGTGAGCATTCAAATGCAAGGAATATGCAACGAAAAAAAGAAGTTTATAGACATGTTTGTAGGATTTCCTGGATCAGCGCATGATAACCGCGTGTTTGAAAATTCAGATATCTACCCAAATCTTGCTGCTTCTTGTGGACAGTACTTTATTTTAGGCGATTCTGCCTATGCCTGTTCAAACTATGTAGTTACCCCGTACAGGGATAATGGACATCTGTCAGGTAATCAAAAGTACTTCAACCGAAAACACAGCTCAGGTAGAGTGATGATCGAGCATACATTTGGATTGCTCAAGCAACGGTTTAGGCAGTTATATTATTGCAAATTGCGAGGCATTGAAAAACTCTGCCATTTTGTAAGAGCGTGCGTTGTCCTTCACAATTTCTGTGACGACAGTTTGGAAATCCTCGATGCCGAGCCTGCCATAAATAGTGACGTTGACCAGGGAACAATTCCAATCGCACAAGATGGGGCCCTACGTAATAGAACTCTGTGGAGAATTGAGTGCGCAAGGCCATATTTAGAGGGAGGGTTAGGGGTTTCGGAAAAAAAGTTAAACAAAAAATTAAATAAAAGTAACAAAATTAAAAAATCCGTTGAATCTTTGAATTTCTATTATTTTTCCTAACTTTTCGTTAATCTTTTATTATTTTTGTTAATTTTTCGTTAATTTTTTATTATTTTTGTTAATTTTTCGTTAATTTTTTATTATTTTTGCTAATTTTTCGTTAAGTTTTTATTATTTTTGTTAATTTTTCGTTAATTTTTTATTATTTTTGCTAATTTTTCGTTAATTTTTTATTATTTTTGTTAATTTTTCGTTAATTTTTTATTATTTTTGCTAATTTTTCGTTAATTTTTTATTATTTTTGCTAATTTTTCATTAATTTTTTATTATTTTTGTTAATTTTTCGTTAATTTTTTATTATTTTTGTTAATTTTTCGTTAATTTTTTATAATTTTTGCTAATTTTTCGTTAATTTTTTATATTTTTTTGTTAATTTTTGGTTATTTTTTTATTATTTTTGCTAATTTTTCGTTAATTTTTTATTATTTTTGTTAATTTTTCGTTAATTTTTTATTATTTTTGCTAATTTTTCGTTAAGTTTTTATTAGTTTTGTTAATTTTTTATTATTTTTGTTAATTTTTCGTTAGTTTTTTATTATTTTTGCTAATTTTTCGTAAATTTTTTATTATTTTTGTTAATTTTTTATTATTTTTGCTAATTTTTCTTTAATTTTTTATTATTTTTGTTAATTTATCGTTAATTTTTTATTATTTATGCTAATTTTTCGTTAAGTTTTTATTATTTAAAAAATAACAAAAAATTAACGAAAAATTAACAAAAATAATAAAAAAATAACGAAAAATTAACAAAAATAATAAAAAATTAACGAATAATTAACAAAAATAATAAAAAATTAACGAAAAATTAACAAAAATAATAAAAACTTAACGAAAAATTAGCAAAAATAATAAAAAAATAACAAAAATAATAAAAAATTAACGAAAAATTAGCAAAAATAATAAAAAATTAACGAAAAATTAACAAAAATAATAAAAAATTAACGAAAGATTAGCAAAAATAATAAAAAAATAACGAAAAATAAACAAAAATAATAAAAAATTAACGAAAAATTAGCAAAAATAATAAAAAATTAACGAAAAATTAACAAAAATAATAAAAAACAAGTAAGGAAGTCTAAGTTCGGGTGAAACCGAACATTACATACCCAGCTGTGCACATAAAATGCTGTTATTCTTTGTTTTGTATAGTTAATGGTGTTAAAATTAATAAAAATTGCTTGACTCATAAGTGGGCGGTGCCACGCCCACTTTCCAAAATTTTTAAAAAATTATGTAAAGAATATGAAAGTTGATGTATGTACCAAATTATATTATTATAGCGAAATCAGTTAATTAGATATGGACTTTTCAATATTTCCACCTCCTTTCAATATAACTTTTATGAAAAAGTAGGCGTGGTCGCGAAGCGATTTCGTTTATTTTCTATAGCTGAATTTACCACAACAATAGTATGTCCTCTACGAAATTTCGTTATACTAGCATAAACTGTTCTGAAGTTATTAAGAGTCAAAATTTTAAAATTTCTTCAAATATACGTGGGCGGTACCACGCCCCCTTTTCAAAATTTTTTATAAAATCGGCCTTAGAACATCTAAATCAATACATATTGCAAATTTTATCATTGTAGCTGCTTCTAATATTGAATTAACCCATTTTATACGTTTTTCGAAATGTTCGATATCGAAAAAGGGGCGTGGTTATGGTCCGATTTTACCCATTTTCAATAGCAATCTATTCTGAACCCAAATAAGTACACGTGCCAAATTTGGTGAAGATATCTCATTATTTGCTCAAGTTATCGTGTTAACGGACAGACGGACGGACGGACAGACGGACGGACATGGCTCAATCAAATTTTTTTTCGATTCTGATCATATTGATATATGGAAGTCTATATCTATCTCGATTCCTTTATACCTGTACAACCAACCGTTATCCTAACAAAGTTATAATACCCTGTGTACAAGTACAGCTGGGTATAATTAACGAAAAATTAACAAAAATAATAAAAACTTAACGAAAAATTAGCAAAAATAATAAAAAAATAACAAAAATAATAAAAAATTAACGAAAAATTAACAAAAATAATAAAAAATTAACGAAAGATTAGCAAAAATAATAAAAAATTAACGAAAAATTAACAAAAATAATAAAAAATTAACGAAAAATTAGCAAAAATAATAAAAAATTAGCGAAAAATTAACAAAAATAATAAAATATTAACGAAAAATTTACAAAAATAATAAAAAAATAACGAAAAATTAGCAAAAATAATAAAATATTAAAATATTAAGTAAGGAAAAATTAGCAAAATAATAAAAAAATAACAAAAATAATAAAAAAACAAGTAAGGAAAGCTGTCTTCGGCTGTGCCGAAGGCTACATATATACCTTTTATGAATAAGCGTCACGATTTTCACTGTTCGATCCCCAGTACAGCCTGTTTCAATTTAACTATATTTACTATACACATTACACATCTTTGTTATAATTTAAAAAAACTTACAAAATAATAGGATCCGAGTTATCGGAATAATCGATTGTATGGAGGCTATATTTTATACGTGTTCAATTGTACTGACTTACACTATACACATTACATATGTAGAAAGTACTAAAGGTGCAATATTTTACGTTCCTAACTTTTTAAATGCGGAAGTATTGGCCAAAAAACCTTATATCGGAACAACCGGTTGTATGGGGCTATATGTTATATTTACCCGATCTTCTTGATTTTCCTCTACGCACTACATAAATTGAAAGTACTCAAGTTGCAGAAGTTTTGGCCAAAAAACCTTATATCTGAACAATCGGTTGTATAGGGGCTATATGCTACATTTGCCCGATCTTGTTGATTTTCACTATATACACTACATAAATAGAAAGTACTCGAGTTGCAAAACTTTACGTTCCTAACTTTTTAATTGCAGAAGTTTTGGTCAAAAAACCTTATATCTGAACAATCGGTTGTATGGGGGCTATATGTTACATTTGCCCGATCTTTGTGATTTTCACTATATACACTACATAAATAGAAAGTACTCGAGATGCAAAATTTTACGTTCCTAACTTTTTAATTGCAGAAGTTTTGGCCAAAAAACCTTATATCTGAACAATCGGTTGTATGGGGGCTATATGATACATTTGCCCGATCTTGTTGATTTTCACTATACATATATACTACGTAAATAGAAAGTACTCGAGTTGCAAAATTTACGTTCCTAACTTTTTAATTGCAGAAGTTTTGGCCAAAAAACCTTATATCTGAACAATCGGTTGTATGGGGGCTATATGTTACATTTGCCCGATCTTGTTGATTTTCACTATACATATATACTACGTAAATAGAAAGTACTCGAGTTGCAAAATTGTACGTTCCTAACTTTTTAATTGCAGAAGTTTTGGCCAAAAATTCTTATAGCTAAACAATCGGTTGTATGGGGGCCATATGTTACATTTTCCCGATCTCGTTGATTTTCACTATATACACTACATAAATAGAAAGTACTCGAGTTGCAAAATTTTACGTTCCTAACTTTTTAATTGCGGAAGTTTTGGCCCAAAAACCTTATATCTGAACAATCGGTTGTATGGGGGCTATATGTTATACTGGTCCGATCTTGTCACTTCCGACAAATGATTCCTATATTACAAAATGGTGCCCACATACAAAATTTCAGCCAGATATCTAAAAAATTGAGGGACTAGTTTGCGTTCAAACAGACAGACGGACATAGCTAAATCAACTCAGCTTATCATCCTGATCATTTCGGTATACTTATTGATGGGTCCATCTCTTCTTCTTCTCATACTTACAAACATCGGACCAAAGTTATAATACCATTTCATGTTCATGAAAGGTATAAAAATACTTGTAAGACTAACTCAAGTCGTCAAAGCTGGATACATAAATTTAGCTGTAAAGTTAGTAAAACGCAAAATCTCAAACTAAACTAAGTTCGACTAAAACATGTATTGTTAAACCGACCACAAAGTAATTTACAGTTAAAGTAATTTGACAAAAGTAAAAGGAATTAAAACCAGAGCGCCCAGCGGAACTGTACCGCATGCTTCACGGGGAAATATGGTTCAGTGAGCAACACCTATGGCCCCTGTTTCAGCCCCAAAAATCAAATGCCAATCAGAGACAAAAAGAGGCCATAGGAATTATTAGAGTGCATTTTGCAAATTTTATCACTTAGATTTAAATTTTTTTCATTGCAAATCGCTAGCTTTGTGAATTAAGGTAACGAAATGAACATACATTGTTATAGCTTTTCAATACAGTGTTAATCGGATACCACACTACTGTAAATTTTATATTCAAAACCACTAACATGAATTGAATAAAATATGTGCAGGGGCGTATTCTTAAGTCCCGTTTACATTCAATTTCATGTTGATTCTGAAAATTGACTCGTGTCAACGGTTGGTAGCCAGTCGACTTTTGATCAACTCAACTTTTGAGTTTGTTTGCTAACTGACATTTATAAATTTTTGTCAGATTTTGTTTGACAAATTTTTCTAATAAATTAAATAAATATAAATGAAATTGTTTCTTTTTTTGGCGTTGGGTCCGCCTAGGCGATTTTTTCGCGCAGTCAACACCAACACCCACAAAAAACGTGTGTGTTCTAAAATAAGTCGTTCGGGGTCAAAAGTCCAGAGAATTTTCAGATCTACAACTTTGTCTCAGGACATTTTTCTAAACAAGGTGAACCTAAGCTCAGCTCTGCCGTAATTTTGGTGTTTTCCACAAATATACGCTTTATTATCATCAAATTACAAATGCCTCAAATTGTTTTCTTTTTTTGTACATAGTTTTGTTTTTTAAATTGCTAAAAATATATCAGAAATAAATAAAATGAATCCAGCAAACGCGGCCCAAAAGCAAGTGTTTAGTTTGACAACTAAAATGACTGTTCGCGTTCTTATATGTTACCATAAAACGTAAGAAACGTACTCATATTCACCCACAGTCACTGACTGTCATGAAGTGATTTATAAACTACGAATTGGGTTTCACTTGGGTGAATGTGACTCTTCGCGTCGCGATTCGTTTTATAAAATCAGACTCCCCCCCCTTTTTGTCACATTTTGGAATTCTGAAAGAGGAGCTAAACCTCCATCGCCTCCATGTTGTATTTTTAAAATATGTCCCCACTGACCCTCATGAAATGCAATTAAAAGTGCATTTCTTTGTTACTCATACGCCATGTGGTGTAAAAATCATTTAAAAATAAGAAGAAGAAACTTTTCGAGTATGCCGTTTTTTAGAACAGTTAATTTTAGTCTAACAAAGTGAAATTTTTGAGTATCCTGGAGCTACCGTTGATTTTTGAAGGGTTCAATTCGGGTCTAACCCTCTACAAAAGTTGTGTGATTGGAACGAAAATTAAATAAAAATTTAGAGGGTATGGGATATACGGTAACGTTTACATTCGTGATACCGCCCATTCCAAAGTAAAGAGATATAAATCAAAATTTTTATTTTAAGGGATTTTGTGATTAACATAAATAACCAACTGATGAGATAGTTCTATAGCCACAATCAATTAAAAGGTTGGAAGTTCGATCAGTGAATGGATTTCTTTATTGACTTAACTTTCTTTTATACAAAATTCTTACACTAATACTTACAAACTATTTACTGACTAAAACGTATATTTACATACGTGTATATTACTACTACATACTAACTAGAATGCATAATTCTAAAATATGCTACGTCAACATATGGTTGCAATAAATGTGTCGGTATGAAAGTCGTATTGGCCAACTGGCGAACTGGCGTTGTGACTCAGTTAGGCATTGCGACTGTCTTTGGCGGTGTCTTTGACCATCCGCACAAGTGTAACAAGACTCTCGCTATATGCGGCATGTGCTGTCTTTGCATAAACTCCCGTTGAGTTCATTGTAACTAATTTGGGTAAAGGGTTGTTGTTTACACTCTTATTTGTTTATGCATTTTTGTGCACATGACAATTAAACGAAAAAGGGCGGTGTGTTTATGTAATACTACACCTTCCCCCTTAAAAAAAAATAGATATATATATTTGTAATCAACTATATATGTATATTTTTCTGAGTTAATGAACCGTTTGACGTTTTGTTTGGATTGACAAAATTTTAATTGTTTAGTGTCTTGTCACCATTGTTTTGTGTTTGTTTGTATACGGCTTGTGCCGTATATCGGATTGAGTAAATTTGAATGCCTGTGTAAAAAAAATGCCTTTTTTTTTTGTATTACGAATTTATTATGGATAAAGTGCTATGCTTATTTTTAAAGGTTTTTTAAATTGGTTTAAGCCTATTCTTATGAATTACGATTTCCTTTTTGTTTTTATTGCTATCTCCTATGCTATATGGAATTAATGTATAGTTGTTATTTTTATCAATTGCTTTAACTTTATAGTGTCCTGTATATCTATTCTCTAACTTATGAGAGGCCTCTTCTCTAACTAATACTAAGTCTCCTATTTTAATTTCCTTACTATAGCTATTTTTATCATAATTTAATTTTTGTTTTTCTTTAGACTCTTGGACTAATTTCCTAGCTCTCTGTTGTGCTGTTTGAAGCCTATACTTTACTTCTTTGTCATAGGCTTCGTGGTTGTATAAGGGGCTGATTTTATTTTCTTTTAAAAATTCATAATTCGGTGGGTTTTTCCCAAATATTAATTCAAATGGACAGTATTTATGTGTGGTCGATGGCGTCGTATTGTAACAATACGTGAAATACCTGAGGTATTCATCCCAATCGTCTTTGTCACTGGATATGTATGAACGTATATATTCATTGAATGTCCGGTGACTGCGTTCCACAGTACCCAGAGATTGATGATGGTACGGTGTTGACGTTTTATGCTTAATTTTCAATAGTTGACACAATTCTTTGAATAAGTTGTTTTTGTATTCTGTGCCCATGTCTGTCATTATTGTATTCATGCGTCCATAAATCAAAATGACGTTTTCGAACACGGCTTTAGCGACTGTTGCTGCGTCTTTGCTTGGAACTGGGATCGCTACCAAGTATTTGGTTAGATCGCATATAATGGTAACTGCATATTCGTTTCCATTTATCGATTTCGGTAATGGTCCGACTGTATCGTTTTGAACACTATCCAATGCCTTCGGAGGCGTCTCCGTTATTGTCATTGGTTCTTTTATATGTTTATTGGTTTTATTTTTCTTGCAGTGGATGCAGTTCTTTACATATTTTCGTATGTCATTTTTCATATTCAGTCAGCTATATTTCTGCTTGATTTTATCTGTCATGCGATTTATTCCTGGGTGGCCACCACTAATAGGATCGTCATGATATTTGTGCAGAATTTCTTTAATTTTCCCGGCATTTGTCACACATATAACCTCTGGGGTTAAAGCGATTGTTAACTTCTTGAGAACTTTATGTCCCATTTCCATAAATTTGCCTACTGCAGTATAATTCTTTTTAAACAATTTGTCCCCTAAGGACAACTGTACTTGTACAAGTCCTAAATTGCCGGCTTCTCGTTCGAGCCTGGTAAAGAATTGTCCTAAGTCAATCTTATCCTCAACAATTAGGTTGCTTGTATCAAAATTGCTACAAATTTTCTTTCCTTTTTGGAAATATAATTTCGGAGGATTGAAAACGAGCTCGACATGTCTTTTTACTTCAAATTTATTAAGCGCTTCGTAAATTTTGGGGTTCTCTTTGTGACTTTCTTTAATTTCAGTTTTATTACTGGTCTTTTTAGCTGCTGATCTTGTTGTTATTTTTAATATTTTACTTGCTTCCACTGACATGTCTTTTAAATTTGTAATAGTTATGCGGGATAATGCATCCGCGATGTGATTTTCTTGACCAGCTATATACTCCACCTCAAAATCGTACTCTTCTAAATCTAATCTTACCCGTGTCAGCTTAGATGAAGGACTTTTCATTGAAAATAGGTATGTTAATGGGCGATGGTCGGTTTTTACTAAGAATTTTCTACCATATACGTATGGTCTGAAGAAGGTTATGGCCCAATGAATTGCGGCCAATTCTTTTTCTATTGTTGCTTTATTTACTTCACCTTTTGTGAATGATCTGGATGCGTAGGCAATTGGTAACTGTTTGCCATCATGTTCTTGGCTAAGGACTGCACCGCAAGCGTACCCACTAGCGTCTGTTGTTATGCAGAATTCTTTATTGAAATCTGGGTATTGCAAAAGTTTTGGACTAATTAATGCTTCCTTTAAATAGTCAAAAGCTTTTTGACATTCTTCTGTCCATTCGAAGGAAACATTCTTTTTGCAAAGCCTAGTTAGTTTTCTTGAGTGTTCCGCGAAATTCGGTACAAATCTTCTGTAGTAATTGCAGAAAGCTACGAATCTCTTAATTTCATCCGCAGTTTTTGGCGCTGGGTAATTTTGAACTGTTTCAAATTTGCTTGGGTCGGGTAATATTCCCTTGTTTGTACATTTATGTCCTAGGTAAGTTACTTCTTGGCTGAAAAATAGGCATTTATCTGGATGTAATTTTAAGTTGTATTTTCTGCATGTAGAGAACACGTCTCTTAAATTTTTCAGCATATGGTTTTCTGAACAACCTAACACAACTAAATCATCCATGTAGAGAAATGCTTGAGATGGTTTAAGGCCAGCGAATGCTAATGTCATCATTCGTTGGAATGAATTTGGGGCTATTTTTAATCCATATGGTAATCTTTTGAATCTATATGTGCCATTTTCGGCAGTGAATGAAGTAATGTCCCTAGAGTCTGGGTGTAATTCTATTTGATGAAAACCTGACATAAGGTCTAGGCATGAAAAATATTTTGCTCTTCCAAGTTGATCTAGGATGTCATCAATTCTTGGAAGTGGAAATTTATCTGCTGCTAATTTTTTATTTACTTGTCTGTAGTCAACAACCAATCTCCATCTTTTTTCTGTGTTTCCCGGAAGTGATTTTTTAGGAACTAATAAAATTGGACTATTATATTCCGAAATTGAAGGTTCTATTATATCATCTTCGATTAGCTTATTTACTTGTTTGGTTATTTCTCCTTTTTGTGTTTGGGGTAACCTATAATTTTTAATGTAGACGGAGGTGTCATCCTTCATATATAATTTTTGTTTATAAAAATTATTAGAAGTGATTGGTTCTGTTTCTAGTGCAAATATATCTATGAATTCTGTGCAAAGTGGTGTTAATTGAGCTTTAGCAAAATTTGGAAAGTTTTTGGTTAATCTTTTTAATTTTTCTGTATTTGTGCTACTTTTACTGTGTGTGGTTGAATTAATTAGTGTATAATCATCTAAATTTTCAGAATTAATTTTATAATTTTGAATAGTTGTGTTGTTATGTGTTGTGTTAATAATTCTAACGAAAGTTTGTTCGTTATTTGTAATGGTATTTGCGATATAAATGCCTTCGGATAATTGTTGGTGTGGTATGAAAATATTTTTGTTATTTGTATTTATTTTAATTTGTCTAATAACTTCCGATCTAGCTGGTATTGTGATTGTGTTGACCGACAGACAGTTTGTTAGATTCATTGTTATTGTTTGAGGGAAATCAAAGGGTCTTAGGATTAGTTTATCTTCTGTTTTTCCATAATCTACAATACAATTGTATTTCTTTATGAAGTCTAGGCCTATTATTCCATCACATGGAATTGGAAAGTTGTCTTCTACAACATGAAATTTTTGATAAATTAGAAGGTCATCGCCTTTTAAATCTGTTTTTATTGTGCCTAAAGTGCTAGTTATTCCCCGACCAATGCCTTTCAAATCTGTGATTTGTTTAGTATTTATTTTTTCTTTATTATTTATTTGCTGTTTTTTAATTACGGAGATGTCGGCTCCAGTATCAATTAAGAAATTTGAATATGAACTGTTTAATGAAGTCCTTGTAGATATATAGCTGTTAAAATTTAGATTAAGTACGCATATTTTTCTTTTTGTTAATTTTGAAGTGGAGTTTCCTGGTTTTCCGTTTCAGTTATGGCGCGCACATTACGGTTCTGGGTGTAGGATCTATTGCCGTTTTGGGCTTGTGATCCTCTCCGGTTATTATTGTCGTTGTACGACCTCGAGTTATTGTTATATCTCAGCTGTGGTCTGAATCTCCGATTTTGGTAATTTCCATAGTTGTTACTACGGTAACCTCCACGGAAACCATTCTTGTACTGACCTTGCTGTCGTACATTTAAAATCGTGTTTGAGCTGCCAGTGATTTCGGTACAACTGTTAGTGAATTTCGAGATTGCATCGTTCATTGTTGAGAACGTTCCTGCTTGCATGATCATCTTGACGTTGTCATTAGAGCAGTTTTTGCACATGGCCTTAACTGCTGCCTGTGTTGAATATCTCGTGGCTAAGTCTGGGTTTAATCCATCAGAGATATATGCTCCTTCTAATGATCGCGTAATTTTTTCTATTTCCGCTGTGTATTGGTTAGCAGTTTTGCTACGCTGTTGGATGTTCAGTAGTTTAGCGGTCAACACTTCCACTGATTCACCCTTTATTGCGGTTTTTAATTTGTTTTTTATTTGTTCGATCGTGGTTTCATTACTAATAAAATTCCTTGCTGTACCCTTCAGCTTTGTTTTTATCATGGTAATGGCCAATGCCTCGTGTGTATCCTTGATTTGCTCAAGTATATCGAGTGCATCTATGAAACTATGTAGATTTTCTGGTTTACCATCAAACTCTGGTAATACTGACGAAGCAGTTTTAATAAATTCTACTACGGTTTGTGGCATTGTGACGGTTATTATCGGCAATTCTGTTTTAAATTCTTCCACCGATGTTTCTTTACTTAATGAAGGTGAGGGGGTTCGGCTAGGAGCGCGTTCAGATAGAAGTATTGAAAAATCTATTTCAATTTCCTCTTCTGTTGTATTTGGTACTTCAAATTCGATATTGTGTTTGGCTAGAGCAGATACTAGTTTGTCTCGGACTGCTGAGAAAAATTGGTAAGCTTCTGTTTGGTGGTCTACGGTAAGTATGCGCTTTCCCGCATTGATCACCTGTCTAATGTTATTAAGGGCTTCCAAAATTGTATTTAGATGTTTAACTATAGTTTCTCTTGTTATGGGGATACTTTTATTAATACATTTATATGATTTGCTAGCTTTAGTTTTTTCCTCCAATAATGTGTCATGGATTTCTTTCCATTTAGATGCGTTGCTGGACATTATTTAATTGTCTCAATTTGTTCTTTATATAATTTTTTATTAGAATTATTATTGTGGCAATTAAAAATGAACTTACGCATATAAAAATTACCAACCATTTATCAGAGATTTCTTCTTTATCTTCTATAATTGGGTGTGTTTCAAATTTGGCAATTTTATTTTCGTTAGTTTTATCTTCAGAGGTTTCTTTCCCTACCTCATATCCTGCTATAGCTACTAAAATACCGTTCAAAGCGATTTTCCACCATGCCATTTTAAAATTTAATAGTAAAATTTTTCGAATTCAAATTTTTATTTATTCATAAATTTGTCTTTTAAATTACAATTTTTAATTAAAATTTATTTTCAGGATGTACTTTACTTATCCATCTATTTACTTCTTCTACTATTGTGGAAGGATATAATAAATCTTCCATTGTAGGTTCTCTACCCATTCCTATAAATATCCAAAATTTCCTTAAGCAATTTAAATTATGTCTGTTACTTCCCTTATCTCGTGATCTTGATTTATGAGCAATGTCTGCGTTTTCACGCTCTAAGTTATCCACAATTCTGTTTATTGCGTCGTAATCAAGATCATCGGGCAATGCACTATCCATAAGAAGAAAATTTATTTAAAATAATTAAATTTGAAAAAGCATTTGAATTTACTCAATTTTTTTTTTTATTATTATTGATGTCTTAACAATTCTATTTTTTCTTGAATTTTTAATCTTTCATCAGAGTTAGTGGCAAAGTTAAATTTTTGATGCAATTTAGCTAACTCTATTCTTCTTTTTACTTTTCTGCCTGCCCTTTTTCGTTTATGTACAATGTTTGGGACAGGGGTTTTAGGAATTTTTTCCGTTTTATTTATTTTATTCCTTTTCCGATACTCTTCAATAGTAATCGGTTTAGGGCCAATTTTTTCGGATTTGCGACTCTCGAGGATCTGATTTGAACCTTTAATAAATGTGTCTATACACTTTTGAAAAAGTTTATCAATTTCTTCTTGAAATATTTTATCAGACTCCTCTTGAGTCGAAATCTTTTGCATTATATTTCGTAAAAATTCGGTTATATAAACAAAATTTTCAATATTTAATTTTTAAACTTTTACCCCTAAGCAAATTACTGCTATTTGGATGGCGACCATAAGGCGTGCCGAAGTTTTCTAAAAAACTTATTTATTTAATTACATATATATATATACTTAAAGCTATGCCGCCATCATTTTGCTGCCAGTCCTTAATATTCCACCCTTTTTATGTACGCACACGACTGCCACGAACCTGACTCAATTCCATCTGTTATGTCTTCACCACGTTTATCTTCAGTGCCTTTACCATACCATGTTACCTCAATACATTCAGTGCGTTTCGAGCCAAATACCACCACGTTTTTCTTCAGTGCATTTACCATACCACGTTACTTCAATACATTCAGTGCGTTTCGAGCCAAATACCACCACGTTTTTCTTCAGCTATTGTCAAATGTACGTCAATTGCTACCATTGCTAGCGCCACGCCAAAACAATCCAATTTATTGCCAAACAAATAACTTGTACAAATTTTGTGAGTTTGCTCGATCCTTATAACGACCGCGAATATCTGAAACTTTTTGATGATTTCGCGTGTTGCTTTATAACATTTTTTTTTTTATTTTACTTGGCTGGCGGTTTCGCCTTTTAAAGCCAAAGTGTATATTATTTTAGAGGCCTGGCAGGATCGCCATATAGCCACAATCAATTAAAAGGTTGGAAGTTCGATCAGTGAATGGATTTCTTTATTGACTTAACTTTCTTTTATACAAAATTCTTACACTAATACTTACAAACTATTTACAGACTAAAACGTATATTTACATACGTGTATATTACTACTACATACTAACTAGAATGCATAATTCTAAAATATGCTACGTCAACATATGGTTGCAATAAATGTGTCGGTATGACAGTCGTATTGGCCAACTGGCGAACTGGCGTTGTGACTCAGTTAGGCATTGCGACTGTCTTTGGCGGTGTCTTTGACCATCCGCACAAGTGTAACAAGACTCTCGCTATATGCGGCATGTGCTGTCTTTGCATAAACTCCCGTTGAGTTCATTGTAACTAATTTGGGTAAAGTGTTGTTGTTTACACTCTTATTTGTTTATGCATTTTTGTGCACATGACAATTAAACGAAAAAGGGCGGTGTGTTTATGTAATACTACAGTTCTCTGAATTGCAAAATGATCAAAAGTACGAAAATTGCGTCAATGGTTGCCTTTGAATTTAATCTATGAAATATAAAAGTGAGAACTTTTTCCCCAAAAATTTAAAATATTAAAAATACCTCTGTTTACCAATGGAACGAGCGATACCTTGAATTTGACATTTCCCATACCAACAAATGTAGGTATATCTTTGTTTTAAAAGATAAAAGGCTAGTTTTGAGAAACTGTGAATAAAATATGTCCTAGAAATTGATAAAAAAGTTTAAACCCTCCCCCCCTTCCCGAAATGCCAGGTCTGCCACTGATCTATACATATTTAATTTATGAAGTTCGTTGTTTAAGTCTTCCGTTTTGTGTTTGTTTTATATGTAAAAATCACTCCAAAAACAGAATGTAAAGTTAACCATAGCAACAATGGCTTGTTCGAAAACACAAATATCAGTGCCTGTAGTTCTTAAATGTAATGAAAAGCTTTTCGTTTTTATGTAAATTTAAAAACTGATTACTAAATAAATGTATTACAAGTTGCATATAAATATGCTAAATTTTGACGTACCTGAGACTTTTGCAAAACACGATGATGTTCCCGTATCTTCTTCACTTTTCCCGATTTCTTCGAAGATTTCTAAATACTTTTTCGGAATTGCCATAAAATTTTTACAACATCCATCCATGACTTCCAGAGGGGTTGGGGTCAAAATTCTGCTTTTTTGGAAATTCTCCATTCATAATTGCGGAAGCCGAAACACCGGAAATCAAAATTATGGAAGTCAATAATCTGGAATCCAAAATTCTGGATAACGAAATTCTAAATTGCAAAATTCTGGAAAGCAAAATTCTGAAATTCAAAATTCTGTAATTAATGATTAAAAATGCGTGTTGATAACAAAAAAGTCCGCACTTTTTTGTTGTCAACACGCATTTTTAATCATTAATTACAGAATTTTGCCTTTAACATTTAACTGGACTTGTTCTGAAGGAATTAAAAACAAATGTACCGTGCGTACACATTTTCATGGCTGTGAAATGTTATACGTAAAAAAAAAAAAATTTAAATTCTCATGATCCATGTGCGCATAAAAAATCGGTTGCAGAAACAAATAATCTGGTTAAAAATATGGTTCGCTCGAGCTATCTGCAGCCTAGCCAAATAATTCAGCGTTCGGTATCTATGACAGAAAATCATATTGGACATTATCTGCCATCAAGAAATGCCCTTCAGTTAAAAATTAGAAGAAAACGGAACAGTTTAAAATATTTTAAAGAGCCAACTTGTACTCTCAGGGAAAAACACCGTTCTAAAATGCAGCACCACAGGTCTCAATTTTAGATTTTCCCGTTCTTGATTTTTTGCCTTAAAAAAAGAACACTTGGTCTTGAAAATATACCACCCTGTCTCAAAATAACAACCAGGTTCTTGAAATGCGAACGAAGTTATCGAAAATAGAACGGCCGGTGTTATCATCAGAACACATAACAAGAACGTTACAATATCGTTGCATACTTCTAGGCATTTAGTCTGTAAACAACTTTAACAGAACAAATCCAACAGCGAAGATACATACTGTCATTGCTGTCATAGAACAAAGTTGCAATTAGACGCCGCGTACGCATTTCGCAGTTAAAGCAGTGTGAGCTCGAGTCCCGGTCGAGGCAAACCACAAAACAACGGGAGAAATAATTTTCATTCAGAAAAACTCTGAAAAATTATTTTTTTTTTTAATTTTTTTTTACTTTGACCCAAAATGTTCCTAAAATAAGCCCAATACGTTCTCAGAATAAGTTACAAATGTTCATAAATCAAGTCCAATCTGTTCATGGAACACAAAACATGTTCTTGAAAAATCCGTTCTCAAAATAAGACAATCGTTCACGAGTCAAATCAAAACGTTACTGACAGACTTTCGTGCACAAATGTTCTCAGTTTTGGACTTGTTTCGTTCGTTTTAGAACGCTTTTTTCTTTGAGTCTATTGAAAAAATAGACATTCCTTTATTATCACTTTATGTTTTGGAAGGTCAACTATTTAATACCACGCTTTTATTAGGTTCACTTGTATGTTTGTTTGTTTGCTTGTTTGCTTGTATGTATGTGACTCTCGTTCGGTCTAAGCCCCAGTGTCCCAAAACCCGTAAAATGTCCCTTCAATATGGGTATCAAACGAAAGGGGAAGGCTCCAGGTTTCATTTGGACTTCGATATATTTCGATAAATTTATCGAAAAAATTCCTTATATTTCCATAAATTTATAGATAACTAAGTTATCGGTCAAAATGTGATTGCCCAAAAACCTTAAAATTTCCCTACAATATGGGTATCAAACTAATACTAATGGCGGCGATATACCAACAGGTTATCATAACCTCTAACGAGATTTTTAGCCGAGCTTCTCTTTCCAACTTGTGGTGTGTTGCTTTAGAGTTTTTCCTACAAGTTGGCGGGACCTACAGTTTTTTGCCGACTCCGAACGGCACTTGCAACGCAAATGAATTTTTTGCAGAGAAGCTTCTCATGGCAGAAATACACCCGGAGAGTTTGCCAAACTACTGCCGAGGGGCGACCCCGTTTTAGAAAAATTATTTTACTAAATAAATTTTGATGTTACTTTTGCCGGGCATCGAACCGCCACGACTTGGTGTAGAAGGCCGATCACTTAACCGCTACACCACGGCGGCCGAAAGGGGGAAAACCTCAGGTTTCATTTGGACCTCGATATATTTCGATAAACTTACCGATAACTGAGTTATCGGTCAAAATGTGAATGTCCAAAAACCTCAAAATTTCCCTACAATATGGGTATCAAACGAAAGGGGAAGACCCTTCTTTATTATCACTTTATGTTTTGGAAGGTCAACTATTTATTACCACGCTTTTATTAGGTTCACTTGTATGTTTGTTTGTTTGTTTGCTTGTAGGTATGTGACTCTCGTTCGGTCGAAGCCCCAGTGTCCCAAAAACCGTAAAATGTCCCTTCAATATGGGTATCAAACGAAAGGAGAAGGCCCCAGGTTTCATTTGGACTTCGATATATTTCGATAAATTTATCGATAACTGAGTTATCGGTCAATATATTATTGCCCAAAAACCTAAAAAATTCCTTATATTTCGATAAAAATGTGATTGCCCAAAAACCTTAAAATTTCCCTACAATATGGGAATCAAACGAAAAGGGGAAAACCTCAGGCTTCATTTGGACCTCGATATATTTCGATAAACTTATCGATAACTGAGTTATCGGTCAAAATGTGACTGTCCAAAAACCTCAAAATTTCCCTACAATATGGGTATCAAACGAAAGGGGAAGACCCCAGGTTTCATTTGGAACTCGATATATTTCGATAAATTTATCGATAACTGAGTTATCGTTCAAAATGTGACTGTCTAAAAACCTCAAAATTTCCCTACAATATGGGTATCAATTGAAAGGGGAAGGCCCCAGGTTTCATTTGGACTTCGATATATTTCGATAAATTTATCGATAACTGAGTTATCGGTCAATATATTATTGCCCAAAAACCTAAAAAATTCCTTACAATATGGGTATCAAACGAAAGGGGAAGGTCCCAGGTTTCATTTGGACATCGACATATTTCGATAAATTTATCGATAACTGAGTTATAGGTAAAAATGTGGTTGCCCGAAATCCTTAAAATTTCCCTACAATATGGGTATCAAACGAAAGGTAAAGGTCCCAGGTATCATTTGGACAGCGACATATTTCGATAAATTTATCGATAACTGAGTTATCTGTCAAAATGTGAATGGCCAAAATCCTTAATATTTCCCTACAATATGGGTACCAAACGAAAGGGGAAGGTCCCAGGTTTCATTTGGACATCGACATATTTCGATAAATTTATCGATAACTGAGTTATCGGTCAAAATGTGAATGCCCAAAAACCTTAATATTTTCCTACAATATGGGTACCAAACGAAAGGGGAAGGTCCCAGGTTTCATTTGGACTTCGACATATTTCGATAAATTTATCGATAACTTAGTTATCGGTTAAAATATGATTGCCCAAAAACCTTAAAATTTCCCTACAATATGGGTGTCAAACGAAAGGGGAAGGTCCCTGGTTTCATTTGGACATCGATATATTTTGATAAATTTATCGATAACTGAGTTATCGTCAAAATGTGAATCTTACTGATATGCCGACTGATCTCGAAAATTTGCCGACATTTTTTATAGGTATAATAATGGATTTAAAAAAAATAATAAATAAGTGAAATACACTTGTGAAAATTCGCAATATGTTACCGAATGAATTAAAAATTACAGTGTTTGTTCACTCTTGTGCGCAAATGGTCGAAAACTATTTTCAATTTACTGAAGGAACGTTCACACGATGCTGACGTGACAGGAGCAGTCAAAATATAACGAACCAGTTTATATGCTAAGGGAGTAACTCGTTTTAACTTGAATGCTACCATGGAAATATCTTGGAATGATTTACAACTTTGACATGAGTCAAAAAGAATTTGTAACTCACAAAGCAAACATTCGACTTCTTCCTTGAAAAATTCGGGTTCCAATTGTACAATAGAGTTTATCAAATCAATCGTAACATTATTTCTGTCTAGTGGAATTCTTAATATTTCCTGAATGGGTTTGAAAGTTGACAAACTCTCTTGTAACTTTTCTTGGATGCAACTTGTAAAAACTTGAAGAACAATTTTGAATTCTTTTCTATAAAATGTTTCAAAATCGAAAATTGTAGCAGATTCCGGATTTTCGTCAATTTTTTTGGCACTCGTCGCGTTCTGTGATGCTTTGAAAAGTCGTTTTCGGGGCTTATCTCCCACTTCCGAGCAAAGGAAACCGCGCTCGCAATCAAATCGTTTATATGAATATCATCGTTCATTTGCTAAAATGACTCTGATGTGCTTTGAATCAACAATAGAGCATCGATGATGTTAAGTTCTTCAGCTTCCAAATTTTCTGTCAAATTTTTAACTTCGAACATTATATTTTTGCAAAAAAATAAAGAGCTTATAAAACCGAAGTTTAAAATTTTGTTTAACAAGCCTGAAGCTTGTGTACGTGAATTGCTGTCAAAATTTTTGGAATCTTTCTTTATAGTTTCAAGAGCATGAATGATGCCTTCGAAAGAAATCCATACAGCTTTGACTGTTTCTGCCCGAGCAGTCCACCATGTTTTTGACAAATTCTTCAACTGCAATGAATTTTCAATATTACCTTAAGGAATCCAATTTCCGGGATTTCTAGCCTCTCGGGATTTTCGGGATTTGCAAGTTCAATCCCGGGATCCCGGGACTATCCCGAATTTTTTTTTTGCTAAAAATGGCACCCCATATCTATGTATTAAAGTAGACTAAATTATAGTAATTCATTTAAGTATGTCTGTATGTATTTATTAAGGCAGTCATTTTTATAAGGAACGAAAAGTAACATTAAATTTGTAACTCAAAGTTACTATTCAGGCACTTGAAACATAAGTTGTTTGTACTACTGGTAAACATAGCCAAATATACGTACATATGATTAACATGTATGATTAACAACGACTTACATATCGTCGGAAAAAGTACAAAACCGCACATCGCACTTCTGCCAAACCGCACATTCGACATTTCTGTCAAAAATGAGATTTGCCTAACAGAGCTTCTGGGTACCCGGATCCATTCATTAGTAACAAAGAAGTAGGGGTTTGAGCAAAAGAATGTCAAAAAACGACATTTGAATTTGACCCACCACATAGTGGCTCGTACAAAAGTTAATCAGTTTTCAGTGTCTCCTGTAAAATTTGTGCGGCTACGTATGTGCGGTTTTGCAGAATCGCGATGTGCGGTTTTGTACTTTTTCCGACGATATGTAAGAACAAAAAAAAATTTACATTAAATTTGTAAATAAAATATATGTATTCAGAAATTTGGTACAATTTTTTTGTACCACATGTACAAATAGCATGTTTGATACATTAATAACGACTTATGTATATAAATGACTAAAAATTCTTAAGCGATAGTGGCGAAAACTACGTACATAGTTATGATTTTTTTAATTAAATTTTTTTCTTTGGTCTCCCACAATTCAGGTATGCATAGTAATAATAAAAATTTCAATTATGACTCTAGTAAAACTTTTGGGATCTCTAGAGCCAACTTCAAAAAGATAAAGAAGCGAAACTTATCTCACTTCAATAGTACCATATACAGCCTACTTGAAAAGTTCGTACCAAAGCACATCCGTTTACATAATGATGAGCCAATGCAAGTCTGGTGCACTAAAGAACTCACATCTTTAAAAAATCGAAAGTCACGCTTCTTTAAACTATACAAAAAAACTGGTATACACCCTGATTATGTACAGTACTCTATTTTCACACTCCAATAACTCAATTCATGTTCCTCATTTAAACCCGGAAGATGTTTTATTACACCTAAAGGCCTTAAAGGAGTCTTTCAAATATGGCCCCGATTTAATCCTGACATGCTTTCTTAAAAAGTGTGCTGAATACATCTACCAGCCTTTAACTCAGTTGTTTAATCTGTCTTTACAGTGTGGGATTTTCCCAACTTCATGGAAATAATCTTTTCTTATACCTCTTTATAAAAGTGGGAGCAGGTTCTCAATAGAAAACTATCATGGAATAGCAAAGCTCTCCGCCATTCCCAAGTTATTCGAAGCCATCATTACCAATTATCTAGCATTTTCGATCCCAACACTAATTTCAAGTTCTCAACATGGATTTTGTAAAGGTAAATCAACCATAACTAATTTACTTGAATTCACCATCTACGTCTCGATTTGGTTTAGAAATAATTTAAGCACTGACGTTATATACACCGACTTTGGTAAAGGGTGAGAATTTGCCAAACCGGCCACTCAAATTTGACAAAAATTCGTTTTTAATAATAGTTAAATTTTTTGGTAGCATTCAACATTAAAAATACTTGACCAAAAGGATTTCGCGAAAAAAATTGTTTGTTGTTAATATTAACACTTAAAGTTTTTTTGCTTTTTTTTTTTTAAAAATTGCTGTGGACGATCTACTTGTCGGATTTTGTTGATTTTTTCAGCATTGAAAATGTTATTAAATGTAGATTATTAGTGATTTTTTTCAATCTAAAATTTTAAATTTTAATTATTTTTTTATTTAATTGTTTATAAAAAATAAAAAATAAAATGTGTTCTTCACCTAATTTTGCTTCGAAAAAAAACCACATATACTTTATTGATTTTTTATTAATATTCCGTTGCAAAAAAATGGCACTCAATTCGAAAGAAAGTTACACGCTTCGGAACACGACGTGCATATTTTCAAGCGCCCTTAGTGCGCTTTATGCTTAGATAACTGAGTTATCGGTCAATATATGATCGCCCAAAAACCTAAAAAATTCCTTACAATATGGGTATCAAACGAAAGGGGAAAACCTCAGGTTTCATTTGGACCTCGATATATTTCGATAAATTTATCGATAAATGAGTTATCGGTCAAAATGTGGTTGCACGAAAACCTTAAAATTTCCATACAATATGGGTATCAAACGAAAGGGGAAGGCCCCAGGTTTCATTTGGACTTCGATATATTTCGATAAATTTATCGATAACTGAGTTATCGGTCAAAATGTGGTTGCCCGAAACCCTTAAAATTTCCCTACAATATGGGTATCAAACGAAAGGGGAAGACCCCAGGTTTCATTTGGACTTCCATATATTTCGATAAATTTATCGATAACTGTGTTATCGGTCAAAATTTGGTTGCCCGAAAACCTTAAAATTTCCCTACAATATGGATATCAAACGAAAGGGGAAGGCCCCAGGTTTCATTTGGACTTCGATATATTTCGATAAATTTATCGATAACTGAATTATCGGTCAATATATTATTTCCCAAAAACCTAAAAAATTCCTTACAATATGGGTATCAAACGAAAGGGGAAGGTCCCAGGTTTCATTTGGACATCGACATATTTCGATAAATTTATTGATAACTGAGTTATCTGTCAAAATGTGAATGCCCAAAATCCGTAATATTTCCCTACAATATGGGTATCAAACGAAAGGGGAAGGTCCCAGGTTTCATTTGGACATCGACATATTTCGATAAATTTATCGATAACTGAGTTATAGGTAAAAATGTGGTTGCCCGAAATCCTTAAAATTTCCCTACAATATGGGTATCAAACGAAAGGTAAAGGTCTGCCGTCTGATTACTTTCTCAATTTTGACTTCTGAATTTTTACTTCGGAATTTTTACTTCTGAATTTTGATTTCTGAATTTTTACGTCTGAATTTTAACTTCTCAATTTTGACTTCTGAGTTTTGACTTCTGAATTTTGGCTTTCTGAAAAAAGGGTTCTGACTAATGTTTTCTGAAAAAATGTGTTTCTGAATTTTTGTTTTCTGTATTCTTGGGGGGAACCAAGGTAGGGACCTGAAGATTGGTATAGACCTATGTGATATCAAGGGCGTTCTCACGCATAAAAAAGGATGTTATCAGAAAAGGGGGCGTGGCACCTCCCATTCAAACTTAATTTTTCAAGCAGAATATCTGTGAAAGGGTTCAAGGTAGGGACCCTAAAATTAGTATAGACCAGGCCTAGGCACTTAGTGGGACAGCTGTCCGAAAATCTGAGAGCCAAATTCACATAGATTATTACGCTCTTTGCTTGGCCTCTCGAGCAATGACATTGTTGCTATGATCGCATTGACCAATCAATGGATGTCGTTGGTTATACTCGGTTTCGGTAGTTTCTAGTTAGCGACGGAGCAAACAGATGCGATGACCACTCTTTCGCTAATACCCCTTCACCTCCAATATTTCCGGGTCCTGGTATAGACTTATATGATATCAAAAGCATTCTCACACATAAAAAGGGGGGTTATCTAATACCAACTAAATTTTCAAGCAAAATATCTGTGAAAGGGTTCAAGGTAGGGACCTGAAAATTGGTATAGACCTATATGATATCAAAAGCATTGTCACACATAAAAAGGGGGGTTATCAGAAATAGGGGCGTGGCATCTCCGATACAAACTTAAATTTTCAAGCAGAATATCTGTGAAAGGGTCTGAGGTAGGGACCTGAAAATTGTTATAGACCTTTATGATATCAAAAGCATTCTCACACATAAAAAAGGGGGTTGTCAGAAAAGGGGGCGTGGTACCTCCCATACAAACAAAATTTTTCAAGCAGAATATCCGTGAAAGGGTTCAAGGTAGGGACCTGAAAGTGGTATAGACCTATATGATATCAAAAGCATTCTCACACATAACAAGTAAGGAAAGCTGTCTTCGGCTGTGCCGAAGGCTAAATACCTTTCATGAATAAGCGTCACGATTTTCACTGTTTGATCCCCAGTACAGCCTGTGTGAATTTAACTTTAGCTCATACCGAAATTATCGGAGCTATCGATTATATGGGGACGATGTGTTATATTGGTCCAATCTCATTGATTTTTAACATCGACATTCCACATTCTAAAATAGCAACATTTACGAAATTTCACGTTCCTACCGATATAATTACAGGAGTTATCTACCAAAATCCGTTTATCGGAACAATCGATTGTATGGGGGCTATGTGAAATATTTATCCCATTTCAATGATTTTCAACATCGATATTTTACATATAAAAAAAGCGATGCTTCCAAAATTTCGCGTTCCTATGTGTTTAATTACAGGACTTATAGCCCAAAATCCGCTTATCGGAATAATCGATTGTATGGGAGCTATGTGAAATATTTATGCCATCTCAATGATTTTCAACATCGATATTTCACATATAAAAATAGTGACACTTCCAAAATTTCACGTTCCTACCTATATAATTACAGGAGTTATCTACCAAAATCCGTTTATCGGAACAATCGATTGTATGGGGGCTATGTGAAATATTTATCCAATCTCGATGATTTTCAACATCGATATTTCACATATAAAAATAGCAATACGTCCAAAATTTCACGTTCCTACGTATTTAATTACAGGAGTTATAGCCCAAAATCCGTTTATCGGAATAATCGATTGTATGGGAGCTATGTGAAATATTTATGCCATCTCTATGAGTTTCAACATCGATATTTCACATATAAAAATAGCAATACTTACAAAATTTCACGTTCCTACGTGTTTAATTACAGGAGTTATAGCCCAAAATCCGTTTATCGGAATAATCGATTGTATGGGAGCTATGTGAAATATTTATCCCATCTCTATGATTTTCAGCATCGATATTTCACATATAAAAATAGCAATACCTCCAAAATTTCACGTTCCTACGTGTTTAATTACAGGAGTTATAACCCAAAATCCGTTTATCGGAACAATCGGTTGTATGGGAGCTATATGTTATATTGGTCCGATCTTGCTGGTTCCGACAAATGATTCCTATATTGGAAAATGGTGGCCGCATACCAAATTTCAGCCAAATATCTCAAAAACTGAGGGACTAGTTTGCGTTCAAACAGACAGACAGACAGACAGACAGACGGACAGACGGACAGACGGACAGACGGACAGACGGACATGGCTAAATCAACTCATCTCGTCATCCTGATCATTTCGGTATACTTATTGATGGGTCTATCTCTTCTTCTTCTCATATTTACAAACATCGGACCAAAGTTATAATACCATTTCATGTTCATGAAAGGTATAAAAAGGGGGGTTATCAGAAAAGGGGGCGTGGCACCTCCCATACAAACTAAATTTTTCAAGCATAATATCCGTGAAAGGGTTCAAGGTAGGGACCTGAAAATTGGTATAGACCTATATGATATCAAAAGCATTATCACACATAAAAAGGGGGGCTATCAGAAATAGGGGCGTGGCATCTCCCATACAAACTTAAATTTTCAAGCAGAATATCTGTGAAAAAGTTTGAGGTAGGGAACTGAAAATTGGTATAGACCTTTATATCAAAAGCATTCTCACAAATAAAAAAGGGGGTTATCAGAAAAGAGGGCGTGGCACCTCCCATACAAACTAAATTTTTCAAGCAGAATATCTGTGAATGGGTTCAGGGTAGGGACCTGGAAATTGGTATAGACCTGTACGATATCAAAAGCATTCTCACACATAAAAAGGGGGGTTATCAGAAAAGGGGGCGTGGCACCTCCCATACAAACTAAATTTTTCAAGCAGAATATCCGTGAAAGGGTTCAAGGTAGGGACCTGAAAATTGGTATAAGACCTATATGATATCAAAACCATTCTCACACATAAAAAGGGGGGTTATCAGAAAAGGGGGCGTGGCACCTCCCATACAAACTAAATTTTTCAAACAGAATATCTGTGAAAGGGTTCAAGGTAGGGACCTGAAAATTGATATAGACCTATATGATAGCAGAAGCATTCTCACACATAAAAAGGGGGGTTATCAGAAATAGGGGCGTAGCATTCTCACACATAAAAAGGGGGGTTATCAGAAAAGGAGCGTGGCACCTACCATACAAACTAAATTTTTCAAGCAGAATATCCGGGAAAGGGTTCAAGGTAGCGACCTGAAAATTGATATAGACCTATATGATATCAGAATCATTCTCACACATAAAAAGGGGGGTTATCAAAAATAGGGGCGTGGCACCTCCCATACAAACTAAATTTTTCAAGCAGAATATCTGTGAAAGGATTTAAGGTAAGGATCTGGAAATCGCTATAGAGCTATAGCCCATCAAAAATCGTTGGATTATGTGTTCCAATTTTTTGATATTGGAGTACTCCAATAGTAATCCTTTGTATACCTCCTCGGACCACCTTCAGCTTTTTGAAAGCCGATCATTGCTCCTGCCTTATCGACGAAAATCACGACACTATCGCTCTGACACTACCCTGCAGTAAAAAAATGTCAATTGCTAAAAAACATCAGCAATTGTAAGAAATAGTCACCCCTATTATGGTTGTCAATATCAATTGCCACTTCGTATCAATATCAACATCAAGTCGTATCAATATCAACGTCGCATGAATGCAGTTCTGGTATTTACTTCATCAATGTGTTGACGTTGAAGTGTTATCGATAATTTTATAGCAAAACTATGATCATTTATTTTGACAATTGTTTATTGGCTCTCAACAGCTGAATATTTCTTAAAAACTGTCGGTATTTGTTTCCTTTAGGGGTCAACTGCTAATAAATTAGCTAAAATTATGGGGAGCGAGTAGGGATACACCGCGTGGATATAAAACCAGAAAAGTTGTGTATCAGAAGGCTTTAGAATAAGTTGTTAGTTTACAATAATTAGAGTAAGTCACTAAAATAAATAAAATATTGTTATTAGAATAAGTCACAAAATAATGGCCGAACATGAATTAAATGATAAAACAAGAAAAAAACATCATTTCTATTTTTCTTTCACCCAGCGAAGCGGGTGAGGGTCCGTTAGTCATATTATATCAATGGAGTTTAGAGTTTTTATGCCAAGGCGTTAATAAATGCTTAAACACAATTTAACGCAAAATTTGGAAATATAATAGAATAAAACGAACCTAAATTTGTTATTTCCTAATTATATTTACTTTCGCCTATATAGTTATAAAGTTTCCATATCCCACACATAGGGAGCTAACTTAAAAATCTGAAATTTTGAAGCTATGCAACCACAACGCTCTTCAATTCAATATCCCCCGATCTGTATTTTCGATTAAATATAAAATTTACTTCTCACCAAGAAAATACATAACTATTAAAATTCACAACAGTAACTGTCATCCACCACCGCTCTGTCAAAATTTACGATATTCAACTAATTGACACACGGTTTTTATAATGAATCAAGATTTCATAATGAATTAACTATTTTCATTTTTATTTATTTTTACTGTAGTTTTATTAGTACCCTTCAAACGTTCATTTTAATAAAAAAAAAAAAACAACTTAAAACCGAGTCTTTATATACCGTTTCCTGTTATCTTTGTTTACTATTATAAGTTGTAAAAAAATAAATTTTATTTTGCTTTTTATTTTCTTACATTTGCTAAATGATGTTCCAATTTTATATATTTATGTATACATATGTAATATAGCCCTGTCAGAGAGCCTAGTGCACTAAAAAACCTTATTTATCCCGCCGTTTGCCGAACTGGTGTGAAAACTGCAAAAATTCCAAATTTTTGTTTAAAAATACCCAATTTTCGCTTCTTCGTGGCATCATAAGAAAATGTTATAAAAAATGTGGATTTTGACAGCACTCTCAGAGAGAGGAGAAGTCGCTCATCAATTGATCTATGACTGTGGAGAGCTGCCGCAAATCTATCAACGAGATGGCCTGGTATGGGTGCTGGACTAGTGAGACCGTAGGTTATATAGAATTTTTTTAGATTTATTCCAAATTAGAAAAAAATTATATAAAAACAATTTTAGATCGTTTGCATAAGGATTGGGCGTGCCTTGAGCGCACAAAGTTTGCTAAAAATGCTATTTTTATCACTATGACTCGCTTAAATTGTTCTTAACTTCAGTAATATTTATTTTATTGAAAAACATTATTCAAAATATTCTGGGGACATATGTATCTGATGAACAATGTTGCTCTGTATTCGTTTTTTCTTACCACAAATATTTAATCTATAAAAAACAAAATTAAAAATAACACCGAAATTTTCACATATCTTCGCATTCTTTGCCTGATGATTACAGTAGTTTACAAATAATTAATTTGAAAAAAATACCAAGATATTCACGTATATCGGTGAATCGGCACTGGTATGGCGAGCTGTGGACAAGTTAAGCGTATCCTAATACAACAGTGAAAGTCTCATATAATTCTATTCAGCAGTTTTCGATTGATACGTCCACAAACATACAGCCAGAAAGACAGACAGCCGGACAGAAAGATAGACAAACAGACGGACAAAAATTCTAAAAACGGTTGATTTGGACTCTATTTGCTTAGTAATGATTGACACCACGAATTATTTTTTGATATCTGCGTTATACAGACATCAACCTGTTACAATTTAGTTAATTTTAGAAATGTTGAAATTTACAGAAAAAAAATCCCCAAAAATACAGATTTTCCTAGATCTTGGTAATATTATGCTTAAAGGGGTTGTTATTATGCACACAAATTTTAGAAAAAGTTCCTGACTTTTACAACTTCGCATAAAAAACGTTTTCAAAATCAAAATATTTTCAAAAATCGTAAAAATTCGACTGCATTTCGACTTTGACCAGCTATTGCTCAGCAATGGTTTGGTCCACCCCTACATATGATACGTCGTTGTAAGCGTATTTTAATTTCCTTTCGAACAAGGTATCGCGTCCATCGCTTTTGCATCATTGCCGAAAATAATTTTTAAATGAAGTGATACCTGAAAAACACAAAATTACCGATATCTCGAAAACCTGCCCATCTAATCTAATCTTGACTTGCGTCATTTATTGACGCTTAACCGCAGAGGCGATTTTAGCCGTTTCGTATCAGAGCACGCCAGTCATTCCTTTTTAGCGATAACTGGCGCCAATTGAAAACCCTAAGGGAGTTCAAGTCATCCTCCAGTTGTTGTTTCCATCTCAGTCGAGGCCTTCCCCTTCATCTGCTGCCGAATTCGGGTGTCGATAGGAAAACCTTCTGTGCTGGAGCTTCTTTGTCCATTCGCATAACATGACCCAGCCAGCGGAGCCTTGGGCTTTAATTCGATGGACTATGGTCAGATCTGCGTAAAGCTCGTACAGTTCATTGTGAAATCCCCTTCTATACTCGCCGTTGGCATCACGGGAAGGACCATAGATCTTTCGGAGAACTTTTCTCTCAAAAACTCCGAGGGCCACGGAGAGAAAAGTTCTCCGAAATATCTCATCTTCTCTTGACACTGTCCATGATTCCGAGCCGTACATCAGAACTATTATGATGAGAGACTTATAGAGCGTGATCTTTGTTGGCAAGAGTGATTGTCCATTGGATTTCTAGACTGATATTGTTTTCGGTGTTAATTCTGATTCCCAAATAGACGAAGTTCCTCACCGTTTCAAATTTGTAGCTATCAACGGTGACTTGGCTGGCAAGGCGCCGGTGTGCCGATTCTTTCTTTGAAAAGATTGTACCATTGCGGTTTAGCTCTGCTGCTCGAATTATCTTTTCCAGCAAACCTTCCCATACAAAATTTTTAAAAATATGTTCACAGCTCAGCATACCAGTTGTATTTACTCAAACTGTCCAAAAAGCCTAAATAAAACAATCAATTTCACAGAATAAAAAATGCCAAGACTTTCCGTTTTCAATTCTATTCAATAACGACAGATGCCACCAGGGCTGCCATATTCACTTTATTATTTCAAGTATTTTGTGCAACGCGCAGGTTGCCAGATCTTTTGTGCATTTGATACTTAACACTCCCGCCGAAAACCTACGGTTTTCCAGCAGTAGCGCCGTTGAGCTCGTCATTCAGCATTCACATCTACAGGTAAGATGCAGACTTTCTGTACTGGCCTTCGAAGTGTACTCGTTGCGGTTTGAATAGTCACCGATCGTACGTGATTGTCTTCGCTTGGGTGGAGATGAACTATGCGCCCCATGGCCCACTGAGTAGGGGGGAAATTTTCGCTTCTTATGAGGACCAGCTGACGCAGCTTTACTCCTTCGGAAGATTTACGCCATTTCTTGCGCTCCTGAAGTGTGGTCAGATATTCATTGAGCCACCGGCCCCAAAAAACCTTGACCATTCTCTGACGCTCTTTTCACAGCTGCACACCCTTGGATGATGATGTCTCAGGAAGCGAAAATTTCAGGGGTAGAACTAATGGCTTGGACGGCCAAAATCGCCTAGGCGGTTTAAGTAAGTAAGAACTAATGGCTCTCCATTCAAAAAGTGGCCAGGTGTCAGTGCCTGCAAATCTTCGGGATCGTCACTGAACGGGTGTAAAGGACGTGAGTTCAGTATCGCTTCAATTTGTACGAGTAGTGTCCTCAATTGCTCAAACGGAAGCACTCTTAGCCCAATGACGCGGATCAAATGGTGCTTCATCGATTTCACCGCTGCTTCATATATTCCTCCCTGATGAGGAGCTGCTGGTGTCATGAATCGCCGTTCTGTGCCCTTTGCCGATAGATGTTTGACAACGTCCTCCTTATGCCACCTGTCCATTGCTCTCTTTATGTCTTTTGCTGCTCCTACAAATGCTGTACCATTATCACTGTAAATTCGCTCACAACGGCCACGACGGGATACAAATCGTTCATAACAGGCAATAAATGCGATGGTAGTTAAGTCGGTCACCAAGTCTAGGTGAACAGCTCTCGCCTTGAGGCATACAAACACAGCAATCCACACCTTTTGCCTTACAAGTTGCCTGCCCTCCCGATCTATCATTTTAATATCTATTGGTCCCGCATAATCTATACCGACATGCAGGAATGGCTTTCCGGGGTAACGCGATCGTCCGGCAAATCCGCCATAATCTAGGCTTCGACTCGATGGTTCTGACGCACACAAACCCAACATTTATGCAAATAAGTTCGTAGTGAACTACGCAGACGTGGGATCCAGTAAGTTTGCCCTATGAACTGCATCATGACCTGCACCCCTCCATGTTTCGCCTCGCGATGTGCATGATCCGTTAGAAGCCATGCTAGCCTTGAACCACACCTGCTATCAGAGGGCAATCCTCGACCTAACGATGTAACCGAGCAATGGAAGCATATCTCTAACTCATTACGTACCGCCGCTGAGGCCACTATAGGGTTTCAGCGAGCCCGCAAGAACAACTGGTACGATGAGGAATGTAGCACTGCCTCGGACAAAAAGGACGCTGCATACAGGGAGACGTTGCGAACGGGCGCAACCCGCAGTGTATGGCAACGCTATAGTGAGGCGAGGAAGGAAGAGAGGCGCCTTTTCAGAAAAAAGAAACATGAAGCCGAAAGGCGTGAGTGTGAGGAGCTTGAGATGCTGGCTGACAGGAATGATGCCCGAAAATTCTATGAAAAGATCCGGCGGATGACGGAAGGTTTAAAGACCGGGGCAAGTTCCTGTAAGGACAATAATGGCGACCTGGTAACCGACGTACAGAATGTACTTAAATTATGGAGGGAGCACTTCTCCTCACTAAAATTACGAGGGAGACGTCGAACCCGATACCCCAATCCCTGACGATGGAAAAGTCGTCCCACCACCTGACTATCATGAAGTGAGGATAGCTATATCCCGGCTCAAACAACAAATCGCCTGGGAAAGACGGACTACCCGCCGAGCTGTTCAAACACGGAGGCGAAGAGCTAGTAAAAAGCATGCATCAGCTCTTATGCAGAATATGGTCAGATGAGTGCATGCCTCCAGATTGGAATTTAAGTGTGCTCTGCCCAATCCACAAGAAAGGCGATCCCGCTAACCTCACCAACTACCGCGGAATCAGTCTTCTTAATATCGCATATAAGGTTATTTCTAGAATCGGGAAGGACCTCTCTGAGCCATTTGAAACCAAACGAGGCTTCAGACAGGGCGACTCCCTTTCGTGCGATTTCTTTAACCTGATGCTGGAGAAGATAATTCGAGCAGCAGAGCTAAACCGCAATGGCACAATCTTTTACAAGAGCGTGCAATTGCTGGCGTATGCCGATGATATTGATATCATTGGCCTTAACAGCCGCGCCGTAAGCGCTGCTTTCTCTGGGTTGGATAAGGAAGCGAAAAAAAGTGGGTCTTGCGGTGAACGAGGACAAGACGAAGTATCTGCTGTCATCAAAGAAAGAATCGGCGCACCTGCGCCTTGGCAGCCAAGTCACCGTTGATAGCTACAAGTTTGAAACGGTGAGAGACTTCGTCTATTTGGGAACCAGCATTAAGTAAGTAAGTAAGTAAGTAAAATTTTATTGACAAAAATTAGTGCAATAAGACCTATGATCTTTTATACCACAACAAAAAGAGGAAACAAGTAAAAGTAACAATAAAAGGTAGATTTTACATATTTAACAGAATCACTTATGGATTAAATATAACATATTAATAATAGGTTTATACATCTCAAAAACAAACAGTTGTAGGTAATAAAACGAAAATCGAAATAAAATGAAAGATTAAAAGTAAAAGTATACATATAATTTCAGGTAAAACGTAAGGACATTAGTAGACAGCGAAACTCTGAGAAGCTCTTAGTGTAATTGAAAATGAGAATACAGAACATTTTTGAAATTTCCCCTGCTTAAACTGAGGCGTATGGAGTTAGGAATCGTGTTCCACAAACGAATGGCATTTATAAAAAAGAGCCTGGTAGAGTTAAGATAGTTGTACCTAGGAATAATCAGGTCGGTAACCCTTGATGATCTGGAAAATACTATTTTCTCATAAAGATACATTGGTGCTTTTTCTAGTAAAATACGAAAAAGGAATATACAATTTCTTGCTTTGAGGTAATTAATCAAATCCATACCCAGAAGACTAGTCCTCCAACTAGATATATGCTCATACCTGGCCAACCCATAGACATAACGAGTTGTTTGGTTAAACGCAAGCTGAATTTTCCGTGTTGACCGGGAGTCGAGCTCACTATACACAATCTCAGAGTATGTTATTATTGGCATTACTAGCTGTAGGGCAAGCTTTTTTCTAATGGCAAGAGGAGTGTATGTCGCCGAAATTCTCAGGTTCCTCAGTGTAAAGTAAACTTTCTTAACAATAGAATTCACATGATCCACACAAGTAAGTCCAGAGTTAATCACATATCCAAGATTTGTAATTTTAGTCACATATTTAATAGCTTTATCTTCAATGTAAAGATGTGGAAGAGTATCCGTGCAAATAGGTTTTCTGTAGATAGGTAGGACAAAGGACTTATCACAATTCAAGCAAAGTCCATTATGCAAGGCCCAAGTCGTGACGGATTGCAAAACCAGATTGAAGTCAGAACACAGTTCGTTTACACGCTCAAGAGGACTAGACATGTAGACTTGAATGTCATCAGCGTATGCATGCACTCCTGCCACCCCACAAGTCGAAAATATATCATTAATAAATAAGCTAAAGAGTAGCGGGCCCAGAATTGACCCTTGGGGTACGCCAGCAATCACAGGTTTTAGTTCAGAGAGTTTAGAACCTACTTTTACACGTTGCGACCTGCCACTAAGATAGCTTTTCATAAGCCGTAATGAATATTCACCAAAACCAAAGAAGTGTTTAAGTTTAGAGCAAAGAAGTTCATGACTGACTGAGTCAAAAGCCTTTGAGAAGTCTAATAAACAAAGCAAAGTTAAATGATTACTATCAAACGCGATCCGTACATCATCCAAGATTTTAATCATGGCAGTCGCACAACTGTGCCGGGCCCTGAAACCGGATTGGCATGAACACAATAAATCGAAGCTCTCAATATGCGAATTAATTTGCTTTGCCATCAGCATCTCGAAAACTTTAGACAGTGCAGGTAGGATACTTATAGGACGAAAATCACCAGGGCTACAAGCAGATTTATTTTTTGCTATTGAAAGTATCGTGGCAACTTTCCACACATCCGGAAAGCGCGACGTAGTAATGGAATGGTTTATTATATGGGTAAGAGAGGGCAAAATTATAGGGAGAATAATTTTATTGGAATGCCGTCCTCGCCGATAGCATTAGACTGTACTTTATATATACACGTTTCTACGTCGAACTCGGATACCGCGCTAAATTCAAAGGGCTGCTCAGAAAAATCAGCATTGCTAGAGGGTGATGGGGGAATGAACGATGTATGCGATGTGAGGGCTGACATGGAAAACGTACCATTCAACGCTTCCGGATCAAGTGTACAGTGTTGACTATCATTACCATGAACACGGAGATGTTTGATGTTGCGCCACAAGACGCCCGTTGGAAGAGAAGGATTCAGCTTTTTTGCGAAGAATTTAGACTTTTCACGCTTAATAACTGCTGTTGCTTCATTTCTGCTTGCTTTGAAGATCCGCCAATTCACATCAGTGCGGTTTCTTCTCCACGCAGTGCTACACTTATTCCTTTTCTTTATAACAGCTTTTACAGAGTGGTTATACCACGGGCAGGAAGATTTCGCAGCAAAACGACGCACCGGGACATGACTATTAAGTGCGTTTAGGATATTACTATTGACAAAAGTAAGCTTTTCATCCACAGTCCTCATCGCCCAACAATCAGACCAGTTTACACATGAGAGTGCATTAAAAAGACTAGCACCATCTAAATTACTGTAATCTAGCGAGCTGCATGAGACGGTATTTACATTGCGTTGGCCAAGATCGACGTCAAGGCAGCAAAAAATAAGGTCATGATCAGATCGAACTTTAAAACGATTGCGGGGTCCGAAATAATAAAATAGTCTAAAAGACTCGGCGAGCAATTATTAATATATCTGGTAGGAATACAGTCGTTAACCACCGATAGACCGACACTGGCAATTTCATCAGCGTTTGCTATAAGCATTATCGAGGAGCAGATTCACGTTAAAGTCACCGCAGATTATAAGGTTGTCATAATCAACAATAAGTGTGGATACAAATTCAAAAAATTCACTAGTTGGGCAAAGCATATGGGGATTGTAGACACAAGCCAATAAGGTTTTGCAAGAAGAATGTGAAAATTCTAAGAGTAAGCACTCCGTATTATTTAGTGACGGCACAACCACTCTTTTTGCTCTCAAATTCTTCTTACAATACACAGCAACACCTCCTCCCCTTTTTCCAACTCTGTCAGATCGGAAAAGCTGGTAGTTTGGTATATCAAAGTGCAGGTCTTTGACATCCTCCACAAACCATGTCTCTGATACACAGATTACGTCAATAGACGAGAACTCGAACACATTTCTGACATGGTCCATTTTTTGGGGATTTAAGCTTCGAGCATTAAAATGCACAATATTCGTGCCGTTTTGACGGCTACATAAAACATTGAGAAGCGCCAACCTACAGTCATCAACGCTTACCGAGCTGCTAACTAAAGGCATAACAAAAAAGCAAACCAAAATATATTTATATATGTGAATTTAAATGAATGTGTGTGTATAGGTATGAGCTGAGTTGCGCTGTCTTTACAAACTAATGCAAAAATAATAAAATTGAACAAAATTAAATTAAATAAGGCAAAGCAAGTTATTGAAACTGCAATAAATCTTCTTCCCGCTCGATTTTAATTAGAGTGCTATTTTCACCTCTCTCCGTTCTTACATGCACAAGACCCCTAATGGTACGTACAGACAACAGCTTTCCCGCACGTCTAAGCTTAATTGCTGCTTGTAGTAAGCGTCTGTTCTCCTGAGTGAGACTCTCAAATATATTAAACTCACCCTCCAACCCGATATTGTGAAGTGAGACTGCTCCCTTAGCATGCCAGCGATATGTACGAAAAGCCTGCAACGTGCGATTGCGATCCAGAGGGCAATAAAATTTGATTATAATTGCACTGCTGAGATTTGTTGACTTTGGCTTAGTGCGGAAGATATCCCGTATCTGCGGTGACAGAAAGTCGATAGAATGACAGACACAATTAAATATGCTCTTTAGGTTTTCACCCTCTGAGAAAGGTACACCAAAAACAACAGCGTCAGACAGATAGTCGGGAGTATTACTTTTTGTTGAGATACAAGAGAGTTCGTTCTGTAAGCAGACAATTTGCGCCTCTGCTTTTTTCAAGTTCGCTTCAAGAGCAGTAATTCGATTGTTGGAGTCAGCCACTGCTAGCGTAAGTTGCGCGGTCTCCTCTTCAATTCTCTTTGTGAGCTTTGACTCAAGATCGGTTAACTTAATTGAAACACTCTCAATATGCGACAGCAGCTGATCGGTTTGCAGTTGGATCTTCTGTTCAATTTTCTCCTCTAACTCTTTCAGCTTGTCAAGAATAGTAGATAGTGCTGCGCCCTCACCCAACCTCGTTATCTTTGCTTTATTAGGAGAATCTTTGCTAGAGCGGCGTTTTTGGGACAGAGTAGCAGGCGGCGACATAATTAAAGCAATAAAAGTATGCAAATACTCTCTCTCTGCACCTTCGCAGATTGGCACGAGAGACAATCTTTAATAATAAATACGGCTTTAGTTTAGTTTATGTTCGCTGGGAGAAATCACAAGCAAAGACACAAACCACAAATTAGGTACAGTACTAGCACCAACTGTAAGGTGCGGTACAGTACGAACAGAAAGCTTGAAGGCTGGTGTTGCTGTATTAGCGACGGTGTGGTTGTTTGTGTAGAACAGCTGAGCCTTCTAAATTATACCGGCAAACAAGTGGATTGAGTGCAAATGACTTACTCTTACTTTGATGGTAAAAGCCACAGGAAGGTGAAATTTCCAATATTTTCAATGTTTTGTTGATTTCACACTTTGTACTTATATAATTATAATATCTTTTTATTTCAATCGAATTTTAATTAGCACAGCGGAGCACAGATTTTTTTGTTGCCACACACCAAGAGTTGCCAGAGTTGAAAAACACCGAAAATAATATCAGTCTAGAAATCCAACGGAGAATTACCCTTGCCAACAAGTGTTACTTTGGAATAAGTAGGCAATTGAGAAGTAAAGTCCTCTCTCGACAAACAAAGATCACGCTCTATAAGTCTCTCATCATACCAGTCCTGATGTACGGCTCGGAATCATGGACAGTGTCAAGTGAAGATGAGATGGCCCTTGGAGTATTTGAGAGAAAAGTTCTCCGGAAGATTTATGGCCCTTCCCGTGATGCCAACGGCGAGTATCGACGGAAATTTAACGATGAGCTGTACGAGCTTTACGCAGACCTGACCATAGTTCAGCGGATTAAAGCCCAAAGGCTCCGCTGGCTGGGTCATGTTATGAGAATGGACAAAGAAGCACCAGCACAGAAAGTTTTCCTATCGACACCCGAATTCGGCAGCAGAGGAAGGGGGAGACCTCGACTGAGATGGAAACAACAGGTGGAGGATGACTTGAACTCCCTTGGGGTTTCCAATTGGAATGACTGGCGTGCTTTGATACGAAACGGCCAAAATCGCCTAGGCGGTTAAGCGTCATTATGACGATGACGCCTTGAAACATCAGGAACTACGACTGGATGACGCATATTTTCGTCCAGGTTCGCGTTCTTCAACCGGCCGTGCACCCTAAGTAGACCATATTTTAGCTCCGGCTTAAGTGATTCAATCTTACTCTTGATTGGGACGCTGGCACCAGATTATAGGCAAGCTATCTCCTTCCTATAGAACTCCCTCTGTTCCTGATTAAGTAAGAGCCACATTGCCTATGAGCGATATGCTCATAAGTTCTCCTCGCTTTCTCCTTTTTTAGCTGATCTGCTTTGTTAACTATTAGCGAGGTCTAAAAATGTTCCACCCTGTAAAAATGCAGTGCACGGAACATGATCCGCATTGGATTTCGTCTGCATTCCAATTGCGCTATACTAACCGTGTGAACGGAATGTGTTTGCGTCTGCAGTCATTAACCGTGTGAACGTAATCTGTTTACGTCTGCATTTAAAGGGTGCGACTCAAGAATATATATGTGTATTAGATTTCGCTAATGGTTAACATCTATTTTGACGTATGTATATAAAGGTTCGGTTAGAGCTTAATAAAGTCAGTTATCAGCTCAAGATAGCAGCAAACACAACATACAAATTAACATCCTGGTGACCCCAAGAAAAAATGGCAACCTTCAGTGAATTGGTCAACGAACAAAAAACATATGGCTCCAACATTGAAACCATAATAAGGAACTTCAAAAAGGACGCCGCCACCCGAAAGCAGTCCTCGGAATATTACGAGGAACGCTTAAGGAGGTTAAACAGCGAATGGGAAAATTTCGAAACAACCGACACCCAAATTCGTGTACTCGAAAACCTGCCCATGGATCACGATTACTTCACGAAGGAGTACTACAACACCATAATGAACGTAGTGGTCCAATATAGGGAAGTATTCGAAACTGCAGCGCGTCAGCTAGCTGCAAGTCATCACCAGCTGCCAGCTGCAACTCAACAAAAGCCGGCTGAAACACAACCACCACAGGGGAATCAACCGGAATCAGAAACAAACAGTTTCATCAAGTTGGTACGCAGGCAAGGAGTAATGATGGCTTCATTGGAACGAGCGTTAAACGACACCGTTTCACCAAGATGCCAACCTGTAATCAGTAAATTATGGGCAAACATCGAGGATATTCACTTCAAAATATTTGAAATGTTCGACAATCCCACACAGGAGGGTTACAGTTACGATCAATTCATGGTGCTGGAGCAAAGAGTGCGGAGTTGTCTGCAGGCAGCAGATAATGAGGTGAGGGTTATGCAATCATCAAGTCCAGGTTGTGCAACATTCAAACCACACTCAGTTTCATTGCCAAAAATCACCATTTCAAAGTTTGACGGGAACTACCTGAAATGGCAGGAGTTCTACGACTTATTTACGCAACTGGTAATAAGTCAGCCACTAGCAAAAACTCAGAAAATGTACTATCTGAAGACTCACGTGGTGGGTGAAGCTGGAAATCTCATTAAGCATTTCGCTTCAACAGAAGAAAATTTCGAAGCGGCTTGGTTGGTACTCTTGGAGCGTTACAACAATAAACGCTTGCTGGTGAGCAAATTAATAAATGAGCTACTCAGTACGACGGGAGGGACTTCAATGGACAACTTTAAAAAACTTCATGACACAACCAATGAATGTCTCTTAGCTCTGAACAATTTACAAATAGACACATCAACATGGGATCCACTACTGATTCATCTGCTAATAAAGAAATTGGATCAACCCACACGTCTGCGCTACGAGCAATCGTTATCGAAACCACGAGAAGTACAAACGCTTACAGAGTTCCTGCAATTTCTCGAAAAGCACTTTCAATCCCTGGAGGCAATGGGTATCAAAACTACAAACCAAACTTCAAAGTTCTGCACTACGGTCACGTCAAAGAATCTTAATAATGACAACTGCAACATGTGCAAAAAGGGAAAACACCAATTGTTTTCATGCAAGGAATTTCTCCAACAATCTCCATCTACTCGTTTCCAGTTTATACAAAGGCATAGATACTGCCACAACTGTCTTAAACCGGGGCATGCTGCGGTAAACTGCCCACTAAGAAGTTGTTTGAAATGTAACAAAAAGCATAACACATTGTTACATTTTGAAGACGCAAACGCAAGGTCATCATTGGAAACCACTCCAACTGAAAAGCATGCATTGAAAAATACTACACCATCAACGACCAAAGCAACAGCTTCCAAACAGGAAGCAGCTTCACTGGCAACCGCCGAACACTCACGAACGAATACTTATGTCCTGCTTAGCACTGCCATGGTAAAGGTCAAGGGAAATGGAACAGAAGTGCAGTGCCGTGCAATCCTGGATTCGGGCTCACAGGTGAATTTTGTTACAGATCGGTTGGTGAAAAGATTGGGTATTTCAACAAAATCATCATCAATTTCCATTAATGGTATCGGCTCCAGTAACACCAAGGTACGACATCGAGTCAATATTGGGTTACATTCACGGATCAATAGTTTCGCAACACGGCTAGAAGCAGCAGTACTACCGCACATTATATCTCCACAGCCCTCACAAGACATCAATATCGACGAATGGAAAATTCCCAGCAATATAACGCTAGCAGATCCATCATTCAATCATCCGAACAAAATTGACATATTGTTAGGAGCGGAGTTCTACAATCAGTTGATGACAGCCGGACAAATAAAACTATCCGAAGACCTACCCATTCTGCAAAATACGCTTCTAGGATGGATCGTTTCCGGAAAAATTGGCGGCAATGACAGCGCAAATGCAAGTTGTGGAATCTGCATTCAAGAGGATATAAATCTAGAATCAGCATTGGCTAGATTATGGCAACTTGATGAAGTTGCAACCTTGGGAAAACAACTATCAAAAGCTGAAAAACAGTGTGAAACTCACTTTGCTCAAAATACAGTTATTCAAAATGGAAGATTCATGGTAAAACTACCCTTTCATGAAGGTCCGGAGGCTTTAGGGGAATCGTTTGGGATTGCAAGCAATCGATTTTTGGCCTTGGAACGCCGATTGGCAAAATCACCGGAGAGAAGGGATAAATACATACAATTTATGGAAGAGTACGAAAGGTTGGGTCACATGACTCAAGTGGATATTAACTCCATAAATCACCCGAGGTATTTCATTCCTCACCACTACATCTCCAGACCAGAAAGCCGTACCACAAAACTGCGTGTGGTATTTGACGCATCGGCAAAGTCAACCTCTGGAATATCATTGAACGACCTCATGTATACTGGACCCATTGTTCAGAGCGAGCTGTTCACCATTTTACTTCGCTTTCGCATGCCTAAATTCGTATTCACAACAGATGTAGAAAAAATGTATAGGCAGATCCTCATGCATCCGGAAGACAGAAAATTCCAACTCATCATATGGCGAAAAGACCCAAGCATGCCAATAAGGCATTATCAATTGAACACAATCACTTATGGGACCAGATCTGCCCCGTATTTGGCAACGAAATGCTTGCAAACAATTGCAAAGGAAAATATGCTATCACATCCATGGGGTTCGCAGTTCCTACAAGAAAACTTTTATGTAGATGACGGAATTGGGGGATCAGATAGCTTAACTACAACCATGGAAATTCAACAGCAACTAATACATATCTTGAAGCAGCGCGGTCTCAACCTGCAAAAGTGGTGTTCCAATCATCCACAATTGCTCGAAAATGTTGGCTTAGGAGAACAAGAAGTCGATATAGATTTTGATAATGACATCAATCAAACTTTCAAAACGTTGGGTATGACATGGATGCCTAAAGTTGACAAGTTTTGCGTAAAGCTGTGCTTAGCAAGCAACAACATCATAACGAAGCGATCAGTTAGTGCGGACATAGCTAGGCTATTCGATCCGTTGGGCATACTAGCACCAATAGTAGTCACGGCGAAAATTTTCATTCAGGATCTATGGCAACTCAAGCTAGAGTGGGACGAAGCATTACCGGCCGAATTGAATGCTACATGGACAACATTCCGAAGCAATTTGGAAAAGCTAAATAACATGCAGGTCCCGCGACACGTATTTGAAGGACACATCGCAGCAAAGGTACAAATTCACGTATTCTCAGATGCGTCGGAAAAAGCATATGGAGCTGTGATATACATTAGATCACAGCTAGACGATGGACAAGTAATGGTAAAGCTGTTGTGTGCGAAATCACGAG
Source organism: Campiglossa producta (assembly GCA_964058755.1). Lineage (NCBI taxonomy): Eukaryota > Metazoa > Arthropoda > Insecta > Diptera > Tephritidae > Campiglossa > Campiglossa producta. The sequence goes on along the minus strand of CAXKVI010000001.1, from coordinate 128,558,382 downwards.
TAGCGCCGTTGAAGCGACAAACTCTTCCGCGGCTTGAGCTATGCGCATCAGTTTTGGGAGCTCAACTTAGCGCTAGAGTCAGGGCAGACCTTAAGCTGGATGTTCCTACATACTATTGGACTGATTCCCAGATAGTACTAGCATGGATCAATTCGCACTCAGCATCATATCAAACATTTGTGGCAAACCGGATAGCTGCAATTCATGAGCACACAATTCCTGAGCAATGGCGGCATATAGGTTCGAAAGACAATCCTGCAGATATTATATCACGAGGACTTCCGCCAGGAAAGCTTGAAGCCTGCAGCTTGTGGTTTAATGGGCCGAAAATATTGCTTACCGAGGAAGACACGTGGCCATCAAAATATTCAAAGGCGAACACAACAATCGACGAGGGCATCAACATGGAACGAAGAAAAGTGACATCGATCCCGGTTACAATCCCCGTAATTGAAGAAAACGTCCTTTATCATATTCGACATAACGGCTCCTTCAAAACACTACAAAAGGTTATAGGTTACATGTTGCGATTCATCAACAGGGCGAGAATACAATCAGAAGACGCCAAAATACCATTGACCGTGCATGAATTAGACAAGTCTCTCATGGCAATCGTCCAAATAATGCAACAGTTGGACTTTGATGACGAGCTAAAGAAATTGAAAAAATTCAACGAGGTTGGGAAAAACAGTCCATATCGCAGTCTGTCACCATTTTTGGACAATGAAGGCATCATCCGAGTGGGGGGCCGCCTACAAGCATCAGAACTTCCATACGAGGCCAAACATCCTATGTTGCTCCCATACAACAACATCATAACCAAGTTATTGATGCAAACAATCCATTACGAAAACCGGCATTGTGGACCTCAAGCGCTTTTATCATTTACAAGGCAGAGATTCTGGCCAGTGAAGGGAAGGATTATGGCTCGATCAATCGTGGCCAATTGTATGAGATGCAACAAGGCGAAACCAAGGCTCCTGTTCCAGGTTATGGGAAACCTTCCGTCAACAAGAGTAACGCCGGCACGACCATTTATCAATTCCGGAGTTGACTTCTGTGGACCTTTTGCAGTGCACTTCAAGATAAGAGGAAAGAAACCACATAAGGCTTATATAGCTGTGTTCTGTTGTTTTGCAACGAAGGCTGTGCATCTGGAACTGGTTAGCGATTTGACGACCCAGGCATTTATTGGAGCACTAAAGCGATTCATAAGCCGAAGAGGCCATTGCCAGAATCTATATTGTGATAACGCTACAAACTTCGTAGGGGCAAGAAATCAGCTAGCTGAATTGACCCAAGCGGTTTATGCTGATTCATCACAAAAATCAATCATAAATCAATGCGCTTTAAAAGGAATAACATTTCATTTTATTCCTCCGAGGAGCCCTCATTTCGGCGGATTATGGGAAGCAGCGGTAAAATCAGCCAAGCATCTTCTGGTCAGAAGCACCTTACGGCATCACTGACTTACGAAGAATTGGACACTGTAGTCATCGAGGTAGAGGGAATCCTCAACTCTAGACCGATCAGCCCAATGTCCGACGACCCTAATGACCTAACAGCTCTAACTCCAGGTCACTTCCTCATTGGAGAACCAATCAACGCACAGTTAGATGCAAGCAGCACAACACAAAAAATGAGCCTACTCACAAGATGGAAATTGGTCTCCTACCTCAAACAGGAATTTTGGAAGCGATGGTCTACCGAATACTTATCAGAGCTACAGTTGAAAAACAAATGGAAGAACAAGCAACACAATGTCAAAATAGGTGACATGGTTATCATTAAAGAAGACAACACACCAGTACTTCAATGGCCATTAGGACGAGTGCTCAACGTGTTTAAGGGACAAGATAACATCGTGCGGGTGGCGGAGGTAAAAACCGCAACTGGCACGTGCAAGAGATCAATTCATCGGTTGGCACCATTACCCATGGAAGAAAATAACGAAAGAGAACCACAAGCAGCCGAAACAGACGAAAAGGATTCTCCACCGAAGAACAACATCCGCGCCTTGCATAATGGACTCGCAATGCTGCTGATCACATTGTTACTTCTTCCCCTAGCTTTGGGAATTCAAATTGAAAATAGAAGATTTGGGTCAAAAGTTGGCATTCATTTTGAGGGGATTGGATCGGCAGCCATATCATCTACCGAGTGGAACCTCATTATATACTACGACCTGAAAGCGTTCTCGGGGGAATTGGCAGCGCTTTCAAACGGCACCAAAGCATTAAGCCTCCTATGTCAGGAAATGAACCAAAAGAGCATCTGTCACTCTCTGGTAAGGCACTTTGAACAGACTGAAGCCGCATTGCACTTGGATGCCTCGATGATGAGATCCAATCGGCAAAAAAGAGGAGCAATAAATGCGATTGGAAATGTTGCATATTCATTGTTTGGTATATTGGACTCACAGTATGCTGAACAAATGTTCAATACAGTATCACAAGTGAACGAGAACGAGTCTCATCTGCTTAATCTCATCAAAAACCAAACATCTATTGTAGACTCTACAATAAATATTGTGAAGCAAGATCAGATCGCGGTCGACAAAAAGTTCCATTTCATCGATCAACAACTCAGCCAAATTATTAATGGAATACGCGCCGACGCCGCTGCGATAAACCAAGATAGAATATTTCAAGCGTTTTCATCGCTTTCCACGCAACTGACACTTATCTCAGCCAACTTACAACGCATTCAGTCATCCATATTGGACGTGTTAACCGATTCTCATCACGGGAAAATAAGTCCCCTGCTCCTAACACCAATCCAATTACAACAAGAAATAAACAAGATAAAACTTCAGTTGACAGCATCATTAGAACTACCGGTGCAGCAAGACGATTTACTGAAGTTGTACCAGCTCATGAAGGTTAAAGGAGGAGTAACACAAAAGCATGTAATATTCAGTATAACTTTGCCCCTGGTGGAACATGACAGATTCGACCTGTTCAATATCGTACCGATCCCCAACTTGACCAATGGGACAATGGTTGAAATAGATCCATGTGCTCCGATACTGGCTATAAACACGGCTCGTGATCAATTCTTTCCAATGAGTGAATTGGAATTTCAATATTGCATGGACATTACACAGGGAAGCTACATCTGTCCCAAAATTCAGATTCATTACAGCCACGGATCGGCCATGTGCGCATGTGAAGAAGCCCTTTTCCGGAATCATACGCAATCAAGTTGTCTACTGCGAAAAACGCCAAATGGTTTTGCGTGGATACCACTACATCATGACAACAAATGGATATATGCGACACCAGTTTCATCTCGTGCAACAGTAGTATGTGGCCCAGATATTACACAGATTACTTTAAAGGGATCCGGACTGCTGTCACTTCAACGAAACTGTATACTAAAACAACATTTTGTATCCATTCATGCCCATCAGGTATTAGCCAGCAGCCTGAGTTCATCCTACACGAGTCTTGGCGAAATCTCCAAAGTAGCCAAGGTAGAACAAATAAAACCTCTTCTTCACAAGTTGACCGATGTGAAATATATAGCTGACACCCAAAATTTGACATTACTGCAATCCACATTGGCAAACCATCATCTTTTGGAACTACCACATCAACTTGAAACACAAAATACACAACATATGACAGTGGGTTATGCAGCGTTGCTTATAGCTGTATGTCTACTGGTCTTTACGATAATCAAAGGGAGGTGCAAAACACGCAAACATCAATCATTGCCTATCTCTGCGGATACCAATCCATCCGAGCAACCCAAAAGACCTACTCCAGCGCCCCGACATTCTAATGAAATTTTGGACTTCACGGTGAACGTTTAACTCACGGGCCAGTGCAGGAAATCGAGCTGCGCTCATCGGGGGGAGGATGTTAACTATTAGCGAGGTCTAAAAATGTTCCACCCTGTAAAAATGCAGTGCACGGAACATGATCCGCATTGGATTTCGTCTGCATTCCAATTGCGCTATACTAACCGTGTGAACGGAATGTGTTTGCGTCTGCAGTCATTAACCGTGTGAACGTAATCTGTTTACGTCTGCATTTAAAGGGTGCGACTCAAGAATATATATGTGTATTAGATTTCGCTAATGGTTAACATCTATTTTGACGTATGTATATAAAGGTTCGGTTAGAGCTTAATAAAGTCAGCAGCTCAAGATAGCAGCAAACACAACATACAAATTAACATGCTTCTTAAATTTGAAAAAAATCGATACAAATAGCCTGTAATGCGCACCGCTCGCTCCAAGCTATCTACGTACTCTGTCAATGCTACCCTGTTCTTCGTTGTTCTGCCCGTTATCATCAATTGCTCCGTTGTTCCAACAACCACACAAGCCTTAAATTCTATCTCAGCCTCCCCCGCTGTGTTTGGCACAAACACATCATCAGGCCAGGAACTCAAGTCCTGTTTTAGCCATGTCGGCCCATGCAACCATAGTCCACTGCGAATCATATCAGCAGGCTTCATACCGCGGCTCAACAAGTCAGCTGGATTATCTTTTGTATTGATATATTTCCACCTCTTCACATCCGTGTTTGTCTGTATAGACGCAACTCGGTTTTCGACAAACGTTTTTAAACTTCGCGGAATTTTACCAATCCAGTGGAGAACTACTTGGGAGTCAGTCCACAGGGTATAGCCTACGTCTACAAATCCCATTGCCTTCCTGACGTCCACCAGCAAACGTGATAACAATTCTGCAGCTGCCAGCTCCAACCTTGGCACCGAAATAGTCTTCATTGGTGCAACGCGTGACTTGGACACCAGGAGCGTGCTCTTTAAGGTCATGTCATAATTCTCGACGCGTACATAGATGGCTGCACCATAGGCTACCGTTGATGCGTCCGAAAACCCATGCAGTTCCACCTTCTGCCCTTCGCCAGTGCCAACCCATCTATATAAGGCGAACTCTTCTAGGTGCTTTACACCTTCCCAGTATGTACGGAACCTATCCTCAACCTCTTTGGGCACTGGTTCATCCCATTCCACTCCGATACGCCACACATCTTGAATGATGATCTTCCCCAGAATTGTCACGGGAGATATGAATCCATTTGGGTCATATAGCTGTGCGACACACCCAAGAATCTTTCTCTTTGTAATCAATCCCTGAATCTCTGGTGTTTTTACCAAGAAGGAGAACACGTCGCGACCTATGTTCCATTTCAACCCTAGACCGATGCCTTTTCATCTTCCATGAACACACTCGTCTCTTCTTTCTCCGACCGCATCTCTTCTACCAGTCTGTTGGAGTTTGACTTCCACTTCTTCATCTCAAACCCTCCTCCAGCTAATACGTGCTGCACCTCCTTTGCCATTAATATAGCTTGGCCCTCACTTCCAGCTCCGGTTATACAATCATCCATATATAAGTCTTCTTCGATGACTCTTGAAGCCTCAGGAAAATCTTTGTTCGCATCCCTTGCACACTGCACCACTGCCCGTACTGCGTTGAAGGCAGACGAGGTCATCCCATAAGTGACAACTTTCAACCAGTATTCTTTTATGGGTTTGTCGTCATGCTCTCTCCAGAAAATACGTTGTAAATCTCATTGATCCTCGCTGACTAAAACCTGGCGGAACATCATTTTAATGTCACCAATGACCCCAACCTTATGCCTGCGGAATCTCATAACTGTTTCCGCCAAATCTCGCGGCAGCTTTCCCCCCAACATCTGTACTTCGTTGAGGGAAATACCTCTATCTGTACGGCAGCTAGCATCAAACACTACTCGGAACTTCTTAGTGACGCAATGATGAGGAATGTGATAGACCATTTTGTCAGATGCAGCTTCACTGGAGACCTCTTGCATATGCCCTAACTTTTCGTATTCCCTCATGAAGTCAATGTACTGCTGCTTAAGCAAGGGGTCTTGAGCTAATCTTTTCTCCAATGCCAGGAACCGACGCAGCGCGACCTGTCTGGAGCTTCCGATGTCAGGTTTCAGTGGTATAATAACCATAAATCTGCCGGTTCTATCTCTTGAATATGTGCTTAAGAATAATTGCTCCACCTTTTCTTCTTCTTCTGTTTGCAGAGGACAGGTACCGATCTCGTCTAGTTTCCAAAGCCTTTTTACCAGATCACCTAGCTCTTCTACGCCAGAACAGTGTATATAGGAAACCTCTTCTATATCGTTATAACTTGGAGCCACCTGAATACCGCACACAACCACACCTAAACAAGTTTGGATCAATGCCATTCCCATATGTCTGCTTGGTAATATCGCAATGAGCACCTTTGCAAATACCTTAACGTTAAGGACTACCTGCACCTTGCCTGGCTTCCAATATTCAGGGTCAGCTAATGGCATCGATGAATCGACCAAGGGTTCTTCTCTCCCCATGAAATCCGGTAGTACCGGTTCCCAATTGTTATCTCGCGGCAGTATCCAGAACTCTTCCTCCACAGTGCTCGCGGAATCGAACCACGGCTTTGCTTTAAGAACTGCCCGCCGAGTCACCCCGAATGATTTCCCTTCAATACCGACCATCTTGCGGCTTGTTGGCAAGGCCGGAAACCTATGCTGGATGTAAAGACCAGATGAAATTAAATTCGGTTGCACCCCGCAATCTAGTAAAGCCCTGACTGGTCCGAAGCATTGGCCTTCGGCTTCGAGCCTAACCATTACCGTGGGGAGCAGGGCATGTCTCTTGTCCATACTGAAATCAAAAGGACTCGCCATAATTATCATGCAAATTTATTTCCCTTTCCTTATTTTCATTACAATTTTTCACTTTTTCTGACATTATCTTGCATTTTTTTATCAGCTGCTCTTGCTTGTCCAACAGAATTAATTGCTTATCAAGTTTCTTAATCTCTTCGTCAATAGTATCGCCTCTGGCACCCTGACCGCATTGTGCCGTGTAGACATGTTCACCAGGAGCATCTCGACGGCCCTTACTTGCGCGCCGTCCAGCTCCATAACTGTAATTGCGCCGATTATGCGCCCTGGTTTCTTTAACTACGAGAGGCAGCGCACACACGAGCCTTGGAAACAATTGTCGTCCCCATGACCACGCTTGAAACAATTTCGACACAGACCATTCCTTTTGACCAGCTCTTCTCTTGCTAGTAAACTAAGTGCCTTAAATTCGTCGCATGACCAAAGTGCGTGATGACGTTTACACACTATACATTGGCTCATCTGCTTCTCTAAACTGACGCTCGCACCTATACCGTGCTTGACCCTGTCACCATTACTCGTCTCTCTCTTGTTGTTCAGTGATCCACGATCAGCTGGTGCACGCTTCCGGTGCATATCAGCCACGTTTGCTAAGGCAGCAGCCTGACGATCTAAGAACTCCAACATCTGCTTGACAGTGGGTGTTTCTGTCTGTCGCTGGAGCTCCCACTGCTTACTGGTCTCTGGATCTAAACGCTCGTGGAGTATACGCACCACCATCATGTCCCAGCTTTCGACTGGGATGCCCTGGGCACGTAGCTGGCGTAACACCTCATGTGTCACGTTTGACATGCACTGGAGATCGTTAGGACGCAGTGCACTCTCAATAACTGGAAGCCTTAATAGATGTCGCAGATGCTCACGACAAATGGGATCCTTCCGGTCGTACAGCTGTTTAAGTCTGTCCCATGCTTCAATATAATTGTCATCGGTAAGCTGCCATTCACCCAAGGTACTTGCCGCTTTACCGACCAAAGATTTTTTAAGATACGAAAATTTGAAAGCTGGTGACACGTTTTCGTTATTATGAATAGCAGCTACGAACCTATCACGAAACCCTGACCATTTGGTCAGTGTCCCGTCAAAATCTCCCCATGTGTTTTTCATATCAGGCTGGCGGTACGGTAGATTGACTTGCACCGCTAGAGGCGGTTGTGCTGTTGGAATTGCTACCGGCACAGGAGCCAGCTCCTTTACCTTTGCTGCTAGTGCCGCTCGCGCCGAATAATAACTCGCTTCAACTACTGCTGCTATATTGTCATACGTGTTTGCCTTTTTCGAATCACGTTCCATTTGCTTCTGATGCGCATTGATTTGCGAAGGCTTTCTAAAACGCCTGCCATTGTACGCTAGCTATATAAAAAACCAAATATGAAAATTAGATCTCTATAAAATGTAAAAAATATTCTCAACAAAGCAGAAAATTTAAAATCGATAGGATCAAAAAATATGTAATTATGTGGACTGTATGATTTATAATTAATTTCTTTATTCTTGCTAATTCTACTTTAGATTTTGCGCACTACTTCACAAGATTGGCTTCAATCGCAATTTTACTTTTTGCTGTGTTACGCGCATGGCGAACCATACAGGTGGTAGTAGCAGAAACAGTAGATTTGCTCTTGCGCATACGACACTTTGACATTACAGTATTTCGCGCAGTATTAATTTTGACATAAGGCACTCAGCATCAAGGAAACAACATACAAATGAAATGTATACGTATCAGCATGCACATCGAACCGCCACCACCCCACCGTTTTGCCATGGTTGCAAACGTTTACTGTCACAGCTATTGAACAATGTATATGCGTATACATTTTCAAACATCATATTCGTTTTCATGGTTCAAAGTCCAGTATAGGACTGTCTCTCTCTCTCAGATGCCCAGCTGAATCTATGTCAACATTGGACTCTTTCTCGCTTGCCCGAACGCATCTTTCACAAATGTCCAGTTGAATCTGTGTCAACTTTGGACTCTTTCTCGCTTGCCCGGAGCCATCTTTCACAAATGTCCAGTTGAATCTGTGTCAACTTTGGACTCTTTCTCGCTTGCCCGGAGCCATCTTTCACAAATGTCCAGTTGAATCTGTGTCAACTTTGGACTCTTTCTCGCTTGCCCGAAGGCATCTTTCACAAATGTCCAGTTGAATCTGTGTCAACTTTGGACACTTTCTCGCTTGCCCGGATGCATCTTTCACAAATGTCCAGTTGAATCTGTGTCAACATTGGACTCTTTCTCTCATGCCGTTAAAGTTCGAATCTTCGTGCTCGGACGTGCATACGCATACCTAGCTATGCCTCACGTTTCAGCCACCCATCATGCAACCCGTTGAACACAATGCCATATCCAAGCCATACTCACATATTCCTTGCAACATCCAGTGTATAATAAGAAAAACGCAACACACACACATATAGGTACGTATGCAGTCAGATGCAAATGCGTACACACCTCAAACACGCTTTCCAACATCCGGCTCTACGTGGACCAAATGTATTTACTCAAACTGTCTAAAAAGCCTAAATAAAACAATCAATTTCACAGAATAAAAAATGCCAAAACCTTCCGTTTTCAATTCTATTCAATAACGACAGATGCCACCAGGGCTGCCATATTCACTTTATTATTTCAAGTATTTTGTGAAACGCGCAGATCTTTTGTGCATTTGATAATTAACACCAGTACCAATTCACCCATATTCATGAATATCTTGGTATTTTTATACCTTTCATGAACATGAAATGGTATTATAACTTTGGTCCGATGTTTGTAAATATGAGAAGAAGAAGAGATAGACCCATCAATAAGTATACCGAAATGATCAGGATGACGAGATGAGTTGATTTAGCCATGTCCGTCTGTCCGTCTGTCTGTTTGAACGCAAACTAGTCCCTCAATTTTTGAGATATCTGGCTGAAATTATAGGAATAATTTGTCGGAACTGACAAGATCGGACCAGTATAACATATAGCCCCCATACAACCGATTTTTCAGATATAAGGTTTTTTGGCCAAAACTTCTGCAATTAAAAAGTTAGAAACGTAAAATTTTGCAACTCGAGTACTTTCTATTTATGTAGTGTATATAGTGAAAATCAACCAGATCGGGCAAATGTAACATATAGCCCCCATACAACCGATTGTTCAGATATAAGGTTTTTTGGCCAAAACTTCTGCAATTAAAAAGTTAGGAACGTAAAATTTTGCAACTCGAGTACTTTCTATTTATGTAGTGTATATAGTGAAAATCAACAAGATCGGGCAAATGTAACATATAGCCCCCATACAACCGATTGTTCAGATATAAGGTTTTTTGGCCAAAACTTCTGCAATTAAAAAGTTAGGAACGTAAAATTTTGCAACTCGAGTACTTTCTATTTATGTGGTGTATATAGTGAAAATCAACCAGATCGGGCAAATGTAACATATAGCCCCCATACAACCGATTGTTCAGATATAAGGTTTTTTGGCCAAAACTTCTGCAATTAAAAAGTTAGGAAAGTAAAATTTTGCAACTCGAGTACTTTCTATTTATGTAGTGTATATAGTGAAAATCAACAAGATCGGGCAAATGTAACATATAGCCCCCATACAACCGATTGTTCAGATATAAGGTTTTTTGGCCAAAACTTCTGCAATTAAAAAGTTAGGAACGTAAAATTTTGCATCTCGAGTACTTTCTATTTATGTAGTGTATATAGTGAAAATCAACAAGATCGGGCAAATGTAACATATAGCCCCCATACAACCGATTGTTCAGATATAAGGTTTTTTTGGCCAAAACTTCTGCAATTAAAAAGTTAGGAACATACAATTTTGCAACTTGAGTACTTTCAATTTATGTAGTGTGTAGAGGAAAATCAAGAAGATCGGGTAAATATAACATATATTTAGCCCCATACAACCGGTTGTTCCGATATAAGGTTTTTTGGCCAATACTTCCGCATTTAAAAAGTTAGGAACGTAAAATATTTCACCTTTAGTACTTTCTACATATGTAATGTGTATAGTGTAAGTCAGTACAATTGAACACGTATAATATATAGCCTCCATACAATCGATTGTTCCGATAACTCGGATCCTATTATTTTGTAAGTTTTTTTTAAATTATAACAAAGATGTGTAATGTGTATAGTAAATATAGTTAAATTGAAACAGGCTGTACTGGGGATCGAACAGTGAAAATCGTGACGCTTATTCATGAAAGGTATATAGCCTTCGGCACAGCCGAAGACAGCTTTCCTTACTTGTTTCAAATTAATTATGTGTAAATTACTGGAAAAGAATGCAAAGATATGTGAAAATTTCGCTGTTATTTTTTAATTTGACTTTTTCTAGATATGTCACTAGAATATTTGGGACAATCCATATTAAAACGTCTAATTCAAAAAACTGGCTAGTCCCGGATTGCGCAAGCGAGCCATAGTGAGAAAAATAGCATTTTTGCAAACTTTGTGGGCTCAAGGCACGCCCAATCATTATGCAAACGAACTAAAATTTTTTATATATGGTTTTTTTTTTTCTAATAATAAAGCTAAGGGGTTTCCCATGTGAAAATACAAAAAAAAAAAAAAAAATAACGGCCACCCTATTGCTGGACACCGTGGCATACCGGGAAATTAGATGGCGGGCGAGTTTCCTAGAGGGGGCACATCTAGGAAAGTGAAAACAGAGCTATGAGAATTGTCAGTCAGGCTGTATGTCAATTGAAAACATTTTTCATCAGAGTAAAATGAGGTGAAGAAATTTCCTATAAACTAATGGCGGCGATATACCAACAGGTTATCATAACCTCTAACGAGATTTTTAGCCGAGCTTCTCTTTCCAACTTGTGGTGTGTTGCTTTTTGAGTTTTTCCTACAAGTTGGCGGGACCTACAGTTTTTTGCCGACTCCGAACGGCACTTGCAAAGCAAATGAATTTTTTGCTGAGAAGCTGCTCATGGCAGAAATACACCCGGAGAGTTTGCCAAACTACTGCCGAGGGGCGACCCCGTTTAGAAAAATTCTTTTTCTAAATAATTTTTTATGTTACTTTTGCCGGGCATCGAACCGCCACGACTTGGTGTAGAAGGCCGAACACTTAACCGCTACACCACGGCGGCCGCCAAGAAATTTCCTATGGTGTACAAAAATTTTCCATTTTGCTGTGCTAAACGAAATGTTAAATTATGACGTATGGAAAAAGCACGTGCTTTGTGAATCAATTTTCTATTTACGTGTTTTTCATGCATTTATATTGCGTATTATACGCATTGTATTATATTTACCACGATAACTGTCAGAATTTACCATCGCTTTGCCAAAATTTGCTTTTTTAAACCAATTGGCACACGGCCTCACTAGAATTTTATTCAAATATTCCTCAAATAAATCTAAGTGGCTACATTTCCTCTTCTATTGTTACTAATTTTCTGTTTTCTTTTTTAATTTTGATATATGGGAGTTTCCACGAAATCAGGCCCCATTGAGCTTAGAAATAAATTACATTGCTTCCAGGCCGAAGGCTGACATTTGTGTTCACGTATGTCTACTTTGTTGTAATTTACCATTTTTTTATATTTTGATATCGTGATGGACGTGTAAACGCCTGCCAAAGTTCACAACACTATGATATTAAGCAACTTCAAAATCGTGATCATTGTCGCATAGTAGTTTTTTCAAAGTTTTCGATTTTTGACGGATATTCAATTGCGCTACGTGAAACTTTACATATTTTTTCTCTACTTGGGCTTGACTTTCAAGATTCTGCGAAGTAAGTATAAATCACAGTAATTAATTGAATTTAAGCAAAATTGGTGTCACGCCCGTTACAAAAAAAAAAGGATTTAGTTTTGTTTTAAAAGAATTAGTAACGTGCATGAATAAATCTTTGCATACGTAACAATTAACTGCTAGGGATTGTATTGCGAAAATTTCAAACAAATTTGTCAAACCGTTTGCTCTGTATTAATTTTTTAGTACGTTACAATTAACTGCTAGGGATTATATTGCGAAAATTTCAAACAAATTTGTCAAACCGTTTGCTCTGTATTAATTTTTTAGTACGTGTCGCGCCCGTTACATTTTTAATAACTTTTTTGCTAATGTGTTAACTTGTTTTAACATAGATATATTATCCCATTTTGTCTTGAAATTAAATTATCGTAGTGAAAAATATATTATCCCATTTTGTCTTGAAATTAAATTATCGTAGTGAAAAATATATTAAATAGTTGAAACATGTAAAAAAATAGACATGTCACACCCGTTACAACGAGGTGTCGCGCCCGTTACATTTTAAAATGTTAATAAATCTAAATGGATTAAGAAGTGTCTTTTTATTGAATGCGGAAATAACAGGAAACATTCTAAATTTAAATAATCCAAGGCTCTTCTTTGGCGTTTTCTGGTTGGTACTGATTTATTTCTAAAATGTAGTATATCTATATATTAATAGGCTAACACTCTCCCCATACAAACAGTCGTAACCCAATTTCGTATAGTATTTATGGATGGATCTCTATAGAATTTATATTGGAAACTTAGAAGGGACTAATCTGGTGTCTCACCAAAAAAAACTTTTAAAATTATTTTTAGTTTATTTGTTATTAAACAAAAAATAGGTCTCCAAACTCTCCAGCTATTTTGTTATCTCCACATTCTGTTATACCCGAACTATACATCACCATTCAGCACTCTTATAAAACTCCCAAAGACACACCCATCCGCTCATTCCCTTACACACACACGTACATATCTACATATGCAATGATCCAGCAGCTGCCTCTTGCTTTTATTTTTGTGCCAAAAAGAAAAACCACAAAATGTACCAAATCATATTATCTTCGGCAACTAAACACCATTTGTAAGCTAAGAAATCCAGCTTCACTTCTGGCTTTATATATTTAACTTTTTGCCTATTGGTAAAGTTTATTTTTTTAACGATATGATTTTGTAAGAAAATTCCACAATGTTAAGATCGAAATTTAAATATCGTGCGGACTTTAACTAAAGAACAATTTTACATGACACTAATGCTGATTTCGTTGAACATGTTTACATCCTTGCACAGAACACTGTAAAAGTGTACCCGTTCTACATAAAACTGCTATATCGATAAAACGAACAAAAAACATTGCCCGTTTGCTATGCTATGTGCATGAATAATTACCCTACAAGACAGATGACAATCATTTGATGCAACATTTGATTGTCATTGCTGTCAGCTAAACGATCATCGTTTCAATCATTTCACACGAGGAATAAGAAAAATTTGATGTCAACAACTGTGTCCGTGTGATTTTTTGTCTCCCTCTAGCACATTAATAGTTTAAATTAAGCATATATCTATACTCTTCACTCTCACGCTAGTTTTGGATCAATGTTGACTTCATAATTATGATCACAGTGATGTCACAACTGACAACTGTCATAACCTGTCAAAGCTGATTTGAAAATGACGTTTACAATTTTTTTTTGTATTAAAATATTTATTTTTTTATCGATTTGTCTCCCTCTAGCACATTAATAGTTTAAATTAAGCATATATCTATACTCTTCACTCTCACGCTAGTTTTGGATCAATGTTGACTTCATAATTATGATCACAGTGATGTCACAACTGACAACTGTCATAACCTGTCAAAGCTGATTTGAAAATGACGTTTACAATTTTTTTTTGTATTAAAATATTTATTTTTTTATGTTTATATTTATTGAAAATTTGATATACATAAATTCATAAAATACAACTCAAAAACTTTATATTAAAAAATATACATAACAATATAAATTAGATCCTAAAAACTAATTACACTACTCTTCCTCCTGGTGTTGCGTTGTGGGGTTTGGTCCCCGAAACGGGCTGATGGTCACATAAGTACGGCTACGCTCACACTGCAACCGACTTCTGCCGTCCGGCACAAATACGCACACATGTGTTTTAAATGAACTCAAAAGTTCAAATTCGAGCGCGTTAACGGGCGGGCAAAGTTTGTTTACAAAGTTGGTTGCAGCGTGAGTGTAGGCTATATCTACGTAGCAGCCACGCGTGCCCTCTCTCTACGGCAGTCCTCCAATAACTTTCACAATAGGGTCTCTCGCCATTTATTTCTCCTATCGGAACTTCGATCATGGTGGTTTTGTTGGGGTATTTTGCATTCCTTTTGCAAAAAACACCTATGTATATAAAAATGCAAATATAATTTAATTTAATTAAATTAACTTGGCTAAATTTGTATACTACCTTTGTTATACCGCTTCTTTTTTTACCACGCTTTTATTAGGTTCACTTGTATGTTTGTTTGTTTGCTTGCTTGCTTGTATGTATGTAACTCTCGTTCGGTTTTAGCCCCAGTGGCCCAAAAACCGTAAAATGTCCCTAAAATATGGGTATCAAACGAAAGGGGAACGCCCCAGGATTCATTTGGACTTCGATATATTTCGATAAATTTATCGATAACTGAGTTATCGGTCAAAATATGATTGCCCAAAAACCTAAAAAATCCCTACAATATGGGTATCAAACGAAAGGTGAAGTCCCCAGGTTTCACTTGGGCATCGACATATTTCGATAAATTTATCGATAACTGAGTTATCGGTCAAAATGTGGTTGCCCGAAAACCTTAAAATTTCCCTACAATATGGGTATCAAACGAAAGGGGAAGGCCCCAGGTTTCATTTGGACTTCGATATATTTCGATAGATTTATCGATAACTGAGTTATCGGTCAAAATATGATTGCCCAAAAACGTAAAAAATTCCCTACAATATGGGTATCAAACGAAAGGTGAAGGCCGCAGGTTTCATTTGGACATCGACATATTTCGATAAATTTATCGATAACTGAGTTATCGGTCAAAATATGATTGCCCAAAAACCTGAAAAATTCCCTACAATATGGGTATCAAACGAAAGGGGAGGGCCCCAGGTTTCATTTGGACATCGACATATTTCGAAAAATTTATCTTGGACATCGACATATCAAAATATGAAGGCCCAAAGGCCTAAAAAATTCCCTACAATATGGGTATCAAACGAAAGGTGAAGTCCCCATGTTTCACTTGGACATCGACATATTTCGATAAATTTATCGATAACTGAGTTATCGGTCAAAATGTGGGCCCCAGGTTTCATTTGGACTTCGATATATTTCGATAAATTTATCGATAACTGAGTTATCGGTCAAAATATGATTGCCCAAAAACCTAAAAAAATCCCTACAATATGGGTATCAAACGAAAGGTGAAGTCCCCATGTTTCACTTGGACATCGACATATTTCGATAAATTTATCGATAACTGAGTTATCGGTCAAAATGTGGGCCCCAGGTTTCATTTGGACTTCGATAAATTTATCGATAACTGAGTTATCGGTCAAAATATGATTGCCCAAAAACCTAAAAAAATCCCTACAATATGGGTATCAAACGAAAGGTGAAGGCCCCAGGTTTCATTTGGACTTCGATATAGTTCGATAAATTTATCGATAACTGAGTTATCGGTCAAAATATGATTGCCCAAAAACCTAAAAAAATCCCTACAATATTGGTATCAAACGAAAGGTGAAGGCCCCAGGTTTCATTTGGACATCGACATATTTCGATAAATTTATCGATAACTGAGTTATCGGTCAAAATATGATTGCCCAAAAACCTGACAAATTCCCTACAATATGGGTATCAAACGAAAGGGGAGGGCCCCAGGTTTCATTTGGACATCGACATATTTCGATAAATTTATCGATAACTGAAATATCGGTCAAAATATGAAGGCCCAAAAACCTAAAAAAATCCCTACAATATGGGTATCAAACGAAAGGTGAAGGCCCCAGGTTTCACTTGGACATCGACATATTTTGATAAATTTATCGATAACTGAGTTATCGGTCAAAATGTCGTTGCCCGAAAACCTTAAAATTTCCCTACAATATGGGTATCAAACGAAAGGGGAAGGCCCCAGGTTTCATTTGGAATTCGATATATTTCGATAATTTGATCGATAACTGAGTTATTGTCAAAATCTGAGGCCAAATGCCTTAAAATTCCCTAACAATATGGGTATCAAACGAAAGTGGAAGTCAAGAGGTTTCGTTTGGACTGCTGTATTTTTCAATATATTTATCGATAATTTCCTAGGACATTTGACTAAAAAATAAAAAATAAATATAGTTTAAAAAAACTAAAACTCACGCTTTTAGAGAGTATTGGACTAAAAATTTGAAAATAATTTTAAAAACCCTACACAGTAGTATTGTGGAAAAAGCGTGGTCCGCTTTGTCCCATAATTTTCGTATATCGAGCGCTCGACGCTTTTCCCACATAATGCTAGTTTCTTTACTGCGCTTTCATTAGGTTTACTTGTACATACATTCATATGTATTTTTGCTTGTTTGTATGTAACTCTACTTCAGTCTACCCGATAGTGGCATATGACTGTCACAAAAACCTTGAAATGTGCCTTCAATGTGGGTGTCAAACGATAGGAGGTTGCATTTGGACTTCGATATATTTATCGATAACTAAGTTGTCGGTCATAATGCCTACTACCTATATCAAGCGAAAGGGACCGGTTTCTATTTTTTAAACCAAGGAATATTTCGATATATTTATCGATAACTGACTTATCGGTCAAAATGAGGTTGTCCAATAATATTGAAAATTGCCTACAATATGGGTATCAAACGAAAGTGGAGGCCCAGAGGTTTCGTTTGCACTGCGGTATACTTCGATATACATATATATCGATTACTTCATAACACACTTAACTAAAAAGTAAAAATAAATATAGTTTAAAAAGCGAAAACACGCGCTTTTAAAGAATATTGCACTAAAAAGGTAAAAATAATTTAAATAAAAAAACGAAGATTATGGAACAAAGCGGACCACGCTTTTTCCACAATACTACTGTGTAGGGTTTTTAAAATTATTTTCAAATTTTTAGTTCAATACTCTCTAAAAGCGTGAGTTTTAATTTTTTAAACTATATTTATTAATTTGAATCTTAAAATAATGAGTCCCCTGCTCAAATTTTAAGTTTTGAAAATATAAGAAAAATATAATTTTGAACTTCAAATTAAAAATATGCCAAGTTTGGAAAAAGCATCATTTGGTATAATCATTTTATTCTCATAAGACATTCAGCTATGACAATTATTGACAATTGTCAGTTTTTTTGTCAAAACGTCATCAGCATTGATAGTTTAGAGCAGTAGTCGGCACGGAGAGAGCGCCTGCTATATTAAAGCATTGGAATTTTCCTCCCAGGAAAGTAATTGCCAGCCTATGGTTTAGAGTGTGAGTGTGTTAGTAAAAGTATCAGCCCGTCTTGTAGGGTAGGTTTCGTTTATCAACCATATTCAATTGTTATTGCAAAATCCTATTTTTTTCACCAAATTTATCTGTCAAATAAAATTTTCGTCAGCTGATTTTCAGTGCAACCAACTACCCTGTCGAAGCTTCGGAGGGTAAAAAGTGTGAGTTTTTTAGGAAATGAAAACATATTCTGTTTAACGTTTTACCTTCATTTTGCAAACGAAAACGGAAAATTGAAGAGTGTAAAAAATGCGCATTTTTTGATGAAACGAAATCACCATAACACTACTTTTTTTTTACGAAAAACACATTTTTGGGTATTTGTTTCCTTTAGGGGTCAACCGCGAATAAATTAGCTAAAATTATGGGAGATAGCTCAAGAGAGAGGTTTGGCCTCAGGATCACGAGTCCGGAAGCGCTTTTTACCACGCTTTTATTAGGTTCACTTGTATGTTTGTTTGTTTGCTTGCTTGCTTGCTTGTATGTATGTAACTCTCGTTCGGTTTAAGCGCCAGTGGCCCAAAAACCTGAAAAATTCCCTACAATATGGGTATCAAACGAAAGGGGAACGCCCCAGGTTTCATTTGGACATCGACATATTTCGATAAATTTATCGATAACTGAGTTATCGGTCAAAATTTGAAGGCCCAAAAATCTAAAAAAATCTCTACAATATGGGTATCAAACGAAAGGTGAAGGCCCCAGGTTTCACTTGGACATCGACATATGAAAATATGAAGGCCCAAAAGCCTAAAAACCTAAAAAATCCCTACAATATGGGTATCAAACGAAAGGGGAGGGCCCCAGGTTTCATTTGGAAATCGACATATTTCGATAAATTTATCGATAACTGAGTTATCGGTCAAAATATGAAGGCCCAAAAACCCAAAAAAATCCCTACAATATGGGTATCAAACGAAAGGTGAAGGCCCCAGGTTTCACTTGGACATCGACATATTTCGATAAATTTATCGATAACTGAGTTATCGGTCAAAATGTGGTTGCCAGAAAACCTTAAAACTTCCCTACAATATGGGTATCAAACGAAAGGGGAAGGCCCCAGGCTTCATTTGGACTTCGATATATTTCGATAAATTTATCGATAACTGAGTTATCGGTCAAAATATGATTGCCCAAAAACCTCAAAAATTTCCTACAATGTGGGTATCAAACGAAAGGTGAAGTCCCCAGGTTTCACTTGGACATCGACTTATTTCGATAAATTTATCGATAACTGAGTTATCGGTCAAAATGTGGTTGCCCGAAAACCTTAAAATGTCCCTACAATATGGGTACCAAACGAAAGGGGAAGGCCCCAGGTTTCATTTGGACCTCGATATATTTCGATAAATTTATCGATAACTGAGTTATCGGTCAAAATGTGATTGCCCAAAAATCGAAAAATTTCCCTACAACATGGGTATTAAACGAAAGGGGAAGGCCCCAGGTTTCATTTGGACATCGATAGGTATATGTCGATAAATTTATCGATAACTGAGTTATGTGTCAAAATGTGAATGCCTAAAAAATAAATAATAAAATAATTAAATAAAATAAAAGAAATTAAAATAACAAGGAAAAGTGTTCATAAGAAAACAGTTGTGATAATGCATGCTTACTTTGTGGCAGTGTTAGTTATGTTTGAGCAAAAATGGATATAATCACGATTGTGCAAGTAACATTGGGGTTAGTGTAAACGAAATAAAAAAATAAAAAATAAAAAAAATAATGAAATAATAAAAATAATAACATTAAATAAAAGAAATTATAATAAAATAAGAAATTAAAGTAAAATAAAATAAAATAAATTAAAATAGCAAGGAAAAGTGTTTATAAGAAAACAGTCGTGATTATACATGCTAACATTGTAGCTGTTTTAGTTATGTTTGAGCAAAAATTGAAATAATCACGATTGTACAAGTAGCATTGGGGTTAGTGTAAAAGAAGATAAATAGTGTAAAATAAAAAAATAAAAATAAAAATAATGAAATAATAAAAATAATAACATTAAATAAAAGAAATTACAATGTTCACGCGTCAACTCACCGGTCGCCCTAATTAGTCGGTCAACGCATTGGCGCATGTGTAGGCGGCCTTAGGGGCGATTCGATACTTTTGCATAGCAACTTAACACAACCATCCCTAAGGCCACCTACTCATTCCTAATTACATTTTTTTAGTTTTTCCTGAACGTATACAAGTTTATAATCCGTGAATTTGAGATTTTAAAAATTTAATAAGTGGTGTAGCACATATAATAACTGTGAAAACCATATGAATAAATAATCAAAGCGTTGTCTCTATCAAGAAAGACTCGCACAAGTGAAAATACTGTATTTTGATTAGAGGATTTTTAGATTGTTCGCCTAGGCAATTAATCCTCTGATTTGGTTCCTATAGCTCTGTGTGGTAAAAGAAAATTGTAATTTCCTAACCAATCAACATAGTTCCGGTTGCAAAAGATCCTGGGTTCTGCGCCACAGCAACTTTGCCAGAAGCGGTTTGATACGTCCGTTACATTGCCAACTGGTGTCGGTTTACTTTGGGTACCTGTACGGATTGCCTCTACGGATACGGTGTCGCCGGTTAACGCTAGCAACCACCCGGATAAACGTAAGTGCTACATAATCCCTACTGATTAATCTATTGGTCCTTCTTCGCCATAAACGAATCCAGCGCCTAAAACCCCTAATTTAATGAGAAATCACCGGATTTGGCCCCATTACAAAAAGTAATTTTCCCGCCAAAAATAAGTAATTCCCGCCAAAGTCAGTAATTGGCATATATACATATATATCCCCATATAATATATATAAACATATATAAAAATCTAGTGCCGTTGACTTGTCCCTTGCGGTAGAATTTAAATACATACATATAAAAATATACAATATATTGTGACAACCCAGCAATAAATTGACTGGTCCGGTAAAAAGTTGCGCAACCCAGTAGTCAAAAATTGTCGTTCAAGCCAACTGGTCCCCAAGTACTCCCTTTTCATTACAAAGTACTCCACCCTACATTATTAGGAAAATTACAATTTCGGCACCCCCTAATAAATAAAAACAGCCGTAGCTGAAGAAAAAGAACATTCCCAAAATTGCGCCTGTGAAATTAAGCAAATCTCTCTTCAGAATGACATCTGTAGCCGAAAATAAATTTATTTCTGAAACCGATAATTTCACAGATTATTGCACACGGTTCCGCTCAACCCCCCTTCAGGATAATACCGAGGCAGCCCTTAAATTGAAAGACAAAAATATCGATGTATTTTGGGAGAGAGTACAGGCCTCATATGATTTGGTAGTTGAAACAGACGACCAAGACCTCCCCACAGACTTTAAGTCCGCCGCTTTCGGTAAATACCGAGCCTGCCTCATAGCATATGAGGAGACCAAAACACTTATAGGCGATCAACTGCAACTCAAACAATTGAGTAATCCCCCACCAGCAGTTCAAAGCCAACCCCCCTCAGAGTCATCCCATATGAACCTAAAAGTCCCCTCATGTGATACAGAAGTTTTTTATGGAGGGTATGATCAATGGCCGTCATTCCGTGACATGTTCACTGCGGTGTATATCAACCACTCGAAACTCTCCAGTGCCCAGAAGCTGTATCACCTCCGACTTAAAACTAAAGGAAAGGCAGGCCAAATAGTGGAACAGTTTCCCTTAAGCGATGACAATTTCGCCCTAGCATGGGAAGCTCTCAAGTCTCGCTATGAAAATAAAAGAGTCTTGGTCGATAACCAAATCAAAATCCTCATGAACCTCAAGCAAATTCAATCAGAAAATAGTGAGGATATACAGAGGCTACAGTCATCTGTGAATAATTGTCTCCAGATACTAGCCACCCAGCAGGTCCCAACAGCGAACTGGGATCCCATATTGATTTATATAGTCACCTCAAAGCTACCTGAAAATACCGTAGCGCTGTGGGAGCAATCTTTAAGCTCCAGAAGAGACCTCCCGAACTGGTCCCAAATGAACCAGTTTCTGACTACCCGCTATGAGATAGTGGAAAGGGTGGATCAATGGCGACCAGCCAAACCCCGATATAATCCACCCTCCACAAATTTCTCTAGACCCCACTATAGTCAGAACAACCCCCAGTTCAGGCAGTCTCAACCCCAAAATAACAGCAATCCCCCCGCTACACATACAAAGTCACATGCTACGGAGCATCAAAAGTATTTTGCATGTAAACTATACAAGCAGTCAACCCATACCCTTCAAAGCTGTTTGCGGTATAAAAGAATGCCAATCTCCGAGCGCAGAAAGTTCGTGAGAGAAAACAGTATATGCGAAAACTGTTTAGCCCAGACACATATAATAAAAGACTGCCAAAGCACGATAACGTGCATGCACTGCCAAGGCCGACACAACACCACCCTTCACGACACACGTACTCCCAGTACAAATTCCGGAGCTCAAAGGACAATATCCCAGGTAGCCACGACTCAGGACGTCAGTCAGCCATCTCATGAAGGAGATCCCCCTAGTCCCAGCTCATCCGAAGTTCAGTCCTTCCATGCCGAAAATGATAGCAAAATCATACTCCCAACGGCAATGGTCACGAGTTGATTTGATTTTGTGTTTTTCCGACAGGGTGGATACTAGATGTATATTGGAACGATTTTCCGTCATCCCTTGTCAAATTTGGTTTTGTAACAAACCGGTTTCGGCGATCTGCCATCTTCAGTGTTTGATTTCGGTCACGGTTGAACATAGAGGAGACCTCTTCAAGCTGCGAGCCTTGGTGGACCAAGGCTCCGAAAGAAGCTTCATCTCAGCTAAAGCCCAGACAAGGCTCGGTCTTCCCTATACCCACTCCCTATTTCAAATATCGGGTATGGGAGGCGGAGTTGTACAAACCTCCAATAAGCTGTGTTCGTTGACTCTCGTCCCAGATGATAATAATGTTAAAATAAAGGCCCAGGCAATAGTGCTTCCCCGTCTCACCAGGCAGCTCCCAACCCTCAGTCTAAATGATAACCAAAGGCGCAAATGGTCCCACCTCAAACTAGCAGACCAGAA
This sequence comes from Campiglossa producta, assembly GCA_964058755.1. Taxonomy (NCBI): domain Eukaryota; kingdom Metazoa; phylum Arthropoda; class Insecta; order Diptera; family Tephritidae; genus Campiglossa; species Campiglossa producta. Next base: position 128,535,364 of record CAXKVI010000001.1, on the reverse strand, counting down.
CAACCACAAACCATCCCAAATCGATCTGGTATTGGGAAGTGATCTTATCCCAAAAATAATGCTAAACGGCATAGAAAAGATCACTCCCAGCCTGCTAGCCCAAAATACAATCTTTGGGTGGATCTTAAGCGGCCAGACTCCCGACCAGGTCGGAGCACATTCTTCCCAGGCATGGGAAGTAACAAATGTTCAGTTGAACGAACAACTAAAACAGTTCTGGGAGATCGAAGAGATACCCAGAACTCGAGTGGAAACCCCTGAAGATAAAATGTGCGAAGATTTCTATAAACGCACCACCACTCGAAGCGATGATGGCCGATATATGGTTCGGCTCCCATTTAAACCCTCATTTCCGACCGATATCGACTTAGGCCAATCTCGTACTGCAGCCCTCCGACAGTTCCATGGGATGGAACGAAATCTCTCTAAAAAGGGCGATCTCAAACGGCAGTACGACCAGGTGCTTGAGGAATACCTGTCCCTAGGCCACATAGAAGAGTGCAGTTCCAATGAGATGGAATCCCATGGAAAATACTGCTCTTTCTATCTCCCTCACCACGCCGTTGTAAGGCCAGATAAGAAAACAACAAAGGTCAGAGTCGTTTTTAATGCGTCTAAGAAGTCAGGTTCCGGTCACTCCCTTAACGACGTTTTATATACCGGACCAACCCTACAACCCGATCTCCGACTTATGTTGTTGAAATGGCGAACGTATAAATACGTGTTTAATGGCGATGTGGAAAAAATGTACCGCCAGATTCTCCTTCACCCCGATGACCGAGATTATCAACGGATAATAATCCGAACTCCCGAAGACAGTCAAGTTAAGGACTTCAAACTAAAAACGGTCACATTCGGGGTCAACTGCGCGCCATTCCTGGCAATCCGGACTCTGCACGAACTCGCTAAGGACGTGGCTGAGTCTCACCCCAATGCAGCCCCCATACTAAAGTCCGAAACGTACGTGGACGACATTTTGTCTGGCAGTCATGATCTTCAATCAGCCGAGCAATCCCTAACAGAGACCATAGATGCTCTAAATTCAGCCGGCTTCCCCCTTAGAATCACTTAGATCACTGCAAACCATCCACAAATTATCAAACAAATTCCCAAGGCGGACTTACTCGAGACTGACTTTCTCGAATTCGAGAAAAGTAGTACCGCCAATTCAATGGAATGCACTGTCGGATACGTTCTCGTACACCGTCGATTCAGAGCCAGCCTGTGCAGCAGCCACGAAGAGACAAATTCTCTCCTCCATTGCAAAACTTTTCGACCCCGCAGGGTGGCTGACGCCAGTTATGATACAGGCAAAGATACTGATGCAAGAATTGTGGTTAGACGGAACCGATTGGGATGAACGAGTTAAGCCGATCCGTCTCGTAAAATGGACACAATTTTCCCGAAATCTGCATCTAATCTCCGACATACAAATACCCCGATGGGTTCATTTCGCCCCTAATTTACAAGTCGAGCTTCATGGGTTTTGCGACGCCTCTGAAAAGGCTTATTGCGCAGCACTCTATGTGCGAACTACTATAGGAACTCAAGTATTCTCTCACCTCCTCGTTTCCAAAGGCAAAGTGGCCCCCCTCAAAACTATCAGTCTGCCACGCCTGGAACTATGTGGAGCGCTTTTATTAGCAAAGCTAGTCGCAGTAGTTCAACCTCATCTCGACCTCTCTCAACGAAAATTAACTATGTGGTCCGATTCTGAAATCGTGTTAGCCTGACTCGAAAAGCCACCTCATTCATGGAAGACTTATGTCTCCAATCGAACAGCCCAGATCATAGACCTCGTCGGTAATGTGCCTTGGCGACATGTACGGAGTAGAGATAACCCCGCGGATCTGGGAACCCGAGGTTGTACGCCAGCCGATCTCTCCAAGTCTGCCCTCTGGTGGAATGGTCCAGAGTGGCTTTCCGACCCCCCGGAAGACTGGCCCCAACCAGTAGTTCGCAGCGTCAACCCCCCCGAGGCACGTAAAGTAGAAGCTCTCCACGCAACGGAAGAGTCCGAGGATCTCTTAGCCCGGTTCTCTTCTTACCGCCGCGCTTTACGTGTCATAGCCTACGTTCTAAAGTTTATACGTCGGTTAAAAGACGCGGTGAACCGCATTAACGACCCAGTTGAACCCGGCCTCACTCACACCGACCTCAAGAGATCAAAGCATCGGCTAATAATACTGGCCCAAACTCGATACTTCGCTCTTGAAAGAGCATGCCTAGAGGACTCGAAGCCCATTGGCAAACGGAGCTCTCTGCTCGTCCTCAATCCCTTTCTTGACAAGAGCGGAGTCCTGCGAGTAAACGGTCGATTGGCCCATGCAACCCTCTCTTATAATGAGCGTCATCCCATTATCTTACCTGAGAAGTCGAGTCTCTGTACGCTATACATCCGATTCCTCCATGAACTGCTCCTACATGCTGAAATTCGACTAATGCAACAAGCCGTCAGACAAGAATTCTTCATTGCCCGCCTGAAACCTCTATTAAAAAAGTGCGTATTCCAATGCAAGGTCTGCACCACGCATAAACAGCAAATGCGTTCCCAAATAATGTCAGCCTTACCCCCCGAACGGTGCACCTTTGCTCCTCCCTTCACCACAACAGGTGTGGACTTTGCCGGTCCATTCCAATTAAAAGCCTCCATGCTCCGATCTCAAACTCGTGTAAAGGGCTATGTGGCCGTTTTCGTCTGCTTTACCACCAAAGCGGTCCACCTGGAGTTATGCTCCGACCTCACCAGCAAGGCCTTTCTTGCCGCCTTCGCCCGATTTGTAGGACGCAGAGGATACCCGAACCTGATGATGAGCGACAATGGCAAAACATTTATAGGAGCAAAACGTGCGATCGAATTGGAATTCGTGTCTTTCCTTAAAGAAGTATCGTCGCAGATTGTCCAGAAATACGCACCGCAAGGGATCGACTGGAAGTTCATCCCGCCCGGCGCGCCCCACATGGGCGGATTATGGGAATCCGCGGTCAAAAGCTTTAAAACCCATTTTAAAAAGGTCGCCGGAACTCACAGCTTCACCTTTGAAGAATTCTCAACGTTATTAGTCCGAATAGAGGCCGTGCTTAATTCACGTCCTATCTCCCAGCTTTCTCAGGACCCCAATGATCTCACCGCTCTCACCCCAAGTCATTTTCTTCGAGGAGCACCAATGCTCTCTCTTCCCGAACCGAATCAAGAAAATCTTTCAATGATAAACCGGTGGGAACGCCTGAAAGTGCTGCACCATCAGTTCAGCAACCGCTGGAAAACCGATTATCTCGCTGACCTTCAAAAGCGCTACCGATGGAAAAATACCCAAACTCCTCCCAAAATTGGTGATATAGTCATCATAAAGGACGAAAACTTACCTCCCACTGAGTGGCGATTAGGTCGATTGGAGTCCCTACATCAAGGACGAGATGGACACATCCGTGTTGTAGACGTCCGCACTCAAAACGGGATTCTCACACGACCCCTCACGAAACTGTGCTTTCTACCGTCACCAGAGAGTGACGTAGGCCCTCAATGCCTCCTCCCATCTCCCTAACTTAATAGAGTCTACAACTCTACCAACTGACGCAAAACTAATAAGTTTATGTATTTTCGTTGACAGATGGATCGTCAGCGCCCTCCGGTTCCAGCCCCCCCGTCGTTTTTTACCATCACAGGTGGTGAGGCCCGCAGCACGCCCTCGACGTACTGAAACAGACTACAGGAACTGCCGATTGTGTATGCGGCATCACGCGCTACAGATGTGCCCTGTCTTCGCGGCTATGCAGCCTCAACAACGCGCAGTAATAGCTAGGGCACAACTGTACTGCATCAATTGTTTGGCCCTGTCACACCGCACCAACGAGTGCACCTCACCGGAGAGCTGTCGGGTCTGCGGGCAACACCACCATACGCTTTTACACCGTCAAACCGGAGGTCGCCAGCCGTCATACGCCGCTCAACCAGAACCAGAGGTTCGTTCCCAATCACGCCGCCAGGAGCAGCGCCGTCGTGCTCCTGCAACTCATCGCCGCCATCGCCGACCACAAACAATCAGGCCCAATGGGCGTGCCTCGAATGTGCGCCAAGCGCAACGGCCATCGAATGTCGGAGACCGCACAATCCGATGCACAGCTACCGGATTACGCACGGCCACTTACAAACACAAGGTTGGCAGGATCCTTATTCGTGAAGCAGTTCGTGCTCTGCAGGAGTTGGAGCATACTTTAGGCGCTTAGTACGCCTAGGCGGGGCAGAAGGTTCACGCGTCAACTCACCGGTCGCCCTAATTAGTCGGTCAACGCATTGGCGCATGTGTAGGCGGCCTTAGGGGCGATTCGATACTTTTGCATAGCAACTTAACACAACCATCCCTAAGGCCACCTACTCATTCCTAATTACATTTTTTTAGTTTTTCCTGAACGTATACAAGTTTATAATCCGTGAATTTGAGATTTTAAAAATTTAATAAGTGGTGTAGCACATATAATAACTGTGAAAACCATATGAATAAATAATCAAAGCGTTGTCTCTATCAAGAAAGACTCGCACAAGTGAAAATACTGTATTTTGATTAGAGGATTTTTAGATTGTTCGCCTAGGCAATTAATCCTCTGATTTGGTTCCTATAGCTCTGTGTGGTAAAATAAAATTGTAATTTCCTAACCAATCAACATAGTTCCGGTTGCAAAAGATCCTGGGTTCTGCGCCACAGCAACTTTGCCAGAAGCTGTTTGATACGTCCGTTACATTGCCAACTGGTGTCGGTTTACTTTGGGTACCTCTACGGATTGCCTCTACGGATACGGTGTCGCCGGTTAACGCTAGCAACCACCCGGATAAACGTAAGTGCTACATAATCCCTACTGATTTATCTAACAATAAAATAAGAAATTAAAGTAAAATAAAATAAAATAAATTAAAATAGCAAGGAAAAGTGTTTATAAGAAAACAGTCCTGATTATACATGCTAACTTTGTAGCTGTTTTAGTTATGTTTGAGCAAAAATTGAAATAATCACGATTGTACAAGTAGCATTGGGGTTAGTGTAAAAGAAGATAAATAGTGTAAAATAAAAAAATAAAAATAAAAATAATGAAATAATAAAAATAATAACATTAAATAAAAGAAATTACAATAAAATAAGAAATTAAAGTAAAATAAAATAAAATAAATTAAAATAGCAAGGAAGTGTTTATAAGAAAACAGTCCTGATTATACATGCTAACTTTGGAGCTGTTTTAGTTATGTTTGAGCAAAAATTGAAATAATCACGATTGTACAAGTAGCGTTGGGGTTACTGTAAAAGAAGATAAATAGTGTAAAATAAAAAAATAAAAATAAAAATAATGAAATAATAAAAATAATAACATTAAATAAAAGAAATTACAATAAAATAAGAAATTAAAGTAAAATAAAATAAAATAAATTAAAATAGCAAGGAAAAGTGTTTATAAGAAAACAGTCCTGATTATACATGCTAACTTTGTAGCTGTTTTAGTTATGTTTGAGCAAAAATTGAAATAATCACGATTGTACAAGTAGCATTGGGGTTAGTGTAAAAGAAGATAAATAGTGTAAAATAAAAAAATAAAAATAAAAATAATGAAATAATAAAAATAATAACATTAAATAAAAGAAATTACAATAAAATAAGAAATTAAAGTAAAATAAAATAAAATAAATTAAAATAGCAAGGAAAAGTGTTTATAAGAAAACAGTCCTGATTATACATGCTAACTTTGTAGCTGTTTTAGTTATGTTTGAGCAAAAATTGAAATAATCACGATTGTACAAGTAGCATTGGGGTTAGTGTAAAAGAAGATAAATAGTGTAAAATAAAAAAATAAAAATAAAAATAATGAAATAATAAAAATAATAACATTAAATAAAAGAAATTACAATAAAATAAGAAATTAAAGTAAAATAAAATAAAATAAATTAAAATAGCAAGGAAAAGTGTTTATAAGAAAACAGTCCTGATTATACATGCCAACTTTGTAGCTGTTTTAGTTATGTTTGAGCAAAAATTGAAATAATCACGATTGTACAAGTAGCATTGGGGTTAGTGTAAAAGAAGATAAATAGTGTAAAATAAAAAAATAAAAATAAAAATAATGAAATAATAAAAATAATAACATTAAATAAAAGAAATTACAATAAAATAAGAAATTAAAGTAAAATAAAATAAAATAAATTAAAATAGCAAGGAAAAGTGTTTATAAGAAAACAGTCCTGATTATACATGCTAACTTTGTAGCTGTTTTAGTTATGTTTGAGCAAAAATTTAAATAATCACGATTGTACAAGTAGCATTGGGGTTAGTGTAAAAGAAGATAAATAGTGTAAAATAAAAAAGTAAAAATAAAAATAATGAAATAATAAAAATAATAACATTAAATAAAAGAAATTACAATAAAATAAGAAATTAAAGTAAAATAAAATAAAATAAATTAAAATAGCAAGGAAAAGTGTTTATAAGAAAACAGTCCTGATTATACATGCTAACTTTGTAGCTGTTTTAGTTATGTTTGAGCAAAAATTGAAATAATCACGATTGTACAAGTAGAATTGGGGTTAGTGTAAAAGAAGATAAATAGTGTAAAATAAAAAAATAAAAATAAAAATAATGAAATAATAAAAATAATAACATTAAATAAAAGAAATTACAATAAAATAAGAAATTAAAGTAAAATAAAATAAAATAAATTAAAATAGCAAGGAAAAGTGTTTATAAGAAAACAATCCTGATTATACATGCTAACTTTGTAGCTGTTTTAGTTATGTTTGAGCAAAAATTTAAATAATCACGATTGTACAAGTAGCATTGGGGTTAGTGTAAAAGAAGATAAATAGTGTAAAATAAAATAATAAAAAAATAAAATAAAATAAAAGAAATTAAACAAGAAAAATTCGGATTATACATGCTAAATTTGTGGCTACACTCTAAAAAAATGTGTGTAAATTCGCAAAGGGTTTGTTCTTTTTTTAATAGTTGCGAATTTACACACATTTTATTTTTACCAGTAAATCAGTAAAGGCTATACACATATTGTTGATATATCTCCACGTGGTGACGGTGGTCAAGATAATTATCTGGTAAAGTTCCTGGGTTAAAGAAGTGTATGCAGTCATGGCAGGTACAAGTAGTGAGTACTTTACGATGCAGGGATACGGAGTCCCAGTATCGGCGGTTGCTCAAGGCGAGAAAACAGGCTTGCAGGCGTCGTCATCATACGACTGCAGCTCTTCAGTGGTGGGCAATTTGGTTTCTATACACGGAAATGAACCACAGTCAACTAAAAGGACTTCAAAACTCTCAAGCGAAGAATTAGAGAAAAGAAAGGAAAAGAGGAGGATATACATGAAAAGTTATAGAGCCAAGCAGTCAGAGGAGGCCAAAGAAGCTCGTTTGCAGAAATTGAGCCAGCATGCCGCTGAAAGCCGAATCTCAGAATCCGAGAAAGCTAAAGACACTCGTTTACAGAAATTGCGGCAGCTTGCAGCTGAAATCCGAGCATCAGAATCTGATCAGGCTAGAGAGGCTCGTTTGCATCAAGCACGGAGCCATACAAGTGAAACTCGAGCATCGGAATCTGATCAGGCTACAGTGGCTCGTTTGCAGCAAGTGCGTAAACATATATCTGAAACTCGAGCCTCGGAATCTGACCAGACTAGAGAAGCTCGTTTGCAGCAAGTGCGTAAGCGTACAGCGGAAAGACGAACCTCAGAATGTGAAGCAACGAAAAAGGCTCGTTTGCAGCAAGTGCGTAAACATATATCTGAAACTCGAGCCTCGGAATCTGACCAGACTAGAGAAGCTCGTTTGCAGCAAGTGCGTAAGCGTGCAGCGGAAAGACGAGCCTCAGAATGTGAAGCAGCGAAAAAGGCTCGTTTGCAGCAAGTGCGTAAACATATAGCTGAAACTCGAGCCTCAGAGGCTGATCAAACCAGAAAGGCTCGTTTGCAACAAATGCAACAACGAAACACTGAGTCCAGAAGACTAAGTAGAGCAAGTATGGCCGGGTTTATGCAAGCAATTGACACATTTTGTAATAAGATATGTGAAATTTGCGCTAAACGGTGCTATAAACATCAAATTTCTAGTTGGAGTTTCGATACTGGTATGGCACCATATTTGCCTGACGAATTAAAGCAAAAGAGTTGTTTGGTTGTTTGCAATCGTTGCAAGAATCATTTGATTTCAAAGAAAGTCGAGGCACCATCGAAATCTTACTGGAATAATCTAGATCCAGGTACTATTCCAGAGGTGATTGCGTCATTAACTGAAGCCGAACAAAGACTAATTTCTCGCATCATTCCATTTATTAAAATCATAAAACTGAGTGGTGTATTTGGGCAGTACAGTTTTCGAGGTCAAGCGGTATTGTTCGCACAGGATGTTTTCGAAGTCACTGAAAGTCTTCCAAAAATGCTACCAAGAGCCACTAATAATGCTGGAATAATTGTCATTACTGAACGTCTTGAAAATATTAATGTAACACGCCAGTTTTCGGTGTCTAGGCAAAAGGTATATGACGCTCTTAAATGGTTAATTGCTAACAATCCACTTTATAAAGACGTCGTTATAGATCACAACGTCGAAATTAGTGCCATTGATCTCATTAGAGTAGAAGAAGCGCCTCTAGATATTGCTGAAGAGACCTGTGAAGAACCCAACATGGAGAGCAGCGCTTACGTGACTATCAGCGACTGTTCACGAATAGTTCAAGCGACTTGGCATCAAGGAAATGTCAATATATTCAGATCTGGATTTGCTGGTGTACAATGCTGTGCAATGGCATTGTCCAACATCTTAAGGGCTAGTATTTTTGCACCAAAATGCTGGTCGACAAACATTCTCAATAGGAATATGATAACAGGTGATCAAATCTACAGCAACGTAAGGTCTCAAAGTAATGATAATTTAACATTATATCCTATTGAAAGTGATGGACACCTGCTAGTACGAAATTTCAATGTAGTCAAAGATGAATTGTATGCATTTGGCAAAAGATTTGAGATCACTTTTGATAATGATCCGAGCATATACGGCAGCTTGAAGGATAACTATAATCAAGCAAACCTTGGTCGCGCCCTTCGTCAAGGCCTGCAAGATCTATTCGAGTTACATCGCGCCGGCATATTAATAACCGGCGGACAATCATTTGGGGTAATGCACTACGATGACAAGTACTATTTCAGTAATTCACATTCTTGCGGTCCAAAGGGTTCCAGAGCTTACGACAGCAATGGAAAAGCGTGCATCATTGAATGCGACAATATCGAAGAGTTCGCGAGGGTTTGTAAACGTACAACGGGTAGCAGAAATGTACCGTATACTCTTGATTACGTTGACGTCGCAGCCTTTGATATAATTAACGAACCTGATGAAACAGAAACAGAACAGACTGTTGCGACGATAACGGTAGCATCTGAAACAATCACTTTTCAACAAGACATACATGATCAAGTAATCCCACTGCAGACATCAGTGATGGCATCAATTGATGTGATGCAACCCAATGTGGAAGATGAAGTGGAAGTTTCACGAAATCTGAATGAAATTACCCGAAAAACGAAAGATAATATCGTTAATGTGGGACACGAATTGAAAGCAGAAGAATTCGCCTGGTACTTCTTGTTTCCTTATGGAAATAATGGTTTTAAAGATCGAAGACCTGTAAATATTACAGCATTAGACTACTTTCAGTTCAGAATATTGGGAAGTGATACAAGATTTCAACGCAACGACTATCTCTTTTATGCCTTATCCTTATTCGAATACTATCGTATCAGAAGCACTATTTCAGCATGTGGCAAGAAAATCGTAAACCAAGAAGAAGCGGTCGAAGACGTCCATCTGTATGTGAAAAACTTGAGAGGTTCTGCAGCTTACTGGAGATCAGCCTTGAACGAGCTATTAGCTCAAATCAGATGTTTAGGAGCTCCAACCTATTTTGTAACATTTAGCTCTAATGATCTCAACTGGTTGGATCAACGAAAAGCTTTGTTAATAGCGGATGGTAGGCCTAATGTTGATCCTAGTACGCTCGACATCTATGAGACTCAAAGACTTATCGAAAAGTACCCAGTAATTTTGAGTCGCCATTTCACGATCAGAGTAAATGCTCTCATGAAATTTATCAAGAATAATGACCATGTCTTTGGTGCCAAAGTGAAAGACCATTGGTGGCGTATCGAATTCCAGAATCGGGGTAGCCCTCACCTTCATATGGTAATTTGGATTGAAAATCATCCCGAATTTGACACAGAAGCGGGAATACTTATTCTCGATCGTAACTGTTGCTGTAAAATGCCTACAGAAGAAGAAGATTCAGAGCTGCACGATCTAGTTAAGAGATGTCAAATTCATCGGCATACATCAACATGCACAAAAAATAATACCTCTGCAAGATGCCGTTTTAGTTTTCCGCGTCAAGAATGCGACGAAAGCCGAATTGTGTCTCATTCTTCAGATGATTTCCTTCGTAACGGAGGTAGAATCTGCTTACTTAAGCGTCGTAAAGAAGATGCGTGGGTGAATAATTACCACCCGGTGTTATTGAGGCTCTGGACAGGAAACATGGACATTCAGCCATGCGGATCAAACGAAGCGATATCGTACTATATAGCGAAGTACCTATCGAAGGCAGAACCTGAAGGTTTAGATTCTGGAATTGCGCAGGCAATACAGCAAATTCAACGTGAAGAAACCAATCTTTCTCGCAGACTGTTCAAGATATGTATGAAGATACTTCATGAACGACAAGTATCAGCAGCAGAATGTGAGTATCGGCTTTGTCATATCCCCTTACGGGACAGCTCACGTAGCTGCGTGTTTCTGAACACAAGAAAGCCGGAGCAGCGATACAGAGTATTGCAATTTGACCAGAGCGGACACGCAACTGGCTATTATAGTAATATTTTTGAAAGATATGAGAAACGTCCGTTAGAACATCCGGACTACGACTTTGTGAACATGAGCCTTACAGAATTTGCAATGTTGTTTGAGCGTTTCCTTGCGAAAAATGCAAACGAATTCGAGGAAAGTATAGACCATGATGCTTATGAAGAACCTCCACAACACACACGTCGCACACTTATTACTCTGTTGGATAAAAAAAGTAAAATAGCAGTGAGGAACCTTCCCGCAGTTGTGAGAGTGCCATACTTCATAGCAACAACAGATCCAGAAAACTTTTTCTACAGTTTACTTCTTCAGTATATGCCTTATCGTTCTGAAAGTGAACTACTTGAAGGTTTTGATAATGCAAAACTAGCCTTCTTAAATCGTGAAAATCGTTTGAAGGAAGTGAATAGTTATATGCGCCAATTTCGCGAGCGGGACCAACAGCTTTAAAATGCATTTAATCAAATACATGCTTTTGAAATTTTAGAACAGCCAGAAACTATCAACCCCGAACTTGAGGAAGAAGAATTACCAGAGACAGAAATGAGCAATAATGAATTCCATAGGGCACAACAGGCTATGAATGCTGATCAAAAGCAATTCTGCTCCTTCATCACAGCTAGTGTTAGAGATCAGCTTTATGGTAATCCTAAACGAGAGAAAGTTTTCGTGACTGGTAGAGCAGGCACTGGAAAAACTTTCCTCTTTAAGGTAATAAAAGAGCAAATTAACCGATGTTATGGCAAAGCAGTTGTAAAAACTGGTGCCCTCACTGGAGTCGCAGCCCGATTGATCGGTGGATCTACACTACACCGCCTGCTAAAACTACCAGTACAAAAAGATGGAGTTATCGTTAGCATGCCACTTCTAACTGGTAATTATTTGAGAGTGATGCGCCAAATAGGGCAAAATGTCGAGTTTCTGTTCATAGACGAAATTTCTATGGTACCTTATGAGATGCTTTGCATGATCGACTCTCGTTTGCGTCAACTAAAATGCTCTGACTCTTGTTTTGGAGGAATAAATGTGCTACTTTTCGGTGATTTGATGCAATTGCCACCTGTCCGAGGGCATCAAATATTTACACAACCAAATCACATGAAACCCGCTACACATTTGTGGCGGCAATTCCGCCTATTTGAACTCAAGCGAAACATGCGCCAACAAGGAGATACTATATTTATAGATGTGCTTAACGCCCTAAGAGTTGGAAAAGTAACGTCTAAGCATCTTGAAGTTCTTCTAGATAAAGTGTCAACCGATAAAACTGGTGAATTTTCGATTGAAAAAGCTTTGAGAATTTATCCAACAAATGACCAAGTGGTTAAGCACAACGAAAAAGTTCTCCAGAGTTTTGAGGCTAAAGGAACTTCTATCTACACAATCAAAGCCCAAGATCAGCTCATTGATGCTACACGAAATTTAGGTAATAAAGACTTAAGCTCCGTGATACCTAATGATATCAATAAAACAGGAGGCCTTCCTAATGTATTAAAAATATTTGTTGGAGCTAAAGTGATGTTAAGGTCAAACATTGATGTGTCGAAGGGTTTAGTGAATGGAAACATGGGTTTCATTTCAGAAATTCTATGGCCAAACTTTCCCAGGGACCAAGTATATGCGGAAGACATTCCGTCAGTCCGTATCAATTTCGGGTCAGATGGCGAACATGTAATTAAGCCAATATCCATACAATTCCCCACGAAATACAGTTATGGAACTGCTGAGAGACGGATGTTACCACTAATTCTGAGTTGGGCATCGACTGTCCATAAGATGCAAGGTTCTACAGTTGATCATGCAGTGATTTATTTGGGCTCTCGACTGTTTGCTGCTGGACAAGCATATGTAGCACTTAGTCGGTGCAGATCTTTGGAAGGCATTCGAATTGAAGAACTTGATTGTTCCAAGTTGACAGGCAAAACTCCATGTAACAATGAAGCATTAGATGAAATGGAACGACTCAGAAAAAATAACTCCTAAAAGTCATAAGTAATCTCATTGGCTCTGATAATATAGCATAGAGCGCGACACATTTTCTAAAATAGCCACTAAGGCCTACAAATTACCAACTTCTTGTTATACCCTTAGAACAATCTGGTGACCCAAAAATTAAATGGTTTATTGAAAGAATGTATTGAGTGTTAAGGATAACTCACGTATGGCAATAAAGACGCGTCTTAACTTTTGCGTAATTTCATCATATAATGAACCATATCCAGTCCAGTGCAGTTCTTTCTTTAACTTTCGCCATCATGTTGAAGTAATTTTCATTTCCATTTCATTCGTTTACCTATTTCATGTAACCTACAAGCGAATATATTTATTCAATAGCTGGTGCCCGCGACTTCGTATGCGTATAATTTCTGTAAGGTAAGGAAATAGTATATTTCCCTTAATAGCCATATTAAGCGTTTTGGTATTAAGAAGGTTCACATTTTATGAGATATCTCCGGGGTAGCTTAGGTATTGAAATTAATCAAATGGTTTATGACAGCATTCATAAACACCTTTTGTTTCAGATATTTCAATGAATCACATCGCATATTATAGCACTCATTCACACCTTTCGTTTGACACCCATATTGTACTAAGATATTTTTGGTTACCCCTGGTCCACATATAAATTCGCATTTATTTATATACGCAACCTTCTCAAAAACTTTTACCATAACACATAGTTTGGTTTAGATTTGCCACAATTCTGAGATTCATCTTTGGTACGAACCTTTTCACAATCCATACAACTTGGACGGCGGTGGTTTGGTACATTTAGACGATATATGTCCTGCATCTCCGAAGTTGTAACACTTCACTGGAAACCTTAAATTAAATGGTCTGCAAATTATTAGTTGCATTATAAACTTTCGTTTTGTCTACGAACGTGTCTATGGAGTTACCCGGATTATGATGGAAAAATTCAGTTATATGTTCCAGAGTTCCTTTATATGTAGATCGAAATTTCTTTGCCAAAATTCTAGTTTGTAAATCTCGATGTCATAATTTATTATAGCTCAAGTTAAAATGCCTACCTAATGAGCTTAATCGAACACAATTGTCAATAACGTTTTCATTATATCGACGCGGCATAGCAGACATTCGATGTTGTACTTCAGCTTCGTTTAAATTTAAGCCAAATTCACTTATTAAATCTGAAGAAAAGGCTACCCAATTATAGTATACAACTTAAGATGCAGCTAATCACCATTTCGCTGCACCTTTAATTTTACCAAACACTGCCAACATGAGTCCTTTCTCAACCCGTTTGTACGCATTAACTGCCGCGTTTACCCGTTCTACAAAACGTTCAACCGCTTTGATCTAATGTTCATCGGATCGAATTCTGGTAAAGACTCTGCAATTTCTTTAACAGTATATAAACTACATACATACTGGTACCGTCGAAACTGAACTCACGATTTAACTCGAGATTTCGAGTCACGAATTCCGTATTTCGTTTGCATGTTTACAATGCATTAGTGAACCTTTAATATCGTTGCGATTTGAGAGAGATTTTCCACGTTTCACTCAAATCTGTCATTACGTTTAATAATGACTTAAAGTTCGAAGAAATGAATATTAACAAAACGATATTTTCAATACGAACAAATTAATTTGCAATTTACACCGCCTGCTACAAATACCATTATTTTTTCAAAATTACTGAAGTTGCTATGTCGTAATATTTGTAATACGATTTGTCTAGATTTAATTTATAAACTTTAATCAATGGATTGTTTAACACATGTATATTTTCTGTTTTCATGTACATTTTCAAACTTAGTCTGTAAGAGTTATTCAATCTGTAGACTATTCAATAAACCGTAATAATAATAATATGTACTTTAGGGTGTTTCAAAAAAATGTCGACTTGATCTTACCCCCTAAAAAGTTAGGTATTGCTGAGGTAGTAAGTAAATAAAAAACAATTAAGGAAAGCTGTCTTCGGCTGTGCCGAAGGCTAAATACCTCTCATGAATAAGCGTCACGATTTTCACTGTTCGATCCCCAGTACAGCCTGTTTCAATTTAACTTTAGCTCATACCAAAATTATCGGAACTATCGATTATATTGGGGGCGATGTGTTATATTGGTCCAATCTCATTGATTTTTAACATCGACATTCCAGATTCTAAAAGAGCAATTACAGGAGTTATCTACCAAAATCCGTTTATCGGAACAATCGATTGTATGGGGGCTATATGTAATATCGGTCCGATCTTGCTGGTTCCGACAAATGATTCCTATATTAGAAAATGGTGGCCACATACAAAATTTCAGCCAAATATTTCAAAAACTGAGGGACTAGTTTGCGTTCAAACAGACAGACAGACATGGCTAAATCAACTCATCTCGTCATCCTGATCATTTCGGTATACTTATTGATGGGTCCATCTCTTCTTCTTCTCATACTTACAAACATCGGACCAAAGTTATAATACCATTTCATGTTCATGAAAGGTATAATTAGCGCTCTACATTTTTCTATGTGAAATATTTATCCCATCTCGATGATTTTCAACATCGATATTTCTTATATAAAATAAGCAACTTTTACAAAATTTCACGTTCCTACCTCTTTAATTACAGGAGTTATAGCCCAAAATCCGTTTATCGGAAACATCGGTTGTATGGGAGCTATATGTAATATCGGTCCGATCTTGCTGGTTCCGACAAATGATTCCTATATTAGAAAATGGTGGCCACATACAAAATTTCAGCCAAATATTTCAAAAACTGAGGGACTAGTTTGCGTTCAAACAGACAGACAGACATGGCTAAATCAACTCATCTCGTCATCCTGATCATTTCGGTATACTTATTGATGGGTCCATCTCTTCTTCTTCTCATACTTACAAACATCGGACCAAAGTTATAATACCATTTCATGTTCATGAAAGGTATAATTAGCGCTCTACATTTTTCTATGTGAAATATTTATCCCATCTCGATGATTTTCAACATCGATATTTCTTATATAAAATAAGCAACTTTTACAAAATTTCACGTTCCTACCTCTTTAATTACAGGAGTTATAGCCCAAAATCCGTTTATCGGAAACATCGGTTGTATGGGAGCTATATGTAATATCGGTCCGATCTTGCTGGTTCCGACAAATGATTCCTATATTAGAAAATGGTGGCCACATACAAAATTTCAGCCAAATATTTCAAAAACTGAGGGACTAGTTTGCGTTCAAACAGACAGACAGACATGGCTAAATCAACTCATCTCGTCATCCTGATCATTTCGGTATACTTATTGATGGGTCCATCTCTTCTTCTTCTCATACTTACAAACATCGGACCAAAGTTATAATACCATTTCATGTTCATGAAAGGTATAATTAGCGCTCTGCATTTTGTATGGGGAAAAATGGCATTTTTTTTCTAAGTGAATTTTCTTTCAATTTTTTAAACTGTTTTCAAAATATTTTTACATGCTCTTAGGGCCGCTTATATAAAAGCCGATAACGGCTAATCGGAGTTTAATTGACGTATTTTGTATTTTGGTCTGGCGTTTGTGACTGGGTGTGACATGGGGGGAGGGGGGTCAAAAACTACCAAAAATCGCGTGACGTCATATATGCACGACCCCTTATCGGCTTTTATGCAAGTGGCCCTTAAAGTTGAAGCTTCCAAAATGGTAAGCCATGTGCGATTAACTTAACTATTAAAAATAGAATAAATAAATATGTAAAGTTAAAAAAATTACGTTTTCATAGCATAGGTATCTCTCGTGACACAACAAAACCAAGTAAGTGCCTCTCCCGTGACAAACCAAAAAACAAGTAAGTAGTTGCGAAAATAACAAAGACTTACTTGGTGTTGCATTTGTCACGGTAGAGGCACTTACTGGGTTTTGTTGTGTCACGGGAGATATTAAACTAAAAAGTAAAAAATAAATATAGTTTAAAAAAACTAAAACTCACGCTTTTAAA
The DNA here is from genome assembly GCA_964058755.1 of Campiglossa producta. Lineage (NCBI taxonomy): Eukaryota > Metazoa > Arthropoda > Insecta > Diptera > Tephritidae > Campiglossa > Campiglossa producta. The sequence continues at coordinate 128,518,522 of CAXKVI010000001.1, read as the reverse complement.
GAGTATTGAACTAAACAGTTAAAAATAATTTAAAAAATAGTGGTACTAGCAATTGTGGAAAAAGCGTGGTTCGCTTTGTACCATAATTTGCGTATATCGAGCGCCCCACGCTTGTCCCCATAATACTATTTTTCACACTTTTATTAACTGCACTTATATGTAACTCTACTTCAGTCTAAGCGCTAGTGGCCTATACATACCCAAAAACCTTGAAATAATCCTGTAATATGGGTATCAAACGACAGTTAAAAGCCACAGGTTTGATTTGCACCTCGATATATTTATCGATAACTGAATTATCAGTTAAGACGTGCCCAAAAACCTTGAAATTTGTAGATAACGAAGCCCAGAGTTTCGTTAGGACTTCGATATATATCGATAACGGAGTTATCGGCCACAATGTGGTTTCCTAAAGACTTTGAAATTTGCAGATAAGATGGGGATTAAACGAAAGGGGAGTTCCATTGATTTCGTATGGACTGCGGTATATTTCGAAAGCTTCATTTTCACTGCGGTATATTTCGATACATTTATCGATAACTGAATTATTTGTCAAAGTGTGGTTGCTAAAAACAATGAAAATTGCCTACTATATCGGTATCAAACCAGAGGGGGGGTCCACTGGTTTCGTTTGGATTTTGGTATATTTCGAAAAATTTATCGATAACTCAGCTATCGCCCATAATGTGGTTGCCCAAATACCTTGAAATTCGTCCAAAGTACGGGTATCATACAAAAGGGGAGGTATACAGGTTTCGTTTGTATTGCGGAATATTTCGAAACATTAATCGATGATTTTCATTTAAAAAGTACAAAATAAATAAACATTGCTTAAACAAGTAAAACACCCACTTTTAAAGAATATTGAACTAACTGAGTTATCGGTCAAAAAGTGGTTGCCCAAAAACCTTAAAAAAATTGCCTACAGTATCTGTTTCCAACCAAAGGGAAGGTCCACAGGTTTAAATGAGTTATCGGTCAAAATGTGGTTAGCCAATAATGTTGAAATTTGTCTAGAATATGGGTATCAAACGAAAGGGGAGGTTTAGAGGTTTAGTTTGGACGACGGTATATTTCGATATATGTATTTATCGATGACTTTCATCTAAAAAGGAAAAAATATATAGCTTAAAAAAGCAAAACACACACTTTTTAAAAAATATTGCACTAAAAAATTAAAAATAATTTGAATAAAAAGTAATATTATTGTGAGAAGTGTTCCGGGCGATCGATAAACGAAAATTATGGCACAAAGCGAACCACGCTTTTTCCACAATTGCTAGTACCACTATTTTTTAAATTATTTTTAACTGTTTAGTTCAATACTCTTTAAAAGCGTGAGTTTTAGTTTTTTTAAACTATATTTATTTAATTTTTTGTTTCTATGGAAAGTTATGGTCAAAAAATCGAAAAATGACCCACGGCACGAATTTTTTCGCACGTTTTTAGGTACAGCCTAATAAAATTACAACAACCACATGAAAACTTGCCACTTTGATTGCAAATATCTCTTCAGAGAAGCAAAATATTAAAAAGCGCTTCCGGATTCGTGATCCTGAGGCCAACCCCCGTCTTTTGAGCTATCTCCCATAATTTTAGCTAATTTATTAGCAGTTGCCATCTAAAGGAAACAAATACCCATTTTTACTTTGATTATTTGATGTTCTAAGCTTTTCTCGATTTTTTTAAAGTTTAATTCACTTATGAAACTTTTAGGGGGTTAAATATTGGAAACGTATATTTTCTAAGCAGAAAAAATATTTTTCATACAGTTGAAGATTGTCCAGAAAAATATCCCCAATCGTCTCATTTAAAGCAAACCTGTAATTAGACGCTGGCGAGTATAAGTATAATTGACAGAACTCTGATTTTTTTTTTCAATTTTCCTTGCTTAAAAAATAAAATAAAAACGAAAAATTAAAAAAAAGGAACAGTTTTCAATTTTTGCTTCCACCGAGAATCGAATATAGGTGTCCTGCAAGTAGTAAACATTTATACCCATTCTGGTATAAAAAGGGTAAAATTAGTCTCTTCATAGGATGCTCGAACAAATGTGACCAATTTATTCCATCTAAAAGAGTCTAAAAAAGTAGTAGTCTACTTTTCCTCTGGATTTATCCCGGACTAATCGTATTTTTTGCAGTGAAATACCATACGAACTTTTACTAATGCACCTTTTTACATAAGTAACTCCACTTTTTCGTATGAAACCACATTTTTTATTTTGATAATTTAATGTGCTAAGCTTTTTCGATTTTTAAATAGTTTTTTTACTTATGAAATTTTTAGAGAAATAAAATATTGGAAAAGTATATCTTCTAAGCAGAAAATGTATTTTTCATACAAAAACGTGAAGTTAGTTGTATAGAAGTAAAAATTTTGATCCCAACACCAGAATTGTAATATCAAATAAATATAGTTTAAAAAAACTAAAACTCACGCTTTTAGAGACTATTGAACTAAAAATTTGAAAATAATTTTAAAAACCATACACAGTAGTATTGTGGAAAAAGCGTGGTCCGCTTTGTTCCTTTGGCGTTTGTGACTGGGTGTGACATGGGGGGAGGGGGGGTCAAAAACTACCAAAAATCGCGTGACGTCATATATGCACGACCCCTTATGAAGTAATCGATATATATGTCTATCGAAGTATACCGCAGTGCAAACGAAACCTCTGGGCCTCCACTTTCGTTTGATACCCATTTTGTAGCCAATTTTCAATATTATTGGACAACCTCATTTTGACCGATAAGTCAGTTATCGATAAATATATCGAAATATTCCTTGGTTTAAATAATAGAAACCTGTGGACCTTCCCTTTCGTTTGATATAGGTAGTAGGCATTATGACCGATAACTTAGTTATCGATAAATATATCGAAGTCCAAATGCAACCTCCTATCTTTTGACACCCACATTGAAGGCACATTTCAAGGTTTTTGTGACAGTCATATGCCACTATCGGGTAGACTGAAGTAGAGTTACATACAAACAAGCAAAAATACATATGAATGTATGTACAAGTAAAGCTAATGAAAGCGCAGTAAAGAAACTAGCATTATGTGGGAAAAGCGCTCGATATACGAAAATTATGGGACAAAGCGGACCACGCTTTTTCCACAATACTACTGTGTAGGGTTTTTAAAATTATTTTCAAATTTTTAGTTCAATACTCTCTAAAAGCGTGAGTTTTAGTTTTTTTAAACTATATTTATTTTTTATTTTTTAGTCAAATGTCCTAGGAAATTATCGATAAATATATCGAAAAATACAGCAGTCCAAACGAAACCTCTGGACTTCCACTTTCGTTTGATACCCATATTGTTAGGGAATTTTAAGGCATTTTGCCTCAGATTTTGACAATAACTCAGTTATCGAAAAAATTTATCGAAATATATCGAAGTCCAAATGAAACCTGGGGCCTTTCCCTTTCGTTTGATACCCATATTGTAGGGAATTTTTTAGGTTTTTGGGCAATCATATTTTGACCGATAACTCAGTTATCGATAAATTTATCGAAATATATCGAAGTGCAAATGAGACCTGGGGCCTTCACCTTTCGTTTGATACCCATATTGTAGGGAATTTTTTAGGTTTTTGGGCAATTATATTTTGACCGATAACTCAGTAATCGATAAATTTATCGAAATATGTCGATGTCCAAGTGAAACCTGGGACCCTCACCTTTCGTTTGATACCCATATTGTGGGGAATTTTTAAGGTTTTTGGGCAATCATATTTTGACCGATAACTCAGTTATCGATAAATTTATCGAAGTCCAAATGAGACCTGGGGCCTTCACCTTTCGTTTGATACCCATATTGTAGGGAACTTTTTAGGTTTTTGGGCATTTATATTTTGACCGATAACTCAGTTATCGATCAATTTATCGAAATATATCGAATTCCAAATGAAACCTGGGGCCTTCCCCTTTCGTTTGATACCCATATTGTAGGGAAATTTTAAGGTTTTCGGGCAACCACATATTGACCGATAACTCAGTTATCGATAAATTTATCGAAATATGTCGATGTCCAAATGAAACCTGGGGCCTTTTCCTTTCGTTTGATACCCATATTGTAGGGAATTTTTTAGGTTTTTGGGCAATCACCTTTCGTTTGATACCCATATTGTAGGGATTTTTTTAGGTTTTTGGGCAATCATATTTTGACCGATAACTCAGTTATCGATAAATTTATCGAAATATATCGAAGTCCAAATGAAACCTGGGGCCTTCACCTTTCGTTTGATACCCATATTGTAGGGATTTTTTTAGGTTTTTGGGCAATCATATTTTGACCGATAACTCAGTTATCGATAAATTTATCGAAATATATCGAAGTCCAAACGAAACCTCTGGACTTCCACTTTCGTTTGATACCCATATTGTTAGGGAATTTTAAGGCATTTTGCCTCAGATTTTGACAATAACTCAGTTATCGATAAATTTATCGAAATATATCGAAGTCCAAATGAAACCTGGGGCCTTTTCCTTTCGTTTGATACCCATATTGTAGGGAATTTTTTAGGTTTTTGGGCAATCATATTTTGACCGATAACTCAGTTATCGATAAATTTATCGAAATATATCGAAGTCCAAATGAGACCTGGGGCCTTCACCTTTCGTTTGATACCCATATTGTAGGGAATTTTTTAGGTTTTTGGGCAATTATATTTTGACCGATAACTCAGTAATCGATAAATTTATCGAAATATGTCGATGTTCAAGTGAAACCTGGGACCCCCACCTTTCGTTTGATACCCATATTGTGGGGAATTTTTAAGGTTTTTGGGCAATCATATTTTGACCGATAACTCAGTTATCGATCAATTTATCGAAGCCCAAATGAGACCTGGGGCCTTCACCTTTCGTTCGATACCCATATTGTAGGGAACTTTTTAGGTTTTTGGGCATTTATATTTTGACCGATAACTCAGTTATCGATCAATTTATCGAAATATATCGAATTCCAAATGAAACCTGGGGCCTTCCCCTTTCGTTTGATACCCATATTGTAGGGAAATTTTAAGGGTTTCGGGCAACCACATTTTGACCGATAACTCAGTTATCGATAAATTTATCGAAATATGTCGATGTCCAAGTGAAACCTGGGGCCTTCACCTTTCGTTTGATACCCATATTGTAGGGATTTTTTTTAGGTTTTTGGGCCTTCATATTTTGACCGATAACTCAGTTATCGATAAATTTATCGAAATATGTCGATGTCCAAATGAAACCTGGGGCCCTCCCCTTTCGTTTGATACCCATATTGTAGGGAATTTTTCAGGTTTTTGGGCAATCATATTTTGACCGATAACTCAGTTATCGATAAATTTATCGAAATATGTCGACGTCCAAATGAAACCTGGGGCCTTCACCTTTCGTTTGATGCCCATATTGTAGGGATTTTTTTCGGTTTTTGGGCAGTCATATTTTGACCGATAACTCAGTTATCGATAAATTTATCGAAATATATCGAAGTCCAAATGAAACCTGGGGCCTTCACCTTTCGTTTTATACCCATATTGTAGGGATTTTGTTAGGTTTTTGGGCAATCATATTTTGACCGATAACTCAGTTATCGATAAATTTATCGAAATATATCGAAGTCCAAATGAAACCTGGGGCCCACGTTTTGACCGATAACTCAGTTATCGATAAATTTATCGAAATATGTCGATGTCCAAGTGAAACATGGGGACTTCACCTTTCGTTTGATACCCATATTGTAAGGAATTTTTTAGGCCTTTGGGCCTTCATATTTTGATATGTCGATGTCCAAGATAAATTTATCGAAATATGTCGATGTTCAAATGAAACCTGGGGCCTTCCCCTTTCGTTTGATACCCATATTGTAGGGAAATTTTAAGGTTTTCGGGCAACCACATTTTGACCGATAACTCAGTTATCGATAAATTTATCGAAATATGTCGATGTCTAAATGAAACCTGCGGCCTTCACCTTTCGTTTGATACCCATATTGTAGGGAATTGTTTACGTTTTTGGGCAATCATATTTTGACCGATAACTCAGTTATCGATAAATCTATCGAAATATATCGAAGTCCAAATGAAACCTGGGCCTTCCCCTTTCGTTTAATACCCATATTGTAGGGAAATTTTAAGGTTTTCGGGCAACCACATTTTGACCGATAACTCAGTTATCGATAAATTTATCGAAATATATCGAAGTCCAAACGAAACCTCTGGACTTCCACTTTCGTTTGATACCCATATTGTTAGGGAATTTTAAGGCATTTTGCCTCAGATTTTGACAATAACTCAGTTATCGATAAATTTATCGAAATATATCGAAGTCCAAATGAAACCTGGGGCCTTTTCCATTCGTTTGATACCCATATTGTAGGGAATTTTTTAGGTTTTTGGGCAATCATATTTTGACTGATAACTCAGTTATCGATAAATTTATCGAAATATATCGAAGTCCAAATGAATCCTGGGGCGTTCCCCTTTCGTTTGATACCCATATTTTAGGGACATTTTACGGTTTTTGGGCCACTGGGGCTTAAACCGAACGAGAGTTACATACATACAAGCAAGCAAGCAAGCAAACAAACAAACATACAAGTGAACCTAATAAAAGCGTGGTAAAAATAGCTTTAAAAAAATTTGTTTAAAAGAAAAATATTAAAATTCATGCAAAGGAATGTAAAGCAGGAGTTATTAGCTTTCAAATGTTGTTAAAAAAAATCTATAGCATTACTAGGTACAAGCCGAAACATAATAATTTTTTAAATTGCTTGTAAATACCGTCGGTATTTACAGCAATAGACTACAAGTCAAAAGCAACAAAGAGTTTAAATGTTATAAATGGAAAAATATTCGTGCTTAATCAAGCATAGAAAATTGTTTCATAGGTTTCATACCAAGTCCTAAAATTCGCAAATCTTTCATATAAGTTAGCATTGAAATTAAAGAAATGTTCTATATGGAAGTATAAATATATGCATAAATGGACACTGAGAAGGGTTTACCTTCAAGCTGGGTAGTGGCCTAAGGTGCTAGACCTTCTAGCATACAAGTCGCTACAGTGTTGTGAGTTCGACTCTCACAATGCCGGGAAGAAAAGTCCTTGAAGAGATGAAACTCCAGTATCATCGAAACATATGTCGGCTTCTTTGGTTCCTGCAGCGCGAAGGTAAATTTTTCTAAAAAAACACATTTTCATACAATCCCGAAAATTGCTTGTAAATACCGTCGGTATTTACAGCAATAGACTACAAGTCAAAAGCAACAAAGAGTAATAATTTTAGTTGGTGCATGCTTTCATCACCTTAGGAAAAATTGCAGTATCTATATATTAATACGCTAACACTCTCCGCATACAAACTTTCGCAACCCAATTTCGTATAGTATTTATAGATAGATCCCTATAAAAGTTAGATTGGAAACTAAGAATGGAATACTATGCTGTCTCGCCAAAAAAAAAAAATTGTAAATTATTTTAGTTTATTTATTATTAAACAAAAAAAGAGGTCTCCAAACTCTCCAGCTATTTTGTTATCTCTACATTCTGTTATACCCGCATACACATCACTATTCAGCACTATTATAAAACTCCCAAAGCCACACCCATACGCTCATTTCCTTACACACACACGTACATATCTATGCAATGATCCAGCAGCTGCCACTTGCTTTTATTTTTGTGCCAAAAAGAAAAACAGCAAAATGTACCAAATCATATTCTCTTCGGCATCTTAACACCATTTGTAAGCTAAGAAATCCAGCTTCACTTTTGGCTTTAAGTATTTAACTTTTTGCCTATTGGTAAAGTTTAATTTTTTAACGATATAATTTTGTAAGAAAATTTCACAATGTTAAGATCGAAATTTTAATAACGGAGTAAGAATTATAAAAATAAGGAAAAAAATGCAAATATGTCAAAAAATAAAGGCCCTTGATTATAATTATTCGCAAGAAAGTTCTGACGACTCAGATGATGTAAATCATTTATTATGCATTCTTTAGTCATATTGAAATGCAAACGGCGAATAAGAGTCTTAAAGTTCTCACTGGGGAAAATGTTGTTGTAGCGGGGGAGCTTGAAGTAAATGTTGAATACGAAAACTAAATAAGCTAAAATTGGTAATATTAAATAGTACATCGAGATTTAAACCACTTATGGGCCGAAACTAGTTGTCTGCTCTTATGCCTTGGTGGCGTGAAATATTTAACAATATAAATAGCCTAAAAGTTGGAAACGAAAAATTTGCGTTTGATGTAAATAAATATGAATGCGTATTCTCGAATGAAAGTAAATACTTCAACTATTAAGGGATTTGAAGCAGAAATAATTTTAAAAGATGATCACCATTGTTAAATTATACTAGGATCGCCCGTGGTCGAAATTCGACCATCTGAAATTTTCTTCAACTCTCTCTTAATATACATATCTCCCGTACAAACATCCCAGTGGGAAAAGGTAATGTTTGGTAATGTATAAAGTAATGTATATCCCATATAAAATTTTTTATGTATAGTGGAATTCACGAATTACTTTTTGTACAGCAATGTCATAGGAAAAGTAATATTTTTGAAAAATAAAACCTTACGAAATACATTACATGGGAAGATTTTTCAAATATTTTTTCATGCGTTACTTTGCTCATGCTTCTTTTCATGGATGAGAAAGGTAATGCATTACCTACTTTCCCACTGGGATAATCTAAAGTAAAAATGTGTTTTTCGTAAAAAAAGGTAGAAGATTTGACAGGGTAGCTGGTTGAAAATCAGCTGACGAAAATTTTAATTGACAGATAAATTTGGTGAAATAAATTGGATTTTGCAAAAGAAATAAATATGGGTGATGAGCGAAACCTAATTATTCATGCACATAGCGTAGCAAACGGGGCAGTGTTTTTTTTTTTCGTTTTATCGATAGCAGGTTCATGTAGAACGGGTATACTTCTATCACACTTTTACAGTGTTCTGTGCAAGGGTGTAAACATGTTCAACGAAATCAGCATTAGTGTCATGTAAAATTGTTCTTTAGTTAAAGTCCGTACGATATTTAAATTTCGATCTTAACATTGTGGAATTTTCTTACAAAATCATATCGTTAAAAAAATAAACTTTACCAATAGGCAAAAAGTTAAATAAATAAAGCCAGAAGTGAAGTTGGATTTCTTAGCTTACAAATGGTGTTAAGATGCCGAAGATGATATGACTTGGTACATTTTATAGTTTTTTTGGCACAAAAATAAAAGCAAGTGGCAGCTGCTGGATCATTGCATAGATATGTACATGTGTGTGTAAGGGAATGGGCGGATGGGTGTGTCTTTGGGAGTTTTATAAGAGTGCTGAATAGTGATGTATAGTTCGGGTATAACAGAATGTGGAGATAACAAAATAGCTGGAGAGTTTGGAGACCTCTTTTTTGTTTAATAACAAATAAACTAAAAATAGTTTTAAAAGTTTTTTTTTGGTGAGACACCAGATTAGTCCATTCTAAGTTTCCAATATAAATTTTATAGAGATCTATCCATAAATACTATACGAAATTGGGTTAAGACTGTTTGTATGGGGAGAGTGTTAGCCTATTAATATATAGATACTGCAATTTTTCCTAAGGTGATGAAAGCATGCACCAACTAAAATTATTATGTTTCGGCTTGTAGTAATGCTACAGATTTTTTTAACAACATTTGAAAGGTAATAACTCCTGCTTTACATTCCTTTGCATGAATTTTAATATTTTTCTTTTAAACAAATTTTTTTAAAGCTATTTTTTGATATTACAATTCTTATGTTGGGATCAAAATTTTTACTTCTATACAACTAACTTCACGTTTTTGTATGAAAAATACATTTTCTGCTTAGAAGATATACTTTTCCAATATTTTATTTCTCTAAAAATTTCATAAGTAAAAAAACTATTTAAAAATCGAAAAAGCTTAGCACATTAAATTATCAAAATAAAAAATGTGGTTTCATACGAAAAAGTGGAGTTACTTATGTAAAAAGGTGCATTAGTAAAAGTTCGTATGGTATTTCCCTGCAAAAAATACGATTAGTTCGGGATCAATCCAGAGGAAAAGTAGACTACTACTTTTTTAGTCTCTTTTAGATGGAATAAATTGGTCACATTTGTTCGAGCATCCTATGAAGAGACTAATTTTACCCTTTTTATATCAGAATGGGTATAAATGTTTACTACTTGCAGGACACCTATATTCGATTCTCGGTGGAAGCAAAAATTGAAAACTGTTTCTTTTTTTAGTTTTTCGTTTTTATTTTATTTTTTAAGCAAGGAAAATTGAAAAAAAATCAGAGTTCTATCAATTATACTTATACTCGCCAGCGTCTATTACACAGCTTTGCTTTAAATGAGACGATTGGGGATATTTTTCTGGACAATCTTCAACTGTATGAAAAATATATTTTCTGCTTAGAAAATATACTTTTCCAATATTTAACCCCCTAAAAATTTCTTAGGTGAATTAAACTTTAAAAAAATCGAGAAAAGCTTAGAACATCAAATAATCAAAGTAAAAATGGGTATTTGTTTCCTTTAGGTGGCAACTGCTAATAAATTAGCTAAAATTATGGGAGATAGCTCAAAAGACGGGGTTTGGCCTCAAGATCACGAATCCGTAAGCGATTTTTAATATTTTGCTTCTCTGAAGAGATATTTGCAATCAAAGTGGCAAGTTTTCATGTGGTTGTTGTAATTTTATTAGGCTGTACCTAAAAACGTGCGAAAAAATTCGTGCCGTGGGTCATTTTTCGATTTTTTGACCATAACTTTCCATAGAAACAAAAAATTAAAAAAGCGCTTCCGGACTCGTGATCCTGAGGCCAAAACCTGTCTCCCATAATTTTAGCTAATTTATTGGCGGTTGACCCCTAAAGGAAACAAATACCCAAAAATGTGTTTTTCGTAAAAAAAAAGTAGTGTTATGGTGATTTCGTTTCATCAAAAAATGCGCATTTTTTACACTCTTCAATTTTCCGTTTTCGTAGCCAAAATGAAGGTAAAACGTTAAACAGAATATGTTTTCATTTCCTAAAAAACTCACACTTTTTACCCTCTGAAGCTTTGACAGGGTAGTTGGTTGCACTGAAAATCAGCTGACGAAAATTTTATTTGACAGATAAATTTGGTGAAAAAAAATTGGATTTTGCAATAACAATTGAATATGGTTGATAAGCGAAACCTAATTATTCATGCACATAGCATAGCAAACGGGCAATGTTTTTTGTTCTTTTTATCGATATAGCAGTTTCATATAGAACGGGTACACTTTTATGACACTTTTTCAGTATTCTGTGCTAGGGTGTAAACATGTTCACATAAATCAGCATTAGAGTCATGTAAAATTGTTCTTTAGTTAAAGTCCGTACGATATTTAAATTTCGATCTTAACATTGTGGAATTTTCTTACAAAATCATATCGTTAAAAAAATAAACTTTACCAATAGGCAAAAAGTTAAATATATAAAGCCAGAAGTGAAGCTGGATTTCTTAGCTTACAAATGGTGAAGATGATATGACTTGGTACATTTTGTAGTTTTTTTGGCACAAAAATAAAAGCAAGTGGCAGCTGCTGGATCATTGCATAGATATGTACATGTGTGTGTAAGGGAATGAGCGGATGGGTGTGTCTTTGGGAGTCTTATAAGAGTGCTGAATAGTGATGTATAGTTCGGGTATAACAGAATGTGGAGATAACAAAATAGCTGGAGAGTTTGGAGACCTCTTTTTTGTTTAATAACAAATAAACTAAAAATAATTTTAAAAGTTTTTTTGGTGAGACACCAGATTAGTCCATTCTAAGTTTCCAATATGAATTTTATAGAGATCTATCCATAAATACTATACGAATTAGGGTTACGACTGTTTGTATGGGGAGAGTGTTAGCCTATTAATATATAGACTAGGATCGCCCGTGGTCGAAATTCGACCATCTGAAATTTTCTTCAACTCTCTTTTAATATACATATCTCCCGTACAAACATCCCAGTGGGAAAAGGTAATGTTTGGTAATGTATAAAGTAATGTATATCCCCTATAAAATTTTTTATGTATAGTGGAATTCACGAATTACTTTTTGTACAGCAATGTCATAGGAAAAGTAATGTTTTTGAAAAATAAAACCTTACGAAATACATTACATGGGAAGATTTTTCAAATATTTTTTCATGCGTTACTTTGCTCATGCTTCTTTTCATGGATGAAAAAGGTAATGCATTACCTACTTTCCCACAGGGATAATCTAAAGTAAAAATGTGTTTTTCGTAAAAAAAGGTAGAAGATTTGACAGGGTAGCTGGTTGAAAATCAGCTGACGAAAATTTTAATTGACAGATAAATTTGGTGAAATAAATTGGATTTTGCAAAAGAAATAAATATGGGTGATGAGCGAAACCTAATTATTCATGCACATAGCGTAGCAAACGGGGCAGTGTTTTTTTTCGTTTTATCGATAGCAGGTTCATGTAGAACGGGTATACTTCTATCACACTTTTACAGTGTTCTGTGCAAGGGTAGAAACATGTTCAACGAAATCAGCATTAGTGTCATGTAAAATTGTTCTTTAGTTAAAGTCCGTACGATATTTAAATTTCGATCTTAACATTGTGGAATTTTCTTACAAAATCATATCGTTAAAAAAATAAACTTTACCAATAGGAAAAAGTTAAATATATAAAGCCAGAAGTGAAGCTGGATTTCTTAGCTTACAAATGGTGTTTAGATGCCGAAGATGATATGATTTGGTACATTTTGTTGTTTTTTTGGCACAAAAATAAAAGCAAGTAGCAGCTGCTGGATCATTGCATAGATATGTACATGTGTGTGTAAGGGAATGAGCGGATGGGTGTCTTTGGGAGTTTTATAAGAGTGCTGAATAGTGATGTATAGTTCCGGTATAACAGAATGTGGAGATAACAAAATAGCTGGATAGTTTGGAGACCTCTTTTTTGTTTAATAACAAATAAACTAAAAATAATTTTAAAAGTTTTTTTTTTGTGAGACACCAGATTAGTCCATTCTAAGTTACCAATATAAATTTTATAGAGATCTATCCATAAATACTATACGAAATTGGGTTACGACTGTTTGTATGGGGAGAGTGTTAGCCTATTAATATATAGACTAGGATCGCCCGTGGTCGAAATTCGACCATCTGAAATTTTCTTCAACTCTCTCTTAATATACATATCTCCCGTACAAACATCCCAGTGGGAAAAGGTAATGTTTGGTAATGTATAAAGTAATGTATATCCCCTATAAAATTTTTTATGTATAGTGGAATTCACGAATTACTTTTTGTACAGCAATGTCATAGGAAAAGTAATGTTTTTGAAAAATAAAACCTTACGAAATACATTACATGGGAAGATTTTTCAAATATTTTTTCATGCGTTACTTTGCTCATGCTTCTTTTCATGGATGAAAAAGGTAATGCATTACCTACTTTCCCACAGGGATAATCTAAAGTAAAAATGTGTTTTTCGTAAAAAAAGGTAGAAGATTTGACAGGGTAGCTGGTTGAAAATCAGCTGACGAAAATTTTAATTGACAGATAAATTTGGTGAAATAAATTGGATTTTGCAAAAGAAATAAATATGGGTGATGAGCGAAACCTAATTATTCATGCACATAGCGTAGCAAACGGGGCAGTGTTTTTTTTCGTTTTATCGATAGCAGGTTCATGTAGAACGGGTATACTTCTATCACACTTTTACAGTGTTCTGTGCAAGGGTGGAAACATGTTCAACGAAATCAGCATTAGTGTCAAAGTCGCCAAAAAATGACCCTAACTTCACTTATTTTATAATGGATGATTTTCACATATTTGACGTAGGTTACCACCCCGCGTCAGTATCAAGTGTTGTTAGACCCGTACCAGTGACAAGGCTCCAGCCAGACACCCCCAGTTCGCGGATTTTCCTATGGAAATTTATTCTGTTTTACTAATTTCACGCATTTGGGCCACTTTGGCTGCTTTTAACTACCCAATATTTTCCCATTTTTTGTAGAACACTAGCCTCAAGTAGTAGCAGGAATTTTTAGACATCGTCCCATGGCAAAAACTTCAGCCAGACACCTCAAAACTCGGTAAATTTCACTAATTTTTACTGCGCTTTCACATGTTTAAGCAGATTTGACCAACTTTGGCCTCTTTTAAATAACATATCTGTACACTGTAACGACAGCCTTTGAAGATTTCTCTGACTACGCACAAGCGGGTATATGAACAGATGTATGGGTAACCGCTAACCGAACACCCTTATTCGTTTTTACGATATTAGGATAGCGGATGCTTATTAGTGTGAGTGGGTTAAAATGTTGCTTATACATAAGCGCATATACTTGCCGCTTAAGGGTCGAACGTGGATTGGTTTGACCATAGGCAGGCAGGCGATTCGAGCCTTACGGCTTCGGAAATGCCGCAAGGATTAATGTGTATAAAAGGGGATTCCGCTGATCGACGGATCAAATTGGAAAAAGTCGCGGTCTTAACCAGTGCCAAAGTGTTCAAAAATAAAAGTTTAATTTTTAAAGTGCGTTGTAATCACCTTAAGGTGTGGGTGCGCGTGTGAAAAAAAAGTATATTTTGTATAAAGTGCGGTTTCACGTCAAAGTAAAAGCGGTCGAAAAAGAAATATAGGGAATCCTCTCGAGGAAACTAGCCAGCGCCAGGAGAGCCGCCACCCAAGGCGTGAAAAATCCACCACAAGAATCCATCAGTCACCGGTAAGTCACTTTGAAAAATTTTGAAAACTGTTGAAAAACTTTTTTGCATTAAAGTTCTTTAAATTTAATTTTTGTGAAATTTTAATCGAATTAGTTTTGGTGAATTTGGAGATTTTTATTCTTGTGTAAATTCTCGATTAAAGTTTATTTTTGTAAAGTTAGATTGTGGTTTTCTGGCAAGGGCTCGAGAAATTTTTTTATCAAAATAAATTCGGCTAAACAATACGTACAAATTTTTTGAATGTTTTGTAATTTTTGATCTCTCTGTTTATAAATTTTGTGGCCCTGAAAAGGACCGTTTATTCAATTACATCAGCATCCAGTAAAATTATTCCCAAAATACCTGTTAAATTATAATTGTTATATTTTTTTTAATTTTCGTTAAATTTTTTTTATTTCTAAAATTCAAATCGAAAAATTCTTAAAGATTAAAAACTGCATAAATGCACTTACGTGTACATATGTATGCAAATATGTACACGAGCATGAACGCAAACAAATAGGGTGGATTGTTGTTGTAAATAAAATTTTTTTACTTTAATCCGAACCATAATATTTTTAAACACCAATAAAAAGAAATTTTTACCCAAAACCCCGTTTTTTTTTTGGATTTTTGCTTGAATTTTTAATTTAGAAAAGTTTTTAATTAAAATTCTAAAAATTCAAAAATATTAAAAATATGCACAAGTGCACTTACGTATACATACATACATATGTACACGAGCACATATGCAAACAAAGAAGAAGAAGAAATAAAACTTTTGAAGGAAATAATTTAGGAGATTTTTTTTGATCATTTTATAAAAGAGAAAAATTTTTATTTAAAAAAAAAAAAAAAAAAAAAAAAAGCCAGAAAACCTAATTTAATAAGAAATTTGAAATCATGAATATTAGAAAAAAAATTATACATTTTTATTGCAGCTCACGAAGTCGACCGAAGGCCGCGACATTTTTTTGCCACAAATACACACATACGAATCTACACAGAATCACATCAACAAAACTACACAGGAATTATATAAAGTTTTTGGGCGCTAAAATTACCGAAGACAACAACAAACATCCACATCCCACATACACACATCAATTCACTCCAGAAGAATTTTACTTGGCCAAAAGGCAGCATTTTGGGGCCAAAACCAGGCTCAGAAATCTGTCCAATAATTGCATTCACACGCACACACACATGAAACACAAGAAACCCGGCATCATACCAACACCGAACATTTTGATCAAACACTACGAAAGAGGCAACATTCAAAGTGGTGGGAAACACTAAGTGGCGCAACCAACGACGACGGCAACATTTCACCTCAACATTTTTTTCATCAACATTTACTCAGTCTCATCAACATTTAGTTATCTACCTTTTATCTACACTACACATATACAAGGCAGCACAAAACACAACACTAACACAATCACACAGAAGAGCGAGAAGAGCAGCTCATCAACGATCTTTTAATTTGTACACCACCATCATCACACACACGTTTATTAAAATTTATTAGGGTGCACCACCCAACATATTTTTTTGGAAATTTTAAGTTTGTATTTTCTTGAATATTTTTTTTTTGAATGTAATGAGTTTCTAATTTTAATTATTTATTATAATAAGTTTATTAATTTGATTAATTTAAGTTTTTGTTGAGATTTATTGAATTTTTCTTACCTTTAGTTTTTTTATACACTTAGATATAAATTTCTTCCTACATACTCACGCTTGCAAAATTGAACCTTAGTCTCCTTTCGTTTTGTTCTACACATTTTAAAAATTTTTTTTTAAACGCTTTTTTTATATTTTTTTATTCATTATCTTTCTATTTTGTTATTTACAACTTATAACTTTTTTTCATTAAGTGCTTTTCTTTCGATTCGATTTTTTTTACTTTCACTTTTCACCTTTAAATTTTTGTTATCTTTGATTTTTTGCTCTTGTGTTTTTTTCAATCTTTATTGCCAATTTAGGCTATTCAAATTTTCTTAATGTTTTGATTAGGTTTTTTTATTTCACTTTCAATTAAATTTTTTTAATCTTTTTTTATTTTTTTTATCTTTTGCTTTTTTTTCCTTCTTTTTGATTTATAATACCGTTTGCAGTTGTGTTCTTTTTTTATCAGACTTTTTTTCTCAATACACTTTCACTACACTTTCACTACACTTTCACTTCACTTTCACAATTTCTTACTTTTTTACCCGACTCCTCGATTTGCAATTTTTTTAATTTTTGTCTTCTTGACAAAAAAAATAGTTTTTTATTCGACGCGAGGAGATTATTTTCGTTTACGAAAAATTTTTTTTGCATAAGCACAAATCAATGCATATGCACCGAACCACGTTGTAAAACTAAAACTTCAAAGACAATAGTTCTTAGAGATTAGCCTTGACCACGGTCAAGCGGTCAAAGCCCTATAACAGAACCACTGTCGTTTGAATAGCCTATGTTGTTTGTTTTTTTCTTTTACCTTTTTTTTCAGCTCGTCGATTTTGGTACCAAATTCTGGCTGCTGAGTAAGGTGAGTTATTTTGTTACAAAAAAAAAAACAACATTAAACACTCACACACTGTACATACGTATATATGCATTGAGGTTTTTTGTGAGAAACGCACTCTTATACATTTTTATGAATTCCCCGTACTATTGAGATCGGTTTTTTTGTTTAAAGTTTAGAGTTGATTTTTTACACATACATACATATTTTTTACTTATGATTTTGTCTTGCAATTTAGTGGGAGATTGAATGCACATACATACATATATACATATCATCTGTGGTACTTGCATTTTTTTCTTTCATAGTTTTTTTCATACATATTTACATATATTTATAGAGGTGTTTGGGCATAAAGTTAATGAGGCATTAGGCTGGTGTAAATTTTAGAAATTTTTGTTCGAATTTTATTTCAAGGAAAATTTAGACTTAATTTGGTTATTATAGTTAGAAAATAAGTAACTGTAATTATTTTGAATTTTTAACTAGTGTAAGGCGTTTTGCAATATTTTTGAATTAAGTGTAGGAATAAAAATTGTTAATCATTTTTCTTTGAAAAAGTTGGAGAAAACTTTCTTTGAAGTTCATGGGTTGAGTTTTTTTGTGCGGATTAGCTCATAATATGTCTGGCTAAAGAACTACAGTTGTTGGTGCAGGTGTTGCCCTTGTGGCAACTGATGGTAAGTTGGGGTAGTTGAGAAAAGATGGGATAAACGTAAGTACTAAAAGACGGACTTTAGTCAGGTTTAAGGGGACTCTACTCGGGAAGCGGAGCCATAGTAGAGTCCAAAGGCTGTTCACATCCCGTGAACAGGAGGGGTGGGAAGGCTCCACCTGACTCGGACAGGTTTTCTCCCGCTTTTGTCTTTTTCGTTTGTTTGATATCTTTCTCAGGCATGAACCCTAATTTTGCTTCGCAACTGTTGGGAAGGAGAAGTGGCAAGAACTGCGCCCCAATGCCGACGAGCCTCAGCCGGGCTACAACCATGCCGACTCGCCACTCCTCCTCTCCCGCACCAGGCAGTTACGTAACAACACATGTATCGTAAAATACTACCCTTAAGTAGAATCAAGTATATCCAGATATCATCCCATGGAAAAAACTTCAGCCAGACACCTCAAAGTTCGAGAACTTTTATTTTCCTATTAATTTGCTTTCTCTTGTTTGTCCCACTTTTACTAATTTTAAATGATAGATCTTTTCACATGTGTCGTAGGACACTACCCTTAAGTAGTTTCAGTAATTTTTAGACCTCGTCCCATGGCAAAAACTTCAGCCAGACACCTCAAAACTCGGGAAATTTCACTAATTTTTACTGGGCTTCACATGTTTAAGTGGATTTGACAAACTTTGACTACTTTTAAATAGCAGATCTTCACACATGTGTCGTAGAATGCTATCCTTAAGTAGAATCAAGCATTTCCAGACATCATCTCATGGCAAAAACTTCAGCCAGACACCTCAAAGTTCGGGAACTTTTATTTTCCTATTCATTTGCTTTCTCTTGTTTGTCCCACTTTTATAACTTCTAAACGACGGATCTTTTCAGAAGTTTCGTAGGACACTACTCTTAAGTAGTTTCAGTCATTTCTAGACTTCGTCCCATGGCAAAAACTTCAGCCAGACACCTCAAAGCTCGGGATTTTCACTAATTTTTACAGAGATTTCACTTGTTTCAGCAGGTTTCTGCAACTTTGTCCACGTTTAAACGGCGGATCTTTACACACGTGTCGTATAACACTACCCTTAAATAGTATCAGGCATTGCCGGACTTCATTCCATGAAAAAAACTTAAGCCAGACAACCCAAAGCACGGGGACTTTTCATCATTTTTAATGTGCTTTCACATGGTCAAATGGGCTTACCCAACTTTGGCTGATTTTAAATGGTGGATCGTTACACATGTATCGTATAACACTACTATTAACTAATATCAGGCAAAAACTTCAGCCAGACACCTCAAAGTTCGAGAACTTTTATTTTCCTATTAATTAGCTTTCTCTTGTTTGTCCCACTTTTACTAATTTTAAATGATAGATCTTTTCACATGTGTCGTAGGACACAGTAATTTTTAGACTTCGCCCCATGACAAAAACTTCAGCCAGACACCTCAAGGCTGAGGAATTTTCATAGTTCTTACTACGCTTTCACATGTTTAATCGGGTTGGTCCAACTTTGGCTGCTCTTAAAGAGCGGATCTTTTCACATGTGTCATAGAAGACCACCCTTAAGTGGTATCAGTTACTTTTAGATTTCGCCTCATGTCAAAAACTTCAGCCAGACACCTCAAAACTGAGGAATTTTTATAATTCTTACTGCACTTTCACATGTTTAATCGGGTTGGTCCAACTTCGGCTGCTTTTAAAGAGCAGGTCTTTTCACATGTGTCATAGCAGACCCCCTTAAAGAAGTATCGGGTATTTTTATACTTCGCCCCATGTCAAAAACTACAGTCAGACACCTCAAAACTGAGGAAATTTCATAATTCTTGCTGCGAATTCACATGTTTAAGCGAGTTTGTCCAGCTTTGGCAGTTTTTGAAAAGCAGATCTTTACACATGTATCGTGGAACACTATCTTCAAGTAGTATCAGACATTTTTAGACTTCATCCCATGGAAAAAACTTCAGCCAGACACCTCAAGGCTGATCAATTTTCATAGTTCTTACTGCGCTTTCACATGTTTAATCGGGTTGGTCCAACTTCGGCTGCTTTTAAAGAGCAGGTCTTTTCACATGTGTCATAGCAGACCCCCTTAAAGAAGTATCGGGTATTTTTATACTTCGCCCCATGTCAAAAACTACAGTCAGACACCTCAAAACTGAGGAATTTTCATAATTCTTACTGCGATTTCACAGGTTTAAGCGAGTTGGTCCAACTTTTGCTGTTCGTCAATGGCATATCTTCACACATGTGTAACAGAAGACCACCTTAAAGAAGTACCGGGTATTTTTATACTTCGCCCCATGTCAAAAACTACAGCCAGACACCTCAAAACTGAAGAATTTTCATAATTCTTACTGCGATTTTACAGGTTTAAGCGAGCTGGTCCAACTTTTGCTGTCCATAAAGCGCATATCTTCACACATGTGTCATAGAAGACCACCTCAAAGAAGTATCGGGTATTTTTATACTTCCCCCATGTCAAAAACTACAGCCAGACACCTCAAAACTGAGGAATTTTCATAATTCTTACTGCGATTTCAAAGGTTTAAGCGAGTTGGTCCAACTTTTGCTGTTCGTAAATGGCATATCTTCACACATGTATAATAGAAGACCACCTTAAAGAAGTACCGGGTATTTTTATACTTTTCCCATGTCAAAAACTACAGCCAGACACCTCAAAACTGAAGAATTTTCATAATTCTTACTGCGATTTCACAGGTTTAAGCGAGCTGGTCCAACTTTTGCTGTCCATAAAGCGCATATCTTCACACATGTGTCATAAAGACCACCTTAAAGAAGTATCGGGTATTTTTATACTTCACCCCATGTCATGTCAAAAACTACTGTCAGACACCTCAAAACTGAGGAATTTTCATAATTCTTACTGTGATTTCCCCGCGTGAAGGGTGGATACCTTGCCACGGTACGAGGGCTTAAGTCGATAGCCACAGGGCTACGCTGCCCTTGTGATCATAGCTCCGTACGGCACTTCATCACGAGAGCAGCCTAGCCTCTCTGGCGCGACGACAAAGATCTTCCCCCTCCCAATCTAGGGTGTTATGCGACCATGTGCCCATTGGACGTTTGCAGCCGGGAGGCAAATCGTGGCTGTATTTGAACGGAGCCTCTCTGATACCGGGTCGCCTCAGAGAGTAAGCATGGCCTTACCGCGGTACGGGGCTCTGCCGCGGCGGACGACACATTTTCCCCTACTCTTCCCTTGACCCTAAGCTGGCCTTGTCCGGCGATGGGTCGTACGAACAAGATGAACTCAAATAACGCAAATAAAAACGAAAAACCCAAAAAACAAACAACGCCAAATTTCACTCCTCAGCAAAGGAGAGCTATGGAGGAGCAGGCGAGAAAGCAACAACAACGCCGGAGGACAACCTCCCTTCCACAATCAAGGGGGGGATCGACAGCGATGGCAACTACGAGTCGGTCAACCAACCATCTATCGAGTAAGATTGACTTGATGGGAGCTAGCACCAGTGCGGTTGCCAACGCAGCTAAGCGGACAACGGCGGATGCTAAACTCCCATCAACCTCTGATATGAAAACCAGTATCTTTACGTCTGTGGCAGCGGTCTCACGACCTGGCCTCGGAGTTTCGGGAAGGAAGCTGAGCTTTCGGCAAGGGGAGCGACCGCGATGGCAACTACGGGTCAGCACTACCGGGAGACATCTCCCCGCCGCTTCACATACCACGAGAAAAGATTGGCTGCAAAGATCCTGAAGAGGTATGAACGGGTACCGCAGGAGTCGCTGTCGCCGAATTCCAGTAAATCGGTAGAGCTAGCGAAAGCTGTGATACCGGATTTCCAAAAATCTTACATGCCAAAGAGGTTAAAAGTTAACCCTTTCAAGCGCCAGAGATCGGACCTGGAGTTAAATCCCCCTCCCAAGCGGCATCAGAATACCTCTGGAGCGGGCAAACTAAGCTTTGCTGAGGTAACCAAGGACAGGATCCTTATAGGCGTCCTTGACCGAGGCAATGACCGTCTGGCCATCCCCAAGGACCGGTGGCGTTACGTGCGAAATGAACTCGGCAACATTCTTCTCAACGTTGCTCCGGAGTTTCCGGGTAGTTCGGCGCGAGTAACGGATGCGGGCTGGCACCAGGGTCAGATCAAATTACTCGCATGCGAGGATGCAAAACCGTATCACTGTATAAGGCAGCAGCTGCTAAACTGGGTGAAGTCTACAAGGGCGCAAAGATAGAGGTCGTCGACTGGAAGGACATTCCAGCTCGTCCAAGGGCAAGGGCGTGGATTCCGGCCATCCCTGACGAGCCCGACAGAATTCTCGGGATGCTACGGCTAATGAATCCGTCCCTCCCAACGCATGACTGGAGTGTCAATCTGGTCGGAGATGCGGTGGGGCCCGACAGGCAGGTGGTGTTCACCATGAATAAAGAGTCAATCGAGCCCCTCAAAAGGTGCAATGGCCTAGTACACAACAGCGTAGGCCAGATCGTTATCCACGTATATCGTGGTGATGCTCAGCGCGCTGCCTTCTCGGCTACTTCGGGGGAACCGGAAAACGAATTACCAGAAGAGGAAGCGGAGGATTCCGATGCGGAAAGCATGTTATCCGCCACGTCGCTTGCCGATATTGCTGTGAACAACTCGGAGATGGAGGACAGCCTACAGGACGAGGAAGTCCTCGACGTCACGGTGGTAGCAGCCAACGCTGAGCGATTAACATCTAACGCTACAGGCAGCAGGACTCCTGCAACGCCATATCGGGCAGTTAATCGGAACAACTCGTCGTTGATAGGCAACCTTCGGGATGGGGCAAACCTCAACGACATGGGGACGGCAGGGAAGTCTGTGCGCTCTATGTTGGTGGTGCTTCAGATTAATCTGCACAAATCTAAAGTGGCTTCGGCTGCTTTAAGTAGTCGTCTTTCTAAAGGCGACGTCGATGTGGTCCTCATCCAAGAACCCTGGGTCAATAGCTCGAGAATCTGCGGATTGGGGACTAAGGGCTTCAAGCTCATTCGAGCCAGCGAGGAGAGCAAAGTCCGAACGTGTATTTTGGTCAAGTCTGAGTTGAACTCCTTTCTCCTACCTAACTACTCCAATGGTGATATTACCGCTATCAGTCTAACGGTCGACAGCACCCGCCTGACGGTGGCGTCGGTCTATATGCCCTACGACGCCGAAGAACCCCCACCACAAACGGAGGTGAAAGACCTGGTGTCAAATTTCTGCACGGGTAATCTTATTATTGGAGCGGACGCTAATGCTCACCATGTCCAATGGGGGAGTTCCGATATCAATGCCAGGGGCGAGTCTCTGTTTGATTTCCTCTTAACAACCAACCTGGTAATTTGCAACGTGGGTAATGAGCCTACTTTTATCACTAAGACCCGTAGGGAGGTCATAGACCTCACTATCTGTAGTGAAGGCGCTTATGGGTGGGTCAGAAAATGGCGGGTTCTGGAAGAACATTCATTCTCCGACCACCGTTACATAGAAATGGTTTTAGACTTTATTGTAGAACAACCAATCATGAAGCGCAATCCACGTAACAAAAATTGGCAGTTACACAATGAAATATTAGACAGAGACCTCCCAGTACTGCCATCACAAGCCCCCTCATCAGTAGAGGAGCTGGAGGATCTTGTTACTACATTTACATCGGCGCTCGCAAATGCTCTAGGACAGGCTTGTCCAGTGCCAAAACCACGGGGTAAATACAGGCCACATTGGTGGTCCTACGAGTTGGACTCGTTCTGCAAATCATGCCGGAAACAATTTAACAAGGCCAAGAGCCTCGGCTCTGAGCCTCATTGGCACGAATATAAAGCTAAACTTAGGGCCTACAAAAAAGCTCTGAGACAGGCGAAGAGAACTTCGTGGAGAAATTTCTGCACTGGCGTCGAAAAGGTCGACGACACAGCGAGACTTAGACGAGTCCTCTCGAAAAGTCAAACAGCCATCAGCTATTTGCGAAAAACTGACGGATCCTGGACCAGCACGGAAGAGGAAACCCTTGAGCTGCTCTTGAATATACATTTTCCGGGGAATCTGCATGACGCACCACTAGTACCTGCAACAAACCTGGCAGTAAAAATACCCATCACTGAGGAAAGGGTAAGGTAAATCAACAGAAACCGCTCTGCACAGCCTAGTATCTGTCATTGAGAAATCGCTGTGTGAAAAGGACTACTATCTCGTGGCCTTCCTAGACATTGAGGGGGCTTTCAGCAATATAAGCCCGGAGGCTATCAACTCCGCTCTAACTAATCTGGGCGTAGAGAGACCTCTAACTGGTTTAATTGACCAACTTTTAATGGGAAGGAAAATAGCTTCTTCACTTGGTACGGTTGAGTTATCACGCTATGTCACAAGGGGAACACCCCAGGGTGGTGTTCTTTCCCCGCTTTTATGGAACCTCACAGTCAACTCGTTGCTACGTGACACAAGCTGGGGGGGGGGCGGGAAGATAGTGGCATACGCAGACGATTTAGCTATTGCATTCAGAGGCAAGTTCCCACAAACTCTGTGTGACCTGATGCAAGTAGCACTGCGAGAAGTCTCGACGTGGTTCTCTAGCTGCGGACTTAGTATCATGCTATATGGAGTCGTCGTATGGTGGCCTGCGCTGAGCAAGGCAACATACCTGAATCTGTTGCGGAAAGTCCATAGATCCAATATGATCTGTATAAGCGGTGCGCTAAGGACAGCGCCCAACGAAGCTCTCCAGGTCATTCTGGGCATTTTGCCACTTGATATGGAAGGGTTTCGGTCAGCAGCGGCATCAGCTCTGCGCCTAAGAGAAACCTCCAGTTGGGGTGCGGGTACTATTGGACACTCCAGTATTCTGGAATCTTACAGCTTTCTCCCTCTAAGCACAGATCGTTGTGCGACCACTACAGTCGGCGATAGCTGTTTCAAAATAAACATTCCCAGCAGAGAAGACTGGGAGAGGACGGATTAGTGTCCCGAAACAAATAGTGGCACTTCCATATACACCGACGGCTCGAAGTTGGACGGCAGAGTTGGAGGAGGGGTTTATTCAAGGGATTTGGACCTTGAGCTCTCCTTCAGACTACCTGATCATTGTAGCGTCTTCCAGGCGGAAGTCTCGGCAATCCTAGACGCCGCGGCCTGGTTAAGCAAACGTGTTGTCGGAGAAGATATCGCTATTTACAGCGATAGCCAAGCGGCCATCAAATCCCTTGGCTCATACACGTTCAACTCTGAACTGACGCTCAGCTGTCGTCGATCTCTTCAGGAGATGGCCCAACAGAACCGCGTAAACCTCATATGGGTCCCGGGACATAGGGACATTGAGGGAAACTGTAAGGCAGACGAGCTTGCCAGGCAGGGCACGACCAAGCAGGTTCTTCAGGATAAAGAGCGCTTAGGTATGCCGTTTGCCACATGCAAACTAATGCTGAAGGAGCACACACTCCGTCAAGCCAACGAAAGATGGCTGCAATCCCCAGGGTGTCGGATATCGAAACAAACCTGGCCAAAATGGGATCTTAAAAGGTCTAGACGCATTTATGCCCTAACTAGGAGGGAAATCTGCATATTGATAGGGGTATTAACCGGTCACTGCCTCATTGGTAGGCATGCAGAAAGGCTAAGTGTGCCCTACCGACGATGCTGCAGGAGTTGCAAAGATGATGAGGAGGAGGAAACAGTGGAACACCTCATCTGAAACTGTCCGGCTTTAAGCGGCGCGAGAACACGCTTTTTGGGAGCTCCGTTCCTGGATAGCCTAAGCCAGATCGCGGAACTGGACATAAAGGACTTGATGGCCTTCATAAAGTCATCTAAGTGGTTCGAGGAGGAGTAACGGTGTCGGTTTAGGAGTGTCAGTCCCGGGATTCTGCTATGTGGAAAATCCCAACAACTCAGGGATTTTCCATTTGGCTGGGTCCCGGGACTGACTTTCCGTGTGTTGGTGGTATCACAACGGGCCTTTCAAAACTGGCCTAAGTGTGCCTCTGCGGCAGCCACTTGAACCTAACCTAACCTAACTGCGATTTCACAGGTTTAAGCGAGCTGGTCCAACTTTTGCTGTCCGTAAAGCGCATATCTTCACACATGTGTCATAAAGACCACCTTAAAGAAGTATCGGGTATTTTTATACTTCGCCCCATGTCAAAAACTACAGCCAGACACCTCAAAACTGAGGAATTTTCATAATCCCTACTGCGATTTCAAAGGTTTAAGCGAGTTGGTCCAACTTAAAGAAGTATCGGGTATTGTTATACTTCGCCCCATGTCAAAAACTACAGTCAGACACCTCAAAACTGAGGAATTTCCATAATTCTTACTGCGATTTCACAGGTTCAAACGAGTTGGTCCAACTTTTGCTGTTCGTAAAGGGCATATCTTCACACATGTGTCATAAAGACCACCTTAAAGAAGTATCGGGTATTGTTATACTTCGCCCCATGTCAAAAACTACAGTCAGACACCTCAAAACTGAGGAATTTCCATAATTCTTACTGCGATTTCACAGGTTTAAGCGAGCTGGTCCAACATTTGCTGTCCGTAAAGCGCATATCTTCACACATGTGTCATAAAGACCACCTTAAAGAAGTATCGGGTATTGTTATACTTCGCCCCATGTCAAAAACTACAGTCAGACACCTCAAAACTGAGGAATTTTCATAATTCTTACTGCGATTTCACAGGTTTAAGCGAGTTGGTCCAACTTTTGCTGTTCGTAAAGGGCATATCTTCACACATGTGTCATAAAGACCACCTTAAAGAAGTATCGGGTATTTTTATACTTCGCCCCATGTCAAAAACTACAGTCAGACACCTCAAAACTGAGGAATTTTCATAATTCTTACTGCGATTTCACAGGTTTAAGCGAGCTGGTCCAACTTTTGCTGTCCGTAAAGCCCATATCTTCACACATGTGTCATAGAAGACCACCTTAAAGAAGTATCGGGTATTTTTATACTTCGCCCCATGTCAAAAACTACAGCCAGACACCTCAAAACTGAGGAATTTTCATAATTCTTACTGCGATTTCAAAGGTTTAAGCGAGTTGGTCCAACTTTTGCTGTTCGTAAAGGGCATATCTACACACATGTGTCATAAAGACCACCTTAAAGAAGTATCGGGTATTGTTATACTTCACCCCATGTCAAAAACTACAGTCAGACACCTCAAAACTGAGGAATTTCCATAATTCTTACTGCGATTTCACAGGTTCAAGCGAGTTGGTCCAACTTTTGCTGTTCGTAAAGGGCATATCTTCACACATGTATCATAGAAGACCACCTTAAAGAAGTATCGGGTATTTTTATACTTCGCCCCATGTCAAAAACTACAGCCAGACACCTCAAAACTGAGGAATTTTCATAATTTTTACTGCGATTTCAAAGGTTTAAGCGAGTTGGTCCAACTTTTGCTGTTCGTAAAGGGCATATCTACACACATGTGTCATAAAGACCACCTTAAAGAAGTATCGGGTATTTTTATACTTCGCCCCATGTCAAAAACTACAGCCAGACACCTCAAAACTGAGGAATTTTCATAATTCTTACTGCGATTTCACAGGTTTAAGCGAGTTTCCAACTTTTTCTGTTCGTAAAGGACATATCTACACACATGTGTCATAGAAGACCGCCTTAAAGAAGGATCGGCTATTTTTATACTTCGCCCCATGTCAAATATTCATATTCATACTAGTATACAACTATAACTTTCTGGTAGAACTTATACTAGTCAGGGAATATCCATTTCATACCAGTATACAACTACATAGAGTTTTTTGTATGAATTCATACTAGTCAGGAAATATCCATTTCATACTAGTATACAACTAGATGTTTCTGGACGAAACTATACCAGCTAAAAAATTCAAAATTCATTCGTTTCGTTTTCTCTTATAATTCATAGATGCTTTTTCGTGATAGGGTAAATACAAATAGCCGCTGCTTTCTTAAGAATAAACATGAAAATAAAGTCAATTGAAAAATTCTGGTTGAAATCATACTAGTTAGTCCAGGTTAAAAGCCTTTTTGACTAGTATGGGTCTAGTATATTTCATACTAGTCCTTCCAGGATGAACTAGTATGGAACTGGTATCTTACAACTAGTATGAAACTAGTATTCCTGACTAGTAGATAACTGGTATATTCTGGTCGAAATCTGACAATTGACATCTCGTAGGACATCAAAAAATACCAGTTGCTTATATGGAAAAAAGACTAAACACTAACTAGTTGGGCCCGGTGCACCAACTAGTTGTAAAGTAGTTTTCGACTAGTTGCTTTCGCTGCAGGGTAGCGACATACTCGTAAGAGTGACACTGTCTGAAATGCAACAAACGCCACATCTGAGCACTTTGTATGGGCTGAACTGTTCTAATTTGCTTTATCATGTCCTATGGAGAGATCAATTGCGAAAAAAAACTCGAGCTTGAGGGGTTTGGATGTAGTTTTTGTCATGGGAAGATCTCCAAAAATGCCTGATACCACTTAAGAGTTGCGTTCTACGACACATGTGTAAATATTCGCTGCTTAAACATTCGAAAGCACAGTAAGAATTATGAAAACTACCCAGATTTAAGGTATATGGTTAAAGTGTTTGTCATAAGGCGAAGTCTAAAAGTACCTGGTACCACGTAAGGGTGGTCCTCTATGACACATTGAAAATATCTGCCCTTTAAAAGCAGCCAGAGTTAGACCAACCATCTCAAACATGTGAAAACGCAGTAAGAATTATAAAATTTCTCAGTTTTGAGGTGTCTGGCTGAAGTTTTTGACATGAGGCGAAATCTAAAAGTTACTGATACCACTGGTCTTTTATGACACATGTGAAAAGATCCGCTCTTTAAGAGCAGACAAAGTTGGACCAACCCGATTAAACATGTGAAAGCGTAGTAAGAACTATGAAAATTCCTCAGCCTTGAGGTGTCTGGCTGAAGTTTTTCCCATTGGATGAAGTCTAAAAATGCCTGATACTACTTGGAGATAGTGTTCCACGACACATGTGTAAAGATCTGCCTTTCAAAAACAGCCAAAGTTGGACAAACTCGCTTAAACATGTGAATTCGCAGCAAGAATTATGAAATTTCCTCAGCTTTGAGGTGCTGAAGTTTTTGTGATGGGACGAAGTCTAAAAATGCCTGATATTAGTTAATAGTAGTGTTATATGATACATTTGTAACGATCCGCCATTTAAAATCAGCCAAAGTTGGGTAAGCCCATTTGACCATGTGAAAGCACATTAAAAATGATGAAAAGTCCCCGTGCTTTGGTTCGTCTGGCTTAAGTTTTTTTCATGGAATGAAGTCCGGAAATGCCTGATACTGTTTAAGGATAGTGTTATACGACACATGTGTAAAGATCCGCCGTTTAAACGTGGAAAAAGTTGGAGAAACCTGCTGAAACAAGTGAAATCTCTGTAAAAATTAGTGAAAATCCCGAGCTTTGAGGTGTCTGGCTGAAGTTTTTGCCATGGGGCGAAGTCTAGAAATGACTGAAACTACTTAAGGGTAGTATCCTACGAAACATCTGAATAGATCCGTCGTTTAGAAGTTGTAAAAGTGGGACAAACAAGAGAAAGCAAATTAATAGGAAAATAAAAGTTCCCGAACTTTGAGGTGTCTGGCTGAAGTTTTTGCCATGGGATGATGTCTGCAAATGCTTGATTCTACTTAAGGAGAGCATTTTACGACACATGTGTGAAGATCTGCTATTTAAAGGTAGTCAAAGTTTGTCAAATCCACTTAAACATGTGAAAGCGCAGTAAAAATTAGTGAAATTTCCCGAGTTTTGAGGTGTCTGGCTGAAGTTTTTGCCATGGGACGAGGTCTAAAAATTACTGAAACTACTTAAGGGTAGTGTCCTACGACACATGTGAAAAGATCTATCATTTAAAATTAGTAAAAGTGGGACAAACAAGAGAAAGCAAATTAATAGGAAAATAAAAGTTCTCGAACTTTGAGGTGTCTGGCTGAAGTTTTTTCCATGGGATGATGTCTGGAAATGCTTGATTCTACTTAAGGGTAGCATTTTACGACACATGTGTGAAGATCTGTTATTTAAAAGAGGCCAAAGTTGGTCAAATCCGCTTAAACATGTGAAAGCGCAGTAAAAATTAGTGAAATTTCCCGAGTTTTGAGGTGTCTGGCTGAAGTTTTTGCCATGGGACGAAGTCTAAAAATTCCTGATACTACTTGAGGGTAGTGTTCTACAAAAAATGGGAAAATATTGGGTAGTTAAAAGCAGCCAAAGTGGCCCAAATGCGTGAAATTAGTAAAACAGAATAAATTTCCATAGGAAAATCCGCGAACTGGGGGTGTCTGGCTGGAGCCTTGTCACTGGTACGGGTCTAACAACACTTGATACTGACGCGGGGTGGTAACCTACGTCAAATATGTGAAAATCATCCATTATAAAATAAGTGAAGTTAGGGTCATTTTTTGGCGACTTTGACCACGGATTCCTAGCCCTTGTCATAGGTACAGCTTTAAAATTTTCACGTTCTTTCTAGATTCGGGGAGGACTATCGATCGGTATTGGTTTCATCCATTATAAAATAAGTGACGCTTTTAGGCTCTGGGATCTCGCTCTAGTGATAATAGACTCTGACATCGAGAGTTATGGGAAAAGTTGTATGGCATGTGCACAAAACGCTTCAAAACCAGTCTTAACTTCATGGCCCAGTCCGTCGTACCCATTGGAACGCATTCATATTGATTTCTGTAAAATTGCCGGTGCTACTATTTTGGTTATTTTTGACACTTTCCGAAGTGGATAGAAGCCAAAATATTAAAATATACAAATCGTTTTAGAAGTGCTAAGAACATTTTTTTCCACTTTTGGTTAAACAAAGAAACAGGTTAGTGACAATGGTCCGCCCTTTGGATCAAAATCTTTTATTGATTTCTGTAAAAGTAATGGTATAGAACTATTAAAGTTTTAATAAAACTGACTCTTTAGTCTTAAGCCAACCTCCGTCGTGTTTCTTTATTTCTCCGTAGATATGCATACATATCAAATTTAATAAAAAAATAATTTGCCCATGGCAACTCACTTCAACAACTATCGTGTCGTAATTTTTGTAGATAAGGCACTGGCCGTGATCGGCTTTCAATAAGCTGAAGGTGGTCCAATGATGCATTGCAAAGGATTACTATTGGAGTACTCCAATATGACCAAATTGGAACACATGTTCCAACGATTTTTGCAGGGGAGGTGGCTAAGAAAAGGAAAAATTAAAATTCCAAATTCGACTTTTGGCCGCCTTTGAAGGCCTTCTGGCCCAGTGTGCAGTGTCATAGTCCCAAGTTTTCACGTGAGATTTTGGCACCTTACTGTACATTTTATTTCATTTACTTCGTTCTTCATCGTTTTCCTTTACATACTTTTTTAAGTGTTATCTACCAATAGAACATTATTTATTTAGTTTCAATTCTAATCTTACTATAATAGTAATCAATTTTGTATTTTTTTTTTTCCACAGTTACCTTATACACTTTGGTGTTGGTGCATTCGTCGCCGGTATCAGATAGAAATGCGAAGTGTCAATTAAGTTGCGACCTGCAAGACTACAAGCCGGTGTGTGGCACTGATGACGCTGGTAAGACGAAATCTTTCAATAATCTGTGCATTCTCAAGACAGAGAATTGCCTGCGACAACTTTGTAAGTAATGAATGCCTGTGATCACAGTATCAATTATTATTTTTAAAGTTCAGTAGCCGATTTCTTGCAGTTGAATGCACCGAGGGTCCGTAAAGACTACGACCTATAACAAATACTTTCAAATTTCACTGTCTGATTTTTTTTTTTCATAAAAACTGGTAGATCGGAAAGCCCCTTTTTTGACTGATAGTCAATAACTATACTGCCGTCCTTAGCAAGAAGGCAGTAAACGCGTTACCAGTCAACAGCAAGAAGGCAGTAAAATCATTATACTGCCTTCTTGCTGATGACGGCAGTATATAATTTGCTTGCTTATTTTCAGCCAACAGTAAAGACATATAACATTTTTTATTAATAAAAGTTTTTCATTATAGGATTACTTTTTATAGGTAAACCCGAGGGTTTCACCCCACATTTCTATAAAAAATATGCGTTTTGAAGTTTTTAAGTGAGTTTAGGTATTATTAAAAATAATTGGATATAAGACATTTTTTGTCATATTACTTAGACCCCTTTTTCGTTATCTCCAGTTCTTGGAGATGGTAGGGATTAATTTCATATAACCACTCACTAAATTTCAGTAGTCCAACTTAAATACTTTTAGAGATATCGACTATTAAAAATTCCATTCGTATGGAAGGTGCCTCGCCGCCTTTTCCGTTATACCCAATTTTTGAAGGCGGTAGGGATTCATCTTATATGATTCCTCACAAAATTTTAGTGGTCTAACCCAAATACTTCCATAGGTACGGTCTAAGAAGTATTTCATTCGTATTGGGGGTGCCACGGCCCTATTATCGTTATCCCCACTTTTTCTGGAGGTGGTAGTGATCGATCCCATATAACCCCATACCAAATTTCAGTGGTCTAACTTAAATACTTCCAGAGATATGAACTATGAAATATTTCATTCGTATGGGAGGTGACACGCCCCCTTTTTCGTTGTCCCCAGTTTATATGAAGGTGGTAGGGATCGATCCCATATAACCCCTCACCAAATTTCAGTGGTCTAACTTAAATACTTCCAGAGATATGAATTATGAAATATTTCATTCGTATGGGAGATGCCACGCCCCCTTTTTCGTTATCTCAAATTTTTTAAAGGATCGATCTCATATAACCCCTCACCAAATTTCAGTGATCTAACCTAAATACTACCAGAGATATGGACTATAGCCCCTCGCCAAATTTCAGAGGTCTAACCTAAATACTTCCAGAGATATGGACTATCAAAAATTCCATTTGTATGGGAAGTACCACGCCCCCTAAATATATCAAAATATTTTTTAGCCTGTGACCATCCCATCATTGATATGGTAGGTGCCTCGCCTCATTTTTTTGTTATCCCAGTTTTTTTGAGGGTGGTAGGAATTAGTCTCATATAACTCCTCTCCAAATTTCAGTGGTCTAACCTAAATACTTTAAGAGATACGGACTATCAAAAATTCCATTTGTATGGGAAGTGCCACGCTCCCTAAATATATCGAAATATTTTTTAGCCTGTGACCATCCCTGGAAGATATCCAGTGCGTGTGCAAAATTTAGTTACGATGGGCTTATTCCTTTAGGAGCAAAGTATGTCAGTACCAGTGGCGGATCCAGGATTTCGGGAAGGGGGGGTTAATTTTTTCTTTTAATTTCGGGGACATTTTTCATTCACAGTTTCTTTAAAGCTGGCCTTTTATGCTTGTTTTTCAAAAAATATATATATCTACATTTGTTAGTATGGGCAATGTCAGATTCAAGGTATCACCTATGTAAATCATTTAAAGAGTTACCGAATGTGTATTACGTAAACACAAATATACTAGTTGGCAGTTTGCTGGCAGTTTTACTATTTATATTACATTGATGCGTATTTTTACTATATTGTTGCGTAATTTTTACTATATTTTTTGGGTAGTTTTTACTATATATTTTTGTGTAATTTTTTACTATATTTTTTGCGTATTTTTTACCAACATTTTTGTGTAATTTTTGTTATATTTTTAAATTTTCTGTGTAAATTTTATTATTTTTTGTGTGATTTTTACTATATATTTTGGGTAGATTTTACTATACTTTTTGTGTAATTTTTTACTATATTTTAGCAAAGTTTTTGTATAATTTTTGCTATATTTTTAAAATAAATTTTACTAATTTTTTTGTGTAAATTTTACTATTTTTTGTGTAATTTTTACTAACACAATTTTTTTGTAATTTTTTCCAATTTTTTTCATTAATTTTTACTATATTGTTTGCGTAAGTTTTACTATTTTTTTGGGTAGTTTTATATATATTTTGTGTAATTTTTTACCATTTTTTTCTATATTTTTTGCATATTTTAAGATAGTGGCATATGCAGACGATTTAGCTATTGCATACAGGGGCAAATTCCCACAAACTCTGTGTCATGGTCCTCTCGTTGCGAACTTAGTATCAACCCGAGAAAAGTGGAATTCGTTCTTTACACCAACCGGTACAAAATACCTCCAGAACTTAATGGCGTGAGCCTGAACTTGGCTGATAAAGCCAAATTCTTGGGCGCAGTTCTGAACAGGAAGTTAAATTGGAAGGAGAATATTCTTCAGCGCCAGAGGAAGGCAGTGTACATGGCTAGTTTCTTGTATTGCCGGTTCTACGAGAACGGTACCAGTACTTGTGCTGTATCCATCGTGCCGAAACGACCCGGGCCGATTTCATATATCGACCAAGAGCAATACACTCGGGGTGACCCTGTCTGACATTTAGGCAGGGCTACACCTCGCTACAACAACAACAACAAGCCATCCAAGCCATTCTAGGCATTCTGCCACTCGATCTGGAAGCGTACCGGGCAGCGGAGGCAGCGGCTCTGCGTCTAAGGGAAACGTCTGGCTGGGGCGCAAGCACAACTGGACACTCCAGTATTCTGAGATCTAACAATTTTCTCCCTCTGAGCACAGATCGATGTGCGGCGACAACAGTCGGAGACAGCTGCTTCAAAAGGAACATTCCCAGCAGGGAGGAATGGGAGAGGATGGATCTTTGCCCCGCTACTAATGGCGGCATTTCTGTTTACACTGACGGCTCGAAGTTAGACGGCAGAGTTGGAGGAGGGGTTTATGCAAGGGATCTGGAACTTGAGCTCTCCTTCAGGTTACCTGTCACTGCAATCGTGGAAAACGCAATTTGGATAAGTATACGCGCTTTCGGCAAGGACATCGTTTTTTTTTCAGCGACAGCCAGGCGGCCATCAAAGCTTTAGGCTCTTACTCGTTCGACTCTGAACTGACGCTCAGCTGTCGTCGATCTCTTCAAGAGATGGCCCAAGAGAACCGCGTGAACCTCCCATGGGTCCCGGGACACAGGGACATTGAAGGAAACTGTAAGGCAGACGAACTTGCCAGGCAGGGTACGACCAAGCAGGTTCTTCGGGATAAACTGTGCTTAGGTATGCCGTTTGCTACATGCAAGCTAATGCTGAAGGAGTACACACTCCGTCAAGCCAACGAAAGATGACAACAATCCCCAGGGTGCCGGATATCCAAACAAACCTGGCCAAAATGGGATCATAAAAGGTCTAGAGACATCCAAGCCCTAAGAAGGAGAGAAATCTCCATATTAATAGAAAAGGCTAGGTGTGCCCTACCGACGATGCTGTAGGAGTTGTAAAGAGGATGAGGAGGAGGAAACGGTGGAGCACCTCATCTGCAACTGTCCGCTTTAAGCAGCGTGAGAACGCGTTTCTTGGGAGTTCCCTTCCTGGATAGCCAACTCGCGGAGTTGGACATAAAGGACCTGATGGACTTCATCAAGTCATCGAAGTGGTTCGAGGAGGAGTAACGGTGTCGGTTTAGGAGTGTGAGTCCCGGGATTCTGCTATGTGGAGAATCCCAAGAACTAAGGGGTTTTCCATGTAAGCCAGGTCCCGGGACTGACTTTCCTAGTGTTGGTGGTATCACAACGGGCATTTCAAAACTAACCTAAGTGTGCCTCTGCGGCAGCCACTTGAATATTCCCAACAAAAATATGGTTTAAAAACATGTAAACACACACATACGATATATATATTGGCCGTAGTCATAGTCGAATTAGAATAGAGTTTATTCTACCTTAACATAATAGTAACATAAACATCGTTCTATGTCTGTCACAGTCAACATGATCGACAGCGATGGCAACTACGGTGCGATCAACTCTGGATAATAAGGGGGCAATCACCAAATCAAGCACCGGTGCAAACATAGTGAAGCTAACAACGGCTGATGCTAAACCTTCATTAAGCGCCGGTACCGAAACCAATTTCTGAACGTCTGTTGCAGTGGTCACACGACCTGGCCTCAGAGATCCATAAAAGCAGGAACCCGTAATAAAGGGAACGACCGCGATGGCAACTACGGGTCGAAATTCATCCCAAAAGACATGTCCCAGTCGCTGTGAGTACTTGGACATAAGAGCGGCCGCAAGGATCCCGAAGAACTACGAGGGAGTTTCACAGGAGACGCTATCGCCGAATGCCAGAAAGACGGTGGAGATAGGTCAAGCGCTGTTATCGAACTTCCAAAGCAACTATGCGCCAAAGAAGGTTAAGGGAAATCCCTTCAAACGCCAGAGTTCGGACGGGGAAGCGGCAGCAGAACACCCCCGGAGTAGGTAGACTTAGCTTTGCTGAAGTGACCGAGGACAGCATCCTCATAAGCGTCATTGACCGAGGTAACGACCGTTGGGCCATCCCTAAGGACCAGTGGCGGTACGTCCGGAACACTATCGGTAACACCCTTCTTGACATTATGGATGTGGGATGGCACCAGCGTCAGATCAAGGTATTCGCTTGCGAGGATGCAAGAACTATTGCACTGTACAAGTCAGCAGCTGCAAGAATGGGTGAGATCTACCCAGGGACAAAATCGAGGTTGTAGACTGGAAGGGCATTCCGGCTCGGCCAAGGGCAAGGGAATGGATTCCTGCCATCCCTCTGAACCTGAGAGAATTCTTAGGATGCTGCGGATTATGAACCCGTCTCCCCCGACGGAGGACTGCAGTGTCAATCTGTGTGAGGACGCGGTAGGTCCCAATTAATATTTATGTTGGAAATACATTTGAATCTCATTACATTGTTGTAACAGCCCATTCTCCAACAAAATGGATTTTTTTTGTATTTAAATATCGCCGGTTCCAAAGTAAACAGATGCATTTACTTTTTAAAATTTTTGGGAAAACTGCATTTCAAACTTTTATTTTTTTATAGAACTCCATTGTAAAAATGAAATTTTGAATGCCGTTTCAAAAACAATTTAAATTTTGAAATACTTCTGTTTACTTTGGAACCGGCGATATGTATTCTTATTTCTACAAATGAAAAAATAATGGATTTTGACTTGAATTCCAACAATAGGTTTGTTTACTGACCAAAAAAAAAGTTCAGAGCAGGTTAGAGCAGAGCAGAGCAGGGCAGCTGTCATAATAGAAATAGAGCAACTTAGAGCAACTCGGAGCAGAAATGCCGTGAAACACTTGAATCTCGATAGTTTCTTTTTATTTGGTTTTTTTGTTTAAATCTTCAAAATTAATTCAAATTCACGTATACACAAACATTGATTTTCTTGCAAGCTAATTTTTTTGAAATTTTCAAAAATTTATTTTTTCCTGACTGACAATTGCTTCTCTGCTCTAACTTACTCCATAAAAAATGCTAGAGCAGAAATTTGTGATCTGGATTACTCTAGTTTTGTTTTGAGCGTACTCATGAAACAAAAGATAGAGCAACCTAGAGCAATAAAATTGTTCGTTAAACACAATTTTGTGAAATATCTCAATCTGGCGTAAGCTAGAGCAGCCCAATAAACAAACCTAATATTTTCCAAAGGGATTCAAACGTCAAAATTGCAGCCATTTGATATGACGAAACAGGTTTGATTGGGAATAAATAAATTACGTGTTTATTTAATATAAATTATATAATATAATCTTCATTATAAGTGCGAGCTTGAGGCCAAGCATTAATAATTTTTAAATATATATTTATTTGACCAAAGTAATAGATAATTATGTAATTTTTTAAGAGCTATATTAGCCGTTCAATTTAAAGCAAAAACATTTGTTTCCTTTTCCACCTAAGACGCGTGTTTTCCTCAGGGAGATTCTTTATTTTAAAACAAGAAAACCTATTTTAAGTATATAATGCTATTTAAATAAGGTTTCACTTTTGCATATACATACCACAAAATAATCACTTTACAGATGAGCTGATGGCCTGAGTAGCCAGTGCTCATTCAGTTAGTGCTGATATTAATACCAGTACCTAACTATTAATAATAATAATAATAATAATAATAATAATAATAATAATAATAATCACTTTACATACATACATATATGGCTGGTTCCTTGGAAACTGATATATTTCACATCGACTTTTTGATTTTTGAAAGTGTATACAGTGTAAATGAGGTATAAGAAATAGCCCCCTGATTCGCATTGCGCTGCAACTTAACCCATTAACGCCCACTGTACCCATACGAGTACACTTCTTCAAATATCGAAAAAATGCATTTTAAATATCGAGAACATATAGTTTTGCTACAAGTATGACATAAACTGCTTTGAATGCAAGTAAATTATTCAGTTTCATATTTAGAGTGCCCATTAACCCCTTATGAGAACACCTATTTGCTGGAAATTTAAACAATAATTGTTTTTATTTATTTGTGTTTAATGAAATAAAGTTTATTAATTAATGGTATCAAAACGAAATTTTTGACCGCCGATTCGATGCCGGACATTAATGGGTTGAATAGTTTTGCCGTTTAAGCGAAATTTTGCAGAACTTTGATAAAATTTAAATTCAGACTTAATATTTTGCGATATATTATATGACCCCTGCAGCGAAACCTCAAACTAGTCAGAAAAATACTAGTATACAACTATAATTTTCTGGCAGAACTCATACCAGTCAGGAAATATCCTTTTCATACTAGTATACAACTATAACTTTCTGGTAGAACTTATACTAGTCAGGGAATATCCATTTAATACCAGTATACAACTATGACTTTCTGCTAGAACTCATACTAGTCAGGAAATATCCATTTCATACCAGTATACAACTAGAATTTTTTGTCTGAATTCATAATAGTCAGGAAATATCCATTTCATACTAATATACAACTATAACTTTCTGGCAGAACTCATACTAGTCACGAAATATCCATCATACCAGTATACAACTAGATTTTTCTGGATGAAATTGAAAATAAAGTCAAATGATAAAATAAAGGATAATTCTGGTTGAAATCATACTAGTCCAGGTTAAAAGCCTTTTTGACTAGTATGGGACTAGTATATTTCATACTAGTCCTTTTTGGATTAGTTTGTGGATTAGTTCAATCTATGGAAATTATACTAGTCCAGGATGAACTAGTATGGAACTGGTATCTTACAACTACTATGAAACTGGTATTTCCAGACTAGTAGATAACTGGTATATTCTGGTCGAAATCTGACAATTGACATCTCGTAGGACATCAACACGTAAAAAATACCAGTTGCTTATATGGAAAAAAGACAGAACACTGACTAGTTGGGCCCGGTGCACCAACTAGTTGTAAAGTAGTTTTCAACTAGTTGCTTTCGCTGCAGGGAACAATATCCTCAAAGTCGTTTTATTCATGTATAAACACTAAACAACAGGTAATACACAAATATTTAATATTAGAAGATATGTGAATCGTTAAAAATTTGATTTTTTCGTCGCTCTTTGATTTGCCACTTAGTCAGTTTACCGACAGGTTTTATGTGAAGGTTGACCATTATTTTCTGGTAACAGATCACTATTTTCACTAACACGAACTATAAATGATGACAGCTATTTCAGGGTGTTTCATTTTACATATACTTGTAAAAACAACTGTATCAAAACCATAGAATAAAAAGTTGTGACATTTTAGGGTTGTGAGATTTCATGTTCAATCTATTCTAATTTTAATATGGTTCAATATTTTTGGACTTCCGTTAGAAATTAAATGTATGCCACCAAGGTCTACATGTGTTCTAATTTTCAAGGAAAAATTGCACCTAGTTTAGAAGAAAAGCTGCGTTAAAGTTGTGACATGAGAAAGTGTGACACATCTATTAACCCAGTCGGGAATTTGGCTAATCACAAATGCATTTTAAGTTGACTACATCGCACCCAGTACTGTTTGAAAAACTAACTACTTTGTATGGAACAGACTGACTATTTTTACATAGCGATGGCCTAGGAGGTAGTCAGTTGTGTCTTTTCCTGAATGACTTTTAGCCAACTATAAACCCATTTTTTTAAGGCAGATTAAAAATAACTATATTGAGATAATTTTTTGCTCACTTTTTTCAGATGGCTTTTCGTTGGATACTTCAGGAGGGCTGAAACCCGACTACTTTAAGTTAGCTTATGGTCGAATCTCTTTCCATAGCTTTGGCAAATTTTTTGCAAATCAAATCAAATTTAAAAAATTACTAACGACTTAACTCAATTTTATATGGGCCCATTCCCACATTTATTGTTTATGTATCTTTAAATATTTTTGAGTACAAAATGTGGCACAAATGCATACATATCCAGTAGATATTAACATTAATATAAATTAACAAATATAATCTACATACATAGTCCAGATATAAAAACAGCTACATATCTGTGGTCATAAGCAATAACAGCCTAAGTCGACTTAAGAAATTAGACCAGTTGAAATTTTTGCTGGTGATTTCGAATAGCAACATCGAGACATTTTTCAAGACTTTCATTGGTCTTTTTTTACTTTCTTTACAAACAATTAAATCCAATACGTTTGCCTTAGTTATAAAACAGTTTTGTTACAAAAATTCGCCACCAAAAATTTCAACTGGTCTAATTTCTTAAGTCGACTTAGGCTGTTATTGCTTATGACCACAGATATATAAAACTTCCAAACAAAAAATGCGTCATCCACTTGAACCTAAAGGCTCATTTACACGGGCCGATTTTCTGATAGAGTTTTGGTCGTTCCACCGTGTAAATGGCAATTCGGTCGATCTACACCTTGTATTTGAAGGTGGAAAGGAGTGGAACGACAAAAATCGACCCGTGTAAATCTGCCTCAACCTTTGAAGGGTATTAAACTGCCATGTTTTATAGATAGACGAATTTTCGGGAACATTTAGAATTTCATAACCGCAATTGAGGTGATGCGCACAACCTTTTCAAGTAGGAGGTGACAGACCGAGATTGCTAAATCTGTTAAAAATTTTGTGTTATTACACAAATTATTTACTTTGGGTCACTTTCTAATTACCTTGTATTTTTTTGTCCTTATTGCGTTCTAAATATGTGTACCTATTGTGACGAATTCGATGATTCCTTGATTATTTTCCCTGAGTTCGATCACTGTACGTTAAATAAAACACTCCGATTCTGTTTAATAAGTAGTACGCTTTATTCAGTACTAAAAACCGTAGTACAATATCGCGGGTTAATTTACTGTTCAGTACTTCACTGTACAACACTTCAAAATAAACTGACTGATTTGCGTTGTCTTTGCGCGGTTTATATACCCTAGCAAACAGCAGCATTACAACCTAGAAATGTCTATACCTTTCTGGTTTATTCGTGCAACAGTGTTCTCGAAGCGTTTATCTATCGTCATCTCCTCTTTGTGCCACATTCTCAAACACGCGAGCTGCCTCTCCCTCTCTCGCTCTCACGTCATGTATCTAAACAGCTGTAGTTGTGGTAGTGACGCTAGTGATAGAAATACGCTAGAGTTGGGAGATGAGCGATTCTTGAGAACATTCGCCACACTATTAAAATTGTGGAAATGATCCCCCAAAAAATTGTGTATATTTTATGAAAAAAATTTTAAAGTTGACGCTTTTAAAAACTAAAAAAGCTAACAAACAAAATAAAGTTAAGTTTAAGCTGTTTGGTTTCTGCATTATTTTATGGTTACCTTAAAGTCAGCCAAAAAAAACTAGCCAAAAGTAAATATATTTGTTCTCGACTGGTTGGTTTATGCATGACTTTTTGGCCAACCTAAAATCAATTGGTTGCTTTCTGCATGACTTTGCAGCTATCTGTTAGTCAGCCTGAAAAGTTGTTTGTTCTCAAAAAGTATATTTCGGCATGACTTTAGGCGTTGCTGAAATAAAAATGAATTGGTTTTTTTCTGCATGACTTTGTGGTTAACTAAAAGTCAGGTTAGAAATTTAAAAATTTAAACTAAGTCAAAGAAATTTTTCCTTACTGTTTGATTTCTGCATGACTTTGGAGTCAAATAAAAAGCAATTGGTTGGCCTCTGCATGACTTTAAGGTTAACTAAAAGTCAGGTTTGAAAAGTGGACGCAAAGTCAAAGAAATTTTTTTCATCTGTTTGATTTCTCGATGACTTTAGGGCTAGCTATAAACCCATTTGTATAAATTCACTTAAAGTTACTTTTTTGTTAGACAGACTACACAAGTCCCGACTGGGAAGCGCAAAATCTGCCCAGTCCGTCTTCGAAATGGAACCTGCACTAGCACAGTTTGAAGCTGACATTTGACGGAACATGTGTCAAAAAAATTAACATTATATGTTAATTAATAAACGCACACGACGACTGTGACCACCATTTTTTGATTTTTTTACAAAACTAGAGAACAAAGTTTAGTCCCCTATAGGCTCCTAGTCAAGCAAATTACTTTAAAAACAATTGTGGCATATTGTTACGCTATTTATCCTCTTCCTAATAATACATCAGTGTAAATGTAGCTTAAGCTTGCTTATGCAAATTTTGCTTTGATCACAATTTATAGCATATAATGCAAATAAAAGTACATGAACTCAGCAAAGGGACACTATAAATTGTGAATTTTTTCTTTTCTTTTTTTTGTGTGTTTAAAAGTAGTCCATGCTATTAAATGATTAAGTTTTGCACTTAATTTATATGACTTGATGAGATCTATAAGACTGCATATAAGTTTATTTAAAAGAATTTCGGTTTGTTTTAAGTTTTTCACATTAAAGTCGGTGAACACAAATATTTCAGTTTCCAAGGAATCACCCATAAGTATCTTCAGTAGTTTGGCCACTATGCCAAAAAAAACGTTAAAAAAATTTCCAAAAATAAACTAAATTTTTTA
Organism: Campiglossa producta; assembly: GCA_964058755.1. Classification (NCBI taxonomy): domain Eukaryota; kingdom Metazoa; phylum Arthropoda; class Insecta; order Diptera; family Tephritidae; genus Campiglossa; species Campiglossa producta. The sequence goes on along the minus strand of CAXKVI010000001.1, from coordinate 128,475,914 downwards.
CAAAATTCCAGATTTAACCACTTTAAAATCAGAAAAATTCTATAGACGAAAAAAAGATAACCCCCCTATGTTGTAGGTAATTTAATTGCGAAAATTTTAAGCACGCCAGAACAACATTGTGATGTGCCCTTGACTTTATAAGCCACGTTTTATTGAAAGACTTCAATAAAAAAATTTCTATTATTTCCCGACAAGTTTTCGAAAATTTCCATATTCTTGACAATTGATAGATGATCCCTATGAAGAATTTTCTGCTGATTCCGAATATGTAATCATGTGGCTTAAAAGTACAACAGTTTTCAAGATATCTTGAAAATTCAGTTTTTAAGATAAGGGAAAATTGGGATTACTGTTAAAAATTTCGCTATTACCTTCTCGATTTTTATGACATTTGATTTCATTTTGAGGAGATGAAATGCCCTTTTAACCAATGCAAGAATAATAATTCGGGGATAAGCTATCATAGGCGACTTTGGTTGGTTACTTCTTTGGGAAGCATTAAATATAACAAAAAGTAGAAAACTATCAAATTTTAAACACTCTTTAAATACATAATTTTAACTTATCTCAAAAAATGAAATTTAGGGGCCTATTACGGTTCGCGAGTCGCTTGAGTTATTCGAGTCGCCTTATTTGGCGAATCGCCTAGCTCGAATGATTATGGATAGCGAACAAACTAGTTCGCCTGAAACATTTTGTTGCCAGTTCTAAAAACAGAAAGCGGTGAACGTCAAATGTAAAAAAAACTTCAAATTGAACAAAACTGAAGTTTCAATTATTTATTATTATTGTACGTTTTTCTTGAATATTGTAGTTAAGAGCCAGACAAGCTGCATATAGAAAAACCAACCATTTCCAACCTGTGCGGAATTGTGCGAGGATAATCCCGTCTGGTCCAACAGCCTTGAACGGCTCGAATCTTTTAATTACCCAACTTATCCCTTCTTCCGTGATGAAAATGTGTGCAGCCAGGTTTGTTGTAGGTGCTAAGAGTGCATCATGCGAGTTATCTGGAAAGTGTGTAATCAAGAGCAGCTCCAGCGTTTCACGTTTCGAGGTGGTCCAGGATCCGGCAGGTTTCCGCAAATAGCCTATATGTAGCTGTTTGAGTTCTTGAGAGCACTCGTCTCAGTCTCGCTGTACAGTCGACATTCTCGACCGCAGTACAAAGATTTCTCCACAAAGTTCTCTTCGCCTGCCTCAGAGCCTTGTATGTTTATATTTATATCTGAGTCATTGAGTCTCATTGCGAAGGCTCTTGGCCTTATTAAATTGTTTCCTCCACCAGTGTGGCCTATGTTTACAGCGTGGTTTTGGCACTGGACAGGCCTTATCGAGGGCATTTGAGAGCGCCGTTGTAAAGGTCGTAACTAGGCCTTCCGGCTACGTACAGGTCATACCACCACCGGTCTTTGGCGATGGCCAAACTGTCGTTGTCTCGGTCAAGGATGCCTATTACGATCCTGTCCATGGTCACTTCTGCAAAGCTTGGTTTACCCCAAAATGACCACAAAATGACACTACTATATCCCCGAAATTACCCCAAAATGATCCCAATATTACCACAAAATGACCAAAAAATATCTCCAGAATGAATACAAAATTAGTCAAAATGACCACAAAAACCCCCAAAATGACCCTAAAATATTCCCAAAATGACCACAAAAAACCCCCAAAATGACCCTAAAATATTCCCAAAATGACCACAAAATGACACCAAAATATTCCAAAAATGACCACAAAATAACAACAAAATATCATCAAATTTAGTCCAAAATGACCACAAAACAACTCCAAAATATTCTCAAAATTACCCCAAAATGACCACAAAACGATACCAAATTATTCAAAAAATGACCACAAAATAACAACAATATATCCCCGAAATTAGTCCAAAATGACCACAAAATAACCCCAAAATGACCACACAATGAGCCCAAAAAATCCCCAAAATGACAACAAAATATTTCAAAAATGATCATAAAATAACAACAAAATATCCCCGAAATTAGTCCAAAATAACCACAAAATGACCCCAAAATATTCCCAAAATAATCACAAAATAACAACGAAATTACCACAAAATGACCCCCAAATAATCCCAATATGACTATAAAATCAAATATTTCCTCCTAGTCACCTTCAAATTCTGTTAGCCAGATTTTGACACTCCCGGCGAACGAATTTGGATCGAGTCGCAAACAGTAATCGCTTCATTTTACATTCGCTTAATTTTGAAGTTTGAGGCGAATGTTACCGGGCGACTCGCAGTCGGTAATACAAATGTAGGCGAGTCGCGCATATTTTTGTTCGACTCGCAAACCGTAATAGGCCCCTTAAAAATATCTCGAAAACTATTACACTTTTAAACCAAATGATTACATTTTTGGAATCAGCAGAAAATTCTACATAGAAATTATGTATCAAATGTCAAGATATGGAAATTTCGAAAAATTTCTCGGGTAAAAACAGAAAATTTTTGATGAGTACTTTCAATATAACAGGGCTTATGAAGTCAAGAGCACATCACAATTTTGTACTGGTGTGCTTAAAAGTTTTGTTATTGAACTCCCTATAACATAGGATGGCTAACTTTATGTCTATGTACTTTTTCTGATTTTAAATCTAAAATTTTGTAAACAATTTATTTTTTTGTTTCTTATTGGAGCTTAGCTCGAAAATTGTTTATACCTGCTGTACTTTTTACTAGTACTAGGGTATTCTAATTTTTGATGTTACGAAATTTTTATGAATTTTGATACTTAGAGAAAATTGACAAAGATTTACACAGCGATGGATACCATGACGCGTTTCGGACTTTCCAGGGTCCACATCAGACGGCTTTTCGGACACAGAAGTACTGTGTCTGCACCGAAGCGGTTAAAGCAATTGCTTATGACAAATCAGCTACGATGCCCTGTAGTATTTCTAAGTCAACTTTCTTATAAGCGTGCCAATTTCATACCTTTAGACATAAGGCCGCGACATATTTTCCATATGATACACGGAATATGAGTATATTATTAGGCGTGCATATTTATGCAGAAGCACACTGAGGTTTTTAATTTGCATTCCTTCATACCACTTTTTTGTGTATTATTGGTATTTTGTGACACCTCCCAAAAAACTCGTACAGAAATAGTAACGTAATTAAAAGCATAGCGGGATCAAAATACCGTATACTACTACTTATAAATAAGAAAAGTAGCTGTCAAAAACAGCTGACAGTTATCTAATTTATGTTGCGTTCATCGCTTAAATATACCAAAAAATTAACCAAATATGGAGATTTATCGATAGCCCTGTACCCCCATCCTTAAATTTCGGGGACGTCCCCGAGTTATGGACTATGAAGTATTTCTTTTGTATGGGAGGTGCCACGCCCACTTTTTCGTTATCCCCAGTATTTTGGAGGTGGTAGGGATCGATCTCATCTAACCTCTAACCACGTTTGAGTGGTCTAACATAAGTACTTCCAGAGATATGGACTATGAAGTATTTCATTCATATGGGAGGTGCCACGCCCCCTTTTTCGTTATCCCCTTTTTTTTTGAGGTGGTAGGGATCGATCTCATATAACCCCTTACCAAATTTCAGTGGTTTACATAACAGTCGTTATCCCCAGTTTTTTGGGAGGTGGTGGGAATCGATCTCATAAAACCCCTTGCCAAATTTCAGTGGTCTAACCTAAATACTTCCAGAGATATGGAGTATGAAGTATTTCATTCGTATAGGACGTGCCATGCCTCCTTCTTCGTTATCCTCAGTTTTTTTGGAGGTCTAACCTAAATACTTCCCGAGATATGGACTATGAAGTATTTCATTCGTATGGGAGGTGCCACGCCCCCTTTTCGTTACCCCATTTTTTTTATTATTATGCCCAACGGATTTTAAAACCGCAATCCCGCCCTACCTACACGATCGGCGCATCAGCATAATGCGCGGATTAAGTTTGCCGAATGTTTGAAAGGCGGAGGTTTGTTAAGCGTCGAGATCTGAAACTGCTCAGCTACAGAGAAAAATTCATCAGCTGAGTGCAATACGAAAATAAATAGATAATTAAAATACATAAATTGATAATACATAGAAATCAAGTGTTAAGAGAGAATAGGATAGTTTTTTAATAATAAAAAGCGAGTCCGAAATATCAAAAGTGTCTGAATTAGAGTTATATTTTTCGCACAAACACTGGCACGGCTCGTGTAATTGATAGTTGGTTCTACATTGCTTCAGAAGAATAGGTTTAAAATGTCTTAAGGCTCGGGAGGGAACGTTAAAGTTAACTTCGTTCAAAAGAGAAGGGCTTGAAATCCACCCGTTTAGGAGTTTACACATGAATATTACACCTAGCATTTCTCTACGACTAGCACGGGTAGGGAGATTGATAAGTTTTAAGCGATTAGTATAAGGTGGAAGGTTACACGAAGGATACCATCGTAGATCTCTCAGTGCAAAAAGTAAGAATTGTTTTTGAATAGATTCTAGCTTATCTATATGAACTTGATAACGCTGATTCCATATAATCGAGCCGTATTCTAATATTGGTCTAACTAATGTACTAAAAAGAGTCTTAGTAATATAAGGGTCGCTAAATTCTTTTGACCACCTTTTCACGAAGGCTAAAACACCTCTGGCGATATTTGCAGTAGCCTCGATATGAGGATTGAAACTAAGCTTACCTTTCATCATCACACCCAAGTCAGCAAAAACATTAACGTGTTCAAGAGTATACTGCCGTCCTTAGCAAAAAGGCAGTATGATATAAAAATTGATCCCTCGTGAAGGGTTGACACCTTGCCGCGGTACGAGGGCTTAAGTCGATATCCACAGGGCTGCGCTGCCCTTGTGATCATAGCGCCGCCGGTACTACATCACGAGAGAAGCCAAGCCTCTCTGGCGCGACGACTAAGATCTTCCCCCTCCCAATCCAGGGTGTTATGCGACCACGTGCCCATTGGACGTTTGCAGCCGGGAGGCAAACCGTGGCTGTAATCGAACGGAGCCTCTCTGATACCGGGCCGCCTCGGAGAGTAACTATGGCCTTACCGCGGCATGGGGCTCTGCCGCGGCGGACGACACATTCCCCATACTCTTCCTTTGACCCTAAACTGGCCTTGCCCGGCAAGGGGTCGCACGAACAAGATGAAAAAAAGTAATAAAAACCTTAAAACTAATGTTACAACCATGTATACTGCCCAGCAGAGGAGGAAAATGCTGGAGCAAGCGAGAACGCAACGTCGGAGGACAAACTCCATTTCTTTATCAGCCGAGAGATCGACAGCGATGGCAACTACGAGTCGATCAGCTCTGGATAATAAGGGGGCAATCCCCAAAGTAAGTACCGGTACAAACACGGTGAAGCCAACAACGGCTGATGCTAGAGCCCTAGTAAGTGCCGGTACCGAAACCAAGTCTTTAACGTCTGTGGCAGTGGTCTCACGACCTGGCCCCAGAGATCCAAATAAGGGAACGACCGCGATGGCAACTACGGGTCGAAATTTACCCCAAAAGACATCTCCCAGTCGCTCTGAGTACTTGGACAAAAGAGTGGCCGCGAGGATACTGAAGAAATACGAGGGTATTTCACAAGAGACGCTAGCGCCGAATGCTAGGAAGACGGTGGAGATGGCTGAAGCTATCTTACCGAACTTCCAAAGCGATTACGCGCCAAAGAAGGTTAATATAAATCCCTTCAAACGCCAGAAATCGGACGTGGATTTAAAACCTCACCCGAAGCGGCAGCAACACGCCCCCGTAATGGGTAAACTCAGCTTTGCTGAAGTGACTAAGGATAGGATCCTCATAGGCGTCATTGACCGAGGTAATGAAAACTGGGCCATCCCTAGGGACCAGTGGCGGTACGTCCGGAACGCTACCGGTAATGCCCTTCTCGACATTATGGATGAGTCTCCGGGTGCCACTCCGATGGGTTCTGATGCGGGATGGCACCAGGGCCGAATCAAGGTATTCGCTTGCGAGGATGCAAAAACTGTTGCACTGTACAAGGCAGCAGCTGCAAGACTAGGTGAGATCTACCAAGGGGCAAGAATCGAGGTTGTCGACTGGAAGGACATCCCGGCTCGGCCAAGGGCAAGAGCGTGGATCCCTGCTATCCCTGCTGAACCTGAGAGAATTCTCAGGATGCTGAGGATCATGAACCCGTCTCTCCCGACGCAGGACTGGGGTGTAAATCTGGTCGAGGACGCGGTAGGGCCTGATAGGCAAGGGATCTTCACCTTGAATAAGGAGGCACTCGAGCCCCTTAAACGGTGCAATGGACGAGTGCACTACGGCATGGGTCAGATCGTGATCCACGTATACCGCGGCGATGCACATCGCGCTGCTATTTCGGCTGCACCGGAGGACTCGGACATCGCAGTGCCGGAAGGGAGGTCGGAGATGTCCGACTCGGAAAGTATGGTATCTGCCACGTCAAATGGCGAAGGAGCAGTGAACAGCTCGGAGATGGGAGACAGCCTGCTGGACGGGGAGGACCTCAACGTCACAGTGATAGCAGCTAGTCCTGAGCGCACCACAGTTGACACTGCCACAGTTAGTAGGATCTCTGCCACGCCAAACCGTGGTCTGAAGAAATCGTCGTTGAAAGATAAGCCTCCAGACGAGGTGGAACTCGACGATACGGCGGTGGCAGGGAAGTCTGAGCACTCTCATGTTGGTGGTGATTCAGATAAACCTGCACAAATCTAAAGCAGCCTCGGCTGCTTTAATCAGTCGTCTCTCTAAAGGCGACGTAGATGTGGTCCTCATCCAAGAACCCTGGGTCAACAGCTCAAGGATTTGCGGTTTGGGGACTAAGGGTTATAAGCTTATTCGAGCCAGCGAGGGGGGCAGGGTTAGAGCCTGTATTTTAGTTAAGTCTGAGCTGAATGCATTTCTCTTGCCCAGTTTAACAGTCGACAGTACCAGTCCGACGATGGCGTCGGTCTATATGCCCTACGACGCCGAAGAACCTCCGCCACAGAGGGAGGTAAAAGACCTGGTGGCAAATTTTTCCATGGGTCATCTTATTATCGGAACTGACGCCAATGCTCATCACGTCCAGTGGGGAAGCTCCGATATCAATGCTAGAGGAGAGTCGTTGTTTGACTATTTGTTAACAACTAACCTGGTAGTTTGCAACGTGGGTAACGAACCTACGTTTATTACTAAAACCCGTACGGAGGTAATAGATCTCACTATTTGCAGCGAAGGCGCTTATGAGTGGGTCAGAAAATGGCGCGTTCTCGACCACCGGTACGTAGAAATAGTTCTAGACTTTTCTGTTGAGCAGCCGGTTATGAAACGCAACCCACGTAACACTAACTGGCAGCTACACTATGAAATACTATCTAGGGACTTACCAGCACTGCCCCCACAAGTCCCCTCATCAGTAGGGGAGTTGGAGGATATGGTAAAGACCTTTACAACGGCGCTCTCGAATGCCTTAGAGCAGGCTTGCCCAGTGCCAAAACCACGCGGTAAACATAGGCCGCATTGGTGGTCCTACGACCTGGACTCGCTCCGAAAATCATGTAGGACACAATTTAATAAGGTCAAGAGCCTTGGCACGGAGACTCAATGGCTCGAATATAAAGTTAAACTCAGGGCCTACAAAAAAGCTCTGAGGCAGGCGAAGAGAGTATCGTGGAGAAATTTCTGCACTGGGGTCGAAAATGTCGACGATACAGCGAGACTTAGACGAGTGCTCTCAAAAACTCAAACAGCCACAAGCTATTTGCGCAAACCTGACGGATCCTGGACCAGCACGGAGAGGGAAACCCTAGAGCTGCTCTTGAATACGCACTTCCCAGACTACTTGCGTAGCACCTACAACAAACCTGGCTGTATACATACCCATCACGGAGGAAAAGGTTAGGTGGGCGGTTAAAAGCTTCGAACCGTTCAAGGCTGCCGGGCCAGACGGGATTATTCCCGCACAACTCATAAACACGCTGGAGACATCAGCCAAATGGCTGGTATTTCTCTATACAGCCTGCCTGGCTCTTAGCTACATTCCGTGCTCCTGGAGAAGTGCCACGGTAGTGTTTATTCCTAAGGCGGGAAAGGCGTCTCATTACGAGCCCAAGGACTACAGACCGATCAGTCTCTCATCCTTTGTGCTCAAAACCTTCGAGAGGATAATAAATGACTACCTCTCCTCTACTATTTATAGCAACCTGATCTGTAGCTATCAGAATGCATACACCAAAGGGAAATCCACAGAAACTGCGCTTCACAGCCTAGTTTCTGTTATTGAAAAATCGCTGTATGAGAAGGAGTACTGTCTTGCGGCCTTTTTAGATATTGAAGGAGCCTTCAACAACATAAACCCTGATGCTATAAACACCGCTTTAACAAGTGTGGGCATAAGCAGGTCTCTTATTGGACTTATTGATCAACTGCTAAGGGGTAGACGAATAGTTTCATCACTGGGCTCGGTTGACTTATCACGCTATGTCACAAGGGGAACGCCTCAGGGTGGTGTTCTCTCCCCGCTTCTATGGAACCTCACTGTCAACTCGATGCTGCGAGACACAAGCTGGGGGGGCGGGAAGGTAGTGGCATATGCAGACGACTTAGCTATAGTCTATAGGGGCAAATTCCTACAAACCCTGTGCGACTTGATGCAAGTAGCACTGCGAGAGGTTTCCTCATGGTGCTCGCGCTGCGGACTGAGCCTTCAACCCGGGAAAAGTAGAACTGGTTCTTTTCACCAACCGCTATAAGATACCACCGCTAACACTACCAAAACTGAATGACGTGCACCTGAACCTGGCTGACAAAGCCAAGTTCTTAGGCACAGTTCTGGATAGGAAACTAACCTGGAAGGAGAATGTTCTTCAGCGCCAGAAGAAAGCGAGTATTGCACTCTACACATGCAAAAGAGCCATTGGAAAGAAATGGGGGCTCAGCCCCCAAAATATGCAAATGGATCTACACCGCAATCATTCGACCAATCATGCTCTATGGAGTTGTGGTATGGTGGCCTGCGCTGAGCAAGGCAACAAACCTTAATCTGCTAGGTAAAGTACACAGATCTTGCATGATTTGTATAAGCGGTGCGTTAAGAACAACGCCCAATGAAGCACTTCAGGCCATTCTTGGCATTTTGCCACTCGATCTGGAAGGGCACCGGGTAGCAGCAGCATCGGCTCTGCGTCTAAGGGAAACGTCCGGCTGGGGCGCAAGCACTACTGGACACGCCTGTATTTTGGGATCCTATAGCTTTCTTCCGCTGAGCACAGATCGTTGTGCGACCACAACAGTCGGAGATGCCTGTTTTAAAATCAACATTCCCAGCATGGAAGAATGGGAGAGCACAGATCGGAGTCCCGCCACTCATGGCGGCATTTCCATTTATACTGATGGCTCGAAGTTAGACGGCAGAGTTGGAGGAGGGGTTTATTCAAGGATCTGAACTTTGAGCTCTCCTTCAGACTACCTGATCACTGCAGTGTCTTCCAGGCTGAAGTTTCAGCAATCATGGACGCCGCGGCTTGGATAGGCCAACACACTATCGGACAGGACATTTTTATATTCAGCGACAGCCAGGCGGCCATCAAATCCCTTGGCTCTTATTCGTTCAACTCTGAACTGACGCTCAGCTGTCGTCGATCTCTACAAGAGATGGCCCAACAGAATCGCGTGAATCTCACATGGGTCCCGGGGCATAGGGACATTGAGGGAAATTGTAGGGCAGACGAACTTGCGAGGCAGGGCACGACCAAGCAGGTTCTTCGGGATAAAGAGCGCTTAGGTATGCCGTTTGCCACATGCAATCTTATGCTGAAGGAGTACACACTCCGCCAAGCCAACGAAAGATGGCTGCAATCTCCAGGATGCCGGATATCCAAAGAAACCTGGCCGAAATGGGATCATAAAAGATCAAGACAAATTTATGCCCTAAGGAGAAGAGAAATCTCCATAATAATAGGCGTATTGACTGGGCACTGCCTCATTGGTAGGCACGCAGAAAGACTTGGTGTGCCCTACCGACGATGCTGTAGGAGTTGTAAGGATCATGAGGAGGAGGAAACGGTGGAGCACCTCATCTGCAACTGCCCGGCTTTAAGTGGCGCGAGAATGCGCATTTTGGGAGTTCCCTTCCTGGTTAGCCTAAGCCAGGTCACGGAGCTGGACATAAAGGACCTGATGGCCTTCATCAAGTCATCTAAATGGTTCGAGGAGGAGTAACGGTGTCGGTATAGGAACGTCAGTCCCGGGATTCTGTTATGTGGAGAATTCCGTTAATACCGGGATTTTCCATATGGCAGGGTCCCGGAACTGACTTTCCTAGTGTTGGTGGTATCACAACGGGCCTTTTAATACTGGCCTAGGTGTGCCTCTACGGTAGCCACTTGAACCTAACCTATAAAAATTGATTATAGAGAAAACTGATGTTGAAGTATGGGTGTGTCCGAACTAAATAACCATTTATTTTGCTGCATAACAGACATAAATGAATATTGAGATGTTAAAAGGCTTCATGAAGAATCATTTGCATCTGATTATGGGCGAAAATTATCCCTAGCGCCTTAAAGGATCAGCGAACTGCCTTTCTGCTTTGTAAATCGAAACTCAGGAAAATACTATTTACTGCTTTTTTGAATTGCAAAACAAGCTCTTTATATTTTTGAGAGATGCTGCCTTTCTGCTTTGTAAATCCAAAATAAATAAAAATTCCTTTGCTGCGTTTTTGGTTTGTAAGTCAAAGTTACTGCCTTTCTCCCCAAATATTCCAAGCAGAATTCTTATCTTTCTGAGTATATAGGCAGTATATTTTCATTTATACTGCCTTTTTACACTGTGATACCTTTATACTGCTTTTTTGTTCTGGAGAGATACAAGAGATTCTAGATGTGTCACTAACTTAAACCTTGTTTTAACGTTTAAATTGCATTCTGACGGATAATTTTTATAATCAGTGGATTGTAAGACATTAAAATTATATAATGGTATCAAAATTCCTAAAAGGCAGTAAAATGATTTTACTGCCTTCTTGCTAAGGACGGCAGTATAATTGTTTATCGTATAGCTGGTTGTAGAGTTCCACGAGAGAAACACATGAATTTACCTTTTGCCAGACTAAGCGGCATATAGTTTACGTTGCACCAAGTAACTAAGTGGTCTAAGTCCGTTTGAAGCAAAGAGCGTTCCTCCGTCAACACATATGACTTAAATAGTTTCACATCGTCAGCATATAACAAGATTTTAGAGTACTTTATTGTTGTACACATGTCGTTTATGAATAAAAACAGAACTGGGCCAAGGTGACTGCTCTGAGGGACATCAAAAGAGACATCAATGGCATTTGAATACGTATTTTTTAAAATTACACGTTGTGTTCTACCACTAAGATAGGAGGAGATCCAACGCGTGAAACCAGGTTGAATGCCTATGAGATCAAGTTTATGTATGAGTAAAGCGTGGCAAACTTTGTCAAATGTTTTACTAAAGTCGGTGTATATAACGTCAGTGCTTAAATTATTTCTAAACCCATTCGAGACGTAGGTAGTGAATTCAAGTAAATTAGTTATGGTTGATTTGCCTTTACAAAATCCATGTTGAGAACTTGCAATCAGTGTTGGGATCGAAAATGCTAGGTAATTGGTAATGATGGCTTCGAAAAACTTGGGAATGGCGGAGAGCTTTGCTATTCCACGATAGTTTTCTATGGAGGACCTGCTCCCACTTTTATAAAGAGGTATAAGAAAAGATTCTTTCCATGAGGTTGGGAAAATCCCACACTGTAAAGACAGATTAAACAACTGTGTTAAGGGCTGGTAGATGTATTCAGCACACTTTTTAAGAAAGCATGTCGGGATTAAGTCGGGGCCATATTTGAAAGACTCCTTTAAGGCCTTTATGTGTAATAAAACATCTTCCGGGTTTAAATGAGAAACATGGATTGAGTTAATGGAGTGTGGTAAATAAGGGTATCCGTTAGATGATAAATTTATTCCAGAAGAATAATTGGACTTGAAGAATTGAGCAAAGAAGTTGGCAATCTCTAGGTCGTCACTAGAGATTTTATCTTTATATTTCATAGATGAAGGAAACCCTTTTGCCCTGCGTTTAGCGTTTACGAAACCATAAAATGTCTTCGGATTGCAAATAATGTTCTTTTTAATTTTACATAAGTAAGCATTGTAACACTTTTTATTCAATTCTAAATTTTTATGGCGTAAAACAGAGTATTGTACATAATCAGAGTGTAAACCAGTTTTTTTGTATAGTTTAAAGAAGCGTGACTTTCGATTTTTTAAATATTTGAGTTCTTTAGTGCACCAAACTTGCATTGGCTCATCATTACGTAAACAGATGCGCTTTGGTATGAACTTTTCAAAGAGGCTGTATATGGTACTATTGAAGTGAGATAAGTTTCGCTCGACATCCTCATTGTAATGAGGCCAAACAAGTTTAAAAGTTCTTTATTTATCTTTTTGAAGTTGGCTCTAGAGAAATCAAAAGTTTTAATAGAGTCATAAGGTTTCGTAATACAATCGCGATTATAGTTTATGATTTCGTAGGCTATTTCAAAAGATGGATGGTAAGCGTCTTCGGGAAGAACTAAAGGATCACATCGATTTACAGTGAATTTTAACAAGTCATCAACAAAGGCCAAGTATAAGACTTTTCCTAACTTGTTCGGAATAACATTAATCTGACTAAGACATAGGTTGGTCATTTCGTCCAAAAACTCATTACACAACTTAGATGACACTGGGATAATATTGTCATCAATTATTCTCCACGAGATGTGTGGCAGGTTAAAGTCACCCAAAACAACTATTGAGCCCACGGGCTTAATCAAAGAACTTACAGTTTTTATAAGTGAAATGTGGTGCATATACACTGATAAATCAGATGACGGTGGAATGTAATTAACAGCTAAATAAATATGGCCTGTGCCAATTCCTATACGTATGCATTTAAATTCAATGTTTTCTATATAAGGTAAAATAACATCTTCAGATGGTATTGAAGAATGTATAGCCAATAGGACCCCGCCCCCGGTTCTGTCTAAGCGATCGTTTCTATAAATATGATAACCATTACAAAAAATTTCGGAATCAAAGACATGTGGTTTTAACCAAGTTTCAGTGAAAGCAATAATTCTATAGTTACAATTGATCGTTTTTAAGTAAAAATCAGTTAATTTGGTATTTAAACCTCTAACATTCTGATAATAGATATTCAAGAAGGAATTTAGAATTAGTTTTTTGGACCAGTATTCTGACGAGGAATCTGTACAGCATCTGGGTCGTTCGCAGTTGACTTAGGTGAAAACTCGCGAATAAAAGCACCAGGGAGCCAGAACGACTGATCCAAAATCACATCGTAATCTTCATCAAAAACATCAATCCTAAATGAAGAAATTTTTCGCTCGTAATTAAATTTAAACTTATGTATTACTAAACCCTCAGCCTTAATTTTCGATTTGATGTAAGACTTAAGGTCGTTGACGGAAGTGTCTTTCTGAAATCTAGACACGAATATCGATTTTCGCGGTGGAACCACAACCAGCTTAGTAGCCGTTGGTTGGACTGAATTGGCAGTATTTTGTTATTCAGGGGTTCGATTTGGGGCCTCGGAAGTGGACTGAACCACTTCCAAGGAAGTGGATGAACCCACTCCTTTGGAAGTAGGTGACACCACTTCTTTGGAAGTCGACGGAATCACTTCTTTGGAAGTCGACGGAATCACTTCTTTGAAAGTGGACGTAACCACCCCCTTGGAAGTGGATGGAACCACTTCTTTGGAAGTGGACGGAACTACTTCTTTGGAAGTTGACGGAACTACTGCTTGGGGACTGGGTGAGGCCAAGTCGATTAATTCCAACATTTGCGATTGGAGACCTAGCTGGGGAGGGTTTAAATTCAGGGGCTCAGGCAAACTAGGTTCTCGATTATTTAAATCATTCGAAATGTTTTTTTCTACAACAGGAGAACCATCTAAACACTTGAATGACCTAAAAAGTTTTTCGTAATGGTCAAATTTCACGGAAATTTTAGAAAACTCCTTACCGATTTCAGAAAACGCATTTCGAGTTTCCCTAAAAAGCTTGAAAAGATCAATTTCAGCTGATCTACATTTTACACATGACCAACGAACACCCTTGTTATCTATAATCCTACCTGTCAACCCTGCGCACTTCATATGACCAAGCGCATCGCAGAGCCAGCAAGACACGTAGCGTTCGGATTCGCTTTTCATTTGACACTTTTCGTAAATACAGTACATTTTTAAAACGACAAAAAAAAAGTTCTGTTATTAATTAAAAAAGGAAAAGTTCAACTAATAATTTATAAAAGTTGGTTTTAATTAAAAGCAACCCTGAAAGTTTTATAGGCAAGTGTTTATATAGCAGCGAGCAGCTTGAGAGTCACTGTATTCTGACACTCAACAAACAACGCAAACAGCTGTTTGTTTTTTTTTATCACCAATTTTCTTGTCTCACTTTTTTTTTGTGGCATAGTCTTTAGTTCGTGGCACTTTAAAAAGAGAGAGAGAGCACTAGACGCCGCCGAGCTTATTTTACTCGGGCGCCGAAAAAAAATTATTTTTTTAGTGGTCAGTAGACCTTTACTCGAGTAATTCTTTTCTATTATCATCCTGCGGGTTGGGGTACTAAAGGTCATGATAAAGTCGAACTGCTTTCAAATGATCAGGCCAGATCTGGCCTTTCAGTTGAGGCCGAATCAAAAGCTGAAGCCGCAGGCATGGCGGGTCTGAATAAGCTCCCCCTATGATGCTGAAAATGCTGGAAAACGTAAGCACTTGAATGGTGCCGCTCGTAAGCGTCTTAGGAAACTCCTGGCTAAGGGTATCAAATACGAAACTGCCTTAGCAATTGCCAAACAGTCCCAAAGGCCTGCACAAAGGGAGGCGACCAATAAAAGGGACGATCCAATAGTATGACCCCACCAAATTTCCAAAAGAGGACAAGGCAAATGCCGCCTTGAGGGAAACTGTAAGGCAGACGATGGTATGCCGTTTGCCACATGCAAACTAATGCTGAAGGAGCACACACTCCGTCAAGCCAACGAAAGATGGCTGCAATCCCCAGGGTGTCGCATATCGAAACAAACCTGGCCAAAATGGGATCTTAAAAGGTCTAGACGCATTTATGCCCTAACTAGGAGGGAAATCTGCATAGTGATAGGGGTATTAACCGGTCACTGCCTCATTGGTAGGCATGCAGAAAGGCTAGGTGTGCCCTACCGACGATGCTGCAGGAGTTGCAAAGATGATGAGGAGGAGGAAACAGTGGATCACCTCATCTGCAACTGTCCGGCTTTAAGCGGCGCGAGAACGCGCTTTTTGGGAGTTCCGTTCCTGGATAGCCTAAGCCAGATCGCGGAACTGGACATAAAGGACTTGATGGGCTTCATAAAGTCATCTAAGTGGTTCGAGGAGGAGTAACGGTGTCGGTTTAGGAGTGTCAGTCCCGGGATTCTGCTATGTGGAAAATCCCAACAACTCAGGGATTTTCCATATGGCTGGGTCCCGGGACTGACTTTCCTTGTGTTGGTGGTATCACAACGGGCCTTTCAAAACTGGCCTAAGTGTGCCCCTGCGGCAGCCACTTGAACCTAACCTAAATGCCTCCTCTTGATGGAGAGGCAGCCAGTGCCTTAGTAACGGTGGCTCGTCCTGACGGTGTGTCATCAGGATCTTTTAGAGATGCCCTCACCACTATTAAGCTGGGCATAATCCCACAGGATTATCCTAGCAACTTCCCTGTCCCCATACAAAGTGTTTTGTCACTGCCCCACGTCCACTATTTTTTTTTATTGCTTAACTGTGTAATATGAATATATATTATAAAATACTATTTTTATAAACAATTTGACCTTTATTGACCTTTTTTAGGCCATTTTATTTTGTGAGTCAAATGTGACTCACGAACGTGGCAAAAAAAATTTTTTTTGCCACGTTCAATGAGTCACATATGAACATATAGGACCATAAGAAATAATTTGCATTACTGATAAGTTTTTAGGCGCGTTTGTCTAAAAGTTCAGAACGAATTATTCAGCAACGAATTTATTCTCAATTTTCAAGTATTCTCGCTCAATGAGACATGATGGGCAATTTTTACGCGAACGCAAAAGTAGATAATTCGTACAAGTTTGTACAAATTATTTGCATAACGAACGCACTGCTGAGTGAAAATAACGGTAAATTGATATGTAAATGTCAAAAGCGTGTTTTAGTGTGCTTTTTTGTTTAATTGAAGTAACAAGTATATACTAAAATTGGAGAAAATGGCGCGCAAAAGATTTACGACAGAAGAACTGACCCGATATTTAGAAAACTCTGATGAAGAAGATCCATTTAGTGATGGAAGTGATGACGATTACCTCCCCAGTGATGAAGATGGTGAAGAATACGATGAAGATTCCGATGATACAGAGCAAATTGAAAATATAACAACTGGGCAAAATAGAAGTGAGGTGCCTTTACAACCATCGGAAGCCTCTTCGACATCTGACGAAGCGAATTTGCAATGGAATAGAGATATTTTGCCTTTGGGGAGAGAAATATTTACAGGTAGTCACGGTGTACAAAATATTGCCGCTATTACTGAAGATGGAAAAATTAGTTTGGAGAAAATCTATTCTTATTTTATACCTGATGATTTAATTGAAGAAATGGTTGTTCACACTAATAATTACGCTCAGTTATTGAAGGATGCACGCACTGCACAATTTAGTCGAATGACGAGATGGAAAGATGTCAGCATAGAGGAGTTGAAATTATTTTTTGGAGTCATTATGTATATGGGTTTGAATCCTAAGCCAACAATCGAGCACTATTGGAAATTGAGCGTGCTTTACTATACTCCTCTTTTGCACAGAATAAATATGTCATACAACAGGTTCTGCACAATTCTTAGGTGTTGGCATTTTACAGAGGTCCAAATAGGCGTTATTGGAGAAGAAAGAACTCATAAAATAAAGCCACTTATACATAAGGTGATAAATAATTTTCGCAGCCTATATCTACCTTCTGATATTATTGTAGTTGATGAATCTATGGTGAAGTTTCATGGAAAGTTGCTTATAAAAACCTACAACCCGGCAAAAACCAATCGCTATGGCATAAAAATATATAAAGCCTGTGCTGTAAATAGTTACACATGGTCCTACGATGTTTATGATGGAAGGTCGGAGCAGTTAGAAGGTCTGGATAAACCTGGATCAACAGTAGTGCATCTCACAGAATCGCTATTAGATGAAGGTCGTGTTGTTGTTGCTGACAACTACTATACAAGCTTGCCATTAGCTGAGTACCTAAAAAGTCGCAAAACTGATTTGGTTGGCACTTTACGTAAAAATAAAAGGAATTTGCCAGAGGAGGTAGTAAAAGCGAAGCTAAAGAGAGGCGACCAAATAGCTAGACAAAAAGATAATCTATATACTGTACTAAAATGGCACGATAAACGTGACGTCCTGATGATATCAACATGCCATGGAGATAGTATGTCTAAAGTGCATACAAAAAGAGGCGATGTTATAAAACCAGATGCCACAATTGACTACAATGAAGCAAAAAAAGGGATTGATATTTCGGATCAACTAGCATCTTTCCATTCTCCGTTACGTAAAAGTTTAACTTGGTATAAGAAGATAGCAATTGATTTACTATTTCAAGTCGCTACTGTCAATACTAGATGCGTTTACAACGAATTGGTAGACAGCCCTAAGTTGACAGTTTTACAAGTTCAAGAAAATTTAATCCGACATTTTCTAGGACCAGCAGCATTGACCGTGGAACCTAACCCTCCTCAAAGGCCTTCAATTTCCTCTAGCGCTTCGGGAGCTTCAAATCGTTTTGCTGGACATAGCCTGCAAGAAATTCCACGAAATAAAAGCAACAAACTCGTACGAAAAAGATGCAGTGGATGTTACATCAAATTGAAAAATCGGGGAGAAATTGCTAGGAAAGCAAAGCAAGTGCATACTGAGTGCAGAATGTGTGAAAAGGCCTTTTGCTTGGAATGCTATAACGAAAAACACGCTTAATTTTTTTAATTTAAATCATTAAAAACATTCTCTTTTGTATTTAATTTCAATATATTTCATTTTTCTTCTACCGAATAAAATTCTAATTTCAGAAAATAATTGCGAAATTTTCTTTCAATTTCCTAAAGTTTGGGTCTTTTGCTATACGCTCACATAGAATTCAGAAATATATAACGACACGTTCATAGCAAGAAAGCTTCTCAAAGTAGTATAGGGAAATGAGTCACATGTGACTCATGAGCTTATTTGAAAACGCTCTCGTGAGTCACATATGACTCATTGGACAGGGAAGTTGCTAGTACCATCTGGTCTTCTGAACAACTGAAGATCAGAAGGAGGACCATTTTGAATGAAGTGTTTAAACTTCAAGTTGGCACTATTACTCCCCGCTTCACGGGCTGCGCGACTCGCCAAGGATGGCTTTCAGTTGTCTGCGATGATTCTAATACTGCAGAGTGGTTAAAAGACATCGTCCCAAAATTAACTCCTTGGGAGGGGGCGCTAGACAGCAGATACAGAAGAATCCTCAATCGGACAAGTAGGACCACAGTGGTGGAAATCGCAATAGCTGTAGATCCGATGTCAGCTGAAACAATCCGTCACCATAATAATTATAACATAGCAGAGCACACTTATGTGTCACGACCATAAGTACTTATAATATTACATCTTCTCTCGAACGCTCTTTTGAAACCTAACTATAGATTTATGGATTATTGAATAAAGTCAGCACTAGAATTTTCACCACCAAACAAGAAATGTGCCAATTAATTACTTGCGGTTTTTATCGCTGCAATAATATTGTAAATACACTAATTATTAGCATTTATTGTGAATATTCGTAAGCACGAATATATCACAAAACTGGCGACGAATCAGGAGAATACGGATCAACAGGATAATAAACCTTCATTCAATATGGAAGAACTTATGAAGGCAATGATGATGGTGCCTCAATTTGAGCCTAGTATTGAGACATGGGCAATATGGAAGGAAAAACTGGATATTCACTTGGCAGAAATAAAGTGCGATAAAGACGAAGAAATGAAAAATGTGTTGCTGAAGACGGTGGGCACGGCCGCATATAGCACACTTCACAGTCTATGTAGTCCTAAGTCACCGCGACAAAAAACTTTCAAAGAATTGTGCCTTATATTAGAGACGCATTATACGCCTCCGGTAATTGTATTCCAAGAAAGAAAAAAGTTTCACTTATCAAAACAATTAGATAATGAATCAGCTGCAGAGTGGTACACTCGCATAAAAAAGCTTGCGTTAACCTGCAAATTTAACGAAAATTTAAATGCATTCATCTTAAATCAGTTCATAGTTGGGGCGAAGACCAAAATTTACGAAAAATTGTGCGAAGAAACCGAAACTTTAACATGTGAAGATTCTTTAAGAAAAGCAATGGTTTTGGAATGCAAAATGGCGGCAAAGGCGGAAAATAAAAGTGAGGTTAACGTAAATTTTGTAAAAAAGAACAAAAACTTCAACAAAGATACTAATAAATCCAACAAAAACGACCGAAGAGCGTGTAGTCATTGCGGATGGCGTAATCACGAGTCCGAAAAATGCAAATTCAAGAAAAGCAAATGCAATTCATGCGGTAAAATAGGACATCTTGCCTCTGTATGCCGGATTAAAGTGCAATTAAATTACGTACCAAATAGTAGTAAGGTTGAAGATGACTGTAAATATGATATTTTTAATTTTTATATTTTTAGTGTAAATGATCAAAAGCCGAATGAGGTGTATTCTCTTTCTGTTTCGTTTGACAGTATTGAGGTTAGAGCAGCATGTGATACAGGTGCTCCATGTACGCTGATATCAGAGAAATTTTTCAAACAACACTTTAACAAAAATATTCGTAAATGTAACACACCCTATCTAGATTATAGTGGTGATCGCATACAAATTTTTGGTGAGTACAATGCACAGATTATGTACTTGGGTATTAAGAAAGAGATTACTGTAGTTGTGACCAAACATGACAACCCACCTCTATTAGGTAGATCATTTTTACCCGCGTTCAACTTTGAACTTCTACAAGTCAATTCAATTAACAATATTACTAAAGAGGAGTTAGCTAGAAATATTAAGAGTGAATTTTCAAATGTTTTTCAAGACTCACTTGGCAAATACAATGTGAGCAAAGTATCTTTAACAATACCTATTAGGTACCAAATTTAACTTGTTAACTGACCACAAACCACTGGTGTCAGTTTTTAGTGAAATTAAGGGCTTACTCGTTATGGCATCTGCTCGTGTTCAAAGGTGGACACTAATTCTATCTGGGTTCAATTACACTGTAGAGTATGTCAAGGGCAGCCTTAATGACGCTTACAACTTATCAAGAATACCAAAATCTCTTATTGGTGAAGATTCACCAAAATGTAATTTTATAAATTTTGTTGAGTCTGATAACCACATTTCTTTAAATTTTAATGATATCGCAAGAGAGACCAAACGAGATCCTTTGTTTTCAAGACTGCTTGAAGCAATTCAAAGTGGTACATTACAAAATGTAAAAAATGAAAATTTTAAAGCATATCGCGACAAAGCAGACCAGTTGAGCATTGAATATGGATGTATAATGTGGGGCTATAGAACGGTCATTCCACCGAAACTAAGACTCTCGGTCTTAGAATCGCTACATCTTTCTCATCTGGGTATAGTGAAAACAAAGGTCTCGCGCGTTCCTACGTATGGTGGCCAGGGTTAGATAATGATGTCGAGATATTGATTAAAAGTTGTAAACCGTGTCAAGTTTTACAGTCTAGTCCAGAAAAAAGCAAGCTGATTTCATGGACCTATTAAAAATTGCAGGACCTATTAAAAATTTTTATTTTCTCATTGTCATTGACTCATATTCCAAATGGGTGGAGATATTTAAGACCAAAGACATAACATCTATTTCGTTATAAACAAATTAAGAGAAACTTTCAGTCGTTTTGGACAGTGACAATGGCTCACAATTCACTTCAGCTGATTTCAAGAAATTTTTACGTTGCAATGCGATCAAACAAACATTAACACCACCTGGCCACCCAGCATCAAACGGTCAAGCTGAAAACTTTGTAAAAACTTTCAAAAAGTCATTTCATGCTTGTCTGAAAGCAAATGATAATGCTAACATCGACATTATAATCAGTCGATTTTTGGCAGACTATCGCAACTCAGTACATTGTACCACAGGCGAGTCTCCAGCTAAAATTTTTTTTGGAAGACAACTTAAAACACGCTTTTCTACTCTTAAACCCCCTTTGGTAAAGCAGAAAATTATTGAAAAACAAGAAAATAGTGAACGCAACTACCGTGGAAAACGTGAACTAGAACTGAGTCGGGGTCAAAAAGTTTGGATTCGTGACTACAGTAATCCCAACAAAGCTAGCTGGTCTCCAGGTACAATTCGCGAACAGTTAGGCCCTAGATCATACTGCTGTACTTTGTTAAATAATAGAACAATCAAAAGACATCTTAATCAAATAAGACGTCGAAACTCTAATTAATACTGACGCTGAGACTAATCCCAACACTTTAAGGGTCAGTTACATAAAGCTTTATTTTGACTTTACCTCAAACCTTGACTTTGACAGAAAAGTTCAGTATACGTATTTAAATGAAGCATGGCAAATTGGAGACCTCAAAGTTAAAGCAAGGTTAAAATTTGGCAAACTCTCAAATTTTGCTTGCTTTGCTTGCTGTGACAATCAGACGTTGATGACTTTGCTTTAATTAAAGAATAAAAAGTTGGAGGAAATAATAATTAATTCATTTTTTCTCTATTAAATTAATAAATTAACCAAAACACTTTGAATGCAAACACACAGAAAAATTTCTTACATTTTTAGTTAACATGATTCATGTTAAATCAACATGAACACCTCTTGTACGTAAAACAAAAACAATTTCGGAAAATCAACACGAACATTTTAACATGAAGCGTATGGTTAAAATAACATGAAGTACTTCTGCATTAGAATTACATTAGTGTGTATCCCTTACACTAAATTCGGTTTGTTTTAACATGAACAAGTGTTGTTTTCGACTGCCATCTGTTCCCCATCAAAGCTTGTGAACAGAATTGTTCTCAAAAGAACAGAATTTAAGTCAGTGTGTAGATACCGACTTGATGAAAAGTTGTAGACATTATAAATAATTAATATATTGTGAAATTTATAGTTTCTTAACTTGCGAATAAGTTGTGAAGTTTTGCAAAAAGTTTTGGGTAAGTAATTTGTGTTGTTTTTCATATTTTGTAAACGCTTCCTGCGAAAACACGTCCAAAAATGTCGGGGTAGGTTAAAAACAACGCGCACTATACATAAATACCATAGAAGCGCTTTAGGTCTATGGATACCGGGTAGAAAAGGCGTCATTTGATACTTATCCCTACATTAATTGGACGTGTGCTACCAGTTTTACAATCGCTTGGATAATTTAAAGAGCTTTCAATGAACCAATTTTTATTTAATTTTCAGATTGGGGCTTGTTGTTGCTGTTTTCGATGCAGAAGTTGCCAATGATTGGATTAAAATAAGTATTTGTATATGTATGTATATATGTGTACTTTTATTATTTAAAATGATGATCGTGTTAATTTAACATGATGATCGTGTTAATTTAACATTATAGATCGTGTTAATTCAACATGATGATCGTGTTAATATAACATGATGATCGTGTTAATTTAACATGATAGATCGTGTTAATTTAACATGATGATCGTGTTAATTTAACATGATGATCTGGTTAATTTAACATGATAGATCGTGTTAATTTAACATGATGATCGTGTTAATTTAACATGATGATCGTGTTAATTTAACATGATGATCGTGTTAATTTAACATGATAGATCGTGTTAATTTAACATGATGATCGTGTTAATTTAACATGATGATCGTGTTAATTTAACATGATGATCGTGTTAATTTAACATGATAGATCGTGTTGATTTAACAATAAAAACATGTTGAATTAACATGACAGATCGTGTTAATAAATTATACAAGCATTATATTCTTTCATACCTGAAAATATGTATGTTAAAGGTTTTCGATAAATGAATTAACTAAATAAAAATTAAAAAAATCAAAAACAAGGTGTTTTATTTTAAGGGTTAATTTAACAATAAAAACCTGTTAAATTAACATGATAGATCGTGTTAATTTAACAATAAAATCCTGTTAAATTAACATGATAGATCGTGTAAATTTAACAGGACGAAATTGTTATTTCCCGTATTAGATAACTCTCCAACAATTAGTCGTAGAGAAAAGAAGGTCCAATGGGCTTTATCGACTTTCAGTCCTTTCAAATCTCCAGGACCGGATGGTGTCTATCCTTGTCTGTTGAAGCAAGGAATCAACTATACAGCTCCAGTCCTATCAAATTTATATAGAGCATCCCTGCTATTAGGATATATTCCCAACAGGTGGACAGAGGTTAAGGTTGTATTTATACCGAAACCGGGGAAACCGGAAAATCTGCCATCGTCATATCGACTAATAAGTCTCAGTTCCTTTCACCTAAAGGGAATGGAGACAATTTTAGATCAGCACATTAGGGAAGTAAACTTAAAGAAACACCCTCTGTGTAAACACCAATTTGCCTATTAACCCGGAAAATCCACTGAGACTGCTATCCATTGCCTTACTGAAAAAATTGAAAAGGCCATAGAGTCTAAAAACATAGTCCTGTGTGCATTCATCGATATATCAGGCTCTTTCGATAATACGAAGTATCAGGCCATTGAGGAAGCCGCGATTAGCAAGGACGTAAGCCCAATGATCACTCGCTGGGTCCTGGCCATGCTAAAGCAAAGAAAAATCAGCTTTGAGATAGAAGGGAGTGCTGGCTCAATCGTGGCCACAAGAGGAAATTCTTCATATTTTGAAGGGCAATGGCTTTGACGTGCAGGGATATGCGGATGACTTAGTAGCCTGCGTAACAGGAATGCATGAAGAAACAATATCCGATCGCATGCAACAAGCCCAGCGCATCATTGAAAGATGGTGTGCTAACAAAGGATTATCTATCAACCCAAATAAAACAGTCTTGGTGCCTTTCACGAGGCGAAGAAAGCTGTCTATGTTAGAGCCGTCCCTAGGAGGCAGCCGCATAGGTTTTTCTACGGAAGCAAAATACCTAGGAGTAGCATTGGGCAAAACCCTCACATGGAATGCTCATTTGGAGGATACCATAAATAAAGCAACGATGCACTGAAATAAAAAGGTTGAAAGTGCACATTAAAAGTAACATTTCAAAACCACTTTCAAAGCGATTATGGTAATACTGTAAATATTACAGTATTTACACTCTTTGTTGCTTTTGACTTGTAGTCTATTGCTGTAAATACCGACGGTATTGTGAAGCAATTTTCGGGATTGTATGAAAATCTGTTTTTTTGAGAAAAATTTACCCACGCGCTGCAGGAACCAGACAAGCCGACATATGTTTCGATGATACTGGAATTACATCTCTTCATGGACTTTTCTTCCCGGCATTGTGAGAGTCGAACTCACAACACTGTAGTGACTTGTATGCTAGAAGGTCTAACACCTTAGGCCACTACCCAGCTTGAAGGTAAACCCTTCTCAGTGTCCATTTATGCATTTATTTATACTTCCATATAGAACATTTCTTTAATTTCAATGCTAACTTATATGAAAGATTTGCGAATTTTTAGGACTTGGTGTGAAACCTATGAAAGAATTTTCTATGCTTAATGCACGAATATTTTTTCATTTAAACTCTTTGTTGCTTTTGACTTGTAGTCTATTGCTGTAAATACCGACGGTATTGTGAAGCAATTTTCGGGATTGTATGAAAATCTGTTTTTTTGAGAAAAATTTACCCGTTTAAACTCTATGTTGCTTTTGACTTGTAGTCTATTGCTGTAAATACCGACGGTATTGTGAAGCAATTTTCGGGATTGTGTGAAAATCTGTTTTTTTGAGAAAAATTTACCCACGCGCTGCAGGAACCAGACAAGCCGACATATGTTTCGATGATACTGGAATTACATCTCTTCATGGACTTTTCTTCCCGGCATTGTGAGAGTCGAACTCACAACACTGTAGTGACTTGTATGCTAGAAGGTCTAACACCTTAGGCCACTACCCAGCTTGAAGGTAAACCCTTCTCAGTGTCCATTTATGCATTTATTTATACTTCCATATAGAACATTTCTTTAATTTCAATGCTAACTTATATGAAAGATTTGCGAATTTTTAGGACTTGGTGTGAAACCTATGAAAGAATTTTCTATGCTTAATGCACGAATATTTTTTCATTTAAACATTTAAACTCTTTGTTGCTTGTGACTTGTAGTCTACTGCTGTAAATACCGACGGTATTGTGAAGCAATTTTCGGGATTGTATGAAAATCTGTTTTTTTGAGAAAAATTTACCCACGCGCTGCAGGAACCAGACAAGCCGACATATGTTTCGATGATACTGGAATTACATCTCTTCATGGACTTTTCTTCCCGGCATTGTGAGAGTCGAACTCACAACACTGTAGTGACTTGTATGCTAGAATGTCTAACACCTTAGGCCACTACCCAGCTTGAAGGTAAACCCTTCTCAGTGTCCATTTATGCATATATTTATACTTCCATATAGAACATTTCTTTAATTTCAATGCTAACTTATATGACAGATTTGCGAATTTTTAGGACTTGGTGTGAAACCTATGAAAGAATTTTCTATGCTTAATGCACGAATATTTTTTCATTTAAACATTTAAACTCTTTGTTGCTTTTGACTTGTAGTCTATTGCTGTAACTACCGACGGTATTGTGAAGCAATTTTCGGGATTGTATGAAAATCTGTTTTTTTTAAAAAAATTTACCCACGCGCTACAGGAACCAGACAAGCCGACATATGTTTCGATGATACTGGAATTACATCTCTTCATGGACTTTTCTTCCCGGCATTGTGAGAGTCGAACTCACAACACTGTAGTGACTTGTATGCTAGAAGGTCTAACACCTTAGGCCACTACCCAGCTTGAAGGTAAACCCTTCTCAGTGTCCATTTATGCATATATTTATACTTCCATATAGAACATTTCTTTAATTTCAATGCTAACTTATATGAAAGATTTGCGAATTTTTAGGACTTGGTGTGAAACCTATGAAAGAATTTTCTATGCTTAATGCATGTGAAGAAATTTTTGGGATTGTATGAAAATCTGTCCAGCTGGGTAGTGGCCTAAGGTGTTAGACCTTCTAGCATACAAGTCACTACAGTGTTGTGAGTTCGACTCTCACAATGCCGGGAAGAAAAGTCCATGAAGAGATGTAATTCCAGTATCATCGAAACATATGTCGGCTTGTCTGGTTCCTGCAGCGCGTGGGTAAATTTTCTCAAAAAAACAGATTTTCATACAATCCCGAAAATTGCTTCACAATACCGTCGGTATTTACAGCAATAGACTACAAGTCAAAAGCAACAAAGAGTTTAAATGTTTAAATGAAAAAATATTCGTGCATTAAGCATAGAAAATTCTTTCATAGGTTTCACACCAAGTCCTAAAAATTCGCAAATCTTTCATATAAGTTAGCATTGAAATTAAAGAAATGTTCTATATGGAAGCATAAATATATGCATAAATGGACACTGAGAAGGGTTTACCTTCAAGCTGGGTAGTGGCCTAAGGTGTTAGACCTTCTAGCATACAAGTCACTACAGTGTTGTGAGTTCGACTCTCACAATGCCGGGAAGAAAAGTCCATGAGGAGATGTAATTCCAGTATCATCGAAACATATGTCGGCTTGTCTGGTTCCTGCAGCGCGTGGGTAAATTTTTCTCAAAAAAACAGATTTTCATACAATCCCGAAAATTGCTTCACAATACCGTCGGTATTTACAGCAATAGACTACAAGTCAAAAGCAACAAAGAGTTTAAATGTTTAAATGAAAAAATATTCGTGCATTAAGCATAGAAAATTCTATCATAGGTTTCACACCAAGTCCTAAAAATTCGCAAATCTTTCATATAAGTTAGCATTGAAATTAAAGAAATTTTCTATATGGAAGTATAAATATATGCATAAATGGACACTGAGAAGGGTTTACCTTCAAGCTGGGTAGTGGCCTAAGGTGTTAGACCTTCTAGCATACAAGTCACTACAGTGTTGTGAGTTCGACTCTCACAATGCCGGGAAGAAAAGTCCATGAAGAGATGTAATTTCAGTATCATCGAAACATATGTCGGCTTGTCTGGTTCCTGCAGCGCGTGGGTAAATTTTTCTCAAAAAAACCGATTTTCATACAATCCCGAAAATTGCTTCACAATACCGTCGGTATTTACAGCAATAGAATACAATTCAAAAGCAACAAAGAGTTTAAATGAAAAAATATTCGTGCATTAAGCATAGAAAATTCTTTCATAGGTTCCACACCAAGTCCTAAAAATTCGCAAATCTTTCATATAAGTTAGCATTGAAATTAAAGAAATTTTCTATATGGAAGTATAAATATATGGATAAATGGACACTGAGAAGGGTTTACCTTCAAGCTGGGTAGTGGCCTAAGGTGTTAGACCTTCTAGCATACAAGTCACTACAGTGTTGTGAGTTCGACTCTCACAATGCCGGAAAAAAAGTCCATGAAGAGATGTAATTCCAGTATCATCGAAACATATGTCGGCTTGTCTGGTTCCTGCAGCGCGTGGGTAAATTTTTCTCAAAAAAACAGATTTTCATACAATCCCAAAAATTGCTTCACAATACCGTCGGTATTTACAGCAATAGACTACAAGTCAAAAGCAACAAAGAGTTTAAATGTTTAAATGAAAAAATATTCGTGCATTAAGCATAGAAAATTCTATCATAGGTTTCACACCAAGTCCTAAAAATTCGCAAATCTTTCATATAAGTTAGCATTGAAATTAAAGAAATGTTCTATATGGAAGTATAAATATATGCATAAATGGACACTGAGAAGGGTTTACCTTCAACCTGGGTAGTGGCCTAAGGTGTTAGACCTTCTAGCATACAAGTCAATACAGTGTTGTGAGTTCGACTCTCACAACGCCGGGAAGAAAAGCCCATGAAGAGATGTAATTCCAGTATCATCGAAACATATGTCGGCTTGTCTGGTTCCTGCAGCGCGTGGGTAAATTTTTCTCAAAAAACAGATTTTCTTACAGTATTTACTATAAAATTGGCAGTAAAAACATGTGATTTTTGGAAAATATCAATTAATTTACAGTAATTCATGTCAATATGATAGTGCCCACTTTCAAATTTACAGTAATTCATGTCAATATGATAGTATATTCAAATAATGATAGGGGGTCACTTTCAAAATTGATATTACCCACTGTTGGACGAAAAATGACAGGGTTTACTATTAATTTGACGGCCGTTTCTTGTAGATTTTTTTTTCAGTGTGGCCTTTTTCGCCTGCTCTAGACTTTATGGCAAAACATGGGGGCTGTCTCCTAAAATGACGTAATGGTCACTTAATACAGTTTTGAAGCCAATAGTCACATACGTTTCTCTAGTCTGATGGCCTAAGACTGCTCAAAGAAATGAGGCAACTAAGTTAAGTAAGCTGCATCGGCTAGTCTGTGTCGGTATAACAGGTGCAATGAGAACGTGCCCTGCTAATTCTTTAAGTGCCCATGTGGGAATACCTCCTTTCCCTATTCTGATAGAGAAGGAGGCCACACTTGCTGCATTAAGACTTCAAAACATTTCTGATCTAAAAATCGGAAATATGACAGGACATATGAAGATAGTTAAGAATTTCATAAATAGTCCTATATTGCAAATAAGTGATGCAATAACTCCTACGCTCAGGATCATGCGAAACTTTGAAGTTTCGATCGTAGATCGAGTGCTGTGGGACACAGGGAATCCTTATGCTGAATCCGATTCGGAGGTTTGGTATACGGATGGATCAAAGTTGGAAGATGGTAAAACGGTAGCTGGTATCTATGGACCAAATTACAAAAAATCAGTACCGATAATAATTTTTGTTAGAAGTTTTTTAAAATTTTAGGCAAAATGTTTAAGAAAGTTTTTTATTACGAAAGACAGATTATGTTCCTTTCTTGATAACTGTCAAAGACTTTACGGACTAAATTTTAGAGACATGCAGGCATCTAGGGTTAGGTTAGGTTGAAGTGGCTGCCGCAAAGGCACACTTAGGCCAGTATTAAAAGGCCCGTTGTGATACCATCAACTCTAGGAAAGTCAGTCCCGGGACCCAGCCATATGGAAAATCCCAGTGCTATTGGGACTCTCCACATAGCAGAATCCCGGGGCTGACACTCCTAAAACCGACACCGTTACACCTCCTCGAACCATTTAGATGACTTGATGAAAGCCATCAAGTCCTTTATGTCCAGCTCCGCTACCTGGCGTAGGCTATCCAGGAAGGGAACTCCGAAAAAGCGCCTTCTCGCGCCGCTTAAAGCCGGGCAGTTGCAGATAAGATGCTCCACCGTTTCCTCCTCCTCATCATCTTTGCAACTCCTACAGCATCGTCGGTAGGGTACACCCAGCCTTGCTGCGTGCCTTCCAATAAGGCAGTGCCCGGTTAAAACCCCTATTAATATAGATATATCCCTTCTTCTTAGGGTGTAAATATATTTAGATCTTTTAATATCCCATTTTGGCCAGGATTGTTTGGATACTCGGCACCCTGGCGATAAAAGCCATCTTTCATTGGCTTGTCGGAGTGTATGCTCCTTCAGCATTAGCTTGCATGTGGCAAAGGGCATACCTAAGCGTTCTTTATCCTGAAGAACCTGCTTGGTCGTGCCCTGCCTAGCAAGTTCGTCTGCCCTACAGTTTCCCTCAATGTCCCTGTGTCCCGGGACCCATGTGAGGCTCACGCGCTTCTGATGGGCCATCTCCTGAAGAGATCGACGACAGCTGAGCGTCAGTTCAGAGTTGAACAAGTAAGAGCCAAGGGATTTGACTGCCGCTTGGCTATCGCTGAAAATAACGATATTCTGTCCGATAGCGTGTTGCCCTATCCAAGCCGCGGCGTCCATGATTGCTGAGACCTCAGCCTGGAAGACGCTGCAATGATCAGGCAGTCTGAAGAAAAGCTCAAGGTCCAGATCCTTGGAATAAATCCCTCCTCCAACTCTGCCGTCCAACTTCGAACCGTCGGTGTATATCGAAATGCCGCCATTAGTAGCAGGACACCGATCCGTCCTCTCCCAGTCTTCCCTGCTGGGAATGTTTTTTCTGAACCAGCTATCTCCGACTGTTGTGGTTGCACAACGGTCCGTGCTCGGAGGGAGAAAGCTGTAAGAATCCAGAATACCGGAGTGTCCAGTAGTGCCTGCGCCCCAGCCGGAAGTTTCCCTTAGACGCAGAGCCGATGCTGCCGCTGCCCGGTACCCTTCCAGATCGAGTGGCAAAATGCCAAGAATAGCCTGGAGAGCTTCGTTGGGCGTAGTTCTCAACGCGCCGCTTATACAGATCATGCTAGATCTTTGGACTTTACCTAACAGGTTTAGGTTGGCTGCCTTGCTCAGCGCAGGCCACCATACCACGACTCCATACAGCATAATTGGCCGGATTATCGCAGTGTAAATCCATCTGGGGGACTGAGCCCCCATTTTTTGCCAATGGCTCTTTTACAGGTGTAAAGTGCAATGCACGCTTTCCTCTGGCGCTGGATGACATTCTCCTTCCAGTTAAGCTTTCTATCCAGAACTGTGCCTAGGAATTTGGCTTTGTCAGCCAAGTTCAGGCGCACGCCATTTAGTTCTGGTAGGCTTAGCGTTGGTATTTTGTACCGGTTAGTATAAAGGACAAGCTCCACTTTTCCCGGGTTGATATTAAGTCCGCAGCGAGATGACCACGAGGAAACTGCTCGCAGTGCTACTTGCATCAAGTCACACAGGGTTTGTGGGAATTTTCCCCTGTATGCAATAGCTAAATCGTCTGCATATGCAACTATCCTCCCGCCCCCCCAGCTTGTGTCTCGTAGCAACGAGTTTACAGTGAGGTTCCATAAAAGCGGAGAGAGAACACCACCCTGAGGCGTTCCTCTTGTGACATAGCGTGAGAAATCAACTGTGCCCAGTGTAGAAACTATTTTCCTTCCCTTTAGTAGCTTATCAATTAGTCCAATAAGAGACCTGCTTATGCCCAGATTAGTTAGAGCGGTGTTAATAGCCTCCGGGCTTATATTGTTGAAGGCACCTTCAATGTCTAGGAAGGCCACGAGACAGTAATCTTTTTCATACAACGATTTTTCAATAACAGAGACAAGGCTGTGAAGCGCAGTTTCCGTTGATTTACCTTTGGTGTATGCATGTTGATAGCTAGAGATAAGGTTGCTATCAATAGTAGAGGAGAGATAATCGCTAATTATCCTCTCGAAGGTTTTGAGTGCAAAGGACGAGAGACTGATCGGTCTGTAGTCCTTAGGCTCATAGTGTGAGGCCTTCCCAGCCTTAGGAATAAAGACTACCTTGGCGCTTCTCCAGGAGTGCGGAATGTAGTTGAGAGCCAGGCAGGCTGAAAAGAGAAATACCAGCCATTTAACCGATGTTTCCAACGTGTTTATGAGTTGTGCGGGGAAAATCCCGTCTGGCCCAGCAGCCTTGAACGGCTCAAAGCTTTCGATCGCCCACCTTACCCTTTCCTCCGTGATGGGTATATTCACTGCCATATTTGTTGCAGATGCTAAAGGTGCTTCATGCAAGTTCCCCGGAAAGTGTGTATTCAATAGCAGCTCCAGGGTTTCCCCTTCCGTGCTAGTCCACGATCCGTCAGGCTTCCGCAAATAGCTAATGGCTGTTTGAGTTTTTGAGAGCACTCGTCTAAGTCTCGCCGTATCATCGACCTTTTCGACCCCGGTGCAGAAATCTCTCCACGAAGCTCTCTTCGCCTGCCTTAGGGCCCTTTTATAGGCCCTCAGTTTAACTTTATATTCGAACCATTCAGGCTCCGTACCGAGGCTCTTGGCCCTATTAAATTGCTTCCTGCAGGACTTGCGGAGCGAATCCAGGTCGTAGGACCACCAGTGTGGTCTATGTTTACCGCGTGGTTTCGGCACTGGACAAGCCTGCTCTAGGGCATTTGAGAGCGCCGTTGTAAAGGTCGCAACCAGATCATCCAGTTCTCCTACTGATGATGGAGCTTGTGGGGGTAACACTGGTAGGTCCCTAACTAATATTTGATTATGTAGCTGCCAATTAGTGTTGCGTGGATTGCGTTTCATAACTGGCTGCTCAACAGAAAAATCTAAGGCAATTTCTATGTACCGGTGGTCGGCAAATGAATGCTCCTCAAGAACACGCCATTTCCTAACCCACTCGTAAGCGCCTTCGCTACAAATAGTGAGGTCTATGACCTCCCTACGGGCTTTAGTAATAAAAGTAGGCTCGTTACCCACGTTACAAACCACCAGGTTAGTTGTTAGTAGGTAGTCAAACAGAGACTCGCCCCTTGCGTTAATATCGGAGCTTCCCCACTGGACGTGATGAGCATTAGCGTCAGCTCCAATAATAAGATGACCCGTGCAGAAATTTTCCACCAGATCTTTCACCTCCTTTTGTGGAGGAGGTTCTTCGGCGTCATAGGGCATGTAGACCGACGCCATCGTCAGGCTGGTGCTGCCGACCGTTAAGCTGGCAGCTGTAACGTCACCATTTGAATAGTTGGGTAAGAGAAAGGTGTTCAGCTCAGACTTGACCAAGATACAGGTTCTGACCTTGCCCTCCTCATTAGCTCGGATGAGCTTGTACCCCTTAGCCCCCAATCCACAGATCCTTGAGTTATTAACCCAGGGTTCTTGGATAAGGACCACGTCTACGTCGCCTTTATAAAGACGACTGCTTAGGGCAGCTGAGGCTGCTTTAGATTTATGCAGGCATCTATATACTATGACTTTTTGTTTGGCCTCAAAAAATTTATCCAGACTACTTTCATGTATTTGAACTCGAAAATATTGATACTTCTTTGCTTTTATCTTTTGGTTTCCTGAAATGAGCAAAAAGGTCAAATCCGCCTTGAGGCGGACCCATTGTTAAAAAACCTTTTCATTTTAATTATTGATAAGTTTTTGTTGTTGGATCGGAGTTACAACCAAAAATGCTTAGAATATGTAAAGAACACTATTTAAAATATTGTTATATTTTTTCTTTTACTCTAGAGCACTTTAACCTTTATGTGTACACCCGTGGTACCCGGGTAACCAAATGGGTTTATTTTACGTTTTTCAGATATAAAACACTGGAAGACAAACTTTATATTCATAATATGCCTTAAGCTGGGTTTTTTGGGAAGAAAACAACAAGAAAAAGAAATTATTTTTTTTTCCTTCCTAGCTTTTTTCTACACTTTTGATTTTTCACCGCTAAGTGTACACCCGTGGTACCCGGGTACCTCTATATATATTATGACAACTTAAAGTAAAATGTGGGTTGTTTTTGTGAAAAGTAATTAAAGAATGCTTATTTTAAGTAAGAATATTTAGTAAATATTATGTGTTTATTTATTTATTAAGTTTTAAATACATTTTGATTGTTAATTGGCACAATTGTTACAATTTGAAACGGTTACAGTATCGGCATTGCAAATCGGGCGGTTGCATTCAGAACATTGCTTTCTAGTCTAACGGCTTTTTTTAGTTGGGGAAATAAAAAGGGCTCTTGATTCTAATCGATTACTCGACTAGTCGAATAGTCCAACTTTTGTGCTGTTTGAAAATCGAATAGCAGATATTCGATTTCAACTAGGCGACTAGCTGTCAATAATCGAATACTAACGATTAAATCGGGTTCCCAGTTTTTACCCGGGTTAGGTTAGGTTAGGTTCAAGTGGCTGCCGCAGAGGCACACCTAGGCCAGTATTAAAACGCCCGTTGTGATACCACCAACACTAGGAAAGTGAGTTCCGGGACCCTGCCATATGGAAAATCCCGATATTATCGGAATTCTCCACATAGCAGAATCCCGGGACTGACGTTCCTATACCGACACCGTTACTCCTCCTCGAACCATTTAGATGACTTGATGAAGGCCATCAGGTCCTTTATGTCCAGCTCCGTGACCTGGCGTAGGCTAACCAGGAAGGGAACTCCCAAAAAGCGCATTCTCGCGCCACTTAAAGCCGGGCAGTTGCAGATGAGGTGCTCCACCGTTTCCTCCTCCTCATCATGCTTACTACTCCTACAGCATCGTCGGTAGAGCACACCTAGTCTTTCTGCGTGCCTACCAATGAGGCAGTGCGCAGTTAATACGCCTATTAATATGGAGATTTCTCTGCTCCTTAGGGCATAAATTTGCTTTGATCTTTTATGATCCCATTTCGGCCAGGTTTCTTTGGATATCCGGCATCCTGGAGATTGCAGCCATCTTTCGTTGGCTTGGTGGAGTGTGTACTCCTTCAGCATAAGCTTGCATGTGGCAAACGGCATACCTAAGCGCTCTTTATCCCGAAGAACCTGCTTGGTCGTGCCCTGCCTAGCAATTTCGTCTGCCCTACAATTTCCCTCAATGTCCCTATGCCCCGGGACACATGTGAGGTTCACGCGATTCTGTTGGGCCATCTCTTGTAGAGATCGACGACAGCTGAGCGGCAGTTCAGAGTTCAACGAGTAAGAGCCAAGGGATTTGATGGCCGCCTGGCTGTCTCGGAATATAAAAATGTCCTGTCTGATAGTGTCTTGGCCTATCCAAGCCGCGGCGTCCATGATTGCTGAAACTTCAGCCTGGAAGATACTGCAGTGATCAGGTAGTCTGGAGGAGAGCTCAAGGTTCAGATCCTTTGAATAAACCCCTCCTCCAACTCTGCCGTCTAACTTCGAGCTATCAGTGCAAGTGCAATGGAAGTGCCGCCATGAGTGGCGGGACTCCGATCCGTGCTCTCCTATTCTTCCCTGCTGGGAATGTTGATTTTAAAACCGCTATCTCCGACTGTTGTGGTCGCACAACGATCTGTGCTCAGCGGAAGAAAGCTATAGAATTCCAAAATACTGGCGTGTCCAGTAGTGCTTGCGCCCCAGCCGGACGTTTCCCTTAGACGCAGAGCCGATGCTGCTGCTACCCGGTGCCCTTCCAGATCGAGTGGCACAATGCCAAGAATGGCCTGGAGTGCTTCATTGGGCGTTGTTCATAACGCACCGCTTATACACTATATATGTTCTTTAATTCAAGTCGATATGTACCGAGGTACCCGGGTTACACGGGTGTACACTAGTGTAAGTTTTTTTCTGTGAACACACAACGGTTAAACTATTTTGAATTTTTTCCTCAGAAGAGTCATTATCAGACGGTAATGGTTAAAAAAACTTTTCATTTTCATTATTGATAAGTATTTGTTGTTGGATCGGAATTTCAACCAAAAATGCTTAGATATGTAAAGAACACTGTTTAAAACTGTTATATTTTTTCTTTTACTCTAGAGCACTTTAAACAATTTTTAATTTTTTTTTTTAACTCACATAAAGCCCAAATTATTAAACCACGATAAATAAATGAAATTACTCAGAGCCAAAAATGCCTAATAAAATTGTCTTTATGAGCGGTTTTTGGGCTCAGGAGTAGTCGAAACGGCGGAAACGAAAAAAAAACTATACGCAAATCTATTTGGTTTAATAAGGAAATTCTTATTGATATTATTAAGTGCAATTTCTTTGCGATTTCTTTTTATATGTGTTATCACTGTAGGTGTAGGGAGCTCATATTATATTTAGCTCATAGCTTTAAGTACTTTGATAGAATTTACTATTCTAACACTTTGCATTTTGTATATTGGAATATTTGTGTCTGTATTTTAATTTTCAATTTTGAGTTATGGTTTTCAAAAATTTTTATTATAAAAATATTAGAGCTTGTAACTGGATATATATTTACTTAGTTCAATAAATGTGGATACAATTTTAAATAAAAAGTTAATTCAATTAAACCCACAATTGGCGATCCTGCCGAACATCTATAAAGGATCAATTAAGTGAAATCTCAATTTTAAATATCGTTGGATATTCAGTTTAATACTGTTGGACTTTAACACGGACAATCATCACCAAACAACAATTACAACAATAGCTGAAATTAAGTTAAATCATCCAATCTATAGAGATCATATCTATGTCATCAATCAACTCTGTTGACATCACATTAAGGCCCGCTTGCATAAAAGCTGATAACTACTAACCGGAGTTTAATTGACGTGTTTTGTATGGTTAACTGTCAAGTTAATCACCGATTAGGCTTAATCGGCTTTTATGCAAGTGGCCCTAAGTCATCAGCATCTTAGCTATAACAGAAATTCATTACCGATATAAGCTTGGGTATTTTGTCTATTACTATATTAAGACTGGAATCTAATTGTAGCAGTAATTGTACTAGAAGGCTTTTTGAATAGATTGGATATCAAGATACATATATACAAATATTGGGTGATAAGATATACATTTAAAATATAAAATGACAATACATACTGATACCAAAGTAAGTGCTTAAAACTATATTTGATTATATGAAGAATTCATTCGTCGTAAACTAAATTGTATACATATACAAATCTATTTTAATTCATTTATATTTAAGTAATATACTTAAACTCAAAATATTCTGGTATTCTTTTGCCATTTAATTAAATAAGGAAGTTCATTTGTACATCACTGATTAATTTGATACGTTTGATCATATTAAATTGTAAACTCCCTCTTTGATTTATTATATATTCTATTTATTCAATTGATTTTACATTTAAATTTTTGGTTCTCTTTTCAACATGTTTCGTTCACCACAACATAATACACAAACATCGACACTTACTAACAATTTAAATGATTCGATAATAAATTTACCAAATGACAATTTTCAACAACAAATTTCAAATACACATGACAGTTCAAATCAAACCGAAATTGCAGCAACATCTGTCAAACTTCCACAATTTTGGACTAGTTGCCCCGAGGCATGGTTTATCATGCCGAAACACAATTTAATACTAAAAATATTACCCAAGAAACCACAAAATATGAACACATTATTACAGCTCTTCCGCAAGAAGTAATAATAACTGTTTTAGATTTCATCCAGAATCCTCCTCTTAATAACAAATTTACAGAATTTAAAAAAGTTTTAATTGAAAGACATTCACTTAGCGAAAATTCGAGACTAGATAAATTATTATGTGATTCTGAAATGGGTGATCGTAAGCCATCAGAGTTTTATCGCTCCTTAATTTTACTTGCTGGTTCAAATTTTAGTGAAAATATTTTAAAAAAGATTTGGATGCGAAAACTTCCCAAAAATTTAAATGCAATTTTAGCTAGTTCGAACTCTAATAATATAAATGAATTAACCAAACTTGCAGATAATATTTGGGAAGCTATAAACAAAAATGAAGTATATTCAGTTGGCACAGTTTCTAATTCAGGAACACAAAATTCTGTTATCGAAAATTTGGTTAAAACCACTTCTATGATGTTTGAAAATTTCCAAAAACTTTCTTTAGAAATATCTGAAATAAAAACTGAAGTTTATCAAAATCAATCTAGATCACGGTCGAATTCCAGAAATAATTTTCGAAATTCATTCCGACGTCGTTCCAATTCGCGTAATAACCCAAATTGGCTATGTAGATTTCACTACAGGTATGGAAATAACGCTCGAAGTTGTGAACAACCATGCGCTTTTTCAAAAAACAATAGTTCAACAAACTAAATTCTTCCGTTGTTGCAGCGACAAACAATGGAAATTTAGAATTATCTACTCGTCGCTTGTTTATATTTGATAGAGACAATAAGTTAAATTTTCTTATTGATAGCGGTGCAGAAATTTCGGTACTACCAGTTTCTAAATTCATATGTAAAAACAAATCTGATATAGTTTTAACAGCGGCCAACGGTACTTCGATTTCTACATATGGTAAAAAACTTTTAAATATAAATTTAGGATTGAGGCGCGAGTTTCCATTTACTTTTCTGATAGCTGATATAGCTAAACCAATCATAGGTGCTGATTTTTTGTGCAAATATGGCCTACTTATCGATATCAAGAATAAACGTTTAGTGACCCGTTAACAAATCTTTCTGTCAATACAATCTCATGCATTTGCAATATACCGCTTCCGAAAATATTCTCAGTTGATAATCAGTATACAAAATTATTAAAAAGTTTTCCATCTCTTATTGCTGAACCAGATTACTCTAAACCGGTTAAGCATTCCACTGTGCACAGATTAGCTACTGAAGGAAACCTTCCTTTTTCTAAGCCCAGGCGCTTAGATCCGATCAAATTTAAAGTAGCAAAAACCGAATTTGATTTTTTATTGAAAACTGGTATTTGTAGACCATCATATTCTTCTGTGGCTTCTCCTCTTCATTTAGTACCGAAAAAGGACGTAAATGATTGGCGTCCTTGTGGTGATTTTCGTAGATTGAATGTAGTAACTGTACCTGACCGATATCCTTTGCCTCATATTCATGATTTCAATATGAATCTTCGAAATAAACACTTATTTTCCAAAATTGATTTAGTAAAAGCGTATCATCAGATACCAATGGCCAAAGAAGACATTTACAAAACGGCTATAACAACACCTTTTGGCATGTTTGAGTTCCTACGTATGCCTTTTGGGTTGAGAAATTCAGCACAAACCTTTCAAAGTTTTATAAATGAAGTAATTAACGGTCTAGATTTTGTCTTTGCATATGTAGATGATTTAAGGGTCGAATACATAAAGCTTTGTTAACCTCGCCTGACATTTGCTACCTCAAAACTTTGCGTCGAACTTCAGAGGTATGCTACAATGAACGCCTTGACGCTTCCCTTTTTATACATTTGTTTTCGTTATTTTTTTCTTTGCATTCGTAGTGTTTTAGTTAATTTATTAATTTAATAGAGAAAAAATGAATTAATTACTATTTTCTCCAACATTTTATTCTTTAATTGAAGCAAAGTCATCAACATCTGATTGTCAAAGCAAGCAAAATTTGAGAGTTTGCCAAATTTCAACCTCGCTTCAACTTTGAGGTCTCCAATTTGCCATGCTTGGTTTAAATACGTATACTGAACTTTCCTGTCAAAGTCAAAGTTTGAGGTAAAGCCAAAATAAAGTTTTATGTAACTGACCCATTACTTATAGCTAGCGAAAATGAAGAGGAACATTTCGGACATCTACACATTCTTTTCGAGCGTTTGTCAGAGTACGGTTTAAATATTAAACCTAATAAATGTATCTTCGGTGCTAGCAATATTGATTTTTTGGGACACAATATTTCTGGGTCTGGAATAAGGCCATCAGATGAGAAAATAGCAGCCATTCGTAGCTTTGAACGCCCAAAATCCGCAACACAGGCTCAAAAATTCATTGGAATGGTAAACTATTACCATAGGTACATTTCAAATCTTGCAGAACACACAAATAGTATATACAATTTAATCAATAAAACAAATAAAAAGCGCGATAAAACATTAATTTGGGACGACACATCATCCAAAGCTTTTGAATGTATTAAAGAAAGGTTTGCATCTAAGATATTATTAAACCATTTTAATAAAGATGCGAAACTTTCTTTACATGTTGATGCATCTCAAACAGCAATTGGTGGTGTCATACAACAACATTTTAACGGCAAATCAGAACCACTCGGTTTCTATTCTAAAAAGCTTTCTCCGTCAGAAACAAAGTACAGCGGTTTGATAGAGAGTTGTTAGCCATATATCTAAATATTAAGCATTTTCGGTACCTTCTGGCAGGACGTCAGTTTACTGTATATACAGATCACAAACCGTTAACTTTTGCTTTAAATTCCAAAACGGAACGTAGTCCGAGACAAACAAGGCATCTCGAATTCATTGCGCAATTTACTAGTGATATACAATATATCAAAGGAAAAGATAATATAGTAGCTGATACATTGTCTAGAGCTTTCGAAGTAGATGCAATTCAAAATTCCGAGTTAAATTTCAAAATTTTGCAAAAAGATCAACAAACAGATAGTGAATTGAATGAACTAATAAATAATCAAAATTTTAATAATCTTAAATTAATCAAAATTCCCTTACTTAACTTTAATATTTGGTGTGAAATTTCGGGGGAAAATCCCAGGCCATTTGTACCACATACTTTAAGAAAAACTATTTTCGATATGTTACATGAATAGCACATCCAGGTACTAAAGCTACACGTAGGTTAATCTATATATATAAAAATGAAATGGTGTATAATTGTAACGCTAAAACTCGAAAACGGCTGAACCAAATGAAATACTTCCTTTGGGGGATTTGTTTGTTATTACCACGCGCAGGTCATGTCTTAAAATCAGAACAAAATATTAAGGGGGCGTGGCACCTCTCATACAAACTGAATTTTTCAAGTTGAATATCTTCAAAAGTGTTTAAGGTAGGAACATGAAAATTGGTACAGAGCTACAGGATAACAGCACCACTCTCACCTATAAAACCGGGGGTTATCCAATAAGGGGGCGTGGTACCTCCCATACAAACTAAATTTTTTAAGCAGAATATCTGTGAAAGGGTTCAAGGTAGGGACCTGAAAATTGATATAGACCTATATGGTATCAAAAGCCTTCATACACATAAAAGAAGGGGTAATCGGAAAAGGGGGCGTGGCACCTCCCATACAAACTGAATTTTTCAAGGTGAATATCTTCAAAAGTGTTTATGGTAGGAACATGAAAATTGGTATAGAGCTATAGGATAACAACGCCATTCTCACCCATAAAACTTGGGGTTATCGAAAAAGGAGGCGTGGTACCTCCCATACAATCTATATATATAAAAATGAAATGGTGTTCAGTCGTTACGCTAAAAATCGAAAACGGCTGAACCAAATCATATACTTCCTTTAGGGGGTTTGTTTGTTATTACCACGCGCAGGTCATGTTATAAAATCAGAACAAAATATTAGGGGGGCGTGGCACCTCCCATACAAACATTTTTCTTCAAGGTGAATATCTCTAAATGGGTTTAAGGTAGGGACCTGGAAATCGGTACAGACCTATAGGATAACAACACCATTCTCACCCATAAAACTGGGGGTTAACCAAAAAGGGGGCCTGGCACCTCCCATACGAATGAAATACTTCATAGTCGATATCTCTGGAAGTATTCGTGTTCGACCACTGAAATTTGGTAAGGGATTATATGAGATCGACCCCTACCACCTCCAAAAAAACTGGGGATAACGAAAAAGGGGGCGTGGCACATCTCATACGAATGAAATACTTCATAGTCCATATCTCTGAAAGTACTTATGTTAGACCACTGAAATGTGGTTAGAGGTTAGATGAGGTCGATCCCTACCACCTCCAAAAAAACTAGGGTAACGAAAAAGGGGGCGTGGCACCTCCCATACGAATGAAATACTTCATATTCCATATCTCGGGAAGTGTTTAGGTTAGACCACTGAAATTTCTTGAGGAGTTAAATAAGATTAATCCCATCATCTCCAAAAAAACTGGAGATAAAGAAAAAGGGGGCGTGACACCTCCCATGCGAAGGAAACTTTTCATAGCCCATATCTCTGCAAGTATTTATGTTAGACCACTGAAATTTGGTGAGGGTTTATATGTGATCGATCCCTAATACCTCCCAAAAAACTCGAGTTAACGATAAAGGGGGCGTGGCACCTCCCATACGAATAAAATACTTCATAGTCCATATCTCTAGAAGTATTTAGGTTAGACCACTGAAATTTTGTGAGAAGTTATATAAGATCAATCCCGGCCACCTCCAAAAAAAACTGGGGATAAGGAAAAAGGGGGCGTGGTTTCTCCTATATGAAGGAAACATTTCATAGCCCATATCTCTGCAAGTATTTATGTTAGACCACTGAAATTTGGTGAGGGTTTATATGTGATCGATCCCTAATACCTCCCAAAAAACTCGAGTTAACGATAAAGGGGGCGTGGCACCTCCCATACGAATAAAATACTTCAGTCCATATCTCTAGAAGTATTTAGGTTAGACCACTGAAATTTTGTGAGGAGTTATATAAGATCAATCCCGGACACCTCCAAAAAAAACTGGGGATAAGGAAAAAGGGGGCGTGGTTTCTCCTATATGAAGGAGATAGGGATGTGGTTTAAAATAGATATAGGGATCGGGTTAGAGAAACAGACAGGGAAATAAATTTGTGGCAGGACAACGTCTGCTGGGTCAGCTAGTAGTTAAAAAATATTTTTGGCCGAATATGAACAAACAGATTAACTTATGGTCAAAAGAATGTATCAGTTGTCAAAAGTCAAAAATTTACCGTCATACTAAATCACCAATTGTCAAAATTCCAATTCCTAAAGGTAGATTTGAACACGTTCATTTAGATATTGTAGGACCTTTACCTGTTTCTAGGGGATTTCGTTATATTTTTACTATAATTGACAGATTTACTCATTGGCCAGAGGCATATGCTTTAAGTGATATTTCTGCACCAACTATTGTTAAAAAATTTGTTAATGAATATGTCTCACGTTTTGGAGTTCCACTAGGAATAACTACAGATCAAGGCGCTCAGTTCACATCACATTTATTTTCAGAATTAACTAAACTCCTTGGCAGTCACCAAATTACAACCTCTCCCTATCACCCACAAGCTAACGAAATGGTAGAACGTTTTCATAGGCAATTAAAATCATCAATTCTAGCTAGAAATGGGGCCAGAGATTGGTATGAAGAGTTACCAATAATACTTTTGGGTTTGCGGTCGACTTATAAAGAAGACCTTTCGGCAACACCAGCTGAGATGGTTTACGGTCAAAATTTAAGATTACCTGGAGAGCTTGTTGTATCAACTAATGAGAATATAACTTGTACAGATGTTTTAGGTGGCTTGAAAGAAAGTTTTAGGAATGTTAAATCGAATATTGAACATCATCAAAATTCGAATGGTATTTTTGTTCCGAAAACTTGAAAGATTGTAAATTTGTTTTCGTTCGTGTTATAAATAAGAAGTCGTTACAACAACCATACGAAGGGCCTTACAAAATTGTGGAAAAAGATAAAAAATATTTTAAACTTGAAATTGATGGCAATATTAAAATCATTCCCATAGACAGATTAAAACCAGCAGTCATTGAAACAACACACATAAACAATAGCAATACTAACACTCAAAATATACATAATAAAAAGAGAGTAACATTTAATTTCATCATCATCATCATTTATTGGCGCTTAACCGCCTAAGCGATTTTGGCCGTCGCCTATCAAAGCACGCCAGTCATTCCTTTTTAGCGATAACTGACGCCAATTGGAAACCCCAAGGGAGTTCAAGTCATCCTCCACCTGTTGTTTCCATCTCAGTCGAGGCCTCCCCCTTCCTCTGCTGCCGAATTCGGGTGACGATTGGAAAACCTTCTGGGCTGGAGCTTCTTTGTCCATTCGCATGACGTGACCCAGCCAGCGGAGCCTTTGGGCTTTAATTCGCTGGACTATGGTCAGATCTGCGTAAAGCTCGTACAGCTCATCGTTAAATCTCCTTCGATACTCGCCGTCGGCATCACGGGAAGGACCATAAATCTTCCGGAGAACTTTTCTCTCAAATACTCCAAGGGCCATCTCATCTTCTCTTGACATTGTCCATGAATCTGAGCTATACATCAGGACAGGTATGATGAGAGACTTATAGAGCGCGATCTTTGTTCTTCGAGAGAGGACTTTACTTCTCAATTGCCTACTCAGTCCAAAGTAGCACTTGTTCGCAAGAGTAATTCTCCGTTGGATTTCTAGACTGATATTATTTTCGGTGTTAATGCTGGTTC
This sequence comes from Campiglossa producta, assembly GCA_964058755.1. Classification (NCBI taxonomy): domain Eukaryota; kingdom Metazoa; phylum Arthropoda; class Insecta; order Diptera; family Tephritidae; genus Campiglossa; species Campiglossa producta. Next base: position 128,432,152 of record CAXKVI010000001.1, on the reverse strand, counting down.
CCAAATAGACGAAGTCCCCCACAGTTTCAAATTTGTAACTATCAACAGTGACGTGGCTGCCAAGGCGCAGGTGCGCCGATTCTTTCTTTGATGACAGCAAATACTTCGTCTTGTCCTCGTTGACCGCAAGACCCACTTTTTTCGCTTCTTTATCCAGTCCAGAGAAGGCAGCGCTTACGGCGCGGTTGTTAATTTACTTGATATTAATTTTTCTTGAAGGGGGAGTATTGTAGGAGTAGGGAGCTCATATTATATTTAGCTCATAGCTTTAAGTACTTTGATAGAATTTACTATTCTAACACTTTGCATTTTGTATATTGGAATATTTGTGTCTGTATTTTAATTTTCAATTTTGAGTTATGGTTTTCAAAAATTTTTATTATTAAGATATTAGAGCTTGTAACTGGATATATATTTACTTAGTTCAATAAATGTGGATAAAATTTTAAATAAAAAGTTAATTCAATTAAACCCACAATCACTAAGAAAATCTTCTCAAGATTTCCTTAAAAATATGAAAAAAAAGGTGAAAGAGAAAAACAAGAAGATATGACTTATTAACTAATAAGATGATCTTAGGGTCCCTAACAAGAAGATTTGACTTATTAATGTTTTCAAAGGAAAATCTTGCAGAAAACGAACCGATTTCTTAGGGTTCCAAAGAATAAGGGTTATGTATTAATATTTTCAAAGGGAAATCTTGCAGAAAACGAATTGATTTCTTTGGGTTCCTATCAAGAATATTTGACTTATTAATGTTTTCAAAGGGAAATCTTGCAGAAAACGAATTGATTTCTTAGGGTTCCTAACAAGAATATTTGACTTATTAATGTTTTCAAAGGGAAATCTTGCAGAAAACGAATTGATTTCTTAGGGTTCCTAACAAGAATATTTGACTTATTAATGTTTTCAAAGGGAAATCTTGCATCATCATCAGCAGACATCCTGTAGAACAAAGCTGCAATTAGACGCTGGGAAGCAGAAGTACCCGATGGCTCGATGGTAAGCACCTGTGTTCAACATTCAATATGTGGTTAGTTCGATTCGCGGTGGAGGCAATATGGCAAGTGTGGTAGGCAATGTGAGGAGGAGTGCGGTGATGGCTTGAAGGCAACATAAGAAGGTAAAGGCAATACAAGAGAAATCTAAAATTGAATCGTAACTGATAATCTGAAGTTCTCGAAGACAATATAAGAACTCTGAAATATAATTTTTATTTTTTTATTTGATATATCAAAAAGAACATCTTCTTTGGAAAACATTAATAAGTCAAATCTTATTCTTAGGAACCCTAAGATCGACTTATTAATACTAATAAACAGTTATCTGCAAGATTTCTCTTTGAAAACATTAATAAGTCAAATCTTCTTGTTAGGAACCCTAAGATCGTCTTATTAATACTAATAAACAGTTATCTGCAAGATTTCTCTTTGAAAACATTAATAAGTAAAATCTTCTTGTTAGGAACCCTAAGAAATCAATTCCTTTTCTGCAAGATTTCCCTTTGAAAACATTAATAAGTAAAATCTTCTTGTTTGGAACCCTAACATATCAGTTCGTTTTCTGCAAGATATCTCTTTGAAAACATTAATAAGTCAAATCTTCTTGTTAGGAAACCTAAGAAATCAAGTCGTTTTCTGCAAGATTTCCCTTTGAAAACATTAATAATTCAAATCTTCTTGTTAGGAACCCTAAGAAATCAATTCGTTTTCTGCAAGATTTCCCTTTGAAAACATTAATAAGTCAAATCTTCTTGTTAGGAACCCTAAGAAATCGGTTCGTTTTCTGTAAGATTTCCCTTTGAAAACATTAATAAGTCAAATCTTCTTGTTACGAACCCTAAGATCATCTTATTAATACATACAATTATGCAGAAATCAGTTAATAAGTCATATCTTCTTGTTTGGAACCCTAATAAATCGGTTCGTTTTTTGCAAGATTTCCCTTTGTAAACATTAATAAGATTTTCTCTTCAAATATAAAAAGAACTTGTTCTTGAAGAAAATCTATAGAGATATCATATGACTTTTGTTCTATCTTGTTCCGCGTATAATTTTTGTTAGGAAGTTTTTTAAAATTTTAGGCAAAATGTTTAAGAAAGTTTTTTATTACGAAAGACAGATTATGTTCCTTTCTTGATAACTCTCAAAGACTTTACGGACTAAATTTTTGAGACATGCAGGTATCTATATATAGTATGACTTTTTGTTTGGCCTCAAAAAATTTATCCAGACTACTTTCATGTATTTGAACTCGAAAATATTGATACTTTTTTGCTTTGATCTTTTGGTTTCCTGAAATAAGCAAAAAAGTTCAAGTCAGCAAGAGCTAGTTGAGCAAATATTTGCAGATACGCATATTTCGAGATGATCCAGTGCCTGGTGAGCTAGTATATTATATTCCACACCATTGTGTGTTTAAGAAATTTCGTTTACTGCGAGCTGTAAAACAGATACAGGAGTATCTTTGAATGAGGTGCAAATGCTTGGAGAAAAGAAGCAAAGAGATTTAGCTGATATCATAATGCGATTTAGGCGTCATAGGATTGGCATAAGCTGTGACGTGAAAATGATGTTTAGGCAAGTGCGAATAGTAGAGCCAGTATGACTTACAGAGAATATTCTGGCGCGAAAGTCCCAGGGAAAAGTTGCGCGAGTATTGTTTGACAGTCGTTACATATGGGATGACTGCATCGGCCCACTTGGCGGTGCGTTGCTTAATCCAAGCAGCCACAGATGAGCTTGAGCATTTCCCATCAGCAGCTAGAGCGATTATAAATGATTTTTATATGGATGATGGTATCACTGGAGCAAGCAATGCCGATGAGGCGATCAAATTAGGTAGAGAAATGAAATTCGTGCTAGGTAGTGCAGGCATGGAATTGTGCAAGTGGCAATCCAATAGTAAGCGGTTTGCAAGTGCTTTCCAATCAGAAGAATCAAACACAGTGTTGATGGCTGACAACACTGACACATCCGTGCTAGGCCTGAAATGGCAAATTAATAGTGACAATCTCACATTTAGAGTAAAGGCGCCAGAGATACCTGCGCTAATTAGCAAGCGCATTGTTTTAAGTTGTGTTGCGCAACTTTATGACCCAAACGGTTACATAACACCAGTTACAATTATTGGCAAAATAATAGTGCAAGATTTGTGGAGATTGAAAATGGGCTGGGATGACGAGGTGCCTAAGAATATTAAACTCAGATGGTGCGAATTCTGGGAAGATATTTCAGAGCTAGAACAATTCGAATTGCCTCGATTTATCGGTGCTAGTGCTGATGCGACCGTCCAGTTGCACGGGTTCGCAGATGCATCTGAGAAGGGCTTCGGGGCAGCGATTTACGTGCGAGTAGTATCAAGCAAGGGCGAGATAAGATCTGAGTTGCTAGTATCCAAGGCTAGAGTCGCGCCAATGAAAACCATCTCAATTCCTAAACTTGAGCTAGCTGCTGCGGAGCTGTTGAGCAGGTTATACTTGAGCGTTATACGGAGCATGGAATGGGAGTCAGTCGACTATGTGTTGTGGTCTGATTCCATGATAGTCCTGCATTGGATACGGAAGCTACCATGTGAAATGAAGGTCTATGTAGCAAATCGGGTGGCTTCTATCCAGGCAAACACAGATATCAGTAAGTGGCGACATGTGAGAACGAGCGATAATCCAGCAGACCTTCTAACCAGGGGTATCAGTGCGAGCAAGATTGTGGGCAATCAACTATGGTTGCACGGCCCGATATGGCTTGGGCTGCCGAGCGAGGAGTGGCCAAGAAGTGCCTCTGTGCAAGGGAGCGTACCAGAAGATACATTGCCTGAGCTGAAAGTGCATGTCGCATTCGAAGCAAGACCAACATGGAGTGCTAGGAGCAACGCCAATGTGGAAGAAATTCCACTGGTGCAACGTGCTAGTTCTTTGGACAAACTCATTGGAGTCATGTCACAAGTGCTAAGGTTTGTGCGTCTGTTGAGAGCTAGTGTTAATCAGAGGATCCGGACATCAAACCGGGGAGCTCCTCAGATGGCCGTTCCGACCATTGAGGAACGCTCTAGAGCTTAAGATCTAATAATTAAAGAAGCGCAGGGGCTAGTTTACATGAAGGAGATTCGTGCTTTGTCCAAGGAAATGCCGGTGCCTGATGGGAGCAAGATCGAATCATTGAAACGGAAGAGCAGAATGTGATTACGAAATGAAGCATCCAGCTATTATCCCACCGGATTCTAGATTGTGTAAGTTAGTTATGAGCAAAGCGCATCAAGCCACTAAACATGGAGGGATCCAGGTTATGATGCAATATATCCGACAACGTTTTTGGATACCGCGACTGTGAAGTGAGCTTAGAAAATTTATCCATCAGTGCGTCATCTGTGCTAGATATGCCAAAAGATTAAGCGAACAGCTAATGGCTGATTTGCCAGCTGATCGAGTGCAAGTCGGGAAACCATTCCTACACACTGGAGTGGATTATGCAGGAATGAGCGTTGTGTAGTGAAGAGGACGAGTTGGGTCGCTATATTTGTGTGCCTTAAAACAAGAGCTGTGCACATCGATATGATCATTGACTTAACTTCTAAATCCTTTATAACTTGCTATGAAAGATTCATCGCCAGGCGTGGCAGATGTGAGAGCATCTACAGCGACAATGGGACATCCTTTGTCGGAGCATCGAAAGAGATTGCTAGAGCTAATGAGCGCTGGAGAGCTAGTGATATGTTTGCGGAGCTAATGTTGAAGGGGACAGAGTGGCATTTCATGACCCAAGGCGGTATTTACGAGGCAGCTGTGAAGTCAATGAAACATCACTTGACACGCGTGATAGGGCAAAGGTGCTTAGAATATGAGCAGTTTCTAACTCTTCTAGTACAAATAGAAGCCATATTAAACTCGCGTCCACTGTATCCACTGAGCGATGATCCATTAGATGTGCAAGCGCTAACACCAGGTCATTTGCTGGTAGGCGAGCCTTTGGTGCTACCTCCTTCATTTGAGCTGGCACCGCAACCTGGATCCAGCGGACGAAAGCTATGGCAAGAAAGACAGAGCATGGTAAAACACATATGGAAGCGCTGGCAAGATGAATATCTTACAACTTTACTAGAGCGGAAGAAATGGCGCAAGGAGCATGAGGGCTTGAAGATTGGCCAACTGGTCATCATTAAGAGCGAGAACTTCCCAACAGCGGCATGGGCTTTGGGAAGAGTTGTAGACCTTATAACGAGCAAGGATGAGCTAGTGCGCAATGTGGTCGTACAAACAGCTACTAACAAGCTAACCCGACCAGTGCAAAAGATTTGTGTGTTACCGATTGCTACGAGTGCTAGTACCTAATCATGGTGAGAGCTAGTTTGAGCAAGCTCAACGGGGCAGTGTTCCGTATGAATCCACGTTCATACGAAGTAATGTGCTTATTGACATTGATCTGGCAATGATGAGGCCATAGAGGTAAATCTGGTAACGATGTGCGGTGAACGATGGATACATATAATAATGTGCTAGTCGTGCGACAAGGTTGTGCTGTGGGCTAGTCGTGCTATGGTGCTAGAAAAATAGTGAATCGGAGCTAGTTGTGATAAGTGGAATTATAAACAAATAAAAGTTGGTTTTTTACTTAATGTTTTCCAACTAAAATAAAGTGGCTTTTATTTTGGGCTTGGGAATTATTGGGACTTAAACAGTTATATTTTTTCTTTTACTCTAGAGCACTTTAAACTGTTTTTAATTTTTTTTAACTCACATCAAGCCCAAATTATCAACCACGAAATGGCCTCTATATAAATTAAATGATAAGGGCATTTAGATGCGACGTCCGGGGAAAGATTCAAGATTTTTGGAATAAAGAAAAGCTAATCGGTATGATTTGGCCTAGATTTCGAGAAAAGCAGTCTCTCCAATACGAACCTACCGCTTATGTTACCGACTAAGCTTCAATATATTAAGACCATATTAATAAAAAAGAACATGATTTTATAGCGCAATTAATTTTAACCACGCTTTTATTAGGTTCACTTGTATGTTTGCTTGTTTGTTTGTTTGTTTGCTTGCTTTTATGTATGTGACTCTCGTTCGTTCTAAGCCCCAGTGGCCCAAAAACCGTAAAATGTCCCTAAAATATGGGTATCAAACGAAAGGGGAAGGCCCCAGGTTTCACTTGGACATCGACATATTTCGATAAATTTATCGATAACTGAGTTATCGATCAAAATATGATTGCCCAAAAACCTTAAAATTTCCCTACAATATGAGTATCAAACGAAAGGTGAAGGCCCCAGGTCTCATTTGGACTTCGATATATTTCGATCAATTTATCGATAACTGAGTTATCGGTCAAAATATGATTGCCCAAAAACCTAAAAAATCCCTACAATATGGGTATCAAATGAAAGGCGAAGGCCCCAGGTTTCACTTGGACATCGACATATATCGATAAATTTGTCGATAACTGAGTTATCGGTCAAAATGTGGTTGCCCGAAAACCTTAAAATTTCCCTACAATATGGGTATCAAACGAAAGGTGAAGGCCCCAGGTCTGATTTGGACTTCGATATTTTTCGATAAATTTATCGATAACTGAGTTATCGGTCAAAATATGATTGCCCAAAAACCTAAAAAATTCCCTACAATATGGGTATCAAACGAAAGGCGAAGGCCCCAGGTTTCACTTGGACATCGACATATTTCGATAAATCTATCGATAACTGAGTTATCGGTCAAAATGTGGTTGCCCAAAAGCCTTAAAATTTACCTACAATATGGGTATCAGACGAAAGGTGAAGGCCCCAGGTCTCATTTGGACTTCGATATATTTCGATAAATTTATCGATAACTGAGTTATCGGTCAAAATATGATTGCCCAAAAACCTATTTCGATAAATTTATCGATAACTGAGTTATCGGTCAAAAAATGATTGCCCAAAAACCTAAAAAAATCCCTACAATATAGGTATCAAACGAAAGGCGAAGGCCACAGGTTTCACTTGGACATCGACATATTTCGATAAATTTATCGATAACTGAGTTATCGATCAAAATATGATTGCCCAAAAACCTAAAAAATTCCCTACAATATGGGTATTAAACGAAAGGTGAGGCCCCAGATTTCATTTGGATATCGACATATTTCGATAAATTTATCGGTAACTGAGTTATCGGTCAAAATATGATTGCCCAAAAACCTAAAAAAATCCCCACAATATGGGTATCAAACGAAAGGCGAAGGCCCCAGGTTTCACTTGGACATCGACATATTTCGATAAATTTGTCGATAACTGAGTTATCGGTCAAAATGTGGTTGCCCGAAAACCTTAAAATTTCCCTACAATATGGGTATCAAACGAAAGGTGAAGGCCCCAGGTCTCATTTGGACTTCGATATATTTCGATAAATTGATCGATAACTGAGTTATCGGTCAAAATATGATTGCCCAAAAAACCTAAAAAATTCCCTACAATATGGGTATCAAACGAAAGGCAAAGACCACAGGTTTCACTTGGACATCGACATGTTTCGATAAATTTATCGATAACTGAGTTATCGATCAAAATATGATTGCCCAAAAACCTAAAAAATTCCCTACAATATGGGTACTAAACGAAAGGTGAAAGCCCTAGATTTCATTTGGATATCGACATATTTCGATAAATTTATCGGTAACTGAGTTATCGGTCAAAATATGATTGCCCAAAAACCTTAAAAAATCCCTACAATATGGGTATCACACGAAAGGCGAAGGCCCCAGGTTTCACTTGGACATCGACATATTTCGATAAATTTATCGATAACTGAGTTATCGGTCAAAATGTGGTTGCCCGAAAACCTTAAAATTTCCCTACAATATGGGTATCAAACGAAAGGTGAAGGCCTCAGGTTTCACTTGGACTTCGATATATTTCGATAAATTTGTCGATAACTGAGTTATCGGTCAAAATGTGGTTGCCCGAAAACCTTAAAATTTCCCTACAATATGGGTATCAAACGAAAGGTGAAGGCCCCAGGTTTCACTTGGAAATCGACATATTTCCATAAATTTATCGATAACTGAGTTATCGATCAAAATATGATTGCCCAAAAACCTAAACAATTCCCTACAATATAGGTATCAAACGAAAGGTGAAGGCCCCAGGTCTCATTTGGACTTCGATATATTTCGATAAATTTATCGATAACTGAGTTATCGGTCAAAATATGATTGCCCAAAAACCTAAAAAATCCCTACAATATGGGTATCAAACGAAAGGCGAAGGCCCCAGGTTTCACTTGGACATCGACATATTTCGATAAATTTGTCGATAACTGAGTTATCGGTCAAAATGTGGTTGCCCGAAAACCTTAAAATTTCCCTACAATATGGGTATCAAACGAAAGGGGAAGGCCCCGGGTTTCATTTGGACATCGACATATTTCGATAAATTTATCGATAACTGAGTTATCGGTCAAAATATGATTGCCCAAAAACCTAAAAAATTCCCTACAATATATGTATCAAACGAAAGGCGAGGACCCCAGGTTTCACTTGGACATCGACATATTTCGATAAATTTATCGATAACTGAGTTATCGGTCAAAATGTGGTTGCCCGAAAACATTAACATTTCCCTACAATATGGGTATCAAACGAAAGGGGAAGGCCCCGGGTTTCATTTCGACTTCGATAAATTTATCGATAACTGAGTTATCGGTCAAAATGTGATTGCCCGAAAAACTTCACATTTCCCTACAATATGGGTATCAAACAAAAGTGGAAGGCCAGAGGTTTCGTTTGGTCTGCTGTGTTTTTCGATATATTTATCGATAATTTCATAGGACATTTGACTAAAAAGTAAAAAATAAATATAGTTTGAAAAAACTAAAACTCACGCTTTTAGAGAGTATTGAACTAAAAAGTTGAAAATAATTTTAAAACCCCTACACAGTAGTATTGTGGAAAAAGCGTGGTCCGCTTTGTGCCATAATTTTCGTATATCGAGCGCTCGACGCTTTTCCCACATAATGCTAGTTTGTTTACTACGCTTTCATTAGCTTTACTTACATACATACATATGAATGTTTGCTTGTTTGTATGTAACTCTACTTCAGTCTACCCGATAGTGGCATATGACTGTCACAAAAACCTTGAAATGTGCCTTCAATATGGGTGCCAAACGATAGGAGGTTAGACTTCGATATATTTATCGATAATTAAGTTATCGGTCATAATGCCTACAATCTGGGTATCAAACAAAAGGAAAGTTCTACAGGCTTCTATTAGACTTTGGAATATTTCGATATATTTATCGATAACTGAGTTATCGGTCAAAATGAGGTTGTCCAATAATATTCAAAATTGCCTACAATATGGGTATCAAACGAAAGTGGAGGCCCAGAGGTTTCGTTTGCACTGCGGTATACTTCGATATTTTTATCGATGACTTCATAACACCTTTAACTAAAAAGTAAAAAATAAATATAGTTTAAAAAGCGAAAACACACGCTTTTAAAGAATATTGCACTAAAAAGTTAAAAATAATTTAAATAAAAAACGAAGATTATGGAACAAAGCGGACCACGCTTTTTCCACAATACTACTGTGTAGGGTTTTTAAAATTATTTTCAACTTTTTAGTTCAATACTCTCTAAAAGCGTGAGTTTTAGATTTTTAAACTATATTTATTTCCATTTGATACCCAAATGTCGAAAAATTCGGAATTGCTGAGATAGAAGTTCACTGGAAAAAGATCGAATTTTTTAAAAACGGCTATGAACGGCTATTAAATATCTACACGGCTTTATTAAGTACACTTTACTAAACAATATAGCCTCTTTACTTTTGTGAATCGTTGTGTAGTTATATAACTTTTTGTGTACGAAACACAAAAGTTATAAAATTTGTTTAATATACACTGATAAAAATAATTGTCCTCAAATTGAGGAAACGTACTACTTGGCTTAAAAAAAAATATTTTTCCTATTTTTAAGGAAAAAACTCTGTTTCAGGGACAAATCTACTTAGTTTAAAGGAACATTTCTACTTGCCATAAGTAAATCAATGTACTCATTTCAGTATTAAAGACATTTTTAATAGTTTCAATCAATTTACAAGTTTATTAAGTATAAAACTGTCCTTAAGTTCAAAATAAGTAAATATTTCCTTATGCTGAAGACATTTTTTCCAGTGATATCAAGGCAGTGTTTAACTTAATTTAGGACCATATTTACTTATTTTCGCTGTCGCCGCCAAAAAAGTTCTGCCCGCGTAATTTTTAAGGAATTTTATTACATTTAAGTATACAAATATCCTAAAAATTCAAAATAAGTCAATATTTCCTTATGTTGGGAGGCAACGTGAGTAAGAGTGGTGAAATTCCATAAACAGAACAAAGGTGTAATTAGACGCTGTCAAGCGTAAGTATTCAATAGCTTCATGGTAGACATCTGAGTTTACCATTCGAAAAGTTGTGAGTTCGATTCTCGTTGAAGGCAATATAAGAACTGTGTAAAATATTTTTTTTTTTTAAGTTTAAAATTACTTAACTACCATTTAAGTACAAGCCCTACTTAAAAGTAAATTTAAGTATAACAACTTCTTTCTTTTAAGGCGGTGCGGCCTTAGTGCAATATTGTTCCCTTCATTTACTTGAATTTGTATGGAGGTTTCCTTACTTTTAGGAAATCATTTTTATCAGTGTAAAATACCTTTCGCAAAGCACTTCAAAGCTACCCTAATAGACGTAAAAACATGGAAAAACTTGGTAAGAGTAAATTCTACTTACTTTTTTCTGTGTTATCCATAAATATGTGCACTTGTTTTTAATCAAGCTTAAGTTTTTCCACTCTTGAATAGTTCACAGCAAAAAAAAAATACGCAAAACCTTAATAATATTGTGGCGAAACAACAGACTTTGATGGCTTGTCAGAAACTTATGGTTGCCACATGTAATGAATAAAACTGGTTTTAAGGTGTAATAATATATGTACTATTGGAAAATGCATACCTTTTTTGAACACTCAAAAGTTTAAAAATTGAGTTTATGCCACAAATTTTGGATTTGGGACCAATGTGCAGCGGTGGTATTTGGTGATAAATTTGTAAGTAAACGAGAAAAACAGCAACTAACTTGCACGGCCGCCGCGGCACCTAGATTATATGGATTGCCGAAAATTCACAAGCCGCAGATGCCCTTACGACCCATTTCCTCCTCGGTTATGGTGCCCTGTTACAACCTATCAAAATATATCGGGAAAACTTTTAAGCAACTTGTATCTGATAATTAAAACGTGGAAAATGCATACATTTTGAAAGATAAATTAAGCAATATTAATGTTTGTGAAGAAGATGTACTAGTTTCGTTCGATGTCGTGTCTTTGTTCACAAATATACCTATTATGTAAGCAATTAGAATAATAATGAGAAAATGGGACAAAATTCAACACACAACTAATATCACAAAAGTAAAATTTCAACAAATACTTGACTTCTGCCTCAGAGAAAACAATTACACAGGCCGAAAAAATGAGACCAAAATTTTTGACCATAAACCAGACCATACTTTCCTGAAGGTTTTCGATGTGCTGAATTCAAATCTGGATGCACAATTGCTCTATCACGTCAGGATTTTGAGATATCCTAACCTAAAAGTGCAAAAAACACCGTTTTTGCCTAGTTTTGAGGTTATATATATACGACAGATTTTTTCTTTTTTTAAAGCAAACATTGCATCTTAAAGAAGAAGTCTTCCTCTTACGAATGGCGTTGAGTTTGCTCAAATATCTTTTTTTTTCGCTAAGATAGAACAACCACACAGTATTGACATCAAATTTATCACCAAACATGTAGACGAATTTATCACCAAACATGTGAAACGCAAAGACGTGAATATAATCCTCGAGACACTAAACAAATGCCACCTTCAAACTACAATTTACAATAGAAATGGAAGAAAATGAAAGCATCCCTTTCCTAGATGTGCGCATATACAAAGCCAACAATACCTAGTATTATTTTAAATTGGTACTCAAAACCAACATCCTCTGGTCGCCTGATTAATTTTTTATCCTCTCAACCAACAAAGTACAAAATCTACACAGCGAAAAATCTGATACGAAAAATAATATAGAAAAAAAAAAACAATCCTGAAAAACAATAACTACCCTGACCACTTGATACATGAACTAATAAACCAGGAATTCATGAAACCCAGCAACCCACACAATAAACCACAAAATGCAACAACGGAAGCAAAGAAATACTACAGCGTCACATATATACCAAAGCTTAGTATAATAGACCACAAGATATTAAAAGAACAAAACATCACCTTGGCTTACAAATCCAACAACACATTATCCAAAATTTACACAAAAACAAAATATCCAATAGACAAGCTACAACAAAACAATGTGATATATAAAATAGAATGCAATAGAAAAGACAACGAACACTGTGATAAGATGTACATCGGGACCACGAAGGTATGGAGAATTTTCTTGTTTGGAATATAGTCCCCATAAAGATGCACCTTTTTGTTTTGCTTGCATTTTATTTCCTGAAGGGCCAGGAAGATGTTTCGCTAGTTCAGAATGGGTATCAGTAGGAGTCCGCAAGTGGCATAAAATGAAGAGTCGTGGTCGAGAGAAAAAAGGCAAAATGTTGGAGTAATCATGAAGGGGCCCATATTGATATATTAATAGATAGATCCATCAGGGACAGCAAGATAAAAGAAGTACAAGAAAAAGAGTATCATTCAAGGGTTTTACGAGTTTTATTCGATGTTGCGAGGACTCTGGGAAGGCAAGGTCTCGCTTTACGTGGTCACAAAGATTCACCAGTAAACAATGATGGAAATTTTCGACAGATTGTTCATTTACTTGCCCGGCATTGTCCTCTGGTTAAAAAATGGTTGGACGAAATCTCCGAAAGACCATATCATGTTACTTACCTCAGTCCCGTGACTCAAAATGAATTCATCGATTTATTAGGGAATGAAACTGAAAAGGCCATCGTCAGCGAAGTTAACCAAGCGGGAATATTTTCTGTAATGGCTGATATTACTCCAGACCTGTCACATCAAGATCGATTAGCTGTAAATATTCGGTATGCGCATCAAACAAATGAAGGAATTGTACCTGTTGAACGGCTTTTGAAGATGGATATCGTCCTGACTAAAAAATCAGGAGAAGAGCTGGCTGGAAAAATTGTAACAGCTCTTCAGTCGATGGGTATTTCCATAAAAAACATTGTTTCCCAATCTTATGATTTTGCAAAAAACATGTCTGGAAAGTTTAAAGGCACGCAGCAAAAATTAGCGGAAATATGTGTAAAACGTATTCCCTATATTTACGGTGACCATAATTTTTTTCTGAAAAAAACAGAACTCTTTTTTACTCAAAGCTTGTTATTGTCCTCACGTGAAAATTTCGCTACTCGCCTATAAATTATTTGATGTTACACTTTCAATGTTTGGAATAAAAAAGTGTTCCTGATTTGCATGACGTAATCATCTTTTTGCAGTAAAAAATGTTGTCAACGTCTCTAAAACATTGAAATTGTAATCTCAAATAATTTCACCTTAACTGCATCAATTAAAAGTCAGTAATTTTTGTGAATAGTATTTCTTGATGGTGAGAGACATTTTCCTTGTTAATATAAAACCTAGAATAACTGGTTTGTTTGTGCTAAGAAAGTTCAACTATGATTTTGCGTCTATGGTTTTGCGTCGTTGGTATGTAAACTCTAACCCTCATATTCATAAAAAATAAAATTAGTTTATATTTTGATTAATTCGTCGCTCCCAACGAAGACTAACTCGGTTCAGTTAGCGTGGAAGGCTAACATGGTCCGTTCTCTGCGTCGAAGACTAACACACTTCAGTTTTCTGAGTCGAAGCCTAACACACTTCGGTTTTCTGCGTCGAAGACTAACACACTTCGTTCTCTGCGTCGAAGACTAACACACTTCAGTTTTCTGCGTCGAAGACTAACACACTTCGGTCTCTGCGTCGAGAAATTCGCAAGTGTATGCAAACCCAAAGCAAACACGCTTTGAAAAGAGGATTGAAATGGGCTTGGGTTATGAGATTTGTATGAAATTTTCGAATGGTGTTTTGTTTGCTTCTAAACACGCTAGGATAACACAGTGTTTGCTTTTGGTCGAAACAGCGTATAACTTTACAGAGTTATTACATTTGTTTAAAGGGCTGCCGGTACAAAAAAGCAGAACAAAAACAGAACATTTGCTTAAAAGAAGAACATTTCTGTTATTTTCCTTAGAAAAAAAATACGCAGAACAAGCTTCTTAAAAACAGAACTGTTCTGCCAAAAACAGAAGGGATGGTCACCGTACCTATATTCCATGTCATGCTAATAGAATCAACATATTTGTTGAAGCTTCATGCAATGCAAGCTGTGTTGTTTAAAGAATTTCTTAATGTTTTAGAAGCTTTGTATGTTTTTTTTTCTGGAAGTACGAAACGTTTCTTGAGTTTGCGTGAAGAGTTAGGTAATATTGAAAATTCATTGCAGTTGAAGAATTTGTCAAAAACATGGTGGACTGCTCGGGAAGAAACAGTCAAAGCTGTATGGATTTCTTTTGAAGGCATCATTCATGCTCTTGAAACTATAAAGAAAGATTCCGAAAATTTTGACAGCAATTCACGTACACAAGCTTCAGGCTTGTTAAAAAAAATTTTGGACTTCGGTTTTATAAGCTCTTTATTTTTTTGCAAAAATATAATGTTCAAAGTTAAAAATTTGACAGAAAATTTGGAAGCTGAAGAACTTAACATCATCTATGCTTTATTGTTGATTCAAAGCACATCAGTGTCATTTTAGCAAATGTACGATGATATTCAAATAAACGATTTGATTGCGAGCGCGGTTTCCTTTGCTCGGAAGTGGGAGATAAGCCCCGAAAACGACTTTTCAAAGCATCACAGAACGCGACGAGTGCCAAAAAAAATTGACGAAAATCCGGAATCTGCTACAGTTTTCGATTTTGAAACATTTTATAGAAAATAATTCAAAATTGTTCTTCAAGTTTTCACAAGTTGCATCCAAGAAAAGTTACAAGAGAGTTTGTCAACTTTCAAACCCATTCAGGAAATATTTAGAATTCCACTAGACAGAAATAATGTTACGATTGATTTGATAAACTCTATTGTACAATTGGAACCCGAATTTTTCAAGGAAGAAGTCGAATGTTTGCTTTGTGAGTTACAAATTCTTTTTGACTCATGTCAAAGTTGTAAATCATTCGAAGATATTTCCATGGTAGCATTCAAGTTAAAACGAGTTACTCCCTTAGCATATAAACTGGTTCGTTATATTTTGACTGCTCCTGTCACGTCAGCATCGTGTGAACGTTCCTTCAGTAAATTGAAAATAGTTTTCGACCATTTGCGCACAACAATGGGAGATGATCGTTTAAATTCGTTGATGTTGCTCTTCTCTTCAAAAGATGAAGTAGATGAAATGGAACTTTGTGAAGTTGTTCAAAAATGGTCCTTACTAAAACATCGCAGAGTCAAAATTTTAATTTAATTCTTCCATTTTTCTCAAAAAAATTTTTCTTTGTAAAATTATTTTGATTTTTGTGAAAAGGATATCTTTTTAGTATGTATTTAATTTTGTAAAACATTATATACGACGAAAATAAAGAAAGAGTGAACAAACTCTGTAATTTTTAATTCATTCGGTAACATATTGCGCATTTTCACAAGTGTATTTCACTTATTTATTTTTTTTTTTAAATCCATTATTATACCTATAAAATATGTCGGCAAATTTTCGAGGTCAGTCGGCATATCAGTAAGATTCACATTTTGACGATAACTCAGTTATCGATAAATTTATCAAAATATATCGATGTCCAAATGAAACCTGGGACCTTCCCCTTTCGTTTGACACCCATATTGTAGGGAAATTTTAAGGTTTTTGGGCAATCATATTTTAACCGATAACTAAGTTATCGATAAATTTATCGAAATATGTCGATGTCCAAATGAAACCTGGGACCTTCCCCTTTCGATTGGTACCCATATTGTAGGAAAGTATTAAGGTTTTTGGGCATTCACATTTTGACCGATAACTCAGTTATCGATAAATTTATCGAAATATGTCGCTGTCCAAATGAAACCTGGGACCTTCCCCTTTTGTTTGGTACCCGTATTGTAGGAAAATATTAAGGTTTTTGGGCATTCACATTTTGACCGGTAACTCAGTTATCGATAAATTTATCGAAATATATCGAGGTGCAAATGAAACCTGGGGTGTTTCCCTTTCGTTTGATACCCATATTGTAGGGAAACTTTAAGGTTTTCGGGCAACCACATTTTGTCCGATAACTCAGTTATCGATAAATTTATCGAAATATATCGAAGTTCAAATGAAACCTGGGGCCTTCCCCTTTTCGTTTGATATCCATATTGTAGGGAAATTTTAAGGATTTCGGGCAACCAAATTTTGACCGATAACTCAGTTATCGACAAATTTATCGAAATATATAGAAGTCCAAATGAAACCTGGGGTCTTCCCCTTTCGTTTGATACCCATATTGTAGGGAAATTTCAAGGTTTTCGGGCATTCACATTTTGACCGATAACTCAGTTATCGATAAATTTATCGAAATATGTCGATGTCCAAGTGAAACCTGGGGCCTTCCCCTTTTCGTTTGATATCCATATTGTAGGCAAATTTTAAGGATTTCGGGCAATCATATTTTAACCGATAACTAAGTTATCGATAAATTTATCGAAATATGTCGATGTCCAAATGAAACCTGGGACCTTCCCCTTTCGATTGGTACCCATATTGTCGGAAAGTATTAAGGTTTTTGGGCATTCACATTTTGACCGATAACTCAGTT
The DNA here is from genome assembly GCA_964058755.1 of Campiglossa producta. Lineage (NCBI taxonomy): Eukaryota > Metazoa > Arthropoda > Insecta > Diptera > Tephritidae > Campiglossa > Campiglossa producta. Next base: position 128,415,320 of record CAXKVI010000001.1, on the reverse strand, counting down.
ATCGATAAATTTATCGAAATATGTCGCTGTCCAAATGAAACCTGGGACCTTCCCCTTTTGTTTGGTACCCGTATTGTAGGAAAATATTAAGGTTTTTGGGCATTCACATTTCGACCGATAACTCAGTTATCGATAAATTTATCGAAATATGTCGCTGTCCAAATGAAACCTGGGACCTTCCCCTTTCGTTTGGTACCCATATTGTAGGAAAATATTAAGGTTTTTGGGCATTCACATTTTGACCGGTAACTCAGTTATCGATAAATTTATCGAAATATATCGAGTTCCAAATGAAACCTGGGGTCTTCCCCTTTCGTTTGATACCCATATTGTAAGGAATTTTTTAGATTTTTGGGCAATAATATATTGACCGATAACTCAGTTATCGATAAATTTATCGAAGTCCAAATGTAACCTGGGGCCTTCCCCTTTCGTTTGATAACCATATTGTAGGGAAATGTAAAGGTTTTTGGGCATTCACATTTTGACTGATAACTCAGTTATCGATAAATTTATCGAAAAATATCGAAGTCCAAATGAAACCTGCGGTTTTCCCCTTTGGTTTGATACCCATATTGTAGGGAAACTTTAAGGTTTTCGGGCAACCACATTTTGACCGATAACTCAGTTATCGATAAATTTATCGAAATATATCGAAGTCCAAATGAAACCTGGGGTCTTCCCCTTTCGTTTGATATCCATATTGTAGGGAAATGTAAAGATTTTTGGGCATTCACATTTTGACTGATAACTCAGTTATCGATAAATTTATCGAAATATATCGAAGTCCAAATGAAACCTGGGGCCTTCCCCTTTTCGTTTGATATCCATATTGTAGGCAAATTTTAAGGATTTCGGGCAACCAAATTTTGACCGATAACTCAGTTATCGACAAATTTATCGAAATATATAGAAGTCCAAATGAAACCTGGGGTCTTCCCCTTTCGTTTGATACCCATATTGTAGGGAAATTTCAAGGTTTTCGGGCATTCACATTTTGACCGATAACTCAGTTATCGATAAATTTATCGAAATATGTCGATGTCCAAGTGAAACCTGGGGCCTTCCCCTTTTCGTTTGATATCCATATTGTAGGCAAATTTTAAGGATTTCGGGCAACCAAATTTTGACCGATAACTCAGTTATCGACAAATTTATCGAAATATATAGAAGTCCAAATGAAACCTGGGGTCTTCCCCTTTCGTTTGATACCCATATTGTAGGGAAACTTTAAGGTTTTCGGGCAACCACATTTTGTCCGATAACTCAGTTATCGATAAATTTATCGAAATATATGGAAGTCCAAATGAAACCTGGGGTCTTCCCCTTTCGTTTGATACCCATATTGTAGGGAAATTTCAAGGTTTTCGGGCATTCACATTTTGACCGATAACTCAGTTATCGATAAATTTATCGAAATATGTCGCTGTCCAAATGAAACCTGGCACCTTCCCCTTTTGTTTGGTACCCATATTGTAGGAAAATATTAAGGTTTTTGGGCATTCACATTTTGACCGGTAACTCAGTTATCGATAAATTTATCGAAATATGTCGCTGTCCAAATGAAACCTGGGACCTTCCCCTTTCGTTTGGTACCCATATTGTAGGAAAATATTAAGGTTTTTGGGCATTCACATTTTGACCGGTAACTCAGTTATCGATAAATTTATCGAAATATATCGAGTTCCAAATGAAACCTGGGGTCTTCCCCTTTCGTTTGATACCCATATTGTAAGGCATTTTTTAGGTTTTTGGGCAATAATATATTGACCGATAACTCAGTTATCGATAAATTTATCGAAGTCCAAATGTAACCTGGGGTCTTCCCCTTTCGTTTAATACCCATATTGTAGGGAAATGTAAAGGTTTTTGGGCATTCACATTTTGACTGATAACTCAGTTATCGATAAATTTATCGAAAAATATCGAAGTCCAAATGAAACCTGCGGTCTTCCCCTTTGGTTTGATACCCATATTGTAGGGAAACTTTAAGGTTTTCGGGCAACCACATTTTGACCGATAACTCAGTTATCGATAAATTTATCGAAATATATCGAAGTCCAAATGAAACCTGGGGTCTTCCCCTTTCGTTTGATATCCATATTGTAGGGAAATGTAAAGATTTTTGGGCATTCACATTTTGACTGATAACTCAGTTATCGATAAATTTATCTAAATATATCGAAGTCCAAATGAAACCTGGGGCCTTCCTCTTTTCGTTTGATATCCATATTGTAGGGAAATTTTAAGGATTTCGGGCAACCAAATTTTGACCGATAAATCAGTTATCGACAAATTTATCGAAATATATCGAAGTCCAAATGAAACCTGGGGTCTTCCCCTTTCGTTTGATACCCATATTGTAGGGAAACTTTAAGGTTTTCGGGCAACCACATTTTGTCCGATAACTCAGTTATCGATAAATTTATCGAAATATATCGAAGTTCAAATGAAACCTGGGGCCTTCCCCTTTTCGTTTGATATCCATATTGTAGGGAAATTTTAAGGATTTCGGGCAACCAAATTTTGACCGATAACTCAGTTATCGATAAATTTATCGAAATATGTCGATGTCCAAATGAAACCTGGGACCTTCCCCTTTCGTTTGGTACCCATATTGTAGGAAAATATTAAGGTTTTTGGGCATTCACATTTTGACCGGTAACTCAGTTATCGATAAATTTATCGAAATATGTCGCTGTCCAAATGAAACCTGGGACCTTCCCCTTTCGTTTGGTACCCATATTGTAGGAAAATATTAAGGTTTTTGGGCATTCACATTTTGACCGGTAACTCAGTTATCGATAAATTTATCGAAATATATCGAGTTCCAAATGAAACCTGGGGTCTTCCCCTTTCGTTTGATACCCATATTGTAAAGAATTTTTTAGGTATGATGTTGATGTATATATCAAGTAGTCTGCCAACTGGTATGATTCTGATGTATATATGAACTAGTCTGCCAACTGGTATGATTATGATGTATATATGAACTATTCTTTCAACTGGTACGATCCTGACGTATATACGAACTAGTATCTTAAATGGTATGATACTGATGTGTATAATAACAAGTATATCAACTGGTATATTCCTGATGCAGAGGCTGACTAGTCAGCCAATTGGTATGGTGCTGATGCAGAGAAGGACAATTGCCATCTCGTAGGACATCGCCGTGTTAAAAATACCAGTTGCTAATATGGAAAAATTACAGAACTCGAACTAGTTGAGGCCGCCTGGCTGACTGGTATTTGATTAGTATAAAACTAGTTAAGTTGACTGCAGGGAGCTGACTGGTATTTGATTAGTATAAAACTAGTTAAGTTGACTGCAGGGTCTATACGAAGGATCGTACCAGTTGAAAGAATAGTTCATATATACTTCAGAATCATACCAGTTGAAAGACTAGTTCATATATGCATCAGAATCATACCAGTTGACAGACTAGTTCTTATATGCATCAGAACCATACCAGTTGGCAGACTAGTTCATATATGCATCAGAATCATACCTGTTGACAGACTACTTCTTATATGCATCAGAATCATACCAGTTGACAGACTAGTTCATATATGCATCAGAATCATACCAGTTGGCAGACTAGTTCATATATACATCAGAATCATACCAGTTGGCAGACTAGTTCATCTATACATCAGAATCATACCAGTTGAAAGACTAGTTCATATATGCATCAGAATCATACCAGTTGACAGACTAGTTCTTATATGCATCAGAACCATACCAGTTGGCATACTAGTTCATATATACATCAGAATCATACCTGTTGACAGACTACTTCTTATATGCCTCAGAATCATACCAGTTGACAGACTAGTTCATATATGCATCAGAATCATACCAATTGACAGACTAGTTAAAAAAAGCATCGGAATCATACCAGTTGTCATACTAGTTCATATATGCGTCAGAATCACACCAGTTGACATACCAGTTCATTTATGCATCATAATCATATCAGTTGACATACTAGTTCAAATTTCCATCAGAAATATACCATTTGACATACTAGTTCATATATGCATCAGAATCTTACCAGTTGACATACTAGTTCATATATACATCAGAATCTACCAGTTGACATACTGCTCATTCTATGCGGCAGGACATACTAATCATTATGCCCAATCAGATCGTACCGCTTGTCATACTAGTCCACGAATTTGACATTCATTCCAGTTGGTATACTAGTCGGTCTATGCACCAGTATCATAGTCAGCCTCTACATCAGCAATATACCAGTTTATTGTTTAGAAAGCAGCGTTTATTTGTATTTACCCAACACGAAAAAGCATCTGTGAATTACAAGGTAAAAAAGAAGCAGTTACAAGAGAAAAGGAAAAGCAATTGTCCTCTTCTGCATCAGTACCATAACAATTGGTATACTAGTCAGCCTCTGCATCAGCATTATACCAGTTGATATACTAGTTCATACACAGCCAAAAATGAGCTAAAGGCTCTGAGTTCGATTCTCGGTAAAGTTAACACAAGTTTTTTTTTTCTATATTTTTTAAATTATGTTGTTTATTGTATTTTTAATTTAATTATTGAATTCAACTTGCAATGGCTCCTTTCAAATTCCGCGTTCGTCAAGTTTGATTATATAGGTGAAGGCCCAATTGCATTCAACTTTGTAGGATCCACTTTCATACAAAGTTTTTTAAACGTAAAGCGAAGCGAAATTTTTGCAAATGCTCAAAAACGAGGCGCGCATTTGTCAAAGTTTTATGTAATTGGGGCTTTGGAGTTGTATTTATAGGTAAGGTAAATTAAGGTTACTTAAGGTTAAGTTAGTCGTCCACTGCGGAGTTCCGATCCCACATATGTATATATAGATAAAAAAAAAAACGTATGGCGGCGATATACCAACAGGTTATCATAATCTCTAACGAGATTTTTAGCCGAGCTTCTCTTTCCAACTTGTAGTGTGTTGCTTTTGAGTTTTTCCTACAAGTTGGCGGTACCTACAGTTTTTTGCCGACTCCGAACGGCACTTGCAAAGCAAATGAATTTTTTGCTAAGAAGCTTCTCATGACAGAAATACACCCGGAGAGTTTGCCAAACTACTGCCGAGGGGCGACACCGTTTAGAAAAATTATTTTTCTAAATAATTTTTGATGTTACTTTTGCCGGGCATCGAACCGCCACGACTTAACCGCTACACCACGGCGGCCGCCAATATACAGATAAAAGTAAGTCTTCTTTTACATCAAAAAGAGTCAAAGTAATACTGCTTTCATGCTGGGCCATACACTCGAGTTAAAGGAGCATTGTTAGAGTTAATTTATATTGTTGTTGTCAATATACTCAAGTTTATGCCGCAACGTAAAAAAAATGGCGGTTATATACCAACAGGTTGTCATAACCTCTAACGAGACTTTCGCCGAACTTCTCTTGCAGTTGCAGATGAGGTGCTTCACCGTTTTCTCTTCCTCATCATCTTTGCATCTCCTACAGCATCGTCGATAGGGCACACCGAGCCTTTCTGCGTGCCTACCAATAAGGCAGTGCCCAGTTAGAACTCCTATTAATATGGAGATTTCTCTCCTTCTTAGGGCGTGAATGCCTCTAGATCTTTTATGATCCCATTTCGGCCAGGTTTGTTTGGCAGCTTGGGGATTGTTGCCACCTTACGTTGGCTTGACGGAGTGTGTACTCCTTCAGCAACTCCTTCGGCAAACGGCATGTGCAATCTAATCATATCATAAAAGATCTGAATGCAGTTACTTCAACAAAATTACCGTTCAAACAACCAAAATTTGGTCAACTTCAGGATAACAGCACGAGATTATTGATTTTACTAGTGCCTTTTTTCTCTGTATATACACAAGAAATATAGCAGTTGACATACTAGATCATATATACCACAGCATCATATTTGTATTTACCCAAACACGAAAATGCATCTGTGAATTACAAGAGAAAAAAGAAGCAAACCAAAAATTTCAAATAATTGGCATTGTACCATGTACTACAATAGATCGTGCTAATGGTTGCGGTGTAATAAGGCCTTATAATAATAATGTAGTATGAAATGGAATTTTTCTAATGAGTATTTTTCTATAATAGATTAGACTTTTTCTGACTACACCTTTTTCAGTTTATATTCAGAAAGTAACAATTTATAATCAGAAAATTACAATTTATATTCAGAATTTCCATTTGATTTTCAGAAAATTACAATTGATATTCAGAAAACTTTCTGAATATAAACTGAAAAAGGTGTAGTATGATTTCAACCCGAAATTCATACATACTTGCATACTAGTACGAACCAGGATTTTTCTGAATAGTATGATTTCGCCCAGCAAATTATAGTTGTATACTAGTATGTTTTCTGATTAGATTGGCGGAAGGTAGTCAGAAATTAACTAGTATGAATACACCACAAAATGTTTAGTCGAAGAACTATAATGTTGCTGAGTAGTTTGGCATTGACTGGTTTAAAGCTAATCATAAATGAACTAGTATGAATACACCACAAAATGTATAGTCATTGAAGTATATTGTTTGCTGAGTAGTTTGGCCTTGACTGGTTTGAAGCTAATCAGCAATGAACTAGTATAAATACACCACAAAATGTATAGTAAATGGACTATATTGTTTGTTGAGTAGTTGGACATTGACTGGTTTAAAAGTGATCAGAAATGAACTAGTATGAATACACCACAAAATGTATAGTCAATGAACTATATTGATTGCTGAGTAGTTCGACATTGACTGGTTTAAAGGTGATCAGAAATGAACTAGTATGAATACACCACAAAATGTATAGTCAATGAACTATATTGTTTGCTGAGTAGTTCGACATTGACTGGTTTAAAGGTGATCGAAAATGAACTAGTATGAATACACCACAAAATGTATAGTCAATGAACTATATTGTTTGCTGAGTAGTTTGGCCTTGACTGGTTTGAAGCTAATCAGCAATGAACTAGTATAAATACACCACAAAATGTATAGTCAATGAACTATATTGTTTGCTGAGTATTTGGACATTGACTGGTTTAAAGGTGATCAGAAATGAACTAGTATGAATACACCACAAAATGTATAGTCAGTGAACTATTTTGTTTGCTGAGTAGTTCGACATTGACTGGTTTAAAGGTGATCAGAAGTGAACTAGTATGAATACTCCACAAAATGTATAGTCAATGAACTATATTGTTTGCTGAGTAGTTTGGCCTTGACTGGTTTGAAGCTAATCAGCAATGAACTAGTATAAATACACCACAAAATGTATAGTCAATGAACTATATTGTTTGCTGAGTATTTGGACATTGACTGGTTTAAAGGTGATCAGAAATGAACTAGTATGAATACACCACAAAATGTATAGTCAGTGAACTATTTTGTTTGCTGAGTAGTTCGACATTGACTGGTTTAAAGGTGATCAGAAGTGAACTAGTATGAATACATCACAAAATGTATAGTCAATGAACTATATTGTTTGCTGAGTAGTTTGGCCTTGACTGGTTTGAAGCTAATCAGCAATGAACTAGTATAAATACATCACAAAATGTATAGTCAGTGAACTATTTTGTTTGCTGAGTAGTTCGACATTGACTGGTTCAAAGGTGATCAGAAGTGAACTAGTATGAATACACCACAAAATGGATAGTCAATGAACTATATTGTTTGCTGAGTAGTTTGGCCTTGACTGGTTTGAAGCTAATCAGAAATGAACTAGTATGAATACACCATAAAATGTATAGTCAATGAACTAGAATTTTCGCTGAGTAGTTTGGCATTGACTGGTTTTAAAACTAATCAACAATGAACTGGTATGCATATGCCACAAAATGGTTAGTCAATGAACTAGTATGTTTGCTGAGTATTTCGGAATTTGACTGCAGGGAAGTTTTGAACAAAGTCCGAGATGATTCACTGAATCAAAAGCTTTTGTAAAATCCAATAGACACAGCAGTGTCAATTTATTTTTATCGAATTGTAAACGAATATCATCAAGGATTTTCAGCATGGCCGTAGAGCAACTGTGCCCTGCCCTAAAACCAGATTGATATGGAGATACAAGACTATATCTGTGAACGTGCGATTTAATTTGGGCAGACAGAATGTACTCAAACACTTTAGACAGGGCAGGCAAGATACTTATTGGGCGAAAATCACTGGGGGTGCACGCATATCTCGTTTTTGCCACAGGGCGTACAGATGCAACCTTCCACAGGCTGGGAAAACATGATGTGGTGATTAATAATATACATACGTTAAGGCTCCAATAACATAAGGAAGCACTATCTTAATAAACTTAATCGGCAACCCATCTTCCCCAATAGCATTAGATTTAATATTAAAAACTGATCTAATAACATCCCTCTCAGACACAGAAAAAAATTCAAAGAGTGAATTAACACAACCAGTAGCGTTTACGGCAATAGAGTTCGCTTGGCTAACAGTCGAGGAACAATCTTTAAGAAAAACATCATTCAACATCTCAGCACTTAGTTTACAGTCAGAGGCATCACGGGCATAAACACGTAAACTTTTAAGATTTTTCCAGAGAATATTAGAAAGGAGAGAAGGATCCAACTTAGCCGAGTAGAATAAGCGTTTCGCACTTCTGATGGTAGACGCGGCATTATTTCGGGAGCTTCGAAAGAGCTCCCAGTTTCGAGCAGTGGGATTCTTTTTCCATTGGGAGCGCAATTTGTTTCTGGTTTTTAGGGCTAGAAGAACTTTCCTATTGAACCACGGACAGCTCGAGGATTTGGGTCTACTTACACGCATAGGTACATGTGTATTAAAAACCTGCAAGAGATTGTTACTAAGGTAGTCCAGCTTGTCATCAACGGACGTAAAACGCCAACAATCAGACCAGTTAATACAAGAAAGATGTAAAAATAGCGAATCAATATTCATTGCTCTGTAATCTCTAAAATAGCTTGGTTCCAAGCAAGCAGAGTCAACATATATATCAAGAGCGCAAAAAATTAAATCATGATCAGAACAGACAAGTCTGATACTATAAAGAAGTCAAGTAAACTAGGGACAGAGTTTTTCATACCTAGTTGGCACAGACGTGTTAACAACATGAAGACCTATCCCAGCAATATAATCTAAGAAATTCAATGATTCACGAGCAAGCATATTCACATTAAAATCGCCACAAACAACAACATTTGTGTACTCCGCAACATACCGTGACAGAATATCAAAACAAGTTTTCAAACATATGTTCTTATTGGGGTTGTACACGCAAGAGACAAGGGTTTTGGTGGAACCACTACGCAGCTCAATCAATAAGTACTCAGTTCCTTGACCATCTGACTTACAAATTATGTCGGCATTAAAATTAGTTTTGTAATAGATTGCTACTCCTCCCCCTTTTCTACCCTGCCTATCATTTCGAATAAGATTATAATATGGGATGTTGTAGTGAAAGTCATTTAAGTCACTGAGAAACCATGTCTCAGATACGCAAATAACATCAACTAGCGAGGACTCAAAAGTGTAACGAACATCATCCATTTTTGACATATTAAGGCTGTGTGCATTGAAATGTACAACATTAAAACCTTTTTGACGTTTGCATAAGACATTCAGCATCGCAAGACTGTTATCGCCAACATTCAAAGCACTGTTGTTAACAGACATAAAAACAAAGTTTTCAAAAGTGTAAACAAACAAAAGCGCATATTAGCAATTGCAGAACATATAAATAGTACGAAAATAAATAGAAAGCTATTCAGATGGACCACCCTAAAAGTAAAGTTAAAGATAATAATAAAATTTTGGTATAAAAAATATTGCAAAACAATTTGGCTAAGCCCTATAGCAATCCAGGTCACCATCACAAGTGATTTTTGTTGCAGGTGAATCACTTCCAACTCTAACATGTACTTCTCCACGTAGCGTAAACTCATGTTTAATTTTACCAGAGCGCCTGAGCTTAATAGCCTCATGGAGAAACTTTCTTCTATCAATAGGTAGACTTTCGTAAATGGAAAAGGTTCCCTCCACTCCATCCATAGGAAGGGGAATTGCTTGCTTTGTTCTCTTTCTGAAGTCCCGAAAAGCAGCTAATTCAATGCTGAAAAAATTAACAAAATCCGACCAGTAGATCGTCCACAGCAATTTTAAAAAAAAAAAGCAAAAAAACTTTAAAGTGTTAATATTAACAACAAAAAATTTTTTTCGCGAAATCCTTTTGGTCAAGTATTTTTAATGTTGAATGCTACCAAAAAATTTAACTATTATTAAAAACGAATTTTTGTCAAGTTTGGGTGGCCGGTTTGGCAAATTCTCACCCTTTACTAAAGTCGGTGTATATAACATCAGTGCTTAAATTATTTCTAAACCCATTCGAGACGTAGATGGTGAATTCAAGTAAATTAGTTATGGTTGATTTACCTTTACAAAATCCATGTTGAGAACTTGCAATCAGTGTTGGGATCGAAAATGCTAGATAATTGGTAATGATGGCTTCGAATAACTTGGGAATGGCGGAGAGCTTTGCTATTCCATGATAGTTTTCTATTGAGGACCTGCTCCCACTTTTATAAAGAGGTATAAGAAAAGATTATTTCCATGAAGTTGGGAAAATCCCACACTGTAAAGACAGATTAAACAACTGAGTTAAAGGCTGGTAGATGTATTCAGCACACTTTTTAAGAAAGCATGTCAGGATTACATCGGGGCCATATTTGAAAGACTCCTTTAAGGCCTTTAGGTGTAATAAAACATCTTCCGGGTTTAAATGAGGAACATGAATTGAGTTATTGGAGTGTGAAAATAGAGTACTCTACATAATCAGAGTGTATACCAGTTTTTTTGTATAGTTTAAAGAAGCGTGACTTTCGATTTTTTAAAGATTTGACTTCTTTAGTGCACCAGACTTGCATTGGCTCATCATTATGTAAACAGATGTGCTTTGGTACGAACTTTTCAAATTCAAATGTCGTTTTTTGACATTCTTTTGCTCCAACCCCTACTCCTTTGTTACTAATGAATGGATCCGGGTACCCAGAAGCTCTGTTAGGCAAATCTCATTTTTGACAGAAATGTCGAATGTGCGGTTTGGCAGAAGTGCGATGTGCGGTTTTGTACTTTTTCTGACGATATGTAAGTCGTTGTTAATCATACATATATGTACGTATATTTGGCTATGTTTACCAGTAGTACAAACAACTTATGTTTCAAGTGCCTGAATAGTAACTTTGAGTTACAAATTTAATGTTACTTTTCGTTCCTTATAAAAATGACTGCCTTAATAAATACATACAGACATACTTAAATGAATTACTATAATTTAGTCTACTTTAATACATAGATATGGGGTGCCATTTTTAGCAAAAAAAATTCGGGATAGTCCCGGGATCCCGGGATTGAACTTTCAAATCCCGAAAATCCCGAGAGGCTAGAAATCCCGGAAATTGGATTCCCTAAGGTAATATTGAAAATTCATTGCAGTTGAAGAATTTGTCAAAAACATGGTGGACTGCTCGGGCAGAAACAGTCAAAGCTGTATGGATTTCTTTCGAAGGCATCATTCATGCTCTTGAAACTATAAAGAAAGATTCCGAAAATTTTGACAGCAATTCACGTACACAAGCTTCAGGCTTGTTAAAAAAAATTTTGGACTTCGGTTTTATAAGCCCTTTATATTTTTGCAAAAATATAATGTTCAAAGTTAAAAATTTGACAGAAAATTTGGAAGCTGAAGAACTGACGAAAATCCGGAATCTGCTACAATTTTCGATTTTGAAACATTTTATAGAAACGAATTCAAAATTGTTCTTCAAGTTTTTACAAGTTGCATCCAAGAAAAGTTACAAGAAAGTTTGTCAACTTTCAAACCCATTCAGGAAATATTTAGAATTCCACTAGATAGAAATAATGTTACGATTGATTTGATAAACTCTATTGTACAATTGGAACCCGAATTTTTCAAGGAAGAAGTCGAATGTTTGCTTTGTGAGTTACAAATTCTTTTTGACTCATGTCAAAGTTGTAAATCATTCGAAGATATTTCCATGGTAGCATTCAAGTTAAAACGAGTTACTCCCTTAGCATATAAACTGGTTCGTTATATTTTGACTGCTCCTGTCACGTCAGCATCGTGTGAACGTTCCTTCAGTAAATTGAAAATAGTTTTCGACCATTTGCGCACAACAATGGGAGATGATCGTTTAAATTCGTTGATGTTCCTCTTCTCTTCAAAAGATAAAGTAGATGAAGTTGACCTTTGTGAAGTTGTTCAAAAATGGTCCTTACTAAAACATCGCAGAGTCAAAATTTGAATTTAATTCTTCCATTTTTCTCAAAAAAATTTTTCTTTGTAAAATTATTTTGATTTTTGTGAAAAGAGTATCTTTTTAGTATGTATTTAATTTTGTAAAACATTATATACGACGAAAATAAAGAAAGAGTGAACAAACACTGTAATTTTTAATTCATTCGGTAACATATTGCGCATTTTCACAAGTGTATTTCACTTATATATTTTTTTTTATAAATCCATTATTATACCTATAAAAATGTCGGCAAATTTTCGAGATCAGTCGGCATATTAGTAAGATTCACATTTTGACGATAACTCAGTTATCGATAAATTTATCAAAATATATCGATGTCGAAATGAAACCTGGGACCTTCCCCTTTCGTTTGGTACCCATATTGTAGGAAAATATTAAGGTTTTTGGGCATTCACATTTTGACCGATAACTCAGTTATCGATAAATTTATCGAAATATGTCGCTGTCCAAATGAAACCTGGGACCTTCCCCTTTCGTTTGGTACCCATATTGTAGGAAAATATTAAGGTTTTTGGGCATTCACATTTTCACCGGTAACTCAGTTATCGATAAATTTATCGAAATATATCGAGTTCCAAATGAAACCTGGGGTCTTCCCCTTTCGTTTGATACCCATATTGTAAAGAATTTTTTAGGTTTTTGGGCAATAATATATTGACCGATAACTCAGTGATCGATAAATTTATCGAAGTCCAAATGTAACCTGGGGTCTTCCCCTTTCGTTTGATACCCATATTGTAGGGAAATGTAAAGGTTTTTGGGCATTCACATTTTGACTGATAACTCAGTTATCAATAAATTTATCGAACAATATCGAAGTCCAAATGAAACCTGCGGTCTTCCCCTTTCGTTTGATACCCATATTGTAGGGAAATTTTAAGGTTTTCGGGCAACCACATTTTGACCGACAACTCAGTTATTGATAACTTTATCGAAATATATCGAAGTCCAAATGAAACCTGGGGTCTTCCCCTTTGGTTTGATACCCATATTGTAGGGAAACTTTAAGGTTTTCGGGCAACCACATTTTGACCGATAACTCAGTTATCGATAAATTTATCGAAATATATCGAAGTCCAAATGAAACCTGGGGTCTTCCCCTTTCGTTTGATATCCATATTGTAGGGAAATGTAAAGATTTTTGGGCATTCACATTTTGACTGATAACTCAGTTATCGATAAATTTATCTAAATATATCGAAGTCCAAATGAAACCTGGGGCCTTCCCCTTTTCGTTTGATATCCATATTGTAGGGAAATTTTAAGGATTTCGGGCAACCAAATTTTGACCGATAAATCAGTTATCGACAAATTTATCGAAGTCCAAATGAAACCTGGGGTCTTCCCCTTTCGTTTGATACCCATATTGTAGGGAAACTTTAAGGTTTTCGGGCAACCACATTTTGTCCGATAACTCAGTTATCGATAAATTTATCGAAATATATCGAAGTTCAAATGAAACCTGGGGCCTTCCCCTTTTCGTTTGATATCCATATTGTAGGGAAATTTTATGGATTTCGGGCAACCAAATTTTGACCGATAACTCAGTTATCGACAAATTTATCGAAATATATCGAAGTCCAAATGAAACCTGGGGTCTTCCCCTTTCGATTGATACCCATATTGTGAGGAAATTTTAAGGTTTTCGGGCAACCACATTTTGACCGATAACTCAGTTATCGATAAATCTATCAAAATATATCGAAGTCCAAATGAAACCTGGGGCCTTCCCCTTTCGTTTGATACCCATATTGTAGGGAAATTTCAAGGTTTTCGGGCAACCACATTTTGACCGATAACTCAGTTATCGATAAATTTATCGAAATATATCGAAGTCCAAATGAAACCTGGGGCCTTCCCCTTTCGTTTGATACCCATATTGTATGGAAATTTTAAGGTTTTCGTGCAACCAAATTTTGACCGATAACTCAGTTATCGATAAATATATCGAGGTCGATATGAAACCTGAGGTTTTCCCCTTTCGTTTGATACCCATATTGTAAGGAATTTTTTAGGTTGTTGGGCGATCATATATTGACCGATAACTCAGTTATCTAAGCATAAAGCGCACTAAGGGCGCTTGAAAATATTCACGTCGTGTTCCGAAGCGTGTAACTTTCTTTCGAATTGAGTGCCATTTTTTTTTCAACGGAATATTAATAAAAAATCAATAAAGTATATGTGGTTTTTTTTCGAAGCAAAATTAGGTGAAGAACACATTTTATTTTTTATTTTTTATAAACAATTAAATAAAAAAATAATTAAAATTTAAAATTTTAGATTAAAAAAAATCACTAATAATCTACATTTAATAAAATTTTTTTTTTTTAACAATAATTAGTACAATGAGATGTATAATAATTTTAATGATAATTTTAATAAAAAAAAAACATTTTAATTAATTTAATTTAATTTAGTTAACAAAAATTTTTTAAAGTTAAACATTTAATAACAAAAAATACTGAAAAAAAAAAAAATAAATAAATAAATTAACAACAAGTAAAAACTAATTAACTACATTTAATAACTTTTTTTTTTAACAATAATTAGTACAGTGAGATGTATAATAATTTTAATGATAATTTTAATAATAAAAACATTTTAATTAATTTAATTTAATTTAGTTAACAAAAATTTTTTAAAGTTAAACATTTAATAACAAAAAATACTGAAAAAAAAAAAATTTATAAATAAAATAACAACAAGTAAAAACTAATTAACTCTAGATGGTCAGTCCGAAATATGTGTTAAGGTACAGAAATATGTAAGTATAATATTTTTAAAATTGCTTTTGTTCAGCTTACTTCTAATGGCGGATGGTATCGAGTTCCAAGTTCTTATGGTTTTTTTTTCGAAGCAAAATTAGGTGAAGAACACATTTTATTTTTTATTTTTTATAAACAATTAAATAAAAAAATAATTAAAATTTAAAATTTTAGATTGAAAAAAATCACTAATAATCTACATTTAATAACATTTTTTTTTTTTTAACAATAATTAGTACAATGAGATGTATAATAATTTTTATGATAATTTTAATAATAAAAACATTTTAATTAATTTAATTTAATTTAGTTAACAAAAATTTTTTAAAGTTAAACATTTAATAACAAAAAATACTGAAAAAAAAATAAATAAATAAATAAAATAACAACAAGTAAAAACTAATTAACTCTAGATGGTCAGTCCGAAATTTGTGTTAATGTACAGAAATATGTAAGTATAATATTTTTAAAATTGCTTTTGTTCAGCTTACTTCTAATGGCGGATGGTATCGAGTTCCAAGTTCTTATGGTGTTGACAAAAAACAGTCTAGTAGATGCTAGGAAATTGTAGGTAGGGATAATTAGATCATACGATCGCTCAGACCTCGTGAAGATAAGTTTATCGTACAGATAAGAGGGCGACTTACAACTCATAAGTCTAAAAAGAAAAATACAGCTTCTGGCTTTGACATACTGTTCTATGTTACATCCCAAAAGCTTGCACCTCCAGGCGGAGATATGATCATACTGTTTCAAACCATATACGTAACGAGTAATATTATTAAATAATACATCAATTTTGTGAGCAGACTGTGAGTCCAGCTTATTATAGACTAGTTCAGAGTACGTAATTGTTGGTAGAAGTAGCTGAATTGCGAGTTTACGCCTTATGGGAAAGGGAGTAATGGAGGCAGACTGCCTCAGGCTACGTAGGGAGGCATATACTTTACCCACCACAGTATTTATATGGTCTACACAGGTCAAATTTGAATTGATCACAAAGCCAAGATTTTTAATTTTATTAACAACTTGCAGCTTAGTCCCGTCAAGATAAAGCGCGGGTATGGACACATTTTGCAATCTTTTTTTCGCTTTACCGAGAATCGAACTCAGAGCCTTTAGCTCATTTTTGGCTATGTATGAGCTAGTATATCAATTGGTATAATGCTGATGCAGAGGCTGACTACTATACCAATTGGTATGGTGCTGATGCAGAAGAGGACAATTGCTTTTCTTTTTCTCTTGTAACTGCTTCTTTTTTTCCTTGTAATTCACAGATGCTTTTTCGTGTTTCGGTAAATACAAATAGTCGCTGCTTTCTAAAGAATCCCTGCAGTCAACTTAACTAGTTTTATACTAATCAAATACCAGTCAGCCAGGCGGCCTCAACTAGTTCGAGTTCTGTAAATTTTCCATATTAGCAACTGGTATTTTTAACACGGCGATGTCCTACGAGATGGCAATTGTCCGTCTCTGCATCAGCACCATACCAATTGGCTGACTAGTCAGCCTCTGCATCAGGAATATACCAGTTGATATACTTGTTATTATACACATCAGTATCGTACCAGTTGAAAGAATAGTTCATATATACATCAGAATCATTCTAGTTGAAAGACTAGTTCATATATGAATCAGAATCATACCAGTTGACAGACTAGTTCATATATGCATCAGAATCATACCTGCTGACAGACTACTTCTTATTTGCATCAGAATCATACCAGTTGACAGACTAGTTCATATATGCATCAGAATCATACCAATTGACATACCAGTTCACTTATGCATCATAATCATATCAGTTGACATACTAGTTCAAATTTGCATCAGAAATATACCATTTGACATACTAGTTCATATATGCATCAGAATATTACCAGTTGACATACTAGTTCATATATACATCAGAATCCTACCAGTTGACATACTGCTCAGTCTCTGCGGCAGGACATACTAATCATTATGCCCATTCAGATCGTACCACTTGTCATACTAGTCCATTAATTTGACATTCATTCCAGTTGGTATACTAGTCGGTCTATGCACCAGTATCATAGTCAGCCTCTACATCAGCAATATACCAGTTTATTCTTTAGAAAGCAGCGACTATTTGTATTTACCCAAACACGAAAAAGCATCTGGTAATTACAAGGTAAAAAAGAAGCAGTTACAAGAGAAAAAGAAAAGCAATTGTCCTCTTCTGCATCAGCACCATACCAATTGGTGTACTAGTCAGCCTCTGCATCAGCATTATACCAGTTTATATACTAGTTCATACACAGCCAAAAATGAGCTAAACGCTTTGAGTTCGATTCTCGGTAAAGTTGACACAAGTTTTTTTTTCTATATTTTTTAAATTATGTTGTTTATTTTATTTTTAATTTAATTATTGAATTCAACTTGCAATGGCTCCTTTCAAATTCCGCGTTCGTCAAGTTTGATTATATAGGTGAAGGCCCAATTGCATTCAACTTTGTAGGATTCACTTTCATTCAAAGTTTTTTAAACGTAAAGCGAAGCGAAATTTTTGCAAATGCTCAAAAACGAGGCGCGCATTTGTCAAAGTTTTATGTAATTGGGGCTTTGGAGTTGTATTTTTAAGTAAGGTAAATTAAGGTTACTCAAGGTTAAGTTTGTCGTCCACTGCGGAGTTCCGCAGTGTAGTATAATTTCAACCCGAGATTCATACATACTTGCATACTAGTACGAACCAGGATTTTTGTGACTAGTATGATTTCGCCCAGCAAATTATAGTTTTATACTAGTATGTTTTCTGATTAGATTGGCATTTATAGGTTTAAGGGTAATCAGCAAAGAACTAGTATAAAAACATCCATAAAATGTATAGTAAACGAGCTAGGTGTCTGCTGAGTAGTTTGGAATTGATTAGTTTGAAGGTATTCAGAAATTAACTGGTATGAATACACCACAAAATGTTTAGGCGTAGAACTATAATGTTGCGAGTAGTTGGCATTGACTTGTTTAAAGCTAATCAGAAATGAACTAGTATGAATACACCACAAAATAGACAATCAATGAACTACATTGTTTGCCGAGTAGTTTGGCAATGACTGGCTTAAAGGAAATCAGAAATGAACTAGTATGAATACACCACAAAATGCATAGTCAATGAACTAGAATTTTCGCTGAGTAGTTTGGCATTGAATGGTTTAAAGCTAATCAACAATGAACTGGTATGCATATGCCACAAAATGCATAGTCAAGGAACTATATTGTTTGCTGAGTAGTTCGACATTGACTGGTTTAAAGCTGATCAGAATAGAACTAGCATAAATACACCATGTTTGGATAGATAGAACACCTATCGAACGATGTTTGATTTTGTTGTGAGTTTACTCAGGCAGAATCGCCTTGAGTGTGTTATATAAAAAAAGAGTATCTTAGGTAGAAGCACCTTAAGATCATATGCATTCAAAAGAAGTTAATTCGTTTATGCATGTTGTTCTTTATTTCGCACAAACCTTTTATACAAATAAAGTGCTTACAGTAACATAAATATCTTAAGCTATAACTACAAGGAAAATGTGCATGATTGACAGTAAATTAATGATTGGTAATAATTATTGACGGAAATTGAATTTGTGCTTATATTGCGTATTTTGTTTTATTGTGTAATTTTGTTTACGTATGGAAATATGTAGGTCAATATTTTTATTCTTTGTTTATTCATATGTAATGTTTAGGTTGCACTATGTGAGCGCGTGTTTGAACTTAAATATGTATTAACATTCTCCGCCGCGTTGAGTGGTTAGCGAAACCAAATTTGACATTAAACTTCTGAAATGTGAAGACGAGGCATTGGTTGTGGAGGAGTTGTATGCGGGTGCACTGAATGCGGTGATACCTTGAATTTCTTACATTTCTTCCTAAATCGTTCGATTATGAGGCAGATGACTATAAATAGCGATATTAGTAGTGCCATAATGCCCATGTATTGTTGTTGCAGTGGTGAGTACTCCCCTTTGCTTGGATGGTATTTGATGTCTTTAAGTTGTTGTTGGATATTGGAGAGGTATTTTAAATTGGTATTAGCTTCAATATTTGGTTCCAATAGTTTCTTGATATTAATGGGGTTCCCGATTGTGGTTATGTTCCCAAATGCCGCATATGATGTATCTATGGAAGTGACACTAGTTTCGTGGCCATGGATGGTTAGAAATCTTCCCTTGATGATACAGCTTGGTTCGATAGCTAGAATACCAGAGCCATTAAGGTGCATGTTAATGATGTTATTATTGCAGACTGCTGTCATTTCTATGGGTGTTATTGTCGTGTAGATCCATCGATTGTTAGTGTTCATAGCAACTATAGATATATTGCCTTGGACTTGGCCGAAGTTGCGATTCGGCGACGTTTTGTTATTAAAAAGTGCCACTTCGCAGGAGTAGCTGCCGGAATCTCGAACGATACGAACTTGTAAAGACGGGCAAATATATAAGTCGTTCATGATTGTGACGCACTTATTAAAGTGGAGTGTACTTAGCATCACATATTCATCTCGATGGTCATTCACAGCCAAGTAGTTAATGTCTGTTTGTATAGCAATCGTCGTGTTGCCTTCTTGAGTGGGGATCGGGATGACCTTGTAGAGTTCAAATCTTTCGATGTCGACTAAAGGTATTTCAGCGACAAAAACGATCTTCCCATTTGTTACTGTACCCTTTATTTCCATGACCTTGTATAGCTTTACTAGGTCATTATTATCTACGGGTAAGGTGCGTCCTGGGGGAAGGTGTCCCTTAATTTTGTTGACTTCTGACCTTAGCTGCCTTGGCGTAAGAATAAGTGGACTTAGATTTCCATGGTTGGTATGAGTAAGGCCAGTAATTAGGTCAGTTTCAATTCGTTGCAATTCCAAGGCTAGGTTATTTAGTTGGAAGGCCAGTGACATGATGTATTATGTTTGTCTTAACTTAGTGTTCTCATCTTCAATGGTGTTGAGGTCCTTTTATATTATTTGCTTGAGATCCGAGAAGCGTTTCATTGTATTTGTTTCGCTCTCCTTGATAATATTGATTGTCGAATCTATTACAGATGTTTGATTTTTTATGAGTTCTTCTAACATGTTTTCGTTTTCCTTAACGCCGGTTATAGTTTGGGACATCTGTTCCGCGCAGTCTGCATCCAATACTCCAAAGAGAGCATGTGCTACATTGCCGATAGCGTTAATGGCCCCTCTTCGTCTTCGTTTCGTGGTTAGTAGGGTAGTTTCTTGAACTAAGTTATTCCAGGTGTGCCGAAGCTGTTGTGTCATAGAATCACATGAATCACTGACTATTGGTCGGTTGCAGAACTCTGCCAACGTTGCTACTCCGTCCTCTAGCACCTTGTGTTTTTCCCATAGTGGTGCGAGATCATAATATATGATAAACTTCCAGGTAGCTGTCCTTAATGTATAGTCAATGAACTACATATATTGTTTGCTGAGTAGTTTGGCCTTGACTGGTTTGAAGCTAATCAGCAATGAACTAGTATAAATACACCACAAAATGCATGGTCAATGAACTATATTGTTTGCTGAGTAGTTGGACATTGACTGGTTTAACGGTGATCAGAAATATACTAGTATGAATACACCACAAAATGCATAGTCAATGTACTAGAATTTTCGCTGAGTAGTTTGGCATTGAATGGTTTAAAGCTAATCAACAATGAACTGGTATGCATATGACACAAAATGAATAGTCAATGAACTATATTGTTTGCTGAGTAGTTCGACATTGGCTGATTTAAAGCTGATCAGAAATGAACTAGTATAAATACACCACAAAATGTATAGTCAATGAACTATATTGTTTGCTGAGTAGTTTGGCATTGACTGGTTTGAAGCTAATCAGCAATGAACTAGTATAAATACACCACAAAATGTATGGTCAATGAACTATATTGTTTGCTGAGTAGTTGGACATTGACTGGTTTGAAGCTAATCAGCAATTAACTAGTATAAATACACCACAAAATGTATAGTCAATGAACTATATTGTTTGCTGAGTAGTTTGGCATTGAATGGTTTAAAGCTAATCAACAATGAACTGGTATGCATATGCCACAAAATGCATAGTCAATGAACTATATTGTTTGCTGAGTAGTTCGACATTGACTGGTTTAAAGCTGATCAGAAAAGAACTGGTATGCATATGCCACAAAATGCATAGTCAATGAACTATATTGTTTGCTGAGTAGTTCGACATTGACTGGTTTAAAGCTGATCAGAATAGAACTAGTATAAATACACCACAAAATGTATAGTCAATGAACTATATTGTTTGCTGAGTAGTTTGGCCTTGACTGGTTTGAAGCTAATCAGCAATGAACTAGTATAAATACACCACAAAATGCATGGTCAATGAACTATATTGTTTGCTGAGTAGTTGGACATTGACTGGTTTAAAGGTGATCAGAAATATACTAGTATGAATACACCACAAAATGCATAGTCAATGAACTAGAATTTTCGCTGAGTAGTTTGGCAATGAATGGTTTAAAGCTAATCAACAAGGAACTGGTATGCATATGCCACAAAATGCATAGTCAATGAACTATATTGTTTGCTGAGTAGTTCGACATTGGCTGATTTAAAGCTGATCAGAAATGAACTAGTATAAATACACCACAAAATGTATAGTCAATGAACTATATTGTTTGCTGAGTAGTTTGGCCTTGACTGGTTTGAAGCTAATCAGCAATGAACTAGTATAAATACACCACAAAATGTATGGTCAATGAACTATATTGTTTGCTGAGTAGTTGGACATTGACTGGTTTGAAGCTAATCAGCAATTAACTAGTATAAATAGACCACAAAATGTATAGTCAATGAACTATATTGTTTACTGAGAAGTTGGACATTGACTGGTTTAAAGGTGATCAGAAATGAACTAGTATGAATACACCACAAAATGTATTGTCAGTGAACTATATTGTTTGCTGAGTAGATCGACATTGACTGGTTTAAAGGTGATCAGAAGTGAACTAGTATGAATACACCACAAACTGTATAGTCATTGAACTATATTGCTTGCTGAGTAGTTTGGCCTTGACTGGTTTGAAGCTTATGGGCAATGAACTAGTATAAATACACCACAAAATGTATAGTCAATGAACTAGAATTTTCGCTGAGTAGTTTGGCATTGACTGGTTTTAAAACTAATCAACAATGAACTGGTATGCATATGCCACAAAATTGTTAGTCAATGAACTAGTATGTTTGCTGAGTAGTTCGGAATTTGACTGCAGGGAATGAACTGGTATATTGCTGATGTAGAGGCTGACTATGATACTGGTGCATAGACCGACTAGTATGCCAACTGGAATGAATGTCAAATTCGTGGACTAGTATATGACAAGTGGTACGATCTGAATGGGCATAATGATTAGTATGTCCTGCCGCATAGACTGAGCAGTATGTCAACTGGTATGATTTTGATGTATATATGAACTAGTATGTCAAATGGTATATTTCTGATGCAAATTTAAACTAGTATGTCAACTGATATGATGATGATGCATAAATGAACTGGTATGCCAACTGGTATGATTCTGATGCATAAATGAGCTACTATATCAACTGGTATGATTCTGACGCATATATGAACTAGTATGACAACTGGTATGATTCCGATGCTTTTTTTAACTAGTCTGTCAATTGGTATGATTCTGATGCATATATGAACTAGTCTGTCAAGTGGTATGATTCTGATGCATATATGAACTAGTCTAACAACTGGTATGATTCTGATGCATATAAGAAGTAGTCTGTCAACAGGTATGATTCTGATGCATATATGAACTGGTCTGCCAACTGGTATGATTCTGATGCATATATGAACTAGTCTGTCAACTGGTATATTTCTGATGCATATATGAACTAGTCTTTCAACTGGTATTATTCTGAAGTATATAGGAACTAGTCTGCCAACTGGTATGATTCTGATGTATATATGAACTATTCTTTCAACTGGTACGATCCTGACGTATATACGAACCAGTATCTTAAATGGTATGATACTGATATGTATAATAACAAGTATATCAACTGGTATATTCCTGATGCAGAAGCTGACTAGTCAGCCACTTGGTATGGTGCTGATGCAGAGAAGGACAATTGCCATCTCGTAGGACATCGCCGTGTTAAAAATACCAGTTGCTAGTATGGAAAAATTACAGAACTCGAACTAGTTGAGGCCGCCTGGCTGACTGGTATTTGATTAGTATAAAACTAGTTAAGTTGACTGCAGGGTAGCTTCATATAAATAAGCAAGCAATAAGCTTAGCTACATTCACATACTCATTCTTGTTTTATATAAGTACATTCATGAATTCCATATGTAATAAGCCTAAGCAAATAACTAAAAATGTATTGGCGGCAGCATTAACCTTTAGCCACTGCTGACCATGGAAGGGTGGGTATAGAGTGGCCGGCCAAATCAACATCTTTGGCCGAGGGCGAGTAACCTGAAGGGGCGGAACGTGCAACCCCAAAGCGAAGTGAAGAACCAGGTATTATTTTTTTTTGTATGGTGCGGTTACGCTTGGGTGTATTGCGTTAAAACACGCACGTAACAGAAATGGCGCCCAACGTGGGCCTTAGTGATTTGTTTTGTTTTTCGGACACGCAGTGGGGTACGTTCGCACCTTTCAAATTTCTATTTTTAACGGTTTATAAAAATTTTGCATTTCGTGCATCAGTAGCTTAACCTGGCTGTTGAAGCCTGTCAAAAGTGTTGGTGTAGGGGGGTATGGTGAGGTGGGGTATAGAGGTCTGCCAACTTGTTTTGGTGAGGGTCAACCTGGACAATAATGGCAGGGCTCTGACCTCACCCATCAGGAATCGGGTCCGTGGGTATCTCGTTCTGCTAAGATGAGGAGCGGATGATAGTGCTCGAGGAGGGATTCCAATCGGGTGGGCGTAGTTGTCTAGGTAGCTTAGTTGGCTTAGTCAACGCCAGCTAATAGTACCTACAGCTGTTGGGGGATTGTAGTAAGGGAGGGGACTGAAACAACGGACGACGTTTGGGGCGGAAGGACACCGTATCTGAGTAGAGGACACTGGTTATCTATATATTAATAGGCTAACACTCTCCCCATACTAACAGTCGTAACCCAATTTCGTATTGTATTTATGGATAGATCTCTATAAAATTTATATTGGAAACTTAAAATGGACTACTCTGGTGTCTCACCAAAAAAAATTTTGAAAATTATTTTTAGTTTATTTGTTATTAAACAAAAAAGAGGTCTCCAAACTCTCCAGCTATTTTGTTATCTCCACATTCTGTTATACCCGAACTATACATCACTATTCAGCACTCTTATAAAACTCCCAAAGACAGAACCAATGCAATGATGCAGTAGCTGCCACTTGCTTTTATTTTTGTGCCAAAAAAACAACAAAATGTACCAAATCATATCATCTTCGGCATCTAAACACCATTTGTAAGCTAAGAAATCCAGCTTCACTTCTGGCTTTATATAGTTAACGTTTTGCCTATTGGTAAAGTTTATTTTTTTAACGATATGATTTTGTAAGAAAATTCCACAATGTTAAGATCGAAATTTAAATATCGTACGGACTTTAACTAAAGAACAATTTTACCTGACACTTATGCTGATTTCGTTGAACATGTTTACACCCTTGCACAGAATACTCTAAAGGTGTGATAAAAGTGTACCCGTTCTACATGAAACTGCTACATCGATAAAACGAACAAAAAACAGTGCCCGTTTGCTATGCTATGTGCATGAATAATTAGGTTTCGCTTATCAACCATATTCAATTGTTATTGCGAAATCCAATTTTTTTCCCCAAATTTATCTGTCAAATAAAATTTTCGTCAGCTGATTTTTAGTGCAACCAACTACCCTGTCAAAGCTTCAGAGGGTAAAAAGTGTGAGTTTTTTAGGAAACGAAAACATATTGTGTTTGACGTTTTAGCTTCATTTTGCAAACGAAAACGGAAAATTGAAGAGTGTAAAAAATGCGAATTTTTTGGTATTTGTTTCCTTTAGGGGTCAACCGCTAATAAATTAGCTAAAGTTATGGGAGATAGACAGGTTTTGGCCTCAGGACCACGAATCCGAAAGCGCTTTTTTAATTTTTGGTTTCTGGGGAAAGTTATGGTAAAAAAATCGAAAAATTACCCACGGCGCCACGGTACAACTTGCAGCTTTGATTGCAAATATCTCTTCAGAGAAGCAAAATATTAAAAAGCGCTTCCGGGTTCGTGATCCTGAGGCCAAATCCCGTCTTTTGAGCTATATCCAATAATTTGAGCTAATTTATTAGCAGTTGAACCCTAAAGGAAACAAATACCCATTTTTACTTTGATTATTTGATCTTCTAAGCTCTTCTCGATTTTTTTAAAGTTTAATTCACTAATGAAATTTTTAGGGAGTTAAATATTGGAAAAAAGATGGGAGATAGACTGGCTTTGGCCTCAGGATCACGAATCCGGAAGCCCTTTTTTAATTTTTTGTTTCTGTGGAAAGTTATGGTCAAAAAATCGACAAATGACCCACGGCGCCACGGTACAACTTGCAACTTTGATTGCAAATATCTCTTCAGAGAAGCAAAATATTAAAAAGCGCTTCCGGGTTCGTGATCCTGAGGCCAAATCCCGTCTTTTGAGCTATCTCCAATAATTTGAGCTAAGTTATTAGCAGTTGACCCCTAAAGGAAACAAATGCCCATTTTTACTTTGATTAATTGATCTTCTAAGCTTTTCTCGATTTTTTAAAAGTTAAATTCACTAATGAAATTTTTGGGGGATTAAATATTGGAAAAAAGATGGCAGATAGACAGGTTTTGGCCTCAGGATCACGAATCCGGAAGCGCTTTTTTAATTTTTTGTTTCTGTGGAAAGTTATGGTCAAAAAATCGAAAAATGACCCACGGCTCCACGGTACAACTTGCAATTTTGATTGCAAATATCTCTTTAGAGAAGCAAAATATTAAAAAGCGCTTCCAGATTCGTGATCCTGAGGCCAAATCCCGTCTTTTGAGCTATATCCAATAATTTGAGCTAATATATTAGCAGTTGACCCCTAAGGGAAACAAATACCCATTTTTACTTTGATTAATTGATCTTCTAAGCTTTTCTCGATTTTTTAAAAGTTAAATTCACTAATGAAATTTTTGGGGGATTAAATATTGGAAAAAAAATATGGCAGATAGACAGGTTTTGGCCTCAGGATCACGAATCCGGAAGCGCTTTTTTAATTTTTTGTTTCTGTGGAAAGTTATGGTCAAAAAATCGAAAAATTACCCACGGTACAACTTGCAACTTTCATTGCAAATATCTCTTTAGAGAAGCAAAATATTAATATAATTAATATTAAAAAGCGCTTCCCGATTCGTGATCCTGAGGCCAAACCCCGTCTTTTGAGCTATCTCCCAAATACCCATTTTTACTTTGATTATTTGATGTTCTAAGCTTTTCTCTATTTTTTAAAAGTTTAATTCACTATTGAAATTTTTAGGGGGTTAAATATTGGAAAAGTATGTTTTCTAAGCAGAAAATATATTTTTCATACAGTTGCAGGTTGGTCAGATACCCGATTGTCTCATTTAGAGCATAGCTGTAATTAGACGCTGACAAGTATAAGTAGTTGCTGGCGTCATGATAGACACATCGATTGTCAGAACTTTGATTTTTTTTTAGTTTTCCTTGCTTTAAACATAAGAAATTAAAAAAAAAAAAACAATTTTTCAATTTTTGCCTTCGCCGAGAACCGAAGTCAGGTGTTCTGCAAGTAGTATACATTTATACCAATTCTGTTATAAAAAGGGTATAATTAGTCTAAAGAGACTAAAAAATAGTAGTCTTCTATTCCTCTGCGATTAACCCCGGACTAATCGCATTTTTTGGTGGGAAATGCCATACGAACTTTTGCTAAAGTAGCGTTTTTTATGAGTAACTCCACTTGTTTTGTATGACTTTGATAACGTGATGTGCTAAGCATTTTCTATTTATTTATTTTTTTCACGTATGAAATTTTTAGAGGAATAAAATATTGGAAAAGTATATTTCCAAGCAGAAAATGTATTTTTAAAACTAAAAAGTGAAGTTAGTTACATAGAATTAAAAATTTTGTTCGCAACACCAGAATTGTAATTTTCAAAAAATAGCTTTAAAAAAAATTGATTAAAAGAAAAAAACATTTAAATATACTGCACCACCCTAATGTGTGGATTCTTTGCATGGTATTACTCAAATCAAATGTTTAAATTCCCAAACATCATATATATATATATGTATGCGTGAAGCAAGAATAAAAAACGGTACCTTTCAAATTGCACAATCATCGAAACTCCGACACACACTCTCCGCAAAAACTCTGCGCTTCGAAAACCGCTCCCACCCTTTTTCGCGCTCCTTACTCTCACATGAACGTACATTAGTATACAGCGATCCAGGCAGCTGCCACTTGCCTTCATTTTCGTGCCAAAAAAAAAGTACCGTTATATATCGAAATTTTATAAGCCCATACCGGGTTTTTGTGCATATAAATCTGTTGTAGATATATCCTAATGTATTGTCGTCAGCTATTCTGTTGTACTACTTTGCTGCACCACCCTAATGTGAAGACAGTTTGTATGGTATCGCTTAATCCAAATTTGCATTTGTCACGGGGGAGCCACTTACTTGGTTTTGTTGTGAACGGGAGATATGTATATTAAGAGAGAGTTGAAGAAAATTTAAGATGGTCGAATTTCGACCACGGGCGATCCTAGTTTTCTTTATTATTTTTGATTTTTATTTTATTTTTATAATTTTATTTACGTTTCATTTATACGTTTATAAACCACGTTTATTTTGGTTATTTTGTTTAAATGCTACATTCAGAGTGAAGGCATCCTTCTCGGAAAAGACGACCCTTAGTAAAAGTTGCCTTTTTGGTGTTCTTGTTCACACAAAGTGTTTTTGTTCACACAAAGTACTACCTATTGGCCTGCGTCCGCGATTGGGCGTTCATAATATCGACGTTTCTTTAGGCGATATACTCCGTTGGCGATCCGAGGATATAATAACGTCCGACTAAATAGGGTAGCACAACAACACAGCCGACTTTAAACGAAAACGAAATTTGGTTTTTTTTTGGGATTTCGGTTTGTTTTTTCTTTTCGTTGCTTTTCAACATTTGTCGTTCACTCTAAATACTGCAACCTCGTTGGCCTCCACGATCATATATTATAATCACCGGCATTGTCATTGTCTGGAGTACAGCTCCTACGTAGCAGCGAGTCACAACAACTTCGTCGACCGCGCAGCAACACCGCAAGGCTGAGCGCGACCTTGGAACAGGGTTTCAGCCCCAGTTGTTATTTGTAAATTTTTGTATCACTTTTTTTTGTTGGTTGTTAAGTCATAACAGCGATATCGCGATAAATGGCGGATCGGGTTTAACGAAAAGGGCTTAGGAGCGAGAAGAGGAACGAGCGCGACGAAGAGGACATGAACAAAAAGGAAGGTGGTGATCGCGATCAGCAGAGTGGTGAAGAGATCGACGAGCATGATAACAAGGACGGAGACGATGATGACGAGAAGCAACCGGACGAGCAGCGCGATGAAGGGAATGAGGAAATTGTCGACGATGGGGGAGCGCGCGGTGGCGCGGCTGGTATGAGTAGTGCTGGGGCAGCGCCGACCAATGTCTTAGGCGAGGACTTTATGGAAAAGTTCGAGCTAATGTTTGTGCAAGACCAGCTAGAGGTGAGCCGCTCTACCACCGACGCGGTCAAAGGTTTGTGCAGAGGAACGAGCGCGACGAAGAGGACATGAACAAAAAGGAAGGTGGTGATCGCGATCAGCAGAGTGGTGAAGAGATCGACGAGCATGATAACAAGGACGGAGACGATGATGACGAGAAGCAACCGGACGAGCAGCGCGATGAAGGGAATGAGGAAATTGTGGACGATGGGGGAGCGCGCGGTGGCGCTGCTGGTATGAGTAGTGCTGGGGCAGTGCCGACCGATGTCTTAGGCGAGGACTTTATGCAAAAGTTCGAGCTAATGTTTGTGCAACACCAGCTAGAGGTGAGCCGCTCTACCACCGACGCGGTCAAAGGTTTGGTGCAACGCTGAGAATGGTCTGGCGGGGCAACTTTCACATTTGGAAGAGGCAGGCACGCGCGTGCACCCTGAGCCAACGCGCGACGACTGGTTGTTGCACGCGGAAACTCGGGTGAGAAGCCCAAACACTAATGGGTCAGTTACATAAAGCTTTATTTTGACTTTACCTCAAACTTTGACTTTGACAGAAAAGTTCAGTATACGTATTTAAACGAAGCATGGCAAATTGGAGACCTCAAAGTTGAAGCAAGGTTAAAATTTGGCAAACTCTCAAATTTTGCTTGCTCTGCTTGCTTTGACAATCAGATGCTAATGAATTTTCTTTAATTAAAGAATAAAAAGTTGGAGGAAATAATAATTAATTAATATTTTCTCTATTAAATTAATAAATTAACCAAAACACTCTGAATGCAAAGAAATAAATAACGAAAACAAATGTATAAAAGAGAAGCGTCAAGGCGTTCATTGTAGCATACCTCTAAAGTTGGACGCAAAGTTTTGAGGTAGCAAATGCCAGGCGAGGTTAACAAAGCTTTATGTATTCGACCCTTAACTCGGCCTGAGCGTGGACCAGGCGCGAATCGACGATTAGTTAAGGGGCGCGACAAAAGCGATACGCGATTGGCATCTGAAATTTGATGGGGGGTCTAAGGCGATTCCCATAGAGCGCTTCTTGTTCCGCGTTGATACCCTGCGGAAGAAGCACAAAATATCGTCCCAGGACTTGTATGCAAACTTCCACTTACTGCTCGAGGGTCAAGCGCAGGAGTGGTATTGGTTGTATACCGAGGAGCATCTGTAGCATGGTGCCATAGATTTTCAAGAGTTCCGAACGGCGATGGTTGAGCACTTCCGCAGGGCAGACTGCGATGAAGAGATTCGCCAAGCCATGAACGATCGCAAACAGGGATATAATGAGAAATTTGAAGAATACTACGCGGAAGTTCGGGGATAAGAGCTCACTATGAGTACGCGGCTGCCGGAGCTGAGTCTAGTGAACCTTATGCGCCGCAATATGATACCAAGAATCAAAAACTTGATCTTCGGTTGCCAAATAACATTACTGGAGGAGTTGCGGAAGGAGTGTGGTCGGGCTGAAAAACACTTAGCGGAATTTGAATTGAAACCCCAGCGCAGAAAGGCGATCGACGAATTAGAGGGCGACCATGAGGAGGAGCCGCTTGACGCGCTAGAAGCTTTTCATCGGCCAGTCAGGGACAGAACGCTACATCGCGATACAAGGGGCGATGCGGGGACAAAGCGGGACGTGCTGACGCCGAGGAAAGCAGCGGTTGCGACGGGCGATTACATAGTATGATTTGCTACAAATGCAACCAGCCAAGCAGACAGCTGTGGGAAGAGTGCAAACCGAAAAACCTGGAGGGGGGCGGGAAACCCGGGGAGCCTTGTCAAATTCGTCAGACCCCTGAAAAGTAACGACAACAAACAATTTAGACATGTCCGATCACGACTATTTCAAACCTTATTCAGACAGTACAATACAAATTTCTACCAACAACAAAACCAAGCCAGCGCGCGGTCCAAGTCCACATCTAACGTTAGAGGAGAGCAAGCGCGCTATGAAGCAGCGCGGAGAAGGATCTTCGGTACATCACATAACGTGGAAGTGCTTGATACGGACAACAGCACAACGAAACGCGGGACAAGCAGGAAGTGGCGGAAGATTGTGGAACTGCGCAAGCGCACCCGCGCGAGGCGAAGTGAAGCGCGCTCAATAGAAGAAACGGTTATTCGGGACGCCATTGACAAGCTTCCATATACACAAGTTGACATCGAGGGGGTTCGCATACAGGGTTTATTAGATAGCAGGGCGTCGATCAGTTGCCTGGGGTCAGTGGCGCGAGTTTGGGAGGAAAAGATGGGGGACAAGTTACGCAAGTTGAACGAACGCTTGAGGACAGCGGATGGAAAAGCACAAGCGGTTGTAGGCGGGATAGAGGTGGACATGACATGGAGAGGCAAAACAAAACCCATGACGCTGTACCTGGTTCCTAGCCTGAAGCAAGAGCTGTACCTGGGCATCGACTTCTGGGATGCCTTCGGCGTGGCACCGATGGTAGTCTCAGAACTGGACACCCAGGGGCAGCTGGAGCATATTATTGAACACATAATCGAGGTATCGGATGAGACGATTCCTATTGTGGCGATTCACATGACTTAGTGAACACCCCATACAGTACAAGAGAATACTACGCTGTATTTATTGCTGTTCCGAGCAACACAAAACCCTATTTTACCTACTTGCTTTGATATCACACATACATGTACATATTGTAATAGATATTTTTTCTCGACATCAAAAATCACGACGACGAAGTCGAACGATAAAAAACGTGTAATAAACCTTTTTATATTAAATATTAGTACATAGTATAAAACTGCGTTTTATTGGAAAACAACCCGCACTATCAAACAACGCCACTAACCCATGTCACCGGTGAAGCAGAGGTACGCGTACGAAGAGGTCGACCGCATGCTGGCTCTCGATGTCATTGAGGAAAGTAACAGCGCGTGGAGCTCGCCCATTGTACTCGTGGAGAAGCCCGGGAAAAAGCGCCTATGCGTAGACATGAGGAAATTAACCGCACAAAGAAAGACGCCTACCCAACGCCTCATATCGAGGCACTTTTTATATTGACCTTAAAGACGCATTCTGGCAGATACCGCTGGAGCAATCCTCGCGCGAAAAAACCGCGTTCACAGTCCCAGGACGGCCGTTATATCAATTTAAAGTAATGCCATTTGGTTTGTGTAACGCGCCCCAGCGGTTATGCAGATTAATGGATAAGGTCATCCCCTCGCGCTTAAGGGAAAATGTATTTGTCTATATCGACGACCTCCTGATCTGCTCCCCAGATTTCGAAACACATTTAGTACACCTGGCAGAAGTTGCCGAATGTCTTGCCAGGCGGGGCTGACGATTAATTTGAGAAAGTCCAAGTTCGGCCAGAAAGAGCTAAAATATCTCGGTTTTATAGTGGGGCAAGGGGAATTAAAGACAGACCCGGAGAAAGTACAGTCCATCGTTGAGTTTCCACTTCCAACAACCATCAAACAACTGGGTCGTTTCCTTGCATGTGTGGATGGTATAGGAGATTTATACCAAACTTTGCTACGGTGGCCGCGCCAATGACGGAGTGCTTGCGCAAGGCGAAGACGTTTGCAATGACGGAAGAAGCAGTGAAGGCCTTCGACGACTTGAAAACGTCACATCTACCGACGTTCTGGTTAACTCTGAATTTAGCAAGCCTTTTTTCATACAATGCGATGCGTCGACGCAAGGGATAGGGAGTGTTTTATTCCAAAAGGACGACGAGGGCAATGAGAGACCTATTGCGTTTATGTCTCATAAACTAAACTCCGCGCAGCGCAACTATACGATTACGGAGCTGGAATGTTTAGCCGCTGTCGTTAGCATCAAGAAGTTTCGGGCGTACGTGGAAGGCCTCCCGTTTACCGTGATTACCGACCATATGAGTCTCAAATGGCTTATGGGACAAAGGATCTCTCCGGTCGCTTAGCCAGATGGAGCTTGAAGCTGCAAGGTTTTGACTTTAAAGTAGAGCACCGGAAGGGATCCCAAAACATAGTCCCCGATACGCTGAGTAGGATGCATATGGACGGTATAACTCGCACTCGGAATGGCCAGCGAAATTGATTTTGCGTCACCGGAGTTTTGAAGCGATAAGTATATGTTGCTGAAGCGTAACGTAGAACAGAATACCGCGAGATTGCCAGATCTGTGCGTAAGAGATGGGGTGGTCTACAAGCGGGTGCTTCCTTGAGTCGCGGAAGAAACAGATCATCACGTCTCACCGGCAGCATTTGCGTTGCGGAGCGCTGTTCATGAGTCCATCAGGATCGAGCCGTATAGAGCGGTATTTGGTCAAACTATGGTACAACACGGGAGTACATATGGAACTTTGTGGCGGCTCGAGGCCTTGAGGGAAGAGGACGTAGACGTCGTTCTACATAGGGGATATCGCGCGTGGTTGTTACGACAGAAGTTAATCAAAAACCTTGACGAAGCGTATAGAAAGGGGCAACAGACCTATAACACCAGAGCTCGCCCTGTAAGGTATCGGGAAGGCGAGATCGTATATCGAAGAAACTTCAAGCTGAGCAACGCGACGGAGGGATTTAATGCTAAGCCGGCTCCAAAATATCTTCGCTCCACAGTTCTAGCCTCAAAAGGAAATGCACTCTATGAGCTCGGAGATTCAGCTGGACGCTCTATAGCGATCTACCACGCCAAAGACCTTCGCCGTTAGGAAAAGATACCGCACATGGATGACCGGTCTTTCGAACGCCTAGCCGGCCAAGCCCAGGCTGCAGCGTTCGCCCTGTTACGGTCACCCTGTGTCACGTAAATAAAATGCGCGATGTGGCAGCACCACTTTCCGAACATCTCCGCCAAACGTCATGCCACGTCAGCAAGGTAAATGTCAGGCAAACCGCAGCTACATAAAGAATTTCCGATTTCCGGTCTTAATTTTGATGAACGGCAGCCGAGGCGAGTAGCAGCAGATTTTTTGTGATTGCAGCAAAAATTACCGAGCATCCAGAAGTGGATGAAAGTGGCCACAGCAATTAGTGGGAGAAAACACCGTTTGAGCCCCGGGGAAGATTCCCCTTAATATATTTTTGTGTTGGTAAGTATTCTTATTTCACAAATTTGGGTAACTATTAGGTGATAGGGTTATGTAATTTTTTTTTTAGTAAAGTGCAGCTATGCACGGGTGGCTATCATCATCACTCGCCATCTTTACCAGGGGGTGGATACCACCATATTTGTACCATCACTTAGATTTTTATCGGCCGCAAGCTGCGCGAGGGCTGCCTCACAGCGCATTAAAATTGACCACCGTAGCCATTTGCGACCAAAAAGCGGCATAAGCCACCACCAACCCATGTGGCCACAAGCATCGCCTTCAAGTCGACCAATATCGCCAGCAACGGCCTTAAACCAACCACACGACCACATGTCACTTGCATTTACCATCGGATATTACCGACCACCACATATTTTCAACAATACCACATGCGTGCCACCTGTTACCACCACCAACATCAGCATATCATCACGAAGACACTGAAATACGCAATATAACTTCCTGCCATAGGGGCACAAGAGGCATCGTCAGGACCAGCTACCACCAACAACAACCGCCATCACCACCACCATCACCATCAAGAAACCAGACACATGCCGGGTTTTTATGTTTAAGTGTAGTGAGTAGTGTATGTATATAGCTATTTACTTTCATTTAATAGTCGTTACACCTATTCTAAAAGAGTGGGGGGTAGATAAATTGTAGGAGGGAATTCCATTCTTGGTCGGTGCCTTAAGCGCGACCAGACGTGTGCAAATTTACCGGTGGCAGTATATGCCCAGAAAGGGGATTGTAGCAGGAGTTAGGGTGGTGCATTATAGTGCATCCTATATATATATATATATATATATCGCACACTAAATCAAAAAGAGTCACAACTCAAAACCACAATAACTTTCAGTTGATTGCTTCTAGACCGCCAAAAGTCCTTGTAATTTTAGAAACTTTGCTTCAGTGTGCTCTTTAAAGAGTAACGATAGAAGCCAAAAGGGAAAAATGTTATGGATTGGCCGTGCTACCTTTCATTAGGCAATCTCTGCCAAGAAAGCGACCTAAAAAATGTTGAGTTGTGACGGTTGTTGGTTTAGGTGCGATATGTGCTGTAAACTTTTGAATAAATTTTGATAGGTATCGTATTAGAGTACCAATCTGTACATAAGGGCATGCACTGGTCTTAAACAGTAGCGTTACGAGACGTCTTGTAGGCCAGGGCGGGGATAGGATGTCCAAAGTCTTTTATTAATAACACCCATTTGCGTTAACATAGGTCATGTACCGGCCCTTATATAGTTATATCTATTATATTAATAGGCTAACAAATTTTACATATAAATAATTGCCAAGCTTAAACCCATACTAAATATGCATAAATATTTATGAAATGCATATCGATTTGTTGGCATACCTCTATAGCAGTGCACAATTATCTAATATATAACCAATACTGCTTCATTTATCTGTAACAAGCGAATGAAAATTTCTCATGCAACTTGAATTGGTTATCTGACAATCAATTTGTAAATAAAGCGATAGCCCAGTGGGAAGCGTCAGGGTGTAGTGGTCGAGCGGTTGATGGTTCAAGTACAGTTACAGCTATCGGCCAAATTTTTTTTCTTTTTTGTCATTGAAAATTGTTTATATTTTGTATATATTTTTATATTTCATTTTAAAATTTTTATAAACAATATTTTAATGTTTGTGATCTCTATTTTCGAGAAAAAAAATTTGGTGCGAATATTTTTAGTTTACGGAAAGCCATGTGAAATAATAATTTTAGATCATAAATATACATACATACCACGCATTATAGAAGTGCTATAACCGCTTATAAATATTTCAAAAAATTACCATTAATATAAGTCTGACAGCTCTAATTTTTGAAGATGTAAGCTGCAAATTTCCACCTCATACTCATATCTATTTGCATACACATATATGTACATACATGCGTAAACACTCCAATTCTCTCGCTCATTGAATACAAACAGGAAAGCCATGTGAAATAATAATTTTAGATCATAAATATACATACATACCACCCATTATAGAAATGCTATAACCGCTTATACAATTTCTTTTTTTTTTTGGTAGATATTTCAAAAAATTACCATTAATATAAGTTTGACTGCTCTAATTTTTGAAGATGCAAGCTGCAATTTGCGAATTTTTTTCAACATAGTGGTCTGTTTATTCAATTTCTGTAGATTATTTCGATAAATTTCACGATTTCTATCGATTGAGATAGAGTTGCTGATAAATTCCTTATTTAAAGTATAAAAATCGAAAACATATTTTATGGATACTTAAATTTTTAACTAAACCAAGTGATAAGCGGAAATCTTAAATTTTACTGAAGACAACAAATAATTTCTTTTCATATGTATATATGTATTAACTTTTAAAAGGGCAGATTTGCAACCCGAGTCCCAAACAAGTCTAGACCGAATAGAATAGAATTTTTTTAAAAATCAATATACATTTTTTTTCTTTAAATCAAAAGAAAAATCCATATAAAGTGTCTTTTAAATATTGCTATGTTATGGTTAAAGAAAAAAGCTAGAAAACCCTCAAACTTTTTTTGACCTAACCAGAATTTGTAATTTACCCCCACTAAAAAGTTTTAAAACCACGCCATGTATAATACATTTTTTTAAAATACAACCCATACTTCTCTAAAATGAATGTGTAACTATTTTCGTTCTCTCGCTCATTAATATTCTTTAATATTACACGAACTCATATTTCCAAATTTCCACCCCTTCAAAACGTCAAACCAATTTCATACTCATATCTATTTGCATACACATATACATACATACATGCGTAAACACTCCAATTCTCTCGCTCATTGAGTTCAAACAGTAGATTCGGCGTTGAAGTCATATATGTATATTGAAATGTTACACTCCAAATAGATGGCGTCGGCGCGAATAGTAAATTTGTTTCCGCATGAGAGTTGCCCCAATATGTGTTGTTATGTACCAAAGGATTAAAAAAAAGTGACAATTTGTTTTTCTCATATCTCGCACGCTTTAGTAAGTTTAGTTTAAAAATAAAATTTTTAGGAAAGAAGCAATCAATGTTTTAACTTTCTGTATTGAAATTCATGAAGGAAAAAAAAAAAATTAGATTGAAATAGATACACCCATTGCCGTCAATTTTATATAATATGAAATTTTGCTTTTTTTAAAAAATAAAAATCAAACATCTTTTTCGTAGAATTCTATAATAAAAATGAGATAACTATGGTCGCCATATATTCCAAAGTATTAATAAACAAATGAAAAACTAAAAATGTTATATTGTTGTGCCATAAAATCCTGAAAATCTTAAATTTTCAATTACATATATTTATAATAAAATGTAATTTAACTGTTGTTGGAGTACCAAGCTTATTTTGAGAAATTTGTATATGTGTGTAAAATACCAGCAATGGAAATATTTTGTTTCTCTCGCTCTTTGAGAGTTAGAGTTATAGCGCCTCATATTTCGAAGTTGGCTGAACTACAAAGGAAACCACTCTTTATCTTCATTCTCTCCCTCATTAAACACGTCCTATTATGAGAGAGAAATTATTTTCATTCCCTCGCTCTTTGAGTACTTCGGTCCATTATTTATATTAATAGTCTAACTTTGTTGTTGGTATATTGTTAATTTTTAAACTGCTTTGTGTATAAGGTAATGGCGCGGCGGTGAGCGTATAGAATACTGAGTGCACAGTTGCAAGACCCGGTTGCGGAATATTCCTTTTTTTTCTTAAATTATGTTTTTTTTTATTAAAAAACTTTTAATCTTAACTATTACAATTTACTTAATTTTCAACCTAATATTTTTTTGTTCTTCACCTGCTCAAAACGATCGCATAAATTAGTGGCTATTTGTTAAGCACAATCTCATCATCCGATTATTCAAGTGCAACATAAAATCTCGAAAACCGAATATTTGCATGGCATTTGCCATAAATAATTTTGGAAAGGGCTGTTGTAATTTAATATTTTTATTATATAATAACAACCGCTATTTTTTAAATTCTTTGATGACCTCATTTTGCCTATAGATGAGTTTTTAATGTACACATTTAAGTTGGTCGAGGTTCGGCCACGGGTCCTAAAGGCAGCTATTGACAAAAAGTTGATCAGATGTTTGAATAAGTTCAACTATTTTAAATTGGTCGAATTTCGACCACGGGATATACTAGTTTTTATAAATACTGTGGGTTTCGTAAATTAAGTTGAAGTTCGCTAAGGCATTATATTTAGTGGGCGTGCGTGTGGATGTAAGCGTGTTGCATTGGACTAATTGGGGTTGTTGGTGAACCCTATAGGGGTTTGATCCGGGGTCCACTGATATCAATAAGCAAGCAATAAGCTTAGCTATATTCACATACTCATTATTGTTTTATATACTTGCATGAATTACATTTAATACGCCTAAGCAAATAACTAAAAATATTTAAGTCCATTTTGTTGGACTATCTTTATACTTTGTTGGCTCACGAAGAGCATATCCAAGACCTGAATATTAGGTCTATATAAACATAAGTCTTTTTTGTAAGGGGTAACGATTCGATCGTATAAGATCGAATTCATAAACGTTTATTGACACATACACATCCAACGATGTACAAAAACATGCACACACACTTTTGATAGTTTATTAATAAATAACAATAGTTTGTTAATCGATATTGAAAACTAAGCGCTTCTTCTTTCAGATGCGGTGGGGACAGACGGACCGGACGGTGACAGGGAGGGGGGAATTTCTAAAGGGGGTAAAAGGGGGGGGGGGGGGATGTATTGGGGTCAGCATTAACCTTTAGCCACTGCTGACCATGGAAGGGTGGGTATAGAGTAGCCGGCCAAATCAACATCTTTGGCCGAGGGCGGGTAACCTAAAGGGGCGGAACGTGCAACCCCAAAGCGAACTGAAGAGCCAGGTATGATTTTTTTTGTATGGTGCGGTTAGTGTGTCCCGGGGTCTAAGATCCACTCCACAGTCCGGCGAGCTAGTTCGCGCAACACACGAGCATACCTGCAAGACTCCCGGGACATGCAGTATGGAGATGAGGTGACGCATGGGTGTATTGCGTTAAAACCCGCACGAAACACCCTTACCAAATTTCAGTGGTCTAACATGAATACTATCGACTATTAAGTATTTCATTTGTATGGGAGGTGCCACGCCCCCTTTTTCGTTATCCCCAATTTTGTTGATGGTGGTAAGGATCGATCTCGTACAACCCCTCACCAAATTTCAGTGGTCTAACATGAATACTTCCAGAGATATCGACTATGAAGTATTTCATTGTATGGGAGGTGCCACGCCCCCTTTTTCGTTATCCTCAGTTTTTTGGAGGTGGTGGGAATCGATCTCATAAAACCCCTTACCAAATTTCAGTGGTCTAACCTAAATAAATAATTTTGGAAAGGGCTGTTGTAATTTAATATTTTTATTATATAATAACAGCCGCTATTTTTTAAATTCTTTGATGACCTCATTTTGCCTATAGATGAGTTTTTAATGTACACATTTAAGTTGGTCGAGGTTCGGCCACGGGTCCTAAAGGCAGCTATTGACAAAAAGTTGATCAGATGTTTGAATAAGTTCAACTATTTTAAATTGGTCGAATTTCGACCACGGGATATACTAGTTTTTATAAATACTGTGGGTTTCGTAAATTAAGTTGAAGTTCGCTAAGGCATTATATTTAGTGGGCGTGCGTGTGGATGTAAGCGTGTTGCATTGGACTAATTGGGGTTGTTGGTGAACCCTATAGGGGTTTGATCCGGGGTCCACTCGCCACTCGCGCACATGCACTCTCATCGGCGATATAAATCTATGTACATAACTTGATATCAATAAGCAAGCAATAAGCTTAGCTATATTCACATACTCATTATTGTTTTATATACTTGCATGAATTACATTTAATACGCCTAAGCAAATAACTAAAAATATTTAAGTCCATTTTGTTGGACTATCTTTATACTTTGTTGGCTCACGAAGAGCATATCCAAGACCTGAATATTAGGTCTATATAAACATAAGTCTTTTTTGTAAGGGGTAACGATTCGATCGTATAAGATCGAATTCATAAACGTTTATTGACACATACACATCCAACGATGTACACAAACATGCACACACACTTTTGATAGTTTATTAATAAATAACAATAGTTTGTTAATCGATATTGAAAACTAAGCGCTTCTTCTTTCAGATGCGGTGGGGACAGACGGACCGGACGGTGACAGGGAGGGGGGAATTTCTAAAGGGGGTAAAAGGGGGGGGATGTATTGGGGTCAGCATTAACCTTTAGCCACTGCTGACCATGGAAGGGTGGGTATAGAGTAGCCGGCCAAATCAACATCTTTGGCCGAGGGCGGGTAACCTAAAGGGGCGGAACGTGCAACCCCAAAGCGAACTGAAGAGCCAGGTATGATTTTTTTTGTATGGTGCGGTTAGTGTGTCCCGGGGTCTAAGATCCACTCCACAGTCCGGCGAGCTAGTTCGCGCAACACACGAGCATACCTGCAAGACTCCCGGGACATGCAGTATGGAGATGAGGTGACGCATGGGTGTATTGCGTTAAAACCCGCACGAAACACCCTTACCAAATTTCAGTGGTATAACATGCCCTCGTGAAGGGTGGATACCTTGCCGCGGTACGAGGGCTTAAGTCGATAGCCACAGGGCTACGCTGCCCTTGTGATCATAGCTCCGTACGGCACTTCCTCACGAGAGCAGCCTAGCCTCTCTGGCGCGACGACAAAGATCTTCCCCCTCCCAATCTAGGGTGTTATGCGACCACGTGCCCATTGGACGTTTGCAGCCGGGAGGCAAATCGTGGCTGTATTTGAACGGAGCCTCTCTGATACGGGGTCGCCTCAGAGAGTAAGCATGGCCTTACCGCGGTACGGGGCTCTGCCGCGGCGGACGACACATTTTCCCCTACTCTTCCCTTGACCCTAAGCTGGCCTTGTCCGGCGATGGGTCGTACGAACAAGATGAACTCAAATAACGCAAATAAAAACGCAGCTAAGCGGACAACGGCGGATGCTAAACTCCCATGAACCTCTGATATGAAAACCAGTATCTTTACGTCTGTGGCAGCGGTCTCACGACCTGGCCTCGGAGTTTCGAAGGGGAAGGAAGCTGCAACAGAGATTTCGGCAAAGGGAGCGACCGCGATGGCAACTACGGGTCCGCACTCCCGGGAGACATCTCCCCGCCGCTTCACATACCACGAGAAAAGATTGGCTGCAAAGATCCTGAAGAGGTATGAAGGGGTACCGCAGGAGTCGCTGTCGCCGAATTCCAGTAAATCGGTAGAGCTAGCGAAAGCTGTGATACCGGATTTCCAAAATTCTTACGTGCCAAAGAGGTCAAAAGTTAACCCTTTCAAGCGCCAGAGATCGGACCTGGAGTTAAATCCCCCTCCCAAGCGGCATCAGAATACCTCTGGAGCGGGCAAACTAAGCTTTGCTGAGGTAACCAAGGACAGGATCCTTATAGGCGTCCTTGACCGAGGCAATGACCGTCTGGCCATCCCCAAGGACCGGTGGCGTTACGTGCGAAATGAACTCGGCAACATTCTTCTCAACGTTGCTCCGGAGTTTCCGGGTAGTTCGGCGCGAGTAACGGATGCGGGTTGGCACCAGGGTCAGATCAAATTACTCGCATGCGAGGATGCAAAAACCGTAGCACTGTATAAGGCAGCAGCTGCTAAACTGGGTGAAGTCTACAAGGGCGCAAAGATAGAGGTTGTCGATTGGAAGGACATTCCAGCTCGTCCAAGGGCAAGGGCGTGGATCCCGGCCATGCCTGACTAACCCGACAGAATTCTCGGGATGCTACGGCTAATGAATCCGTCCCTCCCAACGCATGACTGGAGTGTCAATCTGGTCGGGGATGCGGTGGGGCCCAACAGACAGGTGGTGTTCACCATGAATAAGGAGTCAATCGAGCCCCTCAAAAGGTGCAATGGCCTAGTACACTACAGCGTAGGCCAGATCGTTATCCACGTATATCGTGGTGATGCTCAGCGCGCTGCCTTCTCGGCTGCTCCGCGGGAACCGGAAAACGAATTACCAGAAGAGGAAGCGGAGGATTCCGATGCGGAAAGCATGTTATCCGCCACCTCCCTTGCCGATAGTGCTGTGAAGAACTCGGAGATGGAGGACAGCCTACAGGACGAGGAAGTCCTCGACGTCACGGTGGTAGCAGCCAACG
Organism: Campiglossa producta; assembly: GCA_964058755.1. Classification (NCBI taxonomy): domain Eukaryota; kingdom Metazoa; phylum Arthropoda; class Insecta; order Diptera; family Tephritidae; genus Campiglossa; species Campiglossa producta. The sequence goes on along the minus strand of CAXKVI010000001.1, from coordinate 128,373,298 downwards.
CTGAGCGATTAACATCTAACGCTACAGGCAGCAGGACTCCTGCAACGCCATATCGGGCAGTTAATCAGAACAACTCGTCGTTGATAGGCAACCTCCGGGATGGGGCAAACCTCGACGACATGGGGACGGCAGGGAAGTCTGTGCGCTCTCATGTTGGTGGTGCTTCAGATTAATCTGCACAAATCTAAAGTGGCTTCGGCTGCTTTAAGTAGTCGTCTTTCTAAAGGCGACGTGGATGTGGTCCTCATCCAAGAACCCTGGGTCAATAGCTCGAGAATCTGCGGATTGGGGACTAAGGGCTTCAAGCTCATTCGAGCCAGCGAGGAGAGCAAAGTCCGAACGTGTATTTTGGTCAAGTCTGAGTTGAACTCCTTTCTCCTACCTAACTACACCAATGGTGATATTACCGCTATCAGTCTAACGGTCGACAGCACCCGCCTAACGGTGGCGTCGGTCTATATGCCCTACGACGCCGAAGAACCCCTACCACAAACGGAGGTGAAAGACCTGGTGTCAAATTTCTGCACGGGTAATCTTATTATTGGAGCGGACGCTAATGCTCACCATGTCCAATGGGGGAGTTCCGATATCAATGCCAGGGGCGAGTCTCTGTTTGATTACCTCTTAACAACCAACCTGGTAATTTGCAACGTGGGTAATGAGCCTACTTTTATCACTAAGGCCCGTAGGGAGGTCATAGACCTCACTATCTGTAGTGAAGGCGCTTATGGGTGGGTTAGAAAATGGCGGGTTCTGGAAGAACATTCATTCTCTGACCACCGTTACATAGAAAATTTTTTAGACTTTATTGTAGAACAACCAATCATTAAGCGCAATCCACGTAACACAAATTGGCAGTTACACAATGAAATATTAGACAGAGACCTCTCAGTACTGCCCTCACAAGCCCCCTCATCAGTAGAGGAGCTGGAGGATCTTGTTACTACATTTACATCGGTGCTCTCAAATGCTCTAGGACAGGCTTGTCCAGTGCCAAAACCACGCGGTAAACAAAGGCCACATTGGTGGTCCTACGATTTGGACTCGTTCCGCAAATCATGCCGGAAACAATTTAACATGGCCAAGAGCTTCGGCTCTGAGCCTCATTGGCACGAATATAAAGCTAAACTTAGGGCCTACAAAAAAGCTCTGAGACAGGCGAAGAGAACTTCGTGGAGAAATTTCTGTACTGGCGTCGAAAAGGTCGACGACACAGCGAGACTTAGACGAGTCCTCTCGAAAAGTCAAACAGCCATCAGCTATTTGCGAAAACTGACGGATCCTGGACCAGCACGGAAGAGGAAACCCTTGAGCTGCTCTTGAATACACATTTTCCGGGGAATCTGCATGACGCACCACTAGTACCTGCAACAAACCTGGCAGTAAAAATACCCATCACTGAGGAAAGGGTAAGGTGGGCAGTTAAGAGCTTTGAACCGTATCAGGCTGCCGGGCCGGACGGGATTATCCCCGCGCAACTTATAAACACGTTGGAGACATCAGCTAAATGGCTGGTATTTCTCTTCACAGCCTGCCTGGCTCTCAACCACATTCCGGGCTCCTGGAGAAGCGCCACGGTAGTGTTTATCCCTAAGGCTGGGAAGGCATCCCACTACGAGCCAAAAGACTACAGACCGATCAGTCTCTCGTCCTTTGTACTCAAAACCTTTGAGAGGATACTAAGCGACTACCTCTCAACGACTATTGATAGCAACCTAATCTCTAGCTATCAGCATGCATACACCAAGGGTAAATCAACAGAAACCGCTCTGCACAGCCTAGTATCTGTCATTGAGAAATCGCTGTGTGAAAAGGACTACTGTCTCGTGGCCCTCCTAGACATTGAGGGGGCTTTCAACAATATAAGCCCGGAGGCTATCAACTCCGCTCTAACTAATCTGGGCGTAGATAGATCTCTAACTGGTTTAATTGACCAACTTTTAAGGGGAAGGAAAATAGCTTCTTCACTTGGTACGGTTGAGTTATCACGCTATGTCACAAGGGGAACACCCCAGGGTGGTGTTCTTTCCCCGCTTTTATGGAACCTCACAGTCAACTCGTTGCTACGTGACACAAGCTGGAGGGGCGGGAAGATAGTGGCATACGCAGACGATTTAGCTATTGCATTCAGAGGCAAGTTCCCACAAACTCTGTGTGACCTGATGCAAGTAGCACTGCGAGAAGTTTCGACGTGGTCCTCTCGCTGCGGACTTAGTATCAACCCGGGGAAAGTGGAACTTGTCCTCTTCACCAACCGGTACAAAATACCGCCACTAAGCCTACCAGAACTAGATGGCACGCGCCTGGGCTTGTCGGATAAGGCTAAGTTTCTAGGCATAGTTCTGGACAGGAAACTGAATTGGAAGGAGAATGTTCTTCAGCGCCAGAAGAAAGCTTGCATCGCTCTTTACACATGCAAAAGAGCCATTGGCAAAAAATGGGGGCTCAGCCCTAGAGTATGCAGTTGGATCTACACGGCCATCATTCGTCCAATCATGCTATATGGGGTCGTCGTATGGTGGCCTGCGCTGAGCAAGGCAACATACCTGAATCTGTTGCGGAAAGTCCATAGATCCAATATGATCTGTATAAGCGGTGCGCTAAGGAAAACGCCCAACGAAGCCCTCCAGGTCATTCTGGGCATTTTGCCACTTGATCTGGAAGGGTTACGGTCAGCAGCGGCATCAGCTCTGCGCCTAAGAGAAACCTCAAGTTGGGGTGCGGGTACTATTGGACACTCCAGTATTCTGGAATCTTACAGCTTTCTCCCTCTAAGCACAGATAGTTGTGCGACCACTACAGTCGGTGATAGCTGTTTCAAAATAATCATTCCCAGCAGAGAAGACTGGGAGAGGACGGATTGGTGTCCCGAAACAAATAGTGGCACCTCCATATACACCGACGGCTCGAAGTTGGACGGCAGAGTTGGAGGAGGGGTTTATTCAAGGGATTTGGACCTTGAGCTCTCCTTCAGGTTACCTGATCATTGTAGCGTGTTCCAGGCGGAAGTCTCGGCAATCCTGGACGCCGTGGCCTGGTTAAGCCAACGTGTTATCGGAGAAGATACCGCTATTTTCAGCGATAGCCAAGCGGCCATCAAATCCCTTGGCTCATACACGTTCAACTCTGAACTGACGCTCAGCTGTCGTCGATCTCTTCAGGAGATGGCCCAACAGAACCGCGTAAACCTCATATGGGTCCCGGGACATAGGGACATTGAGGGAAACTGTAAGGCAGACGAGCTTGCCAGGCAGGGCACGACCAAGCAGGTTCTTCAGGATAAAGAGCGCTTAGGTATGCCGTTTGCCACATGCAAACTAATGCTGAAGGAGCACACACTCCGTCAAGCCAACGAAAGATGGCTGCAATCCCCAGGGTCTCGGATATCGAAACAAACCTGGCCAAAATGGGATCTCAAAAGGTCTAGACGCATTTATGCCCTCACTAGGAGGGAAATCTGCATATTGATAGGGGTATTAACCGGTCACTGCCTCATTGGTAGGCATGCAGAAAGGCTAAGTGTGCCCTACCGACGATGCTGCAGGAGTTGCAAAGATGATGAGGAGGAGAAAACAGTGGAACACCTCATCTGCAACTGTCCGGCTTTAAGCGGCGCCAGAACGCGCTTTTTGGGAGTTCCGTTCCTGGATAGCCTAAGCCAGATCGCGGAACTGGACATAAAGGACTTGATGGCCTTCATAAAGTCATCTAAGTGGTTCGAGGAGGAGTAACGGTGTCGGTTTAGGAGTGTCAGTCCCGGGATTCTGCTATGTGGAAAATCCCAACAACTCAGGGATTTTCCATTTGGCTGAGTCCCGGGACTGACTTTCATTGTGTTGGTGGTATCACAACGGGCCTTTCAAAACTGGCCTAAGTGTGCCTCTGCGGCAGCCACTTGAACCTAACCTAACATGAATACTATCGACTATTAAGTATTTCATTTGTATGGGAGGTGCCACGCCCCCTTTTTCGTTATCCCCAATTTTGTTGATGGTGGTAGGGATCGATCTCGTACAACCCCTCACCAAATTTAAGTGGTCTAACCCGAATACTTCCAGAGATACGGACAATGAAAAATTCCATTTGTTAGAAAATATTTTTTAGCCTGTGTGTGTCAAATTTGGTTACGATCGGCTTATTCGTTTATGAGCCAAGTGTGTCCATAGGTACATAATTTGAATTTTATATATATAGATAGATAGATTTCCTTTTACTAGAATCGCAAAAGTCACTAAAATTTGGCAAAATCAATATAGAGATTTTAGGAGATGGAGATTAAGCATTAGCGAAAACTGGAATTCATGTCCTGGTGTATGTACTTAAAATTTTCGTAATTGAATCGCGTTATATAGCGTCACCGCTTTCCAGGAAACCAAGCTTTTAGTCCCTGGATTTTTTCTGATTTTATGGTGGTTAAATTTTAAATTTTGTGAAAACTTTAATTTTTTCAATTCTTTTTGAACGTTTTTTTTGGCATAGTGGACAAACTGTTGATGGGAATAAGGATAGCATATAGTCCAAAATTAAATCGATAGAATGAGAAGTATAAATTTCTAACGCACTGTTTACCAAAATGGGGTTTTTCGTATTTTCGACGATATCTCAGAAACTAAATCTGCCGCAGGAAAATATATATGATATTCGGAATCAGGAGAAAAGTTTAAATTAAGACAATCTTATCTCATTTTTGACGTGAAAACCCACCCCGTGGATCCGCCCCTGGTCCGTACATAATTTTATTTTTATATATGGGTGTTTTCGAAAATGTGTCAACTAAACAGTTAAATGAGATTAAGCTGTAACACCTCAAAAAATAGGGGATGACGGAAGCAAAAGGCGTAGCTGGAATAGACATAGGGTTGGGAGAAAAAGAAGATATGAAAGAGGAAAAAGGAAGATGGCGCATAGAAATGGAGAAGTATATAATCAGTAGGATGGTTCCAAATCTTATGGGAAAAACACAAGTTGAATGTTAAAGCCCAGGGACCCCCTAAAATGTCAAGGTCATAGGCCATTTGGAAGGCAGTACTCAATTCTGTTTAAAAAAATTAAAACGGGAATTGTTCTACAAATTAAAAAAAAAAATACGAGACGTGTCAGGATGCAAAAGTCGTTACTTACTTACTTAAAATAGCCTTTAACCGCCTAGGCGATTTTGGCCGTCTAACATGTTTCGCCGTTACTTAAGTATTTGGATATTTTGAATATGCACTCATTTCAATTGAAGTATCTTTTATACCCGAAATAAAAAAGTCCCAAAAATAACAAATATTTTCTGGGTGATTATGAACCGGCATCCTACGAAAAACGGGGTTTTTTATAAGGTGAATTCAAAATTTGGAGTACCTATGCAGTTTTTGTAAGCTTGGTAAAGCTTACAATTCATGGAAGCCACAAAAAAAATTCTCAAATCTTACAAATTTGTTACACAGTGTAATTAAAAAAAAAAATTAAAAAACGCGCTTCCGCAAATCCTTGCATTTCATTTTGTTAACAAAACCCCGTTTTAATTTTTTTAAATCGGTTTAGTTTTGTGCAGGAGCGAGAAGGCTAGAGTCGGGATTGAGCAAGGTCGCAAAGCTGGAGCTGCTTACCCAACTATGCAACTACTCCCATACACATGTATGAGTATATATGGATGGAAAACGTGAATGGTGCAGATGACAAAGCATATCGTGTAAGACGGCCTTTAGCCCCGCAGCGAAAGCAACTAGTTGAAAACTACTTTACAATTAGTTGGTGCACCAGGCCCAACTACACAGTAAAAATAAAAGTCTAACTTTAATACCTTTTTGGTGTTTATATATAACAACGCCGAAAAGTATTAAATTAATACCATGTTCGGTCTAATTAAGAGAGAGAGGAATTCAGTCGAAGATTCTCTCAGGCAAAAAAAAAAAAATTTACACAGTTTTATTATATTGCCTTCGCCGAGGGTCGAACTCACAATTTATTGAATGCTGAGCCGAGATGTCTACTATGAAGTCATCGAGTACTTATGCTTGCCAGCGTCTAATTGCAGCTTTGTTCTAAATGAAAGCAGCGAAGCGCGTGCTCTGAAGAACAAACCACCGGACTTAATTTAATGCTAACAAGTAATTAATTTAATGCTTTTCCGGCTTTGTTTTTAAACAAAAGTACATAAAACATTATATTGAGAGAGAGCGCTTTAGTATTATTTTGGTATTGGAGTGTAATGGGGTGTGGCTGCTGTGCGACCTTGCCCAAACCCGACTCTTGCGTTCTCGTTCGTACACTCTGGGCAACGTGAGCTATCTAGGCCCGCGGCAGAAAGAGAGGGAGCTCCGGTGGGGTGCGCAGCGTCTGTTCACCATGAGGTGCGGCTGCAAGCGGGCGTCTGTCTTGAATGTGTAAATATTTTCCAAAAACCCCAAAACGGGTTGTGCGCTGGGTTTGGGACCCGCCACGTAAAAAACTTTATTCCAATGAAAACTAATGTACCAAAGCCTCGGATGAGAACCCCCTTTAATGTTGACGACCCGGCAAAACGAATAAGGAATAATGATTTGGATATTAGGGCATGTACCGGGAATTTCCGAACCCTTTCAAGGGACGGTAACGCTGCCCGACTGGTTGATGTCCTCGTAGGCGCAAAGGCCGACATCACCGCCCTGCAGGAAATGCGATGGACGTGGCAAGGAAAGACGACCATCGGTCCTTGTGACGTATACTATAGTGGCCAGGCACGCGGCAAAGCGCGTGGTGTAGGATTCGTGGTGGGGAAGAGACTTCGCAGCCAGGTATTAGCGTTCACTCCTGTGGACGAGCGTCTCGCTGCGATCCGCATCAAAGCGAGGTTTTTCAACATAACATTTATCTGCGCCTATGCGCCGACTGAGGAGACGGACGACGCAGAGAAGGACTCCTTCTACGATAAACTTGAACAGACTTATGATCGCTGCCCCCAGCATGATAACAAAATCGTGCTCGGCGACTTTAATGCCAAGGTGGGCAAGGAAGGAGTCTTTGGTCCTTTGATCAAAGAACTAGAAACCAGATTGATCATGTCTTGATCGACGGCAGACACAGCTCCACCGTTCTGGACGTGCGTACCCTACGTGGTCCCAATATCGACTCGGACCATTATCTTGTTGCAGCCAAGATACGGACACGCCTCTGTGCAGCGAAGAAAGAGCGCACAGTAACGGAAGGAAAGTTTGACGTCGAGAAGCTGCGCATGACACAGACAGCTGATAATTTCTCCACTCGACTCTCACACCTGCTATCAGAGGGCAATCCTCGAGCAATGGAAGCATAACTCTCACTCATTGCGTACCGCCGCTGAGGCCACTTTAGGGTTCAGCGAGCCCGCAATAACAACTGGTACGATGAGGAATGTAGCACTGCCTCGGACAAAAAGGACGCTGTATACAGGGAAACGTTGCGAACGGGCGCAACCCGCATTGTATGGCAACGCTATAGTGAGGCGAGGAAGGAAGACAGGTGCCTTTTCAGAAAAAAGAAACGTGAAGCCGAAAGGCGTGAGTGTGAGGAGCTTGAGATGCTGGCTGACAGGAATGATGCCCGAAAATTCTATGAAAAGATCCGGCGGATGACGGAAGGTTTAAAGACCGGGGCAAGTTCCTGTAAGGACAATAACGGCGACCTGGTAACCGACGTACAGAATGTACTTAAATTATGGAGGGAGCATTTCTCCTCACTGCTAAATTGCGAGGGAGACGTCGAACCCGATACCCCAATCCCTGACGATGGAAAAGTCGTCCGACCACCTGACTATGATGAAGTGAGGATAGCTATATCCCGGCTCAAAAACAACAAATCGCCTGGGAAAGACCGACTACCCGCCGAGCTGTTCAAACACGGAGGCGAAGAGCTGGTAAAAAGCATGCATCAGCTCTTATGCAGAATATGGTCAGATGAGTGCATGCCTCCAGATTGGAATTTAAGTGTGCTCTGCCCAATCCACAAGAAAGGCGATCCCGCTAACCCCACCAACTACCGCGGAATCAGTCTTCTTAATATCGCATGTAAGGTTCTTTCTAGCGTATTATGTAAAAGACTGAAGCCCATCGTAGACAAACTGATTGGACCTTATCAGTATGGCTTTAGACCTGGTAAGTCTACCATCGACCAGATTTTCACGATACGCCAAATCCTGGAGAAGACCCATGATAAAAGAATCGACACTCACCATCTCTTTGTGAATTTTAAAGCCGCTTTTGACAGCGCAAAAAGGAGTTGCCTGTGGCTAACTGAGAAATAAACATAAGTATGGACAGTGAAAAAATGTAAAAAAAAAGTGAACAAATAAATTAAACATAAGGAGACAATATACAGTCCACAAACAAGAAGTTTAAAAACCCAAGTTTACAAAAACAAAACATGCCAAAGTAAAACCCAATATTAGGGTAAACGAAAAAAAAAAAATCACAAACAGAAAACAAAAACTTTAAATATTTAAACAAAATAATTTCCCTTTCGGGCGCGCCGGTCAACAAACAACAACAAAATAGTAAAAACTAAAATACAACAACAAAAACTACAGTCCACCAATATAAAACCGGGCGCGGGGAAAAAAAATACAAAAATACATAACCAAATTGTTGCTACACATATGAAAAAAGCGAGAAGAAAGAATGACAAACAACAACATTAACAAAAAATTATAAATACAAAATAATTAAAAAAGGCTAAGTACTTAATAAAGAGCGGTGAGTTGTTTGATTTCCAATTATTAAGACGTTCATTTGGTATATCTACGGATTTTTTCCATAAATCCGTATTACCCAAAATCGAACTGTTACACATAAAAATATATACATACATATATTCAAATATTTTATATTGCCAAAAAATATATATATATATATAAATATTCTAACCCCGGTCAAATTCATATTAAGTCCCGCACAAAAGTGTTACAAAAAATACGTATGCAATTAAAAAATATCACCGCGGACTTCTCCTTATTTGTCGTGTTGTGAAGCACAAATTACATACTTATTACAAAAACAAATACATATAGGTTTCAAGTCTTACTTGCAAATTTATCCGGCAATACCCCCTTTAGCTTGCATTCCCTTGCGCACGTAAGGGGTCAGTTACATAAAACTTTATTTTGGCTTTACCTCAAACTTTGACTTTGACAGAAAAGTTCAGTATACGTATTTAAACCAAGCATGGCAAATTGGAGACCTCAAAGTTGAAGCAAGGTTAAAATTTGGCAAACTCTCAAATTTTGCTTGCTTTGCTTGCTTTGACAATCAGATGTTGATGAGTTTGCTTTAATTAAAGAATAAAAAGTTGGAGAAAATAATAATTAATTCATTTTTTCTCTATTAAATTAATAAATTAACCAAAACACTCTGAATGCAAGGAAATAAATAACGAAAACAAATGTATAAAAGAGAAGCGTCAAGGCGTTCATTGTAGCATACCTCTGAAGTTCGACGCAAAGTTTTGAGGTAGCAAATGTCAGGCGAGGTTAACAAAGCTCTATGTATTCGACCCTTAAGTCAAGCAAAGGCAGGATTGCACTAACAAAATAAGCAGTAGAAACAATAAAGAAAAATAAATATTTAAATTGTTAGCGAAGCTATTTTCTGTTCTCCTAGTTAAAGTACTACGATTACATATCAACAAAAAATATACGGACACACAAATTAGGGAAAAAGCTATAGTCCAGCATCCCAAAAGAAAAAATAGATATAAACAACAAAGTTCCTTGCACTTAATTGCATTGAATTTAACATTGTAGAAAAAAAAGCACGAAACAAAACAAACCCTATTGTTTACCTGCATTGCTTTTCTTCTCTGTAAAGACCCTCATACAGTTCCGTGTGAACGTGAGCGTGAATGAGTGGAGACTTTCTATTGCGTACGCAAAGGAAAAGAATTCCAAATCAATTCTTTTGTGCGTTCACGCACATCTGTCAAATGACTTCAACTCTCCAAAAAATGTAAAAAAATCACAGTTTGGCGTGGTAATTGCCAAATTTCAACACTCACATACGAAGGGTTTGTGTCACTTTGCGTTCGCACACAATTCACTGTGAGATAGTAAAATAAGCACTTCAAAGCATATTTAACACTTTCACTTAAGTTTAAATGCAGTAATATCAAAGATATTTTAGTTGTTTATCCACTTACGGATGAGTTTTTTTTGGAAAAGTGGAGTAATATCAACATATTACACAAAAGAAAATTGTTCACGCTCACCCACGTTCACGCTCAAAAATAAGTGTATATAGGGCTTAAGGTATACAAACAGACAAGCACACAAACGTGTAGCAGCCACCCTCGCTAACTAGATTATGCCCAACAAAAAATTGTCAAAGTACTTATAAATTGACAATACCTTCCAAAAAATAGTGGAAGTACTTATAAAAATTATAAAAGGGAATAATAAGCGGTATTATTTCCATTGAACCTTTGGCATATTTGAACAATAAAAATCGAAGATAGAAAATACACTCGTGTGCAAAATAAAAGCAGCGATAGTAATAGAACCACCGATAGAAACAAAAACTCGGTAAAACAAAAAACAAACAAAAAAAAAAACCGTTTAATAATATTTATATTTATTAAATTTTAAAAACATAATGTCCGACCCAAAATCTCCCCATATCGTAGTGGAGCCACCCAAACTGGTTGAAGACGAAAAGCCTCAAGGCAGCCCTGCTGACGGCACCGGCTCAAAACAGGGTGGAAAGCAAAAAAAGGGCAAAGAATTTTCAGCTGCAAAATTCAAAACTGAAAGTTACAGCATCATTAGATACTGCACCAGATTCGCCTCAATCCCTATAGAGGATAATACAGAATCAGTTTTAGAAGTCAAGGACAAATCTCTTGACAGATTTTGGACAAGGCAAAGTATGAAAACTGCTTAGAGCGCTATGAAGAGACAAAGGCAATGATCTCCGATCAATTAAAACTTTTAAGGCCAATTATTGCACCTACTCTACAACGAGTAGAGCTGCCCCAAACACAAAGCAAAGAAAGAAATTCAGGCATATATCTCGTCGTTCCGAGATATGTTCTCAGCCGTTTACATAAACCACCCAAAGCTATCACAAGCGCAAAAATAATATCATCTAAGAAATAAAACTAAAGGTCAAGCAGGGATAATAGTAAAACAGTTCACACTTAACGATGACAATTTTAATCTGGCTTGGGAAGCGTTAAAAGCTAGATATGAAAATGAAAGAGTATTAGTCGATAAACAAATAACGACATTAATGAATCTACCAAAAATTCAAAAAGTAACTAGCGAGGAATTTCTCAAATTACAATCAACAGTAACAAACTGTTTGTCGGTTCTAGAAACCCAAAAAATTCCCACTGAAAACTGGGACCCAATTCTGGTCAATATTTGTACTTTGCCAGAAAAATCTTTAATTTTATGGGAGCAATCGCTCTCATCCGGCAAAAAATGCCCAACGTGGCAACAAATGAAAGCTTTCCTCACCACCCAGTTCGAAATCGCATGCGTGAATTTAACTTCCCTGCAAAGCTTATACGGCTTTGCCAAATGACGTTGAGCAAAACCAACAGCTCCGTCAGAGTCGGGAAGGACCTCTCTGAACCATTTGAAACCAAACGTGGCTTCAGACAGGGCGACTCCCTTTCGTGCGATTTCTTTAACCTGATGCTGGAGAAGATAATTCGAGCAGCAGAGCTAAACCGCAATGGCACAATCTTTTACAAGAGTGTGCAATTGCTGGCGTATGCCGATGATATTGATATCATTGGCCTTAACAGCCGCGCCGTAAGCGCTGCTTTCTCTGGGTTGGATAAGGAAGCGAAAAAAGTGGGTCTTGCGGTGAGCGAGGACAAGACGAAGTATCTGCTGTCATCAAAAAAAGAATCGGCGCTCCTGCGCCTTGGCAGCCAGGTCACGGTTGATAGCTACAAGTTTGAAACGGTGAGAGACTTCGTCTATTTGGGAACCAGCATTAACACCGAAAATAATATCAGTCTAGAAATCCAACGGAGAATCACCCTTGCCAACAAGTGTTACTTTGGACTAAGTAGGCAATTGAGAAGTAAAGTCCTCTCTCGACAAACAAAGATCACGCTCTATAAGTCTCTCATAATACCAGTCCTGATGTACGGCTCGGAATCATAGACAGTGTTAAGAGAAGATGAGATGGCCCTTGGAGTATTTGAGAGAAAAGTTCTCCGGAAGATTTATGGTCCTTCCCGTGATGCCATGGCGAGTATCGAAGGAAATTTAACGATGAGCTGTACGAGCTTTACGCAGACCTGACCATAGTTCAGCAGATTAAAGCCCAAAGGCTCCGCTGGCTGGGCCATGTTATGCGAATGGACAAAGAAGCACCAGCACAGAAAGTTTTCCACTCGACACCCGAATTCGGCAGCAGAGGAAGGGGGAGACCTCGACTGAGATGGAAACAACAGGTGGAGGATGACTTGAACTCCCTTGGGGTTTCCAATTGGCGTCAGTTATCGCTAAAAAGGAATGACTGGCGTGCTTTGATACGAAACGGCCAAAATCGCCTAGGCGGTTAAGCGTCATTATGATGCAAGCCAAGATAAGATTATTTTAAAACTATTTGGAATTAAAAATTTTTCAGAGTCTTAAATTAATACTATTTAGTAATAAAACTCAAATTTAATTCCAAAAAGGCTTAATTTCAACAGCGACTGGTATTAAAAGTAAACTTTCTTTTTTTACTGTGTAGTCAGTCTTTTGTCTTTTTTCCACGTGTTGATGTCCTACGAAATGTCAATGTCAGATTTCGACCAGAACATACCAGTTATCTACTAGTCATGATATACTAGAATTATAATAGTTCTAAAATACCAGTTCCATACTAGTTCAATCTGGACTAGTATGATTTCCATAAAATGAACTATCGGGACCAGTCCAAAAAAGACTAGTATGAAATATACTAGTCCCCATACTAGCCCAAAAAGCATCGAACCTGGACTAGTATGATTTCAACCAGAAGTAATAGTCGCATTATTTTTATGACTCACACTTTATTTTATCATTTGCCTTCATTATCATGTTTATTCTTAAGAAAGCAGGGACCCAAACACGAAAAAGCACCAGTGAATTACAAGAGAAAAGAAAACTAAACGAAACGAATGAGTTTGGATTTGGATTTTTGTAACTGGTATGATTTTAATCAAAAAATTATAGTTGTATACTAGTATGGAACGGATATTTCCTGACTAGTATGACTTCAGCAACAAAATTCTAGTTGTATACTAGTATGAAATGGATATTTCCTGACTAGTATGAGTTCTGCCAAAAAATTATAGTTGTATACTAGTATTTTTCTCACTAGTTTGACGTTTCGCTGCAGGGACCATACACCATATCAAGAGAATTCCTTTTTAAAAATCATAGCATTCTGAGCATCTAAAAAAAAAACATAGAAAAGAAACAATAATGGGAATAGCATAAAACCCTGCGGCCTGCCGACTTTTTATCCAATAGCCGTCTAACTGTGTAGACTCGATCTAAGAGATGTGTCCACAATCCTTAAAATTGTTGCTTAAGCGCTGCGACGTCTTATGAAGCACGTGTCAGATTCTTTGTGTGTTGTCCTCGCTCACCGCAAGTTATTTTTTTTCTCTATATCTCGGGAACCGCTCGACCGACGTGGATAAAGTTTCGCATTATAGATAGTATGATTCATTCTGAGATTACATGAGTGGGTGTTTCCATTTGAGGCGGTTCACAGGGTTGCCACCTATCTAAATTTTTTTTTGAATATTGAGCAAGATATGCCAATATGGGTATCAAATGAAAGGTATTATCGACCGTATTCCAAATATTTAAGTCTCAAGCAGGGTTGCCACCTAACCGCATTTTATTTATTTTTATTTATATCTCGGGAACCGCTTGACCGATGTGGATGTTGTTGCTGTTGTTGTTAACAATGCATTGCCCAGTCTAGAGTGTATGATCATTCCGAAGGTCTTCATCAAACTCTTCTAAGGGGAGGATACCGATGTGGATAAAGTTTGGCATTATAGATAGTATGATTCATTCTAAGGTTATATGCGGGGGTGTCGCCACTTGGAGTGGTTCACAGGGTTGCCACCTATCTCAATTTTTTTTTTAAATATTGAGCAACATATGTCAATATGGGTATCAAACGAAAGGCATTTTAGACCGTATTCCAAATAGGTAAATCTCAAGCAGGGTTGTCACCTAGGGTTGCCACCTAACCGCATTTTATTTATTTTTATTGATATCTCGGGAACAGCTTGACCGATGTGGATAAAGTTTGACATTATAGATAGTATGATTCATTCTAAGATTATGTGCGTGGGTGTTGCCACTTGGGGCGGTTCACAGGGTTGCCACCTATCTAAATTTTTTTTAAATATTGAGCAAGCTATGCCAATATGGGTATAAAATGAAAGGTATTCTCGACCGTATTCCAAATTTTTAAATCTCAAGTATATATGGGTATCAAGTGAAAGGTATTTGCGACAGAGTTCCAAATATTTAAATTTCAAGCAGGCTTCCCACCTAGTCTTTCTATCTTTCTTCGTACAATTCTCTTTCCCATCTCCCTCTCTTTTTTTTGCTCTTCATTGCACTCTCTCCTTCTACCACTCCCCTCTTCCTCTATATCCCATAAGTATTGGCCCCTGTTAATTTAGGCCTAATTCTACCCATGTACCAAATTTTAAGGAAAACGCACCATATATAAGATATTTTCGAATGGATCATTATATTTAGTAATACAAAATTTAATTTTTTTTTTTTGTTTCATTGCAGCATTCCAGAGAACCGGCGATGGTTTATGTCCTTAGATGCTAAATAAACACACGGAATAATTATTTTTTAAAAAAATCTTTAGCCACATAAATATTAAAATACAAAATATTGAATGTAGATATGTATGTATGTATACCTTCCTTTTACATAACTCACCTAGAACATCAGCACAAGCCCTAATATAAAAAATCATGTCAAAATAATAATTTAGTTGTTATTATTGGTCATTATATTCTGAACTTTGAAAATTTTTGTGGACTGTTGACCTTTCGAATAATTTTTATCAAATTATTCTTCTGAGTTTTTTGGCGAAAACAAGTTGAAAAATGCTACATACAATACCAACTACGATGATTGCAATTTCGATCTTGTTGAAGGATCTTGTCAAACCGCTTTGTATTGTTGCTTTAGAAATTTAGCATCACCTTTTTACTGGTCATCGAACCAAGGAGATTAGGAATTTCTAAAACCGCAGTGTGTAACCATTACACCAAACCCTGCTTAGAGTGCCTGCAGGCAAATTGCAACTATATTCTCGCACATTTTTTTGTTGTTATTTTATTTAACAATGTTATTTCTTACCTAAAGCACATACCCAAAGCGACATTCTGTTGCTATTAAGTTTGGCTTAGGATTTTTGTTGCACGCATCAGCCAAGCCTTAGCTAATTGATGGTACATTCTTTGCCCGTGTCCCGGCTTTATTATAATTTAGTTGTTATTATTGGTCATTATATTCTGAACTTTGAAAATTTTTGTGGACTTTTGACCTGTCGAATAATTTTTATCAAATTATTCTTCTGAGTTTTTTGGCGAAAACAAAGTTGAAAAATGCTACATACAATACCAACTACGATGATTGCAATTTCGATCTTGTTGAAGGATCTTGTCAAACCGCTTTGTATTGTTGCTTTAGAAATTTAGCATCACCTTTTTAATGGTCATCGAACCAAGGAGATTAGGAATTTCTAAAACCGCAGTGTGTAACCATTACACCAAACCCTGCTTAGAGTGCCTGCAGGCAAATTGCAACTATATTCTCGCACATTTTTTTGTTGTTATTTTATTTAACAATGTTATTTCTTACCTAAAGCACATACCCAAAGCGACATTCTGTTGCTATTAAGTTTGGCTTAGGATTTTTGTTGCACGCATCAGCCAAGCCTTAGCTAATTGATGGTACATTCTTTGCCCGTTTCCCGGCTTTATTATAATTTAGTTGTTATTATTGGTCATTTGGCTTTAAGCTTTCGGTAGAATCAGTCCGTCAATACGTCACGTACGTGACGTACGTCGTGACAAAACGTACGCGCCGTACAGGGATTGCACATAGCGATTGACGTACGTCATGTTGAAGTACACAGATGTGTCAACAAAGTAACTGGCGCAAAACGAAAATTATTAAAAAAAACATAACAAAAGCAAAATTTCGGTTAAAAACATGGAAAATATTCAAGTAATACTTGTTATAGTCACAATTTTCACAATCCCGTTGTCAAATTGGCGGTAAAATTGATTTTGACATTTGTCACGCAGCTGACGTTCCGTCAAAGTAGAAAATTGGCGAAGGATACCGGATCCGTTGACTGATACTTTGTCAATGTAGCGTTTTACATGCAAAATACACACATCCTACTCGGCTGTCAGTTTCTTCCTTTTCCGGCACGTACGTGACGGACTGATTCTGCCGAAAGCTTTAGGTAAGAAATAACATTGTTAAATAAAATAACAACAAAAAAAATGTGCGAGAATATAGTTGCAATTTGCCTGCAGGCACTCTTAGCAGGGTTTGGTGTAATGGTTACACACTGCGGTTTTAGAAATTCCTAATCTCCTTGGTTCGATGACCAGTAAAAAGGTGATGCTAAATTTCTAAAGCAACAATACAAAGCGGTTTGACAAGATCCTTCAACAAGATCGAAATTGCAATCATCGTAGTTGGTATTGTATGTAGCATTTTTCAACTTGTTTTCGCCAAAAAACTCAGAAGAATAATTTGATAAAAATTATTCGACAGGTCAAAAGTCAACAAAAATTTTCAAATGTCAAAATAATTATAAAAATAATATTTTCTGCATATATGTATACAAAGAAACCTACATATGTATGTATGTATCAATATTTATTTTTTAAATAAAAAAAATGAGTCAACTCCCTTTGTTTGAAAATTAACCAAACTTATTTTGTTAGCAAAGTAACAAAAAAAATTTATTTAATTTTAAATTCCGTGGAAAGGGGCATATTACCAAAACAGGAAAATTTATTGGATTGGATATGAATTTTCAAGGAACCTATGTATGTATGTATTGCACAAGTTTAAATGAAAAACTCTTCAATTAAATTTTTTTCATTTCCATGATTTGGAACAATGGCATATTTTTTTTTTTTGGTCTTGAAGTGCGGCAGCCAAAATGTAGACCTTTAGTTGAAGTTGGGTAATATTTTAAGTTTTGTTTTTGTAAACGTATACGATAAAATAATAGGGGGATTCGCTAACTCTTGCAAGGTGCACGGATTGCATGGATTGTAAAAGTCCTATGTCGAAATTTACAATACTATGCGAGTACCCCATTGTATAATCGTAGCAAGCTTAAATGTAACATAAGATTTAACTGTCAAACTGTGAATAGAAAATAAAAGAAAATTCGAAAACATGCCTCGAATCTAAGAAAAGCAAAAATTTTTTTCTTTTTTAAAGAATTTAAATCAAATCGTTAACAAACGTGAAATAATTTTCATTAAAGCTGAAAGTTTTTTTTTCTGAAAAAACTTGGCGCTGACAATTACTTTTACTTTTTGTGAGCGAACTGAGAGGATTGAGAGAAATACAGGGCTGCTTTTTATTTCCTACAATTCTTGCATTAAAATATACATAGGTTTGAGCATTGTATAAATTGTACGGATGGGATATAATTTTTTACGTGTATTTTGTTGTTAGGACTTTACAATCCATGCAATCCGTGCAATCCGTGCACCGTTTGCAATACTTAGCGAATCCCCCTAATATGTATAAAGAATGTTAAAAGTAATTAAATAATAAAAAATATACTCGAAATAAGCTTAACTTAGACAGAGAGCTGGCAACATAAAAAAATTAGGTCACTCGGTGCAAGGTCAATTTCGACGTTTATGGGCTCGACTGTTACCAACTAGACGTCAACCAGGCCACCAGAACTCTTACTGGAAGACAAAGGAGGGAAAAAGGGGTCAAAGTTGCAACTTTTTCGCGAAAAAAGTCATAATGTGCAACGATGAAAACTTGCACAGTGGTCGGACATGGCATAAGAAAATATAATAAAAAATCGCCAGAACTCTATAGAGCGAGATCCCAGGGCCGCCAGACATCACTTATTTTCTGATGGATGAAACCAATACTGCTGGATAGTCCTCCCCGAATATAGAACGAATGTGACAATTTCAAAGCCGTACCTAGGTCTCGGGCCTAGAAATCGGGGTCAAAATCGCCAAAAATTATCCTAACTTAATTTATTTTCTGATGGAGACCCTACCAGGGTCTAGGCTCCAGCCAGACACCCCAATCTCGGGGATTTTCCCATGGAAATTAATTCCGTTTTAACAATTTAACGGCATAAAAACTCCTATTATATAATATGATTGTCAATATCACATGCTTCTCACAATTTGACCTAGCTCCATAAGCGATTAATGTCAGAATTTCCCTCGTTCTATCAAAATTTACTTCTCCCTTTATAACCTCCTTTTTTATTTATTTGGTATTTGTTTCCTTTAGGGGTCAACTGCTAATAAATTAGATAAAATTATGGGAGATAGCTCAAAAGATAGGTTTTGGCCTCAGGATCACGAATCCGAAGCGCTCTTTTCAATTTTTTGTTTAAGTGAAAAGTTATGATAAAAAAACCGAAAAATGACCCGGGTCCGGTACCAAAAATGGGGCGGAATCCATTGTATTTATGTGCAGAACACCTTTCTGAGTTGGAGGCCTTCGGCCGCCAAGTCCGGGTGTTTGCATGAACCGTAGCTGGCGCCACGGTACGCATTTTTTTCGCACTTTGATTGCAAATATCTCTTCAGAGAAGCAAAATATTAAAAAGGCGCTTTCGGATTCGTGATCCTGAGGCCAAACCCCGTCTTTTGAGCTAAGTCCCATAATTTTAGCAAATTTATTAGCAGTTGACCCCTAAAGGAAACAAATACCATTTATTTTTTCATTTTTACCGTAATAAATAATTGGCAATTGAAGATTTTCATTCAACTACACTTTTTCCCGTTTTCGAGTCGTTTTTCGCTGCACAATTGTATGGCAGCATCGTTTCTTGGCATAAATCCTGGGAACACCTCTGTACCTGCCCATGAACTCGTTTACGTACTTGGCAACACTGCCAAATGCTGGGCTGAGAAATTTTACAGTAAAAGAGTCGCTCATCAATTGATCCATGCTGCCCGCAAGCTACTGAACGATGCGACGCTAGCAGATGGTCAGTTGAATTTTGCGCTCTTACTGCGACAAAACGAGAGAGTATAGCAATCTGTGTGAGTTGAGCATTGCACCTCAGTGCCATGAAATGACGATACCTCGTTTATAATATGCGTTAGCGGGCCTATTATATACCCCATAATAATTTTGCAAAATTTCAGTGAGATCCCGTCCTCTCCAATGGTATTTGACTTCACTCCCAAGAGTGACTTGAGGACCTGATCCTCAGTAACTGGCATAAAGTGAAACTTGGGTATCAGACCATCACGACTGTCGACCTCATACAATGTGTCACCACAACTGGTGTTGTTGTGACTGCTTACGAAATGATTGTTTAGCTCATCCAAGTCAATCTCACATTCGCGCATTTCTTTACCATGTATTTTAAATTTTTTTAGGTTACGCCACAATTCTTTGGAAGGAAGTCGTTTTGCTTCTCTGATAATAAAATTAGTATTATTACGAACTTCTTTATATCGGCGCCAAGAAATATCCGTCAAGTTTTTCCTCCATTTGGTGTAAAATCTATTACGCTTTTTGATTGCAGCACGAACCTTAAAATTGTACCAAGGACACGAATTATTTATAACACTAAATGACCGAAGAGGCACATGCAAGTTGTAAAGCATGGTTAAGTTGTTATTGAGATATTCAAGCTTTTTATCTACGGTATCGAGATACCAACATAGGCCCCAATCTATTCTATTCATGTCGGAGTATAAGGAGTTAACATCCAACGATTTAAAGTCACGATACTCAAAGGTCGCACCTAAATCCGGCCTATTCATCACAACATCCATGGTACAAAAAATTAAGTCATGGTCAGATACCTACCTGATCGAACTTGAGGGCATGCAGGGGATCACAAGTTATAAAGTAGTCGAGAAGACTTGGAGGGGAGTTATTAGCATACCTTCTTGGATTAGCTTCATTGACGATAGAGAGGCCAACCGTTGCCACTTGGTCCTGAAACTTATTACAGTATAGGTCTTTTGCGAGCAAGTTTACATTAAAGTCCACATATCAAAATACGCTCAAAATCTAACACCAGATCAGCCAAAGCATCGAAAAGTGGATCAAGGGAAATACCTTTATTTGGATTATAAACACATGAAATTAATATTTTACTTATAGCCATCCGATATTTCAGAGCAGAGATATTCAGCGTCGTAATTGTCAGACGTAGCTAATAGTCTGCCTTTAAGGCTTTTTTTATACACTGCAATAACTCCACCTTTTTTAAGTTTGCGATCATGTCGTAACAAATTATAACCATCAATTGAGACTGAAATCAGTAAGGTCACTATGGCACCAGGTTTCAGTTACGCAAATGACATCCACTTTAGAACCTTCAAAAATATATCTTACATAGTCAAATTTATCTTGACTAAGACTGCGCGCATTGAAATGTACCACATTAAGTCCGTGATTTTGCTTGCACAAAATATCAATAAGAATTTTTTTGTTATCACTAACGCGATAGCACCTTGTATTAGTCAAACCCATTAAACAAAGCTGGACAATAACAAAAACAACCATAGACAAGCACACCTGATATTTGTGTTTGTAACTCATCAAAGCATTTGAGATAGACGAAAAAACAAGTAAAGCGAAATACAGAACTATACAAATTAATGTTTGCTAGAGAGAAAGAGAGTTGAGTATTTGAATAGGTAACATAAGAGAGGGAGTGTTGTTGATTGAAAGAAGAAAAGAAAAATAATGTGTACAGCCCAAATAAATACATAACTTTCGTTTTTTTAATCTAAAACCACACAGCTTCATGTATCTGCAGTAATAACATTCTTAATGCTTTCCATAGTAGTCACTTTGACGGATGCGTACATACACATGCCCACCCTGCAGCCAAATTCCGAACTACTCAGCAAACATACTAGTTCATTGACTAACCATTTTGTGGCATATGCATACCAGTTCATTGTTGATTAGTTTTAAAACCAGTCAATGCCAAACTACTCAGTGAAAATTCTAGTTCATTGACTATACATTTTGTGGCGAATGCATACTAGTTCATTGCTGATTAGCGTTAAACCAGTCAATGCCAAACTACTCAGCAAAATTTATAGTTCATGGACTATACATTTTGTGGTGTATTCATACTAGTTCATTTCTGATCACCTTTAAACCATTCAATGTCGAACTACTCAGCAAACAATATAGTTCACTGACTATACTTTTTGTGGTGTATTTATGCTAGTTCATTGCTGATTGGCTTCAAACCAGTCAAGGTCAAACTACTCAGCAAACAATATAGTTCATTGACTATACATTTTGCGGTGTATTCATACTATTTCACTTCTGAACACCTTTAAACCGGTCAATGCCGAACTACTCAGCAAACAATATAGTTCACTGACTATACATTTTGTGGTGTATTCATACTAGTTCATTTCTGATCACCTTTAAGCCAGTCAATGTCCAACTACTCAGCAAACAACATAGTTCATTGACTATACATTTTGTGGTGTATTTATACTAGTTCATTGCTGATTAGCTTCAAACCAGTCAAGGCCAAACTACTCAGCAAACAATATAGTTCATTGACTATACATTTCGTGGTGTATTCATACTAGTTCATTTCTGATCACCTTTAAACCATTCAATGTCGAACTACTCAGCAAACAATATATTTCACTGACTATACTTTTTGTGGTGTATTTATACTAGTTCACTGCTGATTAGCTTTAAACCATTCAATGCCAAACTACTCGGCAAACAATGTAGTTCATTGACTGTACATTTTGTGGTGTATTCATACGAGTTCATTTCTGATTACCTTTAAGCCAGTCAATGCCAAACTACTCGGCAAACAATGTAATTCATTGACTGTACATTTTGTGGTGTATTCATACTAGTTCATTTCTGACTACCTACAAACTAATCAATTCCAAACTACTCAGCAGACACCTAGCTCGTTTACTATACATTTTATGGATGTTTTAATACTAGTTCTTTGCTGATTACCCTTAAACCAATCAATGCCAATCTAATCAGAAAACATACTAGTATACAACTATAATTTGCCGGGCGAAATCATACTAGTCAGAAAAATTCTGGTTCGTACTAGTATGCAAGTATGTATGAATTTCGGGTTGAAATCATACTACACCTTTTTCAGTTTATATTCAGACGGAGTGTGTACTCCTTCAGCAACTCCTTCGGCAAACGGCATATGCATGCTAATGCATATGCGCTTTTTGGGAGTTCCCTTCCTGGATAGCCTAAACCAGATCGCTGAACTGGACATAAAGGTCTTGATGGCCTCCATAAAGTCATCTAAGTGGTTCGAGTAGGAGTAACGGTGTCGGTTTAGGAGTATCAGTCCCGGGATTCTGCTATGTGGAAAATCCCAACAACTCAGGGATTTTCCATATGGCCGGGTCCGGGACTGACTTTCCTAGTGCTGGTGGTATCACAACGGGCCTTTTAAAACTGGCCTAACTCTATTCAACTGTTTGAACAGTCACAGGTTTGTAAATTAAAAAAAAAAAACTAGGTCCCGCCAACTTGTAGGAAAAAAAACCAAAGCAGGACACTATAAGTTGGAAGAGAAGTTCGGCAAAAGTCTCGTTAGAGGTTATGACAACCTGTTGGTATATAACCGCCATTTTTTTTACGTTGCGGCATAAACTTGAGTTTATTGACAACAACAATATTAATTAACTCTACCTTTAACTCGAGTTTATGGCCTTCATGCTGAGCAGTCTTACTTTGACTCTTTTTGATGTTAAAATAAGACTTACTTTTATCTATACATATGTGGGACCGGAACTCCGCAGGGGACGACTAACTTAACCTTAAGTAACCTTAATTTACCTTACCTAAAAATACAACTCCAAAGCCCCAATTACATAAAACTTTGAGAAATGCGCGCCTCGTTTTTGAGCATTTGCAAAAATTTCGCTTCGCTTTACGTTTAAAAAACTTTGCATGAAAGTGGATCCTACAAAGTTGAATGCAATTGGGCCTTCACCTATATAATCAAACTTGACGAACGCGGAATTTGAAAGGAGCCATTGCAAGTTGAATTCAATAATTAACTTAAAAAAACAATAAACAACATTATTTAAAAAATATAGAAAAAAAAAATTTGTGTTAACTTTACCGAGAATCGAACTCAGAACCTTTAGCTCATTTTTGGCTGTGTATGAACTAGTATATCAACTGGTATAATGCTGATGCAGAGGCTGACTAGTATACCAATTGGTATGGTGCTGATGCAGAAGAGGACAATTGCTTTTCTTTTTCTCTTGTAACTGCTTCTTTTTTACCTTGTAATTCACAGATGCTTTTTCGTGTTTGGGTAAATACAAATAGTCGCTGCTTTCTAAAGAATAAACTGGTATATTGCTGATGTAGAGGCTGCCTATGATACTGGTGCATAGACCGACTAGTATACCAACTGGAATGAATGTCAAATTCGTGGACTAGTATGACAACTATAACTTTTGTCGTGTACGGACGTGTTTTACTCGAGCTCTGTGCTTTTCGATTCTACTCTACATGTATAGTAGTGCAATATATTTATTATTTGAACTCATTTGTGTAATTGAAACATAAAAAATCTAAATCCATCTGTAAAATAATAACAATTACCTAAAATAATCAAATTTATTATCTTTTCTTATACATAATTCCACACATATTTGAACTTTCTCTCAATATGCCTTGTTTTTGTGGACATAGAGTTGAACGTGCTCAAAGCAGTGTTCAGTGCGAAAAGTGCAAAGAGGTCTTTCACTTGCAGTGTGTTGTTGGTACTTTGGCGGCCAACTTGGATTATTTTAAAAACTCTGACGAGTTATATATTTGTGGTGATTGTGCTGTCACTCACCATGATGTTCGTTCGGTTAATGCTGTCGCTCTACAACAACAAGAACAACAGACTGAACCGCAAATTAATAGTGCAAATGACAATGACCAATTTCATGTGTTGTTATCTATTCTCGCTGAATTAAAAATTATGCGAGTAGAGCAAGCAAGTGCAGTTGAGTGTATTCATTCTCTGCAAGCTGACAAAAACCGGTTGTTAGGCGAACTGGAACTTGTGCGCTCTGAGATTCTCAATTTACACAAGCTCTATGATGATGGGGTTGTTGGTGCTTTTGCTTCGTTTAAATCCGAGTTCTTTGAGCATCTCAGTACAAACAAAAAGAAGAATGCAAGTAAAGGTAGAGCTAAGAACATTAATCAAATTGAACCTGCCGACCAGCCTAAATCTGTCAAGGCAGCCGATGCCGGCACAGAGATATGCAATAGTCCGAATCGCTCTAATAATGATCCAAATGTCGAGTTGAGTAACAACAATGCGAATAGTATTGAAGTAATTGGTGACAAAGTCTCGGTTGCAAAAAGTGTTGTTAGCACAACTAACAGTGGATTTGCCGCTAGCATGAATACTCCAATCGATAGCATAGCTAGCTTTGCTGCAGCTAACAGTGTTACCTCGACAATTTCTTTAACTGCGGTTTCCTCTGTGGCCGCAGTCGAGCCGCCTAACAACATAACTTATGCTAGTCTCTTGTCCGCCCCATCTGTTATGCATACCACGGTTAATCAAGTTGCTGCTGGTAATTCTGCGCCTTTTGCACAACATAGTCATACCAACCCTGTGCGGCAAATTAATGATAACGCTAATGTAAATGCGGTAAGAGGCATGAGGGGCGTTTATGGCCGCAATGTAAATGCTGAGCTCGAAGTTGTTGTGAAGAAAAAATGGCTGCATATTTCCTCGTTCAAACCAACAGTCTCTGAATTGAATGTCATCGATTACGTTTCAAAGTATGCCGGTGTTGACCGTAACCACTTATCCTGCCGTAAGCTGATAAAAAGTGGGGTTGCGCAGTATGTCAACTGGTATGATTCTGATGTATATATGCACTAGTATGCCAACTGGTAAGATTCTGATGCATATATGAACTAGTATGCCAAATGGTATATTTCTGATGCAAATTTGAACTAGTATGTCAACTGATATGATTATGATGCATAAATGAACTGGTATGTCAACTGCTATGATTCTGATGCATAAATGAACTACTATATCAACTGGTATGATTCTGACTCATATATGAACTAGTATGACAACTGGTATGATTCCGATGCTTTTTTTAACTAGTCTGTCAATTGGTATGGTTCTGATGCATATATGAACTAGTCTGTCAACTGATATGATTCTGATGCATATAAGAAGTAGTCTGTCAACAGGTTTGATTCTGATGCATATATGAACTAGTCTGCCAACTGGTATGGTTCTGATGCATATATGAATTAGTCTGTCAACTGATATGATTCTGATGCATATAAGAAGTAGTCTTTCAACTGGTATGATTCTGATGTATATATGAACTAGTCTGCCAACTGGTATGATTCTGATGTATATGTGAACTATTCCTTCAACTGGTACGATCCTGATGTATATACGAACTAGTATCTTAAATGGTATGATACTGATGTGTATAATAACAAGTATATCAACTGATGCAGAGAAGGACAATTGCCATCTGGTAGGACATCGCCCTGTTGAAAATACCAGTTGCTAATATGGAAAAATTACAGAACTCGAACTAGTTGAGGCCGCCTGGCTGACTGTTATTTGATTAGTATAAAACTAGTTAAGTTGACTGCAGGGGATCTATGGGCCCTGTTGTGTTCTGTCTGCAAAATCTCCAGCTGGTCGTCTTTATTGAAAACGTCAAGAGTCGGCAAGTCACACAACACACCGTTCACAACGCTTGTATTAACGCATTCTTTCATTGCGCGCATAAGCTCATCCAGGCTACTGAAAATTATACGGTGTCTCATCCTTGACTTAAAAATTATTTTTGTGGTTTTCGAGAATGATTCACCCTCCTCAAGAACGATTTGATTCCGAAAACAGTTCAAGGGATTTGGCACCGTCGAAATAGTCTGGGTAAGGGGCTCCTCACTATTCGCCATCACGCTGTCCGACCGTTCGCAATCCATCCCATTTATATGCTGCCGGGACAATGCGTCAGCAACCAGGTTTTCATTTCCTGGTTTGTAATGGAATTGTGGAGAAAACTCCTCCACAAAGGCTCGCCATCTCTTGAGCTTGGCATTAGGATTTTTATCAGAAATTGCGAAGGTCAGAGGTTGGTGACCGGTAAAAATCTTTAGGTTGTTCACGCCGTACAAGTAGTTCCGAAGTTTTTGCAGGGTCCAGACTATAGCCAACAACTCCCGCTCATTAGTAGCGTAGAAAGAGTTCTTGATATCATTGTGATAGGTCGCCCGCCCTCAGATAAGAAGGCGCCTATTCCATGAGATGACGCGTCAGTGGTCAACTCGAATGGCTTTTCATAGTCGGGGTATAGAAGCAATACATCCTCAGATGCAAGGATTTTCTTTACTCTATTGAATGCGCTCAGTGCCTCATCGTCCAGAGTTATTTCGACTTTCCTCGATTGGTAATAGCTTGCAAGTCCCAGAAATGAGCGCAAAGCTCGAAGTGATCTTGGAACCTCGAAGTCAAGTATGTTCTTTACCTTGTCGGGGCAGGTTTTTATGCCGTCTTTAGACACAGTGAATCCAAGGAACTCGACGCTCCGCCGAAAGAATTTAGACTTCTCGGCAGACACGCGCATATTAGCATTGTATAGCTTTACAATGACTCTGTCGATGTCCCTACCGTGCTCCTCTGCAGTTTTGGAGAATATGATTACATCATCGATGTAGACATGACATATCTTTCCAATCTCGTTTCTTAAGACGTCATCGATGGCCCGCTGAAAAATGCTTGGAGCATTCTTCAAACCGAGGGGGAGTCTGCAAAACTCATACTTCCCACTGTTTATGGAGAAAGCTGTCTTTTTACGGTCCTTCTCTGCCAATTTAATCTGATGGAAGCCCGACTTCAGATCGATTGTCGAAAAAATGCCGAGCCTCCCATATTTGATAGAATAACAGAGGTATCCGGGATCGGATACTTGTCGCTTATGGTTTTGCTGTTAAGTTTCCGAAAGTCTATCACCAGACGTGACTTCCTTTTACCCTCCTCGTCATGCCCCTTTTTATCTACTACCCAGATTGGGTTGTTGTAGGGAGAACGGGATGGCCTTATAATACCATTGCGCAGCATGTCTGAAATTTCATTGTTCACGAATTCCGTTGCTGCCATGGGGTATGGGTAGGTCTTAGAATGCACCGGGAGGTCGTCACTGGTCCTAATTGTTCCAACGATGTTGGTGTTGTATGGCAGGGTCTCGTCTGGATCAGCGAAAGCCCCAGCATGTCGCCTCAGAATTGATGTATCGCTCTGTTCCGCCCCTGCCAAATTGAGGTCCGATGAAGTTAGCCCATTTACGTCTGGGCAGCGGTAACAAAAAAAACCTTTACAACCCCCATCCTATCTCAGAACTCCGTTTCTCAAATCAATATTACCGTTCACCTCCCTAAGAAGATCGAAGCCAATGATACCGTCAAATGTATCGAGGCTAGGGAGGATAAAAAACTTGAAGTTCTTATTAAAAATATTTATTGTGCAATACTGCTCGACTTTTTCGGTGCCATGAATAGATTTAACAGTAAAGGGTCTTTGCAGGCTTATGATTCCCTTAAGAGTGCTTAACATTTTAATATAACTTTTGGCGGCACCTGTATCGACCAGGAACTTTAGACCTCTTCCCCATAGTGTCCTGCTGACATAGGGCAAGAGGGACCTACCCCTAAAAAATTAACGTCATAGCTTGGATCAAATTCATTGCTTTCGAACTGCTCGTCGAAATCATAGTTGGCATAGCCATATTCATCTCATGAGAGAGGTGGTTAATACGTTCCTTTTTTGGGGCGGGGTAGCGTTCACTTTCGTGTTGTCGATTTTATGCAACCGGAATCGGCTGCGAATTACCTTGGGTGGTTGTGGGTACCGTGGAGTTGCCCGGGTTCCCATTATTTTGGTTTCGAGAAGAACCCTGAACCACTTGTCGGGCATCATTGTATGGCGTCAGTTGCAGGCCGGTTTGCCTAAAACGCGAGAGAGATGGGTCGACCTCCATCGGGACCGGACGATGTCGTATTTGTTCATTCGGGACCCTACGGTACTGCGGTGAATATTGGCATGAACCGGGTCCCCGAGGTAAAAGATTCGTCCTTCCGATCGAATTCATGATAGTCATCTTTGTCATCCTCGCTCGGTTAGCCTCAAGTTCCTGGGCCAATGCCAGTGCAGAGGGCAGATCCGAGGGTTGCGACGAGAAGAGAATATCGCACAATGGCCGATTAAGGCCAGAAATAAAGACACGAAGGGCATCTTCGCGATATTTTTTACTAAGCGACTCAATAAGCACCCTATTTTCGCCGTGAGTCATTGTTGTTTTATAGATTATAAGTGTTAACTTGCGTTCTATTTCATCATAGAACTTAGCTACCGACAATGACCCTTGGCTCAACATTGAGAGCTCTTGCTCAATCAAATACACTGGTTTTTTATCAGCGTAAGTGAAATCCAACCTTGAAATTATTGCCTGAAAATTCAGTACTGTATTAAAAGAAGACAAAACCATGTCAGCAGACCCCACCACCTTGTTCCTTATAATGCCCACAGCTTGGTAATGCTTTGAGCTTTCCAGATAATTTTGAAAAACTTTATAGGCCGTATGCGCGGCCTCCCTCCAGGACACGTACCTATCTTGATCGCCCTTAAATTCCGGCATTGTTTTAACAAGGTCCAGTGACTCGTCACAGGCAACGCCAGGCCGAATTGTGACAGCCTCGTATTCCACCACTCGAGTGGTGGTTTCCATTCTCGACAACCTACTGGTGAGTTCATCCATCTTGGTCCATTCTTCAAAAAACACACTTCTTCTCCTAAGGCAACACTTTGCAAAAAACTCCTAACACTTTATTTATTCAAACGGTATGCTAAACACTCTACTTACATACAGATATTCATATTTGATTTCAAGCAGGATCGGGGTGTCTTCGCCTGAGTGTCCTCACTGGAGTATCACGCTGGACCGGCTTGTATTGTTGATTGTTGATTAGTTTATTTATTTACTTGGGATTAGCCCGTACGCGTTACACGCGTTTAGTTACTTTTCTATTTTTACAAACGTTTAAAATTTTGTGTTGTTGGGTATCCAACCCTCTGCTGATTAATTTAGTAAGTTCTTTCATTTATTTATTTAATAGGGATTAACCCGTACGCGTTACACACGTTTAATTACTTTTTGTATTGTGGGTATCGAACCCTTGACCACGTTAACTTTCGTATCCTTTTGTAAGGATAGTTTCGCGTGGCCCCACGTTGGGCGCCAATAAAGCAAACTCGTTTTTACTTTTTTTCCTTGACGCAAGTCAAGGCGACCAAACAGGTTTATTGAGTTACTACGACTAAACACAAATTGCCGGCGGCTTCGCCTAAATGCCTACACTACTTCCCTAGCTTCGCCAGCACTGCTGCCCGTGAAAATGTTGACTTCATTTTCCATTTACTGCCATGCTCGCCTTTCATATTGCTGTGGGAACGACTTCAGCTGGGTGTTCACTTGCTGATTCAGCGTCTGGCTTACCCAGTGCTGTTGATATCGTAAGCTTTGGTTGTGTTTGTTGTTATTGGAATTATTGCTGCCCCTGTAGGAACTACTGTTGGGTGCTAACTTACATGGGGTTTCTGGACACTTGACGTTTCTCTCAATATTGACCTACAATCAATTTCACTTTCAAGTTATATTATTTATAAACTATGCTACGTATTAGAAGTTTCGGAAATTTCGGTGGGGTTTAACCCCCCCAACTGCATCCATTTCGGGGAGGGTAGGGACCCCCTGGACCCTCCCCCTGAATCCGTCCCTGGAGTATATACTGTCAGAGCGATAGTGTCGTGATTTTCGTCGATAAGGCAGGAGGGCTTTGAAAAACCTGAAGGTGGTCCGATGAGGTATACAAAGGATTACTATTGGAGTACTCCAATATCAAAAAATTGGAGCACATAATCCAATGATTTTTGCAGGGCTGCCTCACATCTCTAGCCTCAATAAAGAGTCACTAATATGTGATCTGCTTGTAGGCAGGTAACAAACGAAATTAATTAAAGATAATTTGTTAAAAAATTTAAAAAATTAAAAAAAAAGTGAATTAACGATTTAGAAGTGTTTATATGTTTAAAAAAAAGTTAATTTAATTTGAAAAAATTAAATAAAAAGAAGTAAAAAATTTCTGTTCGCGGACCGGCACTTGAACCTGCGACCTCCCGCGTCATAATCCGGACGTTTAACCGCCAGGAAAAGCGCAAAATTCCTGGGATAACTATGGCCAGAGCACAACCACATACAAACCCTCAAGCCACGTGATATAGTCGGCTTCCTGAAGGTTGTCGGCTTGGACAAGGTGTTGTAATATGGGGGATTTTTTCTAAAATTAGTCATGATGCGCATGCCGCGATCGGATCACATTACCTAACCCGAAGCGGCAGCAGAAAACCCCCGTAGGGGTAAACTCAGCTTTGCTGAAGTGGCCAAGGACAGGATCCCCATAGGCGTCATTGACCGAGGTAACGAAAGCTGGGCCATCCCTAGGGACCGGTAATGCTATTCTTGACATTATGGATGAGTCTCCGGGTGCCACGCCGATGGGTTCTGATGCGGGATGGCACCAGGACCGAATCAAGGTATTCGCTTGCGAGGATGCAAAAACTGTTGCACGGTACAAGGCAGCAGCTGCAAGACGGGATGAGATCTACCAATGGGCAAGAATCGAGGTTGTCCACTGGAAGGACATCCCGGCTCGGCCAAGGGCAAGAGCATGGATTCCTGCTATCCCTGCTGAACCTGAGAGAATTCTCAGGATGCTGCGGATCATGAACCCGTCTCTCCCGACGCAGGACTGGAGTGTCAATCTGGTTGAGAATGCGGTAGGGCCTGAGAGGCAAGTGGTCTTCACCTTGAATAAGGAGGCACTCGAGCCCCTTAAACGGTGCAATGGACGAGTGCACTACGGCATGGGTCAGATCGTGATCCATCCGCTGCACCGGAGGACTCGGACATCGCAGTGCCGGAAAAGGAGTCGGAGATGTCCGACTTGGAAGGTATGGTATCTGCCACGTCAAATGCGAAGGAGCAGTGAACAGCTCGAAGATGGGAGACAGCCTGCTGGACGGGGAAGACCTCAACGTCGCAGTGATAGCAGCTAGTCCTAAGCGCACCAATCTTGATACTGCCACAGTTAGTAGGGTTTCCGCCACGCCAAATCGTGGTCTGAACAAATCGTCGTTGAAAGATAAGCCTCCAGACGAGGTGGAACTCGACGATACGGCGGTAGCAGGGACGTCCGAGCGCTCTCATGTTGGTGGTGATGCAGATAAACCTGCACAAATCTGAAGCAGCCTCGGCTGCTTTAATCAGTCGTCTTTCTAAAGGCGACGTAAATGTGGTCCTTATCCAAGAACCCTGGGTCAACATCTCAAGGATTTGTGGTTTGGGGACTAAGGGTTTTAAGCTTATCCGAGCCAACGAGGGGGGCAGGGTTAGAGCCTGTATTTTGGTTAAGTCTGAGCTGAACGCCTTTCTCTTGCTCAACTATACCAATGGTGACGTTACAGCTGCCAGTTTAACAGTCGACAGTACCATCCTGACGATGGCGTCGGTCTATATGCCCTACGACGCCGAAGAACCTCCTCCACAGAGGAGGTAAAAGACCTGGGGGAAATTTTTCCATAGGTCATCTTATTATCGGAACTTACGCTAACGCTCATCACGTCCAGTGGGGAAGCTCTGATATCAATGCTAGAGGAGAGTCGTTGTTTGACTATTTGTTAACAACTAACCTGGTAGTTTGCAACGTGGGTAACGAACCTACGTTTATTACTAAATCCCGTAGGTTATGAAACGCAACCCACGTAACACTAACTGGCAGTTACACAATGAAATACTATCTAGGGACCTACCAGCACTGCCCCCACAAGTCCCCTCATCAGTAGGGGAGTTGGAGGATCTGGTAAAGACTTTTACAACGGCCCTCTCGAATGCCCTAGAGCAGGATTGCCCAGTGCCAAAACGACGCTGCCGCATTGGTGGTCCTACGACCTGGACTCGCTCCGCAAATCATGTAGGACACAATTTAATAAGGCCAAGAGCCTTGGATGGAGACTCAATGGCTCGAATATAAAGTTAAACTTATGGCCTACAAAAAAGCTCTGAGGCAGGCGAAAATGTCGACAATACAGCGAGACATTTAGTGCTCTCAAAAACTCAAACAGCCACAAGCTATTTGTCAAACTGACGGTTCCTGGACCAGCACGGAGGGGGAAACCCTAGAGCTGATCTTGAAAGTTCCCAGGGAACTTGCATGAGGAACCCTTAGAACCTACAACAAACCTGGCTGTATACATACATACCCATCTCGGAGGAAAAGGTTAGGGCGGTTAAATGCTTCGAACCGTTCACGCTGGAGACATCAGCCAAATGGCTGGTATTTCCCTTTACAGCCTGCCTGGCTCTTAGCTACATTCCGTGCTCCTGGAGAAGTGCCACGGTAGTGTTTATTCCTAAGGCGGGGAAGGCGTCTCTTTACGAGCCCAAGGACAATAGGCCGATCAGTCCCTCATTCTTTGGGGGCGGGAAGGTAGTGGCATATGCAGACGACTTAGCTATAGTATATAGGGGCAAATTCCCACAAACCCTGTACGACTTGATGCAAGTAGCACTGCGAGAGGTTTCCTCATGGTGCTGGCGCTGCGGACTGAGTATCAACCCGGGAAAAGTAGAACTGGTTCTTTCACCAACCGCTATAAGATACCACCGTTAATACTACCAAAACTAAATGACGTGCGCCTGAACTTGGCTGACAAAGCCAAGTTCTTAGGCATAGTCCTGGATGGGAAACTAACCTGGAAGGAGAATATCCTTCAGCGCCAGAAGAAAGCTTGTATTGCACTCTACACGTGCAAAAGAGCCATTGGAAAAAATGGGGGCTCAGCCCCAAAATATGCAAATGGATCTACACTGCAATCATTCGACCAATCATGCTTTATGGAGTTGTGGTATGGTGGCCTGCGCTGAGCAAGGCAACAAACCTTAATCTGTTGGCTAAAGTACACAGATCTTGCATGATCTGTATAAGCGGTGCGTTAAGAACAACGCCCAATGAAGCACTCCAGGCCATTCTTGGCATTTTGCCACTCGATCCGGAGGGGCAGCAGCAGCATCGGCTCTGCATCTAAGGGAAACGTCCGGCTGGAGCGCAAACACTACTGGACACGCCAGCATTTTGGGATCCTATAGCTTTCTTCCGCTGAGCACAGATCGTTGTGCGACCACAACAGTCGGAGATAGCGGTTTTAAAATAAACATTCCCAGCAGGGAATCATGGCGGCACTTCCATTTATACTGATGGCTCGAAGTTAGATGGCAGGGTTGGAGGAGGGGCTTATTCAAAGGATCTGACCCTTGAGCTCTCCTTCAGACTACCTGATCACTGCAGTGTCTTCCAGGCTGAAGTTTCAGCAATCATGGACGCCGCGGCTTGGATAGGCCAACACACTATCAGACATGATATTTTTATTTTCAGCGACAGCCAAGCGGCCATAAAAACCCTTGGCTCTTACTCGTTCAACTCTGAACTGACGCTCAGCTGTCATCGAGCTCTACAAGAGATGGCCCAACAGAACCGCGTGAACTTCACATGGGTCCCGGGGCATAGTGACATTGAGGGAAATTGTAGGGCAGACGTACTTGCGAGGCAGGGCACGACCAAGCAGGTTCTTCGGGATAAAGAGCGCGTAGGTATGCCGTTTTCCACATGCAAGTTAATGCTGAAAGAGTACACACTCCGCCAAGCCAACGAAAGGCTACGATCTTCAGGATGCCGGATATCCAAAGAAACCTGGTCGAAATGGGATCATAAAAGATCAAGACAAATTTATGCCCTAAAGAGAAGAGTAATCTCCATATTAATAGGCGTATTAACTGGGCACTGCCAGACATCATCCCATGACAAAAACTTCAGCCAGACACCTCAAAGTTCGGGAACTTTGCTGTTCCCATTACTTCGCTTTCTCTTCT
This sequence comes from Campiglossa producta, assembly GCA_964058755.1. NCBI lineage: Eukaryota > Metazoa > Arthropoda > Insecta > Diptera > Tephritidae > Campiglossa > Campiglossa producta. The sequence continues at coordinate 128,339,056 of CAXKVI010000001.1, read as the reverse complement.
TCAATCAAGTTTGTCCAACTTTTACTGCTTTTAAATGACGGATCTTAACACATGTGTCGTGGGACACTACCCTCAAGTAGTATCAAGTATTTTTAGATCGCATCCCATGGCAACAACTTCAGCCAGACACCTCAAAACTATGGAATTTTTGTAATTCTTACAGCGACTTCACTTGTTCAACTTTGGCTATGTTTAAATGGCGGATCCTTGCACATGTGCCGTAAAACACTACCCCTAAGTAGTATCAGGCATTTCCAGACTTCATCGCAGAAAAAAAACTTCAGCCCGACACTCCAAGGCACGGGGACTTTTCATCATTTTTAATTCGCTTAGACATGTTTCAGCAGGTTTAAAAAACTTTGGCTGCTTTAAAAGGCGGATCGCTACACATGTGTCGTACAATAGTACCCTTAATTGGTTTCAGTCATTTTTAGACTTCGCCCCATAACAAAAACTTCAGCCAGACACCCCAAAGTTGAGGAAATTTCCTAATTCTTACTACGCTTTCAGTTGTTTAAGCGGGTTGGTCCAACTTTGGCTGCTTTTAAAAGGCAGATCTTTTCACATGTGTCGTAGAAGACTACACTTAAATCGTATCGGGGTTTTTTAGACTTCATCCCATGATAAAAATGGGTACAATTGATCTCCATAGGACATGATCAAGCAAATTTGGACAACCCGCTTAAATATGTGAAAGCGCCGTAGGAATTATACAAATTCCTCAGCTTTGAGGTGTCTGGCTGAAGTTTTTTTTTTCATGGGACGAAGCCCAAAAATGCTTGATACTACCCTGCAGTCAACTTAACTAGTTTTATACTAATCAAATACCAGTCAGCCAGGCGGCCTCAACTAGTTCGAGTTCTGTAATTTTTCCATATTAGCAACTGGTATTTTTAACACGGTGATGTCCTACGAGATGGCAATTGTCCTTCTCTGCATCAGCACCATACCAATTGGCTGACTAGTCAGCCTCTGCATCAGGAATATACCAGTTGATATACTTGTTATTATACACATCAGTATCATCCCTGCATTCAACTTAACTAGTTTTATACTAATCAAATACCAGTCAGCCAGGCGGCTTCAACTAGTTCGAGTTCTGTAATTTTTCGATATTAGCAACTGGTATTTTTAGCACGGCGATGTCCTACGAGATGGCAATTGTCCTTCTCTGCATCAGCACCATACCAATTGGCTGACTAGTCAGCCTCTGCATCAGGAATATATCAGTTGATATACTTGTTATTATACACATAAGTATCATACCATTTAAGATACTAGTTCGTATATACGTCAGGATCGTACCAGTTGAAAGAATAGTTCATATATACATCATAATCATACCAGTTGGCAGACTACTTTATATATACATCAAAATCATACCAGTTGAAAGACTAGTTCATATATGCATCAGAATCATACCAGTTGGCAGACTAGTTCATATATGCATCAGAATCACACCTGTTGACAGACTACTTCGTATATGCATCAGAATCATACCAGTTGACAGACTAGTTCATATATGCATCAGAATCATACCAATTGACAGACTAGTTAAAAAAAGCATCGGAATCATGCCAGTGGTCATACTAGTTCATATATGCTCAGAATCATACCAGTTGATATAGTAGTTCATTTATGCATTTGAATCATACCAGTTGATATACCAGTTCATTTAAGCATCATAATCATATCAGTTGACATAATAGTTCAAATTTGCATCAGAAATATACCATTTGACATACTAGTTCATATATGCATCAGAATCTTACCAGTTGACATACTAGTTCAAATTTGCACCAGAAATATTCGTACTACTTGTCATACTAGTCCACGAATTTGACATTCATTCCAGTTGGTATACTAGTCGGTCTATGCACCAGTATCATAGTCAGCCTCTACATCAGCAATATACCAGTTTATCCTTTAGAAAGCAACGACTATTTGTATTTACCCAAACACGAAAAAGCATCTGTGAATTACAAGGTAAAAACGAAGCAGTTACAAGAGAAAAAGAAAAGCCATTGTCCTCTTCTGCATCAGCACCATACCAATTGGTATACTAGTCAGCCTCTGCATCAGCATTATACCAGTTGATATACTAGTTCATACACAGCCAAAAATGAGCTAAAGGCTCTGTGTTCGATTCTCGGTAAAGTCTACACAATTTTTTTTTATTCTATATTTTTTAAATTATATTGTTTATTGTATTTGTAATTTAATTATTTAATTCAACTTGCAATGGCTCCTTTCAAATTCCGCGTTCGTCAGGTTTGATTATATAGGTGAAGGCCCAATTGCATTCAACTTTGTAGGATCCACTTTCATACAAAGTTTTTTAAACGTAAAGCGAAGCGAAATTTTTGCAAATGCTAAAAAACGAGGCGCGCATTTGTCAAAGTTTTATGTAATTGGGGCTTTGGAGTTGTATTTTTAGGTAAGGTAAATTAAGGTTACTTAAGGTTGAGTAAGTCGTCCACTGCGGAGTTCCGGTCCCACATATGTATATCTATTATATATAAATGCGCAAACATAACAGGTTTCTCCCTTTTTTGCAATAACCACAATTCTAAGGTATATAAAATTTGGTATGTACCGATATGTCTCGCCGAGCAGGGTGTTCGACAACAAACCAAAATTTTAAAAAAATTAATTATAATATGATTTGAAAATCACACCACTACATGTGATATACACGCATTCGCTTTATAGAGCCGCTGTTATGGGTGTATGTATGTAGGTATGACCACTTGCATTGTTGTGTTTGCATTCATTGCAGTAGGGTGACTTGTTTTGTTGGCAGCAATAAGATAACATGAGCCAGCGCGTCAACTTTATTGAGCTTAGGTACGAACAGTGTTTACAAAACCAAAATCTGTGCGTGGGGATTCAGAGAAGCAAACGCTTTTAAAAAAAAAGCACAAATAAGCTAGATCATGCACAAGGCTCTTCGTGGCTAGACTTAGTGAAATAAAATAAAATGGAAAATTGATAAAATTAAAAAAAAAGTAAAATCAGAAATAGAAAAGTGATTGAAAGTAAAAAAATAAAATTTGTTGGAAATGAAAGGAAAGGGAATAATATAAAATAAATAAAAATGAAACAAAATGAAATAAATAAAATATTAAATTAAGAAAATAATAGGAAAGGAAAGGGATGGATAAAAGGAAAATTAAGGTAAGTTAAGGTAAGGAACAGAAAATATGACAGAAAAATCAAAGGGAAAGGAAAGGAATGGAAAAGAAAAGAGGAAGGAAAAAAAGGAAATGTAATGTAGGTAAAGCAGTGGAAAAGAGAAGCAAAAGGAGAAAGACAAAGAAAGGAAAGAAGAAAAAAAGAAGGGGAAGAAAAGGTAGCGAGGAAGAAGGTATGGAAAATAAATGAAAATAAAAAGAAAGAAAAATAAAGGAAAGAAAGGTAATGAAAGGCTAAAAAAAATAAGTTAAGGAAATGAATGAAAGAAAAAGAAAAGCAAAGGAGTTGCGGAAAGGAACAAAAGAAAATAAGGAAACGGTAGGAAAGGAAAGGTAAGGAAACGAAATGACAGGAAGGGAAATTTAAAAAAAAAGTGAAAGAAAATAAAGGTAAGAAAAAAATAAAAGAAAAAAAATGAAATGAAAAAAAAAAAAATGAATAAAATGAAAGGAAACTAAAGCAACGGAAACGAAAGGAAAGGAAAGAAAAAGGAAAAAAGGAATGTAATGGAAATGGAAAGAAGGATCAGGTAAGAATATAAAAGAAACGAAAAGAAAGAAAAAGAACAGAGAAGAACAAAAAAGAAAGAAAGAAAGAAGGGCAATAAAATGAAATGAAAGTGTAAAGAGGGAGGAAAAGGCAAAATGAATAGGAATGTATAGAAACCAAAAATATACAAAATATGGAAAAGAAAGGAAAATTTAAGAAATAGCAAAAAGGTAGGAAAATAAAATAAGGTTTTGTGGTTGAATTTCAACCACTGGGCGAACTCTAGTATAGATAAAATTAAGTCTTATTTTTACATCAAAAAGAGTCAAAGTAAGACTGCTTTCATGCTGGGCCATACACTCGAGTTAAAGGAGCATTGTTAGAGTTAATTTATATTGTTGTTGTCAATATACTCAAGTTTACGCCGCAACGTAAAAAAAATGGCGGTTATATACCAACAGGTTGTCATAACCTCTAACGAGACTTTTGCCGAACATTCCAAACACACCTGGCCAAAATGGGATCATAAAAGATCTAGAGGGATCATAAAAGATCTGAATGCAGTTCTCCCGTGACATCACAAAACCCAGTAAGTGTCAGTTACTTGGTTTCGTTGTTCTATGAATTTTCGGAATCCCGTTAAAAAAATCTATCAGGGATATCGATCCGTTTCTTCCTATCTTGTTTCTAAGTACCTTAAACTAAAAAAATTATAAAACCAAGTAACTTAAAATGCACTGAAATCAAGAATTTAGTTCACAACAAAATCAAGTAACTCGTGTTCTTTTTTGAGTAACTGAAAATTTTACAACAAATACTTGGTTTTTTTACAAAAACTCATTAGAAATCAATTTCTAATCGTCACTCTAAGTTTCTCTTTTAGTTTCGATCTCTTAGTAATGCAAAAATCATTAAAACTCATTTGATAATCAAGAATTATTAGAATTTCACAAAACCAAGTAACTTTTAAAGATGCCTGATTTATCTTATTATTATAAGAAAAGTATTTGAGATAATTTTAAAATTATTGCAGGGATAAAGCTAGGGAATATTATGTGATTTCAGCCTTGCATCAGATGGCGAACCAGAAAACATTTTGCAGCAGAAGTAAGGACTTTTTATACTATATCTGAAAGTTATGGTAGTGTAAGAGAATTTTTCCTCAAGTGCAGCCCACTAACGGTGAGAATCTAAAAAGTATATTCAACCAGGTTTCATTATTGTTCAATTGAAATCACGAAGGGAGTTCAAGTCATCCTCCAATTGTTGTTTCCAAAACAGTCGATGCCTCCCCCTTCCTCTGCTGCCCGATTCGGGTGTCGATTGGAAAACCTTCTGTGTTGGAGCTTCCTTGTTCATTCGCATAAAATGACCCAGCCAGCAAAGCCTTTGGGCTTCAATTTGCTACACTATTGTCAGTTCTGCGTACAGCTCGTACAGCTCATCGTTAAATTTCCTTCGATGCTTCCCGTTGGCAACACGGGAAGGACCACAAATCTTCCGGAGAAATTTTTTCTCAAATACTCCAAGTGCCATCTCATCTTTTCTTGACACTGTCCATGATTCCGAGCCGTACATTAGGACTCGTATGATGAGAGACTTATATAGCGTGATCTTTGTCTGTCGAGATAGGACTTTACTTCTCAATTGCCTACTTACTCCGAAGTTACATTTGTTGGCAAGAGTGATTCTCCTTTGGACTTCGACTATCGAGGAGATCAACAAGGAAAATTTAGTGTTAGACCCAAAAAATAAAAAGGATTTGCTTCCTTCGTTTTTATATGAAAGTGGATTTGTCGTGAAGCAAAATTTTTTTTTGTATGAAAGCCAAAAATCGTAAAAATCTAAAATCAAAGTTACTTGGGTTCTGAAACAAAAACTTTTTTTTGTATGAAAGGCGAAAATCGTGTTTTTTAAAAACTCTATAACTGTTTATCTTGGCCAATAAATCCATAACTAGGTCGCAAAAAATTTCTTGCACATGTGCATAAAAAAACTTTGGGGTCTTATCTTGTCATAATTGAAAAAAGTTGTATGAATAAGTTGATTTTTGCCGGGGATATGGGCTGCTACGCAAACCCTTAATTTCCCAAAAATTGAAAAAACTAGTTACTTGGTTTTTTTGTATCACGGGAGAGTTACTTTAACAAAAATTACCGTTCAAACAACCAAAATTTGGCCAACTTCAGAATAACAGCACGAGGTTGTTGATTCTACTAGTGCCTTTTTACCAGTTTCTTTTTTCTGTGTATATACACAAGAAATATAGCAGTTGACATACTAGATCATATATACCTCAGCATCATATTTGTATTTACCCAAACACGAAAAAGCATCTGCAAATTACAACACAGAGCCAAAAAGTTCACCTATAATCAAAGAGATCGACGTCTAAAAAAGCTTTTTGGCCGGGGAGAGTGAGTGGGGACAAATTTGAAGAAATTTGTGCTAGGAAATCTTCTAAATTTTAGCTTGAATTTCTTCTCAAATTTATTGAAAAGGAAATCGGCTAAAAACAAGGAGTTAGCTTCTTAATTATGAATTTTTTATGTACTTTTGTCAAAAGTTAGAAGAAATCTGCTTGTTTTTATGAGAAAACCTGTTTAAAGTAAATTAATGAGAACATCCTCTTATTTTCTCTAGATTCATATTGAATTTATTGAAAAGGGAAACTATATATTTTTAGAAGATCCCTTATTAATTCAAATTCAGGTATGCCTTCTTCGAATGTGTAATTCGACGCTACCAAACACAAGCACACGATAGCATCATGGTAGAGATCTCTGTTCAGCAGTTAATAATTCTTAGTTCGATTCGCGGTGAAGGCAATAAGGCAAGTGGACATGTGGTGAGGCAAAAAGAACAAAGGTGTAGGGGCCTATTACGGTTTGCGAGTCGAACAAAAATATGAGCGACTCGCCGACATTTGTATTACCGACTGCGAGTCGCCCGGTAGCATTCGCCTCAAACTTCAAAATTAGCGAATGTAAAAAATGAAGCGATTACTGTTTGCGACTTGATCCAAATTCGTTCGCCGGAAGTGTCAAAATCTGGCGAACAGAATTTGAAGGTGACTAGGAGGAAAAATTTGATTTTATGGTCATATTGGGATTATTTGGGGGTCATTTTGTGGTAATTTCGTTGTTTATTTTATGGTCATTTTTGAAATATTTTGTTGTCATTTTGGGGATTTTTTGGGCTCATTGTGTGGTCATTTTGGGGTTATTTTGTGGTCATTTTGGACTAATTTCGGGGATATATTGTTGTTATTTTGTGGTAATTTTTTGAATAATTTGGTGTCATTTTGGGGTAATTTTGGGAATATTTTGGAGTTATTTTGTGGTCATTTGGGACTAAATTTGATGATATTTCGAGGAAATTTTAGTTGTTATTTTGTGGTCATTTTTGGAATATTTTGGTGTCATTTTGGGAATTTTTTGGGCTCATTGTGTGGTCATTTTGGGCTTATTTTGTGGTCATTTTGGACTAATTTCGGGGATATATTGTTGTTATTTTGTGGTAATTTTTTGAATAATTTGGTGCCATTTTGTGGTCATTTTGGGGTAATTTTGGGGTTATTTTGTGGTCATTTTGGACTAATTTCGGGGATATATTGTTGTTATTTTGTGGTCATTTTGGGGTAATTTTGGTATCTATATTGGGATCATTTCGGGTTTATTTTGTGGTCATTTTGGACTAATTTCGGGGATATTTTGGTGCTTTTTTGTGGTCGTTTGGGGATATTTTGGGGTCAGTTTGTGGTCATTTTGGAATGGCTCGCAGATATGGGTGGTAGAAGGAAAACCTTTGTCGCCGAATATCAGGAAGACGGTAGAGCTAGCAAAAGCTCTAATAATCAATTTCGGAATTCCCTTCAAATGCCAGAGATCGGACGGGGATTTAAAACCCCACCCGAAGCGGCATCAAAACACCCCCGGAGAGGGCAAACCAAGCTTTGCTGAAGTGACCATGGACGGGATCGTAATAGGCATCCTTGATCGAGACAACGACAGTTTGGCCATCGCCAAAGACCGGTGGTGGTATGTCCTGTACGTAGCCGGAAGACCTAGTTACGACCTTTACAACGGCGCTCTCAAATGCCCTCGATAAGGCCTGTCCAGTGCCAAAACCACGCTGTAAACATAGGCCACACTGGTGGAGGAAACAATTTAATAAGGCCAAGAGCGTTCGCAAGGAGACAGGCGAAGACAACTTTGTGGAGAAATGTTTGTACTGCGGTCGAGAATGTCGACTATACAGCGAAACTGAGACGAGTGCTCTCAAGAATTCAAACAGCTACATATAGGCTACTAGCGGAGACCTGCCGGATCCTGGACCATCTCGAAACCTCAAACGCTGGAGCAGCTCTTGATTACACACTTTCCAGAGAACTCGCATGTTGCACTCTTAGCACCTGCAACAAACCTGGCTGCACACATTTTCATCACGGAAGTAGGGGTAAGGTGGGTAATTAAAAGATTCGAGCCGTTCAAGGCTGTTGGACCAGACGGGATTATCCTCGCACAACTCCGCACACGTTGGAAATGGTTGGTTTTTCTATATGCAGCTTGTCTGGCTCTTAACTACAATATTCAATAAAAACGTACAATAATAATAAATAATTGAAACTTCATTTTTGTTCAATTTGAAGTTTTTTTTTACATTTGACGTTCACCGCTTTCTGTTTTTTGAACTGGCAACAAAATGTTTCAGGCGAACTAATTTGTTCGCTATCCATAATCATTCGAGCTAGGCGACTCGCCAAATAAGGCGACTCGAATAACTCAAGCGACTCGCGAACCGTAATAGGCCCCGTAATTAGACGTTGGCAAGTTAAGTATACGATGGCATGGTAGTGTAGATTAGAATAGACTGTCTAGACATCTGGGCGTTCATTTTTTTTTTTTTTTAATTTGAAATATTAAAAAGAAAATCTTCTTAATATTATGTGATTATCTACTCAGTTTTATTAAAAAGAGACACCCAGTCATAATAAGACGGGCATCTTATTGGAAAAATATCATAGAGAAATCCTTCTGATTTAGAGGGCATTTTATGTGACTTTTTGCTCTGTGGGTGTAGTAAGGCCTTATAATAATAATGTAGTATGAAATGGAATTTTTCGAATTAGTATTTTTCCAGAATAGATTAGACTTTTTCTGACTACACCATTTTTAGTTTATATTCAGAAACTAAAAATTTATATTCAGAAAATTACAATCCATATTCAGAATTTCCTTTTGATGTTCAGAAAAATGCAATTGAAAACTTCCTCAATATAAACTGAAAAAGGTGTAGTATGATTTCAACCCGAGATTCATACATACTTGCATACTAGTACGAACCAGGATTTTTCTGACTAGTATGAGTTCGCCAGGCAGATTATAGTTGTAAACTAGTTTGTTTTCTGATTAGATTGGCATTGATTGGTTTAACCCTTTCGGGACTACTGGGATAATACATCCCAGCCAATTTCAAACTTCTGTATTTTCTATACTATGTAAGCTATTGCTTAAGAAAAAACTCCCAAGAACAGATCTCCCGTGACACAACAAAACCAAGTAACTAGTTTTTTCAAAATGTTGGGAAATTAAGGGTTTGCGTAGCAGCCTATATCTCCGGCAAATATCAACTTGTTTATACAACTTTTTCAATTATGACAAGATAAGATTCCAAAGTTTTTTTATGCACATGTGCAAGAAATTTTTTTCGACACAGTTATGGATTTATTGGCCAAGGCAAACAGTTACAGAGTTTTTAAAAAACACGATTTTCGCCTTTCATACAAAACATTTTTATGTTTCAGAACAAACCCAAGTAACTTCCAAGTAACTTTGATTTTAAATTGTTACAATTTTTGGCTTTCATACAAAAAAAAATTTTGTTTCACGACAAATCCAAGCAAGTTGATAGTTACTTGGATTTGTTGTGCACTTTCATATAAAAGGGAATATGGATATCGGAAGCAAATCCTTTTTATTTTTTTGGGCCTCACACTAAATTTTCCTTGTTTATGTCCTCGATATTCGACATCCAAAGGAGAATCACTCTTGCCAACAAGTGTTACTTCGGAGTAAGTAGGCAATTGAGAAGTAAAGTGCTCTCTCAATAGACAAAGATCACGCTATATACATAAGTCTTCCATCATACGAGTCCTGATGTATGGTTTGGAATCATGGACAGTGTCAAGAGAAGATGAGATGTCTCTTGGAGTATTTGAGAGAAAAGTTCTGCGGAAGATTTATGGTCCTTCCCGTGATGCAAATTTAACGATGAGCGAATTAAATACCGCCGTGGTGTAGCGGTTAAGTGTTCAGCCTTCTACATCAAAAATTATTTAGAAAAGTAATTTTTCTAAACGGGGTCGCCCCTCGGCAGTAGTTTGGCAAATTCTCCGGGGGTATTTCTGCCATGAGAAGCTTCTCAGCAAAAAATTCATTTGCTTTGCAAGTTCCGTTCGGAGTCGGCAAAAAACTGTAGGTCCCGCAAACTTGTAGGAAAACTCAAAGCAACACACCACAAGTTGGAAAGAGAAGCTCGGCTAAAAATCTCGTTAGAGGTTATGATAACCTGTGGGTATATCGCCGCCATTAGTTAGTTAGAATTAAAAACCAAACGCTCCGCTGGATGGGTCATGTTATGTGAATGGTCAAGGAAGCTCCAGCACAGAAGGTGCTCCTATCGACACCCGAATTGGGGCAGCAGAGGAAGAAGGAGATCTCGGCTGAGATGGAAACAACAAGTGGAGGGTGCCTTGAACTCCCTTGGCGTTTTAAATTGGCGTCAGTTGTCGCTAAAAAGGAAAGATTGACGTGGTTTGATACGAAGCGACCAAATTCGCCTAGGCTGTTATGCTCCAAATAATGATGAAACGTGGTTGAATATACTTTCTAGCTTCTCACCATCAGGGTAGGTCTAACCCGATAGTGGGCTGCACTTGACGAAAAATAAGCTCTTAGCCTGCGTCTGACTCAAGACTAAAAAGTTTTCTTACACTACCATAACATTCGGATATAGTATAAAAAAGCCCTTACTGCTCCTGCAAAATTTGTTCTTGTTTGTGATCTGATGCTGGGATGAAATCACATAATATTCCCTAGCTTTATCCCTGCAATAATTTTAAAATTATCTCAAATACTTTTCTGATAGGAATAAGATAAATCAAGTATCTATAAAAGTTACTTGGTTTTGTGAAATAATCACATACATTTTTTGAGGAAATTCAAATAATTCTTGATTAATAACTGAGTTTTAATGGTTTTTGCATTAATAGGAGATCGAAACTAAATCAGAAACTTAGAGTGACGATATGTAATAGATTTCTAATGATTTTTGGTAAAAAAGCCGAGTATTTGTTGTAAAATTTCCAGTTACTAAAAAAAGAACACGAGTTACTTGGTTTTGTTGTGAACTAAATTCTTGATTCAGTGCATTTTAAGTTACTTGGTTTTATAAATTTTTTAGTTTAAGGTACTTAGAAACAAGATAGGAAGAAACGGATCGATGTCCCTGATAGATTTTTTTCACGGGATTCCGAAAATTCGTAGAACGACGAAACCAAGTAACTGACACTTACTCGGTTTTGTGATGTCACGGGAGAGATTTAAGTAACGTATTTGCGTTGTAAACAAAATAGGGTAAGCTTTTGACGTGGGATTATTTGTCCCAACAAGTTTTTACGTGGGACTAATTGTCCCAATATGCTCTTAGATGGCGAAATGCAAGTTAGACTTGCTCAGGCTGTAACAATGCACTCTGCTACAAATGTTTTGGACCCTTCCATAAATAAGTTATTAATTACATTATATATAACCATTTTCAAAATAAAATACAGTGAATTATTCTCTAAATACACCTTTTACTCAATTTCTTTTGTGAACTTATAAAGCCTATTGGGATCATATACCTAGTTACGACCTTTACAACGGCGCTCTCAAATGCCCTCGATAAGGCCTGTCCAGTGCCAAAACCACGCTGTAAACATAGGCCACACTGGTGGAGGAAACAATTTAATAAGGCCAAGAGCGTTCGCAAGGAGACAGGCGAAGACAACTTTGTGGAGAAATGTTTGTACTGCGGTCGAGAATGTCGACTATACAGCGAAACTGAGACGAGTGCTCTCAAGAATTCAAACAGCTACATATAGGCTACTTGCGGAGACCTGCCGGATCCTGGACCATCTCGAAACCTCAAACGCTGGAGCAGCTCTTGATTACACACTTTCCAGAGAACTCGCATGTTGCACTCTTAGCACCTGCAACAAACCTGGCTGCACACATTTTCATCACGGAAGTAGGGGTAAGGTGGGTAATTAAAAGATTCGAGCCGTTCAAGGCTGTTGGACCAGACGGGATTATCCTCGCACAACTCCGCACACGTTGGAAATGGTTGGTTTTTCTATATGCAGCTTGTCTGGCTCTTAACTACAATATTCAATAAAAACGTACAATAATAATAAATAATTGAAACTTCAGTTTTGTTCAATTTGAAGTTTTTTTTTACATTTGACGTTCACCGCTTTCTGTTTTTTGAACTGGCAACAAAATGTTTCAGGCGAACTAATTTGTTCGCTATCCATAATCATTCGAGCTAGGCGACTCGCCAAATAAGGCGACTCGAATAACTCAAGCGACTCGCGAACCGTAATAGGCCCCGTAATTAGACGTTGGCAAGTTAAGTATACGATGGCATGGTAGTGTAGATTAGAATAGACTGTCTAGACATCTGGGCGTTCATTTTTTTTTTTTTTAATTTGAAATATTAAAAAGAAAATCTTCTTAATATTATGTGATTATCTACTCAGTTTTATTAAAAAGAGACACCCAGTCATAATAAGACGGGCATCTTATTGGAAAAATATCATAGAGAAATCCTTCTGATTTAGAGGGCATTTTATGTGACTTTTTGCTCTGTGGGTGTAGTAAGGCCTTATAATAATAATGTAGTATGAAATGGAATTTTTCGAATTAGTATTTTTCCAGAATAGATTAGACTACACCATTTTTAGTTTATATTCAGAAACTAAAAATTTATATTCAGAAAATTACAATCCATATTCAGAATTTCCTTTTGATGTTCAGAAAAATGCAATTGAAAACTTCCTCAATATAAACTGAAAAAGGTGTAGTATGATTTCAACCCGAGATTCATACATACTTGCATACTAGTACGAACCAGGATTTTTCTGACTAGTATGAGTTCGCCAGGCAGATTATAGTTGTAAACTAGTTTGTTTTCTGATTAGATTGGCATTGATTGGTTTAACCCTTTCGGGACTACTGGGATAATACATCCCAGCCAATTTCAAACTTCTGTATTTTCTATACTATGTAAGCTATTGCTTAAGAAAAAACTCCCAAGAACAGATCTCCCGTGACACAACAAAACCAAGTAACTAGTTTTTTCAAAATGTTGGGAAATTAAGGGTTTGCGTAGCAGCCTATATCTCCGGCAAATATCAACTTGTTTATACAACTTTTTCAATTATGACAAGATAAGATTCCAAAGTTTTTTTATGCACATGTGCAAGAAATTTTTTTCGACACAGTTATGGATTTATTGGCCAAGGCAAACAGTTACAGAGTTTTTAAAAAACACGATTTTCGCCTTTCATACAAAACATTTTTTTGTTTCAGAACAAACCCAAGTAACTTCCAAGTAACTTTGATTTTAAATTGTTACAATTTTTGGCTTTCATACAAAAAAAAATTTTGTTTCACGACAAATCCAAGCAAGTTGATAGTTACTTGGATTTGTTGTGCACTTTCATATAAAAGGGAATATGGATATCGGAAGCAAATCCTTTTTATTTTTTTGGGCCTCACACTAAATTTTCCTTGTTTATGTCCTCGATATTCGACATCCAAAGGAGAATCACTCTTGCCAACAAGTGTTACTTCGGAGTAAGTAGGCAATTGAGAAGTAAAGTGCTCTCTCAATAGACAAAGATCACGCTATATACATAAGTCTTCCATCATACGAGTCCTGATGTATGGTTTGGAATCATGGACAGTGTCAAGAGAAGATGAGATGTCTCTTGGAGTATTTGAGAGAAAAGTTCTGCGGACGATTTATGGTCCTTCCCGTGATGCAAATTTAACGATGAGCGAATTAAATACCGCCGTGGTGTAGCGGTTAAGTGTTCAGCCTTCTACATCAAAAATTATTTAGAAAAGTAATTTTTCTAAACGGGGTCGCCCCTCGGCAGTAGTTTGGCAAATTCTCCGGGGGTATTTCTGCCATGAGAAGCTTCTCAGCAAAAAATTCATTTGCTTTGCAAGTTCCGTTCGGAGTCGGCAAAAAACTGTAGGTCCCGCAAACTTGTAGGAAAACTCAAAGCAACACACCACAAGTTGGAAAGAGAAGCTCGGCTAAAAATCTCGTTAGAGGTTATGATAACCTGTGGGTATATCGCCGCCATTAGTTAGTTAGAATTAAAAACCAAACGCTCCGCTGGATGGGTCATGTTATGTGAATGGTCAAGGAAGCTCCAGCACAGAAGGTGCTCCTATCGACACCCGAATTGGGGCAGCAGAGGAAGAAGGAGATCTCGGCTGAGATGGAAACAACAAGTGGAGGGTGCCTTGAACTCCCTTGGCGTTTTAAATTGGCGTCAGTTGTCGCTAAAAAGGAAAGATTGACGTGGTTTGATACGAAGCGACCAAATTCGCCTAGGCTGTTATGCTCCAAATAATGATGAAACGTGGTTGAATATACTTTCTAGCTTCTCACCATCAGGGTAGGTCTAACCCGATAGTGGGCTGCACTTGACGAAAAATAAGCTCTTAGCCTGCGTCTGACTCAAGACTAAAAAGTTTTCTTACACTACCATTACATTCGGATATAGTATAAAAAAGCCCTTACTGCTCCTGCAAAATTTGTTCTTGTTTGTGATCTGATGCTGGGATGAAATCACATAATATTCCCTAGCTTTATCCCTGCAATAATTTTAAAATTATCTCAAATACTTTTCTGATAGGAATAAGATAAATCAAGTATCTATAAAAGTTACTTGGTTTTGTGAAATAATCACATACATTTTTTGAGGAAATTCAAATAATTCTTGATTAATAACTGAGTTTTAATGGTTTTTGCATTAATAGGAGATCGAAACTAAATCAGAAACTTAGAGTGACGATATGTAATAGATTTCTAATGATTTTTGGTAAAAAAGCCGAGTATTTGTTGTAAAATTTCCAGTTACTAAAAAAAGAACACGAGTTACTTGGTTTTGTTGTGAACTAAATTCTTGATTCAGTGCATTTTAAGTTACTTGGTTTTATAAATTTTTTAGTTTAAGGTACTTAGAAACAAGATAGGAAGAAACGGATCGATGTCCCTGATAGATTTTTTTCACGGGATTCCGAAAATTCGTAGAACGACGAAACCAAGTAACTGACACTTACTCGGTTTTGTGATGTCACGGGAGAGATTTAAGTAACGTATTTGCGTTGTAAACAAAATAGGGTAAGCTTTTGACGTGGGATTATTTGTCCCAACAAGTTTTTACGTGGGACTAATTGTCCCAATATGCTCTTAGATGGCGAAACGCAAGTTAGACTTGCTCAGGCTGTAACAATGCACTCTGCTACAAATGTTTTGGACCCTTCCATAAATAAGTTATTAATTACATTATATATAACCATTTTCAAAATAAAATACAGTGAATTATTCTCTAAATACACCTTTTACTCAATTTCTTTTGTGAACTTATAAAGCCTATTGGGATCATATATCCCACAGAAAATACTTATTGGGATTTTATATCCCACCCAAAAGGCTTATTGGGATTATATGTCCCAGGATAAAAGGACGATTTCCGGATTTTTGAGTATGCAGAAAATAATTTTTCAGCTCAACTTATAGGTATAACCATAATGTTTGGTACAGGATATACCCATTTCCCTAATAAAGCTCCGTCCCGAAAGGGTTAACCCTTAAGGGTAATCCGCAAAGAACTAGTATAAAAACATCCATAAAATGTATAGTAAACGAGCTAGGTGTCTGCTGAGTAGTTTGGAATTGATTAGTTTGAAGGTAGTCAGAAATTAACTAGTATAAATACACCACAAAATGTATAGTCAATGAACTATATTGTTTGCTGAGTAGTTGGACATTGACTGGTTTAAAGGTGATCAGAAATGAACAATATTGTTTGCTGAGTAGTCGGACATTGATTGGTTTAAAGGTGATCAGAAATGAATTAGTATGAATACACCACAAAATGTATAGTCAATGAACTATATTGTTTGCTGAGTAGTTGGACATTGACTGGTTTAAAGGTGATCAGAAATGAACTTGTACGAATACACCACAAAATGTATAGACAATGAACTATATTGTTTGCTGAGTAGTCCGACATTGACTGGTTTAAAGGTGATCAGAAGTGAACTAGTATGAATACACCACAAAATGTATAGTCAATGAACTATATTGTTTGCTGAGTAGTTCGACATTGAATGGTTTAAAGGTGATCAGAAATGAACTAGTATGAATACACCACAAAATGTATAGTCAATGAACTATATTGTTTGCTGAGCAGTTTGGCCTTGACTGTTTTGAAGCTAATCAGTAATGAACTAGTATAAATACACCACAAAATGTATAGTCAATGAACTATATTGTTTGTTGAGTAGTTGGACATTGACTGGTTTAAAGGTGATCAGAAATGAACTAGTATGAATACACCACAAAATGAATAGTCAGTGAACTATATTGCTTGCTGAGTAGTACGACATTGACTGGTTTAAAGGTGATCAGAAGTGAACTAGTATGAATACACCACAAAATGTATAGTCAATGAACTATATTGTTTGCTGAGTAGTTCGACATTGAATGGTTTAAAGGTGATCAGAAATGAACTAGTATGAATACACCACAAAATGTATAGTCAATTAACTATATTGCTGGCTGATTAGTTTGGCATTGACTGGTTTAACGCTAATCAGCAATGAACTAGTATGCATACGCCACAAAATGTATAGTCAATGAACTAGAATTTTTGCCGAGTAGTTTGGCATTGACTGGTTTTAAAACCAATCAACAATGAACTGGTATGCATATGCCACAAAATGGTTAGTCAATGAACTAGTATGTTTGCTGAGTAGTTAGGAATTTGACTGCAGGGATATAATTTAAGATAATAGTTCGTATATACGTCAGGATCGTACCAGTTGAAAGAATAGTTCATATATACATCAGAATCATATCAGTTGGCAGACTAGTTCATATATACATCAGAATCATACCAGTTGAAAGACTAGTTCATATATACATCAGAATCATACCAGTTGACAGACTAGTTCATATATACATAAGAATCATACCAGTTGGCAGACTAGTTCATATATGCATCAGACTCATACCTGTTGACAGACTACTTCTTATATGCATCAGAATCATACCAATTGACAGACTAGTTAAAAAAAGCATCGGAATCATACCAGTTGTCATACTAGTTCATATATGTGTCAGAATCATACCAGTTGATATAGTAGTTCATTTATGCATCAGAATCATACCAGTTGACATACCAGTTCATTTATGCATCATAATCATATCAGTTGACATACTAGTTCATATATGCGTCAGAATCTTACCAGTTGATATACTAGTTCATATATACATCATATGCCCATTCAGATCGTACCACTTGTCATACTTGTCCACGAATTTGCATTCATTCCAGTTGGTATACTAGTTGGTCTATGCACCAGTATCAGAGTCAGCCTTTACATCAGCAATATACCAGTTTATTCTTTAAAAAGCAGCGACTATTTGTATTTACCCAAACACAAAAAAGCATCTGTGAATTACAAGGTAAAAAAGAAGCAGTTACAAGAGAAAAAGAAAAGCAATTGTCCTCTTCTGCATCAGCACCATACCAATTGGTATACTAGTCAGCCTCTGCATCAGCATTATATCAGTTGATATACTAGTTCATACACTTTGGAGTTGTATTTTTAGGTAAGGAAAATTGAGGTTACTTAAGGTTAAGTTAGTCGTCCACTGCGGAGTTCCGGTCCCACATATGTATATAGAGAAAAAAGTAAGTCTTATTTTTACATCAAAAAGAGTCAAAGTAAGACTGCTTTCATGCTGGGCCATAATGTCGAGTGAAAGGAGGATTGTTAGAGGTAATTTATATTGTTGTTGTCAATATACTCAAAGTTATGACGCAACGTAAAAAAATGGCGGTTATATACCAACAGGTTGTCATAACCTCTAACGACACTTTTGCCGAACTTCTCTTCCAACTTATAATGTGCTGCTTTGGTTTTTTTCTTACAAGTTGGAGGGACCTAGTTTTTTTTTTTAATTTACAAATCTGTGACTGTTCAAACAGTTGAATGCAGTGGAAAATCCCTGAGTGGTTGGGATGTTCCACATAGCAGAATCCCGGGACTGACACTCCTAAACCGACACCGTTACTCCTCCTCGAACCACTTAGATGACTTTATGAAGGCCATCAAGTCCTTTATGTCCAGTGCAGCGATCTGGTTTAGGCTATCCGGGAAGGGAACACCCAAAAAGCGCGTTCTCGCGCCGCTTAAGGCCGGGCAGTTGCAGATGAGGTGCTTCAACGTTTCCTCTTCCCCATCATCTTTGCAGCTCCCACAGCATCGTCGATAGGGCACACCTAGCCTTTCTGCGTGCCTACCAATAATGCAGTGCCCAGTTAGAACACCTATTAATATGGAGATTTCTCTCCTTCTTGGGGCGTGAATGCCTCTAGATCTTTTATGATCCCATTTCGGCCAGGTTTGTTTGGATGTCCGGCACCTTGGGGATTGTTGCCACCTTTGTTGGCTTGACGGAGTGTGTACTCCTTCAGCATTAGCTTGCATATGCCGTTTGCCGAAGGAGTTGCTGAAGGAGTACACACTCCGTCAAGCCAACGAAAGGTGGCAACAATCCCCAGGGTGCCGGACATCCAAACAAACCTGGCCAAAATGGGATCATAAAAGATCTAGAGGGATCATAAAAGATCTGAATGCAGTTACTTCAACAAAAATTACCGTTCAAACAACCGAAATTTGGTCAACTTGAGGATAACAGCACGAGATTGTTGATTTTACCAGTGCCTTTTTTCTGTGTATATACATAAGAAATATAGCAGTTGACATACTAGATCATATATACATCAGCATCATATTTGTATTTACCCGAACACGAAACAGCATCTGTGAATTACAAGAGAAAAAAAGAAGCAAACCAAAAATTTCAAATAGTGTTTGCATAGTACCACGTACTACAATAGATCGTACTAACGGTTGCGGTGTAATAAGGCCTTATAATAATAATGTAGTATGAAATGGAATTTTTCTAAAATGGATTAGACTTTTTCTGACTACACCTTTTTCAGTTTATATTCAGAAAGTAATAATTTATATTCAGAAAATTACAACTCATATTCAGAATTTCCATTTGATATTCAGAAAAATACAATTGGAATTCAGAAAATTACAATTGATATTCAGAAAACTTTCTGAATATAAACTGAAAAAGGTGTAGTATGATTTCAAGCCGAGATTCATACATACTTGCATACTGGTACGAACCAGGATTTTTCTGACTAGTACGATTTCGCAAATTATAGTTGTATACTAGTATGTTTTCTGATTAGATTGGCATTGATTGGTTTAAGGGTAATCAGCAAAGAACTAGTACAAAAACATCCATAAAATGTATAGTAAACGAGCTAGGGGTCTGCTGAGTAGTGATTAGTTTGAAGGTAGTCAGAAATTAACTAGTATGAATACACCACAAAATGTATAGTCAATGAACTAGAATTTTCGCTGAGTAGTTTGGCATTGAATGGTTTAAAACTAATCAACAATGAACTGGTATGAATACACCACAAAATGTATAGTCAATGAACTATGTATATTGTTTGAGTTGATTTGATTTTGTGTGTTTTCCGACAGGGTGGATACTAGATGTATATTGGAACGATTTTCCGTCATCCCTTGTCAAATTTGGTTTTGTAACAAACCGGTTTCGGCGATCTGCCATCTTCAGTGTTTGATTTCGTTCTGATTGTTTGCTGAGTAGTTCGACGTTGACTTGTTTAAAGGTGATCAGAGGTGAACTAGTATGAATACACCACAAAATGTTTAGTCGAAGAACTATAATGTTGCTTAGTAGTTTGGCATTGACTGGTTTAAAGCTAATCAGCAATGAACTAGTATGAATACACCACAAAATGTACAGTCAATGAACTACATTGTTTGCCGAGTAGTTTGCCATTGACTAGTTTAAAGGTGATCAGAAATGAACTAGTATGAATACACCACAAAATGTATAGTCAGTGAACTATATTGTTTGCCGAGTAGTTTGGCATTGACTGGTTTAAAGGTGTTCAGAAATGAACTAGTATGAACACACCACAAAATGTATAGTCAGTGAACTATATTGTTTGCTGAGTAGTTCGACATTGACTGGTTTAAAGGTGATCAGAGGTGAACTAGTATGAATACACCACAAAATGTATAGTCAATGAACTATATTGTTTGCTGAGTAGTTTGGCCTTGACTGGTTTGAAGCTAATCAGCAAAGAACTAGTATAAATACACCACAAAATGTATAGTCAATGAACTATATTGTTTGCTGAGTAGTTGGACATTGACTGGTTTAAAGGTGATCAGAAATGAACTAGTATGAATACACCACAAAATGTATAGTCAGTGAACTATATTGCTTGCTGTGTAGTTCGACATTGACTGGTTTTAAGGTGATCAGAGGTGAACTAGTATGAATACACCACAAAATATATAGTCAATGAACTATATTGTTTGCTGAGTAGTTTGGTCTGAACTGGTTTGAAGCTATTCCACAATGAACTAGTATAGGTAGGTAGGTAGGTAGAAGTGGCTGCCGCAAAGGCACACCTAGGCCAGTAATAAAAGGCCCGTTGTGATACCACCAAACACTAGGAAAGTCAGTCCCGGGGCCCGGCCATATGGAAAATCCCAGTGCTGTTGGGACTCTCCATATAGCCGAAACCCGGGACTGACACTCCTAACCGACACCGCTACCCCTCCTCGAACCATTTTGATAACTTGATGAAGGCCATCAAGTCCTTTATGTCTAGCTCCGCGACCTGGCTTAAGCTAACCAGGAAGGGAACTCCCAGAGAGCGCCTTCTCGCTCCGCTTAAGGCCGGGCAGTTGCAGATGAGGTGCTCCACCGTTTCCTCTTCCTCATCATCTTTGCAACTCCTGCAGCATCGTCGGTAGGGAACGCCTAGCCTTGCTGCGTGCCTACCAATAAGGCAGTGCCCGGTTAAAACACCTATTAATATGGAGATTTCCTTCCTTTTTAGGGCGTATATGTGTCTAGATCTTTTAAGATCGCATTTTGGCCAGGTTTGCTTGGATATCCGGCACCCTGGGGCTTGTAGCCATCTTTCGTTGGCTTCGCGGAGTGTATGCTCCTTCAGCATTAGCTTGCACGTGGCAAACGGCATACCTATGCGCTCTTTATCTTGAAGAATCTGCTTGGTCGTGCCCTGCCTGGCAAGTTCGTCTGCCCTACAGTTTCCCTCAATGTCCCTGTGTCCCGGGACCCATGTGAGGTTCACGCGGTTCTGTTGGGCCATCTCTTGAAGAGATCGACGACAGCTGAGCGTCAGTTCAGAGTTGAACGAGTAAGAGCCAAGGGATTTGATGGCCGCTTGGCTGTCGCTGAAAATACAGATATCCTGTCCGATGGTGCGTTTACCTATCCAAGTCACGGCGTCCATGATTGCAGAAACTTCAGCCTGGAAGACGCTGCAGTGATCAGGTAGTCTAAAGGAGAGTTCTAGGTCCAAATCCCTTGAGTAAACCCCTCCTCCGACTCTGCCGTCTAACTTCGAGCCGTCGGTGTATATAAAAGTGCCGCCATTAGTAGCGGGACACCGATCTATGTTCTCCCAGTCTTCCCTGCTGGGAATGTTTATTCTAAAACAACAATCTCCGACTGTTGTGGTCGCACACCGATCTGTGCTCAGAGGGAGAAAGCTGTAAGATCTTAGAATACAGGAGTGTCCAATAGTGCTTGCGCCCCAGACGGACGTTTCCCTTAGACGCAGAGCCGATGCCGCTGCTGCCCGGTACCCTTCCAGATCGAGTGGCAAAAAGCCAAGAATGGCCTGGAGAGCTTCATTGGGCGTTGTTCTTAACGCCCCGCTTATACAGATCATGCTCGATCTGTGGACTTTTCCTAACAGATTTAGGTTTGTTGCCTTTCCTAGCGCAGGCCACCATACCACGACTCCATACAGCATAGTTGGCTGGATTATCGCAGTGTAGATCCATCTGCAAATTTTGGGGCTGAGCCCCCATTTTTTGCCAATGGCTCTTTTACACGTGTAAAGTGCAATGCACGCTTTCCTCTGGCGCTGGATGACATTCTCCTTCCAGTTAAGCTTTCTATCTAGAACTGTGCCTAGGAATTTGGCTTTATCAGCTAAGTTCAGGCGCACGCCATCTAGTTCTGGTAGGTTCAGCGGTGGTATCTTGTACCGCCTGGTATAAAGGACAAGCTCCACCTTTCCCGGGTTGATGCTAAGTCCGCAGCGAGAGGACCATGAAGAAACTTCTCGCAGAGCTACTTGCATCAAGTCACACAGGGTTTGTGGGAATTTGCCCCTATATGCAATAGCTAAATCGTCTGCATATGCCACTATCTTCCCGCCCCCCCACCTTGTGTCTCGTAGCAGCGAGTTTACGGTGAGGTTCCATAGGAGCGGGGAGAGAACACCACCCTGAGGCGTTCCTCTTGTGACATAGCGTGAAAGATCAACTGTTCCCAGTGAAGAAACTATTTTTCTTCCCTTTAGTAGTTGATCAATTAGTCCAATAAGAGACCTATTTATGCCCAGGTTTGTTAAAGCAGTGTTAATAGCCTCCGGCCTTATATTGTTGAAAGCCCCTTCGATGTCCAGAAAGGCCACGAGACAGTACTCCTTTTCGTGCAATGATTTTTCAACAATAGAGACTAGGCTGTGGAGCGCAGTTTCCGTTGATTTACCTTTGGTGTATGCATGTTGATAGCTAGAAATAAGGTTGCTATCAATAGTAGAGGAGAGATAATCGCTAATTATCCTCTCGAAGGTTTTAAGTGCAAAAGACGAGAGACTGATCGGTCTGTAGTCTTTAGGCTCATAGTGTGAGGCCTTCCCAGCCTTTGGAATAAAGACTACCGTGGCGCTTCTCCAGGAGCACGGAATGTAATTAAGAGCCAGGCAGGCTGAATAGAGAACTACCAGCCATTTAGCTGATATTTCCAGCGTGTTTATAAGTTGTGCGGGGAAAATCCCGTCTGGCCCGGCTGCCTTGAACGGCTCAAAGCTTTTGATTGCCCACCTTACCCTTTCCTCCGTAATGGGTATGTTTACCGCCAGGTTTGTTGCAGATGCTACAGGTGCATCATACAAGTTCCCCGGAAAGTGTGTGTTCAGGAGCAGCTCCAGGGTTTCCCCTTCCGTGCTGGTCCAAGATCCGTCAGGCTTCCGTAAATAGCTAATGGCTGTTTGAGTTTTTGATAGCACTCGTCTAAGTCTCGCTGTATCATCGACTTTTTCGACCCCGGTGCAGAAATTTCTCCACGAAGTTCTCTTCGCTTGCCTTAGAGCCTTTTTATAGGCCCTCAGTTTAGCTTTATATTCGAGCCATTCAGGCTCCGTACCGATGCTCTTGGCCTTGTTAAATTGCTTCCTGCATGATATACGGAACGAATCCAGGTCGTAAGACCACCAGTGGGGTCTATGTTTGCCGCGTGGTTTTGGTACTGGACAAGCCTGCTCTAGGGCATTTGAGAGCGCCGTTGTAAAGGTCGTTACCAGATCATCCAGTTCTCCCACTGATGAGGGGGCTTGTGGAGGTAATACTGGTAGGTCCCTAGCTAATATTTGGTTATGTAGCTGCCAGTTAGTGTTGCGTGGATTTCGTTTCATAACTGGCTGCTCAACAATAAAGTCTAACACAATTTCTATGTACCGATGGTCAGAAAATGAATGCTCATCAAGAACACGCCATTTTCTGACCCACTCATAAGCGCCTTCGCTACAAACAGTGAGGTCTATAACCTCCCTACGAGCTTTAGTTATAAAAGTAGGCTCGTTACCCACGTTACAAACCACCAGGTTAGTTGTTAGTAGGTAGTCAAACAGAGACTCGCCCCTAGCGTTAATATCGGAGCTTCCCCACTGGACGTGATGAGCATTAGCGTCAGCTCCAATAATAAGATGGCCCGTACAGAAATTATCCACCAGATCTTTCACCTCCTTTTGTGGAGGAGGTTCTTCGGCGTCATAGGGCATATAGACCGACGCCATCGTTAGGCTGGTGCTGCCGACTGTTAAGCTGGCAGCTGTAACGTCACCATTTGAGTAGTTGGGTAATAGAAAGGTGTTTAGCTCAGACTTTACCAAAATACAGGTTCTGACCTTGCCCTCATCATTGGCTTGGATGAGCTTGTACCCCTTAGTCCCCAATCCACAGATCCTAGAGCTATTGACCCAGGGCTCTTGGATAAGGACCACGTCTACGTCGCCTTTAGAAAGACGACTGCTTAAAACAGCCGAGGCTGCTTTAGATTTGTGCAGATTTATCTGAAGCACCACCAACATGAGAGAGCTCAGACATCCCTGCCGCCAGCGTGTCGTCGAGGTCTGGCCTGTTCCGGGGGCTGTCTCTCAACGAGGAGTTGTTCAGAGCACCTGCACGATTTGGCGTGGCGGGAACCCTGCTGTCTGAAGCAGCATCGACGTTAGTGTGCTCAGGTTTAGCCACGATCGTGACGTCGAGGCCTTCTTCGTCAAGCAGGCTTTCTTCTATCGCCGAGTTGTTCGCAGCACCATCGCAATTTGACGTGGCGGATAACATACTTTCCGCGTCGGACTCCTCTGCTTCCCCTTCCGATGCCTCGATCTCCGAGTCCTCCGGAGCGTCTGGAATAGCAGCGCGCTGTGCATCGCCACGGTATACGTGGATCACGATCTGACCCAAGCCGTAATGCACTCGTCCGTTGCACCGTTTAAGGGGCTCGAGCGCCTCCTTATTCAGAGTGATAACCACCTGTCTATTGGGCCCAACCACATCATCGACCAGATTGACGCCCCAATCCTGCGTCGGGAGAGACGGATTCCAGACCTGCAGCATCTCAAGAATATTCTCGGGTTCTGCAGGGACGGCAGGAATCCATGCCCTTGCCCTTGGCCGAGCAGGAATGTCCTTCCAGTCGACGACATCTAGTCTTGCCCCTGGATAGACTTCACCCAGTCTTGCAACTGCTGCCTTATACAGTGCGACAGTTCTTGCATCCTCGCACGCGAATATTTTGATCTGACCTTGGTGCCAGCCCGCGTCAGTACCTCGCGGCGGACTACCCGGAGACTCACGCATTAAGTGGAGGAGGGCCCTGCCCATTTCATTCCGGACATACAGCCACTGGTCTTTGGGGATGGACCAACGGTCGTTACCTCGGTCAATGAAACCTATAAGGATTCTGTCCTTGGTTACTTCAGCAAAGCTGAGTTTTCCCACTACGGGGTTGACCTGATGCCGCTTCGGATGGGGGTCTACCTCTCCGTCCGATCTCTGGCGTTTGAAGGGATTACCGTTCACCCTCTTAGGCACATAGGGCCTCTGGAAATTTGGTATCAGAGCTTTCGCTTCCTCCACCATCTTCCTTTCTTCCGGCGACAGCTTCTCCTGCGATGCTCCCTCATATTTTTTAAGGATCCTTGCGGCCTTTCTTTTATCCCAGTACGCAAAGCGTCGGGGAGATGCCTCTTGGGGGGGATTCAGACTCGTAGTTGCCATCGCGGTCTCTCCCTTTGCGGCGTCTTCCTTCTCTTTCGAAACTCTGAAACCAGGTCGTGAGACCATTGCCCCAGATGTGAAGAGATTGGGTTTCGTACCAGCGCTTGATGGAAGCTTAGCTTCCGCCGTTTTCTGCTTGACTGCGTAGGCAGCCGCACTGTTGCTTGCTCCCATCAAGTCCCTCTTACTTGATAGCAGTTTGGGGGATGACTGACCCGTAGTTTCCATCGTTGTCGGCCTCCCAGTTAACTTTGAGGCGGAGTTTGTCCTCCGGCGTTGTGTTTTCGCTTGCTCCAGCATAGTTCTTCTCTGCTGCGGAGTAAACGAAGTCGTTAATTGCTTTGTATTTTGTGTGTTCTTCATCTTGTTCGTACGACCCCTCGCCGGACAAGGCCAGCTTAGGGTCAAGGGTAGTGTAAGGGGAAGTGTGTCGTCCGCCGCGGCAGAGCCCCATACCGCGGTAAGACCATAGTTACTCCCTGAGGCGGCCCGGTATCAGTGAGGCTCCGTTCGACTACAGCCACGATTTGCCTCCCGGCTGCAAACGTCCAATGGGCACGGTATCGCATAACACCCTGGATTGGGAGGGAAAAGTTTTGCACATTTATATAGCGAGCCGCTTGCTTCAAGACAGACGCCCGCTTACAGCCGCACCTCTTGGTGTACAGACGCTGCGAAAAAGACCCCGGTGAGCCCTTAAACCAAGTATGTCAGAGTGGCCCCCCCCGGGGCTCCCTCTCTTTCTGCCGCGAGCCTAGGTAGCTCAACGTTGCCCAGAGTGCACGAACGAGGACGCAAGAGTCGGGATTGAGCGCGGTCACTCAGCAACCACACCCCATTACACTCCACTGAACTAGTATAAATACACCACAAAATGTATAGTCAATGAACTATATTGTTTGCTGAGTAGTTAGACATTGAATGGTTTAAAGGTGATCAGAAATGAACTAGTATGAATACACCACAAAATGTATAGTCAATTAACGATATTGCTTGCTGAGTAGTTTGGCATTGACTGGTTTAACGCTAATCAGCAATGAACTAGTATGCATATGCCACAAAATGGTTAGTCAATGAACTAGAATTTTCGCTGAGTAGTTTGGCATTGACTGGTTTTAAAACTAATCAACAATGAACTGGTATGCATATGCCACAAAATGGTTAGTCAATGAACTAGTATGTTTGCTGAGTAGTGCGGAATTTGACTGCAGGGTCGTTGCGTGAGAATGTACACCATGTCCTCGACTGCTACTACTTTCCCGGCATGAGGAAAATGCTGAAGGAAATAATTTCTAATTGTAAGGTATGCCATGAGGCTAAATACCAGCCGCATCCACGAAACCCAGGAGTAGGGGAAACCTCTATTCCCTCCTGCCCAGCGGAGATTATCCATGTGGATATTTATTCCACGGATAAGACTCACTTTCTTACATCCATAGACAAATTTTCAAAATTCGCCGTGGTAATCCCAATAAAAGTCTAGAGCTATAGTTGACGTGAAGGAACCCATGTATGAATTGCTTAACTTTTTTAAAAATACCAAAACCATAGTCTGCGACAATGAAAGGTCCCTAAATTCGGAAACGATTAAGACAATACTAAGAAATCATTTCGGTGTGGAAATTTTTACCACACCTCCTGCACATAGTACTTCGAACGGTCAAGTTGAGCGGTTCCACAGTACACTGTCTGAAATTGCCCGTTGCCTGAAGCTAGAGGGTAAGGTATCCGACACAATTGAATTGATTCTTTTCGCAACATCAAAACACAATCGCACAGTCCATTCCGTGACGCAAAAAAGGCCTATAGATATAATTCATTCTATTCCTGAGGAACTTAGGGAGCAAATCCGACTCAGGCTGTTGGGAACTCAACAGTCAGACTTGGCAAGACACAATGTGGGAAGCAAATTGCGACTCAATAGCCTGGGGGAAAGGGTCTTCGTAAAGACGAACAAAAGAATAGGTAACAAGTTCACAAAACTCTATGTCGAAAAAACGGTGCAGAGGGATCTTGGGTCAACTGTTCTAATAGACAACAGGAAAGTTCACAAAAGTAACTTAAAGTACTAAGAAACGCCTTTCGTATCATTACAGATATATAATTTTTCTCGGCCTTTCGGTCGAAACAAAGCTACTTAATTACACCAGTTCTTACTACATCCCTCTCACAACCGGTAAGGTGGCCATTCACGCACAACACGGATTTTTACTGCACAAAACAAACTTATCTCTGTATGAGCCAATAGTTGACGACACGACCAGGCTATCAGAGCAGTTTCCACAGTCACATGTACGGCGACTACTAGGAAATGACGCGGAACAGATGACACTGCTACTGGATGCAGTTGAGGTACATCGCCGCCATGTTCGCAGCATCAACGTGGTGGGGACTGCCCTAAAATATATCGCCGGAACGCCTGATTTCGATGACTTCCAAAAGGTTGAATGGAAAACAGAAAACCTAATAGAATCGCAAGAACAGCAAATTTTGATCAACTCAAAAACACAGGAAAAATAAATGAGTTGACTAATGCCGTTAATGAACTGCTTAAAAACGCCAAGCGAACCCAGATAGACACTGGCAACCTTTTTTCTTTGGCAACCGCTAGGAACAGGGCGATGATGATGGAATTAGAGACCGTCATAACGTCCGTCACCCTGGGTAAGGTAGGTATAATCAACCCTATTTTGTTGAACGGTATTGAAGTAAAAAACCTGCTGGATGCTGAACGCTCTGCCAACTATAAGTGATTTACAACAAGTTTCTAAGATCAAAATATTTCAAAGTAATGAGTGTATTTATTTCTTTATAAAATATCCAAAGATAGCTAGTGTTTGTAATTTTTAAAGATGTTGCCCGTGATACACGACGAAAAGATACTATCATTGGAAACAGAAGATATAGCGGAATGGAATGGAAATTATGTGACTCTGCACAATTGCAAGGAAACCCTAATGTCGAGCTTTTGCCAACGTTTGGGGGATAGCCCGTGCGCAATCAGCTTCAGAACGTTCTCTCAGCAACCTGCGGAACGATATCGGCTGACCACGTAGCTGCCATAAGGGAAATTGATAATGGCATCGTACTAATAAACAACCAACCAGCAACGTTGTACGATGGAAACCTAACAAAGCTGACAAAGGGAACCTTTATAGTGGCCTTTGACGGGGAAATTACCATTAACGGAACCACCTACTATAATTGCAATAAAATAGCTCACTCTCGTCCAGAGGCTGCTCCTGCACAAATGATAAATTTTACCGACCACATGACTCTATTGTCACTCCCATACTTGGAGAAAATCAACATAAAAAATCTCAGGCACATATCGCACCTAGAGAGTCTTGTTCATATCCGCTCAATACAGACAATAGGCGTTTTGTCACTAGTCACACTAGCAGCTATCATAATTTTTGCGGTTGGTCGGATACGAGAACGAAGAACCCGAGCGAATCTAAACATTGCCATAATAGAAGCCGCGGACGGCTTCACTTCGAGCGGGGGGCAGTTAGCACCCAACAGCAGTTCCTACAGGGGCAGCAATAATTCCAATAACAACAAACACAACCAAAGCTTACGATATCAACAGCACTGGGTAAGCCAGACGCTGAATCAGCAAGTGAACACCCAGCTGAAACCGTTCCCACAGCAATATGAAAGGCGAGCATGGCAGTAAATGAAAAATGCCAAGTCAACATTTTCACGGGCAGCAGTGCTGGCGAAGCTAGGGAAGTAGAGTAGGCATTTAGGCGAAGCCGCCGACAATTTGTGTTTAGTCGTAGTAACTCAATAAATCTGTTTGGTCGCCTTGACTTGCGTCAAGGAAAAAAAGTAAAAACGAGTTTGCTTTATTTGTACATATCGCGCCCTAAATCAAAAAGCGTCAAAACTCAACATTTTTTTAGGCCACGTTCTTAGCAGAGTTTGGTTAATAAAAATAAATACTGCCAGTACATTTATTATACCTTTCATGAACATGAAATGGTATTATAACTTTGGTCCGATGTTTGTAAATATGAGAAGAAGAAGAGATAGACCCATCAATAAGTATACCGAAATGATCAGGATGACGAGATGAGTTGATTTAGCCATGTCCGTCTGTCTGTCTGTCTGTCTGTCTGTTTGAACGCAAACTAGTCCCTCAGTTTTTGAGATATTTGCCTGAAATTTGGTATGTGGCCACCATTTTCCAATATAGGAATCATTTGTCGGAACCAGCAAGATCGGACCAATATAACATATAGCTCCCATACAACCGATTATTCCGATAAACGGATTTTGGGCTATAACTCCTGTAATTAAACACGAAGGAACGTGAAAT
Source organism: Campiglossa producta (assembly GCA_964058755.1). Lineage (NCBI taxonomy): Eukaryota > Metazoa > Arthropoda > Insecta > Diptera > Tephritidae > Campiglossa > Campiglossa producta. The sequence goes on along the minus strand of CAXKVI010000001.1, from coordinate 128,309,239 downwards.
TTTATAAGTGTTGCTATTTTTATATGTGAAATATCGATGCTGAAAATCATAGAGATGGGATAAATATTTCACATAGCTCACATACAATCGATTATTCCGATAAACGGATTTTGGGCTATAACTCCTGTAATTAAACACGTAGGAACGTGAAATTTTGGACGTATTGCTATTTTTATATGTGAAATATCGATGTTGAAAATCATCGAGATTGGATAAATATTTCACATAGCCCCCATACAATCGATTGTTCCGATAAACGGATTTTGGTAGATAACTCCTGTAATTATATAGGTAGGAACGTGAAATTTTGGAAGTATCGCTATTTTTATATGCGAAATATCGATGTTGAAAATCATTGAGATGGCATAAATATTTCACATAGCTCCCATACAGTCGATTATTCCGATAAGCGGATTTTGCGCTATAAGTCCTGTAATTAAACACATAGGAACGTGAAATTTTGGAAGCATCGCTATTTTTATATGTAAAATATCGATGTTGAAAATCATTGAAATGGGATAAATATTTCACATAGCCCTCATACAATCGATTGTTCCGATAAAGGGATTTTGGTAGATAACTCCTGTAAATATATCGGTAGGAACGTGAAATTTCGTAAATGTTGCTATTTTAGAATGTGGAATGTCGATGTTAAAAATCATTGAGATTGGACCAATATAACACATCGTCCCCATATAATCGATAGCTCCGATAATTTCGGTATGAGCTAAAGTTAAATTCACACAGGCTGTACTGGGGATCAAACAGTGAAAATCGTGAAGCTTATTCATGAAAGGTATTTAGCCTTCGGCACAGCCGAAGACAGCTTTCCTTACTTGTTTTTTTTCTTTTTGGCTCTTATCGTTACTTGTAAAAGAGACTGTTAAAGAGACTGTTATGTTATAGTGTGCGATATGTGTGTAGGTATGGAGTGTAATGGAGTGTGGTTGCTAAGTGACTTTGCTCAATCCCGACTCTTGCGTCCTCGTTCGTTCACTCTGGGTAACGCGAGCTACCTAGGCTCGCGGCAGAAAGAGAGGGAGCCCCGGTGGAGCCACTCTGGCATACTTGGTTTAAGGGCTCACGGAGGTCTTTTTCGCAGCGTCTGTTCACCACCTTGTGCGGCTGCAAGCGGGTGTCTGTCGTGTAGCAAGCGGCTCGCTATATAAATGTGTGAATATTTTTTATCAAAATCCCGGAGACGGGTTGTGCGCTGGGTTTGGGACCCGCCACGTAAAAACTTTATTCCAATGAAAAGCAAAGAAAAGCCTCGGATGAGAACCCCCTTTAATGTTGACGACCCGGCAAAACGAAACAAGGACTACGAGAAGGATATTAGGGCATGTACCTAGAATGTCCGGACCCTTTCAAGGGATGTTACCGCTGCCCGACTGGTTGATGTCCTCGTGAACGCAAAGGCTGACATCACCGCCCTGCAGGAAATGCAATGGACGGGACAAGGAAAGACGACCATCGGACCTTGTGACATATACTACAGTGGCCAGACACGCGGCAAAGCGCGTGGTGTAGGATTCGTGGTGGGAAAGAGACTTCGCCGCCAAGTACTAGCGTTCACTCCTGTGGACGAGCGTCTCGCTGCGATCCGCATCAAGGCGAAATTTTTCAACATAACATTTATCTGCGCCTATGCGCCGACTGAGCAGACGGACGACGCAGAGAAGGACTGCTTCTACGATAAACTTGAACAAACTTACGATCGCTGCCCCCAACATGATATCAAAATCGAGGTCGGCGACTTTAATGCCAAGGTGGGCAAGGAAGGAGTCTTTGGTCCTACAGTTGGAAAATTTAGTCTCCACGATATAACATCACCCAACGGCACTAGGTTGATTGACTTCGCCGCTGCTCGCAATATGGTCATCAGTAGTACTAGGTTCCAGCATAAACGAATACACCAAGCCATAGCGATAACTGACACCAATTGGAAACCCCAACGAAGTTCAAGTCATCCTCCACTTGTTGTTTCCATCTCAGTCGAGGCCTCTCCCTTCCTCTGCTGCCGAATTCGCGTGTCGATAGGAAAACCTTCTGTGCTGGAGCTTAACATAACATGACCCAAACCAGCGAAGCCTTTGGGATTTAATCGCTGAACTATGGTCAGGTCTGCGTAAAGCTCGTACAGCTCATCGTTAAATTTCCTTCGATACTCGCCGTTGGGCCATAAATCTTCCGGAGAACTTTTCTCTCAAATACTCCTAGGGCCATCTCATCTTCTCTTGACACTGTCCATGATTCCGAGCCGTACATTAGGACTGGTATGATGATAGACTTATAGAGCGTGATCTTTGTTTGTAGCTCCATTAAAGCAAATATCGCTGCCGCGACTTGAGCTATGTGGTGCATTGCTATTATCACGTCTCATTAGCGTTATAAAGGAAATGTTGCCACAAAAAACTATTTCAGTTAATGCTTGGTGTGATTCGACGATCGTTCTCGCTTGGCTCTCCCAGTCACCAGCAAGACTCAAAACCTTTGTTGCGAATCGCACTTCAGAAATTATTGATATTTTGCCTCGGCGCGTGTGGAACCACGTTCCATCCAAGGAAAATCCTGCTGATTGCGCTAGACGTGGAATGCTTGCTACCGATTTCAGCCTTTGGTGGAACGGCCCACCATGGTTACGTGACGAAAATCGCTTTCAAATGGCTGTAATGAAGATGGCCCCTACTAAATCAATTACAGACTCTGATGTGAACATAGAATTCAAGGTTAACACAGTGAGCTTGGTTTTAACTGAATGTCATCACCCACTTGATAAACTAGTCGAAAACTTATCTTCGTGGAGCCAACTAGTGAAAATCGTTGCCTATGTTCTGCGGCTCATCAAACGTATACGTCCACATAACAGGGAAATCACCGTGGGATATTTGACATTTCACGAATTCGAAGATGCAAGGCGAGTTCTTTTGAGATATGCACAAGACTCCTTTAAAGAAGAACGAGATAATGTACCTGTAATGTCCGGACCCTTTCAAGGGACGGTACCGCTGCCCGACTGTTTGATGTCCTCGCTAAAGCAACGGCTGACATCACCGCCCTGCAGGAAATGCAGGAAATGGCCGTCTATCCTTGTCCCGTCCATCGGACCTTGTGACGTATACCACAGTGGCCAGACACGCAGCAAATCGCGTGGTGGGAAAGAGGCTTCGCCGCCGAGTACTAGCGTTCACCCCTGTGGACGAGCGTCTCGCCACGATTCGCATCAAGGCGAGGTTTTTGAACATAACATTTATCTGCGCCTATGCGTTGACTGAGGAGAAGGACAACGCAGAGAAGGACTCCTTCTACGATAAACTTGAACAGACCTATGATCTCTGCCCCCAACATGATATCGAAATCGTGCTAGGCGACTTTAATACCAAGGTGGGCAAGGAAGGAGTCTTTGGTCCTACAGTTGGGAAATTTAGTCTCCACGATATAACATCCCCCAACGGCACTAGATTGATTGACTTCGCCGCTGCTCGCAATATGGTCATCATTAGTACCAGGTTCCAGCATAAACAAATACACCAAGCCACCTGGCTGTCCCCTGATCAAAGGACAAGAAACCAGATTGATCATGTCATGATCGACGGCAGACATAGCTCCACCGTTCTGGACGTGCGTACACTACATGGTCCCAATATCGACTCGGACCATTATCTTGTTGCAGCCAAGATACGCACACCCCTCTGTGCAGAGAGGAAAGTACGCACAGTAACGGAAGGAAAGTTTGACGTCGAGAAGCTGCGCACGACACAGACAGCTGATAATTTCTCCACTCTGAGGCGAAGAAGGAAAAGAGACGCCGAAAAAAGAAACGTGAGGCCGAAAGGCGTGAATGTGAGGAGCTTAAAATGCTGGCTGACAGGAATGATGCCCGAAAATTCTATGAAAAGATCCGGCGGATGACGGAAGGTTTTAAGACCGGGGCAAGCTTCTCTAAGGGCAATAATGGCGCCCTGGTAACCGACGTACAGAGTGTAGTTAAATTATGGAGGGAGCACTTCTCCTCTCTGCTAAATTGCGAGGGAGACGTCGAACCAGATACCCCAATCCCTGAAGATGGAAAAGTCGTCCCATACTCTGCGAATGCATTGCGTTAGCAAGAAAGAGAGTCTGCTACCTAGGTGGAGTCACTCTCAATCCGTTCGTAATATGGAATAAAAAACCTGAGGAGGTGCTCAAATTTATAAAGAGCCTCCGCATACAGCAATAAGCTGATAGGTCACACAATAGATCGTACTAATGGTCGCGGTGTAATAGGGCCTTATAATTGTAATTGTATGTTTTTGGTTTGTGCAGCCAAATTGATTTAACAGAAAAATTTAAGTAGAAAATGAAAACAAAAAATTACACTGGATCACAAATTCCAACTTTTTTTCTGCACCAGAGACGCCATAGTGAAATTCCTATGTAAAATCACCTCCTAATTCCGAAAATCAAGGTTATTTTTACTTGAATGGTACCGTTTTTGAGAAATTTACGATTTACCGTTATTTCAAAAAACAAAAAAGATGGCTCCACTTAATCGTGTATATCTCAAGAACAAATTGAGCTATTCGAAAACGGTTTGAAAAATTTGAAAGCTTATAAAATTTACTATAATCAGTACATACAACACTTTTTGCTAGGTCCTGCAGATTCAAACATAGTGAACAATCATTACGGATTTTTTAAATTTTTTTTGTAAAAATATAAAAAAATTTGTACTTTGCGAGGAAGCATCTCGAAAACTTTTTGTTTTTTAGCAGATATTTCCCCCCCCCCCCCTCTAAGCACTGTTTTATTACAAAAAAAAACAAGCTATCAGTGAACAAAATCGATGAACTAATACAAAAGTTATAAGCATTCAAGTAAATATATCCATTTAATACTTAAGTACCCTACAAATAATAGCATACGTACATATGGTTCTGTCTTAACTCTATGATCTTATTTTATAATTGAAAAAGTTATGTGTCTTGTTTTGACGCTTATTTAGATTAGGATCGGTTTCTCTTATGAGAAACCAACAGTAGTCGCCCATCATAGCGACATCCCAGAATCCTTGATACCGACTTTCAATCAATTTCATTTGCTGGTGAAACCTTTCGCCATGCTCGTCACTTTCGTCGCCAAGATTTTGCGGGAAAAAATTTAAGTGGGAGTGTAAGAAATGAATTTTTAAAGACATATTTACTCCTGAAAGAAAATAAAAAAGTAAATTAGATAAATACATAAGTGACACATTAGTATATAATTTTCTTAGGCTGGATTTATCTTTCAATTCAGAACAAATTTTTTGTTTATATTTTTCCCGTTCTTGTTTGTTCGGAACTGGACGATGAATTCAGATTTATGGCTATATATTCTCATGTAAATTTATGTAATATATAACTTATTATAATTTGTTTTTTATTTACCCATTTCCGCATAGTTTTTGATTAAGTCGTTCACTATCATCTCGTAGTTAGGACTTTTGTGTTTGCCTAAAAAAGAAGTAACGACCTTTTCAAAAGAATCCCACGCTGCTGCCTCCACTGGTGACAATAGTTCTTTGAAATGGTTATTGGTCATCATTTTCCTTATTTGCGGTCCCACAAAAATCCCTTCCTTTATTTTTGCTTCTGAAATCTCTGGGAAGATTGTCTTCAAATGATGAAAAGCTTCGCCTTCTTTGTCCAAAGCCTTCACAAAGTTTTTGATAAGGCCGAGCTTGATGTGGAGCGGAGGTAGAATTATTTTTTCCTTCTTTATAAGTGGAGAGTATTTTATGTTATCTACCCCAACTTGAATCTCGATTCGTTCGGGCCAATCCTTTATGATGTAGTGGTCTTGACGAGCTCGGCTATCCCATTTGCATAGAAAGCAACAGTATTTTGTGTATCCACTTTGTAGACCACATAGCATTCCAACGACTTTAAGATCGGCACATATTTTCCAATCATGTTCTTCGTATTTGATTAACTTGAGCAATTTTTGCATTATCTCATATGTTTCCTTCGTATTTACTGCATGCGCGATCGGGATAGATGGCTTTTGGTTGCCAATATGCAATAATACGGCCTTTAAACTTAATTTATTGCCGTCTATGAACAATCGCCACTCTTTTGAATCATATGGTTCACCAAATTGTTTGAATAGACCAGCAATGTCTTTGCAGTAACAAACACTGTCCTCCTTCGTATAGTACTTGGAAAATTCTTCGTGACGAGTTCTATAATATGTTACCTTAACATCGGATGAAACAAATTTAAATTGTTGCATTCGAGAGGCGTGTAGTTCGGCCTTTTCCTTTGACAATTCCAAATCCCTTATCCAATCATTGAGATGTGCTTGTGACAAAGAATTTCTTTCGTTTTCCGTTTGAAATTCAGTACAACATGATGCCGCGTAATCAGATACTACTGTTGACAATGAAACTGGAGCCGGAAGTAAAGTTAAATTTGATTCTGGCAATGTCGCTTCTGTTGAAATTATATACTAATGTGTCACGTATGTATTTATCTAATTTACTTTTTTATTTTCTTTCAGAAGTAAATATGTCTTTAAGAATTCATTTCTTACACTCCCACTTAAATTTTTTCCCGCAAAATCTTGGCGATGAAAGTGACGAGCATGGCGAAAGGTTTCACCAGCAAATGAAAGTGATTGAAAATCGGTATCAAGGATTCTGGGATGTCGCTATGATGGGCGACTACTGTTGGTTTCTCATAAGAGAAACCGATCCTAATCTAAATAAGCGTCAAAACAAGACACATAACTTTTTCAATTATAAAATAAGATCATAGAGTTAAGACAGAACCATATGTACATATGCTATTATTTGTAGGGTACTTAAGTATTAAATGGATATATTTACTTGAATGCTTATAACTTTTTTATTAGTTCATCGATTTTGTTCACTGAAAACTTGTTTTTTTTGTAATAAAACAGAGCTTAGAGGGGGGGGGGGGGGGGGGGAATATCTGCTAAAAAACAAAAAGTTTTCGAGATGCTTCCTCGCAAAGTACAAATTTTTTTATATTTTTACAAAAAAAATTTAAAAAATCCGTAATGATTGTTCACTATGTTTGAATCTGCAGGACCTAGCATAAAGTGTTGTATGTACTGATTATAGTAAATTTTATAAGCTTTCAAATTTTTCAAACCGTTTTCGAATAGCTCAATTTGTTCTTGAGATATACACGATTAAGTGGAGCCATCTTTTTTGTTTTTTGAAATAACGGTAAATCGTAAATATCTCAAAAACGGTACCATTCAAGTAAAAATAACCTTGATTTTCGGAATTAGGAGGTGATTTTACATAGGAATTTCACTATGGCGTCTCTGGTGCATTTTGGCTGTTAACCAGTGTTATTAGTGTTTTATAAACAAAGTAACTGACTCCATATTTCCTGTTGAATTCAATAATCGGACAGCCTGTCCGAGCACTGAAAACTGCAAAAAGACGAGAATTTTAGTACTCTGACAAATAATTAAATGTAGTTTTATCATCATCATTCATCATTTATTGGCGCTTAACCGCCTAAGCGATTTTGGCCGTCGCCTATCAAAGCACGCCAGTCATTCCTTTTTAGCGATAACTGACGCCAATTGGAAACCCCAAGGGAGTTCAAGTCATCCTCCACCTGTTGTTTCCATCTCAGTCGAGGCCTCCCCCTTCCTCTGCTGCCGAATTCGGGTGACGATTGGAAAACCTTCTGGGCTGGAGCTTCTTTGTCCATTCGCATGACGTGACCCAGCCAGCGGAGCCTTTGGGCTTTAATTCGCTGGACTATGGTCAAATCTGCGTAAAGCTCGTACAGCTCATCGTTAAATCTCCTTCGATACTCGCCGTCGGCATCACGGGAAGGACCATAAATCTTCCGGAGAACTTTTCTCTCAAATACTCCAAGGGCCATCTCATCTTCTCTTGACATTGTCCATGAATCTGAGCCATACATCAGGACAGGTATGATGAGAGACTTATAGAGCGCGATCTTTAGTTTTATATGTTGTTTTTATTGTTGGCATCGATAAAAGCACTCCCCGAAGGTTTGGGGAAAGGTTGTCGGAAGTGCCTGAGCTTCATACCAAAGGATTTTTGATTTGCTCTTTCATAATATCGGTACGCTCCGATACTAGCACCTTGAGGTATTTGTCTGACTGTGTCGGGAGCGATTAGGTATCACAAGTTTACCTTCAAGGTCACTGTAAATCCTCCTTTCTTGCCATAAAGTTTCAAGTCATAAACCTTTGTGGCTTTTAGTCGCCTCTTAACCGAGGCATGTCTAACTGCGGGTATATTTTAAGCCCCATATTGTTCGACTTGTCTGAAAAATGGATTTACAAAACAGAATGATGTCTGCTTTCGAAGAAGCTCAAATACTTTCTGCGTGGAAGACTAACACACTTCACTTTTCTGCGTCGAAGACTAACGCACTTCGTTCTCTGCGTCGAAGACGAACACACTTCAGTTTTCTGCGTCGAAGACTAACTTAAAATCGTGTTTAACTATGACTACGGGCCAATATATTGTTCAAGTGATTTTACTGTCAACTATATTTATTACATGAAAAACAAGTCAAAAAGTTGTTATATCAATTTATTGGTCATATTCCCTCTTTTTTTCTAATTATAAATGTTATACATACATATAACTTTACAAAGATACAATCATTTGGTAGTGTTACGTGCAAAGTTGTTCATTTAATTAGAATATATATTTTCTTTTTAAGAAACTCCAAAAAATTTTTAATAATTAAAATTTTCTTTTTGATAAATGAAGACTTTGGTGGAAGAAGGGGCTATGTCGCAAAACCACTCAAACTCATTTTTTTGCATTGGTGGATAGTCTTTATGCATATAAAGATTTCTGGCTTATCAGATAACCGCTATCATGAAAATTAAAGAAAATAAATCATGGATGAAGGGCTATGTACACAAGTTTTCAATACGAATTGTGGAAGAAGGGGCTATGTAACATGTTTATAGAAATCGATTATTTTGCAGTAGTAAAATTTATTTAGTGCTTAAGATTTGACTTCAAAAATACCTTTCAGGTATTAAACGACCATCCCCAGTACACGGAATAAATTGGTAGGCGGTACCGATTGCCTAAACCGTTTTAAGTGAAGAAAACTTCGTATTACAAAATTTTTGTCACACAATTTAATTTATCCTTTGGATATCCAAAAAATGACACATGTGGAACTTGCGATGCTGGGGACTCAAACGAGGAACATGTATTGAGTTATCATGCAGGTTTAAAGGCAATGAAATGCGACAGTGAAAAACCCAGATCTTCTAGCGAAGTTCTTTACATCACAGTGGATCTACAGCAAACCATGCCCTTGCCGAAATTTACCACTTCCAAGGCATTTTATATGAGACAACTCTCGTTTTATAACTTGGGAGTTCATGTTGTGAGCGGAGCATAGAACGAGAAAGCAGTTTGCTCAACCTGGACTGAAGATGTAGCTGGTGGTGGGAGTATTGAGGTCGCAAGTGCTCTTTTAAGGTTTCTGGAGGAAGATCCAAGTTGCCAAGTGAAGGACCACTTAATAATTTCGTCAGATTCATGTAGCGGACAGAATAAAAACTTCTATTTGATAGTTCTGTATCAATATTTCATCGTAAAAGGATATTTCAGCACCATTGAACACAAATTTCCTGAAGTGGGACATACTTATTTGGACTATGATCGGGATTTCGTGCTTATAGAAAAGGTTCTCCGAAAACATGAAATAATTTATACACCTCAGCAGTATCGGAGCATAATAGCAGGAGCCTCACGAAATAATGTAGCTGTGGATATGACCGACCATTTTAGGAAAATTGGCGAAATGCAAGATCGTTTATATTTAGTTAACCGATAATGAAAAAATATGTTTCAGGGATAGCGTAAAATGGATCTTACTTTCTTACTTAAAATAGCCTTTAACCGCCTAGGCGATTTTGGCCGTCCAACATGTTACGCCAGTCGGTTCTTTCTTGAGCCAACTGGCGCCAATTAGAGACTCCGCGTGCTCGCAGGTCTGCCTCTACTTGGTCCTGCCATCGAAGTGGTGGTCTCCCTCTTCCTCTACTTCCACCGGCGGCTGCCGATAAAAATAAAAGTTCTGCAGCTTGAATTATTTTGTCCAACATCAAATTAATGAAATCGCACGATAGGAGGTCGCCGTGCCTGAAACCTCGCTTAGTTTCGAATGGCTCGGAGAGGTCCTTACCAATTCTGACCGAGCTGGTGGTGTTGCTCAGCGTCAATTTGCACAGCCGTATAAGTTTTGCTGGGAAACCAAAATCATCCATAGCGGCATATAGGCAGCTCCTTTTCGTGCTCTCGAAGGCGGCTTTAAAATCAACAGAGAGATGGTGTGTGTCGATCCTTTTCTCACGGGTTTTTTTCAAGATTTGGCGTATTGTAAAAATCTGGTCGATGGTAGATTTACCAGGTCCCATCAGTCGGTTTACGTCAGGCTTCAGTCTTTCGCACAATACGCATAATTGATAGGAACTTATATGCGATACTCAAAAGGCTGATTCCACGATAGTTGGCGCAGTTTGCGGGATCACCCTTCTTATGGATTGGGCAGAGAATACTTAGATTCCAATCTTCAGGCATGCATTCATCCGACCATATTCTGCACAAGAGCTGGCGCATGCACCTTACCAGCTCCTCGCCGCCGCATTTGAATAGCCCAGCGGGCAGGCCAGCAGCACCCGCCGCTTTATTCTTTTTTAGCCGTGATATAGCTATTCGCACCTCGCTATAGTCGGGTTGTGGAACTTCGATTCCATCGTCTTCGATTGTGGGGTCGGGTTCGTCCTCTTCTCTCGATTGTTGCTCTGTTCCTCCATTTAGAAGGGCAGATAAGTGGTCCCTCCATAACCTTAGTACTGTCTGAACATCTGCCACCAGGCCGCCATTGTCATTTTGACAGGAGTTTTCCCCGGGTTTGAAACCTTCCGTCATTCGTCGAATTTTTTGATAAAATTTTCGGGTGTTGCTTCTGCTGGCTAGCATTTCAAGCTCTTCGATTTCACGCTCTTCCGCTTCCCTTTTCTTCGCCCGAAAAAGTCGTCTAGCTTCCGTCTTTATCTCACGGTAGTGTTTACACACGCTCCTCGTGGCATTCGCTTTTAACGTTGCCTTATAGGCGTCGTCCTGTCTTTTCACTGCGTCTTTGCACTCTCTCCGACAGTGGGGCCAAATACACACACTTTCCGACAGTGGGGCCAAATACACCCATTGCCCACCCTGGCGTTAATGTCGCTAACCATGACTTTGATATCATGACGGGGGCAACGCTCATAAGTTTCTTCTAATTTCGCGTAGAATGCATCTTTTTCCACGTCGTCCTTGTCCTCGGTCGGTAGGTGCCCGCAGATAAACGATATGGTGAAAAATCGTAGTTTTATTGGGATTGTGGCGAGACGCTCATTCACGGCTGTGAAGGACACTACATGTTTCACAAGTCTCTTTCCTACTACAAAACCGCCGCCGAATCTGCGCTCATTAGTATGGCCGCTCCAGTAGACATTGCAGGTTCGGATGGTCTTATAACCTTGCCCCGTCCATCGCATTTCTTGTATAGCGGTGATGTCAGCTTTTGCCTTATTGAAGACCTCAACAAGGCGGGCGTCGTCACCCTAATAAGGGTTCGGACATTTAACGTGCATGCCCTGATTTCATTAATCGGAGTTCTAGTTCGTTTGCTGTGGTCTTTATCTGAAAAGTGAGTTATCATATCCGAGGCCTGTCTGTTAGATCTCATTGGAGTTTTGTTTTATGTGGTGGGCCCCAAACCCTACGCACAACCCGTTTATCGGGGAGTTGAATTTGAGTTACACATTTATATAGCGAGCCGGTTGATCCAAGACAGACGCCCGCTTGCAGCTGCACCTTATGATGACAGACACTGCTGTTGGAATCCCCTGGCAAGCCCTTAAACCAATTATGTCGGAGTGGCCTTGTCAGGTTGTCGCCTTCTCAGTGGCTATCCAGAGGATACGACTCGGACGTAGTGAGCTGCTTGGACCGCACATAGAAGAATCGCTCTGGCCATTCCCAGTTGAATGGCGGTCAGAAACTTTCCCCGCTGGCGTGGACTTCTACACACGAACCCATCCAGAGAAACAAAAAAAATGGTGCCGATATACCAACAGGTTATCATAACCTCTACGAGATTTTTAGCCGAGCTTCTCTTTCCAACTTGTGGTGTGTCGCTTTTGGCAGAAATAAACCCGGAGAGTTTGCCAAACTATTGCCGAGGGGCGACCCCGTTTAGAAAAATTCTTTTTCTAAATAATTTTTGATGTTACTTATGCCGGGCACTGAACCACCACGACTGGGTGTAGAAGGCCGAACACTTAACCGCTACACCACGTCGGCCGCCGAATACTTAAACAAACAATTAAAAATTTAAACTTACGAACTGTCATTGAGATCTCTGTATCTTTCTAAAGTTTGCACTTTTTGTAAAACTTCGTTTTAAATTGAATTTACACTTAATAATACTCCCAAGCATTTCAAATTTTAAAGAGTTTCTTTCTTTGGTCCTCTGCGAAGTTATTAAGGAAAGTACGCGCTCCTCGTGAGCATTATTAATAGAGTAGAAGTATTGTACCATCTTTGGTAAATTTTGTTTTCGATCAAATACACATTTCTCATACAATCGTAGCAAAACGAAACCCTTTTCAGACTTTTTGGCAGCACGGTTGCGTTTGTTCAAAATTTTGCATACCAAAATACGTACCAAACCGAAAAAAACGTACCAAAATTATTTGCTTACCAAACAATATAACATTTATTAAAACAATTTTAAGCAGTTCATCTGCTGCCATAATTTCACACAGAAACGGGTTTTAATATACATATGTACATATGGTGATTCAAATATAAGAAAATTTGCCAACCCTTATGGGTCGCTATTTTTTCCCCCTTTCTGAAGTGGTACCACTACACTTCTACTGCAGTAAAGAAGGGTGGTAAAAAATATACAAATCATGACTAAATAATTTTTTTGTAATCATTTAAATGTGGTTTTTTATATTTGTAGCAGTGTCATTGGATTTGCGTTGAAGTTCAAATGGCAAAAACGTACCAAATTTGTAAGTAGCTAACCAACGTACCCGGAGAAAAAATTCGTACCAAAAATGGTACATTTCGGCCAAAACGGCAACCGTGGCTGACAGTCTGTGCAGTCACAGACGTATAAGGCCAAATACTCTCTGTATCAAACGTATGTGTGTTTGTACATATATTATTCTATTCCTGCGTTCTTCGCCCCACATACAGGGTTGCCACTTTGGAAATTTTTTTCCTACCAAAATCGAGCTGAAAACCTAACAAAATGGCCTTCATCCTACCATGATATAAATACTACAGGTAAAACCGTTAGTGACACTAATGACATTTTTAAGCAATTCTCATACTCATTTATTTTTTGCCACGACTTTTCTGTTTGGTTTTTTCAATCAAAAAATTAAAAATCAAAATAATTTCTTTATATTTTTCTTCAATTGCTAGAATTGTTAAAAACAAGGACTGTAAAAGCGGAGCGAATGTGCCCCTCTAGCAGGCTAATCTACCATCTCATTTCCTGCCGTTTTACAGTGTCCAGGCATCCACCTAAACGTGCATTGTAAATTCGAAAATATTTTTGGATTTTTTTTTTTAATTTTTCTTATTTTAAATTTTTTGAATATTTTTTTCCATTTGACTTATGTATATACTGACACATTTTATATTGCTTAAAAACGTTAAAACAAAATCAAAAGAGAGCACGGTTTTACCTGTAGTATTTATATCATGCATACTACCAATATTTTTTTCACAAGGGTCCAAGAGACATTACGAAATGCGTAAGTTTATACATTTATCACCTCAGTTAGATGAACGCCCTAGATAAATTTATGTGTCAAACAAAACATTTTATTTCAAAATTCTCATTAAAAAAGTAATTTTCGACCCATTCCCAGCATATTATTCTATTTTTGTTGTCGAATATGCATTAGGTTAGGTTAGGTTCAAGTGGCTGCCGCAGAGGCACACTTAGGCCAGTTTTGAAAGGCCCGTTGTGATACCACCAACACAAGGAAAGTCAGTCCCGGGACCCAGCCAAATGGAAAATCCCTGAGTTGTTGGGATTTTCCACATAGCAGAATCCCGGGACTGACACTCCTAAACCGACACCGTTACTCCTCCTCGAACCACTTAGATGACTTTATGAAGGCCATCAAGTCCTTTATGTCCAGTTCCGCGATCTGGCTTAGGCTATCCAGGAACGGAGCTCCCAAAAAGCGTGTTCTCGCGCCGCTTAAAGCCGGACAGTTGCAGATGAGGTGTTCCACTGTTTCCTTCTCCTCATCATCTTTGCAACTCCTGCAACATCGTCGGTAGGGCACACTTAGCCTTTCTGCATGCCTACCAATGAGGCAGTGACCGGTTAATACCCCTATCAATATGCAGATTTCCCTCCTAGTTAGGGCATAAATGCGTCTAGACCTTTTAAGATCCCATTTTGGCCAGGTTTGTTTCGATATCCGACACCCTGGGGATTGCAGACATCTTTCGTTGGCTTGACGGAGTGTGTGCTCCTTCAGCATTAGTTTGCATGTGGCAAACGGCATACCTAAGCGCTCTTTATCCTGAAGAACCTGCTTGGTCGTGCCCTGCCTGGCAAGCTCGTCTGCCTTACAATTTCCCTCAATGTCCATATGCATTGAATGCATTACAAAAATTACATATCGAACGTCGTCATTGCATTGGATAAATTTACGCACTCTTTTACACACCAAAATCGGCGCGGAAGTTTATCAAATTTGTGAAAACTGCGTTCCATACAAATTTTGACAGTTCATTTACACACTTGATAAATTTATACGTTTACACGCTTTATGAGGTGTTTATAAGGTTTGATGAGTCCCCCTATTGTAACATTCTCTCTATCATGTGATTTTCATTCAGATTTAAAAATTTGTAGTTTGAAAGCCGATCATTGCTCGTGCTTTATCGAGAAAAATCACGACACTATCGCTGTGACAGCAGATACTCCAAGGATAACAACATTGGAGTACAACGCAAAGTACTCTGACTGTAGGTACTCCTTGGAGTAAAAGAAACAAAGCTAAGGTTTTAGTACCTAGGTGGTCCAGTCCTAGGACACCGAATGTTAATTGGAGCACCATTTTTATATGAAAAAGGATTTCATTTGGAGTACTCTGATACTTCAGATGAAGTGCTCTTTAGATATCGAACGGAGTACTCTAGACTTTTCACAGTGGTCCTGTAGGAAGTTTAGGATGAACTAAAATGTCATAGAAAACGCTTGATGCCATCTCTTTCTACACAATATTTGATCTCAGAATTCGTTTTAACCAAAATCGTAGCTGCTCATTTTGGAAAATGGTAGCAAAAATCTCCATTTTACTTTTTTTGAATGTGAGATTTGGGTTTTTCTCGAAAACGGTAAGTTTTTTCTAAAAACTATCTGAGATCAAGTTGTACACCTCAAAATTCTCCACAGTTTTTCTCTAAGAGTTACCAGTTCTGAGAAATCGCGATTGTAAAACAATTATATGCACATATCGTCGCCCGCATGACCAACTAACGGAACTGACATTTACAAAATTTTACAGGAGAGCAGTTTTAATATTTTGATCTTTTATTCCATTGTCCATGTCGAAAGGTATGCATGATATTTTCAGTCTGCTTTTCTAATTATGTACTCTGACGTCTTTATAAAGTATAGCAGTTGGTATTAATTTGCAGTTACGTTAGTTAGTGAAACATTTTTTGGTCCATCTGCAGATACGTTGAAAATGTTATGGCGTTTTCTGAGATAACGGTACTATATACAATCACATAATTTACACACAAGATGCGACATGCCTAAAGAAGTCCCATAGTGGTCCTAACTCAATTTCGGAAAAAATGTCAGTTCCGTTAGTTGGTCATGCGAGGGACGATATATGCCACGTATGAACTTATCAGAACTTTTCTTGGAAACGTTAATATTTTTTGAAAATTTTTTTTTTTACCGGGTGTTTGTCACGAAGTTCGCCATCGACAATGAAAGTATTTGTTTTTGTAAAGCCTATAGTTATCGAGCTAGAGCCACCTTTTCTCCGTTCAAAAAATCAAAAACTACTAGTCTGGCAAATTTAGATATCTTATATAGCATAAGTTCCGACGGAACTGTGGAGAGCTTAGGTTTGCCCCCAGAAAGAAAACTGCAAAGGTTCCCATCGATCCCGCATGTGCTAAAAGACTTATTCGGGATCAAAGATCCATATTTGAGGTTTTTTGGGATTTTCCTCGGCATTTGACGCCGAATAACTTTTCTAGCACATATGGGATCGATGGGAACCTTTGCAGTTCTCTTTCTGGGGGCAAACCTAAGCTCTCCACAAAACTTATGTTATACAAGAAGGGTGGATACCTTGCCGCGGTACGAGGGCTTAAGTCGATAGCCACAGGGCTACGCTGCGCTTGTGATCATAGCTCCGTACGGCACTTCATCACGAGAGCAGCCTAGCCTCTCTGGCGCGACGACAAAGATCTTCCCCCTCCCAATCCAGGGTGTTATGCGAAACCGTGCCCATTGGACGTTTGCAGCCGGGAGGCAAATCGTGGCTGTATTTGAACGGAGCCTCTCTGATACCGGGTCGCCTCAGAGAGTAAGCATGGCCTTACCGCGGTAGGGGCTCTGCCGCGGCGGACGACACATTATCCCCTACTCTTCCCTTGACCCTAAGCTGGCCTTGTCCGGCGATGGGTCGTACGAACAAGATGAACTCAAATAACCTAAATAAAAACGAAAAACCTAAAAAACAAACAACGCCAAATTTCACTCCTCAGCAAAGGAGAGCTATGGAGGAGCAGGCGAGAAAGCAACAACAACGCCGGAGGACAACCTCCGGTCCACAATCAAGGGGGGGATCGACAGCGATGGCAACTACGAGTCGGTCAACCAACCTAACCGGATGCTAAACTCCCATCAACCGCTGATATGAAAACCAGTATCTTTACGTCCGTGGCAGCGGTCTCACGACTGGCCTCGGAGTTTCGAAGGAGAAGGAAGCTGCAACTGAGATGTCGGCAAGGAGAGCGACCGCGATGGCAACTACGGGTCCGCACTCCCGGGAGACATCTCCCCGCCGCTTCACATACCACGAGAAAAGATTGGCTGCAAAGATCCTGAAGAGGTATGAAGGGGTACCGCAGGAATCGCTGTCGCCGAATTCCAGTAAATCGGTAGAGCTAACGAAAGCTGTGATACCGGATTTCCAAAATTCTTACATGCCAAAGAGGTTAAAAGTTAACCCTTTCAAGCGCCAGAGATCGGACCTGGAGTTAATTCCCCCTCCCAAGTGGCATCAGAATACCCCTGGAGCTTGCAAACTAAGCTTTGCTGAGGTAACCAAGGACAGGATCCTTATAGGCGTCCTTGACCGAGGCAATGACCGTCTGGCCATCCCCAAGGACCGGTGGCGTTACGTGCGAAATGAACTCGGCAACATTTTTCTCAACGTTGCTCCGGAGTTTCCGGGTAGTTCGGCGCGAGTAACGGATACGGGTTGGCACCAGGGTCAGATTAAATTACTCGCATGCGAGGATGCAAAAACCGTAGCACTGTACAAGGCAGCAGATGCTAAACTGGGTGAAGTCTACAAGGGCGCAAAGATAGAGGTCGTCGACTGGAAGGACATTCCAGCTCGTCCAAGGGCAAGGTCGTGGATTCCGGCCATCCCTGACGAACCCGAGAGAGTTCTCGGGATGCTACGGCTAATGAATCCGTCCCTCCCAACGCATGACTGGAGTGTCAATCTGGTCGGGGACGCGGTAGGGCCCGACAGACAGGTGGTGTTCACCATGAATAAAGAGTCAATTGAGCCCCTCAAAAGGTGCAATGGCCTAGTATACTACAGCGTAGGCCAGATCGTTATCCACGTATATCGTGGTGATGTTCAGCGCGCTGCCTTCTCGGCTGCTCCGGGGGAACCGGAAAACGAATTACAAGAAGAGGAAGCGGAGGATTCCGATGCGGAAAGTATGTTATCCGCCACGTCATTTTGCGAAAGTGTTGCGAACAACTCGGAGATGGAGGACAGCCTACAGGACGAGGAAGTCCTCGACGTCACGGTGGTAGCAGCCAACGCTGAGCGATTAACATCTAACGCTATAGGCAGCAGGACTCCTGCAACGCCATATCGGGCAGTTAATCGGAACAACTCGTCGTTGATAGGCAACCTCCGGGATGGGGCAAACCTCGACGATATGGGGACGGCAGGGAAGTCTGTGCGCTCTCATGTTGGTGGTGCTTCAGCTTAATCTGCACAAATCTAAAGTGGCTTCGGCTGCGTTAAGTAGTCCTCTTTCTAAAGGCGACGTGGATGTGGTCCACATCCAAGAACCCTGGGTCAATAGCTCGAGAATCTGCGGATTGGGGACTAAGGGCTTCAAGCTCATTCGAGCCAGCGAGGAGAGCAAAGTCAGAACGTGTATTTTGGTCAAGTCTGAGTTGAACTCCTTTCTCCTACCTAACTACACCAATGGTGATATTACCGCTATCAGTCTAACGGTCGACAGCACCCGCCTGACGGTGGCGTCGGTCTATATGCCCTATGACGCCGAAGAACCCCCACCACAAACGGAGGTGAAAGACCTGGTGTCAAATTTCTGCACGGGTAATCTTATTATTGGAGCGGACGCTAATGCTCACCATGTCCAATGGGGGAGCTGCGATATCAATGCCAGGGGCGAGTCTCTGTTTGATTACCTCTTAACAATTAACCTGGTAATTTGCAACGTGGGTAATGAGCCTACTTTTATCACTAAGACCCGCAGGGAGGTCATAGACCTCACTATCTGTAGTGAAGGCGCTTATGAGTGGGTGAGAAAATGGCGGGTTCGGGAAGAACATTCATTCTTCGACCACCGTTACATAGAAATGGTTCTAGACTTTATTGTAGAACAACCAATCATGAAGCGCAACCCACGTAACACTAATTGGCAGTTACACAATGAAATATTAGACAGAGACCTGCCAGTACTGCCCTCACAAGCCCCCTCATCAATTGAATTTTGTCGAATCAAATCGGTCAATAATTTTTTTCTCAGAAACTACTGAACCGATTTGGTATTTTTTTTTTTTTGACATTTAGAGAAAAGGGCATTCTAATTTTGCATTTTTTTTATACATAAATTAAATTTGTTTTGTTAAATAACATTAGGTTTGTTTATTGGGCTGCTCTAGCTTACGCCAGATTGAGATATTTCACAAAATTGTGTTTAACGAACACTTTTCTTGCTCTAGGTTGCTCTATCTTTTGTTTCATGAGTACGCTCAAAACAAAACTAGAGTAATCCAGATCACAAATTTCTGCTCTAGCTTTTTTTATGGAGTAAGTTAGAGCAGAGAAGCAATTGTCAGTCAGGAAAAAGTAAATTTTTGAAAACTTCAAAAAAATTAGCTTGCAAGAAAATCAATGTGTTTGTAAACGTGAATTTGCATTAATTTTGAATATTTAAATAAAAAAACCAAATAAAAAGAAACTATCGAGATTCAAGTGTTTCATGGAATTTCTGCTCTGAGTTGCTCTAAGTTGCTCTATTTCTATTTTGACAGCTGCCCTGCTCTGCTCTGCTCTAACCTGCTCTGAACTTTTTTTGGTCAGTAAACAAATCTATTAATTGTTATAAACAAATTATTATATAATTAACTTCTGCGCCTCTGAAAAAAAATTAAATAACTTTAAATTATGTGGTATTCAATTATATTTTTATATCTGAAAAAAAAAAAAAAATGGGGGTCCAGCAATAGTTTCCTCATAATAACGTTATATGTCACGGTGGGTTTTAAGAATGTTTTATTAAAAGGTGCATGTTTTATTAAAAGGGGGCATGTCCCTACATTTTTTCTTTTGAATTCTCAAATATGCATTAAAATAAGATGATATGTTGAGATTCAACCTTTTTTCTCGAGCTCTTTTTTAAAAAACTCATTTAAAATACTAATTTTAGTCAAATTGTGAGGTTTTTTGCATTTTTCTTGAAAACGGTTAGTTTTATCTAAAAGCTTCCTGAGATAAAGTTGTAGACCTGAAAATTCTCTACAAAAATGGGTTTTCTCTAGGAGTCACCAGTTCTGAGATATCTCGATTGCAAAACTAATTCTATACATTCATCATTCATCATCATTTATTGGCGCTTAACCGCCTAAGCGATTTTGGCCGTTTCGTATCAAAGCACTTTTTCATATCATTCCTTTTTAGCGATAACGGACGCCAATCGGAAACCCCAAGGGAGTTCAAGTCATCCTCCACCTGTTGTTTCCATCTCAGTCGAGGCCTCCCCCTTCCTCTGCTGCCGAATTCAGGCGACGATAGGAAAACCTTCTGTGCTGGAGCTTCTTTGTCCATTCGCATAACATGGCCCAGCAAGCGGAGTCTTTGGACTTTAATTCGCTGGACTATGGTCAGATCTGCGTAGAGCTCGTACAGCTCATCGTTAAATTTCCTTCTATACTCGCCGTTGGCATCACGGGAAGGACCATAAATCTTCCGGAGAACTTTTCTCTCAAATACTCCAAGGGCCATCTCATCTTCTCTTGACATTGTCCATGAATCTGAACCATACATCAGGACAGGTATGATGAGAGACTTATAGAGCGTGATCTTTGTTCTTCGAGAGAGGACTTTACTTCTCAATTGCCTACTCAGTCCAAAGTAGCACTTGTTGGCAAGAGTGATTCTCCGTTGGATTTCTAGACTGATATTATTTTCGGTGTTGATACTGGTTCCCAAATAGACGAAGTCCCTCACAGTTTCAAATTTGTAACTATCAACAGTGACATGGCTGCCAAGGCGCAGGTGCGCCGATTCTTTCTTTGATGACAGCAAATACTTCGTCTTGTCCTCGTTCACGGCAAGACCCCCATCTATACATTATATTCACATAAATGCCACGTATGTATAGACTTTTCCGGATTTTTCTCGAAAACGGTTATATGTATCGAAAAATTTTCTTTTACCGTTTGTTCGTCCCGAAGTTCCTTTCCTTTTCTTTCTGGGGGTGAACCTAAGCTTTCCACAAAAATTTAGCTCTATCGAAGAAGATATCTATACTTAAACCACTATAGGGTTTTGATATCATAAATGGAGTAAATTTGGCTCTAGCTAGAGAATTATAGGGTTTACAAAAATAACCATTTTCATCATCGATTTCAAAAAATATTAACGTTTCAAAGAAAAGTTCTGAGTGTTGTCGTGAACAGACGTGTTTTTTGCTGCGCTCTAAGTTTATCTTAAATTCGAGCTTTTATTTAATGTCGCGCGACAATTAGAATAATAAATTAAAATTGTGTTAGAGACATTGACTCTGTTTTCTCTTCCTATTCTTATCATTTTCTAATATTTTGGTACATTATGCCTTGTTTCTGTGGCAACAGAGTTGAGTGCGCCCAAACTTCAGTGCAATGTGAAAATTGCAGAGAAATTTTTCATTTGAGTTGTGTTATTGGTAGCTTGCCTGCCGACCTAAATAACCTAAATAATGCTGACAATATTTATATCTGGCTCTAGCTAGAGAATTATAGGGTTTACAAAAATAACCATTTTCATCATCGATTTCAAAAAATATTAACGTTTCAAAGAACAGTTCTGATAAGTTCTGAGTGTTGTCGTGAACAGACGTGTTTTTTGCTGCGCTCTAAGTTTATCTTAAATTCGAGCTTTTATTTAATGTCGCGCGACAATTAGAATAATAAATTAAAATTGTGTTAGAGACATTGACTCTGTTTTCTCTTCCTATTCTCATCATTTTCTAATATTTTGGTACATTATGCCTTGTTTCTGTGGCAACAGAGTTGAGTGCGCCCAAACTTCAGTGCAATGTGAAAATTACAGAGAAATTTTTCATTTGAGTTGTGTTATTGGTAGCTTGCCTGCCGACCTAAATAACCTAAATAATGCTGACAATATTTATATCTGTGGTTTGTGTGCTGCAGATCAACAAAATGAGTCTATGACTTCGAATAATTCTTCGTCACAACAACAACAATCCACTCTAAACTTCTTTCTGCTTTGAATGTTCTGCACGAAGATAATGAGTGCTTACGACAAAAAACCGATTCCTCCAAGCTGAGGTTCGTGACGTGCAGTGTAAGCTCAACGACAATAATCCATTTTGTCTCATCTACTCACGCAATTTGAGAAATTGTGCAGTGTAAACAAACATAATTTCTCTGCATCAATGCAGCCAGCTTCTTCATGCAATCAGATTGAGTCTGCACCCGCTACCAATCCATCATCGTCTTCTAATTATGCTGCTGCCGCTAACACTGCAACTGAAAATGGCTCTGCCGACGTCGATGCTAATGCTGCTGTTATATCCGCTGGTACAGCTACTCGTCCACCGTCAATGATGCTGCCCAACGATGCTGCTGCTAACATTTCAAGTGCGACGTCAATTCCTACCGCCGCTACCTCTCAATTTTTTTCGACTACTTCGGTTATTGTTGACAACTCACCTGCAGTTGTTGGTGACCAAATTGAATGGAAAAGAGTGCAAAATAAAAAAAGGAACGAAGAAATAAGAAAAATCAAATCAACAGAGAAGGCGCTCCTAACCATGCTAATGCTGAAACAGGTAGTTCATTGCCAGATAGTGCTGTAAGCAACAACAATAATGCTGGCATAGTAAATAATAATATTAGACCCACCCGTAATAATGGTAAAAAACATAATGAGCGCTTACTAGCGCAGCCTTTAGTTGTTGGGTCGGGCAATAATGCTGAATTGAGTACCGCTTCGAAAATGAAGTGGTTACACCTCTCGCCCTTCTCTTCCTCGGACACATCTGATAAATTGAAATCCCAGATTTCTCAATTCACCGGGATTGATGTAAACTCTTTTCTTTGTGTTCCGCTGGTAAAGATTGGCGTGGATCCGAAATCTCTGCGGTTTGTAAATTTTAAGCTGGGTGTTGAAGCCAGCGCACTTCCAAAGCTATTGGTGCCTGAACTATGGCCTGAAAATATAGCTGTGCGGCCATTCAAGTTTGGTTCAAAAAACGAGGAGGTCCAACCGATGACCAACGGCAATCGGTTGGGTCAGATGGAATAACGAACCGAAAAAAATTAAAATGCAAAACATGGCTGGCATTAGAACAAAATCTCAGCTGTTGCGGTTATTCAGTTCACATCAGGAGTACGATGTCTTCGTTATTGTGGAGACATGGTTGAATGAAAACTTTCATAGCGCGGAATACTTCGACCCCATGCTATATAGCGTATTTCGCAAAGATAGGAATGCAGACCTCACTGGATCTGCTAGAGGTGGGGGAGTTCTTATCGCAGTGCATTGCAAGCATCAAGCTTCTGAGGTTGCACTTGATAATAATAATGCACTGCTTGACCAACTTTGTATCCATGTCCGAGGTTCCTCAGAGTCAATTTTTCTTTGTGCTTCGTATATTCCGCCCAATAGTAGCCAGAATCTATACACAGCGCATGTTGGCAACATAGTTTCATTGACTCTAAATAAAATAGATGGCGATCATCTCTGCGTGCTGGGCGACTTCAATCTGTCTAGTTTAAAATGGTCTCGGAATACTTCCAGTTCTCCAGTAATAGCCTGTGATGTTACTAGCACGAATGAAATAAATGTAATAGATAGCTTTTTAAGCATTGATTTAAGGCAAATCTACTTGGTCGCATTTTAGATTTAGTATTCTTAAGTGATAATCTTAATTTCGCACTGCGTAATTGCGACTTACCTATCGCAAAGTCTGATATGCATCACGTTCCGTTAGATATAACTCTTGAATTTTATAAATTTGCCAAAGTTAGTAGTGATACGGCTAATTTGTCTTTTAATTTTAACCCTAGAATGGTAATATACGTAAATTTTACGTGTATGTCTCATAAAAAGTGCCGTTACAGTTTACCGCAGTTCCGTATAGCTGTGAGCACTCGGCAGTGCTTTCTTCATTTTATTGTTTCATTAAAAAGTGAATAATTAATCAATTGTCAGTTCCTGGTTCGCTTTTATCGTTCTTACAAAAAAAAGTGTGTACGTAAATTTTACGTAGTCTTAGCATTAACGTATGTATTATAATCCAAACTTTCTATACAATTGAAGAACAGTTTCTGTGATAAACCTAATAAAACGCAATTACTTTAACTTTTTCACTAAAAGGCGAACCTTTATACTTAAAACTTTGTAACTATTTAAAAAAAAAGGCTGACAACTACCTCTTTTTGAATACATAATGAAGCTGCCCTGTGTGGTGAGCATCAAATTAAAATATTCGACGGATGTATGTAGAAATTCTTATTATTTAGTTTTAAAAACAAAAAAACTTTGTACTTTCATTTAATAAAATCAACACAAAAGAAAAACAGGTTTTTATTAAACATTTATCTATTAGCATTAACGTAGGGTAAAAGTATCTTACGATTCTAGGGTTAAGCATTGCGATTTTTTAGACTTGAACAATCTATTTCTTGAAATAAATTGGGATAGCTTTTTTCAAAACATAGATACCACGATGTCCTTCGAGTTATTTAGAACTACGGTTGTTAACATTTGTAAAAGGTCTATTCCTTTGGTTTCGAAAAAAAAGTATAAAGTTCCCTGGCATAACGAAGCCTTGATGAGAATTCGAAATTTGAAAAATAAATATTTTCGTAAGTTTAAAAATAGTAATAATATGGTGTTCCTCGAAAAGTATAAAGAGTGTGAAAGGAAGTTCAAGTGTTTAGATAAGTTCCTCCACAGAAAGTACATTCTAAGTTTTGAGGAAAACCTAAAAAGTAATCCAAAATCATTTTGGAATTTTGTAAAATCGAAAAAATCTTTTTCAAATATTCCGTCTTCTTTATTCCTTGGCGACAAAGCTGCTGATACCCCTGCTGATGCGGCAAATCTGTTCGCTGAATACTTCATGGCCAACTTCGTGTCCGACTCTGGCAATAACGTTGCCACTCGCTTCAACATACAACCATCAATTGATTTTGGAAATCTCGTTTTGTCTCTCGAAGATGTCGTCAGCGGCATCTCCCGTCTTAAACAGTCATCAAATACCGATGTTGATGGTTTGTCGGCAATTTTGTTCAAGCAGTGCGAAGCACTTGCTTATACCCTCTTATTAATGTTTAATATTTCCCTTTCCTCTGGTATTTTCATTGACGCGTGGAAATTGGCTTTTATTACACCTATTTTCAAGAGTGGCAATAAAAATGATATCAGCAATTACAGACCTATTTCAAAACTCTCCGCCACGTCAAAGCTTTTTGAATGCAAGAGCAACATGGATTTATTCCGGGCGCTCAACTGTGTCTAACTTAGCCATTTTTTCTGATGACCGCATCGCAGCTTTTCAGTCTGGATGTCAGGTTGACACAGTTTATACGGATTTTTCCAAAGCATTTGACCAGGTTTCCCATGTCGTTTTGCTTAAGAAGCTTTCTTGTATGGGTTTCCACTCAGTTTTTCTAAGTTGGATTGAATCCTACCTACAAAATCGCCGTTGCAGGGTTGTTGTGGACAGTGTTAGGTCTTCTCCTTTCGTAGCCTACTCTGGGATACCACATGGAAGCATCTTCCTTTCTTCCTCTTTTCTTCATTCTTTTCATTAATGACATTTCCTGTTTCTCTGCAGTAAGGTTTCTTCTATATGCGGATGATCTAAAAATTGACTCTCCTATTTACAGTCAGCGTGACTCTGAATTGATGCAGCTAGATTTGGATAAATTAAGTTCATGGTGTTATAATAATGGGTTGACCCTAAACTTAAAAAAAGTGTTTTCATATTACTTTTTCAAAACGCCCTAATGTCATTGTTTGCTCATATCACTTATCTAACTCGCGCCTGTCACGGGTAAGTGAAATGAAAGATCTGGGAGTAATTTTTGATTCCAAGTTTAGTTTCGGAAGTCATATTAATCTTTGTATCTCTAAAGCGTATGGCATGCTTGCATTTGTTAGGCGTCATAGCACGGAGTTTTGTGACCCGTATACGCTAAAACTCTTATATTCAGCGTTTGTGCGCTCCAAACTTGAGTACGCCTGTTTCATTTGGTCGCCGTATTATCAATGCCTATTGCTAGAATTGAACGGATCCAGAAAATATTTCTGTATTTTGCTTTGCGAAAGTTACGTTTTCTGAGCCCATCCCGCCCTATGCAGCGAGATGCGTTCTGATCAACTTAAAATCGCAGCAGAGTAGAAGAATAATTTTATCTCTGTCGTTTATTTTCGACGTTTTTCGTGGTGCAACGGACTGCCCCGTGCTCCATGAGAGGATCTTCATAAACATTCCTGCTAGAGCCCTTAGATGCTCTGAATTCTTCCATGCTCGTCTTTTTAAAGCTCTTTATGCAATCAATGCACCAATTTATAGATCCCTGATTGAGTTTAATAGAATTTCTAACTATTTGGAAATAGATTTTTCTTGCTCAAAAGATCGATTTTTAAGTACTGTAAATTCTTTTTATAAGTAAACTTACTTTTTTATATTATTAATATATGTACCTACAGTATAGTTACTGTACCTATTACTTACCTATTTCTACTTAGCCTATAAGATTTTGTATTTTAATTGGCTTAATAAATACTAAATATACTAAGTTCATACATGGCATATATGTGCATATAATAGTTTTACAATCGCGATTTCTCAGATCTGGTAACTCTTAGAGAAAAACTGTAGAGAATTTTGAGGTGTACAACTTGATCTCAGATACTTTTTAGAAAAAAACTTACCGTTTTCGAGAAAAATCCAATTCTCAAATTTTGACATTCAAAAAAAATGGGAATTTTTGCTACCATTTTCGAAAATGAGCAGCTACGATTTTGATTAAAACGGATTCTGAAGTATCAGAGTACTCCAAATGAAATCCTTTTTCATATAAAAATAGTGCTCCAATTAACATTCGGTGTCCCTCGTGAAGGGTGGATACCTTGCCGCGGTACGAGGGCTTAAGTCGATAGCCACAGGGCTACGCTGCCCTTGTGATCATAGCTCCGTACGGCACTTCATCACGAGAGCAGCCTAGCCTCTCTGGCGCGACGACAAAGATCTTCCCCCTCCCAATCCAGGGTGTTACGCGAAACCGTGCCCATTGGACGTTTGCAGCCGGGAGGCAAATCGTGGCTGTATTTGAACGGAGCCTCTCTGACACCGGGTCGCCTCAGAGAGTAAGCATGGCCTTACCGCGGTACGGGGCTCTGCCGCGGCGGACGACACATTTTCCCCTACTCTTCCCTTGACCCTAAGCTGGCCTTGTCCGGCGATGGGTCGTACGAACAAGATGAACTCGAATAACCTGAATAAAAACGAAAAATCTAAAAAACAAACAACGCCAAACTTCACTCCTCAGCAAAGGAGAGCTATGGAGGAGCAGGCGAGGAAGCAACAACAACGCCGGAGGACAACCTCCGTTCCACAATCAAGGGGGGGATCGACAGCGATGGCAACTACGAGTCGGTCAACCAACCCTCTATCGAATAAGATTGACTTGATGGGAGCTAGCACCAGTGCGGTTGCCAACGCAGCTAAGCGGACAACGGCGGATGCTAAACTCCCATCAACCGCTGATATGAAAACCAGTATCTTTACGTCTGTGGCAGCGGTCTCACGACCTGGCCTCGGAGTTTCGAAGGAGAAGGAAGCTGCAACTGAGATGTCGGCAAGGAGAGCGACCGCGATGGCAACTACGGGTCCGCACTCCAGGGAGACATCTCCCCGCCGCTTCACATACCATGAGAAAAGATTGGCTGCAAAGATCCTGAAGAGGTATGAAGGGGTACCGCAGGAATCACTGTCGCCGAATTCCAGTAAATCTGTAGAGCTAGCGAAAGCTGTGATACCGGATTTCCAAAATTCGTACATGCCAAAGAGGTTAAAAGTTAACCCTTTCAAGCGCCAGAGATCGGATCTGGAGTTTATTCCCCCTCCCAAGCGGCATCAGAATACCTCTGGAGCGGGCAAACTAAGCTTTGCTGAGGTAACCAAGGACAGGATCCTTATAGGCGTCCTTGACCGAGGCAATGACCGTCTGGCCATCCCCAAGGACCGGTGGCGTTACGTGCGAAATGAACTCGGCAACATTCTTCTCAACGTTGCTCCGGAGTTTCCGGGTAGTTCGGCACGAGTAACGGATGCGGGTTGGCACCAGGGCCAAATTAAATTACTCGCATGCGAGGATGCAAAAACCGTAGCACTGTACAAGGCAGCAGCTGCTAAACTGGGTGAAGTCTACCAGGGCGCAAAGATAGAGGTCGTCGACTGGAAGGACATTCCAGCTCGTCCAAGGGCAAGGGCGTGGATTCCGGCCATCCCTGACGAACCCGAGAGAATACTCGGGATGCTACGGCTAATGAATCCGTCCCTCCCAACGCATGACTGGAGTGTCAATCTGGTCGGGGATGCGGTAGGGCCCGACAGACAGGTGGTGTTCACCATGAATAAAGAGTCAATCGAGCCCCTCAAAAGGTGCAATGGCCTAGTACACTACAGCGTAGGCCAGATCGTTATCCACGTATATCGTGGTGATGCTCAGCGCGCTGCCTTCTCGGCTGCTCCGGGGGAACCGGAAAACTTATTACCAGAAGAGGAAGCGGAGGATTCCGATGCGGAAAGCATGTTATCCGCCACGTCTCTTGGCGATAGTGCTGTGAACAACTCGGAGATGGAGGACAGCCTACAGGACGAGGAAGTCCTCGACGTCACGGTGGTAGCAGCCAACGCTGAGCGACTAACATCTAACGCTACAGGCAGCAGGACTCCTGCAACGCCACATCGGGCAGTTAATCGGAACAACTCGTCGTTGATAGGCAACCTCCGGGATGGAGCAAACCTCGACGATATGGGGACGGCAGGGAAGTCTGTGCGCTCTCATGTTGGTGGTGCTTCAGATTAATTTGCACAAATCTAAAGTGGCTTCGGCTGCTTTAAGTAGTCGTCTTTCTAAAGGCGACGTGGATGTGGTCCTCATCCAAGAACCCTGGGTCAATAGCTCGAGAATCTGCGGATTGGGGACTAAGGGCTTCAAGCTCATTCGAGCCAGCGAGGAGAGCAAAGTCAGAACGTGTATTTTGGTCAAGTCTGAGTTGAACTCCTTTCTCCTACCTAACTACACCAATGGTGATATTACCGCTATCAGTCTAACGGTCGACAGCACCCGCCTGACGGTGGCGTCGGTCTATATGCCCTACGACGCCGAAGAACCCCCACCACAAACGGAGGTGAAAGACCTGGTGTCAAATTTCTGCACGGGTAATCTTATTATTGGAGCGGACGCTAATGCTCACCATGTCCAATGGGGGAGCTCCGACATCAATGCCAGGGGCGAGTCTCTGTTTGATTACCTCTTAACAACCAACCTGGTGATTTGCAACGTGGGTAATGAGCCTACTTTTATCACTAAGACCCGCAGGGAGGTCATAGACCTCACTATCTGTAGTGAAGGCGCTTATGAGTGGGTCAGAAAATGGCGGGTTCTGGAAGAACATTCTTTCTCCGACCACCGTTACATAGAAATGGTTTTAGACTTTATTGTAGAACAACCAATCATGAAGCGCAATCCACGTAACACTGATTGGCTGTTACACAATGAAATATTAGACAGAGACCTACCAGTACTGCCCTCACAAGCCCCCTCATCAGTAGAGGAGCTGGAGGATCTTGTTACTACATTTACATCGGCGCTCTCAAATGCTCTAGGACAGGCTTGTCCAGTGCCAAAACCACGCGGTAAACACAGGCCACATTGGTGGTCCTACGATTTGGACTCGCTCCGAATATCATGCCGGAAACAATTTAACAAGGCCAAGAGCTTCGGCTCTGAGCCTCATTGGCATGAATATAAAGCTAAACTAAGGGCCTACAAAAAAGCTCTGAGACAGGCGAAGAGAACCTCGTGGAGAAATTTCTGCACTGGCGTCGAAAAGGTCGACGACACAGCGAGACTTAGACGAGTCCTCTCGAAAAGTCAAACAACCATCAGCTATTTGCGAAAGCCTGACGGATCCTGGACCAGCACGGAAGAGGAAACCCTTGAGCTGCTCTTGAATACACATTTTCCGGGGAATCTGCATGATGCACCACTAGCACCTGCAACAAACCTGGCAGTAAATATACCCATCACTGAGGAAAGAGTAAGGTGGGCAGTTAAGAGCTTTGAACCGTATAAGGGTGCCGGGCCGGACGGGATTATCCCCGCGCAACTTATAAACACGTTGGAGACATCAGCTAAATGGCTGGTATTTCTCTTCACAGCCTGCCTGGCTCTCAACCACATTCCGGGCTCCTGGAGAAGCGCCACGGTAGTGTTTATCCCTAAGGCTGGGAAGGCATCCCACTACGAGCCAAAAGATTACAGACCGATCAGTCTCTCGTCCTTTGTACTCAAAACCTTTGAGAGGATACTAAGCGACTACCTTTCAACGACTATTGATAGCAACCTTATTTCTAGCTATCAGCATGCATACACCAAGAGTAAATCAACAGAAACTGCTCTGCACAGCCTAGTATCTGTCATTGAGAAATCGCTGTGTGAAAAGGACTACTGTCTCGTGGCCTTCTTAGACATTGAGGGGGCTTTCAACAATATAAGCCCGGAGGCGATCAACTCCGCTCTAACTAATCTGGGCGTAGATAGACCTCTAACTGGTTTAATTGACCAACTTCTAAGAGGAAGGAAAATAGCTTCTTCACTTGGTACGGTCGAGTTATCACGCTATGTCACAAGGGGAACGCCCCAGGGTGGTGTTCTTTCCCCGCTTTTATGGAACCTCACAGTCAACTCGTTGCTACGTGACACAAGCTGGGGGGGCGGGAAGATAGTGGCATACGCAGACGATTTAGCTATTGCATTCAGAGGCAAGTTCCCACAAACTCTGTGTGACCTGATGCAAGTAGCACTGCGAGAGGTTTCGAGGTGGTCCTCTCGCTGCGGACTTAGTATCAACCCGGGGAAAGTGGAACTTGTCCTCTTCACCAACCGGTACAAAATACCGCCACTAAGCCTACCAGAACTAGATGGCACGCGCCTGGGCTTGTCGGATAAGGCCAAGTTTCTAGGCATAGTTCTGGACAGGAAACTGAATTGGAAGGAGAATGTTCTTCAGCGCCAGAAGAAAGCTTGCATCGCTCTTTACACATGCAAAAGAGCCATTGGCAAAAAATGGGGGCTCAGCCCTAGAGTATGCAGTTGGATCTACACGGCCATCATTCGCCCAATCATGCTGTATGGAGTCGTCGTATGGTGGCCGGCACTGAGCAAGACAACATACCTGAATCTGTTGCGGAAAGTCCATA
Organism: Campiglossa producta; assembly: GCA_964058755.1. Lineage (NCBI taxonomy): Eukaryota > Metazoa > Arthropoda > Insecta > Diptera > Tephritidae > Campiglossa > Campiglossa producta. Next base: position 128,277,945 of record CAXKVI010000001.1, on the reverse strand, counting down.
GATCCAATATGATCTGTATAAGCGGTGCGCTAAGGACAACGCCCAACGAAGCCCTCCAGGCCATTCTGGGCATTTTGCCACTTGATCTGGAAGGGTTTCGGTCAGCGGCGGCATCAGCTCTGCGCCTAAGAGAAACCTCCAGTTGGGGTGCGGGTACTATTGGACACTCCAGTATTCTGGAATCTTACAGCTTTCTCCCTTTAAGCACAGATCGTTGTGCGACCACTACAGTCGGGGATAGCTGCTTCAAAATAAACATTCCCAGCAGAGAAGACTGGGAGAGGACGGATTGGTGTCCCGAAACAAATGGTGGCACTTCCATATACACCGACGGCTCGAAGTTGGACGGCAGAGTTGGAGGAGGGGTTTATTCAAGGGATTTGGACCTTGAACTCTCCTTCAGACTACCTGATCATTGTAGCGTCTTCCAGGCGGAAGTCTCGGCAATCCGGGACGCCGCGGCCTGGGTAAGCAAACGTGTTATCGGAGGAGATATCACTATTTTCAGCGATAGCCAGGCGGCAATCAAATCCCTTGGCTCATACACGTTCAACTCTGAACTGACGCTCAGCTGTCGTCGATCTCTTCAGGAGATGGCCCAACAGAACCGCGTAAACCTCATATGGGTCCCGGGACATAGGGACATTGAGGGAAACTGTAAGGCAGACGAGCTTGCCAGGCAGGGCACGACCAAGCAGGTTCTTCGGGATAAAGAGCGCTTAGGTATGCCGTTTGCCACATGCAAACTAATGCTGAAGGAGCACACACTCCGTCAAGCCAACGAAAGATGGCTGCAATCCCCAGGGTGTCGGATATCGAAACAAACCTGGCCAAAATGGGATCTTAAAAGGTCTAGACGCATTTATGCCCTAACTAGGAGGGAAATCTGCATATTGATAGGGGTATTAACCGGTCACTGCCTCATTGGTAGGCATGCAGAAAGGCTAAGTGTGCCCTACCGACGATGCTGCAGGAGTTGCAAAGATGATGAGAAGGAGGAAACGGTGGAGCACCTCATCTGCAACTGTCCGGCTTTAAGCGGCGTGAGAACGCGCTTTTTGGGAGTTCCGTTCCTAGATAGTCTAAGCCAGATCGCGGAACTGGACATAAAGGACTTGATGGGCTTCATAAAGTCATCTAAGTGGTTCGAGGAGGAGTAACGGTGTCGGTTTAGGAGTGTCAGTCCCGGGATTCTGCTATGTGGAAAATCCCAACAACTCAGGGATTTTCCATATGGCTGGGTCCCGGGGCTGACTTTCCTTGTGTTGGTGGTATCACAACGGGCCTTCAAAACTGGCCTAAGTGTGCCTCTGCGGCAGCCACTTGAACCTACCTACCTAACATTCGGTGTCCTAGGACTGGACCACCTAGGTACTACAACCTTAGCTTTGTTACTTTTACTCCAAGGAGTACCTACAGTCAGAGTACTTTGCGATGTACTCCAATGTTGTTATCCTTGGAGTATCTACTGTCACAGCGATAGTGTCGTGATTTTTCTCGATTAAGCACGACCAATGATCGGCTTTCAAACTACAACTTTACGTATAAATTTATCAAGTGTGTAAATGAACTGTCAAAATTTGTATGGAACGCAGTTTACACAAATTTGATAAACTTCCGCGTCGATTTTGGTGTGTAAAAGAGTGCGTAAATTTATCCAATGCAATGACGACGTTCGATATGTAATTTTTTTAATGCATTCAATGCATATTGGACAAAAATAGAAGAATATACTGAAAATGGGTCGAAAATTACTTTTTTAATGAGAATTTTGTAACAAAAGTTTTGTTTGACACATAAATTTATCTAGGGCATTCATCTAACTGAGCTGATAAATGTATAAACTTACGCATTTCGTAAACTTGTAAGGTTTGATGAATCCCCCTAATGTCTCTTGGATCCTTGATGAATCGCGGATATAGAATTTAAAAAAAAAAACACGAAAAAAATTATTATGCTGTGAAAAAAATATTGGTAGGATGAAGGCCATTTTGGTAGGTTTTCAGCTCGCTTTTGGTAGGAAAAAAATTTCCAAAGTGGCAACCCTGTCACCGTTGCCGTTTTGGCCGAAATGTACCATTTTTGGTACGAATTTTTTCTCCAGGTACGTTGCTACACTACTTCCAAATTTGGTACGTTTTTGCCATTTTAACTTCAATGCAATTCCAATGACACTGCTACAAATATAAAAAAACACATTTGAATGATTACAAAAAAATTATTTAGTCATGATGTTGTGTATTTTTCACCACCCTTCTTCACTGCAGTTCAAGTGAAGTGGTACCACTTGAGAAAGGGCGAAAAAATAGCGACCCATAAGGGTTGGCAAATTTTCTTATATTTGAATGCCCATATTAGAGCGAGATCCCAGGTCCGCCAGACATCACTTATTTTCTGATGGATGAAAACAATACTGCTGGATACTCCTCCCCGAAACTAGAATGAATTTGAAAATTTCAAAGCTGTACCTAGGTCTTGGGCCTAGATATCTGGGATCAAAGTCGCAAAAAAATGACCCTAACTTCACTTAATTTCTGATGGATGATTTTCACATATTTGTCGTAGATTACCACCCCGCGTCAGTATCAAGTATTGTTAGACCCGTACCGTGGTCTATGCTCCAGCCAGATACCCCAAGTTCGCGGATTTTCCTATGAAAATTAATTTCGTTTTAACAATTTAACAGATTTGGCCAACTTTGGCTGTTTGTAAATACCCAATTTTTTCCCATTTTTTGTAGAACACCACCCTCAAGTATTACCAAGCATTTTTAGATATCGTCCCATGGCAAAAACTTCAGCCAGACACATCAAAACTCGAGAATTTTCATAATTCTCACTGCGCTTTCACTGGTTTGAGCGGATTAGTCACACTTTGGCAGCTTTTAAATAGCGGATCTTTACACATGTGTCACAGAACACTACCCTTAAGTAGAATCAGCCATTTCCAGGCATCATCCATTTCCAGGCAACTCCAGCCAGACACCTCAAAGTTCGGGAACTTTTATTTTCAAATTACTTTGCTTTCTCTTGTTCAATCAAATTTCTCCAACTTTAACTTCTTTTAAATGACGGATATTTACACATGTGTTGTAGAACACTACCCTCAAGTAATATCAAGTATTCTTAGACTTCGTCCCATGGCAAAAACTTCAGCCAGACACCTCAAAACTCGGGAATTTTTGTAATTCTTACATCGATTTCACTTCTTTAAGCGAGGTTGTTCAACTTTGGCTATGTTAAAATGGCGGATCTTTGCACATGTGTCGTAAAACACTACCCCTAAGTAGCATCAGGCATTTCCAGAATTCATCCCATGAAAAAAACTGCAGCCAGACACCTCAAAGCACAGGGACTTTTCATAATTTTTAATGCGCTTAGACATGTTTAAGCGAATTTAAACAACTTTGGCTGCTTTTAAATGGTGGATCGTTACACATGTGTCGTACAACACTACCCTTAATTGGTATCAGTAATTTTTAGACTTCGCTACATGACAAAAACTTCAGCCAGACACCCCAAAACTGAGAAATTTTCCTAATTTTACTGCGCGTTCACATGTTTGAGCGGGTTGGTCCCACTTTGGCTGCTTTTAAAGGGCATGTGTCGTAGAAGACTACCCCTAAGTGGTATCGGGCATTTTTAGACTTCGCCCCATGACCAAAACTTCAGCCAGACACCACAAAACTGACGAATTTTCCTAATTTTTACTTCGATTTCACTTGTTTAAGCAGGTTGGTCCAACTTTGGCTACTTTTAAAGGGCAGATCTTCTCACATGAATCGTAGAAGACTTCCCTTAAGTGCTATCAGATATTTGTAGCCTTCGCCCTATGACAAAAACTTCAGCCAGACACCCCAAAACTGAGGAATTTTCATAATTCTTACTGCGCTTTCACATGTTTGAGCGGGTTGGTCCCACTTTGGCTGCTTTTAAATAGCGGATCTTTACACCCGTGTCACAGAATACTAACCGCAAGTAGTATCAGGCATTTTTAGGCTTCTTCTAATGAAAAAAAATTTCAGCCAGACACCCCAAAACTGAGGAAATTTCATAATTCTTACTGCGCTTTCACATGTTTGAGCGGATTCGTCCCACTTTGGCTGATTTAAATAGCGGATCTTTACACACCTGTCACAGAATACTAACCGCAACTAGTATCAGGCATTTTTAGGCTTCTTCTCATGAAAAAAACTTCAGCCAGAGTCCGCAAAGCTGAGAAATTTTCATAATTATTACTGCGCTTTCACATTTTTGAGCGGGATGGCCCAACTTTGGCTACTTTTAAATAGCGGATCTTTACACATGTGTCACAGAATACTACTCATAAGTAGTATCAGGCATTTTTAGGCTTCTTCTCATGAAAAAAACTTCAGCCAGACTCCTCAAAGCTGAGAAATTTTCATAATTATTACTGCGCTTTCACATGTTTGAGCGAGTTGGTCCCACTTTGGCTGCTTTTAAATAGCGGATCTTTACACCCGTGTCACAGAATACTAACCGCAAGTAGTATCAGGCATTTTTAGGCTTCTTCTCATGAAAAAAAACTTCAGCCAGACACCCCAAAACTGAGGAATTTTCATAATTCTTACTGCGCTTTCACATGTTTGAGCGGATTGGTCCCACTTTGGCTGCTTTAAATAGCGGATCTTTACACACCTGTCACAGAATACTAACCGCAACTAGTATCAGGCATTCTTAGGCTTCTTCTCATGAAAAAAAACTTCAGCCAGACTCCTCAAAGCTGAGAAATTTTCATAATTATTACTGCGCTTTCACATTTTTGAGCGGGATGGCCCAACTTTGGCTACTTTTAAATAGCGGATCTTTACGCATGTGTCACAGAATACTACTCCTAAGTAGTATCAGGCATTTTTAGGCTTCTTCTCATGAAAAAAACTTCAGCCAGACTCCTCAAAGCTGAGAAATTTTCATAATTCTTACTGCGCTTTCACATGTTTGAGCGGGTTGGTCCCACTTTGGCTGCTTTTAAATAGCGGATCTTTACACCCGTGTCACAGAATACTAACCGCAAGTAGTATCAGGCATTTTTAGGCTTCTTCTCATGAAAAAAAAACTTCAGCCAGACACCCCAAAACTGAGGAATTTTCATAATTCTTACTGCGCTTTCACATGTTTGAGCGGATTGGTCCCACTTTGGCTGCTTTAAATAGCGGATCTTTACACACCTGTCACAGAATACTAACCGCAACTGGTATCAGGCATTCTTAGGCTTCTTCTCATGAAAAAAACTTCAGCCAGACTCCTCAAAGCTGAGAAATTTTCATAATTATTACTGCGCTTTCACATTTTTGAGCGGGATGGCCCAACTTTGGCTACTTTTAAAAAGCGGATCTTTACACACGTGTCACAGAATACTACTCATAAGTAGTATCAGGCATTTTTAGGCTTCTTCTCATGAAAAAAACTTCAGCCAGACTCCTCAAACCTGAGAAATTTTCATAATTATTACTGCCCTTTCACATTTTTGAGCGGGATGGCCCAACTATGGCTACTTTTAAATAGCGGATCTTTACACACGTGTCACAGAATACTACTCATAAGTAGTATCAGGCATTTTTAGGCTTCGTCTCATGGAAAAAACTTCAGCCAGACACCCCAAAACTGAGTAATTTTCATAATTCTTACTGCGCTTTCACATGTTTGAGCGGATTGGTCCCACTTTGGCTGCTTTAAATAGCGGATCTTTACACACCTGTCACAGAATACTAACCGCAACTAGTATCAGGCGTTCTTAGGCTTCTTCTCATGAAAAAAACTTCAGCCAGACTCCTCAAAGCTGAGAAATTTTCATAATTATTACTGCGCTTTCACATGTTTGAGCGGATTGGTCCCACTTTGGCTGCTTTAAATAGCGGATCTTTACACACCTGTCACAGAATACTAACCGCAACTAGTATCAGGCATTCTTAGGCTTCTTCTCATGAAAAAAACTTCAGCCAGACTCCTCAAAGCTGAGAAATTTTCATAATTATTACTGCGCTTTCACATGTTTGAGCGGGTTGGTCCCACTTTGGCTGCTTTAAATAGCGGATCTTTACACACGTGTCACAGAATACTACTCATAAGTAGTATCAGGCATTTTTAGGCTTCTTCTAATGAAAAAAACTTCAGCCAGACTCCTCAAACCTGAGAAATTTTCATAATTATTACTGCGCTTTCACATGTTTGAGCGGATTGGTCCCACTTTGGCTGCTTTAAATAGCGGATCTTTACACAGTGTCACAGAATACTACTCATAAGTAGTATCAGGCATCTTTAGGCTCCTTCTCAAGAAAAAAACTTCAGCCAGACTCCTCAAAGCTGAGAAATTTTCATAATTATTACTGCGCTTTCACATGTTTGAGCGGGTTGGTCCCACTTTGGCTGCTTTAAAAAGCGGATCTTTACACACGTGTCACAGAATACTACTCATAAGTGGTATCAGGCATTTTTAGGCTTCTTCTCATGAAAAAAACTTCAGCCAGACTCCTCAAAGCTGAGAAATTTTCATAATTATTACTGCGCTTTCACATTTTTGAGCGGGTTGGTCCCACTTTGGCTGCTTTAAATAGCGGATCTTTACACACGTGTCACAGAATACTACTCATAAGTAGTATCAGGCATTTTTAGGCTTCTTCTCATGAAAAAAACTTCAGCCAGACTCCTCAAAGCTGAGAAATTTTCATAATTATTACTGCGCTTTCACATGTTTGAGCGGATTGGTCCCACTTTGGCTGCTTTAAATAGCGGATCTTTACACACGTGTCACAGAATACTACTCATAAGTAGTATCAGGCATTTTTAGGCTTCTTCTCATGAAAAAAACTTCAGCCAGACTCCTCAAAGCTGAGAAATTTTCATAATTATTACTGCGCTTTCACATTTTTGAGCGGGATGGCCCAACTTTGGCTACTTTTAAATAGCGGATCTTTACACACGTGTCACAGAATACTACTCATAAGTAGTATCAGGCATTTTTAGGCTTCTTCTCATGAAAAAAACTTCAGCCAGACTCCTCAAAGCTGAGAAATTTTCATAATTATTACTGCGCTTTCACATTTTTGAGCGGGATGGCCCAACTTTGGCTACTTTTAAATAGCGGATCTTTACACACGTGTCACAGAATACTACTCATAAGTAGCATCAGGCATTTTTAGGCTTCGTCTCATGGAAAAAACTTCAGCCAGACACCCCAAAACTGAGGAATTTTCATAATTCTCACTGCGCTTTCACATTTTTGAGCGGGATGGCCCAACTTTGGCTACTTTTAAATAGCGGATCTTTACACACGTGTCACAGAATACTACTCATAAGTAGTATCAGGCATTTTTAGGCTTCGTCTCATGGAAAAAACATCAGCCAGACACCCCAAAACTGAGGAATTTTCATAATTCTTACTGCGCTTTCACATGTTTGAGCGGATTGGTCCCACTTTGGCTGGTTAAATAGCGGATCTTTACACACCTGTCACAGAATACTAACCGCAACTAGTATCAGGCATTCTTAGGCTTCTTCTCATGAAAAAAACTTCAGCCAGACTCCTCAAAGCTGAGAAATTTTCATAATTATTACTGCGCTTTCACATGTTTGAGCGGATTGGTCCCACTTTGGCTCCTTTAAATAGCGGATCTTTACACACGTGTCACAGAATACTTCTCATAAGTAGTATCAGGCATCTTTAGGCTCCTTCCCAAGAAAAAAACTTCAGCCAGACTCCTCAAAGCTGAGAAATTTTCATAATTATTACTGCGCTTTCACATGTTTGAGCGGGTTGGTCCAACTTTGGCTACTTTTAAAGGGCAGATCTTCTCACATGTATCGTAGAAGACTTCCCTTAAGTGCTATCAGATATTTGTAGCCTTCGCCCTATGACAAAAACTTCAGCCAGACACCCCAAAACTGAGGAATTTTCATAATTCTTACTGCGCTTTCACATGTTTGAGCGGGTTGGTCCCACTTTGGCTGCTTTTAAATAGCGGATCTTTACACCCGTGTCACAGAATACTAACCGCAAGTAGTATCAGGCATTTGTAGGCTTCTTCTAATGAAAAAAAACTTCAGCCAGACACCCCAAAACTGAGGAAATTTCATAATTCTTACTGCGCTTTCACATGTTTGAGCGGATTGGTCCCACTTTGGCTGATTTAAATAGCGGATCTTTACACACCTGTCACAGAATACTAACCGCAACTAGTATCAGGCATTTTTAGGCTTCTTCTCATGAAAAAAACTTCAGCCAGAGTCCGCAAAGCTGAGAAATTTTCATAATTATTACTGCGCTTTCACATTTTTGAGCGGGATGGCCCAACTTTGGCTACTTTTAAATAGTGGATCTTTACACATGTGTCACAGAATACTACTCATAAGTAGTATCAGGCATTTTTAGGCTTCTTCTCATGAAAAAAACTTCAGCCAGACTCCTCAAAGCTGAGAAATTTTCATAATTATTACTGCGCTTTCACATGTTTGAGCGAGTTGGTCCCACTTTGGCTGCTTTTAAATAGCGGATCTTTACACCCGTGTCACAGAATACTAACCGCAAGTAGTATCAGGCATTTTTAGGCTTCTTCTCATGAAAAAAAAATTCAGCCAGACACCCCAAAACTGAGGAATTTTCATAATTCTTACTGCGCTTTCACATGTTTGAGCGGATTGGTCCCACTTTGGCTGCTGTAAATAGCGGATCTTTACACACCTGTCACAGAATACTAACCGCAACTAGTATCAGGCATTCTTAGGCTTCTTCTCATGAAAAAAACTTCAGCCAGACTCCTCAAAGCTGAGAAATTTTCATAATTATTACTGCGCTTTCACATTTTTGAGCGGGATGGCCCAACTTTGGCTACTTTTAAATAGCGGATCTTTACGCACGTGTCACAGAATACTACTCATAAGTAGTATCAGGCATTTTTAGGCTTCTTCTCATGAAAAAAACTTCAGCCAGACTCCTCAAAGCTGAGAAATTTTCATAATTCTTACTGCGCTTTCACATGTTTGAGCGGGTTGGTCCCACTTTGGCTGCTTTTAAATAGCGGATCTTTACACCCGTGTCACAGAATACTAACCGCAAGTAGTATCAGGCATTTTTAGGCTTCTTCTCATGAAAAAAAAACTTCAGCCAGACACCCCAAAACTGAGGAATTTTCATAATTCTTACTGCGCTTTCACATGTTTGAGCGGATTGGTCCCACTTTGGCTGCTTTAAATAGCGGATCTTTACACACCTGTCACAGAATACTAACCGCAACTGGTATCAGGCATTCTTAGGCTTCTTCTCATGAAAAAAACTTCAGCCAGACTCCTCAAAGCTGAGAAATTTTCATAATTATTACTGCGCTTTCACATTTTTGAGCGGGATGGCCCAACTTTGGCTACTTTTAAAAAGCGGATCTTTACACACGTGTCACAGAATACTACTCATAAGTAGTATCAGGCATTTTTAGGCTTCTTCTCATGAAAAAAACTTCAGCCAGACTCCTCAAACCTGAGAAATTTTCATAATTATTACTGCCCTTTCACATTTTTGAGCGGGATGGCCCAACTATGGCTACTTTTAAATAGCGGATCTTTACACACGTGTCACAGAATACTACTCATAAGTAGTATCAGGCATTTTTAGGCTTCTTCTCATGAAAAAAAAACTTCAGCCAGACACCCCAAAACTGAGGAATTTTCATAATTCTTACTGCGCTTTCACATGTTTGAGCGGATTGGTCCCACTTTGGCTGCTTTAAATAGCGGATCTTTACACACCTGTCACAGAATACTAACCGCAACTGGTATCAGGCATTCTTAGGCTTCTTCTCATGAAAAAAACTTCAGCCAGACTCCTCAAAGCTGAGAAATTTTCATAATTATTACTGCGCTTTCACATTTTTGAGCGGGATGGCCCAACTTTGGCTACTTTTAAAAAGCGGATCTTTACACACGTGTCACAGAATACTACTCATAAGTAGTATCAGGCATTTTTAGGCTTCTTCTCATGGAAAAAACTTCAGCCAGACACCCCAAAACTGAGTAATTTTCATAATTCTTACTGCGCTTTCACATGTTTGAGCGGATTGGTCCCACTTTGGCTGCTTTAAATAGCGGATCTTTACACACCTGTCACAGAATACTAACCGCAACTAGTATCAGGCGTTCTTAGGCTTCTTCTCATGAAAAAAACTTCAGCCAGACTCCTCAAAGCTGAGAAATTTTCATAATTATTACTGCGCTTTCACATGTTTGAGCGGATTGGTCCCACTTTGGCTGCTTTAAATAGCGGATCTTTACACACCTGTCACAAAATACTAACCGCAACTAGTATCAGGCATTCTTAGGCTTCTTCTCATGAAAAAAACTTCAGCCAGACTCCTCAAAGCTGAGAAATTTTCATAATTATTACTGCGCTTTCACATGTTTGAGCGGGTTGGTCCCACTTTGGCTGCTTTAAATAGCGGATCTTTACACACGTGTCACAGAATACTACTCATAAGTAGTATCAGGCATTTTTAGGCTTCTTCTCATGAAAAAAACTTCAGCCAGACTCCTCAAACCTGAGAAATTTTCATAATTATTACTGCGCTTTCACATGTTTGAGCGGATTGGTCCCACTTTGGCTGCTTTAAATAGCGGATCTTTACACAGTGTCACAGAATACTACTCATAAGTAGTATCAGGCATCTTTAGGCTCCTTCTCAAGAAAAAACTTCAGCCAGACTCCTCAAAGCTGAGAAATTTTCATAATTATTACTGCGCTTTCACATGTTTGAGCGGGTTGGTCCCACTTTGGCTGCTTTAAATAGCGGATCTTTACACACGTGTCACAGAATACTACTCATAAGTGGTATCAGGCATTTTTAGGCTTCTTCTCATGAAAAAAACTTCAGCCAGACTCCTCAAAGCTGAGAAATTTTCATAATTATTACTGCGCTTTCACATTTTTGAGCGGGTCGGTCCCACTTTGGCTGCTTTAAATAGCGGATCTTTACACACGTGTCACAGAATACTACTCATAAGTAGTATCAGGCATTTTTAGGCTTCTTCTCATGAAAAAAACTTCAGCCAGACTCCTCAAAGCTGAGAAATTTTCATAATTATTACTGCGCTTTCACATGTTTGAGCGGATTGGTCCCACTTTGGCTGCTTTAAATAGCGGATCTTTACACACGTGTCACAGAATTCTACTCATAAGTAGTATCAGGCATTTTTAGGCTTCTTCTCATGAAAAAAACTTCAGCCAGACTCCTCAAAGCTGAGAAATTTTCATAATTATTACTGCGCTTTCACATTTTTGAGCGGGATGGCCCAACTTTGGCTACTTTTAAATAGCGGATCTTTACACACGTGTCACAGAATACTACTCATAAGTAGTATCAGGCATTTTTAGGCTTCTTCTCATGAAAAAAACTTCAGCCAGACTCCTCAAAGCTGAGAAATTTTCATAATTATTACTGCGCTTTCACATTTTTGAGCGGGATGGCCCAACTTTGGCTACTTTTAAATAGCGGATCTTTACACACGTGTCACAGAATACTACTCATAAGTAGTATCAGGCATTTTTAGGCTTCGTCTCATGGAAAAAACTTCAGCCAGACACCCCAAAACTGAGGAATTTTCATAATTCTCACTGCGCTTTCACATTTTTGAGCGGGATAGCCCAACTTTGGCTACTTTTAAATAGCGGATCTTTACACACGTGTCACAGAATACTACTCATAAGTAGTATCAGGCATTTTTAGGCTTCGTCTCATGGAAAAAACATCAGCCAGACACCCCAAAACTGAGGAATTTTCATAATTCTTACTGCGCTTTCACATGTTTGAGCGGATTGGTCCCACTTTGGCTGGTTAAATAGCGGATCTTTACACACCTGTCACAGAATACTAACCGCAACTAGTATCAGGCATTCTTAGGCTTCTTCTCATGAAAAAAACTTCAGCCAGACTCCTCAAAGCTGAGAAATTTTCATAATTATTACTGCGCTTTCACATGTTTGAGCGGATTGGTCCCACTTTGGCTGCTTTAAATAGCGGATCTTTACACACGTGTCACAGAATACTACTCATAAGTAGTATCAGGCATCTTTAGGCTCCTTCTCAAGAAAAAAACTTCAGCCAGACTCCTCAAAGCTGAGAAATTTTCATAATTATTACTGCGCTTTCACATGTTTGAGCGGGTTGGTCCCACTTTGGCTGCTTTTAAATAGCGGATCTTTACACCCGTGTCACAGAATACTAACCGCAAGTAGTATAAGGCATTTTTAGGCTTCTTCTCATGAAAAAAAAACTTCAGCCAGACACCCCAAACTGAGGAATTTTCATAATTCTTACTGCGCTTACACATGTTTGAGCGGATTGGTCCCACTTTGGCTGCTTTAAATAGCGGATCTTTACACACCTGTCACAGAATACTAACCGCAACTAGTATCAGGCATTCTTAGCTTCTTCTCATGAAAAAAACTTCAGCCAGACTCCTCAAAGCTGAGAAATTTTCATAATTATTACTGCGCTTTCACATGTTTGAGCGGATTGGTCCCACTTTGGCTGCTTTAAATAGCGGATCTTTACACACCTGTCACAGAATACTAACCGCAAGTAGTATCAGGCATTTTTAGGCTTCTTGTCATGAAAAAAAACTTCAGCCAGACACCCCAAAACTGAGGAATTTTCATAATTCTTACTGCGCTTTCACATGTTTGAGCGGATTGGTCCCACTTTGGCCGCTTTAAAATAGCGGATCTTTACACACCTGTCACAGAATACTAACCGCAACTAGTATCAGGCATTCTTAGGCTTCTTCTCATGAAAAAAACTTCAGCCAGACTCCTCAAAGCTGAGAAATTTTCATAATTATTACTGCGCTTTCACATTTTTGAGCGGGATGGCCCAACTTTGGCTACTTTTAAATAGCGGATCTTTACACACGTGTCACAGAATACTACTCATAAGTAGTATCAGGCATTTTTAGGCTTCTTCTCATGAAAAAAAACTTCAGCCAGACTCCTCAAAGCTGAGAAATTTTCATAATTCTTACTGCGCTTTCACATGTTTGAACGGGTTGGTCCCACTTTGGCTGCTTTTAAATAGCGGATCTTTACACCCGTTTCACAGAATACTAACCGCAAGTAGTATAAAGCATTTTTAGGCTTCTTCTCATGAAAAAAAAACTTCAGCCAGACACCCCAAACTGAGGAATTTTCATAATTCTTACTGCGCCCACTTTGGCTGCTTTAAATATCGGATCTTTACACACCTGTCACAGAATACTAACCGCAACTAGTATCAGGCATTCTTAAGCTTCTTCTCATGAAAAAAACCTCAGCCAGACTCCTCAAAGCTGAGAATTTTCATAATTATTACTGCGCTTTCACATTTTTGAGCGGGATGGCCCAACTTTGGCTACTTTTAAATAGCGGATCTTTACACACGTGTCACAGAATACTACTCATAAGAAGTATCAGGCATTTTTAGGCTTCGTCTCATGGAAAAAACTTCAGCCAGACACCCCAAAACTGAGGAATTTTCATAATTCTTACTGCGCTTTCACATGTTTGAGCGGATTGGTCCCACTTTGGCTGCTTTAAATAGCGGATCTTTACACACCTGTCACAGAATACTAACCGCAACTAGTATCAGGCATTCTTAGGCTTCTTCTCATGAAAAAAACTTCAGCCAGACTCCTCAAAGCTGAGAAATTTTCATAATTATTACTGCGCTTTCACATGTTTGAGCGGATTGGTCCCACTTTGGCTGCTTTAAATAGCGGATCTTTACACACCTGTCACAGAATACTAACCGCAACTAGTATCAGGCATTCTTAGGCTTCTTCTCATGAAAAAAACTTCAGCCAGACTCCTCAAAGTTGAGAAATTTTCATAATTATTACTGCGCTTTCACATTTTTGAGCGGGATGGCCCACCTTTGGCTACTTTTAAATAGCGGATCTTTACACACGTGTCACAGAATACTACTCATAAGTAGTATCAGGCATTTTTAGGCTTCTTCTCAGGAAAAAAACTTCAGCCAGACACCCCAAAACTGAGGAATTTTCATAATTCTTACTGCGTGTTCACATGTTTGAGCGGGTTGGTCCCACTTTGGCTGCTTTTAAAGGGCAGATCTTTTCACATGTGTCGTAGAAGACTACCCTTAAGTGGTATCGGGCATTTTTAGACTTCATCCCATGACCAAAATGGGTACAATTGATCTCTATAGGACATGATCAAGCAAATTTGAACAACCCGCTCAAACATGTGAAAGCGCAGTAAGAATTATGAAAATTCCTCAGTTTTGGGGTATCTGGCTAAAGTTTTTGACTTAGGGCGAAGGCTACAAATATCTGATACCACTTAAGGGAAGTCTTCTACGGTACATGTGAGAAGATCTGCCCTTTAAAAGTGGCCAAAGTTGGACCAACCTGCTTAAACAAGTGAAATCGAAGTAAAAATAAGGAAAATTCCTCAGTTTTGTGGTGTCTGGCTGAAGTTTTTGTCATGGGGCGAAGTCTAAAAATACCCGATACCACTTAAGGGTAGTCTTCTACGACACATGTGAAAAGATCTGCCCTTTAAAAGCAGCCAAAGTGGGACCGGCCCGTTCAAACATGTGAACGCACAGTAAAAATTAGGAAAATTCCTCAGTTTTGGGGTGTCTGGCTGAAGTTTTTGTCATGGGGCGAAGTCTAAAAATTACTGATACCAATTAAAGGTAGTGTTGTACGACACATGTGTAACGATCCACCATTAAAAAGCAGCCAAAGTTGTTAAACATGTCTAAGCGCATTAAAAATTATGAAAAGTCCCTGTGCTTTGAGGTGTCATGGGACAAAGTCTAAGAATACTTGATATTACTTGAGGGTAGTGTCCTACAACACATGTGTAAAGATCCGCCATTAAAAAGTAGTAAAAGTTGGACAAACTTGATTGAACAAGAGAAAGCAAAGTAATTGGAAAAGAAAAGTTCCCGAACTTTGAGGTGTCTGGCTGAAGTTTTTGTCATGAGATGATGCCTGGAAATGGCTTATTCTACTTAAGGGTTGTGTTCTGTGACACATGTGTAAAGATCCGCTATTTAAAAGCTGCCAAAGTGTGACCAATCCGCTCAAACCTGTGAAAGCGCAGTGAGTTTTGAGGTGTCTGGCTGAAGTTTTTGCCATGGGACGATGTCTAAAAATGCTTGATAATACTTGAGGGTTGTGTTCTACAAAAAAGTAAAAAAAATTGGGTATTCAAAAGCAGCCAAAGTTGGCCAAATTTGTTAAATTGTTAAAACGAAATTAATTTTCATAGGAAAATCCGCGAACTTAGGGTGTCTGGCTGGAGCATAGGTTCAAACAACATTTGATACTGATACGGGGTGGTAATCTACGACAAATATGTGAAAATCATCCATCAGAAAACCAGTGAAGTTAGGGTCATTTTTTTTGCGACTTTGATCCCCGATATCTAGGCCCAAGACCTAGGTACAGCTTTAAAATTTTCACATTCATTCTAGATTCGGGGAGGACTATCCAACAGTATTAGTTTCATCCATCAGAAAATAAGTGAAATTTTCATAATTCTTACTGCGCTTTCACATGTTTGAGCGGGTTGGTCCCACTTTGGCTGCTTTTAAATAGCGGATCTTTACACCCGTGTCACAGAATACTAACCGCAAGTAGTATCAGGCATTTTTAGGCTTCTTCTCATGAAAAAAAAACTTCAGCCAGACACCCCAAAACTGAGGAATTTTCATAATTCTTACTGCGCTTTCACATGTTTGAGCGGATTGGTCCCACTTTGGCTGCTTTAAATAGCGGATCTTTACACACCTGTCACAGAATACTAACCGGAACTGGTATCAGGCATTCTTAGGCTTCTTCTCATGAAAAAAACTTCAGCCAGACTCCTCAAAGCTGAGAAATTTTCATAATTATTACTGCGCTTTCACATTTTTGAGCGGGATGGCCCAAATTTGGCTACTTTTAAAAAGCGGATCTTTACACACGTGTCACAGAATACTACTCATAAGTAGTATCAGGCATTTTTAGGCTTCTTCTCATGAAAAAAACTTCAGCCAGACTCCTCAAAGCTGAGAAATTTTCATAATTATTACTGCGCTTTCACATGTTTGAGCGGGTTGGTCCCACTTTGGCTGCTTTAAATAGCGGATCTTTACACACGTGTCACAGAATACTACTCATAAGTAGTATCAGGCATTTTTAGGCTTCTTCTCATGAAAAAAACTTCAGCCAGACTCCTCAAACCTGAGAAATTTTCATAATTATTACTGCGCTTTCACATGTTTGAGCGGATTGGTCCCACTTTGGCTGCTTTAAATAGCGGATCTTTACACAGTGTCACAGAATACTACTCATAAGTAGTATCAGGCATCTTTAGGCTCCTTCTCAAGAAAAAAACTTCAGCCAGACTCCTCAAAGCTGAGAAATTTTCATAATTATTACTGCGCTTTCACATGTTTGAGCGGGTTGGTCCCACTTTGGCTGCTTTAAAAAGCGGATCTTTACACACGTGTCACAGAATACTACTCATAAGTGGTATCAGGCATTTTTAGGCTTCTTCTCATGAAAAAAACTTCAGCCAGACTCCTCAAAGCTGAGAAATTTTCATAATTATTACTGCGCTTTCACATTTTTGAGCGGGTTGGTCCCACTTTGGCTGCTTTAAATAGCGGATCTTTACACACGTGTCACAGAATACTACTCATAAGTAGTATCAGGCATTTTTAGGCTTCTTCTCATGAAAAAAACTTCAGCCAGACTCCTCAAAGCTGAGAAATTTTCATAATTATTACTGCGCTTTCACATGTTTGAGCGGATTGGTCCCACTTTGGCTGCTTTAAATAGCGGATCTTTACACACGTGTCACAGAATACTACTCATAAGTAGTATCAGGCATTTTTAGGCTTCTTCTCATGAAAAAAACTTCAGCCAGACTCCTCAAAGCTGAGAAATTTTCATAATTATTACTGCGCTTTCACATTTTTGAGCGGGATGGCCCAACTTTGGCTACTTTTAAATAGCGGATCTTTACACACGTGTCACAGAATACTACTCATAAGTAGTATCAGGCATTTTTAGGCTTCTTCTCATGAAAAAAACTTCAGCCAGACTCCTCAAAGCTGAGAAATTTTCATAATTATTACTGCGCTTTCACATTTTTGAGCGGGATGGCCCAACTTTGGCTACTTTTAAATAGCGGATCTTTACACACGTGTCACAGAATACTACTCATAAGTAGCATCAGGCATTTTTAGGCTTCGTCTCATGGAAAAAACTTCAGCCAGACACCCCAAAACTGAGGAATTTTCATAATTCTCACTGCGCTTTCACATTTTTGAGCGGGATGGCCCAACTTTGGCTACTTTTAAATAGCGGATCTTTACACACGTGTCACAGAATACTACTCATAAGTAGTATCAGGCATTTTTAGGCTTCGTCTCATGGAAAAAACATCAGCCAGACACCCCAAAACTGAGGAATTTTCATAATTCTTACTGCGCTTTCACATGTTTGAGCGGATTGGTCCCACTTTGGCTGGTTAAATAGCGGATCTTTACACACCTGTCACAGAATACTAACCGCAACTAGTA
This sequence comes from Campiglossa producta, assembly GCA_964058755.1. Classification (NCBI taxonomy): domain Eukaryota; kingdom Metazoa; phylum Arthropoda; class Insecta; order Diptera; family Tephritidae; genus Campiglossa; species Campiglossa producta. Next base: position 128,260,370 of record CAXKVI010000001.1, on the reverse strand, counting down.
TCAGGCATTCTTAGGCTTCTTCTCATGAAAAAAACTTCAGCCAGACTCCTCAAAGCTGAGAAATTTTCATAATTATTACTGCGCTTTCACATGTTTGAGCGGATTGGTCCCACTTTGGCTCCTTTAAATAGCGGATCTTTACACACGTGTCACAGAATACTTCTCATAAGTAGTATCAGGCATCTTTAGGCTCCTTCCCAAGAAAAAAACTTCAGCCAGACTCCTCAAAGCTGAGAAATTTTCATAATTATTACTGCGCTTTCACATGTTTGAGCGGGTTGGTCCAACTTTGGCTACTTTTAAAGGGCAGATCTTCTCACATGTATCGTAGAAGACTTCCCTTAAGTGCTATCAGATATTTGTAGCCTTCGCCCTATGACAAAAACTTCAGCCAGACACCCCAAAACTGAGGAATTTTCATAATTCTTACTGCGCTTTCACATGTTTGAGCGGGTTGGTCCCACTTTGGCTGCTTTTAAATAGCGGATCTTTACACCCGTGTCACAGAATACTAACCGCAAGTAGTATCAGGCATTTTTAGGCTTCTTCTAATGAAAAAAAACTTCAGCCAGACACCCCAAAACTGAGGAAATTTCATAATTCTTACTGCGCTTTCACATGTTTGAGCGGATTGGTCCCACTTTGGCTGATTTAAATAGCGGATCTTTACACACCTGTCACAGAATACTAACCGCAACTAGTATCAGGCATTTTTAGGCTTCTTCTCATGAAAAAAACTTCAGCCAGAGTCCGCAAAGCTGAGAAATTTTCATAATTATTACTGCGCTTTCACATTTTTGAGCGGGATGGCCCAACTTTGGCTGCTTTAAATAGCGGATCTTTACACACCTGTCACAGAATACTAACCGCAACTAGTATCAGGCGTTCTTAGGCTTCTTCTCATGAAAAAAACTTCAGCCAGACTCCTCAAAGCTGAGAAATTTTCATAATTATTACTGCGCTTTCACATGTTTGAGCGGATTGGTCCCACTTTGGCTGCTTTAAATAGCGGATCTTTACACACCTGTCACAGAATACTAACCGCAACTAGTATCAGGCATTCTTAGGCTTCTTCTCATGAAAAAAACTTCAGCCAGACTCCTCAAAGCTGAGAAATTTTCATAATTATTACTGCGCTTTCACATGTTTGAGCGGGTTGGTCCCACTTTGGCTGCTTTAAATAGCGGATCTTTACACACGTGTCACAGAATACTACTCAAAAGTAGTATCAGGCATTTTTAGGCTTCTTCTCATGAAAAAAACTTCAGCCAGACTCCTCAAACCTGAGAAATTTTCATAATTATTACTGCGCTTTCACATGTTTGAGCGGATTGGTCCCACTTTGGCTGCTTTAAATAGCGGATCTTTACACAGTGTCACAGAATACTACTCATAAGTAGTATCAGGCATCTTTAGGCTCCTTCTCAAGAAAAAAACTTCAGCCAGACTCCTCAAAGCTGAGAAATTTTCATAATTATTACTGCGCTTTCACATGTTTGAGCGGGTTGGTCCCACTTTGGCTGCTTTAAAAAGCGGATCTTTACACACGTGTCACAGAATACTACTCATAAGTGGTATCAGGCATTTTTAGGCTTCTTCTCATGAAAAAAACTTCAGCCAGACTCCTCAAAGCTGAGAAATTTTCATAATTATTACTGCGCTTTCACATTTTTGAGCAGGTTGGTCCCACTTTGGCTGCTTTAAATAGCGGATCTTTACACACGTGTCACAGAATACTACTCATAAGTAGTATCAGGCATTTTTAGGCTTCTTCTCATGAAAAAAACTTCAGCCAGACTCCTCAAAGCTGAGAAATTTTCATAATTATTACTGCGCTTTCACATGTTTGAGCGGATTGGTCCCACTTTGGCTGCTTTAAATAGCGGATCTTTACACACGTGTCACAGAATACTACTCATAAGTAGTATCAGGCATTTTTAGGCTTCTTCTCATGAAAAAAACTTCAGCCAGACTCCTCAAAGCTGAGAAATTTTCATAATTATTACTGCGCTTTCACATTTTTGAGCGGGATGGCCCAACTTTGGCTACTTTTAAATAGCGGATCTTTACACACGTGTCACAGAATACTACTCATAAGTAGTATCAGGCATTTTTAGGCTTCTTCTCATGAAAAAAACTTCAGCCAGACTCCTCAAAGCTGAGAAATTTTCATAATTATTACTGCGCTTTCACATTTTTGAGCGGGATGGCCCAACTTTGGCTACTTTTAAATAGCGGATCTTTACACACGTGTCACAGAATACTACTCGTAAGTAGCATCAGGCATTTTTAGGCTTCGTCTCATGGAAAAAACTTCAGCCAGACACCCCAAAACTGAGGAATTTTCATAATTCTCACTGCGCTTTCACATTTTTGAGCGGGATGGCCCAACTTTGGCTACTTTTAAATAGCGGATCTTTACACACGTGTCACAGAATACTACTCATAAGTAGTATCAGGCATTTTTAGGCTTCGTCTCATGGAAAAAACATCAGCCAGACACCCCAAAACTGAGGAATTTTCATAATTCTTACTGCGCTTTCACATGTTTGAGCGGATTGGTCCCACTTTGGCTGGTTAAATAGCGGATCTTTACACACCTGTCACAGAATACTAACCGCAACTAGTATCAGGCATTCTTAGGCTTCTTCTCATGAAAAAAACTTCAGCCAGACTCCTCAAAGCTGAGAAATTTTCATAATTATTACTGCGCTTTCACATGTTTGAGCGGATTGGTCCCACTTTGGCTCCTTTAAATAGCGGATCTTTACACACGTGTCACAGAATACTTCTCATAAGTAGTATCAGGCATCTTTAGGCTCCTTCCCAAGAAAAAAACTTCAGCCAGACTCCTCAAAGCTGAGAAATTTTCATAATTATTACTGCGCTTTCACATGTTTGAGCGGGTTGGTCCAACTTTGGCTACTTTTAAAGGGCAGATCTTCTCACATGTATCGTAGAAGACTTCCCTTAAGTGCTATCAGATATTTGTAGCCTTCGCCCTATGACAAAAACTTCAGCCAGACACCCCAAAACTGAGGAATTTTCATAATTCTTACTGCGCTTTCACATGTTTGAGCGGGTTGGTCCCACTTTGGCTGCTTTTAAATAGCGGATCTTTACACCCGTGTCACAGAATACTAACCGCAAGTAGTATCAGGCATTTTTAGGCTTCTTCTAATGAAAAAAAACTTCAGCCAGACACCCCAAAACTGAGGAAATTTCATAATTCTTACTGCGCTTTCACATGTTTGAGCGGATTGGTCCCACTTTGGCTGATTTAAATAGCGGATCTTTACACACCTGTCACAGAATACTAACCGCAACTAGTATCAGGCATTTTTAGGCTTCTTCTCATGAAAAAAACTTCAGCCAGAGTCCGCAAAGCTGAGAAATTTTCATAATTATTACTGCGCTTTCACATTTTTGAGCGGGATGGCCCAACTTTGGTTACTTTTAAATAGCGGATCTTTACACATGTGTCACAGAATACTACTCATAAGTAGTATCAGGCATTTTTAGGCTTCTTCTCATGAAAAAAACTTCAGCCAGACTCCTCAAAGCTGAGAAATTTTCATAATTATTACTGCGCTTTCACATGTTTGAGCGAGTTGGTCCCACTTTGGCTGCTTTTAAATAGCGGATCTTTACACCCGTGTCACAGAATACTAACCGCAAGTAGTATCAGGCATTTTTAGGCTTCTTCTCATGAAAAAAAAATTCAGCCAGACACCCCAAAACTGAGGAATTTTCATAATTCTTACTGCGCTTTCACATGTTTGAGCGGATTGGTCCCACTTTGGCTGCTGTAAATAGCGGATCTTTACACACCTGTCACAGAATACTAACCGCAACTAGTATCAGGCATTCTTAGGCTTCTTCTCATGAAAAAGCTTCAGCCAGACTCCTCAAAGCTGAGAAATTTTCATAATTATTACTGCGCTTTCACATTTTTGAGCGGGATGGCCCAACTTTGGCTACTTTTAAATAGCGGATCTTTACGCACGTGTCACAGAATACTACTCATAAGTAGTATCAGGCATTTTTAGGCTTCTTCTCATGAAAAAAACTTCAGCCAGACTCCTCAAAGCTGAGAAATTTTCATAATTCTTACTGCGCTTTCACATGTTTGAGCGGGTTGGTCCCACTTTGGCTGCTTTTAAATAGCGGATCTTTACACCCGTGTCACAGAATACTAACCGCAAGTAGTATCAGGCATTTTTAGGCTTCTTCTCATGAAAAAAAAACTTCAGCCAGACACCCCAAAACTGAGGAATTTTCATAATTCTTACTGCGCTTTCACATGTTTGAGCGGATTGGTCCCACTTTGGCTGCTTTAAATAGCGGATCTTTACACACCTGTCACAGAATACTAACCGCAACTGGTATCAGGCATTCTTAGGCTTCTTCTCATGAAAAAAACTTCAGCCAGACTCCTCAAAGCTGAGAAATTTTCATAATTATTACTGCGCTTTCACATTTTTGAGCGGGATGGCCCAACTTTGGCTACTTTTAAAAAGCGGATCTTTACACACGTGTCACAGAATACTACTCATAAGTAGTATCAGGCATTTTTAGGCTTCTTCTCATGAAAAAAACTTCAGCCAGACTCCTCAAACCTGAGAAATTTCCATAATTATTACTGCCCTTTCACATTTTTGAGCGGGATGGCCCAACTATGGCTACTTTTAAATAGCGGATCTTTACACACGTGTCACAGAATACTACTCATAAGTAGTATCAGGCATTTTTAGGCTTCTTCTCATGAAAAAAAAACTTCAGCCAGACACCCCAAAACTGAGGAATTTTCATAATTCTTACTGCGCTTTCACATGTTTGAGCGGATTGGTCCCACTTTGGCTGCTTTAAATAGCGGATCTTTACACACCAGTCACAGAATACTAACCGCAACTGGTATCAGGCATTCTTAGGCTTCTTCTCATGAAAAAAACTTCAGCCAGACTCCTCAAAGCTGAGAAATTTTCATAATTATTACTGCGCTTTCACATTTTTGAGCGGGATGGCCCAACTTTGGCTACTTTTAAAAAGCGGATCTTTACACACGTGTCACAGAATACTACTCATAAGTAGTATCAGGCATTTTTAGGCTTCTTCTCATGGAAAAAACTTCAGCCAGACACCCCAAAACTGAGTAATTTTCATAATTCTTACTGCGCTTTCACATGTTTGAGCGGATTGGTCCCACTTTGGCTGCTTTAAATAGCGGATCTTTACACACCTGTCACAGAATACTAACCGCAACTAGTATCAGGCGTTCTTAGGCTTCTTCTCATGAAAAAAACTTCAGCCAGACTCCTCAAAGCTGAGAAATTTTCATAATTATTACTGCGCTTTCACATGTTTGAGCGGATTGGTCCCACTTTGGCTGCTTTAAATAGCGGATCTTTACACACCTGTCACAAAATACTAACCGCAACTAGTATCAGGCATTCTTAGGCTTCTTCTCATGAAAAAAACTTCAGCCAGACTCCTCAAAGCTGAGAAATTTTCATAATTATTACTGCGCTTTCACATGTTTGAGCGGGTTGGTCCCACTTTGGCTGCTTTAAATAGCGGATCTTTACACACGTGTCACAGAATACTACTCATAAGTAGTATCAGGCATTTTTAGGCTTCTTCTCGTGAAAAAAACTTCAGCCAGACTCCTCAAACCTGAGAAATTTTCATAATTATTACTGCGCTTTCACATGTTTGAGCGGATTGGTCCCACTTTGGCTGCTTTAAATAGCGGATCTTTACACAGTGTCACAGAATACTACTCATAAGTAGTATCAGGCATCTTTAGGCTCCTTCTCAAGAAAAAACTTCAGCCAGACTCCTCAAAGCTGAGAAATTTTCATAATTATTACTGCGCTTTCACATGTTTGAGCGGGTTGGTCCCACTTTGGCTGCTTTAAATAGCGGATCTTTACACACGTGTCACAGAATACTACTCATAAGTGGTATCAGGCATTTTTAGGCTTCTTCTCATGAAAAAAACTTCAGCCAGACTCCTCAAAGCTGAGAAATTTTCATAATTATTACTGCGCTTTCACATTTTTGAGCGGGTCGGTCCCACTTTGGCTGCTTTAAATAGCGGATCTTTACACACGTGTCACAGAATACTACTCATAAGTAGTATCAGGCATTTTTAGGCTTCTTCTCATGAAAAAAACTTCAGCCAGACTCCTCAAAGCTGAGAAATTTTCATAATTATTACTGCGCTTTCACATGTTTGAGCGGATTGGTCCCACTTTGGCTGCTTTAAATAGCGGATCTTTACACACGTGTCACAGAATTCTACTCATAAGTAGTATCAGGCATTTTTAGGCTTCTTCTCATGAAAAAAACTTCAGCCAGACTCCTCAAAGCTGAGAAATTTTCATAATTATTACTGCGCTTTCACATTTTTGAGCGGGATGGCCCAACTTTGGCTACTTTTAAATAGCGGATCTTTACACACGTGTCACAGAATACTACTCATAAGTAGTATCAGGCATTTTTAGGCTTCTTCTCATGAAAAAAACTTCAGCCAGACTCCTCAAAGCTGAGAAATTTTCATAATTATTACTGCGCTTTCACATTTTTGAGCGGGATGGCCCAACTTTGGCTACTTTTAAATAGCGGATCTTTACACACGTGTCACAGAATACTACTCATAAGTAGTATCAGGCATTTTTAGGCTTCGTCTCATGGAAAAAACTTCAGCCAGACACCCCAAAACTGAGGAATTTTCATAATTCTCACTGCGCTTTCACATTTTTGAGCGGGATGGCCCAACTTTGGCTACTTTTAAATAGCGGATCTTTACACACGTGTCACAGAATACTACTCATAAGTAGTATCAGGCATTTTTAGGCTTCGTCTCATGGAAAAAACATCAGCCAGACACCCCAAAACTGAGGAATTTTCATAATTCTTACTGCGCTTTCACATGTTTGAGCGGATTGGTCCCACTTTGGCTGGTTAAATAGCGGATCTTTACACACCTGTCACAGAATACTAACCGCAACTAGTATCAGGCATTCTTAGGCTTCTTCTCATGAAAAAAACTTCAGCCAGACTCCTCAAAGCTGAGAAATTTTCATAATTATTACTGCGCTTTCACATGTTTGAGCGGATTGGTCCCACTTTGGCTGCTTTAAATAGCGGATCTTTACACACGTGTCACAGAATACTACTCATAAGTAGTATCAGGCATCTTTAGGCTCCTTCTCAAGAAAAAAACTTCAGCCAGACTCCTCAAAGCTGAGAAATTTTCATAATTATTACTGCGCTTTCACATGTTTGAGCGGGTTGGTCCCACTTTGGCTGCTTTTAAATAGCGGATCTTTACACCCGTGTCACAGAATACTAACCGCAAGTAGTATAAGGCATTTTTAGGCTTCTTCTCATGAAAAAAAAACTTCAGCCAGACACCCCAAACTGAGGAATTTTCATAATTCTTACTGCGCTTACACATGTTTGAGCGGATTGGTCCCACTTTGGCTGCTTTAAATAGCGGATCTTTACACACCTGTCACAGAATACTAACCGCAACTAGTATCAGGCATTCTTAGCTTCTTCTCATGAAAAAAACTTCAGCCAGACTCCTCAAAGCTGAGAAATTTTCATAATTATTACTGCGCTTTCACATGTTTGAGCGGATTGGTCCCACTTTGGCTGCTTTAAATAGCGGATCTTTACACACCTGTCACAGAATACTAACCGCAAGTAGTATCAGGCATTTTTAGGCTTCTTGTCATGAAAAAAAAACTTCAGCCAGACACCCCAAAACTGAGGAATTTTCATAATTCTTACTGCGCTTTCACATGTTTGAGCGGATTGGTCCCACTTTGGCCGCTTTAAAATAGCGGATCTTTACACACCTGTCACAGAATACTAACCGCAACTAGTATCAGGCATTCTTAGGCTTCTTCTCATGAAAAAAACTTCAGCCAGACTCCTCAAAGCTGAGAAATTTTCATAATTATTACTGCGCTTTCACATTTTTGAGCGGGATGGCCCAACTTTGGCTACTTTTAAATAGCGGATCTTTACACACGTGTCACAGAATACTACTCATAAGTAGTATCAGGCATTTTTAGGCTTCTTCTCATGAAAAAAAACTTCAGCCAGACTCCTCAAAGCTGAGAAATTTTCATAATTCTTACTGCGCTTTCACATGTTTGAACGGGTTGGTCCCACTTTGGCTGCTTTTAAATAGCGGATCTTTACACCCGTTTCACAGAATACTAACCGCAAGTAGTATAAGGCATTTTTAGGCTTCTTCTCATGAAAAAAAAACTTCAGCCAGACACCCCAAACTGAGGAATTTTCATAATTCTTACTGCGCCCACTTTGGCTGCTTTAAATATCGGATCTTTACACACCTGTCACAGAATACTAACCGCAACTAGTATCAGGCATTCTTAAGCTTCTTCTCATGAAAAAAACCTCAGCCAGACTCCTCAAAGCTGAGAATTTTCATAATTATTACTGCGCTTTCACATTTTTGAGCGGGATGGCCCAACTTTGGCTACTTTTAAATAGCGGATCTTTACACACGTGTCACAGAATACTACTCATAAGAAGTATCAGGCATTTTTAGGCTTCGTCTCATGGAAAAAACTTCAGCCAGACACCCCAAAACTGAGGAATTTTCATAATTCTTACTGCGCTTTCACATGTTTGAGCGGATTGGTCCCACTTTGGCTGCTTTAAATAGCGGATCTTTACACACCTGTCACAGAATACTAACCGCAACTAGTATCAGGCATTCTTAGGCTTCTTCTCATGAAAAAAACTTCAGCCAGACTCCTCAAAGCTGAGAAATTTTCATAATTATTACTGCGCTTTCACATGTTTGAGCGGATTGGTCCCACTTTGGCTGCTTTAAATAGCGGATCTTTACACACCTGTCACAGAATACTAACCGCAACTAGTATCAGGCATTCTTAGGCTTCTTCTCATGAAAAAAACTTCAGCCAGACTCCTCAAAGTTGAGAAATTTTCATAATTATTACTGCGCTTTCACATTTTTGAGCGGGATGGCCCACCTTTGGCTACTTTTAAATAGCGGATCTTTACACACGTGTCACAGAATACTACTCATAAGTAGTATCAGGCATTTTTAGGCTTCTTCTCAGGAAAAAAACTTCAGCCAGACACCCCAAAACTGAGGAATTTTCATAATTCTTACTGCGTGTTCACATGTTTGAGCGGGTTGGTCCCACTTTGGCTGCTTTTAAAGGGCAGATCTTTTCACATGTGTCGTAGTAGTCTTCTACCTTCTACCTTAAGTGGTATCGGGCATTTTTAGACTTCATCCCATGACCAAAATGGGTACAATTGATCTCTATAGGACATGATCAAGCAAATTTGAACAACCCGCTCAAACATGTGAAAGCGCAGTAAGAATTATGAAAATTCCTCAGTTTTGGGGTATCTGGCTAAAGTTTTTGACTTAGGGCGAAGGCTACAAATATCTGATACCACTTAAGGGAAGTCTTCTACGGTACATGTGAGAAGATCTGCCCTTTAAAAGTGGCCAAAGTTGGACCAACCTGCTTAAACAAGTGAAATCGAAGTAAAAATAAGGAAAATTCCTCAGTTTTGTGGTGTCTGGCTGAAGTTTTTGTCATGGGGCGAAGTCTAAAAATACCCGATACCACTTAAGGGTAGTCTTCTACGACACATGTGAAAAGATCTGCCCTTTAAAAGCAGCCAAAGTGGGACCGGCCCGTTCAAACATGTGAACGCACAGTAAAAATTAGGAAAATTCCTCAGTTTTGGGGTGTCTGGCTGAAGTTTTTGTCATGGGGCGAAGTCTAAAAATTACTGATACCAATTAAAGGTAGTGTTGTACGACACATGTGTAACGATCCACCATTAAAAAGCAGCCAAAGTTGTTAAACATGTCTAAGCGCATTAAAAATTATGAAAAGTCCCTGTGCTTTGAGGTGTCATGGGACAAAGTCTAAGAATACTTGATATTACTTGAGGGTAGTGTCCTACAACACATGTGTAAAGATCCGCCATTAAAAAGTAGTAAAAGTTGGACAAACTTGATTGAACAAGAGAAAGCAAAGTAATTGGAAAAGAAAAGTTCCCGAACTTTGAGGTGTCTGGCTGAAGTTTTTGTCATGAGATGATGCCTGGAAATGGCTTATTCTACTTAAGGGTTGTGTTCTGTGACACATGTGTAAAGATCCGCTATTTAAAAGCTGCCAAAGTGTGACCAATCCGCTCAAACCTGTGAAAGCGCAGTGAGTTTTGAGGTGTCTGGCTGAAGTTTTTGCCATGGGACGATGTCTAAAAATGCTTGATAATACTTGAGGGTTGTGTTCTACAAAAAAGTAAAAAAAATTGGGTATTCAAAAGCAGCCAAAGTTGGCCAAATTTGTTAAATTGTTAAAACGAAATTAATTTTCATAGGAAAATCCGCGAACTTAGGGTGTCTGGCTGGAGCATAGGTTCAAACAACATTTGATACTGATACGGGGTGGTAATCTACGACAAATATGTGAAAATCATCCATCAGAAAACCAGTGAAGTTAGGGTCATTTTTTTTGCGACTTTGATCCCCGATATCTAGGCCCAAGACCTAGGTACAGCTTTAAAATTTTCACATTCATTCTAGATTCGGGGAGGACTATCCAACAGTATTAGTTTCATCCATCAGAAAATAAGTGGTGTCTGGCGGCCCTGGGATCTTGGTCTATTATATTGTTTGGCTAGCAAATTATTTTGTACGTTTTTTTCGGTTTGGTACGAATTTTGGTACGCAAAATTTTTAACAAACGGCAACCGTGCTGCCAACATGTCTGAAAAGGGTTTCGTTTTCCTACGATTGTATGAGAAATGTGTATTAGTACGTTTTTCCTCTAATGCTACTACTTTAAAAATACTTTTTTTTAAATATTTGTATGTATATATTGCAAAATGAATCGACTTGTAAATAATTAAATGTATATGAAGGCCAAATGAATGTCAATAATGCGCTGCTTAACATAATGTCGACTTCAATCTATGGTTAAACCGCTTTTCGTAGTTATTGCCAAAAAATGTGTGTTTTTGTGTTCGTACTAATGCAACACCGTTTGAGAATTGGTTTTCGGTGGGGTTGACAACCTTCTTGCGATGAATATCGTTTTCCTAACACCGCAAAAAATACAAACGTCTCACCTAACACTCGCTGCACTTAAACTGATTTAGGAGCAGCTGAAAATATATATGATCTAAGTAATTGATTGCAGTTGTAAAAAAAGTTTAAGCTTCAATTTCAAAAAGGGAAATTTTCACTCCATCCAAAGGACTGTTTTCAAACGATTAAAAGTTATTTGGGTTTGAAAACCCACGAAATTATTTGCAAATCTATTTTTCAAATCACGAAGCGTTTCATTTAATATGGCAGAGACGTTCAAAAAGTTTGAAGGATTTTAGTTTAATCAATCTACTAAAAGATGAATATATTATTATAGATTTTAGAGGATAATTTTCCTAAATAGAGGACAATTTAGACAAATCCTCAAAAATGAGGACGTATGGCAGCTCTAATCTAGTAGTTCAAAGGATATTTTAAACTAAATTTTGCAACCGGTACCGAACAAAATAATTTATGCGGACTGACGAATAATGAGTATCCACTTTCTCGTTCGCTTTGCCAAAACAGTCACAGTTTCATCTTTGCCGATGTCTAGCTTACATAATTTGAGAGCTAAGTTTGAAACACCTACTGTTTCGGCATACTTATTCTGTAAAAGTTTTCCGAATGGTACACAGTTTTCGAGGTTTACAAGGCATTAACATTTAATTGAACTTGTCAACTTGTTGATTTATTTTCAAATGCCCCTCAACTTGAAATAAAATTGAGCCCCTTAAAGCACAAGTGGTATAAGTTCGCCTTTTCTCGAACTGAGATATTGAAGGTTTTGTATTGTCAACAAGTAGGGGCACCCTTGATTTCACAAGCTAGTTCTGCGTCTATGGGAGTAGGAGTTACCCCGTTAGCGTGTTATATAGAACGCATTTTCCCCTACAAAGCATAATGCCTAACTAAAAAGAACGAAAACTGGACTTATACCACTTGTGCTTTAAACGGCTCAATTAAAAAGGTAACTGGGTATTTATGAAAGTGGTGCTTGTCTGCAGCGATGACTTTACTAAAACACAAATAATAAACAGACCAAATGAAATCTTGATAGGGACCAATTAATAACACTGTACAACAGCCAAAAAAACACCGAGGGTTCGCCATCGGTTCCAAAGCTTTTGGGTGTGCTGAATCCAATTCTGAAGTCCGATTTTTCGGGTCACCCTAGGTTTTCTCTCCAGAGCGTAGTCTGTTCAGAGATCGGTAGTATAAAAAAAAGCTTCTTATTTTTTTTTTTTAATTTTACTTATTAACTTACTATACCTTAATTTTTTGCACTATGGAACATATCTATGTCGCCAAATAAAAAATCCAAAATTAAATTATGGTTTGTGGACCCCTGAAAAATTGCTAATTATTATAATTATTTTTAACTACCGATCTCTTTACAAACCACCCTCTGGAGAGAAAGCCTACAGTGATCCGAAAAACCCGACTTCAGATTCAAATTCAGCACACACAAAAGCTTGAGCTCAATTTTGTTGTACAGTGTAATTTATAGAAATTTTTAGCGTTTCTAGACCTGTTATTAATACTAATTCTTTGTGGTTTTGGTTTTGGTTACTTGTTTGCTTATTGTCATGCATGCGCCCACAGCAGCGCGTCGTCAATTGACGTAAATATATGTACAGCTATGGGCACATAAATGGCACAAAATTTCATAGCAACCACAGTTTGAAATGTTTTAACTAGAACTTCACATTTGTAAGCTCAAATTTTGTCGATATACAAAACAGTTTCATCCCAGTTGTAGTTCATGCCGCATCTGCGAAAATATTCGAATTTGTTTTGTTCACCCAGACGCTGATTAAACATAGTGGCGGAAATATAATGGTTCGGAGAACATATTCTATGCATGCCATATGTCCGCTTTAAGGATAAGCGGTAAAATTTATACATTTCAGTATTTAGAAACTTAAAGAAAACATATGTATGCCTTTGGATCCATGGAAAAATACCACAAATAACCCCCAACATTTTTTTAAGGTTATAAAGAATTGCTTTAGTGCGGCGAATATTGATGTACTCGATTAGCCCAGAGTCCGGACCTAAATCTGATTAAGAACCTATGGAATGATGTCAAAATTTAAAAATTCAAACGAACGATGGTCAAAAGTTTGGTAGTGCCAAAAGGAATGTAAAGCAAAAACTAATAAATATGTCTGGCTGAACTCGTTTTTTCCTAATAGTTTTTGTATGTGCCATTTATGGGCCCTCCTGGTTAAAAATTAAAAAAAAAAAAAAAAAAAATGGCTTCGATATACCAACGGGTTATCATAACCTCGAACGAGATTTTTGCCGAGCTGCTCTTCCAACTATGGTGTGCTGCTTCGATTTTTTTCCTACAAGTTGGCGGGACCCTTCAGTTTTTCGCCGACTCCGAACGGCACTTTGCAAGCAAATGAGTTTTTGCTGAGAAGCTTCTCACGGCAGAAATACACCCGGAGAGTTTGCTAAACTACTGCTGAGGGGCGACACCGTTTTTAGAAAAATTATTTTTGTTGGTTTTGCCGGCCATTGATATGACACGACTTGATGTAGTAGGCCGAACACTTAACCGCTACACCACGGCGGCCGCCTAAATTTTAAACCCGTCTAAAGTTTAAGCGATTTTTTAAACTTTTTTTTGGAATATTATAAAAAAAATTTCAATTTCAACGCAAAGCAGTCTAAATTTTTTTTTTGCTTTGCTTGAATTCAATAGTTCAGCGGTAGAGCATTCAGCTGCGACTCCTGAGCGCTTTCGTTCGAGTCCTGCCAAGTGCCACATTTCGCTTTAAAATTAAAACTCTCTGGTTTAAAAATTAAAACTTTTCGGTTTAAAATTAAAACTTTTTGTTTTATTTGTGGAGTAAATCCAAGTGTATATACATATGTATACGTTAATTTTGTAATTTTAGGTATTAGAAAGAATTTAATTCAAAATTTTATACAGCGGAATGGTACTACTGACTAGTTTCCATGCGATTGCATGCAGGGCACATGGCTCAAAGCGTTAAGACAATGCAATGCCGATGCAGTCTGGTAGGTTCGATGTCAGCCAGACCGGATAAAACACTACGTCTAAATGCTTGGTGGCATGGACCACCCCTCCCAATCCAGGGTGTTATGCGATACCGTGCCCGTTGGACGTTTGCAGTCGGGAGGCAAATCGTGGCTGTAGTCGAACGGAGCCTCTTTGATTCCGGGTCGCCTCAGAGAGTAATCATGGCCTTACCGCGGTACGGGGCTCAACCGCGGCGGACTACACATGTTCCCCTACTCTTCCCTTGACCCTAAGCTGGCCTTGTCCGGCGATGGGTCGTAAGAAACAAGATGAACCCAACAAATAACAAAAACCAAAACTTAAAAAACACAAAACAACAATCAACGCCCAATTTCACTCCTCAGCAGAGGAGAGCTATACTGAAGATAGCGAAATTGCAACGTCGGAGGTCAACCTCCACTCCAAAATTAACCGGGAGATCGACAGCGATGGCAACTACGAGTCGGTCAACCAAGTTTGACTTGATGGGAGCTAGTACCAGTGCGGCTGCCAACGCAGCTAAGCGGACAACGGCGGATGCTAAACTTCCATCAATCGCCGATATGAACACCAGTCTTTTAACGTCTGTCGCAGCGGTCTCATGACCTGGCCCCAGAGATACAAAGGAGAAAGAAGCTGCAACTGAGCTTTCGGAAAAGGAAGCGACCGCGATGGAAACTACGTGTCCGTACCACCGGGAGACATCTCCCCGCCGCTCCACATACCATGAGAGAAGACTGGCCGCAAAGATCCTGAAGAAGTATGAGGGAGTGCCGCAGGAATCGCTGTCGCCGAATTCCAGAAGATCGGTGGAGCTAGCGAAAGCTTTGTTACCGGATTTCCAAAGTAGGTACTTATGTGCCAAAGAGGGTAAACGGAAATCCTTTCAAACGCCAGAGATAGGACCTGAGGATAAAACCCCCTCCCAAGCGGCATCAGAATACCCCCGGTGTGGGAAAACCAAGCTTTGCTGAAGTAACCAAGGACAGGATCCTTATAGGCATCCTTGACCGAGGCAATGACCGTTTGGCCATCCCCAAGGACCGGTGGCGATACGTTCGAAATGAACTCGGTAACGCTCTTCTCAACGTTGCTCCGGAGTTTCCGGGTAGTTCGGCTCGGGTAACGGATGCGGGCTGGCACCAGGGTCAGATTGAATTAGTCGCGTGCGAGGATGCAAGAACTGTAGCACTGTACAAGGCAGAAGCTGCTAAACTGGGTGAAGTCTACAAAGGCGTGAAGATCGAGGTCGTCGACTGGAAGGACATTCCGGCTCGGCCTAGGGCAAGGGCATGGATTCCTGTCATCCCTGAAGAACCCGAGAGAATTCTCACGATGCTGCGGTTAATGAATCCGTCCCTCCCCACGCAGGACTGGAGTGTCAATCTGGTCGGGGATGCGGTAGGGCCTGACAGACAGGTGGTCTTCACCATGAACAGGGAGGCAATCGAGCTCCTTAAAATGTGCAATGGCTTAGTACACTACAGTGTAGGCCAGATCGTTATTCACGTATACCGTGGCGATGCTCAGCGCGCTGCCATCTCGGCTTCTCCGGGGGTCTCGGAAGCCGAAGTACCGGAAGAGGAAGTGGAGGAGTCCGATGCGGAAAGTATGTTATCCGCCACGTCATTTTGCGAAAGTGTTGCGAACAACTCGGAGATGGAGGACAGCCTACTGGAAGAAGAAGTCCACGACGTTACGGTGGTAGCAGCAAACCCTGAGCGCTTTATCTCTGATGCTTCAGACAGCAGGACTACCGCTACGCCAACTCGGGCAAATAATCTGAGCAACTCGTCGTTGAGAGACAGTCCCCGGGATAGGGTAAACCTCGACGATATGAGAACGGCAGGGAAGTCTGTGCGCTTTCATGTTGGTGGTGCTTCAGATTAATCTGCACAAATCTAAAGTAGCCTCGGCTGCTTTAAGCAGTCGTCTTTCCAAGAATCCTGGGTCAACAGCTCGAAGATTTGCGGATTGTAGACTATGGGCTTCAAGCTCATTCGAGCCAGCAAGGAGAGCAAAGTTAGAACGTATATCTTGGTCAAGTCTGAGCTGAACTCCTTTCTTATACCTAACTACACCAATGGCAACATTACCGCTATCAGTGAGCGAACGCTAATGCTCACCATGTCCAATGGGGAAGCTCCGATATCTATGCCAGGGGCGAGTCTCTGTTTGATTACCTATTCACAACCAACCTGGAAATTTGCAACGTGGGTAATGAGCCTACTTTTATCACTAAGACTCGTGGGAGGTCATAGATCTCACTATTTGTAGCGAAGGCGCTTATGAGTGGGTCAGAAAATGGCGGGTTCTTGAAGAACATTCATTCTCCGACCACCGGTATATTGAAATGGTTTAAGACTTTCTTGTAGAACAGCCAATTAAGAAGCCCAATCCACGTAACACTAATTGGCAGTTTCACAATGAAATATTATACAGAGGTCTGCCTTCACAAGCCCCCTCATCAGTAGAGGAGCTGGAGGATCTTGTAACGACATATACATCGGCGCTCTCAAATGCCCTAGAACAGTCTTGTCCAGTGCCAAAACCACGCGATAAACACAGACCACATTGGTGGTCCTGCGATCTGGACTCGTTCCGCAAATCCTGCAGGAAACAATTTAACAAGGCCAAGAGCCCTGGTACTGAGCGTCAATGGCTCGAATATGAAGTTAAGCTAAGGGTCTACAAAAAAGCTCTGAGGCAGGCGAAGGGAACCTCGTGAAGAAATTTCTGCACTGGTGTCGAAAAGGTCGATGACACAGCGAGACTCAGACGAAAACCTGATGGATCCTAGACCAGCACGGAAGGGGAAACCCTTGAGCTGCTCTTGAACACACATTTCCCGGGGAACTTGCATAATGCACCACTAGCACCTGCAACAAACCTGGCAGGAGGAGGAAAGAGTTAGATGGGCAGTTAAAAGCTTTGAACCGTTCAAGGCTGCCCGGCCAGACGGGATTATTTTCGTTCAACTCATAAACACGTTGGAGATATCAGCTAAATGGCTTGTATTTCTTTATAGAGCATGTCTGGATCTTAGCTACATTCCATGCTCATGGAGAAGCGCCACGGTAGTGTTTATTCCTAAGGCGGGGAAGGCGATCAGTATTTCGTTCTTTGCACTCAAAACCCTTGAGAGGATAAACAACGACCACCTCTACACAACTATTGATGGCAATCTTATCTCTAGCGATCAGCATGCATACACCAAAGAAAAATCTACGTAAACTGCGCTTCACAGCCTGGTTTCTGTTATTGAAAAATCGTTACATGAAAAGGAGTACTGTCTAGTGGCCTTCCTAGACATTGAAGGAGCCTTCAACAATATTAGCCCGGGGGCTATTAACACCACTCTAACAAATCTCGGTATAAAGCTGGAATTATTGGTGATGTTTGTCGTAACGCTGTAGTCGTATCCAATCAGCTGATTCGACCAACCTTATGGGATTTAATGCAATAGATTATTGGTGCCATATCGTAACGCTAAGGTCGTAACCGGATCGTAGCCAACCAATTGGTTTTTGGTTTTCCGCGGCAACGTAAACAGCTGATTACCTTTTTTGTTCATTTAATTTATTTGTTTTGCATTAATTTTTCGAATTTATTGGTTTTTGCTATTTGGTGAGTTATCATTTCACATTTTTTAAGAAAATATTAATTAAGATTAGGTTCATAGCTGAGTTTTTGCAGTCAATCAGCTGTTTACGCATAGGGTTGCGTTAGGGATACGACTACAGCGTTACGACAAACATCACCAATAATTCCAGCTTAAGCAGGTCTCTCATTGGGCTAATTGATCAACTACTAAAGGGCAGAAAAATAGTTTCATCACTGGGTTCGGTTGATATATCACGCTATGTCACAAGGGGAACGCCTCTGGGTGGTGTCCTCCCCCCGCTTCTATGGAACCTCACTGTAAACTCGTTGCTGCGAGACGCAAACTGGGGGAGGGGAAGGGGTGAGGGGGAGCGGGAAGATAGTGGCATATGTAGACGATATAGCTATTGCATATAGGGGTAAATTCCCACAGACTTTGCGACTTGATGCCATTAGCACTGCGAGAGGTTTCCTCATGGTGCTCTCACTCTGGACTGGGTATCAACCCGGGAAAAGTAGTACTTGTCCTTTACACCAACCGGTACAAAATACCACCGTTAAACCCACCAAAACTGAATGGCGTACGCCTGAACTTGGCTGACAAAGCCAAGTTTCTGGGTACAGTTCTGGATAGGAAACTGACCTGGAAGGAGAATATTTTTCAGCGCCAGAAGAAAGCGTGTATTGCACTTTACACCTGCAAAAGAGCCATTGGCAAAAAATGGAGGCTCAGTCCCAAGAAGAAGTTCTTTTTAAATTTGAAGATAAAATCTTATTATTAATGTTTACAAAGGGAAATTTTGCAAGTCAATATAATTTTTTTTTTCAAAACAAAAACAAATTTTTTTTTTCCGAGTTCTTATATTGTGAATTAGACCTCTGCATGACTCCATCCAAAACGGCAAATGAATCATTCATATTGAATTTGAGTTGAATTGAATTGGCTTTGCTTTACTTTGAATTTGAATAAATGTCTACTTTGAATATTCAAAAAATTTCAAACGAAATTGAATTCATATTTTGACACTTTTTTTTTAAATCCATGAAGATATCCCAACAATCATTTCTGTGAAAGTTTGTAGAATTGACTGTTGGATTGTAAATTTGAACGATACATTTACGGCCATTTCATACATATATCTTCAAAATTGACTTAAATCCAGTCTGTACAAAAGTTGTAAATTTTTCTGTTAAAAAAACATATCGTCGGTGATTCTGCAAAGCGCCGTAATGGGCATTTTCAAAACGGTGTATGCGTTGGCGGCCGCCGTGGTGTAGCGGTTAAGTGTTCGGCCTTCTACACCAAGTCGTAGCGGTTCGATGCCCGGCAAAAGTAACATCAAAAATTATTTAGAAAAATAATTTTTCTAAACGGGGTCGCCTCTCGGCAGTAGTTTGGCAAACTATCCGGGTGTATTTCTGCCATGAGAAGCTTCTCAGCAAATAATTAATTTGCTTTGCAAGTGCCGTTCGGAGTCGTCAAAAAATTGTAGGTCCCGCCAACTTGTAGGAAAACTCAAAAAGCAACACACCACAAGTTGGAAAGAGAAGCTCGGCTAAAAATCTCGTTAGAGGTTATGATAACCTGTCGGTATATCGCCGCCATTAGTAATATGCGATATTTAAGTTTGGCGGGTTTGCAGCTACAAATTATAAAATTTTAAGACAACTCCGATCAAGATCGATTCTTTTAATGATTTTTCAACGCAAATGTAGTTTTCTTGAGAATAAAGGAACAAGTCTTAATTGCAAGGGCTATAAAAGTGTTTATCACAAACGTCGTTTACGCGGTCTCTTAGATGTCCGATGAGTGGTTGTGCATAATCACCGATGATATCCATATTTGTATATTCCCATATTTGTATACATATTATAATAAATACTTTTACTAGGGTTTTTTCAAGAATTATTCTGAAATATTTCAGGATTGAAAACCAAAAGCATTGGTATTTATTGCAGCCAACTTAACCAAGAACTTTTAGCCAGATGTATTTCTAACCCCCACAAAACTCAAAACTCTTCAATTACAAATAAAATACACTCATTCATGTTCTATAAAGCCAATTTTACTAATACTCTACACCTTTATAAAAAAAATATGTGAAATTGTAAGCTGTGTAGCCAATATATTTCTTTTGAATCAGAATGAATAAAAATTATTTTCATTCATTCATTCATATTCTTTTTTTTTAATTTTGAAAATTTTAGGCAAAGTGAATATTCAAAATATAAAATATTCAAGGCTAAGTTTTTTGGTTCTTCAAATGGAAAATTCAAATTTACTGTATTCTATTGTACTCAAAGTTTGAATCCAATCATGCAGGAGTCTATTGTGCACTCACCGAGAATCGGAAATCAGGGCTCTTGAATACTCAACCCAGGTGTCTACGGTTTAACCATTATGCCATCGCTTACTTATGCTTCCCAGCGTGTAATTACAGCTTTGCTCTAAATGACACTTTCCCACGTTGCTTTGTTGCCTCCACCGAGAATCGAGCTCACGCTGCTTTGACTGCTGAACGGAGATGCTAACCATCAGGCCATCGCGTACTTATGTTTGATGGCGTCGAATTGCAGCATTGTTCTATGACAGTAATGGGAGTATCTTCGCTGTTGAATTACTGTTAAATCTGTTGGATTAACTGCAGAAGTCTGTTGGATTAACTGCAAAAGTCCTTTCTGAGAGTGTTAAATCAGCTGGATTAACTTAAGTCTGTTGGATTAACTGCAGAAATCTGTTGTGAGAGTGTCTTCGCTGTTAAATGATTGTTAAATCTGTTGGATTCATTGTAAATCTACATTACTTGATCAGATTTTCGTCAATTCAACAGTTTTTGGTATTAGATATATCAACAGTCCTCTACTGTTAATACCAAAAACTGTTGAATTTACGGAAATCTGGTCAAGTAATGTAGATTTACAGTGAATCCAACAGATTTAACAATCATTTAACAGCGAATACACTCTAACAACAGATTTCTGCAGTTGATCCAACAGATATAAGTTAATCCAGCGGATTTAACACTCTCACAACAGACTTTTGCAGTTAATCCAACAGACTTCTGCAGTTAATCCAACAGATTTAAGTTAATCCAACAGATTTAACACTCTCACAACAGACTTCTGCAGTTAATCCAACAGATTTAAGTTAATCCAATAGATTTAACACTCTCACAACAGACTTCTGCAGTTAACCCAACAGACTTCTGCAGTTAATCCAACAAATTTAAGTTAATCCAACAGATTTAACACTCTCACAACAGACTTTTACAGTTAATCCAACAGATTTAACAGTAATTCAACAGCGAAGATACTCCCATTACTGTCATAGAACAAAGCTGCAATTCGACACCATCAAACATAAGTACGCGATGGCCTTATGGTTAGCATCTCCGTTCAGCAGTCAAATCAGCGTGAGCTCGATTCTCGGTGGAGGCAACAAAGCAACGTGGGAAAGTGTGATTTAGAACAAAGCTGTAATTAGACGCTGGGAAGCATAAGAAAGCGATGGCTTAATGGTTATACAGTAGACACCTTTGTTGAGTGTTCAAGAGCCCTGAGTTCCGATTCTCGGAAACTCTGAAAAAAAAAATGTTGTTTTTGTTTTGATAAAAAATTATAGGTTTGTTTACTGACCAAAAAAAAGTTCAGAGTAGATTAGAGCAGAGCAGAGCAGGACAGCTGTCAAAATAGAAATAGAGCAACTTAGAGCAACTCAGAGCAGAAATGCCATGAAACACTTGAATCTCGATAGTTTCTTTTTATTTAGTTTTTTTGTTTAAATCTTCAAAATTAATGCAAATTCACGTATACAAAAATATTAATTTTCTTGCAAGCTAATTTTTTTGAAGTTTTCAAAAAATTATTTTTTCCTGACTGACAATTGCTTCTCTGCTCTAACTTACTCCATAAAAAAAGCTAGCAGAAATTTGTGATCTGGATTACTCTAGTTTTGTTTTGAGCGTACTCATGAAATAAAAGATAGAGCAACCTAGAGCAAGAAAAGTGTTCGTTAAACACAATTTGTGAAATATCTCAATCTGGCGTAAGCTAGAGCAACCCAATAAACAAACCTTATATTGACTTCACCGAGAATCGAACTCGGAATACCTAAAATAACAAAATTTTCTATTAAACGAACAGCTAAAACTGTTCACGAACGAGCAGCATCTGTTGTTTCGACAGATATATCGTTTTGATGGCTTTTGAATGTGAAATCTGTTGTTTTAACCTGTAATCCAGTTCGTTCTACTGTATTTTTTCTCTGGGTGTAGCTTCACCCGCAGAAAGAAAACTGGAAAAGTCCCCTTCGATCCCATTTGGCATAAAAATGTTATTCGGGGACAAAAAACGAGAAAAATCCAAGTAGGAGGGGTTTTTTTTTTAATTTTTCTCGACTTTTGCCCCCAAATAACTTTTTTATTTTTAAGGTCTCTAGAAAAATCTATAGGTGCATTCACCACAATAAATGGGAAAATGTCTGGTGTCAAATATTCCATTTTCATCCCTATGGTTTCTTCAAAAAATGCATTGTCTAGGGGCCCCGACAGGATTTTTGCCTACGGCCCCCCGAAGGTGTTAATGCGGCCCTGGGTAGAAGGTGGTATAATCCAAGCACTGATATTATCTCATTGCATAGCTAACTAGGCACTCCACGACCCCCTATTTTATGGGTCGAGTTTTGGATCACAGGCGATACTAGTAGAAATAAATATTTGACCAATCTTCAATTGAATTTTCAGAAATGTTTTGAGTATTTATGCAGTTTTATTGTCCATACAATTTTAATAAAATAATATTCTATCTTCGAGTACCTAGAAACTTAGCTTGATTTTCAGGGATTTTTTCCGCAGCGAGAAAAGCCTTGAACTTGAAATCTATAATAGGGGGATTCGCTTGCAAGGTGCACGGATTGCATGGATTGTAAAAGTCCTATGTCGAAATTTACAATACTACGCAAGCGCCCTATTGTATAATCATCAAGCTTAAATGTAACAGAAGATTTAACTGTCAAACTGTAAATAGAAAATAAAATAAAATTCGAAAAAATGCCGCGAATCTCAGAAAAGCAAAAAATTTTTTTCTTTTTTAAAGAATTTAAATCAAATCGTTAACAAACGTCAAATAATTTTCATTAAAGCTGAAAGTTTTTTTCTGAAAAATGTTGGCGCTGACAATTACTTTTACTTTTTGTGAGCGAACTGAGAGGATTGGGAGAAATACAGGGCTGCTTTTTATTTCCTACAATTCTTACATTAAAATATACATAGGTTTGAGCATTGTACAAATTGAACGGATGGGATATAATTTTTTACGTGTATTTTGTTGTTGTGACTTTACAATCCGTGCAATCCGTACAATCCACCGTTTGCAATACTTAGCCGATCCCCCTAATGTTTTTATTTTCATTTTCATTTTTTTCGCAGTTATATTTTGTTTTTGGAATAAAAATACTAATACTTTGAACTAGTTTATGTTACATAATATTTTATCAGCGGCTGAAAGAAAATCGTTTTCTAAAAAATTTCAGTAGGTACTTTGACCAAAAAAATGTAATATAAGCAAAAAAAAACTCAAAAAATGGGACCATTTGGGCTTTTTCTATATGGGACATGCCAGCCAAAAGAGGAAAAGTGCCAAATTTTTAAAATGCCATAAACTCTCACTGCTCTGGCAGAACTTTACAATAATGTTCTTTTTATTATCACGGGTTAGGGGTAACTAGTTGCATAGCTAAATTTTTAGGAAACTGCATCGATAAAACTGAAAAAACTTAAAAATTGTATCACGAAAAAACAGGAAAATGTCCCAGGAGTCACACTCTTTAACCTTTGTAAAAAGTTCCTAAAAGCTAATACTGATCTTATTTTTTAAAGAATATGGTACTATGTAGTATGAACTTTCGATCTTATACAAATTGTAGTTCAAAGTTGAACTGTAAAGCTAAAATTCGTTTTTGTGCGCATAGAAATGCAACAAAGGGATTTTTCGGGGTCCCAGGAGTCACACTCTTTTACTGAGTAGTTATAAAGCTTTTTGTTGTTATTTCGCCAATTTTTTTTAATGCATTTATTGTATTGGATATTTATCCATGTCGATAAATATATTTCAAAGCAATTGAAGTCCCGATGTCAGTTTATTAAGTCAAAGTTGACTAAGCTCTCGAGTCAAATGTCCCAGGAGTCACGATGGAATGGCCCATATCTCGAAATCTTTCACATTAAAAAAAATTTCAAATCGTTTAAAAATTACGAGCTTCAGTAGGTATATAATTATTTTTTTTTAATTACCCCACCGTCTGAGGTTTCTTACATAAATTTGTAAATATAGTTGAGCCTATTTACAGAAACTTGCTACAAAAAATGCACTCATATTCAGAACATGTTTTGTTTGGTTTCGATTACCGCTGACAGCGCCATGAAATAAAAAAAGCAAAAAATAGCACAGTTATTGAACATTAGTCAACAAACGACTGTTCGACCTACCAGTTTTTATGAAAAAATTCACATTGAGAGCTAATAGGGTTTGAACCTCCCTTTGTGGTGGAGGTTCTTCGGCGTCGTAGGGCATAGAGACCGGCGTCACCATAAAGCAGGTACTGCCGACCGTTGAACTGCGGTAATGTCACCATTGGTATAGTTAGGTAGGAGAAAGAAGTTCAGCTCACACTTAACCAAAATACAGGTTCGGACCTTGCCCTCCTCGCTGGCTCGAATGACCTTGAATCCCTCAGTCCCTAGTCCGCAGATCCTCGAGCTGTTGGCCCAGGATTCTTGGATCCTTTAGAATGGCGACTACTTTAAGCAGCCGAGGCTACTTTAGATTTGTGCAGATTTATCTGAAGCACCACCAACATGAGACCGGTCAGACTTCTCTGCCGTCTCGATATCGTCGAAGTCTGACACGTCCCGGAGGCTGTCTCTCAACGACGAGTTGTTCAGAGCAGCGACGCGATTTGGCGTAACGAGAGCCCTGCTGACTGAAGCATCAGAGATAATGCGCTCAGGATTGGCTACTACCATCGTGACGTCAAGGCCTTCCCAGTTCAGCAGGCTGTCTTCCATCTCCGAGTTGTTCACAGCACTTTCGCAAAGTGACGTGGCGGATAACATGCTTTCCGCGTCGGACTCCTCCGTTTCCAGGTATGGCAGGAATCCATGCCCTTGCCCTTGGCCGAGCCGGAATGTCCTTTATTGACTATTTAATCTGTCCCTGGTGCCAACCCGCATCCGTGACCACCGCAGTACCACCCGGAGACTCTAAATAAACGTCACTAAGAGCGTTTCCGAGTTCGTACCGGACGTGCCCCCACTGGTTTTTGGGATGGCTAAACGGTCGTTGCCTCGGTCAAGAATGCCTATAAGGATCCTATCTTTGGTTACTTCAGCAGAACTTGGTTTGCCCACTCCGGAGATGCTCTGATGCCGTTTGGGGTCCACGTCCGATCTCTGGCATTTGAAAGGGGTTCTGTTTACCCTCTTTGGCACATAAGTGCTTTGGAAATCCGCTATCAGAGATTGCTCTAATTCCACCTGGAATTCGGGGACAGCGTTTCCTGCGGAACTCCCTAATATTTCTTTATGATTCTTGCGGCCAATCGTTTTTCCAAGTACGCAGAGCGGAGCGGAGATATCTCCTGGGAGTCCGGACCCGTACACAGAGAATAATGAGCTGGTCATATCAACCAAAATATGGGTTGATTCAACCAAAATCACTGTCATTTCTTATCCATTATTCAATGCTGTTGATTCAACTGCATTGAAACTGTTAACCTTAAGTAAACAGTTAAGCTGTTGTTTTAACAGTTAAGCTGTTATTTTGTTGTTCTACGGGTTGCTGGTTCGATTCTCGGTGAAGTCAATATAATTTTTTTATACCCAGCGTACTAGTACTAGTAGAGTACTACTAGAGTTCCATATATGAAAGTTCTTAGGTTGAAAAGAGGAGTTCATTAAGGCATGCCCGTCCGTCTGTCCGTCCGTCCGTCTGTAATTTTGTATACAGGTCACATTCTGGCCAAGGTAGGTTGCTATTGAAAATGGGCGAAATCGGATGATAACCACGCCTCCTTTTTCGATATCGAAAATTTCGAAAATCACATAAATTGACATATCTCGGTATCTGAAATGGCTAAAATGTTATAATTTTATAGGTGAATCCCCCTGGTCATTATATAATGATTTTTCATACATTTTTTAAAGTGGGCGTGGCACCGCCCACTTTTAAGGGAGGCATTTTTGAAAATTCGACTGGTCGTAACTTTTGAACTGATTTGGGTAGAATGATAAAATTTGGCGCAAAGAACACTAGTATCGTTGGGAGTATACCGGATGAAAATGGATAAAGTCGCTCTCCAACCACGCCCACTTTCGATATCGAAAGCTCCGAAAATCACCTAAATTGTTATAATTCGGTAACGGAAATGGCTAAAATGATATAATTTTATAGGTGAACCCCCTGGTCATTATATAATAATTTTTTTAAAGTGGGCGTGGCACCGCCCACCATATCAGCCGCATGTTCGGCATTAGGCCGTCATGTTGATTTCGGGGACGACTGGCTCGTTAATGAATAGTAGCTAAACTAGCTTTCGAAACAAGGAAGCAGCGGGAGCTTTCGCTTTTGACTGATTCACCGCCAACATTTGAGCAGCTATCAACATTTCTCGATACACGGTGTACATCCCTCTCTATGCTGTTAGCAGCAGCGCCGTTACAACCAAATAAACCTGCTACTACTAGCAAACCTACCTAAGCTTTCCATGATATATCTGATCCTAACACTAGTAGTTGCCCTTGTTGCAGGGGTGCCCACAAAATTTATAGCTGCGCAAAATTCATTAGCCTTGGTCCCACCTCTAGATCAAAGTTTGTTAAGCAGTCACATCTTTGTATAAATTGCCTAGGTTCGGGGAATTATAAACCTCGTTGCAATAGTTCTTCGTCATGTCGCTGCTCAACGTATTTGTTGATAACTCTGAAGCCGGTTGAGTTATCGAAATAAGGGATGTCTTAAATTTTAAGTTGAACGTCTAATAATACAAGAAGCGTATCTTAATTTCTTTTCGAGCGAGGTATTGCTTGCGTCCATCGCTTTTGTAACATTGTCGAAAAGAATTTTTGAATGAAGTGATCTATTATATATAAATGCGCAATGCTTAACAGTTTTCTCCCTTTTTTGCAATAACCACAATTCGAAGGTATATAAAATTTGATATGTATCGATAGGTCTCGCCGAACAGGGTGTGCGACAATAAACCAAAAATTAAAAAAAAATTAATTATAATATGATTTGAAATTCACACCACTACAAGTGCTAAACACGCATTCACTTTATAGAGCTGCTGTTATGTGTGTATGTTGCATTGTTGTGCTTGCATTCTTTGTAGTTGGGGAGAGTCCGAGTTGTTTTTTTGGCAGCAATAATAAACATGAGCCAGCCCGTCAACTTTATTGAGCGTAGATACAAACAGTGTTTACAAAAACAAAATCTGTGCGTGGGTATTCAGAGAAGCAAATGTTTGCTCAGAAATGATGTTTTAAAAAAAAAAAAGCACAAAGCCCTTCGTGGCTAGACATAGTGAAATAAAATAAAAAGGAAAATTGATAAAACTAAAAAAAGTAAAATAAGAAATAGAAAAGTGATTGAAAGTAAAAAAAAGAAATTTGTAGGAAATGAAAGGAAAGGAAAGAATATAAAATAAATAAAAATAAAACAAAATGAAATAAATAAAAGTATAAAATAAAGGAAAGAATGGGAAAGGAAAGGAATGAATAAAAAGAAAATAAAGGTAAGATAAAGTAGGGAACGGAAAATATGAGAGAAAAATCAAAGGCAAATAAAGGTAAGGAAAGGAAAGGAATGGAAAAGAAAAAAGGAGGGGAAGAAAGTAAATGTAATGTAGGTAAAGGAGTGAAAAAGAGAGGCAAATAGAGAAAGACAAAGAAGGGAAAGAAGAGAAAAAGAAAGGAAAAAAAGGTAGCGAGGAGGAAGGTACGGAAAATAAATGAAAATAAAAAGAATGAAAAATAAAGGAAAGAAAGGTAATGAAAAGCAAAAAAAAATAAGTAAAAGAAATGAATGGAAAAGAAAGAAACTAAAGGAGTTACGGAAAGGAAAAAAAAGTAAGGAAACGGTAGGAAAGGAAAGAAAGGAAAAGGAAACGTAAGGAAAGGAAAGGTAAGGAAAAAAGTGAAAGAAAATAAAGGTAAGAAAAAGTAAAGTAAAACAATGTTTAGTCTACGAAGGTAACTTTATTAATGATAGCAAGGGCAATAGTATGTGACTAAAAAAAATAAAAGAAAAGAAATGAAATGAAAAAAAAAATGAATAAAATGAGAGGAAACTAAGGAAACGAAACTAAAGCAAAGGAAACGAAAGGAAATTAAAGAAAGAGAAAATAAAATGAAAAAAGGAATGTAATGGAAATGGAAAGAAAGGTCAGGTAAGAGAATAAAAGAAACGAAAAGAAAGGAAAATAAAAGAAAAGAACAGAAAAGAGAGAAAGAAAGAAGGGAAATAAAATGAAATGAAAGAAAAGAAAAGGAAAAGAAAAGAGAGGGAAGAAAAGGAAGTAAAAGCAAAGGAAAGGAAAGAAATATGTATGAAGACTACCTAAGAATAATAAATAATTATCAACATTGAAACTATATTACTGAATGGTGTAAAGAGGGAGGAAACGGCAAAATAAGTAGGAATGTATAGAAACCAAAAATATAAAAAATATGAAAAGAATGGCAAATTTAAGAAACAGCAAAAAGGTAGGAAAATAAACTAAGCTTTTGTGGTTGAATTTCAACCACTGGGCGTACTCTAGTATCTGAAAAATCACAAAATTGCCGATATCTCGAAAACCTGTCCATACAAAAATTTTTAAGAATATGTTTAGAGCTCGGCATGTCAGTGCCAATTCACCTATGTATATACATAAATTTGTTCGTATTTTTTGGCTACAAACTAGTGTTATAAGGAGAGGAAAATACACTGAAAGTAGAACGAAAAGCAGTGTATTCGAAATAAATATATATATTTTAGAAAATGTATGCCATTTATTTGTACATAGCTGTATCTACATCCATACAGTATACAAACATATGTACATTATACATACCCAACAAACATCGAACACCAAAAACTCAAACGTTTGAGAAAACATCTATTCTTTCTCAGATGTTGTTTATATAACAGGATTATTTGTTGAACTATATTAATTAAAAAAGTATTAATTATTATTAATTAAAAAAGGATTATTTGTTGAACTATATTAATTAAAAAAGTATTAAGTAAAACTTAACTGCATAAATGGAATAAATATTTCAATGAGAGCATGTGGATTCCATTTGGATCCACTCCGCTCAATTTGAGAAACATTTGAAAATTCTTCCGTTCTCAATTTGAAAATCAGGGAAAATCCCATATTAAAAATGAGCCTTTTAGGTTGAGAACGCTATCAACGGTTATTTCGCCTCAAATTGAAAACGAACGTTTGAGATTTGAGAAGATGATTGGTTCTCAAATGCATCTCAAATTGAGATTAGCTAAAAATGTTTGTTGGGTATGTATTAATGTACTTTGTAGTAGTCAACTAAGCTGATGGGATTTATCCCAAAAAAGTGTTTGGATGTGTGTATGTGAGTATGTATGCACCGCAGTATTATTTTTGGCGAGTAGTGCCGGCCCATTGTTTGCGACGGAAAATAATTAAAAATGCGATTAAAATTCTATAACCATCAAAATCAACAACAATAAAAATAATAAAAATTGTTATAAACACTCGCATAAGCTAAACTTGCGCTCAACAATATAAATAAAATCAAAACGCAAAAAGCTGTAGCGACAGCGAAGCTTCCGAAAAATATTATAAATGCTTGCGTTTGTCCATAAGTATTTGACAGTTTAGCATTGAACTCGGACAAGAGTTTTGCAAAAATTAACACAAATAAAACTATTTTCTTAGCAAAGCGAGCAGCGGTCATAAATATAAAAAATAATAAATTCTAACTAACAAAATGTTATATGTATAAATGTTGTAAAATTTGTTTTACTCTAATTTGAAATTTAATTAAAATAAGTAGTATATGTTATTAGAAATATATGCGGAAAAAATCAACGTCCGAATTTGCATATACATAACGTTCCTACAGCAACTAAAGAAATCATCATTTCGAGTTCGTTGCTTAAGTTGTTTGTTTACTCAGTGATTGCACTTTGGTGGAAAGATATTACAGCATTAAAAATGTGTACAATTCTACAAAACTTGGTTCATGTGGCGTTACTCAGCAGTTTCTTGCTGCTCACCTCAGCGGCAAATTTAAATTTTCGTACGTTTGATTTTTTTAAATACTTTTTTTACTTCAGTTATATACTAAAAAATGCGCTAATGAAATGCTGTTTGTTCTTCCAATTTCAGCTGCCGAAGTTCCGCGTTGTCATACCAGCGATACAGAGTGCATAACGCGCACAGCAACAAATTTGGTAAATAAGTATGCACGTACCGGCTATCCGGCTGCAGGATTTCCAACTGTTGAACCATTCACAGTAAAACGATTCGATATTTCGGATGGCCATACTGGGTCTTTAAGTTTAAAATTGAATTTCCGTGATGTGAATATAATAGGCTTGTCTGGAGTTAAAATTGATCGCTCTGTGTAAGTGAAGTTTCATGCATATAGAAAATCTCCCGGAAATGTTTGAGGTTTAGATTTCAAGTTACGCTGTAGGAGTTTTACGCTAATGTGAAAACTGGTCCAAGTATTTTGTATATATGGGTGTTTCCTAGCGGAAATTTGAACTTTGTATGGAGAAATTTTGTTTACTATGTAAAAAACATCCGCAACAGAGATATGAAACGATTACTTACAAAAAAAATTGTTGTTGGTTTTTAAGAATTCATTACTTTCACATTTTATTTATCCTTAGAGGTTTTGTACCTTAAGATTTGGCATTTGGCTGAAAATTGCCAATTTACTTAGTTGCCTCAACCCTAAATCCGTTTTGAGTAACGTCCACAACGCACTTAAAGTGGTTAAGACAGCGACATCATACTATATAAGCGCCTGCAACATACTTTTACAGGCAGCAGGTTCCTAAATATGCCCATATATAATAAATCGGTCCTAGTTTTTACGGTACTTCTTACTGAAAATGCAATAAATTCGTTCAAACGTAACGTCCGCAACGCCAGGAAATGCCCATATATAAATATAAATAATTCTCCTATTGACCCATCACCCATTTGTTTGGTGTTAGTCAGAAAGTCCAAAGAATATTGAAATAAATAACACAGTGCTACAAAAAAAGAAAAATTTAATACACTTTTAAAGCGACCTAGTAGAGATTGTTCATCTGGTCGAGTATAGACGAAACACCCTTCAAAAATTTGTAACACCCCCAAAACCTGGTTTTAAAGCCAAAAACATTTTTTTCAGAGTTTTCTTTGAAAAAAAAAAAATCACTAATAATCAAATTTTCAACCGATTTTGAAATTCTCAACGGATTTTGTTAGAGAATTGTTGACACTTTCGAAATATATATAGTGATTTGCTCATTTGAAAAGGGTATGACATGTTTTTCACGCGAGAAGTAGAATTTTTTGAAATTTCTGTGGGGGTCCCCATACAAACATTTAAAAAAATCACCATTTTTGGCACTTTACGTGAAAAACATCTAAATGACTATCTTTTTACTTTTTGAGTTCATTTTTCTCTTAAGAACTTTAAAAAACATATCCATTTCACTGATTTTTTCATAAAAAGTACCAAAACTGGTTAGTTTTTAATGTTTGTATGGGGAACCCCCAGGTTGGGTTTAAGGGAGTGTGCCACTGACATGGGTGGGTCAGCCCTTCAAAGTTAGTGGGAGTCGGTCATACATTTGTGCACGATTTGGGCACTCTAAGTGGGTCAACATAGGATTTGTCAATCTTTGGCGCTCAAGGTCAAAAGTAAAAAGTCGGGACATTAGAATACGTTTTAGGTACCACGAAATAAATCCCAAATGGAATTAGTCCCAAAAAAAATATGAAATAAGTCCCAAATATTTTCCATACAAATTGGGACTTATTTCATAACGAAATAACTTCCAATGCGTTGGGACTTATTTCATTATGAAATAATTCCCAAATGAAAAACCTCCCAACGAAATCCCGTTCCAGCATTGGGAGTTATTTAATATTTGTTGGGACTTATTTCATTTCTCTTAAAACTACAATTTATTATTTTTTACCATTGGGATTTATTTCATTTTCATTGGGACTTATTTCATTTCTCTTAAAATTGCAATTTAACAAGCTTTCACGTTTTTTTAACTGTTTCTATTAGGGATTCCAATTTCCGGGATTTCTAGCCGCTCGGGATTTTCGGGATTTGAAAGTTCAATCCCTGGTTCCCGTTATTGTCCCGATTTTTTTTTTTTTTTCTAAAAATGCACCCCATATCTATATAATAAAGTAGACTAAATTATAGTAATTCATTTAAGTATGTACATATGTATGTATTTATCAAGGCAGTCATTTTTATAACGAACGAAAAGTAACATTAAATTTGTAACTCAAAGTTACTATTTGACTTAGAGAAAAATTACTTTTTCTGAAGTTTGAAGTGTGATCTTAAAGAACTTATTGCATTAATAGTGTCACCTCTTAACCTGGCCTCTGCCTCAACACTTGTGGGTTGAACTGTTGAAGGTAATAGCCTTTGGGGGCATTACAAAAAATATGAATTTCTTTCCCCAAACCTTTTTATACCTTTCATGAACATGAAATGGTATTATAACTTTGGTCCGATGTTTGTAAATATGAGAAGAAGAAGAGATAGACCCATCAATAAGTATACCGAAATGATCAGGATGACGAGATGAGTTGATTTAGCCATATCCGTCTGTCCGTCTGTCTGTCTGTCTGTCTGTCTGTTTGAACGCAAACTAGTCCCTCAGTTTTTGAGATATTTGGCTGAAATTTGGTATGCGGCCACCATTTTCCAATATAGGAATCATTTGTCGGAACCAGCAAGATCGGACCAAGATAACATATAGCTCCCATACAACCGATTATTCCGATAAACGGATTTTGGGCTATAACTCCTGTAATTAAACACGAAGGAACGTGAAATTTTATAAGTGTTGCTATTTTTATATGTGAAATATCGATGCTGAAAATCATAGAGATGGGATAAATATTTCACATAGCTCCCATACAATCGATTATTCCGATAAACGGATTTTGGGCTATAACTCCTGGAATTAAACACGTAGGAACGTGAAATTTTGTTAGTATTGCTATTTTTATATGTAAAATATCGATGTTGAAACTCATAGAGATGGGATAAATATTTCACATAGCTCCCATACAATCGATTATTCCGATAAACGGATTTTGGGCTATAACTCCTGTAATTAAACACGTAGGAACGTGAAATTTTGGACGTATTGCTATTTTTATATGTGAAATATCGATGTTGAAAATCATCGAGATTGGATAAATATTTCACATAGCCCCCATACAATCGATTGTTCCGATAAGCGGATTTTGGTAGATAACTCCTGTAATTATATAGGTAGGAACGTGAAATTTTGGAAGTATCGCTATTTTTATATGCGAAATATCGATGTTGAAAATCATTGAGATGGCATAAATATTTCACATAGCTCCCATACAATCGATTATTCCGATAAGCGGATTTTGGGCTATAAGTCCTGTAATTAAACACATAGGAACGCGAAATTTCGGAAGCATCGCTATTTTTATATGTAAAATATAGATCAGTAGCCGGCAAACAGAGCGGACGCAATATGTGGGAGTATTAGTGTATTACGCTCAAAAATGCTTGTGTGTTGGTGGTATTGCACTGGAAAAAATGTGTATGTTGTATAACTTAACACAAATCTTGACGACGGCCACTAAATTTATATTTAATAAGAAAACATATGTATATACACGGAGGGAAATCTATGGATGGAACATAATTGATATCACATTAAATAAAAATTGATTTTTCTGTCCCATCAATGAATATGTACGTTTCATCAATGCTTTTTTGATAAATGACTATTGAAATGGTATCCATATAAACTATTGATAAATTCTAAATAGTTTAAAAAAACAAAATTTTATATAATTTGACATCTGGTTTCAGTGAGACTCGAACCATGCTCCTCTGGCACGTTAGCCCAGTATTCTACCATTCGGCTACGGCATGTTATACAATTTTTAGAAAAATGTTCAATCATAAGAAATTCAAAAAATTTGGAATTTAAAAAATCCGCTCCAACAAGTTG
Organism: Campiglossa producta; assembly: GCA_964058755.1. Lineage (NCBI taxonomy): Eukaryota > Metazoa > Arthropoda > Insecta > Diptera > Tephritidae > Campiglossa > Campiglossa producta. The sequence goes on along the minus strand of CAXKVI010000001.1, from coordinate 128,226,336 downwards.
TAATATTGTTAGAAAATCCATAGTAAAAATTATTGAACTATTATGATTATGCGTCCCAGAAAAATTTATATTTCGTCCATATATATTAATACGCTGTCTCTACCATTATTACTATGTAGTAAATATGGATATGGATATACCGACAATAGAAATTCATATCACGACCATAGATATGGACATGCCGTTCAAATATATTAGTATTCTATCCATAAATATAAAAAATAGTACATCATATCGAAATGGTTGACATATCATTTTACTTTTTATTGGGAGCAAATAATATTTGATAACTCGCTCATTCTGAATGAATATTGCATCAAACTCGGCGCTATCAATAGTGATATTGTCACAACATTCAATGCATTTCTCTTAGTGTAGGTATCTTATGTTTTGTGTATACTTGAATATTTTTTTAAAGACTTTTGAAGAGTGTAACATTTTTTTTTTATTAAAGAATTCAGGGTTTTAACGAAATCAAGCACTATGAATTTAATTTCAAAATGTAAATGTTGTATAACCTATCAGATAACTTACATATTAATAGAAAAACCACTATTTGTGTTTATTTGATTTTTCTTTTAAGTTTTTTAAGAATGAATAAGAATTTGTTTTAAAAATTAAAATGCTGGTTTTCAACGAAATAAGCGGGTGCTTCACACTTTTTTTTTTTTTTTTTTGTCAATAACTAAAAATAGTTTTTTTTTTTATTCAAATGTGGGTGTTTAGAAAATAAAGCTATGAATTTGTTTACAAACAAGGCTAGGTAAAAAAAATCGTTTTGTACCTCCATCTTATTAATAAAATACATATTTGCATTTATGCTCAGTGTACCAATATAAGCAAGAAATAATAGAAGCAATGCGGTATCGACCTGCTTCAATCAATGCCATTGTTTATCCCTCTATAGTTTGGCAACTTCTTTTCTTCTTCTTACGAATTTGAGTGGAAGGCACTGGCTGAGTGACTCCAAATGAAATGGAATGAAGGAATAGTATGAAGCCCAATAAGCGATTTTGTTTGATATCAATCTGAGACGCATTTGAGATGAAACATTCAACGTCAATTCTCACTTTTTAAAAACTTAATATCAATTAATCAATCAATTAATTTTCGATTTAGTGATAAACTACCTGTAGCAGGTAAACTTTTTTGCTAAATGAGTATTAACTTGAGTTATAATTAAATATAAAAATTATAATATAAATGTCCGGCAGTTTCTACCTTCACAGTTTTTATACATACGACCCCCTCTACCATTCGCTAAAATAAATTTTGTCCAAATCGTGGTACATTATTGACCCTCATTATTCACCAAACGTTTGAGAAAATATTTTTCTGTGCTTATGGGGAATATGCAGTGCGTGTGTATTAGTGTGTTTTTTCGAGTTGCGCTGCTATATAAGGTATACAATGATCAATGCTAGCATAAAACTGAATAAAATTTGATAATTTTCTGCTCTGCTTGTTGACGTTCGTGCTGTGTGCGTGTAATTATGAACTGTGTACGTGAGATGGCCGAACATACTTCGACTCCCAGGAAAATATCTGCCGGCCTTTGCTCTATGCAATTCCTAAGAAATTAGGTACCATTCTTTCTATTATGTTTTAATGAAATTCGTAAAAGACGACACACGTTTTGCCAAGAAATATGTGCAGTGATTCGTAGGTATTTCGCGAAGAAAAGTCCATGGCAGCAGGTTTTCAGATAAGCATAAAAGTAGAAAATTTGTGGCATAATAGCTAAACTTTAAATTTTGGAAAAAGCTTAACGATTTTGGTAAGGTACAGAAAGCTCAGGGATGGACATTATTAGATTGACGAAAAAATAAAAAAATCAAAAGTGATGAATAAAGGGTAATTTTCATTCAAGCGCTTCTGGAATAAAAATTACATGTTGTTAATCACTCAAGAATTTCTGAGTTCATGTAATTTTTATTTATGGAATTCTTAAATAACGATAAAACTTCCTTTTTATTCAGTTATATTTAAAAATTTCGAGATAACTTCGGGACCATGGTTCAATAATCTATGGTTGAACTGACAGCTGTGGCTAACTGTTCTTTCATGCACAGTTAGTTTTTGATCACTCAAACTATCACCCTTTTTGTTTTCTTGCAATGCGGTATCGACCTGCTTCAATAAATGCTAGCATAAAACTGAATAAAATTTGATTCTTTTCTGCTCTGCTTGTTGACGTTCGTGCTGTGTGCGTGTAATTACGAACTGTGTACGTGAGATGGCCGATCATACTTCGACTCCCAGGAAAATATCTGCCGGCCTTTGATATAGATGTTGAAAATCATTGAAATGGGATAAATATTTCACATAGCCCCCATACAATCGATTGTTCCGATAAACGGATTTTGGTAGATAACTCCTGTAATTATATCGGTAGGAACGTGAAATTTCGTAAATGTTGCTATTTTAGAATGTGGAATGTCGATGTTAAAAATCAATGAGATTGGACCAATATAACACATCGTCCCCATATAATCGATAGCTCCGATAATTTCGGTATGAGCTAAAGTTAAATTCACACAGGCTGTACTGGGGATCAAACAGTGAAAATCGTGACGCTTATTCATGAAAGGTATTTAGCCATCGGCACAGCCGAAGACAGCTTTCCTTACTTGTTTTAATTCATATTCGTTTCTATTGGTGGACATTTGGAAGCTACTAGTCAAAACTTGATGCAACCTTTCTTAAAGACTAACGGGCTTGTCAACTTCAACCACTTCGTCGGTGTATTAGTATGGTTTTCGTTATGAAGCATGTTTTCTGTATTACGAAGGATGCTCTCGAGCTTCATCTTGATCGATGACACATTTTCAATTGTTTCGCTGGTAAAGGGTAAAAAAGGACTGGTCCAAATATTGGCTTAGGTATCGACCGATTACTTTGAAATCGGTTGAGTTATCGGAATAATCGATATATTAAATTTTAAGTTAGGCGTCCAGTAAAGCGACTGTTAAAGTTTCATTGAATTCCAATAAGCGGGGTTTTCGAGTGATACGTCCACAAACATACATACAGACAGACAGACAGAAATTTACAATTTTATTATATGTAGAAATTATGAAGAGGTCAGATATATAACCGTCAGGCAGGAAAAACAAATTTGGAGGGGGAAAGAGAGCGGGGCGCGGCGCGGGCCGCACGCCGGATCGCGGCGATTCGCGTACCGCCGCGTTGCCCCCCCCCCACTCGCCCCCTTCTACCCAACTCTTTCTTCCCTGTTTATGTATATGTACATGCTAATATACGTATATTTGCAATGACGAGGTTTTGAATTAATTTCATGTTTTTTTTTTACTTTTTCTTACACATATTCAGGTGTATAATTAATAACGTATTGCTTATGTGTAAATATATATATGAATATCTACTGAATAAATAAGCACTTGAATTGGGAGTTATTTCATTTTTCTTGGGACTTATTTCATTTGGGAGTTTTTTCATTTTTTTTGGAAACTGGGGCCTCTTGGGACTTATTTCATTTTCATTTCTATTTTCATTTGCGAGTTGTTTCATTTCTTAAAGTTGGGACTTATTTCATTTTTTGGTGGGATTTATTTCATTGGGGCTGATTTCATGGGACTTATTTCATTTGGGATTAATTTCGTGGTACCTACGTTTTAGAGGTATGCTTCCTTACATCAAAAATTAGAATTTTTCTAAACGGGGTCGCCCCTCGGCAGTAGTTTGGCAAACTCTCCGGGTGTATTTCTGCCATGAGAAGCTTCTCAGCAAAAAATTCATTTGCTTTGCAAGTGCCTTTCGGAGTCGGCAAAAAACTGTAGGTCCCGCCAACTTGTAGGAAAACTCAAAAGCAACACACCACAAGTTGGAAAAAGAAGCTCGGCTAAAAATCTCGTTAGAGGTTATGATAACCTGTTGGTATTTCGCCGCCATTCGTTTTTTTTTTTTTTTTTTTTTTTTTTCCTTCGGCATATGATTTTTCTTGTCACTTAGGAGATTTTGAAATCGACGCGCCTAATTACACACAGTACTCCTGAAGCGGGCTTGAGACCAAAATATTAGATATTGGTTTATGCTGCATACTTGAAGTCCTTTCCAAAAAAATGAAACTGGCATAATTAAGTAGTAGTTGCCTCTCGATGATATATAACAAAAAAAATATCATTCATTGCCAATAAGTGCCAAAAAATTTACAAAAATTTCAACTTCTGGCTTAAAAAACATATCATACTTTTTTCAAATGAATAAAAAAGCCTCGTAAAGCTTATAAAATGTATAAACCTAGTAAACTGATATGAAAAGTGACATATTTATGAGGTTTATAAGCTTTATGAGGTTTACAAAGCTTTAAATGAATCCCCATGTTATATATAATTCGAAAGTGTCAATAATTCTCTACCCAAAATCATTGAGAATCTTGAAATCGGTTGAAAATTGGTTTTTTAATGAATTTTTTTTACGATGAAACTGAAAAAAACGGTTTTTTGGCTTTAAACCCAGATTTTGGGGGCCTTACAAATTTTTTAAAGGGCGTTTCGTGTATAACTCGACCAGATGAACAATCTCTACTAGGTGGCTTCAAAAGTGTAAATGGCTATAGCACTGTGTAGTTTTTGGTGTTACGAAACTACATCAATATTTCGGGTTCTAAAAAAATATGCAAAGCAGCACAATTGGAAGTGAGGTTGCTACTGATAATCTGTAGGTAATCGCGTATATGTATTTTTTCTGGTTTAATTGTCACCACGATATTTAAAGAATAGCTTTTCTCACAAATAGGTACGCAAGGTTTGGTTTGACCCGAATCTTTAAATGTTTGCGAAATAAATGTTGCAAATCTGATAGAAGAAAAGATATATGAATATCTAAAGAATATGACTACATAGATGTTTATTGGAACGATTTTACATCCCTTGTCTCTTACGACTACAGTCTCTCAGTTGTATTGATTATTTCATTGGGAGCAAACGAAAATGGGTGAAAATACGAAAATGATAAAATTTTTTAGCTTATTTTGAAAACGTATTTTTTACCACAATATATTTAGTAGACTGCATGATATAAATACTAGTTGGAAGGTGATGTAGTTGTGGTCGCTGCCAATAAGGTCCTCCATCCTCTCCACTCAACCGCATTTGAAAAGAGTCTTTCCGAGACGAGAGTTATGTCGGGAATCGCGTACCCAAAGGCCGGGTATCTGTATGTCGGGGTCGTGCCCGTATTCAGTACGACCATACCGAGTCGTGCTGCCATTTCGAGAATCAGCTTTCTCCTGGTATTAGTTTGGGGCATTCCCTATTCTACAGCTCTAGCGTTGAAATCTCCAGCGATGACCAGGTTGCCAGTTTGGTCCCGTATGCCGTCTTCTAACAGTTCGAGTTTTTCTTTGAACCTCTGTATGGGGTCATTTGGGGACAGGTAACAGCTTACAAGCGTAGTTTGTATCACAGTCACACGGACGTAGCCTTGTCCGACAGAAGGATTAGTAACATTTAAATTGGCGTCCACTATACAGATGGCAGCAGCGCCAGATTCGTCCACGTACCAGTTGTCTCTGGCCTTGTAGGGTTCACTAATGATTGCGTAACGGATTTGGGGATCAATCACCAGTTAGTCCAGCAGTTCATCCTTCCCTAATACAAAACCGACGCCGCATCTGTGGTCGTATAACTATGCCCTGTCCATCGCATATCTTGTATAGCAGTGATGTCAGCCTTTGCCTTATTGAGGTCCCCAACTAGGCGGGCATCGTCACCTCTCCTACTAAGGGTTCGGACATTCCATGTACATGCGCTGATTTCATTAATCATAGTCCCAGTTCGTTTGCTGTGGTCGTTATCTGAATAGTGAGTTATCATATCAGAGGCTCGGTTGTTGGATCTCATTGGGATTTTTTTTTTGTGTGATGGGTTTAAGTTACATATTTACATTTATATAGCGATCCGCTTGCAGGCGCACCTCATGATAACAAACGCTGCTGTTGAAATCCCCTGGCAAGCCCTTAAATAGATTATGTCGGAGTTGCCTTGTCTCTTTTCGAATGGCCTCTTCTATTTCTTCAGCGGCTGTGAGACAGTCCATGTTCTTTATTGCTCTCCCATAGATTCACTGACACGTACAAGTCAAGCGCTCGCTATACATTGTGGAAAATTAAAATGCGTTTGCGGATCACTTGATCAACGACTGTTGACTGCTACGCATTGTTTATCCCTACTATAGTTTGGCAACTTATTTTCTTCTTCTTACGAATTTGAGTGGAAGGCACTGGCTGAGTGACTCCAAATGAAATGGAATGAAGGAATAGTATGAAGCCCAATAAGCCATTTTGTTTGATATCAACCTGAGACGCATTTGAGATGAAACCTTCAACGTCATTCTCACTTTTTGAAAACTTAATATCAATTAATCAATCAATTTCTTTTCGATTTAATGATAAACTGGCAGTAGTAGATCAACATTTTTGCTAAATGAGTATCTACTAGAGATATAATTAAATATAAAAATTATAATATAAATGTCCGACAGTTTCTACCTACAGTTTTAATATATACCATTCTCTAAAATAAATTTTGTCCAAATCGTGGTACATTATTCTAAAATTTGACCCTCATTATTTGCCAAACGTTTGAGAATATATTTTTCTGTGGTTATGGGGAATATGCTGTGCGTGTGTATTAGTGTGTTTTTTGTGAGTTGCGGTACTATATAAGGTATACAATGCTGCTACGCATGAAAGTAGTTTTATTCTTAAAATATATTCATTTACGTGTTCATTTTAGTTTCAAAAAAGGCCAAATCTGTAGCAGATATAAATTAAAGTTAAAAAGATTGTGCAAAATTTAGAAAAATTCGCCAAGTTTTCGGCAGAACTTGAAACTTCTGGCCTGGATTTTTTCGACTTTTCTCGAGTACGCAGTTTTGTAGCTAGTTGAATTTTACTATAAGATGATGCCTGATTTTCGGAATTTTTCCAGTTGTTCTCTTCATTTTTTTCATCATTTTTTGTTTACTGATAAATTTGTCTTAAAAAAATTACTACTACTACTTTACTAATACCCTTTTCATTATTTTTTTTTATACATAATTTTTGTTAATTGGGTATTTCGAATTTTTTTTGGATGTTGTAACAAGCTCTCTCATACTTCAACACAATCGCAAGGTTTGGCTAAAATTTTGCGTACCAAACAGATAAAAACGTACCAAAATAATTTGCTAGCCAAACAATATGGGGATTCTTCGAACCTTATAAGTTTACGAAATGCGTACATTTATCAGCTAAGTTAGATGAACGCCCTAGATAAATTTATGTGTACCTACTTGATGTCAAACAAAAACATTTTACTTCGAAATTCTCATAAAAAAATAATTTTCGACCCGTTTTCAGCATATTCTTCTATTTTTTTCCAGTGTGCATTGAATGCATTAAAAAAACAATGTCGAACGGCGTCATTGTATTGGATAAATTTACGAACTCATTTACACACGAAATCAACGCGGAAGTTTACAAATTTGTGTAAACTTCGTCCCATAAAAATTTTGACAGTTTATTTACACACTTGATAGATTTACACGTTTACACGCTTTATAAGGTGCTTATAAAGGTTGATCAATCCCCTTAATATAACATTTACTAGGTGGACCCGTGCGCGCCTTGCGCAAAGAAAAATGATTTGAAATCGTTTACTTACGTCATACAAACTTATGTAAAATTTTCGGAAATTTGATAAAAAGCAATCGATTTTTTCTATAAATATGACCCAGTGGCCACATGTATTTTTTTACAAAACTTCCTTAAATACAATATTTGACGTAAAAATAAAATCATTTGTAATTTTTTGTTTGAATGTCGCTTGGGCCGAAAAATTTATATCTTGGAATCGCCTGACTCTAGAAAATGCCCGTGTGAAGGATTTAAGGTGGCCCTAGGCATTATAATCTAACAATATAAACAGAATGTGAACACAGGTAACTCATGTAAAAATACACATTTTAGAACTTATATATTTTATCACGGTGTATAATAAAAACTCGAATAAGAAACATCCATAAAAGATTTTCAATTAACAAATAAAATCAACTGCACTTGTTTGAGAAAGAATAAGAAAAATATTCGCAACAGGTGTTTAGCAAAGACTTTCACCACTGGCAATTACCCGCCCGCGCGCCATCTACATTTTAACATTTGAAAAGAATGTCCATTCACCATTGTCTTTTTTTAATCAAAATCAAAGACTTGCACCACTACCAGTCCAGCGCAGTGTTGTCACTCACATTTATTTTTTGTACCAAAAACACACCTAAAAAGAACCTTAAAAAAAAATTATCTTCAAATTTTTGTAGTACTTCTCTGAGTTTGTTCCTCGGCGGCAAAAACAAACGATGTTGCTTAAATCATGAATTGGGGATTTTATAACCAAAAGCATTGGTATTTGTTTCCTTTAGGGGTCAACTGCAAACAAATTTTAAAAAATTATGGGAGAGGGCTCAAAAAACGTGTATTGGCCGAAGGATCACGGTCCCGGAGCGCTTTTTTAATTTTTTGTTTCAGTGAAAAATTATGATCAAAATCCCGAAAAAGGGCAAAGGTCCGATCCCAATTCGGATCGGGATCCATGGTATTTGTGTGCAGAACACCTTTCCGGGTTGCTTATAAAAAATAACACTCGTCCGGTCCAACACAGGCTACGCCATCCTAAACATTTCTGCGCAGAACACTTTTTTGGGCATTTTTAGGGACGGCCTAATGTGATTACAACAACCACATGAAAACTTGTAACTTTGCTCGCAAATAACCCCTAAAGGAAACAAATACCAAACCATTTCGAAATTACATTGGCAGACGGAAAATCCCCGCAAAAAAGGCGATATCCCCGATTCTGGCAACACCGCTCTGAGGTCTGATGAATGTCAGTCACAATAGCGCTGCAGTACAAATTGATTTTTTGTGAATTCACAATGGTTTATTTAAACAAATTAATATTAATAAAATACGCTTAAGCAAAAGCAATCCGCTAATTAATATATGGTTTCGCATGTAGAGCTAACCTCCACCTTTAAAACGATACCTTATTTATTAATATTGGTTTCAAATGAGAGCAGAAAATTAGGAGCAAACACAAAAAGACCTTACAGAAATAATATATATGATCAAAACAATTTTAAGCAGTTCATCTGCTGCTACAATTTAACACAGAAACGGGTTTTAATATATGTACATATAAAAAAAAAAAAAAAAAAATTTGCCAACGCTTAGGGGTCGCTATTTTTCTGCCCTTTCTCAAGTGGTACCACTTCACTTCTACTGCCAGTTAAGAAGGAGAGTGAAAGAGACACGACATCATGACTAAATAATTTTTTTGTAGCAATTCAAATGTAGTTTTGATATTTGTTATGGAGTTGCGTTGAAGTTAAAATGGCAAAAATGTACCAAATTTAGGAGAAAAAATTCGTACCAAAAATGGTACATTTCGGGCAAAACGGCAACCGTGCGAATGGCTTCTCTAAAGGACGCTACCTGCTTTGGTCCAGCGTTGCCGTTTGTAAATCTCTAAATTACCCACATTAAAAAATAAATTCCCCGAAATCCACCCCGATTCCCCAAACGTTGGGGAGGTATCAAAAAGCGTATTTCGGATTCATCTTTGATGAATTTAAAATACAAATATGTACTATGCAATATGTTAAAATTATTAGAAGAATTTTAATTTAGCTTTTTGTCCTGATTTCGAAAAAATCCGCAGAAAGTCCCTTTATACCTATCCCTAAAAAGGATAGAAATCCCCAATTAAGGAAACACTGCCTAGAATTTTATTACACAGGGTGACTGAAAGGAAACTAAAAAACGTTTAGTTAGGCTTCGCCTAAAGCAGCGGTTCCAGCACTATGCTCGTAAGCTGTAAGTAAACAGTAATAAAATGGGGGTGATTGCGGAATTTGATTCTGTAGAGATGGCTAACGAGGTATTGAAAAATGCCAAAAAAAAAAAAACTGGGTCCTCGATATACATAGATAAAGATCTTAATGCAGCAAAGCAGCAGCAAAAGAAAATACCATTGTGTATCAATAACAAATGTGAACTCTTCTTTTGACAACACACATTAAAATGTCGGTTTGTTTACATCCTGCACATATTAAAATGTCGCCAGCACCGAATAACAGAAAAGCAATGGCGTGTTGTTTAACATCGTGCACACATCAACATGGCAGTCTCCTATCTTTTACCTAATGGTAGAAAGAGATGGGAAGATGGAAAGAAGTGAGACAAAAAAGGAAATTAAAAACAGGGACTAAACTCAGTTTGAAGTTTTCACGACTATGTCTATGATATCACACTTGTTATTAACCACAATCTCAAACAGGTGTTAAACTCATTTTGGAATTTTGACGTTTATCGTCAAGTGAATTCACTTGGTATTTATGCACAATGGAAAATACTGCTGCACCTTAGAAATGATATCATAAAGTTTGACCGCTCGCATAAAATAAGGATTGGAAACGACTCTATGTGCATTAATCAGCGATGGATGGCGTTTAACGCCAGCAAAATATGAATGTGCGATGCCTTGTAAAAACGTTGGAGTACCCATACTACTCCAAGAAAATCCAATTCCATATAAAAAAGGTCCTCCAATTAACATGGCGATGTCCTAGGATTGGACCACCTAATACAACTAGTAGTACTCCATGGAACACCCACACAAGAGTATTTTCCAAAAAAGGTCCAACTAGACTACTCCAGATGGAGTAGAAAGCGTAGCGAGAGAGGAACACCTAGTCCAACTCTCGCTTTACATTGGAGTACTCTATGGATTACTAATTGTACTGAGCCTAGTCGAAGATGTTGGCGGAGTTATTTTAAATGATACGCTATCTGGTGAATTTACGTTTTGCGGTGTTGTAGGAAGCTCGATCTTCTTTCGGCAGTTAAAAACTTCTGAGTGGATAAGTGAATTCGAGGTTTCAGTGAAGGACGGTAATGCCCCTCTAAGCAGATGCTCCGCGAAATGAGCGTGGAAACCGAAGCATACGCAAAGATATGCTGATCGTATTAGCTCAATGCCCGTGTGTGACTTTGCAAATACTGATGAATTAACTGATGTGATGGTATCAACATTGGAAAATAAAGTAAAATCTGCATGCGTGGTTTGACAGCCAATGCTTTAAGGCGCGCAAAGAGTTGTTGAAACATTTAGATGAACTTAGAACTAGTGGTTCTGAAGAGGCTCGCGTACACGCAAAAAGGAGCAAAAAGCACCAAAAAGGAGTCAAAGTAACAAAAAATATAAAAAAAACTATTTACACCACACTTACTCACGTTGCCTCAAAATAGTGTTTTCTTTACACAAAAAAGTAAGGGCTACACCATTTTTTTTGCGTGTATCCTACATATTCAAAGGTTTGAAAGACAACAAAGCTCCTGGCCAAGACGGTATTAGCTATGAGTTTTATAAGTATGTGCCAGAGGGATTCTTAACCGAACTACTTGCTTTGTTTAACGTAATTTTTCTCAAAAATCATATACGCTATTATAATCGCCCTTTTCAAAAAAGGTGACCCGGATCTTCCATCTAACTACAGGGGCCTATCACGGCTTGATTCAATTTATAAAATTTTCGCTGCTTTGCTGCTAAGTCGCCTCCACGCATGGCTTGATTGTAACAATATAATTACGGAATGCCAGGCGGGTTTCCGCAAACACTATTCAACAATGGACAATTTAACTAGTATTGTACACTTAAATTTTTAGTGCAAAGAAGAAAACTTCCGCTTTCTTTGTTGACTTTTCGTGTGCTTTTGACACAGTTCCAAGGAATATGCTTTTTTACAAGTTAGCTCAGCTCGGTCTCTCCAGCCACATTATAGAGGTTCTGCGGCTCATTTATAAAGATACATAAAGTCAGGTAAGGCTTGATGGACTGCTTTATGAGCCGTTTATTGTCAATCAAGGTGTTCGACAAGGTTGTTTGCTGAGTCCAACTCTTTTCTCGTTATATATAAATGACTTAAGCGACAGTCTCTTCAGCGGTGTAAAGGTTGCGGACACAACAGTAAAAGCTTTAATGTATGCCGACGATATCGTGCTTTTGGCCGACTCGGCATCAGGTTTGCAGAAAATGATAAATGAGCTTTACGGGTATAGTACGCAGTGGGGCTTGAGAGTTAACCTCGCCAAATCAAAAATAATAGTTTTCAGAGAATGTAACAGGTCTCCTACTTTTGTAGGTCTCATATTTTACGGTGCTCAAATCTGGGGTGTTGATAAGTTTGAATGCGTAGAGAAACTTCTGCGTTTCGTTATAAAAAAGTTAATCTTTCTACCATCTAACGCGTCAAACTATGTCATACTCCTAGATTCAGGTTTACGCTCCCTATATTTTACGTACATGCTTTATATTTCACGCTGTTTTAGTTTGACACCAAACATACTCCCCCGCGTTCTAGCAGAGGAAGCAGTAAGGCAAGGTTCGTACTGGGTCAAAAAGTGGAAAAACAGTTAAGAAAGTGTTAACATGATTCCTCAGTCAGATTTCTCCCACGCATCGCTCAAGCTTAGTATCTATTCCTATAGTACTAGAAAAATTGATTCAAAAAGAGTTCGATAACTACACCGAAAGTGCACTCCAGTCTAGATCACATGACCTCTACTCCAGCTTGATTCCTACGGAATCTACCTATTTTAATGATAAGTATTCTGCGTATGCCATACGTCTGATCTTCCGGACAAGGGGTGGCTTGCTAAATCTTAATGCTAGAAGCTTCAAAAACGTTGTGTCCGTAAACTGCTCTCACATATCATTTTATTGGCATTTATCCTATATATAAAGATATTCGGTATAATTGATTTGGTGAGAAAGTTTTAGATCTGCAGATGGTGATTGCAACAATCCACCACTAAACCAAAGGAAACACCCTATTTATCCGTGTCAATCACACTTTACCAAGAATACAATATATATATAGAATGTAGAATAAAGTAGAATCCACACAACAGGGTTGCCATCCCTTATCAATTATTACGGTCCGGTGCAGGTCTCCACATCCCTCCTTTATTTTGGAGCTTCAAACGAAGCGGTGGTTGAGTGTCTTGGTCCGTTGTTTCGAACGATGGTGCCGGGGAGGGCGCATTTGTTGCAAGGTCGTTGTCGAGCGGTGTTTCTGAAAGTGGTGGTGTTGAGTATTCGGTTGCATCAGTGAGAGTGGGAGCCGATGGTACTTTATTTATGTGGCTGATATTTTTCCGAAAGGTTTTATCGCCGCTACTTATAGTGACTTCGTTCCCATTCACTTCTCTGACTTCATACTCCGTCGTATCAAAAGTTGGTGCCAGCTTATGCGGTAAGACAATATTGCGTAATAAGACTTTGTCTCCCGGTACTATGTCCGACTCCTTCGCTTTCCTTTTCTTATCCCCTCCTTTTTTTCCTTTCTCTTTGTTGATTGAATCTAGGTCTCTTGCCGCGGAGTCTATCATGTCCTCAGTTATATCATCTTTTCCTGGAATTTTATCGCGTATTACACGGTTGAACATTAAATCGGTCGGTGGAGAGCCAGTGGTGCCGTGAGGGGTCACATTATACATCAATATAAAGTCTTGAATCTCTTTTACATAATTGCGTTTATTTGTATGCGCTATCTTCAACCGCTTCACCAGAGACCGGTTCATATTCTCCACCTCACCATTTGCTTGCGGCCAATAGGGTGGGGTCGTTATCAAGGCTATGTTGTTATCCTGACAGAACTTTTTAAACTCACAGTTTACAAACTGCCTCCCATTGTCTGCTCTGAGCGGTTTAGGAATGCCAACCCAGTGGGAAAAGGTAATGTTTGGTAATGTATAAAGTAATGTACATATATCCCCCATACAATTTTTTATTTATAATGGAATTCATGCATTAGTTTTTCTACAGCAATGTCATAGGAAAAGTAATGTTTTTGAAAAATAAAACCTTACGAAATACATTACAGGGGAAGATTTTTCAAATATTTTTTCATGCGTTACTTTGCTCATGCTTCTTTTTATGGATGAAAAAGGTAATGCATTACCTACTTTCCCACTGGGAAGTCCACAAAATATTTCATTCAAGGTATTTATAGAGAGAGAGTAGTAGTCGATTATGACGAATACATAATCCTTATTAGGTAGAGGTCCCAGGAGATCCGTGGCCACACATTGCCAGGGGCCATTCGGGAATACGTGTCTTTTCATTGGTTGATGATTATTCGGTTGCGAGACTATTAAGCAACCTCGGCAATTTTTCACATATTGTTCTACTTCCCTGTCAACCAACGGCCACCCAACCTTAGATCTCACCCTTCTTTTCATGGCTGATTCACCTGGGTGGCCCTCATGTGCTAATTCTAACAATCTGTGTCGAAGAACTTTCGGTATAACTATGCGAGTACCACGTAGTATTATGCTGCCTACTGCTAATAGTCCATGCCGGAACGGATAAAAATTTCTTTCCGAGTTGGTGTTCCAAGAATCTTTCTGAATGCATTCGATGACAACTTTTAACTCTTCATCTTGGGCGCTCCTTTTTGCAATTTAGGAGATATTTAAAGAAGACGTAGTGGAATGTGATATTATCTGCAAAATATTTTATAAGTATCAAGTACATATGCTTACGTATAACGATTTTTACAATTTACACAAATTGGCATTAGCAACAAAAAAAACCGTAACAAGGATAAAGAGGAAAAGTCCAAACCTGACACCATATATTACAGATATGATCACACTAGTGACTACAAAGAAATAAATATCAGTGCAGGGAGAGGTCGACCTCGAACGCGTTCTGCTAATCTGAGCCCTGCGTATGAAGCGATGCTTCCGATATCTGCAGCAAAAGAATCAGATCTTATAAAACTTTGCAATGCCGGAGAAATACCAGAGGAAATGGTGCCATGGTAAGAACTTGCCATGAACAACATTTACCGGAGGGGAATCTTTGCCTTTATTCGAAAGAAGCGATAACGAATCAGATGAAAATTAAAATTGTGCACATGAATTTACATTAATAAAGGGAATTCTGAATGCTTAAGTTGTTTATTTTTTAATTTTTTACAAAGCTATAACAAATTTTTGGACAGGAAAAAGTCACTAAATACAGTTTTGTTAATAACGAAGATTATGGCTGAGTTCTTAAAAAAAAGCTTGCAGCCGTATTGTCACCTCTCTAGATTTAACGCCATGAAAATTTGAAGATATTAGAGCCTCTGGTTGAATTTTGACGTTAAAAAGTGTTTAAAACCTTAATATCTCAAATTCTTTGTTAGTGTACTTAATGAGTTTTACCTGTCACCCCACGATTTCATCTTCCATTTCATTACAGTTTACTTTGAAGCACCCATTATTACAAAATTTGTCTTCCATCGTATCAGTATCCTCTTCAATGTATTTGACGCTAGAAGACTTGAAACGACGCTTTTTGGGACTGCCACGCTCGAGTTCTCCAACCTTACGCTTTTGACCCTTTGCCTTACATTTTCGTGCGAAATGGCCTACTAGACCGCATTTATTGCATTTCGATTTACGCGCCGGGCAACTTTCATCGAAGTGTCTGTACCAAAGTATATTAAACAAAGTAATAGTGAACTTGACAGTTCTCTCTTTTCTGTAGGAGTTTTCCCGTCAAATGAAAAAAAAAATATTAACCCGTTCTGCTTAAGATTTTTAAATTTTTTCAATAGTGTGAAGAAATAGCAAATCTATATATATAAAAATGAAATGGTGTATAATTGTAACGCTAAAACTCGAAAACGGCTGAACCAAATGAAATACTTCCTTTGGGGGATATGTTTGTTATTACCACGCGCAGGTCATGTCTTAAAATCAAAACAAAATATTAAGGGGGCGTGGCACCTCCCATACAAACTGAATTTTTCAAGTTGAATATCTTCAAAAGTGTTTAAGGTAGGAACATGAAAATTGGTACAGAGCTACAGGATAGCAGCACCACTCTCACCTATAAAATCGGGGGTTATCCAATGAGGGGGCGTGGTACCTCCCATACAAACTAAATTTTTTAAGCAGAATATCTGTGAAAGGGTTCAAGGTAGGGACCTGAAAATTGGTATAGACCTATATGGTATCAAAAGCCTTCTTACACATAAAAGAAGGGGTAATCGGAAAAGGGGGCGTGGCACCTCCCATACAAACTGAATTTTTCAAGGTGAATATCTTCAAAAGTGTTTAAGGTAGAACATGAAAATTGGTATAGAGCTATAGGATAACAACACTATTCTCACCCATAAAACTTGGGGTTATCGAAAAAGGGGGCGTGGTACCTCCCATACAATCTATATATATAAAAATGAAATGGTGTGATCGACCCCTACCACCTCCAAAAAAGCTGGGGATAACGAAAACGGGGGCGTGGCACCTCCCATACAAATGAAATATTTCATAGTCGATATCTCTGGAAGTATTCATGTTAGACCACTGAAATTTGGTAAGGGGTTATATGAGATCGATCCCTACCACCTCCAAAAAAACTGGGGATAACGAAAAAGGGGGCGTGGCACATCTCATACGAATGAAATACTTCATAGTCCATATCTCTGAAAGTACTTATGTTAGACCACTGAAACGTGGTTAGAGGTTAGATGAGGTCGATCCCTACCACCTCCAAAAAAAACTAGGGTAACGAAAAAGGAGGCGTGGCACCTCCCATACGAATGAAATACTTCATAGTCCATATCTCGGGAAGTGTTTAGGTTAGACCACTGAAATTTCTTGAGGAGTTAAATAAGATTAATCCCATCATCTCCAAAAAAACTGGAGATAAAGAAAAAGGGGGCGTGGCACTTCCCATACGAAGGAAACATTTCATAGCCCGTATCTCTGCAAGTATTTATGTTAGACCATTGAAATTTGGTGAGGGTTTATATGTGATCGATCCCTAATACCTCCCAAAAAACTTGAGTTAACGATAAAGGGGGCGTGGCACCTCCCATACGAATAAAATACTTCATAGTCCATATCTCTAGAAGTATTTAGGCTAGACCACTGAAATTTTGTGAGGAGTTATATAAGATCAATCCCGGACACCTCCAAAAAAAACTGGGATAAGGAAAAAGGGGGCGTGGTTTCTCCTATATGAAGGAAATATTTCATAGCCCATATCTCTGCAAGTATTTATGTTAGACCACTGAAATTTGGTGAGGGTTTATATGTGATCGATCCCTAATACCTCCCAAAAAACTCGAGTTAACGATAAAGGGGGCGTGGCACCTCCCATACGAATAAAATACTCCATAGTCCATATCTCTAGAAGTATTTAGGTTAGACCACTGAAATTTTGTGAGGAGTTATATAAGATCAATCCCGGACAACCCCAAAAAAAACTGGGAATAAGGAAAAAGGGGGCGTGGTTTCTCCTATATGAAGGAGATAGGGATATGGTTTAAAATAGATATAGGGATCGGGTTAGAGAAACAGACAGGGAAATAAATTTGTGGCAGGACAACGTCTGCCGGGTCAGCTAGTTGTTTCATATAAATACAATACCGCTTGCCTCAGTTCCTTGCACATTTAAATAGAGTTTAGAGTTCATAGTAGCTAGACTCTAGCACATTTTAGCTAAGATGAATGGTCTAATTTTTTTTCAAATGGATCTTGGACCGAAAACGAAACTGTAAGCAAATAAAATCGATCATGACCGCTGCGTGTTAGGGATTTAGATAATGCCCGTAGTGGAATACCTGTCGCGAGAGGCGACTAAAGTCCATTTCAACCACGGTCACGGGGTTGATGAAATCGGCAATGGGAATAGTAACATAAGGTGGTTCGGCAGCTGTGAGAGCATAGGCGCATAGGCCGTACAGCTCTGTTTGGTCCGTCACGTCCCACTTACAACAGCTACAGCGAAGCCGATTAATTTCTCGAAACCGAAAACTAAATCGTAATCGATATTTTCATAAAAACGAAACCCTTTCAAAGTCCATAACCGGTTCCAAGCAAGTTTGTACTTCTTTTTTATACCCAGTGTACTAGTACTAGTACAAGGGTATACTAACTTTGTTCACATAACGGCTGTTTGTAACGGCACAAAATAATCGAGATAGATATAGAGTTCCTTATATGAAAGTTCTTAGGATTAAAAGAGGAGTTGATTAAGCCATGTCCGTCCGTCTGTCCGTCTGTCCGTCCGTGTACACGATAACTTGAGATATTTGCATGAAATTTTGTACACAGGTTACTTTCTGGCCAAGGTAGGTTGCTAATGAAAATGGGCGAAATCGGATGATAACCACGCCCCCTTTGTCGATATCGAAAATTTCGAAAATCACACAAATTGACTTATCTCGGCAGCTGAAATGGCTAAAATGATATAATTTTATAGGTGAATCCCCCTGGTAATTCTCTTATGATTTTTCCATAAATTTTTTATAGTGGGCGTGGCACCGCCCACTTTTAAGGGAGGCGTTTTTGAAAATTTGACTGGTCGTAACTTTTAAACTGATTACGATAGAACGATGGAATTCGGCACAAAGCATACTAGTATCGTTGGGAGTATACCTGATGAAAGTGAATAAAATCGCCCTTCAACCACGCCCACTTTCGATATCGAAAATTTCGAAAATCACACAAATTGACATATCTCGGCAGCTGAAATGGCTAAAAGGATATAATTTTATAGGTGAATCCCCCTGGTCATTCTCTTATGATTTTTTCATAAATTTTTTATAGTGGGCGTGGCACCGCCCACTTTTAAGGGAGGCGTTTTTGAAAATTTGACTGGTCGTAACTCTTAAACAGATTACGATAGAACGACGGAATTTGGCAAAAAGCATACTAGTATCGTTGGGAGTATACCTGATGAAAGTGAATAAAATCGCCCTTCAACCACGCCCACTTTCGATATCGAAAATTTCGAAAATCACACAAATTGACATATCTCGGCAGCTGAAATGGCTAAAAGGATATAATTTTATAGGTGAATCCCCCTGGTCATTCTCTTATGATTTTTTCATAAATTTTTTATAGTGGGCGTGGCACCGCCCACTTTTAAGGGAGGCGTTTTTGAAAATTTGACTGGTCGTAACTCTTAAACAGATTACGATAAACGACGGAATTTGGCAAAAAGAATACCAGTATCGTTGGGAGTATACCTGATGAAAGTGAATAAAATCGCCCTTCAACCACGCCCACTTTCGATATCGAAAATTTCGAAAATCACATAAATTGACATATCTCGGTAGCTGAAATGGCTAAAATGATATAATTTTATAGGTGAATCCCCCTGGTAATTCTCTTATGATTTTTCCATAAATTTTTTATAGGGGGCGTGGCACCGCCCACTTTTAAGGAAGGCATTTTTGAAAATTTGACTGGTCGTAACTTTTAAACTGATTACGATAGAACGATGAAATTTGGCAAAAAGCATACTAGTATCATTGGGAGTATACCTGATGAAAATGGATAAAATCGCCCTCCAACCATGCCCACTTTCGATATCGAAAATTTCGAAAATCACATAAATTGACATAATTCGTTAACGGAAATGGGTAAAATTATATAATTTTATAGGTGAATCCCCAGGTCATTATATAATGATTTTTTGATAAATTTTCTAAAGTGGGCGTGGCCCCGCCCACTTTTAAGGGAGGCATTTTTATACCAAGCGTACTAGTACAGGGGTATTATAATTTTGTCCACCGGCCCAAAATAATCAAGATCCATGTATGAAAGTTCTTAGGTTGAAAAGAGGAGTCTATTCAGGCATGTCCGTCCGTCTGTCCGTCCGTCCGTCCGTCTTTGTACACGATAACTTGAGTAAAAAGTAAGATATTTGCATGACATTTTGTATATAGAATACTTTCTGGCCAAGATAGGTTGCTATTGAAAATGGGCGAAATCGGATGATAACCACGCTCCCTTTTTCGAGATCGTAAATTTCGAAAATCATACAAATTAACATAACTTGACTAAAAATTGAGGAATTTGCATAAAATTTGGTATACAGATTACTCAGATTATAACCACGTCCCTTTTGTTGGTATCGAAAATTTCGAAAATCACATAAACTGACATATATCGGTAGCTGAAATTGATAAAATGATATAATTTCATAGGTGAATCTCTCTTATCATTCTATTATGATTTTCTGTTAAATTATAAAAATTGGGCGTGGTACCGCCCACTTTCAAGGGAGACATTTTTGAAAATTCGACTGGTCGTAGGTTAGGTTAGGTTCAAGTGGCTGCCGCAGAGGCACACCTAGGCCAGTATTAAAAGGCCCGTTGTGATACCACCAACACTATCAAAGTCAGTTCCGGGACCCTGCCATATGGAAAATCCCGGTATTAACGGAATTCTCCACATAGCAGAATCCCGGGACTGACTTTCCTATACCGACACCGTTACTCCTCCTCGAACCATTTAGATGACTTGATGAAGGCCATCAGGTCCTTTATGTCCAGCTCCGTGACCTGGCGTAGGCTGACCAGGAAGGGAACTCCCAAAAAGCGCATTCTCGCGCCACTTAAAGCCGGGCAGTTGCAGATGAGGTGCTCCACCGTTTCCTCCTCCTCATCATCCTTACAACTCCTACAGCATCGTCGGTAGGGCACACCAAGTCTTTCTGCGTGCCTACCAATGAGGCAGTGCCCAGTTAATACGCCTATTAATATGGAGATTTGTCTTCTCCTTAGGGCATAAATTTGTCTTGATCTTTTATGATCCCATTTCGGCCAGGTTTCTTTGGATATCCGGCATCCTGGAGATTGCAGTCATCGTTGGCTTGCCGGAGTGTGTACTTCTTCAGCATAAGCTTGCATGTGGCAAACGGCATACCTAAGCGCTCTTTATCGCGAAGAACCTGCTAATGAAAATGGGCGAAATCGGATGATAACCACGCCCCCTTTGTCGATATCGAAAATTTCGAAAATCACACAAATTGACTTATCTCGGCAGCTGAAATGGCTAAAATGATATAATTTTATAGGTGAATCCCCCTGGTAATTCTCTTATGATTTTTCCATAAATTTTTTATAGTGGGCGTGGCACCGCCCACTTTTAAGGGAGGCGTTTTTGAAAATTTGACTGGTCGTAACTTTTAAACTGATTACGATAGAACGATGGAATTCGGCACAAAGCATACTAGTATCGTTGGGAGTATACCTGATGAAAGTGAATAAAATCGCCCTTCAACCACGCCCACTTTCGATATCGAAAATTTCGAAAATCACACAAATTGACATATCTCGGCAGCTGAAATGGCTAAAAGGATATAATTTTATAGGTGAATCCCCCTGGTCATTCTCTTATGATTTTTTCATAAATTTTTTATAGTGGGCGTGGCACCGCCCACTTTTAAGGGAGGCGTTTTTGAAAATTTGACTGGTCGTAACTCTTAAACAGATTACGATAGAACGACGGAATTTGGCAAAAAGCATACTAGTATCGTTGGGAGTATACCTGATGAAAGTGAATAAAATCGCCCTTCAACCACGCCCACTTTCGATATCGAAAATTTCGAAAATCACACAAATTGACATATCTCGGCAGCTGAAATGGCTAAAAGGATATAATTTTATAGGTGAATCCCCCTGGTCATTCTCTTATGATTTTTTCATAAATTTTTTATAGTGGGCGTGGCACCGCCCACTTTTAAGGGAGGCGTTTTTGAAAATTTGACTGGTCGTAACTCTTAAACAGATTACGATAAACGACGGAATTTGGCAAAAAGAATACCAGTATCGTTGGGAGTATACCTGATGAAAGTGAATAAAATCGCCCTTCAACCACGCCCACTTTCGATATCGAAAATTTCGAAAATCACATAAATTGACATATCTCGGTAGCTGAAATGGCTAAAATGATATAATTTTATAGGTGAATCCCCCTGGTAATTCTCTTATGATTTTTCCATAAATTTTTTATAGGGGGCGTGGCACCGCCCACTTTTAAGGAAGGCATTTTTGAAAATTTGACTGGTCGTAACTTTTAAACTGATTACGATAGAACGATGAAATTTGGCAAAAAGCATACTAGTATCATTGGGAGTATACCTGATGAAAATGGATAAAATCGCCCTCCAACCATGCCCACTTTCGATATCGAAAATCACATAAATTGACATAATTCGTTAACGGAAATGGGTAAAATTATATAATTTTATAGGTGAATCCCCAGGTCATTATATAATGATTTTTTGATAAATTTTCTAAAGTGGGCGTGGCCCCGCCCACTTTTAAGGGAGGCATTTTTATACCAAGCGTACTAGTACAGGGGTATTATAATTTTGTCCACCGGCCCAAAATAATCAAGATCCATGTATGAAAGTTCTTAGGTTGAAAAGAGGAGTCTATTCAGGCATGTCCGTCCGTCTGTCCGTCCGTCCGTCCGTCTTTGTACACGATAACTTGAGTAAAAAGTAAGATATTTGCATGACATTTTGTATATAGAATACTTTCTGGCCAAGATAGGTTGCTATTGAAAATGGGCGAAATCGGATGATAACCACGCCCCCTTTTTCGAGATCGTAAATTTCGAAAATCATACAAATTAACATAACTTGACTAAAAATTGAGGAATTTGCATAAAATTTGGTATACAGATTACTCAGATTATAACCACGTCCCTTTTGTTGGTATCGAAAATTTCGAAAATCACATAAACTGACATATATCGGTAGCTGAAATTGATAAAATGATATAATTTCATAGGTGAATCTCTCTTATCATTCTATTATGATTTTCTGTTAAATTATAAAAATTGGGCGTGGTACCGCCCACTTTCAAGGGAGACATTTTTGAAAATTCGACTGGTCGTAGGTTAGGTTAGGTTCAAGTGGCTGCCGCAGAGGCACACCTAGGCCAGTATTAAAAGGCCCGTTGTGATACCACCAACACTATCAAAGTCAGTTCCGGGACCCTGCCATATGGAAAATCCCGGTATTAACGGAATTCTCCACATAGCAGAATCCCGGGACTGACTTTCCTATACCGACACCGTTACTCCTCCTCGAACCATTTAGATGACTTGATGAAGGCCATCAGGTCCTTTATGTCCAGCTCCGTGACCTGGCGTAGGCTGACCAGGAAGGGAACTCCCAAAAAGCGCATTCTCGCGCCACTTAAAGCCGGGCAGTTGCAGATGAGGTGCTCCACCGTTTCCTCCTCCTCATCATCCTTACAACTCCTACAGCATCGTCGGTAGGGCACACCAAGTCTTTCTGCGTGCCTACCAATGAGGCAGTGCCCAGTTAATACGCCTATTAATATGGAGATTTGTCTTCTCCTTAGGGCATAAATTTGTCTTGATCTTTTATGATCCCATTTCGGCCAGGTTTCTTTGGATATCCGGCATCCTGGAGATTGCAGTCATCGTTGGCTTGCCGGAGTGTGTACTTCTTCAGCATAAGCTTGCATGTGGCAAACGGCATACCTAAGCGCTCTTTATCGCGAAGAACCTGCTTGGTCCGACTGGTCGTAACTTTTAAACAAATTATGGTAGAACGATGAAATTTGGCACAAATCATACTAGTACTGTTGGGAGTATACGTGATGAAATTGGATAAAATCCCCGTCCAACCACGGCTACTCTCGATATCGAAAATTTAGAAAATCACCTAAAAGACTGGTCGTAAGTTTTAAACTGATTACGGTAGAATCGTCAAATTCGGCACAAGGTATACTAGGGTTATAGGAAGTATACCTGTTGAAATTAAACGAAATCGCTTCCCAATCACGTCCACTTTCAATATGGAAAATTTCGAAAATCACATAAATTGACATAATTCGGTAAGGTAAATAACTAAAATAGTATAATTATAGTATAATTTGGTAGTTAAATTTGTAAGGAATTGTCTACTATTAACGAGTCTTAAAAGAAGAGTTAATTTTGTTAAGTGAGCCACCTATAATTTTTTCGACGGCCATGTATTTTATTGAAAGTGGGTAGTATGGCTCAGAACGATTTAACAAAAATACGTATAAAATTTTTCAAAATTCGAATTATTTTGAAAGTTATATCTATCAACAGTTTTCGAAATTCCTCACTTTTTGATGATTTTCTCACGATTGGTCAAACCGATTTTGCTAATTTTTTAAATATATATAAAAGATGGTATCTTCTACAAAAGGACATTTCCAATTTTTGCAACAAAATTTTTTTTGCAAACATTATTCGTAATTTTTAACTTCTCCATCGTGGCGAGATGGCGCTTTTTTATGATGTTGTTGGGCATTGCATTAGTAACTATTAGCAAAAAAAATTGTTTGGCACTTTAAGGGAGCGGAAGTTATTTACATCAAAAAGTAAGGAATTTCGAAAAGTGGTGATAGCTATAACTTTGAAAATAATTTGAATTTCGAAAAACTGGCCCAAACGTATTTTTTTCAATTTAAAACTTTGTCACAAATTGGGCGTAAGTATATTAGAAGTAAGAAATGCATTCAACTATAAGTAATATTTTGAGGGGACACGAACAATGTACATATATGTTATACCGTAGCATAAATAAATTTTAATTTTATAAACTAACTAATAAATTTATTGAGTTCGTTTTTCCCAAATTATAATATATATAGAAAATATATAACTTATAGGTACTACTATTGTTTCCATACACTGGGTATTTAATGTTCGGTTTACCCGAACTTAGACTTCCTTACTTGTTATAATTGATTACTTCATTTCGCGGAAACATATTTTGCTTGCTAAGACGGTACCCTGGTTTTGACTTCAGTATAAAAAAAACTCTAATGGAAACCAATCCACCAGTTTCTGCGACAATCTGGCGACAACCTTCTTGTGGTGCCATCGGCGAAAATCGACAAATATTCAATGCTCGCCATTTTTATAACGCAAAGGTCCGAAAAGAGAAAGTGGCCAAAGTTACTCCGTTACTGTTTGGGCTAGCATATTTCGCGGTATTGATAATTTTTTGGCATGAGCAAATGCTATGTTGTTGTTTTTGTTGTTGTTGTAACGAGGTGTAGCCCTGCCTAAATGTCAGACAGGGTCACCCCGACTGTATTGCTCTTGGCCGGGTCGATATAAGAAAACGGTCCGGGTCGTTACGGCACGATGGGTACAGCACAAGTACTGGTACCATTCTCGTAGAACCGGCAATACAAGAAACTAGCCGGGTAGGCCATGCAGGTCATTTAGCGTTACCCAGGGTGCACCAACGGGGAGGCGACCTACTCTTACACCCCAGTAATTTTTCAGTAAAACAATTGTATGGGACACAAAATCTGTGCTTGGGTGGCAAAGGGTTAATACGCTTGTTTACATTTATTTGAAGTTAAAACTCCTACAAAAACAAAATATTTCAGTTGTCAATTCTACCTTGTTTAATTTGCCTTGGTCTGTACCCTACTCTACCACATTTTCCACATTCGTTGGTGTTATCTTTTTCATGTTGCTTGTTTAAGGAAATCTTATTTACAGCCTCACTACCTTCGTTTGAAACCTTACTCTGCGATTGTATGTTAATCTGCTCATACACTTGACAAGCTCCAATAACTTCATCCAAATTCTGCTCTTTTTCCAAAGTTTGTCAAGCCAAAATCGCGTTTAGACATCTGATGTCTCAAACGCAATAGAAATTTATTAAAATCTTCGCCTGATAGCGGGCATATGTTCCTGAATAAGTGCCTTTCAAATGTGGAATTACGTGTGGGTGAAAAGAACGCGTTTAGTTTATCAATCAATATTTTAATTACATAACTATTACGGTCCGGTGCAGGTCTCCACAGTGATAAATATCTTTAAAGGTTGTAACTATCATTCGCTTTACGTTTATATAAGTAATTGCCTTAAATATAGAAATCTTATTATTAACGAATTTTCCTAAATGTTTGTTTAGATATTATCTAACCTTAGACACACAACAGTCTTAATATTTATTTTTATATCTAGTTCCATTTTAAAAGAAAATAAATAAATAGGTAGGTAGGTAGGTAGAAGTGGCTGCCGCAAAGGCACACCTAGGCCAGTAATAAAAGGCCCGTTGTGATACCACCAAACACTAGGAAAGTCAGTCCCGGGGCCCGGCCATATGGAAAATCCCAGTGCTGTCGGGACTCTCCATATAGCCGAAACCCGGGACTGACACTCCTAACCGACACCGCTACCCCTCCTCGAACCATTTTGATAACTTGATGAAGGCCATCAAGTCCTTTATGTCTAGCTCCGCGACCTGGCTTAAGCTAACCAGGAAGGGAACTCCCAGAGAGCGCCTTCTCGCTCCGCTTAAGGCCGGGCAGTTGCAGATGAGGTGCTCCACCGTTTCCTCTTCCTCATCATCTTTGCAACTCCTGCAGCATCGTCGGTAGGAAACGCCTAGCCTTGCTGCGTGCCTACCAATAAGGCAGTGCCCGGTTAAAACACCTATTAATATGGAGATTTCCTTCCTTTTTAGGGCGTATATGTGTCTAGATCTTTTAAGATCGCATTTTGGCCAGGTTTGCGTGGATATCCGGCACCCTGGGGCTTGTAGCCATCTTTCGTTGGCTTCGCGGAGTGTATGCTCCTTCAGCATTAGCTTGCACGTGGCAAACGGCATACCTATGCGCTCTTTATCTTGAAGAATCTGCTTGGTCGTGCCCTGCCTGGCAAGTTCGTCTGCCCTACAGTTTCCCTCAATGTCCCTGTGTCCCGGGACCCATGTGAGGTTCACGCGGTTCTGTTGGGCCATCTCTTGAAGAGATCGACGACAGCTGAGCGTCAGTTCAGAGTTGAACGAGTAAGAGCCAAGGGATTTGATGGCCGCTTGGCTGTCGCTGAAAATACAGATATCCTGTCCGATGGTGCGTTCACCTATCCAAGTCACGGCGTCCATGATTGCTGAAATTTCAGCCTGGAAGACGCTGCAGTGATCAGGTAGTCTAAAGGAGAGTTCTAGGTCCAAATCCCTTGAGTAAACCCCTCCTCCGACTCTGCCGTCTAACTTCGAGCCCTCGGTGTATATAAAAGTGCCGCCATTAGTAGCGGGACACCGATCTATGTTCTCCCAACTGGGAATGTTTATTCTAAAACAACAATCTCCGACTGTTGTGGTCGCACACCGATCTGTGCTCAGAGGGAGAAAGCTGTAAGATCTTAGAATACAGGAGTGTCCAATAATGCTTGCGCCCCAGACGGACGTTTCCCTTAGACGCACAGCCGATGCTGCTGCTGCCCGGTACCCTTCCAGATCGAGTGGCAAAAAGCCAAGAATGGCCTGGAGAGCTTCATTGGGCGTTGTTCTTAACGCCCCGCTTATACAGATCATGCTCGATCTGTGGACTTTCCCTAACAGATTTAGGTTTGTTGCCTTTCTTAGCGCAGGCCACCATACCACGACTCCATACAGCATAATTGGCTGGATTATCGCAGTGTAGATCCATCTGCAAATTTTGGGGCTGAGCCCCCATTTTTTGCCAATGGCTCTTTTACACGTGTAAAGTGCAATGCACGCTTTCCTCTGGCGCTGGATGACATTCTCCTTCCAGTTAAGCTTTCTATCTAGAACTGTGCCTAGGAATTTGGCTTTGTCAGCTAAGTTCAGGCGCACCATCTAGTTCTGGTAGGTTCAACGGTGGTATCTTGTACCGCCTGGTATAAAGGACAAGCTCCACCTTTCCCGGGTTGATGCTAAGTCCGCAGCGAGAGGACCATGAAGAAACTTCTCGCAGTGCTACTTGCATCAAGTCACACAGGGTGAGGTTCCATAGGAGCGGGGAGAGAACACCACCCTGAGGCGTTCCTCTTGTGACATAGCGTGAAAGGTCAACTGTTCCCAGTGAAGAAACTATTTTCCTTCCCTTTAGTAGTTGATCAATTAGTCCAATAAGAGACCTATTTATGCCCAGGTTTGTTAAAGCAGTGTTAATAGCCTCCGGGCTTATATTGTTGAAAGCCCCTTCGATGTCCAGAAAGGCCACGAGACAGTACTCCTTTTCATGCAATGATTTTTCAACAATAGAGACTAGGCTGTGGAGCGCAGTTTCCGTTGATTTACCTTTGGTGTATTGATAGCTAGAAATAAGGTTGCTATCAATAGTAGAGGAGAGATAATCGCTAATTATCCTCTCGAAGGTTTTAAGTGCAAAAGACGAGAGACTGATCGGTCTGTAGTCTTTAGGCTCATAGTGTGAGGCCTTCCCAGCCTTTGGAATAAAGACTACCGTGGCGCTTCTCCAGGAGCACGGAATGTAATTAAGAGCCAGGCAGGCTGAATAGAGAACTACCAGCCATTTAGCTGATATTTCCAGCGTGTTTATGAGTTGTGCGGGGAAAATCCCGTCTGGCCCAGCTGCCTTGAACGGCTCAAAGCTTCTGATTGCCCACCTTACCCTTTCCTCCGTAATGGGTATGTTTACCGCCAGGTTTGTTGCAGATGCTACAGGTGCATCATACAATTTCCCCGGAAAGTGTGTGTTCAGGAGCAGCTCCAGGGTTTCCCCTTCCGTGCTGGTCCAAGATCCGTCAGGCTTCCGTAAATAGCTAATGGCTGTTTGAGTTTTTGATAGCACTCGTCTAAGTCTCGCTGTATCATCGACTTTTTCGACCCCGGTGCAGAAATTTCTCCACGAAGTTCTCTTCGCTTGCCTTAGAGCCTTTTTATAGGCCCTCAGTTTAGCTTTATATTCGAGCCATTCAGGCTCCGTACCGATGCTCTTGGCCTTGTTAAATTGCTTCCTGCATGATATACGGAACGAATCCAGGTCGTAAGACCACCAGTGGGGTCTATGTTTGCCGCGTGGTTTTGGTACTGGACAAGCCTGCTCTAGGGTATTTGAGAGCGCCGTTGTAAAGGTCGTTACCAGATCATCCAGTTCCCCCACTGATGAGGGGGCTTGTGGAGGTAATACTGGTAGGTCCCTAGCTAATATTTGGTTATGTAGCTGCCAGTTAGTGTTGCGTGGATTTCGTTTCATAACTGGCTGCTCAACAATAAAGTCTAACACAATTTCTATGTACCGATGGTCAGAAAATGAATGCTCATCAAGAACACACCATTTTCTGACCCACCCATAAGCGCCTTCGCTACAAACAGTGAGGTTGTTACGGTCATGTCCCGTTTCACCGGTGAGACGTAAGTTAAGTACGCGATCTGGCAACTCAAGTTTCGGAACGCTTCCGTCAAACGTCAACAAATGTCATGCCGCGTCCGCGAATGTCGTGCCACGTCAGCAAAACTCAAGTGTCAAAACACCGCAGCTAACTTCAACTTGTCCGGTTTCCGGCCTTTCCACCACCAGCAGCCGAAGCGAGCAGACGTAATCCGGGAAAATAGGCCTAATCCAGAAGCGGATGAACCGGTTCCGACGAGGAAGCGTACCAACTAGTTGGGGAAATACACCCCTAGTTATTAATTGTTGGTTAAACACCAGGAAACGGGCGTGAGCGCAAAAGCAGGGTAAGTAATTATTTGAGTGCTAGTGAATTCAGTGGGTGATTAGGGTATTTTGCGTTATTTCTTCAGGTATACCCCAGTGTTACCACAGCGACGACCCGACCCATCATAACAGGGAGTGGACGCCACCACCTCGTCATTTTTTTTTGGTCCCGCACCGCAAGCGGCGCCATTACCAGCCGTCAACAGAAGTGACGTCGCCACTATCGCCGCAGAGCTACCGGATACGGTCACTAATGACTGAAATCACCCCAGTGCCACAACTAGCACCTTAACTCACCGACCGCTACCACCATAGCCATCGATACGCGCCGACGCCAGTGTCGCAGATCAGGCCATAAGCCAAGAGGCACCCACAGAAGTGGCACAGCACCTAAATTCGATCACCGTAGTCGATTTCATAGCGACACGGTTATCCACGGCAACTACACTAGCGCCATATTCCAGCGCCAACACCATACATACCCGTGATCACCCAACACCACGAAGTCACGGTACCGGCATCTCAGGCCACGGGGGCACGGGAGACAACCACCAACACCAACCAAAGACAACAACAACAACAACCACCACCGAACCAAGGGCGAACGAAAACACTCACCACCATCTACAACAACGCCAGCCAGGTTTTTTAGTTTAAGAGTAGTGTAGAACTAGTGTATTTACACATATCCATTTACACCTAAGTATACCTCGAGCCCGTACACCCACTCGAAAGAGAGGGCGGGTGAGTAATAGTCGACAGGGGGTAAAGGGAGGGAATTATATTGTATCTGACCCATATGGCCTCGTAGGTGGCATAGACCAACCTACTTATACATCGGTATAGAACAAATTGTATGTAAAGCGGTTTCCGCTCTCTGGGGAAATTGTTAAATCGGTTAGGATATATTATCAAAACCCCAAAGAATCGTATTGGTGAAGTAAGGTCTCAAGTTGACGGCCTCGTCCGCCCACGGTTGGGTATACGGTAAAAGGTGCGCGTTCGCACAATGTTGAATTTTCATTTTTTTTTGTAATCCCTTTCTACCAACCCTTAACACAAGACGTCTTGTAGGACAGGGGCGGGGTTAGGCAGTTGATCCATATGGTTTGTTTGGTATCTTTTATTACGGTCCCAAAGGTGGGCAAAACGAAGCCCTCCAACTTGCGTTACCATAGGATTTGTACCTATACCAATTTTCATTCCAATACCATTTTTTGAACTACTTTTTCTAAATACATAAATCTAGCAATCACATTTATATATATACAAGGGACGTACAAGTGAGTGTAAGTGGATCGGAGTATTCCAGTTGGGACTTACCCTGAGGTTTTGGGTTGATCCTCGCTCACTTGCACACGTAGCTGCTGTATATGAATGTGTGTCTAGATATATACACCCACACACACATATACATTAAGTAATCAATAAGGGAATTCACTATCCAATTACCCTAAGTCTGAGCGTATAATAGTAGATATCTTAAGCTAAGATTGTATGGACCCATCATAGAACCAAACTCAAGAAGAGTTAGTAAACGTGTACGTTTTTGTGAAATGTAAATTCTTGAAATTACGCCAGTAGAGCGTGACATGTACACGTACCTAAGTTAAGTAATCAAGTTGGATTTAAATTCCTTATAAGATCGCGTAGATGATCTCCTTTTAGAGTGACATTGGTACACGCCAACTCATGAAGAGTGAGGAGTGGATTATCGATACCTATATATATCTAGTAGTATACACATTTACATTCACAACCCATGTACACAAACCTATACACACATAATTGATATTTTAGATGCTAATAAATATGAATTGTTAATTTACTTTGAAACTAAGTGATTCTTTATTCTAGATGCGGTGTAGACAGACGGACCGGACGATGACAGGGAGGGGGAAGTTCTAAAGGGGGGTAAAAGGGGAACTTGTGTTGGGGTCAGCATAACCCATTAGCCACTGCTGACCATGGAAGGGTGGGTATCGAGTGGCCGGCCAAAATAACACCTTTGGCCGAGGGCGGGTAAATCGAAGGGATGTGAACACCCCCATACCCATGGGTATGATATTTTTTTTGTAAGGTGCGGTGGGCATGTCTCGGGGTCCAAAATCCACCCCACAGTCCGGCGAGCTAGTTCGCGTGTTAAGCAAGCATACCTGCTAGACTACCGGGGCATGCAACATTAGGGAGAGTAGCTGCGTGGGGCATGCAACATGAAGAAAGGTAGGTGTATGGGGCATGCCACAGTAGGGAGAGTAGCTGCGCGGGGCATGCAACATGAGGAAGAGTAGCGACATGGGCCGTGCAGCAGTAAGGAAATTGGTGGCATGGGGCATGCAACCTAACGAAGAATAGATGTATGGGGCATGCAACACTGAGGAGAGTAGCTGCGAGAGGGCAGTGCAAAAACCGCACGTAACAGAAATGGCGCCCAACGTGGGGCCCACAGCCTAGTGGAGCCTTAGTGATTAAAGTTTTGTTTATTTTTCGGACATGCATGGGGGGGGCACGTTCACACCTTGGAGGTTTTATATCATTTTGACTTTTCGGGGGTTTGGGAGTTTTTCGTGTATTATACACCAATTCCTATTTTCGAACGTGTTATTAACTTTTCTATTTTGTGCATTAGCAACGTGACTTGGCTGCCAATAGCCGATCATAAGTGTTGATGTAGGGGGGTAGGGTGAGGTGGGGTGTAGGGGTCTGCCAACTTGTTTTGGTGAGGGTCAAGCCGGACAATAGTGGCAGGGTTCTGACCTCACCCATCAGGAATCGGGTCCGCGGGTATCTCGTTTTGCTAGTTGAATGGGCGGATGATAGTGCTCGTGGAGGGATTTCGAAAAGGGGGGCGTAGTTGTTCGGGTAGCTTAGTTGGCTAGTCAACGCCAGCTAATAGTACCTACAGCTGTTGGGGGCTTGTAGTAAGGGAGAAGAACTGAAACGACGGACGACGTTTGGGGCGGACGGTGTCGGAGAAAGAGGACACTGGTTATTTTCTTTATTATTTTTGATTTTTTCTTTTACTTTTATAATTTGTTCTACGTTTCATTTATATGGTTATAGACCACGTTTATTTCATTTATTTTGGATAATTGTGTTTAAACGCAATGCTACATTCCGAGTGAAGGCATCCTTCTCGGAAAATACGACCCATATTAAAAGTTGCTTTTGGGTGTTGGGTTTTAAATTTTTTTGTCTCCGTTTCCAAATATTTTGTTCACATAACATACTACCTATTGGCACAACAACATCGACGCGCAACAACACAGCCTGGTCACATGCGACTTTAGAAGAAAACGTCATTTGGTATTTATTTTTTTTGATTTGATTTTTGGGTTTTTTTCTTTCGTTGCCCTTCAACAATTTGTGTCCACTCTAAATACGGCAACCTCGTGGCCATTGTCGGTAGCACAGCTTCCACGTAGCAGCGAGGCACAACAACTTCATCGACCGTGCAGCAACCCTACAAGGGTGCGCGCGACCTTGGAACAGGGTTTCAGCCCCAGTTGTTACTGGTAAATTGGTGTATAAATTTTTTTTTGTTGCTACCATCAGTACGCGGTATGGTAAGCGCTAGCGGAAGCAGACGCGCGAGGGTTGTTAAGTCATAATAGCGATATCGCGATAAATGGCGGATCTGGTGAAACGAAAAGGGCTTAGGAGCGAGAAGAGGAACCAGCGCGACGAAGAGGATATGGACAAAAAGGAAGGCGATGATAGCGACCAGCAGAGTGGTGGAGAGAACGACGCGCATGATAAACAGGACGAACACGATGACGACGAGCAGCGCGATGAAGGAAACGAGAAAGGTGTCGACGATGGGGGAGCGCGCGGTGGCGCGGCTGGTATGAGTAGTGCTGGGGTAGCGCCAACCAATGTCTTAGGCGAGGACTTTATGGAAAAGTTCGAGCTAATGTTTGTGCAACACCAGCTAGAGGTGAGCCGCTCTACCACCGACGCGGTCAAAGGTTTGGTGCAGACGCTAAAGAGGGAGATCAACGGTCTGGCGGGGCGACTTTCGCATTTGGAAGAGGCCGGCGTGCGCGTGCGCCCAGAGCCAACGCGCGACGATTGGTTGTTGGACGCGGAAACTCGGGTGAGAAACCCAAACACTAACTCGGCCGAGGTAGGGAGTGAGCGTGGACCAGGCGCGAATCGACGATTAGTTCTACCAGGCACGGAACCCAGGGGCGGCGCTACGAGCGCGCGGTACGAAAGGGGCGCGACAAAAGCGATACGCGATTGGCACTTAAAATTTGACGGGGGGTCTAAGGCGATTCCCATAGAGCGCTTCTTGTTCCGCGTTGATACCCTGCGGAAGAAGCATAGCATATCGTAGCAGGACTTGTATGCAAACTTCCACTTACTGCTCGAGGGTCAAGCGCAGGAGTGGTATTGGTTGTATACCGAAGAGCATCCAGAGCACGGTGCCATAGACTTCCAAGAGTTTCGGTCGGCGATGGTTGAGCACTTCCGCAGGGCAGACTGCGACGAAGAGATCCGTCAAGCCATGAACGAGCGAAAACAGGGATATAACGAGAAATTTGAAGAATATTATGCTGAAGTGCGGGGGTTAGAGCTCACCATGAGGACGCGGCTGCCGGAGCTGAGTCTGGTGAACCTTATGCGCCGCAATCTGAGACCAAGGATCAAGAAACTGATCTTCGGTTGCCAAATAACATCACTGGAGGAGTTGCGGAAGGAATGTCGTCGGGCTGAAAAACACTTAGCGGAATTTGAATTGAAACCGCAGCGCAGAAAGGCTATCGACGAATTGGAGGGCGACCATGAGGAGGAACCGCTTGACGCGCTAGAAGCTTTTCATCGGCCAGTCAGGGACAGACCGTTACATCGCGAGATAAGGGGCTATGCGGGGACAACGCGGGATGTACGGACGCCGAGGAAAGTGGACGGGTGCGACGGACGTTTGCATAGTATGAATTGCTATAAATGCAACCAACCAAGTAGACAGCTGTGCGAAGCGTGTACACCGAAAAACCTGGAGAGCGGCGGGAAACCCGGGGAACCTTGCCAACCTCGTCAGACCCCGGAGAAGTAACAACAACCACCAGTTTAGACGAGTCCGATCACGACGATCAGGGCAAAACCAATTTAGACAAAACAATACAAATTTTAACAAATAGTAAAGCGAAACCAGCGCGCGGTCCAAATCCCTACCTAACGTTACAGGAGAGGCAAGCGCGCTATGAAGCAGCGCGGAAAAGGATTTTTGACACAACACAGGACGTAGAAGTCATTGGTACGGACAACCGCGCACCAGGACGCGGAGCAAACAGGACGTGGCGGAAGATAGTGGAGCTGCGCAAACGAACGCGCGCGAGGAAAAGTGAAGCGCGCTCAATAGAAGAAGCGGTCATTCGGGACGCCATTGACAAGCGTCCATATACACAAGTGGACATCGAGGGGGTTCGCTTACAGGGTTTATTAGATAGCGGGGCGTCGATCAGTTGCCTGGGGTCAGTGGCGCGCGTTTGGGAGGAAAAGATGGCGGACAAGTTACGCAAGTTAAACGAACGCTTGAAGACAGCGGATGGGAAAGCACAAGCGGTTGTAGGCAGGATAGATGTGGACATGACATGGAGAGGCAAAACAAAACCCATGACGCTGTACCTGGTTCCTAGTCTGAAGCAAGAGCTGTACCTGGGCATCGACTTCTGGGATACCTTCGGCGTGGCACCGATGGTAGTCTCGGAACTGGATACCCAGGGACATTTGGAGCTGTCAGCGGTACAAGGTCGGGAACTAGAACGAGTAAAGAAGCTCTTTCCATCTTTCGACGAATTGGGACTCGGTAGAACGCATATTATTGAACACATAATCGAGGTATCGGATGAGACGATTCCTATCAAACAACGCCACTACCCCATGTCACCGGTGAAGCAGAGGTACGCGTACGAAGAGATCGACCGCATGCTGGCGCTCGATGTCATTGAGGAGAGTAACAGCGCGTGGAGCTCGCCCATTGTACTCGTGGAGAAGCCCGGGAAAAAGCGCCTATGCGTAGACATGAGGAAATTAAACGACCGCACAAAGAAAGACGCCTATCCAACGCCGCATATCGAAGGGATCCTGACGCGCCTGAGAGAAACACATTTTATATCGGGGATTGACCTTAAAGATGCATTCTGGCAGATACCGCTGGAGCAATCCTCGCGCGAGAAAACCACGTTCACGGTCCCAGGGCGGCCGTTATATCAATTTAAAGTAATGCCATTTGGTTTGTGTAACGCGCCCCAGCGGTTATGCAGATTAATGGATAAGGTCATCCCCTCGCGCTTAAGGGAAAATGTCTTTGTCTATATCGACGACCTCCTGATCTGTTCCCCTGATTTCGAAACACATATAGTGCACCTGGCCGAAGTTGCCGAATGTCTTGCCAACGCGGGTCTGACGATTAATTTGAAAAAGTCCAAGTTCTGCCAGAAAGAACTAAAATATCTCGGTTTTATAGTGGGGCAAGGGGAATTAAAGACAGACCCAGAGAAAGTACAGTCCATCGTTGAGTTTCCAGTTCCAACAACCATCAAACAACTGCGTCGTTTCCTCGGCATGTGTGGGTGGTATAGGAGGTTTATACCAAACTTTGCTACGGTGGCCGCGCCAATGACGGAGTGCTTGCGCAAGGCGAAGACGTTTGCAATGACGGAAGAAGCAGTGAAGGCCTTCGACGATTTGAAAACGGCGCTCACATCCACCGACGTTCTGGTTAACCCTGACTTTAACAAGCCTTTTTTCATCCAATGCGATGCGTCGACGCAAGGGATAGGGAGTGTTTTGTTCCAAAAGGACGACGAGGGCAATGAGAGACCTATTGCGTTTATGTCTCAAAAACTAAACTCCGCGCAGCGCAACTACACGATTACGGAACTGGAATGTTTAGCTGCTGTCGTCAGCATCAAGAAGTTTCGGGCGTACGTGGAAGGCCTTCCGTTTACCGTGATTACCGACCATATGAGTCTCAAATGGCTTATGGGACAAAAGGATCTCTCCGGACGCTTAGCCAGATGGAGCTTGAAGCTGCAAGGTTTTGACTTTAAAGTGGAGCACCGGAAGGGATCCCAAAACATAGTCCCCGATACGCTGAGTAGGATGCATATGGACAGTATAAACGAGTTAGGAATGGCCAGCGAAATTGATTTTGCGTCACCGGAGTTTTCAAGCGATGAGTATATGTTTCTGAGGCGTAATGTAGAACAGAACACTGCGAGACTGCCAGATCTGCGCGTAAGAGACGGGGTGGTCTACAAGCGGGTGCTTCCTAGAGGTGCGGAAGAAACAGAGGAGTCGACGTGGAGAATTTGGGTTCCTAAAGGGTTAAGGCAA
Organism: Campiglossa producta; assembly: GCA_964058755.1. Classification (NCBI taxonomy): domain Eukaryota; kingdom Metazoa; phylum Arthropoda; class Insecta; order Diptera; family Tephritidae; genus Campiglossa; species Campiglossa producta. Next base: position 128,189,676 of record CAXKVI010000001.1, on the reverse strand, counting down.
AGACTGTTAGAAAACGCGCATGGGGGCCAAACAGCTGGTCATGGAGGGACGGCAAAGACGTTGTATCGGCTAAGGAGCAGGTTTTTCTGGCCAGGTATGGTAGGGGAAGTACGAGACTTTGTCTCCAAGTGTGAGCTTTGCAAGTGCTCAAAAGCTCCGAACGCTCCCTCAAGACCGCCTATGACGGATCGTTTCCGGACTGAACGGCCGTTTCAAAGACTCTACGTTGATTTTTGTGGGCCATACCCGCGCTCGCGATCCGGAAACACGTCGATACTTGTGGTGTTGGACCAATTAACGAAATTCATTTTTTTCAAACCGATGAAGCAGGCCACCGCGCAAGAGGTAGTCAAATATCTCGAAAGCGAGATCTTCCACGTTTTTGGTGTACCGGAGACTTTGCATTCCGACAACGGGAGACAGTTTGTTTCGGACTCATTTGTAGGGTTCCTGAGAGCTTACGGGGTAGAGCATGTTAAGACCGCACACTATGCGCCGCAGGCGAACGCGTCCGAGAGGGTCAATCGGTCGCTATTAGCCATTCTTCGTACTTACATCGCGAGTTCAGATCAGAGTTACTGGGACCAGCACGTCTCTCTGGCAGCATTTGCGTTGCGGAGCGCTGTTCATGAGTCCATCAAGATTGAGCCGTATAGAGCGGTGTTTGGTCAAACTATGGTACAACACGGAAGCACTTATGGAATTTTGCGGAGGCTCGAGGCCCTGAGGGAAGAGGACGTAGACGTTCTACATGGAGGAGATCGCGCGTGGTTGCTACGACAGAAGTTAATCAAAAATCTGGACGAAGCGTATAGAAAGGGGCAACAAACATATAACACCAGAGCTCGCCCAGTAAGGTATCGGGAAGGCGACATCGTTTATCGAAGAAACTTCAAGCTGAGCAACGCGGCGGAGGGATTTAATGCTAAGCTGGCTCCAAAATACCTTCGCTCCATAGTGATAGCCTCAAAAGGAAATGCACTCTACGAGCTCGGAGACTCAGCGGGACGCTCTATAGGGATCTACCACGCCAAAGACCTTCGACGTTAGGAAAAGACACCGGACATGGATTACCGATTTCTCGAACGCCTAGCCACCCGAGGCTGGCTGCAGCGCTCGCCCTGTTACGGTCATGTTACGTTTCACCGGTGAGACGTAAGTTAAGTACGCGATCTGGCAACTCAAGTTTCGGAACGCTTCCGTCAAACGTCAACAAATGTCATGCCGCGTCCGCGAATGTCGTGCCACGTCAGCAAAACTCAAGTGTCAAAACACCGCAGCTAACTTCAACTTGTCCGGTTTCCGGCCTTTCCACCACCAGCAGCCGAAGCGAGCAGACGTAATCCGGGAAAATAGGCCTAATCCAGAAGCGGATGAACCGGTTCCGACGAGGAAGCGTACCAACTAGTTGGGGAAATACACCCCTAGTTATTAATTGTTGGTTAAACACCAGGAAACGGGCGTGAGCGCAAAAGCAGGGTAAGTAATTATTTGAGTGCTAGTGAATTCAGTGGGTGATTAGGGTATTTTGCGTTATTTCTTCAGGTATACCCCAGTGTTACCACAGCGACGACCCGACCCATCATAACAGGGAGTGGACGCCACCACCTCGTCATTTTTTTTTGGTCCCGCACCGCAAGCGGCGCCATTACCAGCCGTCAACAGAAGTGACGTCGCCACTATCGCCGCAGAGCTACCGGATACGGTCACTAATGACTGAAATCACCCCAGTGCCACAACTAGCACCTTAACTCACCGACCGCTACCACCATAGCCATCGATACGCGCCGACGCCAGTGTCGCAGATCAGGCCATAAGCCAAGAGGCACCCACAGAAGTGGCACAGCACCTAAATTCGATCACCGTAGTCGATTTCATAGCGACACGGTTATCCACGGCAACCACACTAGCGCCATATTCCAGCGCCAACACCATACATACCCGTGATCACCCAACACCACGAAGTCACGGTACCGGCATCTCAGGCCACGGGGGCACGGGAGACAACCACCAACACCAACCAAAGACAACAACAACAACAACCACCACCGAACCAAGGGCGAACGAAAACACTCACCACCATCTACAACAACGCCAGCCAGGTTTTTTAGTTTAAGAGTAGTGTAGAACTAGTGTATTTACACATATCCATTTACACCTAAGTATACCTCGAGCCCGTACACCCACTCGAAAGAGAGGGCGGGTGAGTAATAGTCGACAGGGGGTAAAGGGAGGGAATTATATTGTATCTGGCCCATATGGCCTCGTAGGTGGCATAGACCAACCTACTTATACATCGGTATAGAACAAATTGTATGTAAAGCGGTTTCCGCTCTCTGGGGAAATTGTTAAATCGGCTAGGATATATTATCAAAACCCCAAAGAATCGTATTGGTGAAGTAAGGTCTCAAGTTGACGGCCTCGTCCGCCCACGGTTGGGTATACGGTAAAAGGTGCGCGTTCGCACAATGTTGAATTTTCATTTTTTTTTGTAATCCCTTTCTACCAACCCTTAACACAAGACGTCTTGTAGGACAGGGGCGGGGTTAGGCAGTTGATCCATATGGTTTGTTTGGTATCTTTTATTACGGTCCCAAAGGTGGGCAAAACGAAGCCCTCCAACTTGCGTTACCATAGGATTTGTACCTATACCAATTTTCATTCCAATACCATTTTTTGAACTACTTTTTCTAAATACATAAATCTAGCAATCACATTTATATATATACAAGGGACGTACAAGTGAGTGTAAGTGGATCGGAGTATTCCAGTTGGGACTTACCCTGAGGTTTTGGGTTGATTCTCGCTCACTTGCACACGTAGCTGCTGTATATGAATGTGTGTCTAGATATATACACCCACACACACATATACATTAAGTAATCAATAAGGGAATTCACTATCCAATTACCCTAAGTCTGAGCGTATAATAGTAGATATCTTAAGCTAAGATTGTATGGACCCATCATAGAACCAAACTCAAGAAGAGTTAGTAAACGTGTACGTTTTTGTGAAATGTAAATTCTTGAAATTACGCCAGTAGAGCGTGACATATACACGTACCTAAGTTAAGTAATCAAGTTGGATTTAAATTCCTTATAAGATCGCGTAGATGATCTCCTTTTAGAGTGACATTGGTACACGCCAACTCATGAAGAGTGAGGAGTGGATTATCGATACCTATATATATCTAGTAGTATACACATTTACATTCACAACCCATGTACACAAACCTATACACACATAATTGATATTTTAGATGCTAATAAATATGAATTGTTAATTTACTTTGAAACTAAGTGATTCTTTATTCTAGATGCGGTGTAGACAGACGGACCGGACGATGACAGGGAGGGGGAAGTTCTAAAGGGGGGTAAAAGGGGAACTTGTGTTGGGGTCAGCATAACCCATTAGCCACTGCTGACCATGGAAGGGTGGGTATCGAGTGGCCGGCCAAAATAACACCTTTGGCCGAGGGCGGGTAAATCGAAGGGATGTGAACACCCCCATACCCATGGGTATGATATTTTTTTTGTAAGGTGCGGTGGGCATGTCTCGGGGTCCAAAATCCACCCCACAGTCCGGCGAGCTAGTTCGCGTGTTAAGCAAGCATACCTGCTAGACTACCGGGCATGCAACATTAGGGAGAGTAGCTGCGTGGGGCATGCAACATGAAGAAAGGTAGGTGTATGGGGCATGCCACAGTAGGGAGAGTAGCTGCGCGGGGCATGCAACATGAGGAAGAGTAGCGACATGGGCCGTGCAGCAGTAAGGAAATTGGTGGCATGGGGCATGCAACCTAACGAAGAATAGATGTATGGGGCATGCAACACTGAGGAGAGTAGCTGCGAGAGGGCAGTGCAAAAACCGCACGTAACAAGGTCTATAACCTCCCTACGAGCTTTAGTTATAAAAGTAGGCTCGTTACCCACGTTACAAACCACCAGGTTAGTTGTTAGTAGGTAGTCAAACAGAGACTCGCCCCTAGCGTTAATATCGGAGCTTTCCCACTGGACGTGATGAGCATTAGCGTCAGCTCCAATAATAAGATGGCCCGTACAGAAGTTGTCCACCAGATCTTTCACCTCCTTTTGTGGAGGAGGTTCTTCGGCGTCATAGGGCATATAGACCGACGCCATCGTTAGGCTGGTGCTGCCGACTGTTAAGCTGGCAGCTGTAACGTCGCCATTTGAGGAGTTGGGTAATAGAAAGGTGTTTAGCTCAGACTTTGCCAAAATACAGGTTCTGACCTTGCCCTCATCATTGGCTTGGATGAGCTTGTACCCCTTAGTCCCCAATCCACAGATCCTAGAGCTATTGACCCAGGGCTCTTGGATAAGGACCACGTCTACGTCGCCTTTAGAAAGACGACTGCTTAAAACAGTCGAGGCTGCTTTAGATTTGTGCAGATTTATCTGAAGCACCACCAAATAAATAAATAACTACTATTTAAATGTAAGACCTTTCATGGAGGTCCAATATGTGTATAACTAACCGAATCCCCACAAATTCCCCACAATATAGCGTTCCCACGAAAATTACCCACAAGTGTTAAAGATTCCCCACAAAACATGGAATTACCCACAAAACGGCAACGCTACTTTGGTCTTGCGTACTGATCTATCACCGTTCCGGTTTCGTCAGGTCGGAGCTGACCTCGGATTGACCCAAGAACTTCGGCATAGCTTTTACCTTCGGCCGGTTTCTCCAGGAAGGTTACGGCTCGCTGTTCCTCTTTTGGGTACCTGCGGTGCTTGCATAGGTGGTTTCTTTTTGGCTTCGGACGCTCTTGCCGTCTCCGACTTTCTTCTTTGGATCAAGCCTTTTCGGGCGGGGTATTATCCGATTCCTCGTCCCTTTTCTTCTTGGCTTCCGCATCTATTGGCTGTGGGTCGGAGTTCGTCCGAGCCCTCTTGTTTATGAGTCCGGTTCGTCACCCTCTACTTTATTTGAGCTCAAGGATCCCATATAGCTTAACACCTCTTCGAGAGGAGCCATGCCGTTTTTTATGTCCATGGACACGGTCCTCTGTCTCTAAGTGCGGCTGTTTGCATTGAACGCAGCACCGTTAGCGCATGTTTCAAACACTGGTCTTGCGTTTTCCTCTTAAGGTTAAATAGCGCTATTGCGCTTTTTAAAGGGGTTGCCTTCTTGTGGGTGGGATCTGGCCTTCCGCCGGTGGCAACGGGTGTGGATTGGCCGGGCGTATGTGTTCCGACTCCCAGTGACGTGTTTCCTGCCAGTCCATCGCCTTGTGAAGGTTTAACTGGAGTGGCCACTCTAGCAGGGGTTTTTGGGACCGGCGATCTTAGCAGTTTACTTGACCATCCAGGTGGTATCTTATGGTGATTTCGTTAATACTCTTGCACTCAACACTGTAAAAGTGTACCCGCCGTGCATGTACCTGCTATCGATAAAACGAACAGAAAACAGCCACAATACGACACGAAGCCTTCCTCACCTTTCGATGAGGACGTGGACGACTCCAACAGTTCGTTTGCTGTATTTGCAAGAATTATAACTTTTTTTATCACACATATTTTTTATTTCACCAAAAATATTTGTCAAATAAAATGTTTGTCAACTGATTTTCAGTGCTTGTTTGTTGATTTTCAGTTGACATAAAATATCGGTTAAATAACAATTAGGGTACTCACAGTCCCATATTACCAGCCATGCTAATATTGCAATGTTTTGACAGTTTACCAGGTGTCAAATATTTTGTTTTTGTTTTGCCTGCAAATAGAAGATACCACTTTGTGGCAATATTGCCGCGCTTGTTCCTATGTTTAAATTTGTGGCAAAATTTAAAATTGTCATTTTGCCTTGTTTTCAAACAAAAATTTGTCATGAATAAATAAATTGAAAGGAAAAAAGTAAGTTTTTTTCATATTTGGAATTTAATTAAATAATTTAAATATGTTTATACATAAATATTTTCAGATTTCAGACGTGAAATAACAAAGGCCATGCAGGAGATAAAAGGGGGTGCTCACAGTCGGCAAATGGTAATGTGGCAAACTTAAAACGTTTTAAGTTTAGCAGATGACTGTGAGTGCCCTAAATAATTCCCATAAAGCCAAATGTATAGGTAACAAAAATTTCAACAGGGGAAAATTCTTTTGGAGAGCTTAGGTTCGCCCCAAGGAAGAAAGACCCCATCGATCCCATTTCAAAGCTTCCAGGGGTAAAAAGTGTGAGTTTTTTACACTCCTGAAGTGCAAATTTTTATAAAACGAACACATATTCTGTTTGACGTTTTACATTCATTTTGCAAACGAACACGGAAATTTGAAGATTGTAACAAAAATGCGCATTTTTTTCCTTGAAACGAAATCACCATTAATTACGGTTAAAATCCAACTATCAAAAAAGACAAAAGTTTATTTTTCTTTTTCCCCAAGAAATTAAAATTTTTAATTAAGTCAGTTTACTATGGAACGAGCGATCCCAGTGGGAAAAGGTAATGTACAGCAATGCATAAAGTAATGTATAGCTCCTATACATGAAAACATGCATGAATTTTTCTACAGCGATGTCATAGGAAAAGTAATGTGTCGCTCGCCTACAAACTGAAGCGACATGTTTACATTACTTTTTATAAATGAAAAGATGTATTACCTTTCAGGAATGAAAAGATGCATTACAAGGGATACATTATATCTTGCATTGCCTTTCTAGAATGAAAAGATGCATTGCAAGGGACACATTAAATTGTACATAACATTTTATGAATACATATCTGTAATTACTTTCCTTGTGGAATAACAAGGCCATTAACGCGACGTGAGGCTCTACAGCGGTAGAAGAGAGAAGGTCCTATTGTTGAATGTTTGAATGGCGAGCTCGTCATGTCGACCAGCCCCTGGATTCCCTAACTGTGAGTTTTGAAATGTACACTTTTTTCCCATATATTTCAAATGGTGAAAAAGTGAACATTTCAAAACTCACTGAGTATAGGTCCAGGTGGGCGTACAACCAAGATGAGTGCACACAAAAAAATAACATAAAAAAAACCAAAACCAAAACAAAAAAGGCAAAGATTCTGGAATGCCTCACAGCAGCAGAGAAAGCGATGGAGATGCGCGAAAAAGAACAGCGGCCACAGCAGAGGTTTATTATTTAATTTAAATATTTATGTTTTTGATTATTTATATTTTAAGGCTTTGATGCTTTTTTTTTAAGTTTGAATTTTTTTACAAAGCCTGCTTCTTTTCAAACTACAAATAAAAATTTAGCGACACATTACTCCCTTCCTTGCTTTTGCTATGATCTTTTCTTATAACAAAATTCGTACATCCCAGTGGGAAAAGGTAATGTACAGCAATGCATAAAGTAATGTATAGCTCCTATAGACTATACATGAATACATGCATGAATTTTTCTACAGCGATGTCATAGGAAAAGTAATGTGTCGCTCGCCTACAAACTGAAGCGACATGTTTACATTACTTTTTATAAATGAAAAGATGTATTACCTTTCAGGAATGAAAAGATGCACTACAAGGGATACATTATATCTTGCATTACCTTTCTAGAATGAAAAGATGCATTGCAAGGAACACATTAAATTGTACATAACATTTCATGAATACATATCTGTAATAACTTTCCTTGTAAAATAACAAGGACATTAACGCGCCATGAGGCTCTACAGCTGTAGAAGAGAGAAGGTCCTATTTTTGAATGTTCTCGCCATTCAGCTCGCCATGTCGACCAGCTCCTGGATTCCCTAACTCTGAGTTTTGAAAAGTAAACCTTTTTCCCATATATGTATTTTAAATGGCGAAGAAGTGGACATTTCAAAACTCACTGAGTATAGGTCCAGGTGGGCGTACAACCAAGATCAGTGCCCACAAAAAAATAACAAAACAAACCTAAACAAAAAAGGCAACGGCGTCGTAGGTACTCCAGATGGTTTCTGGAAAGCCCCACAGCAGCAGGGAAAGCGATAGAGATGCACGAAAAAGAACAGCGGCCACAGCAGAGATTCGTTGGTTTCTGCTTTAAGGTTTTTGTAGCTTTTTTTTTTTAAGTTTGAATTTTTTACAAGCCTTCTTCTGTGCGAAGCAAATTTTCAAACTACCCAGTGGGAAAAGGTAATGTACAGCAATGTATAAAGTAATGTATAGCTCCTATAGACTATACATGAAAACATGCATGCATTTTTCTACAGCGATGTCATAGGAAAAGTAATGTGTCGCTCGCCTACAAACTGAAGCGACATGTTTACATTACTTTTTATAAATGAAAAGATGTATTACCTTTCAGGAATGAAAAGATGCATTGCAAGGAACATATTAAATTGTACATAACATTTCATAAATACATATCTGTAATAACTTTCCATGTGGAATAACAAGGACATTAACGCGCCATGAGGCTCTACAGCGGTAGAAGAGAGAAGGTCCTATTTTTGAATGTTCTCGCCATTCAGCTCGTCATGTCGACCAGCTCCTGGATTCCCTAACTGTGAGTTTTGAAAAGTAAACCCTTTTCCCATATATTTTAAATGGCGAAGAAGTGAACATTTCAAAACTCACTGAGTATAGGTCCAGGTGGGCGTACAACCAAGATGAGTGCACACAAAAAAATAACATAAAACAAACCTAAACAAAAAAGGCAACGGCGTCGTAGGTACTCCAGACGGTTTCTGGAAAGCCTCACTGCAGCAGGGAAAGCGATAGAGATGCACGAAAAAGAACAGCGGATACAGCAGAGGATTATTATTTAATTTAAATATGTATTTATGTTTTCGATTGTTTCTTTTTCGATTGTAGCTGTTTTTTTTTTTTGAAGTTTGAATTTTTTTACAAAGCCTGCTTCTGTGAGAAGCAAATTTTCAAACTACAAATAAAAAGCGACACATTACTCCCTTCCTTGCTTTTGGTATAATCGTTTCTTATAACAAAATTCGTACATCTTTTCATGCACGAAAAACAATTTTTTTTAAAACTACAAATCAAAAATTGAGCGACACATTACTCCCTTCCTTGCTTTTGGTGTGATCTTTTCTTATAACAAAATTCATACATCTTTTCATGCATGGAAAAAGGTAATGCATTACCTACTTTCCCACTGGGAAGTAATGTGTCGCTCGCCTACAAAACTAAAGATACATGTTTACATTACTTTTTATATTACTTTTTATAAATGAAAAGATGCATTACCTTTCAAGAACGAAAATATGCACTACAAGGGATACATTATATCTAGCTAGCTAGATGCTTTACAAGGGACATATTTAATTTTGCATAACATTTTATAAATTTCCTTGTGGAGTAACAAGGACATTAAGACACAGGACACAGTGTGGCTCTACAGCGGGGGAAAGAGTTAAGGTCCTATTTTAAATGTTTGAATGACGAGCTCGTCATGGGCTACGACCAAGATGAGTGCACCAAAAAAAATATAATAAAAAAACCAAAACCACAAAGGCAACGGCATCAGGAGCAAACAGTCCAGCCGACTCTCGACTTCTGAAAAGCCTCACAGCAGCAGGAAAAGCGATGAAGATGTAAGTAACGAGCAGCAGTTTCAAAATGAATTTAAATTGTATTTTTTTTATGTTTGGAAGTTGTCTATTTTTTTTTTTTTGAAGTTTTCAAACTACAAATAAAAATAGAGCGACACATTACTCCCTTCCTTGCTTTTGGTATGATGTTTTCTAACATCAAAATTCGTACATCTTTTCATGTATGAAAAACATTTTTTTTTAACTACAAATCAAAGATTGAGCGACGCATAACTCCCTTCCTTGCTTTTGGTGTGATCTTTTCTTATATCAAAATTCGTACATCTTTTCGTGCACGAAAAACAATTTTTTTTAAAACTACAAATCTAAAATTGAGCGACACATTACTCCCTTCCTTGCTTTTGGTGTGATCTTTTCTTATAACAAAATTCATACATCTTTTCATGCATGGAAAAAAGTAATGTATTACCTACTTTCCCACTGGGTTAAGGTTCGAACAATGAATGTCTTTCTTTATTGATTTTACTTTCTTTTATACAAAATTCTTACACTAATACTTACAAACTATTTATGGACTAAAACGTATATTTACATACGTGTATATTACTACTACATACTAACTAGAATGCATAATTCTAAAATATGCTACGTCAACATATGGTTGCAATAAATGTGTCGGTATGACAGTCGCACTGGCAAACTGGCGTTGTGACTCAGTTAGGCATTGCGACTGTCTTTGGCGGTATGTTTGACCATCCGCACAAGTGTAACAAGACTCTAGCTATATGCGGCATGTGCTGTCTTTGCATAAACTCCCGCTGAGTTCATTGTAACTAATTTGGGTAAAGTGTTGCTGTGTACATTCTTATTTGTTTATGCATTTTTGTGCACGTGACAATTAAACGAAAAAGAGCGGTGTGTTTATGTAATGCTACACCTTCCCCCTTAAAAAAAAAATAGATATATATATTTGTAGTCAACTATATATGTCTATTTTTCTGAGTTAATGAACCGTTTGACGTTTTGTTTGGGTTGACAAAATTTTAATTGTTTAGTGTCTTGTTACCATTGTTTTGTGTTTGTTTGTATACGGCTTGTGCCGTATATCGGATTGAGTAAATTTGAATGGCTGTGTTAAAAATGCCTTTTTTTTTGTATTACGAATTTATTATGGATAAAGTGCTATGCTTATTTTTAAAGGTTTTTAAATTGGTTTAAGCCTATTCTTATGAATTACGATTTCCTTTTTGTTTTTATTGCTATCTCCTATGCTATGTGGAATTAATGTATAGTTGTTATTTTTATCAATGGCTTTAACTTTATAGTGTCCTGTATATCTATTCTCTAACTTATGGGAGGCCTCTTCTCTTACTAATACTAAATCTCCTATTTTAATTTCTTTACTATAGCTATTTTTGTCATAATTGGATTTTTGCTTTTCTTTAGCTTCTTGAATTAATTTTCTTGCCCTTTGCTGTGCTATTTGAAGTTTGTATTCTACTTCTTTGTCATACGCCTCATGGTTGTATACCGGGCTAATTTTATTTTCTTCCAAAAATTCATAATTTGGTGGTTGTTTTGCGAATATTAGTTCGAACGGACAATAATTATGTGTTGTTGATGGCGTTGTATTGTAACAATAAGCGAAATACCTGAGGTATTCATCCCAATCGTCTTTGTCACTGGATATGTATGCACGCATATATTCGTTGAATGTCCGGTGACTGCGTTCTACAGTACCCAAGGTCTCGTGATGGTACGGTGTAGAAGTTTTGTGCTCAATTTTTAACAATTTACACAGTTCTTTGAACAGGCTATTTTTGTATTCTGTGCCCATGTCTGTTAAAATTGTTTTTATTTGACCATAAATCAGGATGAAATGCTCGAATATGGCTTTATCGACAGTTGTTGCATGTTTGCTTGGAACTGGAATCGCTACCAAATATTTGGTTAGATCGCATATAATGGTAACTGCATATTCGTTTCCATTTATTGACCTTGGCAATCGGCCGACTGTGTCGATTTGTACAATATCAAAAGCCTTCGGAGGTGTCTCCGTTATTGTCATTGGTTCTTTTATATGTTTATTAATTTTATTTTTCTTGCAGTGGATGCAGTTCTTTACATATTTTCGTATGTCATTTTTCATATTCAGCCAGCTATATTTCTGCTTGATTTTATCTGTCATGCGATTTATTCCTGGGTGGCCACCACTAATAGGATCGTCATGATATTTGTGCAGAATTTCTTTAATTTTCCCGGGATTTGTCACACATATAAACTCTGGGGTTAGAGCGATTGTTAACTTTTTGAGAACTTTATTTCCCCTTTCCATAAATTTGTCTACTGCAGTATAGTTCTTTTTAAACAATTTGTCCCCTAAGGACAACTGTACTTGTACAAGTCCTAGATTGCCGGCTTCTCTTTCGAGCCTGGTAAAGAATTGTCCTAAGTCAATCTTATCCTCAACAATTAGGTTGCTTGTATCAAAATTGCTACAAATTTTCTTTCCTTTTTTGAAATATAATTTCGGAGGATTGAAAACGAGCTCGACATGTCTTTTTACTTCAAATTTATTTAGCGCTTCGTAAATTTTGGGGTTCTCTTTGTGACTTTCTTTAATTTCAGTTTGGTGGTCTTTTTAGCTGATGATCTTGTTGTTATTTTAAATATTTTGTTTGCTTCCACTGACATATCTTTTAAATTTGTAATATTTATTCGGGATAATGCATCCGCGATATGATTTTCTTTACCAGCTATATACTCCACCTCAAAATCGTACTCTTCTAAATCTAATCTTACCCGTGTCAGTTTAGATGAAGGACTTTTCATTGAAAATAGGTATGTTAATGGGCGATGGTCGGTTTTTACTAAGAATTTTCTACCATATACGTATGGTCTGAAGAAGGTTATGGCCCAATGAATTGCGGCCAGTTCTTTTTCTATTGTTGCTTTATTTACTTCACCTTTTGTGAATGATCTGGATGCGTAGGCAATTGGTAACTGTTTGCCATCATGTTCTTGGCTAAGGACTGCTCCACAAGCATACCCACTAGCGTCTGTTGTTATGCAGAATTCTTTATTGAAATCTGGGTATTGCAAAAGTTTTGGACTAATTAATGCTTCCTTTAAATTGTCAAAAGCTTTTTGACATTCTTCTGTCCATTCGAAGGAAACATTCTTTTTGCAAAGCTTAGTAAGTTTTCGCGAGTGTTCCGCGAAATTCGGTACGAATCTTCTATAGTAATTGCAGAAAGCTACGAATCTCTTAACTTCATCCGCGGTTTTTGGCGCTGGGTAATTTTGAACTGTTTCAAATTTGCTTGGGTCGGGTAATATTCCCTTGTGTGTACATTTATGTCCTAGGTAAGTTACTTCTTGGCTGAAAAATAGGCATTTATCTGGATGTAATTTTAAGTTGTATTTTCTGCATGTAGAGAACACGCCTCTTAAATTTTTTAGCATGTGGTTTTCTGAACAGCCTAATACAACTAAATCATCCATGTAGAGAAATGCTTGAGATGGTTTAAGGCCAGCGAATGCTAATGTCATCATTCGTTGGAATGAATTTGGAGCTACTTTTAATCCATATGGTAATCTTTTGAATCTATATGTCCCTAGAGTCGGGGTGTAATTCTATTTGATGAAAACCGGACATAAGGTCTAGGCATGAAAAATATTTTGCTCTTCCAAGTTGATCTAGAATGTCATCAATTCTTGGAAGGGGAAATTTATCTGCTGCTAATTTTTTATTTACTTGTCTGTAGTCAACAACCAATCTCCATCTTTTTTCTGGGTTTCCCGGAAGTGATTTTTTAGGAACTAATAAAATTGGATATTGAAGGTTCTATGATACCATCTTTGATTAGCTTATTTACTTTTTTAGTTATTTCTCCTTTTTGTGTTTGGGGTAACCTATAATTTTTAATGTAGACGGGGGTGTCATCCTTCATATATAATTTTTGTTTATAAAAATTATTAGAAGTGATTGGTTCTGTTTCTAGTGCAAATATATCTATGAATTCTGTGCAAAGTGGTGTTAATTGAGCTTTAGCAAAATTTGGAAAGTTTTTGGTTAATCTTTTTAATTTTTCTGTATTTGTGCTACTTTTACTGTGTGTGGTTGAATTAATTAGTGTATAATCATCTAAATTTTCAGTATTAATTTTATAATTTTGAATAGTTGTGTTGTTATGTGTTGTGTTAATAATTCTAACGAAAGTTTGTTCGTTATTTGTAATGGTATTTGCGATATAAATGCCTTCGGATAATTGTTGGTGTGGTATGAAAATGTTTTTGTTATTTGTATTTATTTTAATTTGTCGAATAACTTCCGATCTAGCTGGAATTGTGATTGTGTTGACAGACAGACAGTTTGTTAGATTCATTGTTATTGTTTGAGGGAAATCATATGGTCTTAGGATTAGTTTATCCTCTGTTTTTCCATAATCTAGAATACAATTGTATTTCTTTATGAAATCTAGGCCTATTATTCCATCACATGGAATTGGAAAGTTGTCTTCTACAACATGAAATTTATGATAAATTAGAAGGTCATCGCCTTTTAGATCTGTGTTTATTGTGCCTAAAGTGCTAGTTATTCCTTGACCAATGCCTTTCAAATCTGTGATTTGTTCAGTATTTATTTTTTCTTTATTATTTATTTGCTGTTTTTTAATTATGGAGATATCGGCTCCAGTATCAACTAAAAAATTTAAATATGAATTGTTTAATAAAGTCCTTGTAGATATATAGCTGTTTAAATTTAGATTAAGTACGCATATTTTTCTTTTTGTTAATTTTGAAGTGGAGTTTCCTGGTTTTCCGTTTCGGTTATGGTGCGAACATTACGGTTCTGGTTGTAGGATCTGTTGCCGTTTTGGGCTTGTGATTCTCTCCGGTGATTATTGTTGTTGTACGACCTCGAGTTATTGTTATATCTCGGCTGTGGTCTGAATCTCCGATTTTGGTAATTTCCATAGTTGTTACTACGGTAACCTCCACGGAAACTACTCTTGTACTGACCTTGCTGTCGTACATTTAAAATCGTGTTTGAGCTGCCAGTGCTTTCGGTACAACTGTTAGTGAATTTCGAGATTGCATCGTTCATTGTTGAGAACGTTCCTGCTTGCATGATCATCTTGACCTTGTCATTAGAGCAGTTTTTGCACATGGCCTTAACTGCTGCCTGTGTTGAATATCTCGTGGCTAAGTCTGGGTTTAATCCATCAGAGATATATGCTCCTTCTAATGATCGCGTAATTTTTTCTATTTCCGCTGTGTATTGGTTAGCAGTTTTGCTACGCTGTTGGATGTTCAGTAGTTTAGCGGTCAAAACTTCCACTGATTCACCCTTTATTGCGGTTTTTAATTTGTTTTTTATTTGTTCGATCGTGGTCTCATTACTAATAAAATTCCTTGCTGTACCCTTCAGCTTTGTTTTTATCATGGTAATGGCCAATGCTTCGTGTGCATCCTTGATTTGTTCGAGTATATCGAGTGCATCTAGGACGCTATGTAGATTTTCTGGTTTACCTTCAAACTCTGGTAATACTGACGAAGCAGTTTTAATAAATTCTACTATGGTTTGTGGCATTGTGACCTTTATTATTGGGATGTTTATTTTGAATTTTTCCACCGATGAAGGTGAGGGGGTTCGGCTAGGAACACGTTCAGGTAGAAGTAATAAAAAATCTATTTGGATTTCTTCTTCTGTTGTATTTAGTACATAAAAAAAGATATTGTGTTTGGCTAGAGCAGAGACTAGTTTGTCTCGAACTGTTGAGAAAAATTGGTAAGCTTCTTTTTGGTGTTCTATGGTAAGTATGCGCTTTCCCACATTGATCACCTGTCTAATGTTGTTAAGAGCTTCCAAAATTGTATTTAAATGTTTAACTATAGTTTCTTTTGTTATGGGAATACTTGCGTTGTTGAACATTATTCAATTGTCTTAATTTGTTCTTTATATAATTTTTTATTAGAATTGTTATTGTGACAATTAAGAATGAACTTACGCATATAAAAATTACCAACCATTTATCAGAGATTTCTGCTTTATCTTCTATCATTGGGTGTGTTTCAGATGTGGCAATTTTATTTTCGTTAATTTTATCTTCAGAGGTTTCTTTCCCTACCTCATATCCTGCTATAGCTACTAAAATACCGTTCAATGCGGTTTTCCACCATGCCATTTTAAAATTTAATAGTAAAATTTTTCGAATTCAAATTTTTATTTATTCATAAATTTGTCTTTTAAATTACAATTTTTAATTAAAATTTATTTTCAGACTTTACTTTACTTATCAATCTGTTTACTTCTTCTACTAATGTGGAAGGATATAATAAATCTTCCATTGTAGGTTCTCTACCCATTCCTATATATAACCAAAATTTTCTTAAGCAATTTAAATTATGTCTGTTACTTCCCTTATCTCGTGATCTTGATTTACGAGCAATGTCTGCGTTTTCACGCTCTAAGTTATCTACAATTTTGTTTATTGCGTCGTAATCAAGATCATTGGTCAATGCACTATCCATAAGAAAGGATTATTTAAAATAAATAAATTTTAACAAATGCGTTTGAATTTACTCAATCTTTTTTTTTTTCTATTGATGTCTTAATACCTTTATTTGTTCTTGTATTTTTAATCTTTCATCAGAGTTAGTGGCAAAGTTAAATTGTTGATGTAATTTAGCTAACTCTATTCTTGTTTTTACTTTTCTTCCTGCCTGTTGGCGAGAATCCATAATGTTTTATTTATGTTTACGCAGTTATTTTTTCATGTACAACACTGTTGTCCTTTTCAATGTTCTTTGTATAACCTTGTTCTTAACGAAAATGAAATGTAAAAGAGAATTTATGATTTGGCCCATCTGGCAACATTGAAATCTCCCTCGCTCGGTAAATTGACATTAATTTTGCAAAATTCATGGTAGATATAATTTTGGCGGCGAGCGAGTAGGAGGCAGACAAAAATGTAAGATCAAATTTTCACATATGTACTTATAAATTTTTTAATGTTACTTTTCAAATATATGTAGGATATAAAACTGATCCCTAATGATCACAAAACTATTTGGACTGTTTTAATCAGAACCACCTCCTAGCCGCAACATCTTTTATATCATTTTTTACATTGGAGCGCTAGCGCTAGTGCACAAAGTGCACTCATAAGTTAAAATTTTCATTGCACCGGTTAGCGGATGCTCCCACGTGTCGCAATACATCAAATATAGATGACTCTACGAGCTTCGTCATTATATGCCTTAATTTAGTAAATTTGCGAACAACGCAACGTGAGAATACACAACTTTAATTTTCGTATTGTGGCGACCCCGCGAGTTGCGTACATACAGCTGTAGCGCCAAGATAGTTGCATTTGCCGGTCAATTTTTAAAACAAAGGAGTTTTCATCAACCACATTTTTATAAGATTGTACATCGGCTCGGACGTCAAGTAAGCTGCTACCACACTCCAGGGCGTGATAGAGACACAGGAGAAGAAGGGGTGAGTACTTGAATTTGGTTTGGTAGTGTAGGGTGAGTCGGTGTAGGGCATAAAAACGGTGGTCGGAAAAGCTTCTGACTATTATAGCATCAAATTATTGTGAAAGGGCGATTGGTAAAAAATGCCGTTAACGCGTTCGGGGTCGAGTACTCATCGGCTTGAAGAAGATGGCGACGGCGACGATTTAAATGTTACAGTACAAGAGCAAAATGTAGGTGCGCGACAACAACATGCACCAATCGAGGCTCAAATTAGCGCTATGATGAGGCAAATGACCGAATTACAAAATGTGGTGGCACGACTGACAGCCACGTCAAACAATGCTTCGCCGGGTACACGTTTAGGCGATAATAATTCAATATCAGGGGGAGTTGAAACTACACTTGAAAATGAATCCATTGCCGGAACCTTGGCCAATTTAAACCGAGTCTTAAGCAATTCCTCTAGCCAGGGAGCAATTAAAAAGTTGTACGATTTGCCAGAATTTGACGGCAGGCCAGAGGATTGGCCAATGTTCCTGGAATCGTTCATCATGACAACGCAAGAGTATGGGTACAATGAGCGGCAGAACATGCTACGACTTCAGAAAGCCATCAAGGGAAAGGCGCGCGAGGTAGTTGAATGTCTACTCATTCACAGTAACAACGTACCCCGAGTTATAGACGTGTTAGGTGAGCGATTTGGTAGGCCAGAGCAGTTAGTTAAAAGCCAGATCATGCGAATTAGAAGTTGCTCGTCCATACCTGAAAATCGTTTAGACATGCTGGTGCCGTTTGCCACAAAGGTGCAGAATTTGTCCTCATTTCTAGAAGCGGCCGGTTGTGAACACCATTTAAGTAACCCGACTCTTATGGAGGAATTATTGTTTAAGCTGCCAACATCAAGAAGATTGGAATGGGCTCGATATTCCATTAACATTACGCCGAGGGCGACAATCCGCCAATTAAGTGATTGGTTGCAGGAGCTGGCACGCGTTGTGAACGCTACGTGTTTAAACTCGTCTCACGACACTCAACCAACGCAAGAGAAGCATGAAGGGCGAAGGAAGTTTTTCCACATTGGAGCAAGCAGTAACCAAGATAAGAGCTGCGGGCTATGCGCAGAGGCACATCAGCTACAGGACTGCAGGCGTTTCAAGGAAATGGATGTCGAGTCGAGATGGAGCGTAGTTCGGCAGAAAAGGCTTTGCTTTAATTGTTTGCTAGGTGGACACAGGAGCAACAGGTGTAGTAAGGGACATACATGTGCTGCAGTGAACTGCGCGAAGAAGGTCCACGGGTTGTTACATGTAGCTGAAGAACGGAGAACGAGCGCGACTCAGAGGCAAGAAACGTCAGGGCAACCAGTGTTTACTAACGCGGTTTCACAGCAAGAAAATGTAAACGTTCTTTTTAAAATCTTACCCGTCAGGTTATATGCGAACGGGCGGGAGATAGTAAGCTATGCATTTGTAGATGAAGGCTCAGCAGTCACGCTGATGAATAAGAGGCTAGCGAATCAGCTTGCATTGGACGGCAAAAAGGAGAAACTCACTTTACAATGGTTTGGAAATAATTCAGTAACTCAAACAGTTTTATCTAGCAATTTACAAATATCGGGTTTAGATGCAAATAGCAGACGATTCTGCATGAAAAACGTCAAGGTGGTAGAAGACTTGCGACTACCGAAGCAAACAGTGAACGTGGCAGAAATTAGTTGGAAGCATCGATTCTCCAATAAGCTCCCTATAGCTAATTATGATTCAGCGGTACCGGAGATATTAATAGGTTTAGACAACGCACACTTAGGCGTAGCAAAGCGAGTCATTGCGGATGGGAAGCGTGGACCAACAGTGGTGCTGACGAAGCTTGGTTGGGTGCTTTATGGGGCAACTGAAGGGCAATCCTCAAACGAAAAATTGCGTTCCTTGTTTGTATGTAAAGGCCACGAATCGAAGCTTGAGCAACTGGTTGAAGATTTTATCGTTAATGACAATATGTCAGTGTGTGGAGCGCATACTCATGTAGAGAGCGCGGCGGAAGAGAGAGCTAAGACCTTGCTACATACAACAACTGTTAGAATAGGCCAGCGGATTGAAACCGGGCTACTTTGGAAGGACAATGCTGTGGCACTCCCGGATAGTAGAGGTATGGCAGAAAAGCGGTTCATGACCCTGGAGCGGAAGTTTGATCACGAAGCAGGCTTGCGAGAACAGTATACTCACATCATCGACGAATACATAAAAAAGGGGTACGTAAGGCGGTTAAGTGACGCGGAAGCGCGGCAGCGATGCGATCGAACCTGGTATTTACCGCACTTTGGAGTGCGCAACATTAACAAACCGGAGAAGTTACGAGTGGTTTTCGATGCTGCAGCAGAAACTGACGGCATATCCCTGAACTCGGTATTGCTAAGTGGACCAGACTTGGGTCAGTCATTAACGACGGTGCTGATGAAATTCAGGCAAAGGGCGGTCGGCGTTTGCGCAGATGTGGTAGAGATGTTCCATCAGGTGCGGGTACGGCGCGAAGATCAAGAAGCGCAGCGGTTCCTTTGGAGGAGCAATCCGGAGGCACCTATAGAAGATTACATCATGGCAGTGATGACATTTGACGCGACTTGTTCACCCTGCTCAGCGCAGTTCGTCAAAAACAAAAACGCCCGAGAATTTGACACAATGTTTCCCGAGGCAACAGATGCTATCATCTATAACCACTATGTGGACGATTATGTTCACTGTTTCTCCACCCCAGAAGAGGCTGAGCGAGTGACCAAGGAAGTAGTTTGGGTGCACAAACAAGGCGGTTTTGAACTTAAGCGGTTCGTGTCGAACAACCAACGGTTATCCGGACTTTTGAATGACGGAGAAATGACGCAGACTTCAGTAAATCTTGATAGATCTGCCGAGGGTACCTTTCAGAGAGTGCTCGGAATGTTTTGGGACACGGTGAACGATGAGCTGAAATTCGCGTTATCATTCGGAAAGATCAATAAAGGATTGATGACAGGCGCCAGAAGGCCAACCAAACGGGAAGCGTTGAGCATAACAATGTCGGTATTTGACCCATTTGGTTTAGCGGCGGAATATTCCATAGTGGCGAAATTGATACTGCAGAAGTTGTGGCGAGAGAAAGTGGGCTGGGATGACGGAATACCGGACGAGCCTTACGAGATGTGGCGGAAGTGGCTGAATATGCTGAAGGACATTCAAACGCTGAAAATGCCGCGATGTTACGATGTCAATCTGTTTGAATCACCTGTGGAGCTGCACGTGTTTGCCGATGCCAGCGAGTCGGCCTATGGAGCAGTGGCATACTGGAGGGTCAACAGTGGCCATGGTCAAATACGCTTAGCATTCGTAATGGGTAAGGCAAAGTGCGCACCGCTGAAGCTGACCACGGTACCGCGTCTAGAGCTACAAGCCGCTGTCTTGGCCACGCGACTCCGTACAACCATCCTTGAGAATCACGATATTAAACCTGTAAGGACAGTAATGTGGAGTGACTCCAAGACCACACTGGCGTGGATCTCGTCCGACCATAGACAATATAAACCATACGTGGCACACAGAGTAAATGAAATTTTAGCTGTCAGTCAAGTAACAGATTGGAGATGGGTGCCGAGCAAGGCGAATCCAGCCGATTTTGCGACGCGTTTACGGAGTGGGAGGCGTGAGTCCTTTTGGGTGAGTGGACCTGGTTTCCTGAAGCAAGACGAGTCCCAGTGGCCAACAGTGGCGATCGAGACGCAAACCACCGAAGATCTTCGCAATAAGTACATATTTCAAATTGGGCGCATCGATGACATGATGGAAAGATTTTCGTGCTTCACTCGCATGAAGAGAGTCATAGCCTGGGTGTTGCGGTTTGTCAATAATTGCCGACAGAAGCATTAGATAATGAGGGAGCGTGGCTATCTTACGGTAGGAGAGCTTGGAACTTCGGAACGAGTAATTTGTCGAGCAGTGCAGAAGCGCGCATATCCGGAAGAATACGAGGCATTGTGTGCAGGAAAGCAATTGCCGCGGAATAGCGATTTGGCAAAGCTGACGCCGTACGTAGATGAGACCGGGGTAATGCGTATCAAGGGAAGAATTGATGCCGCGGATGCCTTGACCTTCCAAAGCCGCAGACCAATCATCCTTCCGAAACAACACCACGTAACCGACTTAATTGTTAGGAACTACCACCGAAAGGCAAAGCACCAAAATGAGGAAACTGTTGTTGCGGAGATCCGTCGAAAGTTTTGGATTGCCAGCATCAGAGTAGCCGTACGGCGTGCAAGTAAGGAGTGCCATATTTGTAAAAGAAATCGTACGCAACCACGACCACCGCTAATGGGCCAGCTGCCAGAGGATAGACTTACTCCATTTGTTAGGCCATTCTCTTATACTGGGCTGGATTACATGGGACCGTTCTTCGTGACAATCGGCAGGCGAAAGGAAAAGCGTTGGATAGCGCTGTTCACTTGTTTGACGACGCGTGCTATACACCTCGAAATTGCCAAGGACCTCAGCACCGACACATGTTTGCTATGTATCCGCAATTTTATGTGCAGACGCGGCGCACCGATCCGCATACGGTCGGATAACGCCACCAATTTCATCGGCGCTAATAAAGAACTACAACGGCAAAGTTTGGATTTCATCCACGGTAAGATTGCTGACGCACTGGCGAATGACGGCATCGAGTGGGTATTCAATTGCCCATTGAATCCACACGTAGGTGGCTGCTGGGAACGCCTGGTTCGTAGCGTTAAACGGGCCATCGGACATGCGCTGTATGAGGAGAACCTACCAGAGCACAGTTTATACAGTCTTTTGTGTGAGGCCGAGAATTTAGTGAATAGTAGGCCACTAACGCATATCCCTTTAGAAGCACCCACCGATGAACCCTTAACACCTAACCATTTTCTTATAGGTACTGCCAACTCAGAACAGACCCCTCATCCGCGAGAGGAGGAGCACACAGTCTCCAGAAAACAGTGGAGGAGAGTGCAGCAAGCACAACATCGATTCTGGAAAAGGTGGTTGGCCGAATACCTTCCCGATCTGTGCCGACGAACTAAGTGGTATCATCCAGTTGAACCACTACGCGTTGGAGATTCAGTCTTGCTATGTGACAGCAACATACATCGCTCCAAGTGGCCATTGGGGCGAATCATTGGAGTATACCCAGGCAAGGACAACCAAGTCAGAGTGGCGGAGGTGCGAACGAAGGTGGGAGTGTTCAGGCGACCGGCGTGCGTGCTCGCCAGACTAGATGTTGGTGAATCTGACCAGATTCACGGTGGTCGGGATGTTGGCGAGAATCCATAATGTTTTATTTATGTTTACGCAGTTATTTTTTCATGTACAACACTGTTGTCCTTTTCAATGTTCTTTGTATAACCTTGTTCTTAACGAAAATGAAATGTAAAAGAGAATTTATGATTTGGCCCATCTGGCAACATTGAAATCTCCCTCGCTCGGTAAATTGACATTAATTTTGCAAATTCATGGTAGATATAATTTTGGCGGCGAGCGAGTAGGAGGCAGACAAAAATGTAAGATCAAATTTTCACATATGTACTTATAAATTTTTTAATGTTACTTTTCAAATATATGTAGGATATAAAACTGATCCCTAATGATCACAAAACTATTTGGACTGTTTTAATCAGAACCACCTCCTAGCCGCAACACTGCCTTTGAAAGAGTTTATCAATTTCCTCTTTAAATTGTTTATCAGATTCCTCTTGAGTCGAAATCCTCTGCATAGTAATTTAAAAATCGTGTAGAGTAAAAAAAAATTAAAAACTTGACCCCCAAGCAAATTACTGCTATTTGGATGGCGACCATAAGGCGTATTATTTCCACCCTGTTATGCTTATTGCTGCCAGTCATCATATTTGGCCTTCCATATACCATATTGTTAAAATATTCCACCCTTATGCGCTTTTTAATTTCAGAAATTTATCAATTTTATGCTTGAATCAGTTTTTCGACAATATACTATGGTGTTGAATTATTTTTTTTGTTTTTCGATTATTCTTCATTAAATTGAATTCTAATGCGGCGTCCTTCTCTTGCGTTTTTGTTGATCTCAAATCACTTTTTGCACCATCCATACACCATTCATTGATGTTTTTTATTTTTTTCTTTGATCGTGTTAGTGTTATTTTATTTAACCATGGCTAGCGATATCGCTGTGTATAGCCAAGTAAATTATTTTATTTTCGGCTGGCGGTATCGCCTTTTAAAGCCTAATTGTAAATTTATTTTAGAGGCCTGGCGGGATCGCCATATCGCCAAATAAATATGATTGTTTAAGGTTCGAACAATGAATGTCTTTCTTTATTGATTTTACTTTCTTTTATACAAAATTTTTACACTAATACTTACAAACTATTTATGGACTAAAACGTATATTTACATACGTGTATATTACTACTACATACTAACTAGAATGCATAATTCTAAAATATGCTACGTCAACATATGGTTGCAATAAATGTGTCGGTATGACAGTCGCACTGGCAAACTGGCGTTGTGACTCAGTTAGGCATTGCGACTGTCTTTGGCGGTATCTTTGACCATCCGCACAAGTGTAACACGACTCTCGCTATATGCGGCATGTGCTGTCTTTGCATAAACTCCCGCTGAGTTCATTGTAACTAATTTGGGTAAAGTGTTGTTGTGTACATTCTTATTTGTTTATGCATTTTTGTGCACATGACAATTAAACGAAAAAGAGCGGTGTAATGCTACACTTATAACAAAATTCATCTTTTCATGCATGGAAAAAGGTAATGCATTGCCTACTTTCCCACTGGGAGAGAAAAAAGAAAATTTTTGAGTACTTTCAATATTGCGGGGCTTATAAAGTCAAGGGCTAGGGTTGCCAGACGTCCTTCTTTCGGAAGGACATGTCCTTCATTTTATTGCAACGTCCTTCCCTGTCCTTCCAAAAGAAAAAGTGTAGAAATGTCGTTCTTTTTAAGTTTTGTCCTTCTTATGTCCTTCTTTTTCCGTTTTTTTTTTTTGCTGGGGGCTTGAGATAAGTATCTACTTTTACTAAAATTAAATGAGCTACAAAACTGCATACTCGAAAAAAATCTAAAAATTTTTTTGATGAAATTCGTCGAGTTTCGCGAATTTTTTTGGAATTTTGGACGAAGTTTTAAGTGCAAAATTTGAATGTATTTTCATCTATACATATTTTCATGAAAAATTATAGAAATATTTAGTGTTGTATTATATATGCAATTATTTTTTGTTTCTTTGCATTTAAATATGAATACGTGCCAAATATACTGTATGTATATATGTAAGTTAGACTGGGCCAAAAATAAATTTCGTTTTTTTCAAAAATTATATTGATTTCCATTTTAAAAAAGGTGAAAAAAATGACTGTAATTTTTTCAGATTTTTAAATTAAAGTCTAGAGGTCTATCATCGGTTACTTACTTACTTAAAATAGCCTTTAACCGCCTAGGCGATTTTGGCCGTCCAACATGTTACGCCAGTCGGTTCTTTGTTGAGCCAACTGGCGCCAATTAGAGACACCGCATGCTCGCAGATCTGCCTCTACTTGGTCCTGCCATCGAAGTGGTGGTCTCCCTCTTCCTCTACTTCCACCGGCGGGTGCCGATAAAAATACCTTCTGGGCCGGAGCGTCTTCGTTCATTCGCACCACGTGTCCTAGCCAGCTGAGCCGCTGGGTTTTAATTCGCTGAACTATGTCCACGTCTGCGTAAAGCTCATACAGCTCATCATTATATCTTCTTCGGTACTCGCCGTCGCCAACTTTTAGGGGTCCATAAATCTTTCGAAGAATTTTTCTCTCGAATACTCCCAGAGCCGCCTAATCAGATGCTGTTAGTGTCCATGCTTCTGCACCATATAGCAGGACGGGTACGATAAGTGACTTATAGAGTGTTGTTTTTGTTCGTCGAGAGAGGACTTTACTTCTAAATTGCCTACTCAGCCCAAAGTAGCATTTGTTTGCAAGAGTTATCCTTCTATGGATTTCCAGGCTTACATTGTTGTTGGTAGTAATGCTGCTTCTCAGGTACACAAAGTCCCTTACTATCTCGAAATTATGGCTGCCAACCGTGGTTGCCAAGGCGCGAATGCGCTGACTCTTTGCTTGATGCCAGCAGGTACTTCGTTTTACCTTCATTCACCACCAAACCCATTTTTCCGCTTCCTTTTCTAATTTGGAGTACGCAGAAGTTACGGCGCGGTTGTTGAGGCCAATGATGTCGATGTCGTCGGCATACGCCAACAGTTGTACGCTCTTGTAATATAATGTTCCAGCGCGGTTAAGTTCTGCAGATAGTATTATCCAGCATCAAATCAAAGAAATCGCACGATAGGGGTCGCCCTGCCTGAAACCTCGTTTATTTTCGAACGGCTTGGAGAGGTCCTTCCCAATTCCGACCGAGCTGGTGGTGTTGTTCAGCGTCATTTTGCACAGCCGTATAAGTTTTGCGGGGAAACCAAGGTCAGACATAGCGGCATATAGGCAACTCCTTTTCGTGCTGTCGAAGGCGGCTTTAAAATCAACAAAGAGATGGTGTGTGTCGATCCTTTTCTCACGGGTTTTTTCCAAGATTTGGCGTATTGTAAAAATCTGGTCGATGGTAGATTTACCAGGTCTGAAGCCACACTGATAAGGTCCAATCAGTCGGTTTACGTCAGGCTTCAGTATTTCGCACAATACGCTTGATAGGACCTTATATGCGACACTCAAAAGGCTGATTCCACGATAGTTGGCGCAGTTTGCGGGATCACCCTTCTTATGGATTGGGCAGAGAACACTTAGATTCCAATCTTCAGGCATGCATTCATCCGACCATATTCTGCACAAGAGCTGGTGCATGCACCTTACCAGCTCTTCGCCGCCGCATTTAAATAGCTCAGTGGGCAGGCCATCAGCACCCACCGCTTTATTGTTTTTTAGCCGTGATATAGCTACTCGCACCTCGTTATAGTCGGGTTGTGTTCGATTCCATCGTCTTCGATTGTGGGGTCGGGTTCGTCCTCTTCTCTGGATTGTTGGTCCGTTCCTCCGTTTAGAAGGGCAGAGAAGTGATCCCTCCATAACCCTAGTACTCTCTGAACATCTGTCACCAGGTCGCCGTTGTCATTTTTACAGGAGTTTGCCCCGAGGTTAAAACCTTCCGGCATTCGTCGAATTCTTTGATCAAATTTTCGGGCGTTGCTTCTGCTGGCTAGCATTTCAAGCTCTTCGATTTCACGCTTTTCCGCTTCCCTTTTCTTCGCCCGAAAAAGCCGTTTGCTTCCCTCTTCATCTCACGGTAGTGTTCACACACGCTCCTCGTTGCATTCGCTTTTAACGTTGCCTTATAGCCGTCGTCCTTTCTTTTCATTGCGTCTTTGCACTCTCTATCATCGTACCAGCTGTTACTTTTTCGGCTGCGGTACGAAGTGATCCGGAGATATGCTCGTGCACTCCGCTGGGTTGAACTGTGCTCTCAGAGAGCAGGTGCGCGAGTCGTTCTGCGAAATCATTGGCTGTCTGTTGTGACTGCAGCTTTCCGACGTCCAGCTTTCCTTGCGTTTTTTTGTGGTGCCTCTTTCGTTGTACTTAGGCGAGTACGAATCTTGGTTACTACCAAGTAGTGATCCGTCTATCACAAAGTGATCGATCTGATTGCGTGTTTTCCGATCTGGCGATAGCCATGTTGCTTGATGGATCTTTATATGCTTGAACCTGGTGCTGGCTACGACCATATTTCGTGCACCGGCGAAGTCGATCAGTCTGTATCCATTCGGCGAAGTCTCTTCATGGAGGCTGAACTTTCCGGCAGTGGGGCCAAACACACCCTCTTTGCCCACCCTGGCGTTAAAGTCGCCAAGCACGACTTTGATATCATGACGGGGGCAGCGCTCATAAGTTTCTTCTAATTTCGCGTAGAATGCATCTTTTTCCACGTCGTCCTTGTCCTCGGTCGGTACGTGCGCACAGATAAACGATATGATGAAAAATCGTAGTTTTATTCGGATTGTGGCGAGACGGTCGTTCACGGCTGTGAAAGACACTCCTGTTTCACAAGCCTCTTTCCCACCACAAAACCGACACCGAATCTGCGCTCATTAGTGTGGCCGCTCCAGTAGACATTGCAGGTTTGGATGGTCTTATAACCTTGCCCCGTCCATCGCATTTCTTGTATAGCGGTGATGTCAGCTTTTGCCTGTTTGAGGACCCCAACTAGGCGGGCATCGTCACCTTCCCTGCTAAGGGTTCGGACATTCCAAGAACATGCCCTGATTTCCTTTATCATATTCCTATTTCGTTTGCAGTGGTCGTTATCTAAAGAGTGAGTTATCATATCGAGGCGTGAATTATGGATCTCATTGGAAGATTGTTTTATGTGGTGGGTCCCAAGCCCTACGCACAACCCGTTTCTCGGGGGGTTGGATTTAAATTTATACATTTATATAGCGAGCCGCTTGGTTCAAGACAGACGGCCGCTTGCAGCCGCACCTCATGGTGACAGACGCTGCTGGTGAAGTCCCCTGGCAAGCCCTTAAACCGATTTTGTCGGAGTGGCCTTGTCAGGTTGTCGCCTTCTCACTTTAGTTCACCACCGAACGGGTGTTCAGTGGCTATCCAGAGATATGTGGGCTTTCCCGGACGTAGTGAGCTGCTTGGACCGCACATAGAAGAATCGCTCTGGCCATTCCCAGTTGAAAGGCGATCAGAAGCTTTCCCCACTTGCGTGGACTTCTACACACGGTCCCACCTCCATCGCTAGTGCACAGTAAAAAGAAAAGTCTAAATTTAATACCAATTTGGTGTTTATATATAACAGTGCCGAAAAGTATTAAATTAATACCATTTTCCGTTTAATTGAGAGAATGAGTATTATTTTGGTATTAGTTTTAGACCATTGGGACTAATTTAATTGCCAAAATTGAGAGAGAGAGAGCGATTTAGTATCATTTTGGTATTATTTTAAAACCATTAGTCCAAATTTAATTTCCAAACTTTTTCAGGGTCTTAAAATAATACTATTTGGTATTAAATTTAAAAA
Organism: Campiglossa producta; assembly: GCA_964058755.1. Classification (NCBI taxonomy): domain Eukaryota; kingdom Metazoa; phylum Arthropoda; class Insecta; order Diptera; family Tephritidae; genus Campiglossa; species Campiglossa producta. Next base: position 128,161,672 of record CAXKVI010000001.1, on the reverse strand, counting down.
AAGTAGCCTTTCATTTTTTACTGTGTGTATATTTTACAGACTTAATCTCATATTTGGTATGAAAACGACAAACTATTGTTGTAAAACACCATTTACCTGAACATATTTTTGTAGGAAATTGAATTCCCTACAAAAGCTGCCTAGACTGAAATTTTCTCAGACTAGCCGTTCTCTAGTATTCTAGCCTCAAAGAATGTCAAGTTTTTTGGATTCCCCGATTTTGGTATGAAAATTTGCGAAACATGAAAAATAAACATCGAATAAAGCTAAATACATATGTATTCTTAAGGGAAATTGGCTGCCGAATACGAATTCGATATCAGAATTCAACAACGGGCCCGAGGTTCGGCCCTAACCTTGCAAAATAGTCCAATATTATTTTGTCGTGGTTTTTTTAGGTTAGAGAAGAACTGCGACCTGTTAGGCTAATTCTGATCACGGATTTGGATTTAGCTCGCCAAATACATGAATATTAATGTATTGAAAACAGATCCGTCAACTTTTGGTTTTTAATTTTTTTTTTATATGATGTCAAAGCTCAATCAATTCCAAATCATCTGGGTCAAAGCTGTTTGCAAATCAGCCCAGTAATACCAAAGTTATAAACATTTTAGTAAGGCTATATAGCCTACATTTGGTATATCGATATTCATAATCGAGAAAATGATTTCAAAATCAACAAGTGTTTTTGATGTCAAATCCATGCGAATATTGCTGTGGGTTTTATGTAAGTATCAACTTTTCGACTGCTTTGCTGTAGAGAATCGATATGATAAATCTAGCTGTAACATATTTTTAAATTGGATATAGCTTTGCTACTATTGAGCCGATAAGAAAATGGTTAGGATATATTTTGTTTGAAATTGATTAAGCTTAAAATCAAAGTAAAAAAATTATCCCGTTTCGATGTATTTAACAATTAAGGAAGATGTGACTTGGAATTTGTAATATTTCTCGACTAAATCTGCTAATAGCTCTTAAACTGGGCATCTGATTGAAACCCATTATATGGCGGACTTTTAGAGCTATCGAAGACCTTTTATGCGGCGAATAGCGGGGTTCGATCAGATAAGCAAAGCTGGAGATTTCTCGTAAAATACAAAAATGGTGTTTTCTCCCTTTTTTAAAAACGATAACTTTGCGAAATCTCAAAACTTATAGCGAATTTTTGATTTTCTCTTCATAATCGGAATCTGCACTTTTTTTCACGTAATAAATGCAACCAAGTTTACGGATATCAATGTTTTTATATAATCTCCTGCACCCTGAATGCATATGGTTTTTAAAATTTGACTGGAAAAACGACCCGTGTAAATCAGCCTTAATACCAAAATTTTTAGAGATGAGACTGCAAAAAAACATATTTCTAGATAGATTAATCATCTATTTTTCTCTTCCATACATTCATTTATTCATTTCTTAATTGACGCTTTTCAGCCTAGGTAATTTTGTCAGTCTTGTAGCAATGCACGCTATTCAGTCCTTTTTACACAAAAACACAGAAACAAGTAGATATAGGTTATTTATAATCTATTAAATAAAAGCTTCTCTACGTGTCTGGGCTATCCCCATCCCAATGTTAAAGATTAGATTAATTAAACTTGTATGTATTTACATTACTGAGGTATGTATATATGTATTTTGTGAAATAAATTTTATTTACAGAGGATTCGATCGCGATCCAGCCACAAGTAAATTTGAAATGTATGGCTTATTCCCGAAAATCGTTTTACAAGGAAAATATGTAGCTGATGGACGTATCCTGATATTACCCATCAAAGGAGATGGTGACGCCGATATTGTGCTTCACAACCCGAAATTTTCAGTAAAATTCAAACCGTCTACTCATCCTAGGGATGGAAAAACATACCTAAGTGTAGACAAGCTAAAAGTATTAGTAGAACCACAAAAGTACGTGCAACTTTATATATTATGCGACAGCAATGATATTAATAACAAAAATATTTCAATAACAAAACTTATTTTTAAATATCTTTTTTTATGGCAATTGCAGAATGAATATGAAACTGACCAATCTCTTTAATGGTGATTCAGCACTTGGCAGTAATTTGAACGAGTTTTTGAATCAAAACTGGCAGGAAGTTTGGAATGAACTTCAACCCTCAATCCATCAAGCCATTGCTAATGTGGTAAAAAATATTTTACAAACGCTTTTCAAAAGTTTTGCCTACGAAGATTTGTTTGCTGACTTTTAAAAAAATAAGGATGGCAGTATAACTAATATTTTTTTTCATTACTTACTTACCTACTTAAAATAGCCTTTAGCCGCCTAGGCGATTTTGGCCGTCCATATTTTTTCATTATGCTGTCTAAATCAATGATTATACTATGTAATTATATTTTTTGTGTATTTTTTATATTATTTATTTACACAATTTTGTGAATTCGTGATGTATGTATGTATATTAGAATGGGCCAAAAATTCAAAATTTCGTATTTTTCAAAAATTATATTGATCTCCTTTCTAAGAAAGGTGAAAAAAAAACTACTGTAATTTTTTCAGATTTTTAAATTAAAGTCTAGAGGTCTATCATCGCTAGTTTAGATTTACAGACTTTACCTCATATTTGGTATAAAAACGACAAACCATTGTTGTAAAACACCATTTACCTGAACATATTTTTGAAGGAAATGTAATTCCCTACAAAATTTGCATTGACCAAAACTTTCTCAGACTAGCCTAGTATTCTAGCTTCAAAAATTAGCACGTTTTTTCGATTTCCCATTTTTTCTATCAAAAATTGTAAAAAATGCTAATATCCATGTACAACAAAGATAGATACAAATTCTTAAAAAAAATTGAGTGGGCTACAAAAAAGGTTAAAAACTTTTTTTTGTAAAGTTATTTTTCAAAACTTATTTAGTATTAAATTAAAAAAAAATCATATTTCCGTCTTTTTTTGGTGTTTTTGATAAATTTGTATACCTTTCATGAACATGAAATGGTATTATAACTTTGGTCCGATGTTTGTAAGTATGAGAAGAAGAAGAGATAGATCCACTAATAAGTATACCGTTATAATCAGGACGATGAGTTGATTCGATTTAGCAATGTCCGTCTGCCCGTCCGTCCGTCTGTTTGTACGCAAACTAGTCCCTCAATTTTAGAGATATCTCGATGAAATTTGGTATGGAGGCGTTATTTTATATGAGAATAATCATTCGTCGGAACCAGAAAGGTCGGACCAAAACTACTCATAGCTCCCATAGGTTAGGTTAGGTTCAAGTGGCTGCCGCAGAGGCACACTTAGGCCAGTTTTGGAAGGCCCGTTGTGATACCACCAACACAAGGAAAGTCAGTCCCGGGACCCAGCCAAATGGAAAATCCCTGAGTTGTTGGGATTTTCCACATAGCAGAATCCCGGGACTGACACTCCTAAACCGACACCGTTACTCCTCCTCGAACCACTTAGATGACTTTATGAAGGCCATCAAGTCCTTTATGTCCAGTTCCGCGATCTGGCTTAGGCTATCCAGGAACGGAACTCCCAAAAAGCGCGTTCTCGCGCCGCTTAAAGCCGGACAGTTGCAGATGAGGTGTTCCACTGTTTCCTCCTCCTCATCATCTTTGCAACTCCTGCAGCATCGTCGGTAGGGCACACTTAGCCTTTCTGCATGCCTACCAATTAGGCAGTGACCGGTTAATACCCCTATCAATATGCAGATTTCCCTCCTAGTTAGGGCATAAATGCGTCTAGACCTTTTAAGATCCCATTTTGGCCAGGTTTGTTTCGATATCCGACACCCTGGGGACTGCAGCCATCTTTCGTTGGCTTGACGGAGTGTGTGCTCCTTCAGCATTAGTTTGCATGTGGCAAACGGCATACCTAAGCGCTCTTTATCCTGAAGAACCTGCTTGGTCGTGCCCTGCCTGGCAAGCTCGTCTGCCTTACAGTTTCCCTCAATGTCCCTATGTCCCGGGACCCATATGAGGTTTACGCGGTTCTGTTGGGCCATCTCCTGAAGAGATCGACGACAGCTGAGCGTCAGTTCAGAGTTGAACGTGTATGAGCCAAGGGATTTGATGGCCGCTTGGCTATCGCTGAAAATAGCGATATCTTCTCCGATAACACGTTTGCTTAACCAGGCCGCGGCGTCTAGGATTGCCGAGACTTCCGCCTGGAAGACGCTACAATGATCAGGTAGTCTGAAGGAGAGCTCAAGGTCCAAATCCCTTGAATAAACCCCTCCTCCAACTCTGCCGTCCAACTTCGAGCCGTCGGTGTATATGGAAGTGCCACCATTTGTTTCGGGACACCAATCCGTCCTCTCCCAGTCTTCTCTGCTGGGAATGTTTATTTTGAAACAGCTATCACCGACTGTAGTGGTCGCACAACGATCTGTGCTTAGAGGGAGAAAGCTGTAAGATTCCAGAATACTGGAGTGTCCAATAGTACCCGCCCCCCAACTGGAGGTTTCTCTTAGGCGCAGAGCTGATGCCGCTGCTGACCGAAACCCTTCCAGATCAAGTGGCAAAATGCCCAGAATGACCTGGAGGGCTTCGTTGGGCGTTGTCCTTAGCGCACCGCTTATACAGATCATATTGGATCTATGGACTTTCCGCAACAGATTCAGGTATGTTGCCTTGCTCAGCGCAGGCCACCATACGACGACTCCATATAGCATGATTGGACGAATGATGGCCGTGTAGATCCAACTGCATACTCTAGGGCTGAGCCCCCATTTTTTGCCAATGGCTCTTTTGCATGTGTAAAGAGCGATGCAAGCTTTCTTCTGGCGCTGAAGAACATTCTCCTTCCAATTCAGTTTCCTGTCCAGAACTATGCCTAGAAACTTGGCCTTATCCGACAAGCCCAGGCGCGTGCCATCTAGTTCTGGTAGGCTTAGTGGCGGTATTTTGTACCGGTTGGTGAAGAGGACAAGTTCCACTTTCCCCGGGTTGATACTAAGTCCGCAGCGAGAGGACCACGTCGAAACTTCTCGCAGTGCTACTTGCATCAGGTCACACAGAGTTTGTGGGAACTTGCCTCTGAATGCAATAGCTAAATCGTCTGCGTATGCCACTATCTTCCCGCCCCCCCAACTTGTGTCACGTAGCAACGAGTTGACTGTGAGGTTCCATAAAAGCGGGGAAAGAACACCACCCTGGGGGGTTCCCCTTGTGACATAGCGTGATAACTCAACCGTACCAAGTGAAGAAGCTATTTTCCTTCCCCTTAAAAGTTGGTCAATTACACCAGTTAGAGGTCTATCTACGCCCAGATTAGTTAGAGCGTCTAGGAAGGCCACGAGACAGTAGTCCTTTTCACACAGCGATTTCTCAATGACCGATACTAGGCTGTGCAGAGCGGTTTCTGTTGATTTACCCTTGGTGTATGCATGCTGATAGCTAGAAATAAGGTTGCTATCAATAGTCGTTGAGAGGTAGTCGCTTAGTATCCTCTCAAAGGTTTTGAGTACAAAGGACGAGAGACTGATCGGTCTGTAGTCTTTTGGCTCGTAGTGGGATGCCTTCCCAGCCTTAGGGATAAACACTACCGTGGCGCTTCTCCAGGAGCCCGGAATGTGGTTGAGAGCCAGGCAGGCTGTGAAGAGAAATACCAGCCATTTAGCTGATGTCTCCAACGTGTTTATAAGTTGCGCGGGGATAATCCCGTCCGGCCCGGCAGCCTTATACGGTTCAAAGCTTTTAATTGCCCACCTTACTCTTTCCTCAGTGACGGGTATATTTACTGCCAGGTTTGTTGCAGGTGCTAGTGGTGCATCATGCAGATTCCCCGGAAAATGTGTATTCAAGAGCAGCTCAAGGGTTTCCTCTTCCGTGCTGGTCCAGGATCCGTCAGGTTTTCGCAGATAGCTGATGGTTGTTTGACTTTTCGAGAGGACTCGTCTAAGTCTCGCTGTGTCGTCGACCTTTTCGACGCCAGTGCAGAAATTTCTCCACGAGGTTCTCTTCGCCTGTCTCAGAGCTTTTTTGTAGGCCCTTAGTTTAGCTTTATATTCGTGCCAATGAGGCTCACAGCCGAAGCTCTTGGCCTTGTTAAATTGTTTCCGGCATGATATTCGGAGCGAGTCCAAATCGTAGGACCACCAATGTGGCCTGGGTTTACCGCGTGGTTTTGGCACTGGACAAGCCTGTCCTAGAGCATTTAAGAGCGCCGATGTAAATGTAGTAACAAGATCCTCCAGCTCCTCTACTGATGAGGGGGCTTGTGAGGGCAGTACTGGCAGGTCTCTGTCTAATATTTCATTGTGTAACTGCCAATTAGTGTTACGTGGATTGCGCTTCATGATTGGTTGTTCTACAATAAAGTCTAGAACCATTTCTATGTAACGGTGGTCGGAGAATGAATGTTCTTCCAGAACCCGCCATTTTCTGACCCACCCATAAGCGCCTTCACTACAGATAGTGAGGTCTATGACCTCCCTACGGGTCTTAGTGATAAAAGTAGGCTCATTACCCACGTTGCAAATTACCAGGTTGGTTGTTAAGAGGTAATCAAACAGAGACTCGCCCCTGGCATTGATATCGGAACTCCCCCATTGGACATGGTGAGCATTAGCGTCCGCTCCAATAATAAGATTACCCGTGCAGAAATTTGACACCGGGTCTTTCACCTCCGTTTGTGGTGGGGGTTCTTCGGCGTCGTAGGGCATATAGACCGACGCAACCGTCAGGCGGGTGCTGTCGACCGATAGACTGATAGCGGTAATATCACCATTGGTGTAGTTAGGTAGGAGAAAGGAGTTCAACTCAGACTTGACCAAAATACACGTTCGGACTTTGCTCTCCTCGCTGGCTCGAATGAGCTTGAAGCCCTTAGTCCCCAATCCGCAGATTCTCGAGCTATTGACCCAGGGTTCTTGGATGAGGACCACATCCACGTCGCCTTTAGAAAGACGACTACTTAAAGCAGCCGAAGCCACTTTAGATTTGTGCAGATTAATCTGAAGCACCACCAACATGAGAGCGCACAGACTTCCCTGCCGTCCCCATGTCGTCGAGGTTTGCCCCATCCCGGAGGTTGCCTATCAACGACGAGTTGTTCCGATTAACTGCCCGATATGGCGTTGCAGGAGTCCTGCTGCTTGTAGCATTAGATGTTAATCGCTCAGCGTTGGCTGCTACCACCGTGACGTCGAGGACTTCCTCGTCCTGTAGGCTGTCCTCCATCTCCGAGTTGTTCACAGCACTATCGGCAAGGGACGTGGCGGATAACATGCTTTCCGCATAGGAATCCTCCGCTTCCTCTTCTGGTAATTCGTTTTCCGGTTCCCCCGGAGCAGCCGAGAAGGTTGCGCGCTGAGCGTCACCACGATATACGTGGATAACGATCTGGCCTACGCTGTAGTGTACTAGGCCATTGCACCTTTTGAGGGGCTCGATTGACTCTTTATTCATGGTGAACACCACCTGTCTGTCGGGCCCCACCGCATCCCCGACCAGATTAACACTCCAGTCATGCGTTGGGAGAGACGGATTCATTAGCCGTAGCATCCCGAGAATTCTGTCGGGTTCGTCAGGGATGGCCGGAATCCACGCCCTTGCCCTTGGACGAGCTGGAATGTCCTTCCAGTCGACGACCTCTATCTTTGCGCCCTTGTAGACTTCACCCAGTTTAGCAGCTGCTGCCTTATACAGTGCTACGGTTTTTGCATCCTCGCATGCGAGTAATTTGATCTGACCCTGGCGCCAGCCCGCATCCGTTACTCGTGCCGAACTACCCGGAAACTCCGGAGCAACGTTGAGAAGAATGTTGCCGAGTTCATTTCGCACGTAACGCCACCGGTCCTTGGGGATGGCCAGACGGTCATTGCCTCGGTCAAGGACGCCTATAAGGATCCTGTCCTTGGTTACCTCAGCAAAGCTTAGTTTGCCCGCTCCAGAGGTATTCTGATGCCGCTTGGGAGGGGGATTTAACTCCAGGTCCGATCTCTGGCGCTTGAAAGGGTTAACTTTTAACCTCTTTGGCATGTAAGATTTTTGGAAATCCGGTATCACAGCTTTCGCTAGCTCTACCGATTTACTGGAATTCGGCGACAGCGACTCCTGCGGTACCCCTTCATACCTCTTCAGGATCTTTGCAGCCAATCTTTTCTCGTGGTATGTGAAGCGGCGGGGAGATGTCTCCCGGGAGTGCGGACCCGTAGTTGCCATCGCGGTCGCTCCCCTTGCCGAAATCTCAGTTGCAGCTTCCTTCCCCTTCGAAACTCCGAGGCCAGGTCGTGAGACCGCTGCCACAGACGTAAAGATACTGGTTTTCATATCAGAGGTTGATGGGAGTTTAGCATCCGCCGTTGTCCGCTTAGCTGCGTTGGCAACCGCACTGGTGCTAGCTCCCATCAAGTCAATCTTACTCGATAGAGGGTTGGTTGACCGACTCGTAGTTGCCATCGCTGTCGATCCCCCCCTTGATTGTGGAACGGAGGTTGTCCTCCGGCGTTGTTGTTGCTTTCTCGCCTGCTCCTCCATAGCTCTCCTTTGCTGAGGAGTGAAATTTGGCGTTGTTTGCTTTTTGGGTTTTTCGTGTTTATTTGCGTTATTTGAGTTCATCATGTTCGTACGACCCATCGCCGGAGAAGGCCAGCTTAGGGTCAAGGGAAGAGTAGGGGAAAATGTGTCGTCCGCCGCGGCAGAGCCCCGTACCGCGGTAAGGCCATGCTTACTCTCTGAGGCGACCCGGTATCAGAGAGGCTCCGTTCAAATACAGCCACGATTTGCCTCCCGGCTGCAAACGTCCAATGGGCACGTGGTCGCATAACACCCTGGATTGGGAGGGGGAAGATCTTTGTCGTCGCGCCAGAGAGGCTAGGCTGCTCTCGTGATGAAGTGCCGTACGGAGCTATGATCACAAGGGCAGCGTAGCCCTGTGGCTATCGACTTAAGCCCTCGTACCGCGGCAAGGTATCCACCCTTCCCATACAATCGATTGTTCCGATAAACGTATTTCTGGCTATAACTTCTGTAATTAAAGAGCTAGTAACGTGAAATTTTGTAAGTGTTGCTATTTTTATATGTGAAATATCGATGTTGAAAATCATTGAGATGGGATAAATATTTCATATAGCTCCCATACAATCGATTGTTCCGATAAACGGATTTTGGGCTATAACTCCTGTAATTATAAAGCTAGGAACGTGAAATTTTGTAAATATTGCTATTTTATATGTGAAATAGCGATGTTGAAAATCATTGAGATGAGATAAATATTTCGCATAGCCCCCATACAATCGATTGTTACAATAAACGGATTTTGGGCTATAACTCCTGTAATTATATAGGTAGGGTCGTGAAATTTCGTAACTATTGCTCTGTTAGGATGTGGAATGTCGACGTTAAAAATCAATGAGATTGGACCAATATAACACACCGCCCTATATGAGTTAAAGTTACATTCACACAGGCTGTACTGGGGATCGAACAGTGAAAATCATGACGCTTATTCATGAAAGGTATATAGCCTTCGGCACAGCCGAAGACAGCTTTCCTTACTTGTTTTTTACTAAATTTTGTTTATTGATATTCTACATGACTAATTATCATTATATAATCAATATTATAACAAAAATATAAATTTTTCATATACGTTCAAACATACTTTTGCTTAATATATGCTTTCTCTGCGAGGGTGTAGTTTTACAGTCTTCAAATGGCGCAGCCACAAATAAACAAAAAGTTGACGGATCTGTGAACTCAATACATTAATTTCCATGTATTTTGACGAGCTAAATTGAAATCCGTGATCAGAATTAGCCTAACAGGTCGCAGTTCTTCTCTAACCTAACAAACCCATCACAAAATAATATTTGACTTTTTTTGCAAGGTCAGGGCAGAACCTCGGGCCCGTTGTTAAATTCTGATATCGAATTCGGATTCAGCAGCCAAGAATATGTATTTAGCTTTATTCGATGTTGATTTTTTCATGTTTCGCAAATTTTCGGGAAATCCCGAAATATACCAATGTTTGATGCTAGAATACTAGAAAACGGCTATTCTGAGAAAATTTCAGTCTAGGCTGCTTTTGTGGGGAATTCCGTTTCCTACAAAAAAATATGTTCAGGTAAATGGTGTTTTTCACCAAATCGTTTTCATACCAAATTGGAGGTTAAGTCTGTAAAATCTAAACTAGCGATGATAGACCTCTAGACTTTAATTTAAAAATCTGAAAGTTGCAGTAATTTTTATTCACCTTTCTTAAAAAGAAAATCAATATAATTTTTGAAAACAACGAAATTTTGCATTTTTGGCCCAGTCTAATGTATATATAAAACTGTGCTAAATATAAATTAAGACAATAATCTTATAAGACATAAATTTTAATCGCATTTTTAATAGTTGTAGGCACGGTTGCCACAAGCATATGCGAAAAACTTACCAAGGTGTTGGAAAAAAGTTACCAAGCGGTTCTTAACAAAAGAAAAAAAATCAATTCGTATGCTTTATGCAGTTATACATAGAAAATAATTAAAAAATATGACTTAATTCGATACATTTGTACTTATTTCAAATTTTGGCATTGCATATCAGGCCGATTCAATTTTTATTTTTTCAATTTATTTTATTAAGTAAGATATTTAAAACTCAGAGTTATCACCACGGTTGCCGTTTGCCTAAAATTTTGCGTACCAAAATTCGTACCAAACAGAAAAAAACGTACCAAAATAATTTGCTAGCCAAACAATAAGGGGATTCATCGAACCTTATAAGTTTACGAAATGCGTAAATTTATACATTTATCAGCTAAGTTAGATAAACGCCCTAGATAAATTCATGTGTACTTGATGTCAAACAAAAACATTTTACTTCGAAATTCTCATTAAAAAAGTAATTTTTGACCCGTTCTCAGCATATTCTTCTATTTTTTGTACAGTTTGCTTTGAATGCATTAAAAAAATAATGTCGAACGGCGTCATTGTATTGGATAAATTTACGAACTCTTTTACACACCAAACTCGACGCGGAAGTTTATCAAATTTGTGTAAACTTCGTCCCATACAAATTTTGACAGTTAATATACACGCTTGATAAATTTATACGTTTACACGCTTTATAAGGTGTTTATAAAGGTTGATGAATCACCTTAATATAACATTTATTAAAGCAATTTTAAGCAGTTCATCTGCTGCCATAATTTAATACAGATGCGGGTTTTAAAATATGTACATATGGTGATTCAAATATAAGAAAATTTTCCAACACTTAGGGGTCGCTATTTTTCCGCCCTTTCCTAAGTGGTAACACTTCACTTCTACTGCCAGTAAAGAAGGAGAATGAAAGAGGCACAACATCGTGACTAAATAATTTTTTTTTGTAGTCATTCAAATGTAGTTTTGATATTTGTAGCAGTTTCATTGGAGTTGGATTGAAGTTAAAATGGCAAAAATGTACCAAATTTGGACCCGCAGAAAAAATTCGTACCAAAAATGGTACATTTCGGCCAAAACGGCAACCGTGGTTATCACATATTTTCGTAAGAGTGATAACTATAACATGGCACGGCGGCCGCCGTGGTGTAGCGGTTAAGTGTTCGGCCTTCTACACCAAGTCGTGGCGGTTCGATGCCCGGCAAAAGTAACATCAAAAATTATTTAGAAAAAGAATTTTTCTAAACGGGGTCGCCCCTCGGCAGTAGTTTGGCAAACTCTCCGGGTGTATTTCTGCCATGAGAAGCTTCTCAGCTAAAAAATTCATTTGCTTTGCAACTGCCGTTCGGAGTCGGCAAAAAACTGTAGGTCCCGCCAGCTTGTAGGAAAAACTCAAAAAGCAACACACCACAAGTTGGAAAGAGAAGCTCGGCTAAAAATCTCGTTAGAGGTTATGATAACCTGTTGGTATATCGCCGCCATTAGTTTTTTTTTTTTTTATATACATATTTACATAAACACATTTTTGTATTGAGATAATTATATATAGTCACCTAAATTAATACTTAATTTAAGTTATCAACTAGTGAGTTAATAAGGGGGTTATTTGAATATTGACAGTGTCTATTGAATTTTTCAATAATCTTAAGTATTTGGCCAGGGACCAGTTCAATTTTTTTATCAATATGGAGGCGTTTTCTGGAGTGGTGCCATGGTAAATTAAACATCATTTTTTAAATTTTATTTTGACGCACTTGTACTTTCAGTTTATGGGTTTTAGTGCAGATTCCCCAGAATTAGGCCGGTTTTTATTACGTTTAATTAATAAATCAATATGCTATAAATACAAGTTTTTTTTTTTCATAAAAAAAAAAGTAAATTTGTTCATTTCTTTTCATTAGGTCAAATTTTAACAAATTCTTTCGTAAAGAAGGAGAATGAAAGAGGCACAACATCGTGACTAAATCATTTTTTTTTGTAGTCATTCAAATGTAGTTTTGATATTTGTAGCAGTTTCATTGGAGTTGGGTTGAAGTTAAAATGGCAAAAATGTACCAAATTTGGACCCGCAGAAAAAATTCGTACCAAAAATGGTACATTTCGGCCAAAACGGCAACCGTGGTTATCACATATTTTCGTAAGAGTTACAGTTACAATGAACTTTACAACTATAACATGGCACGGCGGCCGCCGTGGTGTAGCGGTTAAGTGTTCGGCCTTCTACACCAAGTCGTGGCGGTTCGATGCCCGGCAAAAGTAACATCAAAAATTATTTAGAAAAAGAATTTTTCTAAACGGGGTCGCCCCTCGGCAGTAGTTTGGCAAACTCTCCGGGTGTATTTCTGCCATGAGAAGCTTCTCAGCAAAAAAAATTCATTTGCTTTACAACTGCCGTTCGGAGTCGGCAAAAAACTGTAGGTCCCGCCAGCTTGTAGGAAAAACTCAAAAAGCAACACACCACAAGTTGGAAAGAGAAGCTCGGCTAAAAATCTCGTTAGAGGTTATGATAACCTGTTGGTATATCGCCGCAATTAGTTTTTTTTTTCTTTTTATATACATATTTACATAAACACATTTTTGTATTGACATAATTATATACATATAGTCACCTAAATTAATACTTAATTTAAGTTATCAACTAGTGAGTTAATAAGGGGGTTATTTGAATATTGACAGTGTCTATTGAATTTTTCAATAATCTTAAGTATTTGGCCAGGGACCAGTTCAATTTTGTTATCAATATGGACGCGTTTTCTGGAGTGGTGCCATGGTAAATTAAACATCATTTTTTAAATTTTATTTTGACGCACTTGTACTTTCAGTTTATGGGGTTTAGTGCAGATTCCCCAGAATTAGGCCGGTTTTTATTACGTTTAATTAATAAATCAATATGCTATAAATACAAGTTTTTTTCCATAAAAAAAAGTAAATTTGTTCATTTCTTTTCATTAGGTCAAATTTTAACAAATTCTTTCGTTTTTCGTATCCGAAAACGGTGCGGAAACTATAATGCTGGGCTGGATTTACTGTTTGATCGTTTTTTCACAATTTTTCGTATCCGAAAACGATCGGGAAACTATACTGATAAAAACAGAGATTCCAAAAACATCAGGAATTATCCCAAAAACATCACAAAATTATCCCAAAACCATTAGAAATCGTATCAGAAAACGTGTAAAAACACACAAAAAAGCATGATAGAATGCGTCTATTTTAGGAAGGTTTTTTGTACTTTTCCAGACATACGTTTCGTTCGCACACTTCAGTGGGAAAAAGGATCGGGAAAATTTCTTTAAACGGAGCATGAAAACGGAACAATATACAGTTTTTGCCAGATTTTTTTCCATTTTCAGGTGCGTTTACAGAAATTTTGCTGGCTGGGTACACACTTTAAAAACCCGGTTTAATTTTGCTATCATAATAATTGTAATTTTTGGTTGAAATAGGTACACAATTTTTTCGCAAATTTACAACACTCGAAAGTAAAAGTAGCCATATTTTACGATTTTACTAACATTTTACCACTCCGAATTTTACCTAATGAAAACCTTGCATATTTCAACAATGCATCTGTGTATCGTTTTTTCTTCATTTTCTTGTGCACATTCACGATGAACAGTCAGATCATAAAACTTATTTGCATTATCAAAGTCTGATAATCAATTTTTTTAACCCAAACTATGTCTCAAAAAAAGTTACCAAACGCAAATTAAAGTTACCAAGTTACCAAAGGCGAAAAAAGTTACCACGTTTGGTAACTAATTACCAGGTTCGGCAACCGTGGTTGTAGGGAATATTAATTGTACCTTTTTACTTGATAATATAAGTTTAATATACATATCGAGTCATGTGCGCAAAAAAGACGTATGTATGAGCCATAATTTTCGAATTCCACTTTTTTATGCAAATCGATAGTTTATTATCACACGCATCATCTTTCAAAGTTTTATCGCCATATAAAGTACCGTTACGAATTTAGAGCAAATGCAATTTTGCCGTATGTGCCATGTGTTCGTTTCTTTACCAAAGGCGAAAAAAGTTACCACGTTTGGTAACTAATTACCAGGTTCGGCAACCGTGGTTGCAGGGAATATTAATTGTACCTTTTTACTTGATAATATAAGTTTATTATACATATCGAGTCATGTGCGCAAAAAAGACGTATGTATGAGCCATGATTTTCGAACTCCACTTTTTTATGCAAATCGATAGTTTATTATCACACGCATCATCTTTCAAAGTTTTATCGCCATATAAAGTACCGTTACGAATTTAGAGCAAATGCAATTTTGCCGTATGTGCCATGTGTTCGTTTCTTTACATTTTTAGTGAACAGCAGTGGCTCATACGTCTTTTTTCTCTTTTGAAATTAGTGGTTGAATAAGTAGTTTAATACCAATTTGCTTTGTTCTTTTTTGCGTTTTTTTTTTAATATGACGTCCTGGCTATCTGAGGTAATTCTGCTTTTAATATTTTTACAATTTTAAAGTAGTAGGTTTGATAAAACAAATAACACAGTACTATAAAAAAAGTGAATACACTTTTAAAGTTACCTAGTAAAGATTGTTCATCTAGTGGAATTATACACAAAAGATCCTTCAAAAAATTTGTAACACCTCCAAAATCTGGTTTTAAGGTCAAAACCCGTTTTTTCAGATTTTCGTAAAAAAATTCATTAAAAAAACTAATTTTCAACCGATTTCAAAATTCTCACCGGTTTAAGATAGAAAATTTGGACACTTTCGAAATATATATAGCGTTTTGTCCATTTGACAAGAGTATGACATGTTTTTCACGCGAGAAGTGGAATCTTTTTTTTAAATTTTTCTTCGAGAGGCAATCACAACTTAGTTATACTATTTTTATGTTTTTTGGAAGGGGCTTTAAGTTTTCAAGTTATGCAGCATAATCTAAAATCTAATATTTTGGTCTCAAAATCGTATTTAGGGATCAAAATAGGATACTTTGCCAAAGGAAGCATACCTCTAAACGAATTCTGATGTCCCGACTTCAGAACCGTTTAGAATTTTGAAATCGGCTGAAAATTTGTTTTTAAGTGATGTTTTTTGCGAAAAACTGCAAAGTAAAACGCCTTTTGACCTTAAACCAGTCTTTGGGGGTGTTACAAATTGTTTGAAGGGTGTTGATTAATGCAGTGTCCTTATTGTTGTTGCACTAGAGTCTTGGTGGTTGCAGTGGCTGGGGAATGGTCCAGATGCTGGTGATCACAATTAAATATATGTGGAATCTACACTGTAGATGGTAGCGGGCAACAGGTTGGTGATAATGGTGGTGGTTAGGAGGGTGCTTTGTCTAAGCGTTCGCGGCGGTCAGAAATATTGGTAAACGAAACACGATTTTATATACAATTTTAAATATATATAACTTTATTTCACCTCTTAGATTAATAATTAATCACTACTTCACTTTTAATAATTTAATTGGCGAATACAAAGCGCGAGATCAACTTTTGTTTTCGAGTATAGCGAGAATAATAACCAAAGGCAAACCGAATAGCGAGGCAAAGCAGAACGAGCGACCGGCTGACAAGTGTGTGTATGTGTGTGTGCACACCTGTCAGACGGTTGCTGGCGTTGCCAACGCATCGTATTGCTATTCAGGGAGCGTGAATAAATATATAAATTATTGTAACGAGCCTTACACTAATGCTAGTATGTACATATATACATAAATGTAGAAATTCATATTTCAAAAAATATATTAAAAAGAAAGATAAAAATTTTAAGTTCACGGTCGCGTGAACATCGCCCCCGCCCTAGGCGCGTTCAGCGGCTAAAGCCTCTTGCAGCTCTTGCAGGTTGTGTATGGCATTGCGCACAAGAAGTTCGGCCATATTTCCTCTAAAGTTGGCCGTCTGTAGCCCTTGACCGGTAGGTTGAAGAATGCGAGATGGCCGGCGCTCGTGACTGTGTGTTGATGGACGGACGGTGACGAGGTCGCGCGGTGGAGGTTGAAGGTGCCCGATCCGACCTTGCTGGTCGGCCAGGCCGGGGTGCCTGGACGGGGCGCTCGGGGTTGCGTCCCGCTGATGTAGTAAAGAGTGGTGTCGTGCGCCGCACATTCGGCACCGATCATATGAGGTGCACTCACTAGTGGCGTGCGACAGCGCCAAGCAACTTAAACAAAATTTATGCGCGCGTGCGAGCGTGGTTGCGTGTGCATATGCGGCAGCGTAAATAATTTTCCCGTAATGTCGGAGTGCGTGAGGCTTTGGTGCCATTTGACGCAGTGACAATTTCCGACCGCATGTTACTTCGTGGTGCCATGATAATCTGAAATGACAGTTGTAAACACTATTTTAGTGGAGAGAAGTGTTAAATGAGGGGTTCAGATTGTAGTATGCTACGAGGTATGGCATAGTGAAGGTATAATGTGGTACTAGTGGAAAGAGATGGTTCGATTTTAATTAAGCGGATTATCAGTGGTTTCCCTGAGTGGTGGGTTCTCAATATTAGCAAGGAAACATAATTTTACAAGGGGTCGTGTGAGTGTGCCGGTCTGAGTGCGAACGTTAACAACCCGTATATGGCCGTCTGGCCCTGGATGTATTCTTTCAATGCGGCCAAGGCGCCATTCGGTCGGGGGAAGTGAATCGTCGTGAATGCATACGCACTCGCCGACTTGGGGTTCCTTTTGTGGGCTTTTCCATTTTTGCCTTTTTTGGAGATCCTTTAAATAATCTTCTTTCCACCTTTTGCTAAATTGGTGATGTATGCCCTTTACCTTTTCCCAGCGATTCAGAAGAGACACATCTGAGTGATCTACCTCCGGGATAGCCAGGAGGGGGCTACCTCTGAGGAAGTGGCCGGGGGTTAACGCGGTGAGATCGGTAGGGTCTTGAGATAAAGGTGAGATAGGACGAGAATTTAACACGGCTTCTATTCTAACCAAGAGGTTGGTGAATTCTTCAAAGGTAAATTTGTGGGAACCCGCGGTCTTTTTGAAATGTAGCTTGAAACTTTTCACCGCCGACTCCCACATACCGCCCATGTGGGGAGCTCCGGGCGGAATAAACTTCCAGTTGATGCCCCGAGGTGGGTACTTTGAGATGACTGCTTGGGACGCGTGTTTAAGGAAATCAACGAACTCCTTGGGGATTGACCTTAAATTTATTTGGTCGCCATTGATCTACTCGTTCTACGACTTCATACCGAGTAGTGAGGAACTGGTCCATTTGGGACCAGTTTGGAAGTTCTTTCCTCGAAGAAGCATGATAGAATGCGTCTATTTTAGGAAGTTTTTTTGAACTTTTCCAGACATAAGTTTCGTTCGCACACTTCAGTGGGAAAAAGGATCGGGAAAATATCTTTAAACGGAACAATATACAGTTTTTGCCAGATTTTTTTCCATTTTCTGGTGCGTTTACAGAAATTTTGCTGGCTGGGTACACACTTTAAAAACCCGGTTTAATTTTGCTATCATAATAATTGTAATTTTTTGTTGAAATAGGTACACAATTTTTTCGCAAATTTACAACACTCGAAAGTAAAAGTAGCCATATTTTACGATTTTACTAACATTTTACCACTCCGAATTTTACCTAATGAAAACCTTGCATATTTCAACAATGCATCTGTGTATCGTTTTTTCTTCATTTTCTTGTGCACATTCACGATGAACAGTCAGATCATAAAACTTATTTGCATTATCAAAGTCTGATAATCAATTTTTTTAACCCAAACCATAGTGTACCAACACAAGTGTAAACTCTTCTGCATAGACGTCAAAATTCCAAAATGAGTTTAACACCTGTTCATCAGAGTTGTTTTTTTGGAAAAAGAGCATCATTTTGCGCCGAGTTGCATTCGATTTGGTATAAAAAATTAGTAGTAGGTTCAGTGGCGTGCCTTCCATATAAGCGGAAAAGCCCGGCTTGCCTAGCTAATCCTCTATGAGCTACAATATGTTTCAAAAATGTATCGTAACAATTTCTTTAACGTTTATATTTGGTTTCACTAACTGCAAATAGCATAAACATATAAATAAAGCTCTTCCTGCCATCTGTCGGCTGATAGGAAACCCCCCAGGCCCGGCATTTTTTAGGGGCCCGGGAATTTGAATAACTCGGAAAAAATTAACAGCGCCGCATAATTCGATTATTTTTGTACAACACTTGTCCCATATTCGTTCATGCTTGCCCTATAAATCGCAATTTCACCACGCAATATTTGAATATTCTCACCATACAATGACTTCTTATTCCAATAGCAACCATACAATCTATCCGAGTTTCCGACCGTAGTTTGTGTCTACGCTTTTTTTTACTTTGTTTCCGGTATATATATAAACTAAACAGATAAAATAAGATAAACAAGATAAAAAGTGCACAAACTAGCTTCGTCGTTATTTCGAATCAAATCGCACACTGTTGCCAAATTCTGTAATTAAGTACCAAAGTAGGTGTTTTTTTTTGTCGTTTATTTAATAATCTTTTCACACAGCTCAGCTACTGCGGAACGGAAATTTTTCGAACTAAGCTTATTTAAAACTAGGTTACGAAATAATTTTGAATTTCATACTATCAATACCATAAAGCTGAACTACAAATGTATCCTTAACGAACCAAAAACCCTTATTTGAAAATATGGAGTTTTTTGAAATTCATTAAGAATAAGTCGCTTCGAGTTAAGAATCTTTGCATATGATTGCTAAGAATTTTACTCGCTTGTCAAGTTTGTTTTTGCTCTTGCATTGAAACTTTTTCGTAGCAAGTATGAGACGGCTTTGAATAAAAAGGGCATATAATTTTGTATTTTGACAGAAAAATATGTGACGCTAGAAAGAAGTGTCTCCAATTATTTAACAGTTTTCATTGTGCAGATGTGTTTATAATTTGAAAAAAGTTATTTTATGTTGTAATGCCGATATCGTTTAATTAAAGTTAAAAGCTGATATGTGAAGCATACGAAGTAAAATATATTTTTTAAATTGTTATTTTCTTTGTTAACACAATGAACCTGCGTTTTGAACATCTTGGTAATTTTTTGGGTTTTTTTTCAACAGCTTGGTAATCTTCTCTTTTAGGCCTTTGGCAACCGTGTACATAAATTCCGTGATATTTCAGCATCATATTCTTGATAGTTTAAAATTCAAACTTAGATTTCCTTGGAAATTTGATTTTTAAGGAAAATTAATTGAGTGTGTTTATCAGCTCAGTATGCTGCAAGTGGAGTAATTAGTGTGTTTTTAGTGAGTGAAGACAGAACTTAAGCAGAAAGTGAAAGTGAAATTATTTTTATTTGATTTATTTATAAACCAGGTAAGTGCCCCACCCAGCTTAATTTTCTTTAATTGTGCAAATCTTTATTAAAGCTTACATATGTATATCTAAATACATTCAGAAATTGTCAAATGAAAATTTTATATACCGTGACACCGCCCACTTTTCTACAAATTTATTAATTGATTTTGCAATATCTCCATATTTCAGGAATTTCTCGTCGATTTGAAGGCATGAAAAAGCTGAATACAACATTTGCTTTTTTATGGCAATTCCCAACGATGGAAGAAGACGAACTTCGAAATTATGCTACGAGTTTTGTGAAAGTACATGAATTTGACGTTAAAAAGGGTTTAGAAGATGAAATAATCCATTTGAAACACATATACGAAACTAATTTTGAAATAGCCCTTACACCATTCAATTTGTTGAATGCAATTTTTTCTCAGGATTTACGAACGCTTTTTCTAAATATTTGTATCGCGCTGCGTTTATTTTGCACAATACCTGACACAGTTACTGGTGCTGAGCGCTCATTTAGTGTTCTTGCGAGGATAAAGAACTTTCAGCGCTCGTGCTCTGCACAAGATCGTGTTTCTGGGCTAGCTACTCTTTGTATAGAATCTCGTTTAGCAAGGCAACTAGACTACAATGCTTTAATTCGGAATTTCGCCGCCAAAAAATCAAGAAAAGTTAATTTATAAGTTTAGCCACATATGTATAAAACCTTCTTGTATACATGTATTACTTTTAAATAAAAAATGAGTTCACTAAAAAAAAAATACTTCATATAGGGGGCCCGGAAATTTCGATCCCCCCGGGCCCGGAAATCCTGTCGACGGCCCTGTGTATATACATATCTACAATGTTAATGTGCAAAGAGCTCTACTCAAAAATTATTGGCGCATATTTTAAAGTAGAAAAAAAGAATTCAATAGTGGTGATTGCTGTAATATTTTTTTTTTGCTAGGCATTATAAAATATAAAAAATATTTTTTAGGTTTCTTAGGTCCACTTGCACGACGCCGAGTTATCTTTTTAGCTCAGAGTTAATTTGACATTAACTCTGAGTTAAAAATATAAATTTTCGTTGTGCAAGTGAGCCTTGGCTTCTGCGATGTATGTAAATGGGAAATAGTGCAAGTAAACCTTTTCCCTTGGATTGGAAAAGCTTAAAAAATCTGCAAAACAATAACTTGCCTATTGAAGAAACCTAAATGTTTAAGTTTTTCCCCGTGTGCAAAAGTCGATAAATATCTATCCTGAACTCTTCTTCTTCGTCTGAAATGTTCTTTGGCAGCAGTATGTGCTTTTGTTGGGGTTATAAGGACTGGGGCTTGCCTTGATTGAAACACGTAGGCACGCCACTGAGTAGGTTGCATTAAAAAGTAGTTTGCTAAAACTTAGAAATTTGATTTTTTTAACATAAATAACAGCGAATTATATAAAATTATTAGTTAGAATAACTCTTTCAAGTCTGCTCACTATTTTCTATTAAACAAATAACAAACAACTGCTAATAATTAGCTTCAAACCCCAAAATTTGGTATTTGTTTCCTTTAAGGGTCAACTCCTAATAAATTAGCTAGAATTATGGAAGATAGCTAAAATACGGGTTTTGGCCTGAGGATCACGAATCCGGAAGCGCTTTTAAATTTTTTTGTGTCTGTGGAAAGTTATGGTCCAAAAACCGAAAATTTACCCGGGTCCGGTACCAAAATTGGGGCGGGTTCTCTTCAGAGAAGCCAAATATAAAAAAAGCGCTTCCGGATTCGTGATCCTGAGGCCAAACCCCGTATTTTGAGCTATATTCCATAATTCTAGCTAATTTATTAGGAGTTGACCCCTAAAGGAAACAAATGCCAAATTTTGGGGTTTGAAGCCTTCTTTGTGCTAAGATATGTATTGATAGTAAATCTATCTAAAAACATCGTATATACATGTTTCCAAAAAAAACGTTTGTTTTCATTTTCTGTCGAATTTCTCATTTCGAAGATGCTTACCTCAAAATTTTTCTGTAAAATAAATAAAATTTACTAGTTTTAAGTTTTTTTATTTTGTGTCTTTTTTTTCTTTGATATAAAGTATAAACTGAAAGATTCGCTTAAAAGTTGCCCTAGAAACTGGAGTGAAAAAGTTGTGCAACACAGCAACACTTTTGTGCAAACAAGAACCCTATTTCATTGATATTCGGTGCTGCACACAACCCGATCGCAACGAAAACATTTGTGATTTGACGTGGAAGTGTGTGTTTGACATTTCTGTCAAAGCTACAGTTCACACTTGTATTGATACACTATGGTTATATACCCGTTCTTGTTTTCAGCCTTAATGTCGTTTTTTGAATTTTACAGCAGCGGACAGACTGAAACAAGTCCGGCGAAAAATCAGCCAGCCAAATTTGCATCAATCAAAATGAATTGAAATTTTATTATTAGATTTAAGTGAGCGTGACAACTCCGGCATGGTGTTTTTTTATTCTTTTAGATCTTGATTATCGCAAGGGGGCCGGCATGTTTAGGTCGGAGCCTAAAATATTTCTTATGAACAAAAGGTACACCCTAATGCGAATACTAATAATGTTGCATATACATGCAACCGTCTCATGTATACGCACACATACATAAAAGAAAACACGGCTAACAGAGTTTTCCTTTGGATATCCAATATCCAGTGGAAAACCTGCGTGCGATCTTCGGTCCGGCCGAACGGAGATCAACTTTCCAGTCTTATTCCATTTTTTCACTACCGAAGAGAAATGACCTGCCTGCTGCCGCTGTCACAATCACCCACTACATTTAAGGTAATCTATTGTACAAAAATAATAACAAACAATAAAGCGTCTTATTGTGATTTAATATTAATAATTCTGCCTTTTTGCTTTATTTATTTCTATATTATACCTCCCGAGCGACGGTATAAACAGTAGGTCCCGCCAACTTTTACGAAAACTCAAAAAGCAACACACCACAAGTAGGAAAGAGAAGCTCGGCTTAAAATCTCGTTAGAGGTTATGATAAATTGTTGGTATATCGAAGGTGTAGCTTTACAGTTTGCAAACGGCGCAAAAACAAAAAGTTGACGGATATGTGAACTCAATACATTAATTTTCATGTATTTTGGCGAGCTAAATCCAAATCCGTGATCAGAATTAGCCTAACAGGTCGCAGTTCTTCTCCAACCTAACAAAACCATCACAAAATAATATTGGTCTTTTTTGCAAGGTTAGGGCCTAACTTCGGGGCCGTTGTTGAATTCTGATATCGAATTCGGACTCAGCAGCCAATTTCTCTTAACCGTTGTGTGTTCACAGAAAAAAACTTACACTAGTGTACACCCGTGGTACCCGGGTACCCCGGTACATATCGACTTGAATTAAACAACATATGAACAACACCCAATGAAGCACTCCAGGCCATTCTTGGCATTGTGCCACTCGATCTGGAAGGGCACCGGGTAGCAGCAGCATCGGCTCTGCGTCTAAGGGAAATGTCCGGCTGGGGCGCAAGCACTACTCGACACGCCAGTATTTTGGGATTCTATAGCTTTCTTCCGCTGAGCACAGATCGTTGTGCGACCACAAGAGTCGGAGATAGCGATTTTAAAATCAACATTCCCAGCAGGGGAGAATAGGAGAGCACGGATCGGAGTCCCGCCACTCATGGCGGCACTTCCATTTATACTGATAGCTCGAAGCTAGACGGCAGAGTTGGAGGAGGGGTTTATTCAAAGGATCTGAACCTTGAGCTCTCCTCCAGACTATCTTATCACTGCAGCGTCTTCCAGGCTGAAGTTTCAGCGATCATGGACGCCGCGGCTTGGATAGGCCAACACACTATCAGACAGGACATTTTTATATTCAGCGACAGTCAGGCGGCCATCAAATCCCTTGGCTCTTACTCGTTCAACTCTGAACTGACGCTCAGCTGTCGTCGATCTCTACAAGAGATGGCCCAACAGAATCGCGTGAACCTCACATGGGTCCCGGGGCATAGGGACATTGAGAAAAATTGTAGGGAAGACGAACTTGCGAGGCAGGGCACGACCAAGCAGGTTCTTCGGGATAAAGAGCGCTTAGGTATGCCGTTTGCCACATGCAAGCTTATGCTGAAGGAGTACACACTCCACCAAGCCAACGAAAGATGGCTGCAATCTCCAGGATGCCGGATATCCAAAGAAACCTGGCCGAAATGGGATCATAAAAGATCAAGGCAAATTTATGCCCTAAGGAGAAGAGAAATCTCCATATTAATAGGCGTATTAACTGGGCACTGCCTCATTGATAGGCACGCAGAAAGACTAGGTGTGCTCTACCGACGATGCTGTAGGAGTTGTAAGCATGATGAGGAGGAGGAAACGGTGGAGCACCTCATCTGCAATTGCCCGACTTTAAGTGGCGCGAGAATGCGCTTTTTGGGAGTTCCCTTCCTGGTTAGCCTACCCCAGTCACGGAGCTGGACATAAAGGACCTGATGGCCTTCATCAAGTCATCTAAATGGTTCGAGGAGGAGTAACGGTGTCGGTATAGAAACCGATTTAATCGTTAGTATTCGATTATTGACAGCTAGTCGCCTAGCTGAAATCGAATATCTGCTATTCGATTTTCAAACAGCACAAAAGTTGGACTATTCGACTAGTCGAGTAATCGATTAGAATCAAGAGCCCTACTTATTTCCCCAACTAAAAAAAGCCGTTAGACTAGAAAGCAATGTTCTGAATGCAACCGCCCGATTTGCAATGCCCATACTGTAACCGTTTCAAATTGTAACAATTGTGCCAATTAACAATCAAAATGTATTTAAAACTTAATAAATAAATAAACACATAATATTTACTAAATATTCTTACTTAAAATAAGCATTCTTTAATTACTTTTCACAAAAACAACCCACATTTTACTTTAAGTTGTCATAATATATATAGAGGTACCCGGGTACCACGGGTGTACACTTAGCGGTGAAAAATCAAAAGTGTAGAAAAAAGCTAGGAAGGAAAAAAAAATAATTTCTTTTTCTTGTTGTTTTCTACCCAAAAAACCCAGCTTAAGGCATATTATGAATATAAAGTTTGTCTTCCAGTGTTTTATATCTGAAAAACGTAAAATAAACCCATTTGGTTACCCGGGTACCACGGGTGTACACATAAAGGTTAAGAATATGTATTTAGCTTTATTCGATGTTGATATTTTGACGTTTCGCAAATTTTCAAACCAAAATCGGGCAATCCAAAAAAACATGCCAATGTTTGAGGCTAGAAAACTACACCATTTCAAGTTGGATTTCAGAAAGCGTTAATTGGATTTTAGAATTGTTAATTGGATTTTAGAAAGCGTCAATTGGATTTTAGAATCGTGAATTGGAAACTAGGAAGTGTTAATTGGATTTTAGAAAACATAAATTGGATTTTAGAAAACTGGATATCGTTCAGTTGGACTTTAGAAGGCGTCAATTGGATTTTAGAACTATCTATTGGATTTTGAAAAGCGTCAATTGGAATTTAGAATTCTCAATTGGATTTTAGAAAGCGTCAATTGGATTTTAGAATAGTCAATTGAAAATTAGAAAGTGTTAATTGGAAGTTCTCCAGTTGGACTTAAGAAAACGTCAATAGGATTTTAGAATAGTAAATTGGATTTTGGAAAGCGTCAATTGGATTTTAGACATTGTAAACTGGACTTTAGAAAGTGTCACTTGTATTTTAGAATAGTCAATTGGAATTAAGAAAGCGTCAATTGGATTTTAGAAAAGGGCAATTGTAAATTCGAAAACGCAAATTGGATTTTGGAAAGCGTCAATTGTATTTTGAAAATAGTAAATTTGTATTGTACATACATATAATAGCAACAACATGGTAATGAAAAAGGTATAGCATAATTAAAGAATACTTATCTATGTAAATGTACATACATTTGAAATGTGAATATGAATAGGTTAAATTACATAGTTTAGGAACGAGTTATAACAGATGGTTAATACGGTTATTTTAAATAAGTAAGAGTTATAAAAAAAAGTATACAAGCAGCTCATGTAAAACAAAAATAAGTAAATGTTCTTAAATCCAATTTACGCTTTCCGAAATCCAAATTACGTTTTCTAAAATCCAATTGACGCTGTCTAATTTCCAATTGACTATTTTAAATACAATCGATGCTTTGTAAAATCCATTTTACGTTTTCTAAAACCCAATTAACGCTTCCCAAAATCCAATTCACGCTTTCTAAAATTCAATTGACACTTTCTAAAGTCCAACTGAACAATTTCCAGTTTTCTATAATCCAATTAACACTTTCTTATTTCCAATTGACTGTTCTAGAATCAAAATGACGCTTTCTAAAATGCAATTGACAATTCTAAATTCCAATTGACGCTTTCCAAAATCCAATTAACAATTCTAAAATCCAATTGACACTTTCTAAAGTCCAACTGAACAATTACCAGTTTATTAAAATCCACTTTACGTTTTCTAGAATCCAATTTACTATTCTGAAATCCAATTGACGCTTTCTAAAATCCACTTGACGTTTTCTAAAATCCAACTTGAAATGGTGTAGAAACGGCTAGTCTGAGAAAATTTCAGTGTAGGCACCTTTTGTAGTGAATTCAATTTCCTACGAAAATATGATCAGGTAAATGGTGTTTTTCAACAATGATTTGTCGTTTTAATACCAAATTGGAGGTTAATTCTGTAAAATCTAAACTAGCAATGATAGACCTCTAGACTTTAATCTAAAAATCTGAAAAAACTACAGTAATTTTTTTCACCTTTTTTAAAAAGAAAATAAATATAATTAAAAAAAAACGAATTTTTTTATTTTTGGCCCAGTACATATGGGCAAATCCGAAATAGTGTTACATTTTTGCAAAAAACAAAAAAAAAATGAAACATTGAAGCACAAGAATAACCTTTTTTCTGGTTTATTGGTAGAAAAAGAGGAGCTTAAATTTATCAGCGTAATTCGTCTTACATAATTCCTAAAAAAGATATAGTCAATAGATCTAAGATTATATATATAAATTCAAGTCGCAGTGTTTAATATACATTTATCTAAACACTATTGCACTGATTTTGTTGAAATTTTATAAACGTGTAGAAATATGTGAAGGTTATATTTAAGCAACAAATTTTTGCTACCCGCCACCCGGTTTCGGAGATATCGTTAACAATTTAACCCCGAAAAATCGTCAAATATTTTTTAAAGCGAATTTGGTTATTCAATAACATTAACACTTTCCTTCGATCATTTTGAAATTTTAGCAACATACTGATATATAAACAGAAAATGATTTGGAAAAAAAATTGTCGATATCCGATAACCGGTTTTGGATATATCGATAAAAGTAAAACCCGTAAAATCGTTAAATATTTTTGCTACCTTGGCCACTTCTCTACCAATTATGTTAAAAGTTTAGCAGCATGTAGATATTTATATAAAGCAATCTTCGGTAAACTTTTTTTTATACCCGAAACCCGGTTTTTGAGATATCATCGAAAATGTTTATTTTTTCCAAAAAAAAAATTTTGACCACTTCTACTGGTGAACCAGTGAGAGATAGGCACAAACGCTCAAAGGCAATTTTGAAGGGCGTAAAATTCCCTAAAAGGCCCCTGAAACCGATTCAGAATATTGCAAGTGGCATCCGAATAATAGAAATTTTTTTTACGGTTTCTGATATCTCTCGAAAATTGCCCATATAATAAAAGTAACACTGTAGCTGTGCCTACAAAAAAACATGCTACCGTAAAAAAGTTACGCACCAAAGTAGCTCGACATTTATGCCTCTACCTTGAAAACTAAAGGGAGCACATCAAATTCAAAACCACCGAAAGTTTTGCTGTATATTAGGCTATCATTGTGTACAACCAAAATTTTAATACTCCGTTGCCTCAAAAAGTTATAAGCACAAAATCAAAAATATTGAAAATGGCCAAAAACAGAGTAGTATCGCTACTTTCATTGATGATAACATTTAATATTGGAAGAGCACAATAACCTCGCTTACATTTTTTTTAGAACCTCCGTCTCAAAAACTACACCCTGGTAAAATTTCAGAGTGATGCCTCAAAATTTTATAGAACAAATACCAAAAAGAAAATTAAGAGTATCACTCGAAAAATGGTTAAATTCGACGTTTTACGCCTTTCAAAGTTCTGTAAAAACTTGTTGTCTACATTTCCTCGTGAAGGGTGGACACCTTGCCGCGGTACGAGAGCTTAAGTCGATAGCCACAGGGCTACGCTGCCCTTGTGATCATAGCGCCGCCGGTACTACATCACGAGAGAAGCCAAGCCTTTCTGACGCGACGACTAAGATCTTCCCCTCCCAATCCCGGGTGTTATGCGACCACGTGCCCATTGGAGGTTTGCAGCCGGGAGGCAAATCGTGGCTGTAATCGAACGGAGCCTCTCTGATACCGGGCCGCCTCGGAGAGTAACTATGGCCTTACCGCGGTATGGGGCTCTGCCGCGGCTGACGTCACATTCCCCTTACTCTTCCCTTGACCCTAAACTGGCCTTGCCCGGCGAGGGGTGGTACGAACAACATGAAAAATAGTAACAAAAACCCTAAAACTAAAGATACAACAATGTATACTGCACAGCAGAGGAGGAAAATGCTGGAGCAAGCGAGAACGCAACGTCGGAGGACAAACTCCATTTCTTTATCAGCCGAGAGATCGACAGCGATGGCAACTACGGGTCGATTAGCTGTGGATAATAAGGGGGAAATCCCCAAAGTAAGTACCGGTACAAACACAGTGAAGCCAACAACGGCTGATGCGAAAGCCCTAGTAAGTGCCGGTACCGAAACCAAGTCTTTAACGTCTGTGGCACTGGTCTCACGACCTGGTCTCAGAGATCCAAATAAGGGAACGACCGCGATGGCAACTACGGGTCGAAATTTACCCCAAAAGACATCTCCCAGTCGCTCTGAGTACTTGGACAAAAGAGCGGCCGCAAGGATCCTGAAGAAATACGAGGGTATTTCACAAGATACGCTATCGCCGAATGCTAGAAAAACGGTGGAGATGACTGAAGCTATCTTACCGAACTTCCAAAGCGATTACGCGCCAAAGAAGGTTAATGGAAATCCCTTCAAACGCCAGAGATCGGACGTGGATTTAAAACCTCACCCAAAGCGGCAGCAACACGCCCCCGTAGTGGGTAAACTCAGCTTTGCTGAAGTGACTAAGGATAGGATCCTCACAGGCGTCATTGACCGAGGTAACGAAAGCTGGGCCATCCCTGGGGCCAGTGGCGGTACGTCCGGAACGCCACCGGTAATGCCCTTCTCGACATTATGTATGAGTCTCCGGGTGCCACGCCGATGGGTTCTGATGCGGGATGGCACCAGGGCCGAATCAAGGTATTCGCTTGCGAGGATGCAAAAACTGTTGCACTGTACAGGGCCGCAGCTGCAAGACTGGGTGAGATCTACCAAGGGGCAAGAATCGAGGTTGTCGACTGGAAGGACATCCCGGCTCGGCCAAGGGCAAGAGCGTGGATTCCTGCTACCCCTGCTGAACCTGAGAGAATTCACAGGATGATGAGGATCATGAACCCGTCTCTCCCGACGCAGGACTGGGGTGTCAATCTGGTCGAGGATGCGGTAGGGCCTGATACGCAAGTGGTCTTCACCTTGCATAAGGAGGCACTCGAGCCCCTTAAACGGTGCAATGGACGTGGATCGTGATCCACGTATACCGCGGCGATGCACAGCGCGCTGCTGCACCGGAGGACTCGGACATCGCAGTGCCGGAAGAGGAGTCGGAAATGTCCGACTCGGAAAGTATGGTATTTGCCACGTAAAATGGCGAAGGAGCAGTGAACAGCTCGGAGATGGGAGACAGCCTGCTGGACGGGGAAGACCTCAACGTCACAGTGATAGCAGCTAGTCCTGAGCGCACCAATGTTGATACTGCCACATTTAGTAGGATCTCTGCCACGCCAAATCTTGGTCTGAACAAATCGTCGTTGAAAGATAAGCCTCCAGACGAGGTGGAACTCGACGATACGGCGGTGGCATGGAAGTCTGAGCGCTCTCATGTTGGTGGTGATTCAGATAAACCTGCACAAATCTAAAGCAGCCTCGGCTGCTTTAATCAGTCATCTCTCTAAAGGTGACGTAGATGTGGTCCCCATCCAAGAACCCTGGGTCAACAGCTCAAGGATTGGCGGTTTGGGGACTAAGGGTTTTAAGCTTATCCGAGCCAGCGAGGGGGGCAGGGTTAGAGCCTGTATTTTGGTTAAGTCTGAGCTGAATGCCTTTCTCTTGCCCAACTATACCAATGGTGACGTTACATCTTCCAGTTTAACAGTCGACAGTACCAGACCTGGTAGTGTGCAACGTAGGTAACGAACCTACGTTTATTACTAAAACCCGTAGGGAGGTCATAGATCTCACTATTTGCAGCGAAGGCGCTTATGAGTGGGTCAGAAAATGGCGCGTTCTGGATGAACACTCATTCTCCGACCACCGGTACGTAGAATTAGTTCTAGACTTTTCTGTTGAGCAGCCGGTTAAGAAACGCAACCCACGTAACACTAACTGGCAGCTACACAATGAAATACTATCTAAGGACTTACCAGCACTGCCCCACAAGTCCCCTCATCAGTAGGGGAGTTGGAGGATCTGGTAAAGACCTTTACAACGGCGCTCTCGAATGCCCTAGAGCAGGCGTGCCCAGTGTCAAAACCACGCGGTAAACATAGGCCGCATTGGTGGTCCTACGACCTGGACTCGCTCCGAAAATCATGTAGGACACAATTTAATAAGGCCAAGTAGTGGCATATGCAGACGACTTAGCTATAGTATATAGGGGCAAATTCCCACAAACCCTGTGCGACTTGATGCAAGTAGCACTGCGAGAGGTTTCCTCATGGTGCTAGCGCTGCGGACTGAGCATCAACCCGGGAAAAGTAGAACTGGTCCTTTTCACCAACCGCTATAAGATAACACCGCTAATACTACTAAAACTGGATGACGTGCACCTGAACTTGGCTGACAAAGCCAAGTTCTTGGGCACAGTTCTGGATAGGAAACTAACCTGGAAGGAGAATGTTCTTCAGCGCCAGAAGAAAGCGTGTATTGCACTCTACACGTTCAAAAGAGCCATTGGAAAGAAATGGGGGCTCAGCCCCAAAATATGCAAATGGATCTACACTGCAATCATTCGACCAATCATGCTCTATGGAGTTGTGGTATGGTGGCCTGCGCTGAGCAAGGCAACAAACCTTAATCTGCTAGGTAAAGTACACAGACCTTGCATGATCTGTATAAGCGGTGCGTTAAGAACAACGCCCAATGAAGCACTCCAGGCCATTCTTAGAATTTTGCCACTCGATCTGGAAGGGCACCGGGTAACAGCAGCATCGGCTCTGCGTCTAAGGGAAACGTCCGGCTGGGGCGCAAGCACTACTGGACACGCCTGTATTTTGGGATCCTATAGCTTTCTTCCGCTGAGCACAGATCGTTGTGCGACCACAACAGTCGGAGATAGCGGTTTTAAAATCAACATTCCCAGCAGGGAAGAATGGGAGAGCACGGATCGGAGTCCCGCCACTCATGGCGGCACTTCCATTTATACTGATGGCTCGAAGTTAGACGGCAGAGTTGGAGGAGGGGTTTATTCAAAGGATCTGAACCTTGAGCTCTCCTTCAGACTACCTTATCACTGCAGCGTCTTCCAGGCTGAAGTTTCAGCGATCATGGACGCCGCGGCTTGGATAGGCCAACACACTATCAGACAGGACATTTTTATATTCAGCGACAGTCAGGCGGCCATCAAATCCCTTGGCTCTTACTCGTTCAACTCTGAACTGACGCTCAGCTGTCGTCGATCTCTACAAGAGACGGCCCAACAGAATCGCGTGAACCTAACATGCGTCCCGTGGCATAGGAATATTGAGGGAAATTGTAGGGCAGACGAACTTGCAAGGCAGGGCACAATCAATCCGGTTCTTCGGGATAAAGAGCGCTTAGATATACCGTTTGCTACATGCAAGCGTATGCTGAAGGAGTAGGTACACACTCCGCCAAGCCAACGAAAGATGGCTGCAATCTCCAGGATTCCGGATATCCAAAGAAACCTGGCCGAAATGGGATCATAAAAGATCAAGACAAATTTATGCCCTAAGGAGAAGAGAAATCTCCATATTAATAGGCGTATTAACTGGGCACTGCCTCATTGGTAGGCACGCAGAAAGACTAGGTGTGCCCTACCGACGATGCTGTAGGAGTTGTAAGGATGATGAGGAGGAGGAAACGGTGGAGCACCTCATCTGCAACTGCCCGGCTTTAAGTGGCGCGAGAATGCGCTTTTTGGGAGTTCCCTTCCTGGGTAGCCTACGCCAGGTCACGGAGCTGGACATAAAGGACCTAATGGCCTTCATCAAGTCATCTAAATGGTTCGAGGAGGAGTAACGGTGTCGGTATAGGAACGTCAGTCCCGGGATTCTGCTATGTGCAGAATTCCGTTAATACCGGGATTTTCCATATGGCAGGGTCCCGGAACTTACTTTCCTAGTGTTGGTGGGATCACAACAGGCCTTTTAATACTGGCCTAGGTGTGCCTCTGCGGCACCCACTTGAACCTAACCTATTGTCTAAATTTTTTTCATCCAAATCTTCAGAGAAGATAGTCAATACGTAAAACTAAATATCCATATGCTCTTTCCCCGCCTTAATTCATTAACCGATGTGTAGCATCCGAGTATCCAAAAACGTAACACTATTTGGGATATGCCCATATATGTGCAATGACGAGGTTTTGAATTAATTTCATGTTTTTTTCCTTTTTCTTCACTAAAATTAAAAAATGCCCAATATATTTTTTTTTTTGCTGAGAATGGAAAATAAGTCGACACCTATTTGGCCAATACTTCAAATAACGTTATACATAACTTCGTATAACTCAACAACCATTTAAATGACCACTATGAAATTTTTACTGAAAATTATTAAAAGACTTTGATATGATTAAATAAAAAAAATTCAATTATACTCTTTTTCCTCAATTACAAATTGTTTATAAAAATTTTGTAAAAATATTTTTAATTTTAGGTTTTTATTTTAGATAGATCCAACATTCATTAGGCCGGTCCTAAAATTTGATCAAATTCCGTCAATTGGTTCACGAACTAGAAAGTAATGAAAAAATTCAATTTTCGAAATGCCTAAAATTCAAAAATTCATTATTCAAAAAATTGACCACTATGGGTAAAATAAAAAAATAGGGGTCGACTTATTTTCCATTCTCAGCAGAAAAAAAAATATAGTGGGCATTTTTAAATTTTAGTGCTAAATTTCAAATGGAATGACCCATATGTATATTTACTGAATAAATAAGCACTTGAATTGGGAGTTATAACATTTTTCTTGGGACTTATTTCATTCGGGAGTTATTTCATTTTTTTGGAAACTAGGGCCTCATTATGAAACAACTACCAAATATTGGGACTTATTTCATTTCCTTCATTGGGAGTTGTTTCATTTCTAAAAGTTGGGGCTTATTTCATTTTTTGAAGGGATTTATTTCATTGGGACTTATTTCATGGGACTTATTTCATTTGGGATTTATTTCGTGGTACCGCGTACTTTTCCTTAGCCTAAATTGTCATCAATATCTTCCGACGGGAGTCACATGAATCTAGCAGTTTCAATAGGGTTGGACCAAAGGGAGATGGGTGTTAGAAGAGTGGACTCCGTAGAGCAAGTGAATAGGTGGTTGGTATTATGGAGGGACAAGCCGCATGCCGGACATTCATTCGGCTCATCAGGGTTCAGCCTGGATATGTAGGAGTTTAGGTAGGTAGGTAGGTAGAAGTGGCTGCCGCAAAGGCACACCTAGGCCAGTAATAAAAGGCCCGTTGTGATACCACCAAACACTAGGAAAGTTAGTCCCGGGGCCCGGCCATATGGAAAATCCCAGTGCTGTCGGGACTCTCCATATAGCCGAAACCCGGGACTGACACTCCTAACCGACACCGCTACCCCTCCTCGAACCATTTTGATAACTTGATGAAGGCCATCAAGTCCTTTATGTCTAGCTCCGCGACCTGGCTTAAGCTAACCAGGAAGGGAACTCCCAGAGAGCGCCTTCTCGCTCCGCTTAAGGCCGGGCAGTTGCAGATGAGGTGCTCCACCGTTTCCTCTTCCTCATCCTCTTTGTAACTCCTGCAAAGAGGTCGGTAGGGAACGCCTAGCCTTGCTGCGTGCCTACCAATAAGGCAGTGCCCGGTTAAAACACCTATTAATATGGAGATTTCCTTCCTTTTTAGGGCGTATATGTGTCTAGATCTTTTAAGATCGCGTTTTGGCCAGGTTTTCTTGGATATCCGGCACCCTGGGGCTTGTAGCCATCTTTCGTTGGCTTCGCGGAGTGTATGCTCCTCAGCATTAGCTTACACGTGGCAAACGGCATACCTATGCGCTCTTTATCTTGAAGAATCTGCTTGGTCGTGCCCTGCCTGGCAAGTTCGTCTGCCCTACAGTTTCCCTCAATGTCCCTGTGTCCCGGGACCCATGTGAGGTTCACGCGGTTCTGTTGGGCCATCTCTTGAAGAGATCGACGACAGCTGAGCGTCAGTTCAGAGTTGAACGAGTAAGAGCCAAGGGATTTGATGGCCGCTTGGCTGTCGCTGAAAATACAGATATCCTGTCCGATGGTGCGTTCACCTATCCAAGTCACGGCGTCCATGATTGCAGAAACTTCAGCCTGGAAGACGCTGCAGTGATCAGGTAGTCTAAAGGAGAGTTCTAGGTCCAAATCCCTTGAGTAAACCCCTCCTCCGACTCTGCCGTCTAACTTCGAGCCGTCGGTGTATATAAAAGTGCCGCCATTAGTAGCGGGACACCGATCTATGTTCTCCCAGTCTTCCCTGCTGGGAATGTTTATTCTAAAACAACAATCTCCGACTGTTGTGGTCGCACACCGATCTGTGCTCAGAGGGAGAAAGCTGTAAGATCTTAGAATACAGGAGTGTCCAATAGTGCTTGCGCCCCAGACGGACGTTTCCCTTAGACGCACAGCCGATGCTGCTGCTGCCCGGTACCCTTCCAGATCGAGTGGCAAAAAGCCAAGAATGGCCTGGAGAGCTTCATTGGGCGTTGTTCTTAACGCCCCGCTTATACAGATCATCCTCGATCTGTGGACTTTCCCTAACAGATTTAGGTTTGTTGCCTTTCTTAGCGCAGGCCACTATACCACGACTCCATACAGCATAATTGGCTGGATTATCGCAGTGTAGATCCATCTGCAAATTTTGGGGCTGAGCCCCCATTTTTTGCCAATGGCTCTTTTACACGTGTAAAGTGCAATGCACGCTTTCCTCTGGCGCTGGATGACATTCTCCTTCCAGTTAAGCTTTCTATCTAGAACTGTGCCTAGGAATTTGGCTTTGTCAGCTAAGGTCAGGCGAACGCCATCTAGTTCTGGTAGGTTCAACGGTGGTATCTTGTACCGCCTGGTATAAAGGACAAGCTCCACCTTTCCCGGGTTGATGCTAAGTCCGCAGCGAGAGGACCATGAAGAAACTTCTCGCAGTGTCTCGTAGCAGCGAGTGTCTCGTAGCAGCGAGTTTACGGTGAGGTTCCATAGGAGCGGGGAGAGAACACCACCCTGAGGCGTTCCTCTTGTGACATAGCGTGAAAGATCAACTGTTCCCAGTGAAGAAACTATTTTCCTTCCCTTTAGTAGTTGATCAATTAGTCCAATAAGAGACCTATTTATGCCCAGGTTTGTTAAAGCAGTGTTAATAGCCTCCGGCTTTATATTGTTGGAAGCCCCTTCGATGTCCAGAAAGGCCACGAGACAGTACTCCTTTTCGTGCAATGATTTTTCAACAATAGAGACTAGGCTGTGGAGCGCAGTTTCCGTTGATTTACCTTTGGTGTATGCATGTTGATAGCTAGAAATAAGGTTGCTATCAATAGTAGAGGAGAGATAATCGCTAATTATCCTCTCGAAGGTTGTAAGTGCAAAAGACGAGAGACTGATCGGTCTGTAGTCTTTAGGCTCATAGTGTGAGGCCTTCCCAGCCTTTGGAATAAAGACTACCGTGGCGCTTCTCCAGGAGCACGGAATGTAATTAAGAGCCAGGCAGGCTGAATAGAGAACTACCAGCCATTTAGCTGATATTTCCAGCGTGTTTATGAGTTGTGCGGGGAAAATCCCGTCTGGCCCAGCTGCCTTGAACGGCTCAAAGCTTTTGATTGCCCACCTTACCCTTTCCTCCGTAATGGGTATGTTTACCGCCAGGTTTGTTGCAGATGCTACAGGTGCATCATACAAGTTCCCTGGAAAGTGTGTGTTCAGGAGCAGCTCCAGGGTTTCCCCTTCCGTGCTGGTCCAAGATCCGTCAGGCTTCCGTAAATAGCTAATGGCTGTTTGAGTTTTTGATAGCACTCGTCTAAGTCTCGCTATATCATCGACTTTTTCGACCCCGGTGCAGAAATTTCTCCACGAAGTTCTCTTCGCTTGCCTTAGAGCCTTTTTATAGGCCCTCAGTTTAACTTTATATTCGAGCCATTCAGGCTCCGTACCGATTAGGGATGTCATCCCGGGATCCCGGGATCCCGAAATCCCGGGATCCCGACCCTTTTTAAGCTCCCGAAAATCCCGGGATTGTGTTCCAGCAATCCCGGGATTTTCGGGATGTGAGAAAAATCCCTCTTGTATAGCAAAGAAACCACACTGAAATTTGGGTTAGCGTTTACAACACTGTTGACGTAGAAATCAGCTGGTTTCATTGTTATTTTTGCGCGCATAATTGATTGATGAATAATAAGAATAATTAAATATGACTGAAAAGCCGTCCACTTCAGGTAAATATAGATATATTTATAACTTCGGTGAAGTGGAATACCTCGCACTCATCCATTTTTATACGAAGTATTTCATTTTCATTAAATAAAGAATCACTGTAATGAAATTGAAATTTATTTCGTACAGGTTTTGTTGCACATAAAACAAAGGCGGAAGAGGAGTCTTCCGTGTGGTTCTATTTTTTAGTTGCGCGCGACAACGACGAGTCAGCTCAGTGCAAAAAATGCAGTCAAATATTATTAACGAAAGGTGGCTCAACAAAAGGGCTGCACACGCATTTGAAAAAACATAATATTGTTGTGTGCCGTAAAACAAAAGCTCCAGAAGCCAATCCTGTACCTTGTAAACAGCAAAAGTTGCATAAATTTTTTAGTAATAAAACGGAGAGGAGTATGGAAGCTGTTTTAGCTAGGATGACGGCTGTTGATGGTTTTGCTTTTTCAGCTTTCACCAAATCACAAGATCTACGCGATGTAATGCGAGGTAATGGCTTCGATTTACCAAAATCCAGAAACACTATACAAAGTATTGTACTCAACTATTACGAAAATATTAGAGTAGGATTTTTACATGAAATTGAAAAGCTCGTAAAAGAAGGTGAAAAATTTTGTGTAGTTTTTGACGAATGGACATCTGTGTCAAACAAACATTTTATGAACGTATTTTTGACAGAAAACTCAGTCCGTGCGTTTATATTAGGTTAGGCTGTTATGAATCTCTATACGTCCGTTTTTTGATCATAAACGTACTTCGTATTTTCAAAATATTGAATTTGAAATTTAAATTTTTATTTTTTTTGACAAAATAAAAAAAGCTTGTGTTTTTAGTTGTTGCTGATTCGAGAATAGCTCGTAAAACGCAATGTTCGTAAAATGTAAGGTATCTTGCTGGCTGGGAAGAGGCGCGCTGAATGTACCAAATTTTTTTTTACTTTTTAATTAATACTTACCATTATTAAACTGTTTAATACATTTATATTAATGTAGGAGTTCAACTACAAAAAAAAAGAATACTTAATATGTTAATATTATTAACTGACAACCTCTTCCCACTGGTGGGGGGAAGTGGTTCAGCTTGTTGAATTAAAATCAACTTATTTGAGTGCGTTTGTAAGACGAACTAGTTTATTAAAATAGCATACTGATTATTTATAGTTATAGTTTTACATATTTATGTGTGTAGATAGGCTGATGCACCTTATCATATTTGTATGTGATAATGTTTGTATGTACGTATATCAAAATGTTTAAGTGCATTTATACTTAAACATAATAAGTTATTTATATTTTATAACTTTCTATTGAACAGTGTTATTTTTTTTTATTCAAATGAAATACATTAAAAGTAAATAAAAAATATAAGGGATAAATAAATTTAATTAATTTTATTTGTTATTTATTTAAAAATTGACAGTTTCACAAACATTTTCTCCAGTCTTTTTGAAGCAAACCTGTTAGAAATAACGAATCCCTAATCCCGGGACTAATCCCGGGATCCCGGGATTTGTAAAAGCATATCCCGAAAATCCCGGGACGGCCAAAACCCGAAAAATTGACATCCCTAGTACCGATGCTCTTGGCCTTGTTAAATTGCTTCCTGCATGATATACGGAACGAATCCAGGTCGTAAGACCACCAGTGGGGTCTATGTTTTCCCCGTGGTTTTGGTACTGGACAAGCCTGCTCTAGGGCATTTGAGAGCGCCGTTGTAAAGGTCGTTACCAGATCATCCAGTTCTCCCACTGATGAGGGGGCTTGTGGAGGTAATACTGGTAGGTCCCTAGCTAATATTTGGTTATGTAGCTGCCAGTTAGTGTTGCGTGGATTTCGTTTCATAACTGGCTGCTCAACAATAAAGTCTAACACAATTTCTATGTACCGATGGTCAGAAAATGAATGCTCATCAAGAACACGCCATTTTCTGACCCACTCATAAGCGCCTTCGCTACAAACAGTGAGGTCTATAACCTCCCTACGAGCTTTAGTTATAAAAGTAGGCTCGTTACCCACGTTACAAACCACCAGGTTAGTTGTTAGTAGGTAGTCAAACAGAGACTCGCCCCTAGCGTTAATATCGGAGCTTCCCCACTGGACGTGATGAGCATTAGCGTAAGCTCCAATAATAAGATGGCCCGTACAGAAATTATCCACCAGATCTTTCACCTCCTTTTGTGGAGGAGGTTCTTCGGCGTCATAGGGCATATAGACCGACGCCATCGTTAGGCTGGTGCTGCCGACTATTAAGCTGGCAGCTGTAACGTCACCATTTGAGTAGTTGGGTAATAGAAAGGTGTTTAGCTCAGACTTTACCAAAATACAGGTTCTGACCTTGCCCTCATCATTGGCTTGGATGAGCTTGTACCCCTTAGTCCCCAATCCACAGATCCTAGAGCTATTGACCCAGGGCTCTTGGATAAGGACCACGTCTACGTCGCCTTTAGAAAGACGACTGCTTAAAACAGCCGAGGCTGCTTTAGATTTGTGCAGATTTATCTGAAGCACCACCAACATGAGAGAGCTCAGACTTCCCTGCCGCCAGCGTGTCGTCGAGGTCTGGCCTGTTCCGGGGGCTGTCTCTCAACGAGGAGTTGTTCAGAGCACCTGCACGATTTGGCGTGGCGGGAACCCTGCTGTCTGAAGCAGCATCAACGTTAGTGTGCTCAGGTTTAGCCACGATCGTGACGTCGAGGCCTTCTTCGTCAAGCAGGCTTTCTTCTATCGCCGAGTTGTTCGCAGCACCATCGCAATTTGACGTGGCGGATAACATACTTTCCGCGTCGGACTCCTCTGCTTCCCCTTCCGATGCCTCGATCTCCGAGTCCTCCGGAGCGTCCGGAATAGCAGCGCGCTGTGCATCGCCACGGTATACGTGGATCACGATCTGACCCAAGCCGTAATGCACTCGTCCGTTGCACCGTTTAAGGGGCTCGAGCGCGATAACCACCTGTCTATTGGGCCCAACCACATCATAGACCAGATTGACGCCCCAATCCTGCGTCGGGAGAGACGGATTCCAGACCTGCAGCATCTCAAGAACATTCTCGGGTTCTGCAGGGACGGCAGGAATCCATGCCCTTGCCCTTGGCCGAGCAGGAATGTCCTTCCAGTCTACGACATCTAGTCTTGCCCCTGGGTAGACTTCACCCAGTCTTGCAACTGCTGCCTTATACAGTGCGACAGTTCTTGCATCCTCGCACGCGAATATTTTGATCTGACCTTGGTGCCAGCCCGCGTCAGTACCTCGCGGCGAACTACCCGGAGACTCACGCATTAAGTCGAGGAGGGCCCTGCCCATTTCATTCCGGACATACAGCCACTGGTCTTTGGGGATGGACCAACGGTCGTTACCTCGGTCAATGAAACCTATAAGGATTCTGTCCTTGGTTACTTGAGCAAAGCTGAGTTTTCCCACTACGGGGTTGACCTGATGCCGCTTCGGATGGGGGTCTAACTCTCCGTCCGATCTCTGGCGTTTGAAGGGATTACCGTTCACCCTCTTAGGCACATAGGGCCTCTGGAAATTTGGTATCAGAGCTTTCGCTTCCTCCACCATCTTCCTTTCTTCCGGCGACAGCTTCTCCTGCGATGCTCCCTCATATTTTTTAAGGATCCTTGCGACCTTTCTTTTATCCCAGTACGCAGAGCGTCGGGGAGATGCCTCTTGGGGGGGATTCAGACTCGTAGTTGCCATCGCGGTCTCTCCCTGTGCGGCGTCTTCCTTCTCTTTCGAAACTCTGAAACCAGGTCGTGAGACCATTGCCCCAGATGTGAAGAGATTGGGTTTCGTACCAGCGCTTAATGGAAGTTTAGCTTCCCCCGTTTTCTGCTTGACTGCGTAGGCAGCCGCACTGCTGCTTGCTCCCATCAAGTCACTCTTACTTGATAGCAGTTTGGGGGATGACTGACCCGTAGTTTCCATCGCTGTCGGCCTCCCAGTTAACTTTGAGGCGGAGTTTGTCCTCCGGCGTTGTGTTTTCGCTTGCTCCAGCATAGTTCTTCTCTGCTGCGGAGTAAACGAAGTCGTTAATTGCTTTGTATTTTGTGTGTTCTTCATCTTGTTCGTACGACCCCTCGCCGGACAAGGCCAGCTTAGGGTCAAGGGTAGTGTAAGGGGAAGTGTGTCGTCCGCCGCGGCAGAGCCCCATACCGCGGTAAGACCATAGTTACTCCCTGAGGCGGCCCGGTATCAGTGAGGCTCCGTTCGACTACAGCCACGATTTGCCTCCCGGCTGCAAACGTCCAATGGGCACGGTATCGCATAACACCCTGGATTGGGAGGGAAAAGTTTTGCACATTTATATAGCGAGCCGCTTACTTCAAGACAGACGCCCGCTTACAGCCGCACCTCATGGTGTACAGACGCTGCGCCGGGGCTCCCTCTCTTTCTGCCGCGAGCCTAGGTAGCTCAACGCTGCCCAGAGTGCACGAACGAGGACGCAAGAGTCGGGATTGAGCGCGGCCACTCAGCAACCACACCCCATTACACTCCTATGTAGGAGTTTAATCTGCTACAATATCCAGAGCGTAATTGAGCCAGAGTCACCCTTGTCTCTCGAGGAAGGTGACGCTTCTCTACAGAAATGCGTGGTGTTAGGCATGCAAAGCAGCATTCACCGGACAGAGCGTGGGTGGCGCGAACTAAAGTCAATGGAACTAATGTCAGTGACAATAATTCGCATCCCAAAAGGGAATTAATATCAGTGCCATTAGTTCGCTTGATGTTTTGACATTAATTCGCATTGGACATGTGAATTCATGTCAGTGAGACATTCGAGTTTGAGATGGGAGGCAGTGAAAATTCTGCGAAATCCCCTCCAAATTTTCATTTTTTAATACAACCTGAATCATACAAAAATTAAGCCATTCATTGGGGATTTTGTTTTAAAAAGCGCCTCCGGCGAAAATTTTAATTTTGTACAAACATACAGACAGAAATTTACAAGTCTTTCAGATCGGACACCAGCTGCGCATGATTAACTGTGTCAAAAGCTTCTCTCAGATCAAGAGAAACTAGAACCGTCCTGTCATTGGGTCTATTTTGATTAAGTCCGTCAGTTATCTGAGTGTTTATGACATTTAGAGCGGATGTTGTGCTCCTACCTTTCCTGAAGCCATGTTGGTGCTCGCCTAACATCATATTTGATGTGTAGAGCGGGAGTAGGACCGCCTCCAGTGTCTTTACTACTGGCGAGAGGAGCGATATCGGACGATATGACTCCCCAACGTTGGCTGGCTTGCCAGGCTTTAGTAGTGGGATCACAGTTGCCTGCTTCCATTTATCGGGTATGACAGCTGTGGCCAAGGACAGATTGAAGACGGCAGTGAGGTACTTAACTCCTACACTGAGAGAAATGCATTGAATGTTGTGACAATATCACTATTGATAGCGACGAGTTTGATGCAATATTCATTCAGAATGAGCGAGTTATCAAATATTATTTGCTCCCAATTAAAAGTAAAATGACATGTCAACCATTTCGATATGATGTACTATTTTTTATATTTATGGATAGAATACTAATATATCTGAACGGCATACCAATATCTATTGTCGTGATATGAATTTCTATTGTCGGTATATCCATATCCACATTTACTACATAGTCACTCTTGCCAACAAGTGCTACTTTGGACTGAGTAGGCAATTGAGAAGTAAAGTCCTCTCTCGAAGAACAAAGATCACGCTCTATAAGTCTCTCATCATATCTGTCCTGATGTATGGCTCAGATTCATGGACAATGTCAAGAGAAGATGAGATGGCCCTTGGAGTATTTGAGAGAAAAGTTCTCCGGAAAATTTATGGTCCTTCCCGTGATGCCAACGGCGAGTATAGAAGGAAATTTAACGATGAGCTGTACGAGCTCTACGCAGATCTGACCATAGTCCAGCGAATTAAAGCCCAAAGACTCCGCTGGCTGGGCCATGTTATGCGAATGGACAAAGAAGCTCCAGCACAGAAGGTTTTCCTATCGTCGCCTGAATTCGGCAGCAGAGGAAGGGGGAGGCCTCGGCTGAGATGGAAACAACAGGTGGAGGATGACTTGAACTCCCTTGGGGTTTCCAATTGGCGTCCGTTATCGCTAAAAAGTAATGACTGGCGTGCTTTGATACGAAACGGCCAAAATCGCTTAGGCGGTTAAGCGCCAATAAATGATGATGAATATTGGTAGAGACAGCGTATTAATATATATGGACGAAATGTAAATTTTTCTGGGACGCATAATCATAATAGTTCAACAATTTTTACTATGGATTTTCTAACAATATTACAACTTGTTGGAGCGGTTTTTTTAAATTCAAAATTTTTTGAATTTCTTATGATTGAACATTTTTCTAAATATTGTATAATATGCCGTAGCCGAATGGTAGAATACTGGGCTAACGTGCCAGGAGAGCATGGTTCGGGTCTCACTGAAACCAGATGTCAAATTATATAAAATTTTGTTTTTTTTAACTATTTAGAATTTATCAATAGTTTATATGGATACCATTTCAATAGTGATTTATCAAAAAAGCATTGATGAAACATCCATAATCATTGATGGGACAGAAATATCAGTTTTTATTTAATGTGATATCAATAATTATGGATGTTCCATCCATAGATTTC
Source organism: Campiglossa producta (assembly GCA_964058755.1). Taxonomy (NCBI): domain Eukaryota; kingdom Metazoa; phylum Arthropoda; class Insecta; order Diptera; family Tephritidae; genus Campiglossa; species Campiglossa producta. The sequence goes on along the minus strand of CAXKVI010000001.1, from coordinate 128,118,655 downwards.
CCTCCGTGTACAGCACCGATGTGTTTAAGGTGCACCTTTCCTGAAGCCATGTTGGTGCTCGCCTAACATCATATTTGATGTGTAGAGCGGTAGTAGGACCGTCTCCAGTGTCTTTACTACTGGCGAGAGGAGCGATATCGGACGATATGACTCCCCAACGTTGGCTGGCTTGCCAGGCTTTAGTAGTGGGATCACAGTTGCCTGCTTCCATTTATCGGGTATGACAGCTGTGGCCAAGGACAGATTGAAGACGGCAGTGAGGTACTTAACTCCTACAGCACCGATGTGTTTAAAGTGCACCATGTTATGCCATCGGGACCGACGGCTTTGGAGTTCTTGGCTTTCTTGATGGCCTCTTGAACCTCTGTAGCGGTGATGGGAACGGGGGCATAGTTTTTGTAAGTTTTGAAGATTCCACGTCTTGTCCTGTTCTGTGCAGTATGAGGGACATAGTGTCTACAAAAAGCCTGTGCACATTTCTTTGTATCGTTGAACGTCTTTTCACCGAAGGTGATGTCGACATTCTTTGGCGGACCCGTAGGATTGGACAAGGATTTGACTGTGGACCATAATTTCCCAACACCGGTAGAGAGGTTACAAGACCTGAGGTGCTCCTCCCAGGTATGATAAATATAGTTGTATACTAGTATGATAAAATATAGTTGTATACTAAGGTCAGTGGCTATTATTACGTGGTATTAAGGATTTTTCTGACTTTTTGCTCCCCCTACGTTGAAACAAAAAAGTGAAACCTGGAAAATCGCATTGTTCCTATTTAATTGATCAATTTTCTTTTATTTTCAATTGTCGACATTTGAAAATAACTAATAATATATTTGAGTGGCTCAGTGCCATCCTTGACTAAGCCTCAATTTAGTCATTTCCTAATAATTAGTGACCAAGTTTATAGGTTATTAAAAATTAAACAGCCTGAGGCCAGAAATGGCTAACCCTCACAATCTTTATTATGCGAAAAAAAAACAATATTTAAAGAATGAGAACAGTTTGGAGTATTTCTAAGTAGTATAGCATAATAACTCCATATATATAATTTCGAGGGATGGCACTGAGCCACTTATTTATAATAATTAAAATTAGTGACTAACTTAAATGTCCCTAATTCCGGGGAAAAAAAATTCATGATGTACCTAATTCCGTGGGAAATTGTCCCTAATAAAATAAAAATAACTTCACTTAACATGAAGCTTTAAAATAAATAAATAAATTAAATTCAGTAATACTTTTTTTGGTTTGATTAACACATAACAAATAAATTAAAAATGTGCTTCAAGCTTTAAAATAAATTTAAAAAAGTTATATAAAAAAAAAAAACTTATGGCGGCGATATACCAACAGGTTATCATAACATATAACGAGATTTTTAGACGATCTTCTCTTTCCAACTTATGGTGTGTTGCTTTTGAGTTTTCCTACAAGTTGGCGGGACCTACAGATTTTTGCCGACTCCGAACGGCACTTGCAAAGCAAATGAATGTTTTGCTGAGAAGCTTCACATGGCAGAAATACACCCGGAGAGTTTGCCAAACTACTGCCGAGGGGCGACCCCGTTTAGAAAAATTGTTTTTCTAAATAATTTTTGATGTTACTTTTGCCGGGCATCGAACCGCCACGACTTGGTGTAGAAGGCCGAAACTTAACCGCTACACCACGGCGGCCGCCAAAAAAAAAAAAAGTTATATGCAAACATATATTTTTAAATGGCTCGACCGAAAGACTGCGCTTTGCGTGTAGCTGCTGTAATGTAAATGCGTCGTATGCCACGCAATAAGGATCATGTACAAAATACGTGGTACATAAATCCGTGGTAGCGATTTGAATGGTAATTCGAGATTTTTATTATAATTTATATTTTTTATTATAAATATAAATTCCAAATAATGATGCTTAATTATTTTTTTTATTTTTTATTGGGAAATAACGAATTTGCAAAAACTCAATAACGTCAATATTTCGTTAAAATATTGCGCGCCACAGATATTTACGGCTCAAATATTGAAGAATAGATAAAAAAAAAAATAGACCACGGAATTACGTCAGGATCTTCTTTGAGGCTTTATTTAGTGATAAAATTTCTTACTGCGGTAGGTTTTCTTATAAAAAGTTTATTAGAATAAAGAAAATAAAAAGTATTAAAATACCCTAATTCCGTGGTACCCACGCAATTACGTAGATTGAAAAACGAATGGTGTACCTATTTCCGTGGGTCAGAATTATTAAATTTAGAGTAGAAGAAATTGTTTTATTTTATTTGGAGGCTATAAAAAATAGTTAATAAATGATTGAATATATAATTGTAAGAAAAATTAAATAAAAGCATACGATTGATTTTTTACAGCCTTAAGAATTTTCATTGGACTCCTTAGCATTTTATTTAAGCTACCCCCATACAAAATGTTTTTTATCCAAAGTATCATCTTTAGATCGTGTGTTATTAAATAAATATAGGCTAGAAAAAAATATTTATGTCGATTTATATTTCTTAAAGATAAATCCTCATGACTGCATTTTTAGTTTTATTAGAATAACTTTCAAATCCTTATTTGGCCGAAAAAATCAAAATACCACGGAATAAGGTACTACCACGTAATTATAGCCACTTACCTTAGTATGTAATGGATATTTCCTGACTAGTATGAGTTCAGCCAGACAATTATAGTTGTATACTAGTATTTTTCTCACTAGTTTGACGTTGCACTGCAGGGGATATGCAAAATACTTTTGTGAGACACACTCGAGTTTTCGAGTAAAAGGTAGGTTTGGTATGCATAAAAATTGTTGAACTCGCTTGCTTTTACTCGGCGCGTGAGATAGATCTCACATGTCGGGTTTGAACTAAAGTCATGAAATGTTCGTGAGTTAGAGCTCACTTTGGTATGCATAAAAGCAAGAAGTTACTCTCTTTTTTGAGATCGATCTCACAAAAAGGTGAAACTGCCTTTTAGTTGACTCGCGTGTTTACAAGTACAAAGATGGCCGAATATTTTGTTCCTCTTAGACAAAAAAAAAATGTATAAATCAAGAAAACCTGCTATTCAACCCGAATATAAAAAAATGTACTAGTTTGCTTTTGAGCACGTATACTGGCTGACGAACTATTTCCTTGGTGAAAGAAGTGAAAGAAAGGGTAGCGCGATTTCCAACAGGGAAAAGATGTGCCGATCCGGGCTTCCATAGTGGAATTGGGGAAGATGTAGGAGTTCACGAAACCACCGTGATTGGCGAAATGGCACAGATCACATCAGGGAGGGCTCATGAATGGATACAATTTCCATCCACAGATGAAGAAATCAGAGCTGTGCAAAGCCAATGGGAAGCAAAAAAAAACGTTTTCCGTTTGCGATTGGCGTCATTGACTGCACGCACATTAGAATAAAAAAACCGTCCTCGCAAAGTGATGAGTACATATGTAGAAAGGGCTTCCATTCGATAAATGTGCAAGCAACATGCGGTGCTAATGAATGGTTCACCAGGTTGGATGTATACTGGCCAGGTTCGGTTCATGACTCTCGGGTGCTAAGGAATAGCAGCGTATACATCATCATGGGGAATGCTCAAAGTAATGCCTTACTCCTTGGAGATGAGGGTTATGCTCTCTCTCCTTGGCTAATGACTCCATTTCGAAACCCACAAACAGAAGCAGAACTAAACTATAATAGAATATTTAAGAAAGAAAGATGCATCATAGACGTATTTCGGTTACAAGGTGCGAGTAGCAACAGAATTGGTGCCATTGGTTATAGTGAGCTGTTTTATTTTGCACAATATTGCAAAGTTTTTAAAAGACGATTTTATTTTTGAGGAAAGTGATATGCCAAATGACTCCTCGCATTCGGAAAGGGACGAATCTGTGCGAACCAATTCTACAGTTTTGGAAGCGGGAAAAAGAAAAGAATTTATTCAACTAAATGTTTACAGATTTACATACATACATAAATGATTTTATAATTCATTTTATTTAACTTTTTGGAAAAATTATCTGATTTGGCAAAAGTGCAAAGCCGCGCATCGCAATTCTGCAAAACAGTTGTTTTAAGTCATCATAAAATATAAAAGCTATAACTATAAACTCTGTTACTCCAGGAAAATTAGACACAAAATTGAGTCAACTTTGCATTTCATATAGGCAGCGATTTTTTGTTTGCATTCGATAGAGGGCACAACCGTGACCTTAAAACCGAGTGTTCGGGACTGGGGGCGTGTCCGGCGGCCGCTATAGCGAAAATAAGCGGATTTTCGATTTTCGAATGTTATTTGACGTAAAGGTTTGCTAATGTGCCTAGGTTGCTGCAACATTAATCAAAAATACATGTACATAAACTTCAGTTGAGCTTAGCCTTTTCAGACGGTACAGGTGGGATATCAGTTTCTAGTGGTATTTGTTCAAAATTATCAGTAAAAATTTCATCATTTGGTGGTGATTCACTAGTATGTATCTTGTGATAGCGGCAAAGGCATATTATCGTTTATTTCTTCATCACTTAACAATCGCATGATATCTGCAATATTTTCGCATGTTTCTCCGCTGCAATGTTGGCAAGCTGAAGAGCATTTTAAACCAGCTTTGCGGCATCCACATGCATTCAGCACCTGCAAAATATTAATTTTAATAACTCTGGAGGGGCAGCAGGCTTGGTACACATTATCGGCGTCTTTACCGTCTATTACCGTCTTCTTCCAGCCCCACAATTCAGGGTTTTTGAAATGTCCAAGCCAACTTTGAATTTGGTGATAAACTATCATGGAATGCTGATGAATTGCATCTCTTGTTGGAGGAAGCGAGGATAAATTAAATTTTGTTTTTACAACCGATTTTGTGAATAATTAGTAACGCAGCACATCAATGGACTCTTCCGAATTGTTCCCACAATATAAAGCAATAAAAAAGCGTTCGCCAATTGAACTTAACTGCTCTGGTTCAACTTGCTTGCAAATTTGATTTTACCTATATTGTAAGTCGCTGAAGTTGTATCGCAGCCAGAAAAAGCATGGAGAAAGAGTAAGTTTTTTTGTACGATTTCTTCATATTTGAAACTGGAACTTGAATATATTTTTTCCACTGTACGTCCTTTTTTTCGCTTTTTTAAAAAAATATTACTTATATCAGATGCCAAAGTTGTCATTAGCACAAGTATATCTATATCTTCATCAACAATGGTGACAGAATCAAAAAGGAAGGATTCTTGAATTGTAGTTGTAACGATTAAACGATCTGCGTCATTGTCAGCCTGGACTATTTTGTGGCACTCTTTAAATATCGATAAAGGATTTTTTATTATTTTCATTACAAAGAAATTTTTCTTGAGATATCGGTGGAATGTTATTAATGTTGCATATTATGTCAGTTGAGTAATAATTTTTTGACCTTAAACGTTCCCACGATTTAGTACCAGCAGCGTTTGGATTATCCGAATATCCATCAAATATAATAATCACGTTGGTACCGAAATGATGTTTGATATATTGTGAATACTTTTCACAAATAATTTTGAATGATACATTACGATCCCATATAACAGTGTGTATAAGATAACCTCCGTCAATAATAAACACGTTCTTTTCTCCCAAACTTAGTGTTGTATCCAAAGGTAAAAACGCTTTGAATAGCGTGGACTTGGTACCCTTTCGCATGCCTTTTTCTGAAAATAGGGATAATGGAAAGGGTGCTAGCTCATACTAAAAATATTTTTCAAATTATCTATTGATTCCTGGGATGCACATATTCGCTGAAATATCAGCAAAGGATCTATAGCAACCAATTTGCGCAGCATGTTTTAAGCTGGAATTATTGGTGATGTTTGTCGTAACGCTGTAGTCGTATCCAATCAGCTGATTCGACCAACCTTATGGGATTTAATGCAATCGATTATTGGTGCCATATCGTAACGCTAAGGTCGTAACCGGATCGTAGCCAACCAATTGGTTTTTGGTTTTCCGCGGTAACGATAAACAGCTGATTACCTTTTTGCTTATTGCTTACAAGTTTTTGCAGTCAATCAGCTGTTTACGGTTACCGCACCAATAATCGATAAAAATGTATCGCATAGGGTTGCGTTAGGGCAGTTCCAAATAATTTTAAGTCGCAACAGGCTGTACCTGTAGCTATCTGCCATAATTTTAGCTAATTTATTAGCAGTTGACCCCTAAAGGAAACAAATACCGACAGTTTTTATGAAAAAATTCAGCTGTTGAGAGCCAATAAACAATTGTAAAAAAAAATGATCGTAGTTTTGCTATAAAATTATCGATAACACGTCAACGTCAACACATTGATGAAGTAAATACCAGAACTGCATTCATGCGACGTTGATATTGATACGGCTTGATGTTGATATTGATACGAAGTGGCAATTGATATTGACAACCATAATAGGGGTGAATAATTTGAGTGGCCAAAACTAAAAAGCAGTTACTACTCTACCTCAAAGTAGGGTGGAAAGCATAGTATACCTTATATCGTCCCCTTTTTGCGTTTTTATCGTAAACGCCAAAACCCAAATTTTACAGGAGAGCATTTTTAAAATTTTTTTTTTATTTTTTATCATTTATGAATTGGTGGATACGATAAAAAAGATAGCCATTTTTTGAAATAACTGTAAGGATTTCAGCTATAATTTTTTTCCAGATGATGCGCTAAGGGATGATGAACAAATTTTCATCAAAAAGTAAATTTCGAAAAAATGGTGGTTACGATAAAAACGCAAAAAGGGGACGATATAGTAGCGCAACTCACAAAAAACACACTAATACACACGCACAGCATATTCCCCATAAGCTTTCGGCAGAATCAGTCCGCCAATACGTCAGCTGCGTCACGTACGTCAATTTTAGAGCAATTTCTACTTTGACGTATCCGTCTTATCTGGCGTTACGCATACAAACATCCGCAGTCTACTTTGCTGTCAGTTATTTCGACGTACGTGACGTACGTCACGGATTGATTCTGCTGAACGCTATAAGCACAGAAAAATATATTCTCAAACGTTTGGCAAATAATGAGGGTCATATTTTAGAATAATGTACCACGATTTGGACAAATTTTATTTTAGGGAATGGTAGAGGGGGTCGTATGTTTAAAAACTGTGGAGGCAGAAACTGTCAGACATTTATATTATAATTTTTATATTTAATTATACCTCAAGTTAATACTCTTTTGGCAAAAAAGTCGATCTGCTACTGGTAGTTTATCTTTGAATCGAAAAATTATTGATTGATTAATTGATATTAAGTTTTCAAAAAGTGAGAATTGACGTTGAAGGTTTCATATCAAATGCGTCTCAGGTTGATGTCAAACAAAATGGCTTATTGGGCTTCACACTTTTCCTTCATTCCATTTCATTTGGAGTCACTCAGCCAGTGCCTTCCACTCAAATTCGTAAGAAGAAGAAAATAAGTTGCCAAACTATAGTAAGGATAAACAATGGTGGAAAGGGTTCGTACAATTCGTTATTGAAATCGGCTTAAAATGGTCCACTAGCAGTATTTCTGGGGTTACAATCAGTCTCAGCATTGCTACTGAATGCAGGAGTGCAATTACAACAACAAAATAAAATCCCAAATACTACATAAACACTAAAAAAAAAAAAATTTTTTTGCTGTACCACTTTGAGCTTCTAAATCACTCTGAACTATAACAGACAACCATCAATATATATATGCCAAAATGTTTATAAGAAATAGCACTTCAAAAAACTACTAAACATTTTTTTTCCAAATATCAATAAAAAAAAGTTATTGCATTTTGAAGAAATGCATCGCAAAATTTTTAGGTTATTTTTGCTCATAACTTTGTAAATATAAAAGTGGCAAAAAAGGTTTGTATTGGTGAGTTGTAGACGGCTTTATTACCCCTTTCGCGATATTGTTGCCATATGGCAACATCCAACTTTAGAGGGGCCTAGCTACTCCTGTGTATAAAATATCACCTTCTTTCTTACATTTTGTTGGAGATTGATGTTTAAAGAGTAGACAAAAATCAAATAAGTTATCATCGTCCATTAAATATCGATAATATACAATTTTTCATAAAAGGCCTTTGCAATACATAATTTTACTATGAAATTTGTCTTTTACTTATATACATTTTTTAGTAAATTATGACAATAATTTCACTAAAAGTTGTATAAAGTAAGTAAAAGAATCTTCAATCTATGCTTTGGCATAAAAATATTTTTTTACGAACAGTTTACAAAGCGGTACTGATTTTTATAACTTTGCGTGTTGCCAATTGGCAACAATTTTGCTGTAAGGTGTAAATTTGCTCTAGATTGCAGAAAAAATTTATTTGCGATTAAGACTTGAAGAGTTTGGATTTATTATTGTTAGCGCTTTATAATTTGAAAATAAGTCAAGGAAAATAAGATACAAAGTCAAAGAAAAGATTTTGGACAATTTAGGGGAGTCTGTCTTGTCAGGTTTGGAGGATTCTGAAGGGAAGAAATATTAGGAGCATTTGACAACAATGAATAGAATTCCAATGAAAAGACTTACAGAGATACACAGTTTAAGAGTTTCAGTTTGTATGGAAGGTGTCACGCACCTTTTACAATACCTCCCACTTTTACACAATTCTACCAGAACTCAAAATAATTTTCTCATACAAAATACCAATGCTTTAGAGCAAACACCTGCAGAGACATACACTTTATAATTTTCAGTATCTATGAGATATGCCGCGCCCTTTTACAATAGCGCCCACTTTCACATAACCGCAAGTCAAACTAATTTTTTCATACCAAATTGCAATGCTTTTTTGAGCAAACACCTATAGAGATGTGCACTTTATAAGTTTTAGGTTGTATGGAAGATGCCACGCCCAAATTTTTATTTGTATGGGACGTGCTACTCCTCCTTTTCCAATGACGCCCACTTTTACATAATTCTACCACAACTCAGTATGCTTTCATAGAAAACTCCAATATTTTACGGCAAATAGATGCGAAGATGTACAGACCATTAAGAGATGCCACGCCTCCTTTTATATAAACACCCACCACATAATTCTACCGCAACTTGAAACTTCACTTTCATACAAAATTCCAACGCTCTAGACCAAGCAGTGTGAGATAAACATTTTAAAAATTTCAGTTTGTATTGGAAGTGCCACGCCCTTTTAAAAATATTTTTACTATGCCAGTTAACTTTCTGCTAGGGGAAGAAATAAGTTGGCAAAGTTTTATTTCAATCCTATGGACTGTTTGGTAGGTAGAGGGGTAGATACATACATTCATTTTTATACCTTTCATGAACATGAAATGGTATTATAACTTTGGTCCGATGTTTGTAAGTATGAGAAGAAGAAGAGATAGACCCATCAATAAGTATACCGAAATGATCAGGATGACGAGATGAGTTGATTTAGCCATGTCAGTCTGTCTGTCTGTTTGAACGCAAACTAGTCCCTCAGTTTTTGAGATATTTGGCTGAAATTTTGTATGCGGCCACCATTTTCCAATATAGGAATCATTTGTCGGAACCAGCAAGATCGGACCGATATTATATATAGCTCCCGTACAACCGATTATTCCGATAAACGGATTTTGGGCTATAACTCCTGTAATTAAACCATACAATCGATTATTCCGATAAACGGATTTCGGCCTATAACTCCTGTAATTAAACGCGTAGGAACGTGAAATTTTGGAAGTATCACTATTTTTATATCGATGTTGAAAATCATCGAGATGAGATAAATATTTCACATAGCCCCCATACAATCGATTGTTCCGATAAACGGATTTTGGTAGATAACTCCTGTAATTATATAGGTAGGAACGTGAAATTTCGTAACTATTGATATTTTAGAATGTGGAATGTCGATGCTAAAAATCAATGAGATTGGACCAATATAACACATCGCCCCCATATAATCGATAGTTCCGATAATTTCGGTATGAGCGGAAGTTAAATTCACACAGGCTGTACTGGGATCAAACAGTGAAAATCGTTACGCTTATTCATGAAAGGTATTTAGCCTTCGGCACAGCCGAAGACAGCTTTCCTTACTTGTTATATATATAAAAGATATACATACATACATATATAATAGATAAATAATAGATATATAAAAGATAAAGTTAAAATTTCGATGTAAAACCGTTTTAAAATAAACTTATATTCGTAATTTCAAAACTTAAAATTCCCTAGTTTTTCTTTACCGTACAGTATATTTGTTGCCATATGGCAACATGTAAAAAAACAGACTTATAAAAAAAAATTTTATAAAAATTTTATTTTTTATTGTTACTGGGGCTTAAACAAATAGTTGGACAAGAATTTGGATTTTTTGGCCTGCGTAGTAAAAAGATGTAGCGAAAGGGTTACCTAAGTAAATGCATTAACACAATTTAATTATTTCTTCCGGTTTAGGAGATATATTCAAAAATCGAAAATCCGTTAATTTTCACTATAGCGACCGCGGGACACGCCCCCCAGTCCCGAAAACTCGGTTTTAAGGTCACGGTTATGCCATCTATCAAATGCAAAAAAAAAAAAATGCTGCCTATATGAAATGCAAAGTTAATGTCTAATTTTCCTGGAGTAAAATAAATAACTTAGTTTTAAATATTTTTTCGAGATCGTAGTTTTTATGTTACTTTTAAGATTTAGTGTTAGTTAAAAAAATACAGAAACTCAGTAAAAATAAGTATATTGAATTTTTTGTTTTAATATTCGTTCAAATTCAGCACCTTTTCTGCAATCCGATCTTCTAAATTTTTTAATTTTAATGAAAGAACTTTATTTTGCTTCAACAAAACAAGTCTTTGCAATTGTTGAAAGTTTAAACTTTTCGTTTCCTCTGTCTCATATTCATCGAAGATTCGTTTGGCCTATAATTAAATTAAGTTATCAGATTTAAGCAAGCAATCATATTATTGGTGTTTATCCTACGTCTTAATGCAGTTCCATAATATGTAATAAAGTTTGTTTTTATTTTAAGAGTACTCTCAATTCTAATTTATTCTTACTCCTAACCTAGGGTTTTATTTACCTATGCCTGCTCTTAATTGAAACTCTTTTTAATCCAAACAAATCTAACATACATATATTTTATATTCTGCACTCTTCACTTCACCAATGTACTAAAGTTGAAAGCAACAACATAAGCCAAATTAATTAATTAAATACATAATCTATTTTTATAAAAGCTTTATGCAAAAAATAGTTTTTGTACTTATACTTTCTTTTTGCTAATCAAGAAATAATACAACAAGAACTTGCTCACATATTTACTAAAACGACTCACATATTTACTCATACGACATAAAGTGAAGTGGTACTGTGCAGACGTGTTTTCGTTCACTCCGCTGTTTTCTTATTTTCTACATCTTTTATATATACAAGTCTATTTAAACTTTGGTTTAATACAATCGATATCTTTCACCGTCTCAAAAACAATATTTAAATTTAATCTTATATTCATTCTTCAAACATAAAATAAATAATCAAAAATCTTTTCATCAAAATGCCTTGCAATTGCGGATCTAGAGTTGATCGGCTCTCACTAACTAAAGTTCAAAGTGGTAAATGCTCTGATTTTTTTCATATGGATTGTGTTGGTGTTGTGCCCGCTGACATTGAGTTTTTGGTTAGCACGAACAAAATTTTTTTTTTGTAAAAACTGCACTGCTGTTCGCCGCAAGTCTATTTGCTCTCCGCAACACAATTTAACTCGTGTCGACTCAGCTTCGGATGCTTCAACGTCTTCGAACTCTGCTGTTGTCATCGTTGACACCGACCTCTCACAGCAAGTTAAGGCTTCGAAGATTTCCAATGACAGCAATATCAACAATAATACGCAAATCATCGGCAACAACAATTTCATCAATAATGGTAATACTAAAACCAACATCAATAACAATATGCAAATCATTGGCAACAAAAATATCAACAATAACGAGCATCCTAACTCCAACAACATTATCAACAACAATGAGCACGTGAGCCCAGTATCAACAGCCAACATGCTTGCTGCTCTTCTTAAAGAGAACGCGAGCATAAATTCTCTGATCAGTGATCTAAAATCAGATAATGACAACCTGCTGAAAAAAATGGATAGCATGCTTGATTGTTTTCCCTATTACATCGAAATATTGCACAGAAAGACAACTTGATAGCTGCGCTGGCCACTGAGGTCAAAGAACTTCAAGTCTTACTTACTGATTTTCTTGCTGAGACACATTTAAAGAATCCACGCCCAAACAATAATATGTCAACTGCGTGCAATGCTATTAAGCCGTCATTGCCTTCCACTTTCTCGTCTGTTGCTGCTGCTAACGTCGCAACTTATGCATCTAGTGCATTTTCTACCAACAACAACTGCCCGGTGTCGGCATAAGCATCATATACTCTTCCTACATTGCAGTATATCTCTGATAACTCTGCGGTCGATCTTCTCTCTGACGCTCCTACCTTGTTTCCGATCTCTCATTATTCTGATAATATAGATGATGCAATTGTCGATAATTTGCATACCACTAAAACACTTCAACAGTCTGATGGTAAGCAAAATAATCAAATTACTGTGCGTCATATGAATGGTGTCAATGTTAAAAATCGTGTGGTTGGTCGAAATGCTTCAATAGAGCTAGAAGTAGCCGTTATCAGAAAATGGGTGCATCTATCTTCGTTTAAACCATCGGTATCGGAAGAAATGGTTGTTAATTACATATGTCAAAAAACATTCTGGTATCGATGATAAATTTATCTCTTGCTATAAATTAGTTAAAAAAGATACTCCGCTTCAGAGTCTAAGGAAGATTAATTTTAAACGGGGCGTGTCTCCAGACTTCTATAGTCTACTTCTAGATCCCAATCTATGGCCAACTGGGATAAACGTCCAGCCATTTCGTAATGTCCCAAGGAACTAAAGCGATCGAATTAAATAATAGCGCAGTTAAGACTTCTAGTATTTCTCATTGTTATAATATTGATAATCTTAAGCTTCTTAAAATTTATTACCAAAATATTTCTGGAATGCGTACTAAGGCTAAGGAAGTATTTTTATTTACGTCTCGGTCTGAGTTCGATGTTTTTGTGCTAGTTGAAACATGGTTAACTAGTGACTTTTTCGATGCTGAGTTTTTCGATCCAAATATTTTTCATATCTATCGTAAAGATAGGGATGCGCTAAAAACAGGGTGTAGTAGGGGAGGGGGTGTCCTAATTGCGATTAAACGTGCGATTTGCTCGTCAGTCGTCGTTCTTAGAAACGCAGATTCGCTTCTGGATAAACTGTGTGTCCGCATTTCCGGTACCTTTGGTAGCTTGTTTATCTGCGTTTCTTACATTCCCCCAAACAGTTCTGAACACTTATATGCGCTCCATACTACTTAATAACGTTTTATATATCTATGAAAACCATGAGGATGACCATTTCTGCATACTGGGTGATTTTAATCTAAACAAGATCGCATGGTCTGACCTGCTTAGGAACGGTGTCTTAACTGCCTCTAATGCTTGTCTTCCACATGGGATCCATGTTCTGGATAGTCTTTCCAGTATTAATCTTACCCAAATTAATTATATTCCCAACACGCTTGGTAACTTCCTTGACCTCTTATTCATTGATGAGAACCTCATCTTTCAGTTAGAAGAATGTAACTTCCCTATCTGCAAGTCTGACATGCACATGTGCCGCTCTTTTTATCTCTTCAGTTTTGTACATTTCCCACAATCTACACAATCGATTCCCAGTCTTTAAACTTTAAAAATGCCGACTACGACTCCTTAAATGCAATCTTCAACGAAATTGATTGGTGCTCTATTTTTCTTTTACGCAATGTTTCCGAGTGCTATGATTTGCTTCTTAAACACATTTACTTGGTCTTAAACTCTAACCTTAATCTTATCCCTCCTCGGAGACATAAGTTACCTTGGTATACGCGAAGGCTTAAAAGATTGAAGAACAAACGAAATAAATTTTATAAACTTTTCAAGTCCACTAATGATTTTAGCCTCACAGAAAAATACATCAGTCTTAGTAAAGAATTCAATGAACCCGATAAGACTCTCTATAACAATTATATATCTCGCTATGAGGATGAGTTAAAGTCCAATCCCAAGGCATTCTGGAATTTCATACGTTCTAAAAAAGGATGCTCGAATATTCCGACCTGTATGACTCTGGATGATCTTTCCTCCTCCTCTCTGCTTGACAGTGTAAATCTCTTTGCTGATTTCTTCAAGTCCAATTTTGTAAGCGATGCTGGTGTTTGCACTTCTAATTCTTATGGTGATGTTCTGGGTTCGCATTGTGTTGATTTTGGAGCACTTTGCATCACGGATTTTGATATACAGGTTGGTATCTCTGCTTTAAAACTCTCTCATAAAAATGATTTCGATGGTCTCTCCTCTTTTTTCCTTAAGAAATGCTCCTCATCTCTAGCTTTACCTTTATCTCACATAATTAACCTTTCCCTTTCCTCTGGCATTTTCATCGACAAATGGAAGGTGAGCTCCGTTACACCCATCCACAAATCAGGCAATAAAAATGATGTCAGAAATTACCGCCCGATTTCAAAATTAACTACATTTTCAAAACTTTTTGAAAAGGTGGTAAAAGATAAGATATTCTTCGCAGTCAATGAAATTATCGAACCTAACCAACATGGCTTTGTTTGCGGTCGCTCCACCGTAACCAATCTTGCGGTTTTTTCAGAATACTGTTTGTCGGCGTTTAAGAGTGGATCCCAGGTGGATACCATTTACATCGATTTCTCTAAAGTCTTTGATAGAGTCTCTCATGATATTTTATTACACAAGCTGGAGCTCCTTGGTTTCCATTCCGTCTTTCTTCTGTGGTTGAGATCCTACTTCACGAACAGAACAACGTTTGGTAACCTCAGGAGTACCGCAGGGTAGTATTCTAGGCCCGCTTCTCTTTGTACTGTTTATCAATGATATCCGGTCCTGCTTTAACCACTCACAATTTCTTCTCTACGCTGATGACTTGAAATTGTATTCTAGAGTTACATGTTTATCTGACGCGCTTCGGTTACAAAGCGAACTCAACAATCTTGCTGATTGGAGTCTTAAAAATAAGCTGTCACTTAACATTAAAAAATGCTTTCATTTAACCCTGTCACGAACGCGAACTCGTATAACTTCAAGTTACTCGATTCTTAATAATCAACTGTCCTCAGTCGAGGTATTTCCTGATTTAGGCGTTCTTTTTGATTCTGGTTTTACCTTTGTCACTCATGTGAACTCAGTTATCCCTAAAGCCTTTTCGAATTTGGGCTTTTTGAAACGTTATGCTAAAGACTTTAAAGATCCCTATACAAGGAAGTCACTTTTTACCTGTCTAGTCCGGTCTAAGTTGGAGTACGCATCAATTATTTGGAACCCTTTATATAGTTCTCATATCGATAGGATCGAGCGTGTACAGCGCAGATTTACTCGCTTTGCTCTCTATCCACTCCATTTCGTCGACCCCTATCCATCTTATAATGCACGTTGTTTGCTCATTAACTTGAAATCTCTCTCTAGTAGACGCACAATCCATTCGTTAATGTTCATTTTCAACATTGTTAATGGCTTAATTGATTGCGTGAAGTTGCTCGATCAACTTTGCTTCAATGTCCCAAATCGCATCCTACGTTCCCACTATCCTTTCCATCTTATAACAGTTAAATCTAATTACCATTACCTCGCGCCCATTACTAGGGCAGTCAGTGAAATTAACGATATTTACCAAAAGTTAGATCTTGACTTTGCAATGCCGAGATCTCAGTTCGTCGATAAGATTACTTCATTATATCCTAGTACTCAATTCCAGCCTATTTATTCTTTATGAAATTTCCTGTACATTTCTAGTCTGTAAGATATTGTTATCATAGACTGAATAAAGATAATAATAATAATAATAATAATAATAAAAATTATTAGGTACTGAAAGAGAAGAACGAAATAGCCTTATTAAAGAGCATAGAACGACAAGAGAAGGCAGAGCATGCTAATATGCTATACTTTTGCAAGTAACGAGTCAATCACGGCTCAAATAAGGGACTTTTGTAGCTCTATGCTCTTTAGCCTAACGAAGAGTTACCGGCCGAATATCATGTTCGTTATCTTTTAGCTTTCTTTTTGATGTTTGTTGTTGTGGAACAGATGGGATATGTGTGTGTTCTGTACTGCTGCGCTGCTGGTGGAGCAATCATTATTAAGGCCCACTGCACTCTCTAAGTTGCTGGTGGAACTCTCATTAGCATTAACGCCTACCGAAAAATTGCCGATTCAGCAGAAAGTAATTAAAATAGTTCATGTTCCCATTTTTAAAAAAAAAATTGTTTGTTTGCCGTTATATTTTTGTCACTTTTTGACTTTACTCGGCACTTCATATTAGCAATTTTCTTCACTACATTTTTTTCGCTTATTTCCACACCAGTTTTTTTCTTTATTTTTTATACTGGGCAGTTGGCTTTTTTCTAATAAAGTCTTATATTTTTTTAAATATCCAACTATGAAAATTTATAAATTTTCATTAGCATAAAAATTTTAATTTTCACTAGCACTTTCACTATCTGAACTCATTTTTGCAACTTATCAAACAAGCGGTTTTATTTCAGCTAACTCGAGTTCAAGGTATTTGCTCGATCTCATTTTTATGCATACCAAATTGAGCACGAGCTCGGTCGGTTTGCTCGAACTCACCTGCTTGAGATAGATCTCATCAGAGTCAACTCGAGCAAATGCTCGCTTATTATGCATAAGGCCCAGTATGTATGTGATATATTTTCTAATTTTAACTTTGCATTCTTTTTTTCAGTTCAGCCTAGAATGAGAGTAAGAATAGATGGAACTTCACGTACAGAAAATGGAAAACTTTATATGGATATAAAAAAAGTACGAGTTGAAT
Source organism: Campiglossa producta (assembly GCA_964058755.1). Taxonomy (NCBI): domain Eukaryota; kingdom Metazoa; phylum Arthropoda; class Insecta; order Diptera; family Tephritidae; genus Campiglossa; species Campiglossa producta. Next base: position 128,101,779 of record CAXKVI010000001.1, on the reverse strand, counting down.
GCCAGCCGAAACGTGTGATTATGAATTTTCAAAATCTTTTCAATGGCGATAAGACACTGGGGGATAATTTAAATAGCTTCCTGAATGAAAATTGGAAAGAAATTTACTACGAAATGAAGGGCCATGGTATGAGTCGATCGCCAAGCAGATGAAAGAGGGTGCAGAGAGTATATTTAGAACAAGCATCGGCGCCCCATAGATCTTAAGATCAGTCAAACAAGTTGGATTCATCACACAGACACGTTGTGCTCTTTGTTTACCAAATGATTTAGTCGTCGCTGGGCAAGGGGCGAAACCACATCGCGTGGGGGTGTTGCTTGGTCAGCGAATGTTAAAAATATAGTTCGGAGGATCACAGCGCGTGTATAAGCGTTCTCTCTTATACACCTGCATTTACAAATCTGCCGACCCATGATTTAGAAAAACACCTTACGATGAAATCTTTCAAGTATAAACTACTTATTCATAAATACCATTATTTAACATGTTTATTTTATTGATAATGATGATTGATCTTGACAGTATTGCAATTAGAAATATTGACACATACATAGGTACCTATGTATCTAAGTGAACGTACCAATTAAAATTCATACGTAAGGCTGTTTTCAGGCAAATGTGTAAGTACATATCCCAGCAGGAAAATTGCATTTATCAAACAATCTTACGCAGTCCTTATGAAAAATTAATCCTTATGAAAAAGAATCCCGTGACTGACTTGATGAAGGCCATCAGGTCCTTTATGTCCAGCTCCGTGACCTGGCGTAGGCTAACCAGGAAGGGAACTCCCAAAAAGCGCATTATCGCGCCACTTAAAGCGGGGCAGTTGCAGATGAGGTGCTCCACCGTTTCCTCCTCCTCATCATCCTTACAACTCCTACAGCATTGTCGGTAGGGCACACCAAGTCTTTCTGCGTGCCTACCAATGAGGCAGTGCCCAGTTAATACGCCTATTAATATGGAGATTTCTCTTCTCCTTAGGGCATAAATTTGTCTTGATCTTTTATGATCCCATTTCGGCCAGGTTTCTTTGGATATCCGGTATCCTGGAGATTGCAGCCATCTTTCGTTAGCTTGGCGGAGTGTGTACTCCTTCAGCATAAGCTTGCATGTGGCAAACGGCATACCTAAGCGCTCTTTATCCCGAAGAACCTGCTTGGTCGTGCCCTGCCTCGCAAGTTCGTCTGCCCTACAATTTCCCTCAATGTCCCTATGTTTTGTTTGTTTCCCGTTTTATTTTTGTCACTTTTTGACTTTACTCGGCACTTCATATTAGCAATTTTCTTCACTACATTTTTTTCGCTTATTTCCACACCAGTTTTTTTCTTTATTTTTTATACTGGGCAGTTGGCTTTTTTCTAATAAAGTCGTATATTTTTTTAAATATCCAACTATGAAAATTTATAAATTTTCATTAGCATAAAAATTTTAATTTTCACTAGCACTTTCACTATCTGAACTCATTTTTGCAACTTATCAAACAAGCGGTTTTATTTAAGCTAACTCGAGTTCAAGGTATTTGCTCGATCTCATTTTTATGCATACCAAATTGAGCACGAGCTCGGTCGGTTTGCTCGAACTCACCTGCTTGAGATAGATCTCATCAGAGTCAACTCGAGCAAATGCTCGCTTATTATGCATAAGGCCCAGTATGTATGTGATATATTTTCTAATTTTAACTTTGCATTCTTTTTTTCAGTTCAGCCTAGAATGAGAGTAAGAATAGATGGAACTTCACGTACAGAAAATGGAAAACTTTATATGGATATAAAAAAAGTACGCGTTGAATGCCAGCCGAAACGTGTGATTATGAATTTTCAAAATCTTTTCAATGGCGATAAGACACTGGGGGATAATTTAAATAGCTTCCTGAATGAAAATTGGAAAGAAATTTACTACGAAATGAAGGGGCCATGGTATGAGTCGATCGCCAAGCAGATGAAAGAGGGTGCAGAGAGTATATTTAGAACAAGCATCGGCGCCCCATAGATCTTAAGATCAGTCAAACAAGTTGGATTCATCACACAGACACGTTGTGCTCTTTGTTTACCAAATGATTTAGTCGTCGCTGGGCAAGGGGCGAAACCACATCGCGTGGGGGTGTTGCTTGGTCAGCGAATGTTAAAAATATAGTTCGGAGGATCACAGCGCGTGTATAAGCGTTCTCTCTTATACACCTGCATTTACAAATCTGCCGACCCATGATTTAGAAAAACACCTTACGATGAAATCTTTCAAGTATAAACTACTTATTCATAAATACCATTATTTAACATGTTTATTTTATTGATAATGATGATTGATCTTGACAGTATTGCAATTAGAAATATTTACACATACATAGGTACCTATGTATCTAAGTGAACGTACCAATTAAAATTCATACGTAAGGCTGTTTTCAGGCAAATGTGTAAGTACATATCCCAGCAGGAAAATTGCATTTATCAAACAATCTTACGCAGTCCTTATGAAAAATTAATCCTTATGAAAAAGAATCCCGTGACTGACTTGATGAAGGCCATCAGGTCCTTTATGTCCAGCTCCGTGACCTGGCGTAGGCTAACCAGGAAGGGAACTCCCAAAAAGCGCATTATCGCGCCACTTAAAGCGGGGCAGTTGCAGATGAGGTGCTCCACCGTTTCCTCCTCCTCATCATCCTTACAACTCCTACAGCATTGTCGGTAGGGCACACCAAGTCTTTCTGCGTGCCTACCAATGAGGCAGTGCCCAGTTAATACGCCTATTAATATGGAGATTTCTCTTCTCCTTAGGGCATAAATTTGTCTTGATCTTTTATGATCCCATTTCGGCCAGGTTTCTTTGGATATCCGGTATCCTGGAGATTGCAGCCATCTTTCTTTGGCTTGGCGGAGTGTGTACTCCTTCAGCATAAGCTTGCATGTGGCAAACGGCATACCTAAGCGCTCTTTATCCCGAAGAACCTGCTTGGTCGTGCCCTGCCTCGCAAGTTCGTCTGCCCTACAATTTCCCTCAATGTCCCTATGCCCCGGGACCCATGTGAGGTTAACGCGATTCTGTTGGGCCATCTTTTGTAGAGATCGACGACAGCTGAGCGTCAGTTCATAGTTCAAGAGTAAAAGCCAAGGGATTTGATGGCCGCCTGGCTGTCGCTGAATATGAAAATGTCCTGCCTGATAGTGTGTTGGCCTATCCAAGCCCGGTCGTCCATGATTGCTGAAACTTCAGCCTGGAAGACACTGCAGTGATCAGGTAGTCTGAAGTAGAGCTCAAGTTTCAGATCCTTTGAATAAACCCCTCCTCCAACTCTGCCGTCTAACTTCGAGCCATCAGTATAAATGGAAGTGCCGCCATGAGTGACTACGATCCGTGCTCTCCCATTCTTCCCTGCTGGGAATGTTGATTTTAAAACCGCTATCTCCGACTGTTGTGGTCGCACAGCGATCTGTGCTCAGCGGAAGAAAGCTATAGGATCCCAAAATACAGGCGTGTCCAGTAGTGCTTGCGCCCCAGCCGGACGTTTCCCTTAGACGCAGAGCCGATGCTGCTGCTACCCGGTGCCCTTCCAGATCGAGTAGCAAACTGCCAAGAATGGCCTGGAGTGCTTCATTGGGCGTTGTTCTTAACGCGCCGCTTATACAGATCATGCAAGATCTGTGTACTTTACCTAGCAGATCAAGGTTTGTTGCCTTGCTCAGCGCCGGCCACCATACCACAACTCTATAGAGCATGATGCATGATAGGTCGAATGATTGCAGTGTAGATCCATTTGCATATTTTGGGGCTGAGCCCCCATTTCTTTCCAATGGCTCTTTTGCACGTGTAAAGTGCAATACACGCTTTCTTCTGGCGCTGAAGAACATTCTCCTTCCAGGTTAGTTTCCTATCCAGAACTGTTCCCAAGAACTTGGCTTTGACAGCCAAGTTCAGGTGCACGTCATACAGTTTAGGTAGTATTTATTTATTTATTTGAGGAAACCTCTCTCAGTGCTACTTGCATCAAGTCGCACAGGGTTTGTGGGAATTTGCCCCTATATACTATAGCTAAGTCATCTGCATATGCCACAACCTCCCCCCCCCCCCCCCGTTTGTGTCTCGCAGCATCGAGTTGACAGTGAGGTTCCATAGAAGCGGGGAGAGAACACCACCCTGAGGCGTTCCCCTTGTGACATAGCGTGATAAGTCAACCGAGCCCAGTGATGAAACTATTCGTCTACCCCTTAGCAGTTGATCAATAAGTCCAATAAGAGACCTGCTTATGCCCAGACTTGTTAAAGCGGTGTTTATAGCATCAGGGCTTATATTGTTGAAGGCTCCTTCAATATCTAAAAAGGCCACAAGACAGTACTCCTTTTCATACAGCGATTTTTCAAAAACAGAAACTAGGCTGTGAAGCGCAGTTTCTGTAGATTTTCCTTTGGTGTATGCATGCTGATAGCTACAGATCAGGTTGCTATCAATAGTAGAGGAGAGGTAGTCATTTGTTATCCTCTCGAAGGTCTTGAGCACAAAGGATGAGAGACTGATCGGCCTATAGTCCTTGGGCTCGTAATGAGACGCCTTCCCCGCCTTAGGAATAAACATTACCGTGGCACTTCTCCAGGAGCACGGAATGTAGCTAAGAGCCAGGCAGGCTGTATAGAGAAATACCAGCCATTTGGCTGATGTCTCCAGCGTGTTTATGAGTTGTGCAGGAATAATCCCGTCTGGCCCGGTAGCCTTGAACGGTTCGAAGGTTTTAACCGCCCACCTAACCTTTTCCTCCGTGATGGGTATTTATACAGCCAGGTTTTTTGTAGGTGCTAGGGGTTCCTCATGCAAGTTCCCTGGGAAGTGCGTATTCAAGAGCAGCTCTAGGGTTTCCCTCTCCGTGCTGGTCCAGGATCCGTCAGATTTGCGCAAATAGCTTGTGGCTGTTTGAGTTTTTGAGAGCACTCGTCTAAGTCTCGCTGTATCGTCGACATTTTCGACCCCAGTGCAGAAATTTCTACACGATACTCTCTCCGCCTGCCCCAGACCTTTTTTGTAGGCCCTGAGTTTAACTTTATATTCGAGCCATTGAGTCTCCGTGCCAAGGCTCTTGGCCTTATTAAATTGTGTCCTACATGATTTATGGAGCGAGTCCAGGTCGTAGGACCACCAATGCGGCCTATGTTTACCGCGTGGTTTTGGCACTGGGCAAGCCTGCTCTAGGGAATTCGAGAGCCCCGTTGTAAAGGTCTTTACCAGATCCTCCAACTCTTCTACTGATGAGCGGACTTGTGGGGGCAGTGCTGGCAAGTCCCTAGATAGTATTTCATTGTGTAGCTGCCAGTTAGTGTTACGTGGGTTGCGTTTCATAACCGGCTGCTCAACAGAAAAGTCTAGAACTAATTCTACGTACCGGTGGTCGGAGAATGAGTGTTCATCGAGAACGCGCCCACTCATAAGTGCCTTCGCTGCAGATAGTGAGATCTATGACCTCCCTACGGGTTTTAATAATAAACGTAGGTTCGTTACCCACGTTGCAAACTACCAGGTTAGTTGTTAACAAATAATCAAACAACGACTCTCCTCTAGCATTTTTATCGGAGGTTCCCCACTGGACGTGATGAGTATTAGCGTCAGTTCCGATAATAAGATGACCCATGGAAAAATTTGACACCAGGTCTTTTACCTCCCTTTGTGGCGGAGGTTCTTCGGCGTCGTAGGGCATATACACCGACGCCATCGTCAGACTGGTACTGTCGACTGTTAAACTGACAGCTGTAACGTCACCATTGGTATAGTTGGGCAAGAGAAAGGCATTCAGCCCAGACTTCACCAAAATACAGGCTCTAACCCTGCCCCCCTCGCTGGCTCGGATCAGCTTAAAACACTTAGTCCCCAAACCGCAAATCCTTGAGCTGTTGATCCAGGGTTCTTGGATGAGGACCACATCTACGTCGCCTTTAGAGAGCCTCTGCTGCTTTAGATTTGTGCAGGTTTATCTGAATCACCACCAACATGACAGCGCTCAGACTTCCCTGCCACCGCCGTATCGTCGAGTTCCACCTCGTCTGGAGGCTTATCTTTCAACGACGATTTGTTCAGACCACGATTTGGCGTGGCAGAGATCCTACTAGCTGCTATCACTGCGACGTTGAGGTCTTCCCCGTCCAGCAGGCTGTCTCCCATCTCCGAGCTGTTCACTGCTTCTTCGCCATTTGACGTGTCAAATACCATACTTTCCGAGTCGGATATCTCCGACTCCTCTTCCGGCACTGCGATGTCCGAGTCCTCCAGTGCAGCCGAAATAGCAGCGCGCTGTGCATCGCCGCGGTATACGTGGATCACGATCTGACCCATGCCGTAGTACACTCGTCCATTGCACCGTTTAAGGGGATCGAGTGCCTCCTTATTCAAGGTGAAGACCACTTGCCTATCATGCCCTACCCCATCCTCGACAAGATTGACACCCGAGTCCTGCGTCGGGAGAGACGGGTTCATGATCCTCAGCATCCTGAGAATTCTCTCAGGTTCAGCAGGGATAGCAGGAATCCACGCTCTTGCATTTAGAGCGGATGTTGTGCTCCTACCTTTCCTGAAGCCATGTTGGTGCTCGCCTAACATCATATTTGATGTGTAGAGCGGGAGTAGGACCGCCTCCAGTGTCTTTACTACTGGCGAGAGGAGCGATATCGGACGATATGACTCCCCAACGTTGGCTGGCTTGCCAGGATTTAGTAGTGGGATCACAGTTGCCTGCTTCCATTTATCGGGTATGGCCAAGGACAGATTGAAGACGGCAGTGAGGTACTTAACTCCTACAGCACCGATGTGTTTAAGGTGCACCATGTTATGCCATCGGGACCGACGGCTTTGGAGTTCTTGGCTTTCCTGATGGCCTCTTGAACCTCTGTAGCGGTGATGGGAACGGGGGCATAGTTTTTGTAAGTTTTGAAGATTCCACGTCTTGTCCCTTCCTGTGCAGTATGAGGGACATAGTGTCTACAAAAAGCCTGTGCACATTTCTTTGTATCGTTGAACGTCTTTTCACCGAAGGTGATGTCGACATTCTTTGCCGGACCCGTAGGATTGGACAAGGATTTGACTGTGGACCATAATTTCCCAACACCGGTAGAGAGGTTACAAGACCTGAGGTGCTCCTCCCAGGTATGATAAATATAGTTGTATACTAGTATGATAAAATATAGTTGTATACTAAGGTCAGTGGCTATTATTACGTGGTATTAAGGATTTTCTCCTCCTACGTTGAAACAAAAAAGTGAAACCTGGAAAATCGCATTGTTCCTATTTAATTGGTCAATTTTCTTTTATTTTCAATTGTCGACATTTGAAAATAACTAATAATATATTTGAGTGACTCAGTGCCATCCTTGACTAAGCCTCAATTTAGTCATTTCCAAATAATTAGTGACCAAGTTTATAGGTAATTAAAAATTAAACAGCCTGAGGCCAGAAATGGCTAACCCTCACAATCTTTATTATGCGAAAAAAAAACAATATTTACAGAATGAGAACAGTTTGGAGTATTTCTAAGTAGTATAGCATAATAACTCCATATATAAAATTTCGAGGGTTAGGCCAGGATGGCACTGAGCCACTCATTTATAATAATTAAAATTAGTGACTAACTTAAATGTCCCTAATTCCACGGAAAAAAATTCATGATGTACCTAATTCCGTGGGAAATTGTCCCTAATTCCGTGGTATGAAGCAACCACGCATATTTCATTGCTACAAATTTTTGTTTTCTGTTCTTTGTGTTTTTTTTTTTGTTATTTTAATAATTTCTTTTTTTTTGTATTTTTTTGTTTTTTTTATTAAAAGTAAATGTTTTTCTTAAATTATATAATGCATTCAAAATGAATCAGTAATAAAATATAAATAGCTTCAATTACATGAAGCTCTAAAAAAAATAAAAAAATTTAATTCAGAAATACCTTCTCGGTTTCATTACCACATAACAAATAAATAAAAAATGTGCTTTAAGCTTTAAAATAAATTTAAAAAATTTGCTTCAATAATATATAAAAATTTCATTCAATATATATATATATTCTTTTGTTTTCTTTTTTTGTTGTTTTTTTATTTTAATATTTTTTTTTTTGTATTTTTTGTTTTTATTCATTAAAAGTATCCCTTTTTCTTAAATTATATAAGGTTTTGAAAATGAATCAGCAATAAAATAAAAATAACTACAATTAACATGAAGCTTTAAAATAAATAAATAAATTAAATTCAGTAATACTTTTTTTGGTTTCATTAACACATAACAAATAAATTAAAAATGTGCTTCAAGCTTTAAAATAAATTTAAAAAAGTTATATGCAAAAATATATTTTTAAATGGCTCGACCGAAAGACCGTGCTTTGCGTCTAGCTGCTGTAATGTAAATGCGTCGTATGCCACGCAATAAGGAACATGTCGTCGACGACGCGATAAAAACTGCTAACTCCATTTTCAAAAATTTTACAGGAGAGCGATAAAACATAATATAAAAAGAACTACCCACTATCTTAAAATTTTTATGATGCAGTTTTGTAGCTATTTCTCGGCTCTACCTGTTTGCAAAAAAAATTTTTTTTTGGTGCTTAATTTTAAGTTAAACATAAAAAAAATGGAGTTAGCAGATTTTATTTTGTATACAAATAAAAAAACACTTCTTGGCTTGAGTTAGCAGTTTTTATTCAGTCAATATACATAAGTTTATAAGGAAATAATTCAAACAATGAGTAAATAACATATTATATAATTCATATATTATATAATGCAAACATAAGAATCAAAATAAATAACCGATTAAGATACTATTTGTGTGGTAAGTCGTCGTAGAACTGATGATAATCAGCACACAACGTCCGCTTAATGTACTGCAAATCTTCATATTTACGAGCCGTAATAGGAATTCTTGTGTCATGGAGCTGTTTTAAATCCTGCAACTGTTTGGGGGGAATATTATTCTTCCTTTGAGGTAAAATAATCCACGAATCAGGGAACCTTAACTTGTACATTATATCTCCAGTTGGGGTATATTTAAGTGCGCGAATATTGTTTACTTTGAAGTCTCCCTTTTCTCTCCCTGGGCGAATGCTTTTGTAAAATTGAATCTCATCAAATCTTTTGAAAAAGGAGTATTCTAAGTATGACACATCATATGGTGTCTTTGAAGCTGTTTTACATACACTGACATAATCTGCTGGCACATTAATTACTTTATTTCGCAGTTTTCGCTCTATAACAGAATGCATGGAGTCCACTTCCATTTGTGTATGCCCGACTTCTAAGAACTTTTGTTCTATTGTAATTTGATTTAAAACAGCTACATTTACAGGTCAATTCTACTGTGGTAATAACTTTATTATTACCGGCAAACAAATTCCCTCGGCAACTTTTATTCCTTTTTGGTATTCTGAGGGCAAAAGTTTTCTGGTAACACCGTTACCAGCCAAATAGGTGGTAACATGTGGTAACATCAATATAAAACAGCTGATGTTTACTTTGAAAAATAAAAAAGCGAAAGTGCAATTAAACAAAAAAAGTGAAAATTAAACAAAATAAATAAAATAAAGTGAAAATCAAACAAATAAACAGGTATATAGTATTAATAAATCACAATAAAAACTGTGTATAACGTTTCTAACGCCAGTAATTCCTTTAATATAGTAAAAATGTCCGCGTTAATACTATGGCTGCTGGCTGAAGAAGATGAAAATGATGAAATTTTGGAGCGGAGACACAACTTGAAAAGCCTTCGGGACAGTCATGATCCGTTGCAACTTCCTTCCAATATTTTCAAGCAACATTTTCGATTGCCAAAAGAAGCCTGTAAAATGCTAATAGAAGAGTTGTGGCCAAAGGATGACCAACCTACTTCTCTGCCCTTTGGAGTACGTTTTTTTTGTTGTCTGACATTTTTAGCTCATGGATCATATCAGAAATGTGTTGCTAACAATATATATGCTGCGCTCAGCCAATCTTCTGCGTCACGAGCTATCAAATATATAACCAATTTGATTGTGAAGGAAAAAGCATCTGAAGTGAGTTTTCCTACCACAAACGAGGAGCAGTTGGCTATAAAAGCAAGGTAAAGTTGAACGTGGACAGTTATAGACAGTACATGGTCTAATCTTTTTTGTTTATACTTGTTTAGGTTTTACGCAAAGTTTGGATTGAAGGGTGTTATCGGTGCAATAGATTGCACACATGTGGCGCTGATTTGTCCACCAAGAAGCTTTCCGGCCAGACCCTGTAGCCTCTACATGAATCGCAAGGGATACTACAGCGTCAATGTTGAAGCTGTTTGCGACGACAACTTGAAGTTCCTAGCAGTTGATGCCACTTTTCCTGGGTCATGCCACGACTCAGGTATATGGACAACATCAAACGTGCGTGCGTTTATGAGCGAGCAGAGAGGAAGTTTACTACTAGGTGATCAGGGTTACCCCCTAGAGCCTTGGCTTATCACACCCTTAGCTCAGCCCGCAAATCCTCGGGAACAAAAATTTAATAAATTTCATTGCAAGGGAAGAAATGTTATTGAGAGAGGATTTGGAGTGGTCAAGTCACGTTTTCGATGCTTGGCACACCATCGTACTTTAAATTATAGTCCCGAAGCAGTAACTATAATTGTAAACGCCTGTTTTATTCTTCACAATGTTGTAAGAAAAAATTTTCCGAGAGATGAAGTGGAAATCGAAGAAGTGGAGCTAGACGAAGAAACGACTGCACTAGAAAATGCCACCAACACCCATCTTCACCGACAAGGCGAAAGGATGCGCCAGCAATTAATCAACCATATACCCTGACTGTGCCTTTAAAGTTCCTCGAATAGGATAAAATAATATACGGTCGCTCACAAAAATAAGTATACACTTGGTTTATGCTGGAAGAAACTCAAATGCATTGGCTCACAGCTTGATTGATAATTTTCATTTAAAATATCGCAAAATCCCTAACAGAAGCCACATTCAAAGGTCAGCAGAATTAATAAAAATTTGAAAAATGGCCCTCAAAACTTGAAAATTTTATTTCAGAATTTCTACATAAATTTTGAGTATGCAGTTTTGTAGCCCATTCAATTTTAGTATAATAATGTGCAAGTTAGGAATGACCCCAAAATTTTTCTTAAATTTTCAGAATTTTTTTTTTGCGAGGGTGTTGAGAAATTTCTTCCATACATCGCATGAACAAAAATACATTTTGTATGAGGGAAATTGCTCAAAACCCCCACTAAAAAAATTCTGAAAATTCAGGAAAAATTTTGATTTATTTCTAGCTTGCACATTATTGACTAAAATTGAATGGGCTACAAAACTGCATACTCAAAATTTATGTAGAAATTCTGAAATAAACATTTTCTAGAGATTCTGAAACAAAATTTGAAAATTATGATGGCCATTTTTGAAACTTTGATTAACTTTATTTACCTATGAATAACCTTTGAAATTTTTTCGAATGTGGTTTCTTTTAAAGAATTTGCGATATTTTAAATTAAAATTATCAATCAAGCTGTGAGCTACTGCATTTGAGTTTTTTCAGCATAAACCAAGTGTATACTTATAAAAAAACAAATACTGAAAAATGAATAAAAATTTATACAAAAGTTAAAATTTTCAAAACTCTTTATTAATTATATTATTGACTTGCAGGTTTCTTATTGTTGGGTATATATTTTATAATATACATAGTAGGTACTCAGTTTCTTCTTTGATAATTTGGTTTCATAGTAATGAGTTTTATCACATTCCATATTGCTTACTTAAAAAGTAAAATACATTCCTTTGTTTTATAAAAGGTGTTTTTTATTCATTGCTGCTTAATTTTTTTCTGCTTGTCAAAAGAAAAATTTCAATGGAAAAACAAGAACAATTCTCTCTGCCTGGCTAATTTGGTTTTGCTTTTAGGTACATTGAAATTTTTTTCTTGACAGCAGAAAAAAATTAAGCAGCAATGAATAAAAAAGGCGTAAAGTAAATAAAAAGAATATCGTGTTAAATTAAATAAAAAACCAAATAAAATTTCAGTAATATAAAACAAAAAAAGTTAATTCAGTCTTTCAATTTCTTAAATTACTTAATCTATATATATATAAAAAGAAGTGTACATTTTGATTGTCTTTCCATAACTCCATAACAAAAAAGGAACTCAATGTTCTTAAGCTAAACTTAAAGCATAAAAAAAAACAAACAAAAAATTCAGTAATATAAAACAAAAAAAGTTAATTCAGTCTTTCAATTTCTTAAATTACTTAATACTAAAAAATTCAATTCATTGTTCTAAAGCTAAACTTAAAGTATACTATGATTATTAAGATCGTATGTTATGAGTGTCAGGAGTGAGTAACAAGTAAGTAAGAAAATAATGGCAAGGTTGCGTGATTCTAAATCCTTTTTGATTTAAAATACGCTTTCAAATAATCAATGACATTGATTTATGATTTCATTCCTATTCCAAATCAAAGATACTTCTGATTTGAATCTTCATCCAAATCAAAGATACTTCTGATTTGAATCTTCATCCAAATCAAAGATACTTTTTATTTTTTATCTGAATCTCGAATCAAAGATACATTTTAATTTTTTATTTTTATTTTATTTCAAATAAAATAAACTTTTTTTGTTTTTTTTTTTATGGATTTTTGATTCGTTCCATGAATCTCCATCCAAATCAAAAATACTTAAAAAAAAAACAAAAAAATTTATTTTATTTGAAATAAAATAAAAATAAAAAATTAAAATGTATCTTTGATATGAGATTCAGATAAAAAATAAAAAGTATCTTTGATTTGGATGAAGATTCAAATCACAAATCAGAAGTATCTTTGATTTGGACGAGAAATGAAATCATAAATCAATGTTATTGGTTATTTGAAAGTGAATTTTAAATAAAAAAGGATTTAGAATAACCCAACCCTGCCCTTACTTTATACGAATTAGTGGTTTACTCGTTACTCACTTTTGACGCTGACATCATACGAGCTTAGTCCCGGTGTTGCCTTTGCAATGCCACCATAGCCTGAATCGCCGCAGCCAACGACGTCAACCCATTTCCCAGATTGTCTAGGGATTGAGCCAATCTTGCCTGTTCAAGACGTCTGTCCCTCATGTCTTGTTGCAGCAGTTCCAAAATTTCATCCCTACCGCCCCTTCTCCTGTTGCGTGGCGTTGGCAACAAAACTTGTCTGGGCGCGGAAGAACTGCGCGCTCCAGAATTGGGCGCATCAGGAACGGGATTGGGAGTGACAGGACGTGAGAGTGTTTGGCTCGGCGATTCACTCACCACCAAACAAAACTCTTCAAACTCTGTCCAGTCGTCCGGAACATTATGTGGTGTTCTTTGGACCGGTACTTGATCTGGCGCTGGAGGAACATTTTCTGCATTGTTGACGTTCTATTAAAAAAAAGTATTATCGTCAAAAATTTTCGTTATTATTGCAACTTTATTTACCTGGAAACCAAGCCTTGAGGTTGAGTGGCCTTCTATAGCAGCAACCCCAAACACCTCCAACGCTTGCTGCTCGAATTCCGTCAGCTCTGCGGCAGTGTTTTGTCCGCCACCTGTCCGCCTCCTCTCCGCAGTCAATTTTCGGGCCCGGGCACGCAGCTGCTTTCGCCAGTTACGAAAACTCTGAAATTATAAATTTGCATATTCAGTTCTAACCCTGATTGTAACAATAATATAATACAACTATCAGACCCGGCAGATGTTATAATTTTTATTGAATTTTTCAGTAGTTTCCGAGTCCATAAGCTGCATACATCCTATTTTATATAAGTATGTATGTTCATAAGCATTCCAAAGCACAATTGGTAGCTCAGCATATCAGTGATAGCTTCTTGGAACGCACAGCTGAGTAGTTGAGTTGCACAAACAGTGGTATTTGTTTCCTTTAGGGGTCAACTGCTAATAAATTAGCTAAAATTATGTGATATAGCTCAAAAGACGGGGTTCGGCCTCAGGAAATAAATAAAATATTAAAAAAGCGCTTCCGGATTCTTGATCCTGAGGCCAAACCCCGTCGTTTGAGCTATCTCCCATAATTTTAGCTAATTTATTAGCAGTTGACCCCTAAAGGAAACAAATACCGTTGGCTCAACGTATCTTTTAATTAGCACATTTTCTATCACTCAACTGATAACTGATTGGTGGAGCTAACAGGTGCGCTTTGGAATTAGCCCACTAATTGTTTGGTAAACACACACAATCACGCCGTAGCCGGAGTTTGTTCGGCCGGAGTACATATTTTTGCACACACAATAGAACAAAACTCCTAACTATATAGAAACTAAATTTTTATTCAATACCCTTACCTCACGCCAAGCATCCGGTGTCCGTGATGGCCCCACCATCGCATTTAGCTTTGCGGATATCTCCTCCCACAATTTGTTGATCAAATTTGGCGATGTCGGGCAGTTTTTCCCCTGCAGGAGCTCGGGATGGTCTTTACAAAAAGCCACATACAACCGCAACTGCGCTGGGGTGGTGCGTGCATATTTTCTGTAAATAAAATAAACAATTTTTAATAAATTTCATAAAATATTTACCAAATTTACTTACTTGTTCATTTCCATTTTGCAGTCTTCTTCTTTTTGATAAACAAAAAACATATGGCAGTTGACTAGCAGGGTGGCTTTTCAATTCACCATATACACTGGTGAGTTTTTTTGCCATTAGAGCGTTACCATCTGCTCAGAATCGCAGCCACTTTATTTGGTAACGTATTTTAGGGAAAATTGTTTGCCGATGGCAATTTTACCGGTAACGCGCAGCATAGGGCTGTTAGAAGAGAATTCGCCAATGTAGAATTTCGATTTTGATAACCGCAACCATCGGAGTAAAAAACAACTTTTTGATTGCCTTGATCTTTCATTTCTGGTATAACTTTTTGTTGTGAAAAGTTCACCCAAATGGTAGCAAACTCTTCAGCATTTAAATTTCCTTCTACCTCGTTCCATAAAAAGCAATACCCGTGGTTGGATATTATATTGTTGAAACAAAGATTATGGACTTGGAGTTTTGTACGATAGTACAATGTACTTACATTCGATTTTGGAGCTGTTAGAACCGCTTGCAAGTCAACAGTGAAAACAAATTTCTCGTTTTCCTTATCTTTTGTTTTTTCATCCCTTGCCTCATTTTTTTTTTAATGTGTAGCTCATAATTTTCCTGGTTCTCTGCACCGACTGCAAAAGATGCGCATTTTTCGCACTGATCTTTTTTCGGATGGAAGAAGCTTATTTTATTCGAATTCATAACTTTTTTGAAAAGGGTTAAACCAACGGGATTATAACCATATGTTTTGCACCAGTCTGAGACATAAAACATGTAAAAAGCTTTTTTCGTCTGCCACTCTGGTAGCAAATACTTCTTTGTAGATGACGCTCGACAATAGTGAGACTCCACAACTGGAACCTTATCGAAAAATGCATTTAGCTGTTTTAAACTTTCCTCATTAGCCCTCTTATTTGAACTTTTGCAATTTTCATCTAACGACTCGTTTCTAGAACTATTCTTCCAGTTCCAAACAGTCATTCGGCCAATACTGAGAGTATTAAGATACATTGCTTTACAAACTCTAACGTTATCTTCGTGAGCCCGTAAATAATAATAAAAAGAATGTGTTCTTCTTGACGATTGGTTGCATTTCCTATCTCTTTGGCGTATGAGCTTTAAAAGTTTCACAGTGCTGTTCACGTAATTTTTTTTTTTCTTTCCACGTATATGTGTTCCAAAATCGTTTGAAAATTTCAAGTCCATCTTCATCAGTTTCTGTAGCGCATTTTAAAAGCCCATTTCTCTTATTTATGCACTTACATCTGTTTGCTAACCTCCTTCGTTCCTTCAATGCATCGAATGCATATTTAGTGTAGGTTTTTGTTTTTCCGAAATACCGCCGACCTCTCTCCCTACGTATCTTGTGTTTCTTGGCAGTTTTACTTGATTTACTCGGACGAATGCTGCTTTCTGATAACTCCGAGGATGAAGTGTCCGAGTATGGGACCAATGGAACTACGTTCATTCCTAATTATTAGGTACAAAAAAAATTAACTTTATATACTACAAAATCATTTGTTCAAACTATGTGTGTATATACTTACTTTTTAATTAGACAAAAAGCTTGATAATATGAATTAATTATATTAACCACAGTAAAAGTTTTCGATAACAATCTCGAACTATGAATAATATGAGCAAAATTCTAGTAATTGAGTCGTGATTCAAAGCTACTTGGATGTGTCGGTTTAATAATTTTTCAAGTATAAAAGTACAAGTAGAGTTTCACAAAACTTTGATTTAAGAGCCAAAAAACCGTTTTTCATAGGTCAAGATGCATATTGCTCATTAACAGCTTTGGTGGCACGAAAAAGAAGACATTTTTCTCTTTTTAACAAAATATAAATTTTTGATATACCTTGATAAATGTAAAAGGGGTGTTTGGCCCCTAACTCCAGATTTTGGGGGTGTATTGGAAATTTTGAGTATGCGGTTTGGTGTCTGATTAAACCTACAACGTCAAGTATGTCTCACAAAAAGTACTTTTTCACTGTAACACAGTGATATTTGTGCTTTATGTTTTTTTTCCTGGAGTTAGCAGTTTTTATTTGAACAAAATTGATTTTTATGGAGTTAACAAGTTTTATTTTTTGTAATTTTCAGCGGCTAAAACGCAAAAAAAAGACTTTTATTTTGCCAACATGTGGAGAATTGTCCCTCCTATCCGTAGCAACCAAAAAGCCAATTTGACCAAAAGGTGGAGTTAGCAGCTTTTATCGCGTCGTCGACGATGTACAAAATACGTGGTAAACAAATCCGTGGTAGCGATTTGAACGGTAATTCGAGATTTTTATTATAATTTGTATTTTTTATTATAAATATGAATTCCAAATAATGATAAAGAAGTTAAATGCTTAATTATTTTTTTATTTTTTATTGGGAAATAACGAATTTGCAAAAATTCAATAACGTCAATATTTCGTTAAAATATTTCTTATAAAAAGTTTATTAGAATAAAGAAAATAAAAAGTATTAAAATACCCTAATTCCGTGGTACCCACGCAATTACGTAGATTGAAAAACGAATAGTGTACCTATTTCCGTGGGTCAGAATTATTAAATTTAGAGTAGAAGAAATTGTTTTATTTTATTTGGAGGCTATAAAAAATAGTTAATAAATGTTCATTGAATATATAATTTTAAGAAAAATCAAATAAGTAAAAGCATACGATTGATTTTTTACAGCCTTAAGAATTTTCATTGGACTCCTTAGCATTTTATTTAAGCTACCCCCATACAAAATGTTTTTTATCCAAAGTATCATCTTTAGATCGTGTGTTATTAAATAAATATAGGCTAGAAAAAAATATTTATGTCGATTTATATTTCTTAAAGATAAATCCTCATGACTGCATTTTTAGTTTTATTAGAATAACTTTCAAATCCTTATTTGGCCGAAAAAATCAAAATACCACGGAATAAGGTACTACCACGTAATTATAGCCACTTACCTTAGTATGTAATGGATATTTCCTGACTAGTATGAGTTCAGCCAGACAATTATAGTTGTATACTAGTATTTTTCTCACTAGTTTGACGTTTCACTGCAGGGGATATGCAAAATACTTTTGTGAGACTTAGTGGGCCTTATGCATAATAAGCGAGCATTTGCTCGAGTTGACTCTGGTGAGATCTATCTCAAGTAGGTGAGTTCGAGCAAACCGACCGAGCTCGTGCTCAATTTGGTATGCATAAAAATGAGATCGAGCAAATACCTTGAACTCGAGTTAGCTGAAATAAAACCGCTTGTTTGATAAGTTGCCAAAATGAGTTCAGATAGTGAAAGTGAAAATTAACATTTTTATGCTAATGAAAATTTATAAATTTTCATAGTTGGATATTTAAAAAAATATAAGACTTTATTAGAAAAAAGCCAACTGCCCAGTGTAAAAAATAAAGAAAAAAACTGGTGTGGAAATAAGCGAAAAAAATGTAGTGAGGAAAATTGCTAATATGAAGTGCCGATTAAAGTCAAAAAGTGACAAAAATAAAACGGGAAACAAACAATTTTTTTTTTAAAAAATGGGAACATGAACTATTTTAATTACTTTCTGCTGAATCGAATCCAGCCATCGGAAACGTTACAGGTAACCGTGCCGTTATGATGCGTGGCTTTTTTTGGTGATAATAAATTGTTTTTTTTTTTTTTTTTTCACTGGAGGCAAGTTTTCGGTAGGCGTTAATGCTAATGAGAGTTCCACCAGCAACTTAGAGAGTGCAGTGGGCCTTAATAATGATAGCTCCACCAGCAGCGCAGCAGTACAGAACACACACATATCCCATCTGTTCCACAACAACAAACATCAAAAAGAAAGCTAAAAGATAACGAACATGATATTCGGCCGATAACTCTTCGTTAGGCTAAAGAGCATAGAGCTACAAAAGTCCCTTATTTGAGCCGTGATTGACTCGTTACTTGCAAAAGTATACACAGAGCCAAAAATGCCTAATAAAATTAATAAGATTGTCTCCACGATCAGTTTTTGGGCAAAGGGGTAGTCGTAACGGTGGAAGCGAAGAAAAAACTATATGGAAACCTTTTTGGTTTTAAGAAGAAATTCCTATTGAAAAAACTATACATTTAGTACAAAGGTGTAGTTAGACGCTGGCAATTATTAGTATACGATGGCCGGATGGTTAGCAGCTGGGTTAAGCATTCGAAAAATTGTAAGTTCGATTCTCTCTCTTTTTTTCCTAATTAGAAATGTTAAAAAGAAATCTTCTCAATTATATTTATGATATTTTCCTTTTAAACATTAACAACTCTACACATATCGGTAATTAGATGCTAGAAATCAAAAGTGAGCGATGGCCTGATGGTTAACAGCTGGGTTTATCATTCCGAAAATTGTAAGTTCGATTCTCAGTGAGGGCGATATCATTTTATTTTTCATTTAAAATATTAAAAAGAAAATCTTCTTAATAAAATTAAAAAGACTGTCTCTACAATAATAAGAAGCACATCTTCTTGAAGAAAATCTATAGAGATATCTTATGACTTTTGTTCTATTTATTAGGCATTGTTGGCTCTGTGTAGCATACTAGCATGCACTGCCTTCTCTTGTCGTTCTATGCTCTTTAATAAGGCTATTTCGTTCTTCTCTTTCAGTACCTAATAATTTTTATTATTATTATTATTATTATTATTATCTTTATTCAGTCTATGATAACAATATCTTACAGACTAGAAATGTACAGGAAATTTCATAAAGAATAAATAGGCTGGAATTGAGTACTAGGATATAATGAAGTAATCTTATTGACGAACTGAGATCTCGGCATTGCAAAGTCAAGATCTAACTTTTGGTAAATATCGTTAATTTCGCTGACTGCCCTAGTAATGGGCGCGAGGTAATGGTAATTAGATTTAACTGTTATAAGATGGAAAGGATAGTGGGAACGTAGGATGCGATTTGGGACATTGAAGCAAAGTTGATCGAGCAGCTTCATGCAATATAAAGGGTTCCAAATAATTGATGCGTACTCCAACTTAGACCGGACTAGACAGGTAAAAAGTGACTTCCTTGTATAGGGATCTTTAAAGTCTTTAGCATAACGTTTCAAAAAGCCCAAATTCGAAAAGGCTTTAGGGATAACTGAGTTCACATGAGTGACAAAGGTAAAACCAGAATCAAAAAGAACGCCTAGATCAGAAAATACCTCGACTGAGGACAGTTGATTATTAAGAATCGAGTAACTTGAAGTTATACGAGTACGCGTTCGTGACAGGGTTAAATGAAAGCATTTTTTAATGTTAAGTGACCGCTTATTTTTAAGACTCCAATCAGCAAGATTGTTGAGTTCGCTTTGTAACCGAAGCGCGTCAGATAAACATGTAACTCTAGAATACAATTTCAAGTCATCAGCGTAGAGAAGAAATTGTGAGTGGTTAAAGCAGGACCGGATATCATTGATAAACAGGACAAAGAGAAGCGGGCCTAGAATACTACCCTGCGGTACTCCTGAGGTTACCACAAAAGAGTAGAACGCAGTGCCAGCAACATCTACAAACGTTGTTCTGTTCGTGAAGTAGGATCTCAACCACAGAAGAAAGACGGAATGGAAACCAAGGAGCTCCAGCTTGTGTAATAAAATATCATGAGAGACTCTATCAAAGGCTTTAGAGAAATCGATGTAAATGGTATCCACCTGGGATCCACTCTTAAACGCCGACAAACAGTATTCTGAAAAAACCGCAAGATTGGTTACGGTGGAGCGACCGCAAACAAAGCCATGTTGGTTAGGATCGATAATTTCTTTGACTGCGAAGAATATCTTATCTTTTACCACCTTTTCAAAAAGTTTTGAAAATGTAGTTAATTTTGAAATCGGGCGGTAATTTCTGACATCATTTTTATTGCCTGATTTGTGGATGGGTGTAACGGAGCTCACCTTCCATTTGTCGATGAAAATGCCAGAGGAAAGGGAAAGGTTAATTATGTGGGATAAAGGTAAAGCTAGAGATGAGGAGCATTTCTTAAGGAAAAAAGAGGAGAGACCATCGAAATCATTTTTGTGAGAGAGTTTTAAAGCAGAGATACCAACCTGTATATCAAAATCCGTGATGCAAAGTGCTCCAAAATCAGCACAATGCGAACCAAGAACATCACCATAAGAATTAGAAGTGCAAACACCAGCATCGCTTACAAAATTGGACTTGAAGAAATCAGCAAAGAGATTTACACTGTCATGCAGAGAGGAGGAGGAAATATCATCCAGGTCGGAATATTCGAGCATCCTTTTTTAGAACGTATGAAATTCCAGAATGCCTTGGGATTGGACTTTAACTCATCCTTATAGCGAGATATATAATTGTTATAGAGAGTCTTATCGAGTTCATTGAATTCTTTACTAAGACTGATATATTTTTCTCTGAGGCTAAAATCATTAGTGGACTTGAAAAGTTTATAAAATTTATTTCGTTTGTTCTTCAATCTTTTAAGCCTTCGCGTATACCAAGGTAACTTATGTCTCCGAGGAGGGATAAGATTAAGGTTAGAGTTTAAGACCAAGTAAATGTGTTTAAGAAGCAAATCATAGCACTCGGAAACATTGCGTAAAAGAAAAATAGAGCACCAATCAATTTCGTTGAAGATTGCTGTTGCGATATTTACGTTGGCAACCCGTCGCCTTTCTGTTCTTTGCTAGTTTCTCATTCTCCACCTTCGCTAACTGCAAACGTCAAACCAAATGTAAAACCGCGCTCATAATTTTACGATTGTCCAAGAACACACAAGCGCCGTAGGTAAAGCAAAATGTAAGACACATTGTACAATTGAAATTAAATTGTATTTGTAATTAATTAAATTAATTTAATAAAGATTTCAGCTCATTGCTTATAAACCGAATAAAGGGACTCGAATATTGTCTTTTTCTACGGGCCGCCAAGTGTTGGAACAACATTCTGAAATATTTTGTGGCGAATTATCACATGGAGAATTCCGAGCTAACGCACATACTAGTTGAGGATAGCAATGGAGTCCTACCGGCGACTAGCATTGGTGAGGCTGACAGAGCAGGTACCGACGCAGCAACAGGTATAACATCACCGGCCGCTGTCTCAAATGAGCCACATTGTCACGCATCAACGCCCGTTGCACAATCCTCAATCTTTACAATCCCGGTAATGAACAACGCTTCTATAATAACGTCAGTATATGGAACACAACCAGGGTATGTACCACCGTATTCTTCCACCGCACTACCTTTCCCACCGGCAGCTTCCAATGCACGTAATAGAGCGTACATGCCACTCAACACAGGTGGTGCCATACCTAACTTCACTTCTAGCGCAATGAATTTTAGCACGTTGCCTTATTCAATGTTCGGCAATTCATTTCAACCATTTTATTCACAGGCACCTATACAAAGTGCTATGGCTCCACCGCCAAATACTTCGGCATACGTTCAGCCGAATACTTCTGTCTTTATGCAACCAAATACAATGCATACTCAAATGTATGACCCTTATGCATTTTTTAGTCAGCGTAATGCATCAGACATTAGTTTAACTCCAATGCAGATTTCGAGCCGCCATGTAATTTCTAAAGATTTGCCCATTTTTTCCGGCAAACCTGAGGACTGGCCTTTATTTATAACAAATTACGAGCAGTCTACAGAGCGATGTGGGTTTACCGATCAGGAAAACTTGATCAGATTGCAAAAGTGTTTAAAGGGACCAGCCCTCGAAGCAGTGCGCGGTAGGTTAATGATGCCGTCGACAGTAGGTCTGGCAATCAATACATTAAGGATGCTTTATGGTAGGCCAGATGTCATTCACCAATCTATGCAGTCTAAATTAAGGCAAGAACCGGCCGTAAAAGGGGATAAATTGGAAACCTTAGTAGGCTTTTCACTCGCTGTGCAAAACTATCGCGCTACAATGCAGGCAGTAGGCCTCGCTGATTACTTAAATGACCCTGTACTCCTAAACGATCTGGTATCTAAATTGCCAAGCGACCAGAGGCTGAACTGGGGCAGTTATCGTTTATCACTACCTCGTGTTGACATTGCCATGTTTGACGAATGGCTTTTTAGATTGGCTATGTGCGCGAGTCAAGTAACGACATGTCAGACACCCACAAGCACAAGTGAAAACAATGAGGTTAAAAGAGGCAGCCGCAATACCCAGAAAGCGAGAATTCTAGTTCACGACGTCGTCGATAAAAGGGAAGAGGTAAGAGCTAAGGTATTTGTATGCCCAAAGTGTAGGTCCAATCATAAGCTTTCGGAGTGTACCGAATTCACTGCACTCTCACAAAACGAACGATGGAAGTTCATACGCGAAAATAAACTCTGTCTACGCTGCTTTAACGCCCACTACGTTCGCCGATGCCATTTAAGAAACAGGTGTGGGGTCGATGGCTGCCAGATGGCACACCACCCTCTCCTGCATACACCCACATCTGTAAATGGCAGCGCTATTCAAGGGCAAGTTGCGTTGTATCACGATCGACACCCAAGTTCCACAAAGGAACAAACAAGAACTCTGTTTAGGTATGTCGCTGTCACTATTCATAGCGCATTCAAATCTATACAAACATATGCACTAATTGATGAAGGTGCCTCTTGCACTTTAATTGAAAGCGAACTTGCGGATGAACTTAATTTGGACGGACCGTCCGAAGAGTTATGCCTGCGTTGGACTAGCGAAATTACGCAAAGCGAGAAAAACTCAAAATTCGTAGGTTTCGACATTGCATCGATGCAGCCTGGGGCACCGCGCTTCGCCCTACGTGGTGTTCGAACTATAGCATGCTTGGGTCTGCCAATTCAAACTTTAGACGACGCTACGTTAGAGAAACACGACCACCTCCAAGGCCTCCCTATAGTACCCTATCACGCCGTCAGGGCACGAATACTTATCGGGGTCGATAACGCAAAACTTGGCGTTCCAATTGAAATCAAGGAGCACAGCGGCTCCAATCTTATTGCTGCTAAATGCCGATTGGGGTGGACAGTTTTCGGACGCAGTCAATCCGGCCACGATACGGCACCGCGACTGCTTCATATTTGCAGCTGTGATCCCACTAGCAGTGAACGTATGGACGAACAGATGAAAGCATACTTCGCCCTCGACTCTACCGGAGTCTACGCCCCATGCAAACAACTCAGGTCCAAAGAAGATAATCGGTCCTTACAACTTATGGAAAAACTTACCAAGTTTCTGCCATCGGAAAAAAGATGGGAAACTGGATTGCTATGGAAGCAAGACGTCGTTGAGCTACCTGATTCTCTTCCAATGGCACGCCGCCGACTAGCGTGTTTGGAGGCGAAGATGAAACGTGACCCTCAACTCCACAAATTCATAGTAGATAAAATTTACGACTACAATAAGAAAGGCTATATACGCAAATTAGAAGCACATGAAATATCGACAGGTGGTAGATCTTGGTACCTTCCCATATTTACAGTGTTCAACGCCAACAAGAACAAAACCAGGTTGGTATGGGACGCTGCTGCTAAGGTCGGAGATACGTCTTTGAACAGCATGCTATTAAAGGGACCTGACTATTTGAAATCAATGATGGGCATTCTCCTCCGTTTTAGAGAGAAACCCGTGGCGATTTGCGGAGACATATGTGAAATGTTTCACCAGGTCAGGGTGGCCACAAGGGACCAGGTCTCGCAGAAGTTCTTATGGCGTAATGGGGATCCCAATCGTCAGCCGGATGTATATGCCATGTGTGTGATGACATTTGGCGCTTCATGCTCACCCTCCCTGGCAAACTACGTGAAGAATCGTAATGCCGATCGGTTTACAGAGACTCATACCATAGCTGTTAAGGCGATTATTGACAACACATTCGTCGACGACTGGCTTCAAAGCGCAAATACTGAGGAGGAGCTAACACGAATGGCTATCGATGTCCGCTGGATTCATAAAGAAGGTGGGTTTGTAATGCGAAACTGGGTAACAAATTCTAAGCGTATACTGGATGCACTTTCCGCGAGTAGCGCCCAGGTAGCCAGATGTTTTGAGGAGCCCGAAACTAGTATCGAAAAGGTTTTAGGAATGTGGTGGCTTCCAGCGTCGGACGAACTTACGTTCGTGCAAAATTTTCGGCAAGACGCCTTTGATATATCAACACTTCCGTCGAAGCGACAGGTTCTGCGCGCTATTATGAAAATCTTCGATCCTTTGGGACTACTGGGGTACGCTGTCATACAAGCAAAAATAATTCTTCAAGATATTTGGCGTTCTGGTGTCAATTGGGACGAAGCTATCGGGAAAAGCGAGCGGAGACGGTGGTTTAAATGGATGCAACGGATTTCTTCGATAAAAAACATCCGAGTTCCCCGCTGCTACACACTTGCCAGCTATAGTAAATGTAACCAGGTGCATATTTTCGTGGATGCGAGCATGAATGCTTACGCTGCCGTTGCGTACTTACGCGCTGAAGTAGGTAACGAGGTAAGCTGTTCTCTATTGGCTTCGAAGACGCGGGTGGCGCCACTGAAGCCTCTCTCCATTCCCAGGCTAGAGTTATTAGCAGCAGTACTTGGCGTGAGGCTAGCAAATTTTATATGCGAACAACTTTCCGTTCAGGTGAGCCGTAGATACTTTTGGACAGATTCAAAAAATGTTGTATATTGGGTACGATCAGACGCAAGAAAATATCATCAATTCGTTGCGTTACGCATCGGCGAAATTCTTGAGAGCTCTTGTGCTAAGGAGTGGAGGTGGCTTCCGTCTACTGACAACATCGCCGATGAGGGTACGAAATGGAACGAGGACCGTCAGTTTGACGACAATAAACGTTGGTTTAGAGGGCCAGAGTTTCTAACTAAACCCGAGCCTGACTGGCCAGTGACCGTTTTAGCTGGCAATACTACAGAAGAAAACGTAGAATTGCATCACATAAGCACCGAAACTCCACCGTTATCCACACTGTCAGTATTGGCAGCAGATGTAAATAGGTTTAGTATTTGGGAGAAACTTACTCTCACAGAAATATTCGTCTTGCGTTTCCTGCGAAAGGTTTTCAAGAACATACCGAAGTCGCTGCAACCGCTATTCGAACTACACGATATGAATGCAGCAGAGCTAATCCTAATATCGAAGTGCCAAGAAGAAGTATTTAAAGAGGAGATAGATGATTTGAAAAACGGACGACGCGTTGAGCCTCGATCTGGAATCTATAAGTGGTCACCGTATCTGGACGAGATCGGGATCCTTCGGGTAAAAGGACGAATTGATCTCGTAGATGGCGTGACAAGCGACGTAAAACGGCCAATAATTCTGCCTAGAAACCACAGAGTAACTAATCTGATAGTTGATTTTTATCATAGGAAATTTCACCACCACCATAATGAGATCATTGTTAACGAGATGCGTCACCGGTTCTGCGTAGCCGCACTACGTACAATTGTAAAGGACTGCGCTAAGCGATGTCAGATGTGTCGCAACCGCAAAGCGAAACCCCAACCGCCTCAAATGGGAAACCTGCCACAAGAGCGCCTATCATCATTTACGAGGCCATTCACTTTCACAGGGGTAGATTACTTTGGCCCCATGGATATCGCCGTCGGACGTCGCCGAGAAAAGCGTTGGGGCGCCCTGTTTACATGTTTGACCACTCGAGCGGTTCACATAGAAATAGCAGCGTCGTTGTCTACGGAGTCATTTCTCCTGGTTCTGAAGCAGTTTGTGTGCCGCAGAGGAGTACCGCGACGTATTGTGTCGGACAATGGCACGAATTTCCGCGGCGCAAGCAGAGCTCTTGTCAGCGAAATTGAAAAGATATCGGCTGGCGATTTGGAGAGGCATTACCCCCGAATAGAGTGGTCTTTTATTCCGCCGGCTGCTCCGCACATGGGCGGCGCTTGGGAGCGAATGATTCGATCAACGAAATCAATTTTAATGGATATCACACGAGACACAACACTACGTGAAGAAGTTCTAAGGGCTACTCTAGCAGACGTCGAAAACATTCTTAACTCGAGGCCCCTAACGTACGTACCACTCGATACCGTTTGTGACGAGGCACTCACTCCCAACCACTTCCTGCTAGGTAATTCAAGTGGCCTCCGGGAATCTGGCTGTGAGGCTAATAGTGGGTCAGCGCTTCGCCAATACTTTCGAATCTCAAATCAGTTAGCCAACCAGTTCTGGAAGCGTTGGGTACGCGAATACCTTCCGTACCTTACCAGGCGCGCGAAATGGTTCCAACCACCGATTCGACCAATAGAAATAAACGACGTAGTACTCATCGTTGACGATAATGCCAAAAGAAATTCATGGCCGAAGGGCGTAGTAGTGGATCTTCACCGCGGAAAAGACGGACAGGCGCGTAGTGCGGTGGTTAGAACAGCGAGCGGTATGTGCACCCGACCGGTTGTTAAGTTAGCGAAGCTGGACCTGACGAGCCACGGCTAAATTGGTAAACTTCGTACGAGAAGACGTACGCAATTTACGAGAGGGGGTATGTTGCGATATTTACGTTGGCAACCCGTCGCCTTTCTGTTCTTTGCTAGTTTCTCATTCTCCACCTTCGCTAACTGCAAACGTCAAACCAAATGTAAAACCGCGCTCATAATTTTACGATTGTCCAAGAACACACAAGCGCCGTAGGTAAAGCAAAATGTAAGACACATTGTACAATTGAAATTAAATTGTATTTGTAATTAATTAAATTAATTTAATAAAGATTTCAGCTCATTGCTTATAAACCGAATAAAGGGACTCGAATATTGTCTTTTTCTACGGGCCGCCAAGTGTTGGAACAACAGATTGCATTTAAGGAGTCGTAGTCGGCATTTTTAAAGTTTAAAGACTGGGAATCGATTGTGTAGATTGTGGGAAATGTACAAAACTGAAGAGATAAAAAGAGCGGCACATGGTGCATGTCAGACTTGCAGATAGGGAAGTTACATTCTTCTAACTGAAAGATGAGGTTCTCATCAATGAATAAGAGGTCAAGGAAGTTACCAAGCGTGTTGGGAATATAATTAATTTGGGTAAGATTAATACTGGAAAGACTATCCAGAACATGGGTCTCATGTGGAAGACAAGCATTAGAGGCAGTTAAGACACCATTCCTAAGCAGGTCAGACCATGCGATCTTGTTTAGATTAAAATCACCCAGTATGCAGAAATGGTCATCCTCATGGTTTTCATAGATATATAAAACGTTATTAAGTAGTATGGAGCGCATATAAGTGTTCAGAACTGTTTGGGGGAATGTAAGAAACGCAGATAAACAAGCTACCAAAGGTACCGAAAATGCGGACACACAGTTGATCCAGAAGCGAATCTGCGTTTCTAAGAACGACGACTGACGACCAAATCGCACGTTTAATCGCAATTAGGACACCCCCTCCCCTACTACACCCTGTTTTTAGCGCATCCCTATCTTTACGATAGATATGAAAAATATTTGGATCGAAAAACTCAGCATCGAAAAAGTCACTAGTTAACCATGTTTCAACTAGCACAAAAACATCGAACTCAGACCGAGACGTAAATAAAAATACTTCCTTAGCCTTAGTACGCATTCCAGAAATATTTTGGTAATAAATTTTAAGAAGCTCAAGATTATCAATATTAACTGCGCTATTATTTAATTCGATCGCTTTAGTTCCTTGGGACGTTACGAAATGGCTGGACGTTTATCCCAGTTGGCCATAGATTGGGATCTAGAAGCAGACTATAGAAGTCTGGAGACACGCCCAGTTTAAAATTAATCTTCCGTAGACTTTGAAGCGGAGTATCTTTTTTAACTAATTTATAGCAAGAGATAAATTTATCATCGATACCAGAATGTTTTTTGACATAATTAACAACCATTTCTTCCGATACCGATGGTTTAAACGAAGATAGATGCACCCATTTTCTGATAACGGCTACTTCTAGCTCTGTTGAAGCATTTCGACCAACCACACGATTTTTAACATTGACACCATTTATATGACGCACAGTAATTTGATTATTTTGCTTACCATCAGACTGTTGAGGTGTTTTAGTGGTATGCAAATTATCGACAATTGCATCATCTATATTATCAGAATAATGAGAGATCGGAATCAAGGTAGGAGCGTCAGAGAGAAGATCGACCGCAGAGTTATCAGAGGTATACTGCAATGTAGGAAGAGTATATGATGCTGATGCCGACACCGGGCAGTTGTTGTTGGTAGAAAATGCACTAGATGCAGAAGTTGCGACGTTAGCAGCAGCAACAGACGAGAAAGTGGAAGGCAATGACGGCTTAATAGCATTGCACGCAGTTGACATATTATTGTTTGGGGGTGGATTCTTTAAATGTGTCTCAGCAAGAAAATCAGTAAGTAAGACTTGAAGTTCTTTGACCTTAGTGGCCAGTGCAGCTATCAAGTTGTCTTTCTGTGCAATATTTCGAAGTAATAGGGAAAAACAATCAAGCATGCTATCCATTTTTTTCAGCAGGTTGTCATTATCTGATTTTAGATCACTGATCAGAGAATTTATGCTCGCGTTCTCTTTAAGAAGAGCAGCAAGCATGTTGGCTGTTGATACTGGGCTTACATGCTCATTGTTGTTGATAATGTTGTTGGAGTTAGGATGCTCGTTATTGTTGATATTTTTGTTGCCAATGATTTGCATATTGTTATTGATGTTGGTTTTAGTATTACCATTATTGATGAAATTGTTGTTGCCGATGATTTGCGTATTATTGTTGATATTGCTGTCATTGGAAATCTTCGAAGCCTTAACTTGCTGTGAGAGGTCGGTGTCAACGATGACAACAGCAGAGTTCGAAGACGTTGAAGCATCCGAAGCTGAGTCGACACGAGTTAAATTGTGTTGCGGAGAGCAAATAGACTTGCGGCGAACAGCAGTGCAGTTTTTACAAAAAAAAATTTTGTTCGTGCTAACCAAAAACTCAATGTCAGCGGGCACAACACCAACACAATCCATATGAAAAAAATCAGAGCATTTACCACTTTGAACTTTAGTTAGTGAGAGCCGATCAACTCTAGATCTGCAAATGCAAGGCATTTTGATGAAAAGATTTTTGATTATTTATTTTATGTTTGAAGAATGAATATAAGATGAAATTTAAATATTGTTTTTGAGACGGTGAAAGATATCGATTGTATTAAACCAAAGTTTAAATAGACTTGTATATATAAAAGATGTAGAAAATAAAAAAACAGCGGAGTGAACGAAAACACGTCTGCACAGTACCACTTCACTTTATGTCGTATGAGTAAATATGTGAAACAAGTTCTTGTTGTATTATTTCTTGATTAGCAAAAAGAAAGTATAAGTACAAAAACTATTTTTTGCATAAAGCTTTTATAAAAATAGATTATGTATTTAATTAATTAATTTGGCTTATGTTGTGGCTTAAACTTTAGTACATTGGTGAAGTGAAGAGTGCAGAATATAAAATATATGTATGTTAGATTTGGTTGGATTAAAAAGAGTTTCAATTAAGAGCAGGCATATGTAAATAAAACCCTAGGTTAGGAGTAAGAATAAATTAGAATTGAGAGTACTCTTAAAATAAAAACCAACTTTATTACATATTATGGAACTGCATTAAGACGTAGGATAAACACCACTAATATGATTGCTTAAATCTGATAACTTAATTTAATTATAGGCCAAACGAAAATGAACATTATCGAATGGATTGTGCGTCTACTAGAGAGAGATTTCAAGTTAATGAGCAAACAACGTGCATTATAAGATGGATAGAGGTCGACGAAATGGAGTGGATAGAGAGCAAAGCGAGTAAATCTGCGCTGTACACGCTCGCTCCTATCGATATGAGAACTATATAAAGGGTTCCAAATAATTGATGCGTACTCCAACTTAGACCGGACTAGACAGGTAAAAAGTGACTTCCTTGTATAGGGATCTTTAAAGTCTTTAGCATAACGTTTCAAAAAGCCCAAATTCGAAAAGGCTTTAGGGATAACTGAGTTCACATGAGTGACAAAGGTAAAACCAGAATCAAAAAGAACGCCTAGATCAGAAAATACCTCGACTGAGGACAGTTGATTATTAAGAATCGAGTAACTTGAAGTTATACGAGTACGCGTTCGTGACAGGGTTAAATGAAAGCATTTTTTAATGTTAAGTGACCGCTTATTTTTAAGACTCCAATCAGCAAGATTGTTGAGTTCGCTTTGTAACCGAAGCGCGTCAGATAAACATGTAACTCTAGAATACAATTTCAAGTCATCAGCGTAGAGAAGAAATTGTGAGTGGTTAAAGCAGGACCGGATATCATTGATAAACAGGACAAAGAGAAGCGGGCCTAGAATACTACCCTGCGGTACTCCTGAGGTTACCACAAAAGAGTAGAACGCAGTACCAGCAACATCTACAAACGTTGTTCTGTTCGTGAAGTAGGATCTCAACCACAGAAGAAAGACGGAATGGAAACCAAGGAGCTCCAGCTTGTGTAATAAAATATCATGAGAGACTCTATCAAAGGCTTTAGAGAAATCGATGTAAATGGTATCCACCTGGGATCCACTCTTAAACGCCGACAAACAGTATTCTGAAAAAACCGCAAGATTGGTTACGGTGGAGCGACCGCAAACAAAGCCATGTTGGTTAGGATCGATAATTTCTTTGACTGCGAAGAATATCTTATCTTTTACCACCTTTTCAAAAAGTTTTGAAAATGTAGTTAATTTTGAAATCGGGCGGTAATTTCTGACATCATTTTTATTGCCTGATTTGTGGATGGGTGTAACGGAGCTCACCTTCCATTTGTCGATGAAAATGCCAGAGGAAAGGGAAAGGTTAATTATGTGGGATAAAGGTAAAGCTAGAGATGAGGAGCATTTCTTAAGGAAAAAAGAGGAGAGACCATCGAAATCATTTTTGTGAGAGAGTTTTAAAGCAGAGATACCAACCTGTATATCAAAATCCGTGATGCAAAGTGCTCCAAAATCAACACAATGCGAACCAAGAACATCACCATAAGAATTAGAAGTGCAAACACCAGCATCGCTTACAAAATTGGACTTGAAGAAATCAGCAAAGAGATTTACACTGTCATGCAGAGAGGAGGAGGAAATATCATCCAGGTCGGAATATTCGAGCATCCTTTTTTAGAACGTATGAAATTCCAGAATGCCTTGGGATTGGACTTTAACTCATCCTTATAGCGAGATATATAATTGTTATAGAGAGTCTTATCGAGTTCATTGAATTCTTTACTAAGACTGATATATTTTTCTCTGAGGCTAAAATCATTAGTGGACTTGAAAAGTTTATAAAATTTATTTCGTTTGTTCTTCAATCTTTTAAGCCTTCGCGTATACCAAGGTAACTTATGTCTCCGAGGAGGGATAAGATTAAGGTTAGAGTTTAAGACCAAGTAAATGTGTTTAAGAAGCAAATCATAGCACTCGGAAACATTGCGTAAAAGAAAAATAGAGCACCAATCAATTTCGTTGAAGATTGCATTTAAGGAGTCGTAGTCGGCATTTTTAAAGTTTAAAGACTGGGAATCGATTGTGTAGATTGTGGGAAATGTACAAAACTGAAGAGATAAAAAGAGCGGCACATGGTGCATGTCAGACTTGCAGATAGGGAAGTTACATTCTTCTAACTGAAAGATGAGGTTCTCATCAATGAATAAGAGGTCAAGGAAGTTACCAAGCGTGTTGGGAATATAATTAATTTGGGTAAGATTAATACTGGAAAGACTATCCAGAACATGGATCTCATGTGGAAGACAAGCATTAGAGGCAGTTAAGACACCATTCCTAAGCAGGTCAGACCATGCGATCTTGTTTAGATTAAAATCACCCAGTATGCAGAAATGGTCATCCTCATGGTTTTCATAGATATATAAAACGTTATTAAGTAGTATGGAGCGCATATAAGTGTTCAGAACTGTTTGGGGGAATGTAAGAAACGCAGATAAACAAGCTACCAAAGGTACCGAAAATGCGGACACACAGTTGATCCAGAAGCGAATCTGCGTTTCTAAGAACGACGACTGACGACCAAATCGCACGTTTAATCGCAATTAGGACACCCCCTCCCCTACTACACCCTGTTTTTAGCGCATCCCTATCTTTACGATAGATATGAAAAATATTTGGATCGAAAAACTCAGCATCGAAAAAGTCACTAGTTAACCATGTTTCAACTAGCACAAAAACATCGAACTCAGACCGAGACGTAAATAAAAATACTTCCTTAGCCTTAGTACGCATTCCAGAAATATTTTGGTAATAAATTTTAAGAAGCTCAAGATTATCAATATTAACTGCGCTATTATTTAATTCGATCGCTTTAGTTCCTTGGGACGTTACGAAATGGCTGGACGTTTATCCCAGTTGGCCATAGATTGGGATCTAGAAGCAGACTATAGAAGTCTGGAGACACGCCCAGTTTAAAATTAATCTTCCGTAGACTTTGAAGCGGAGTATCTTTTTTAACTAATTTATAGCAAGAGATAAATTTATCATCGATACCAGAATGTTTTTTGACATAATTAACAACCATTTCTTCCGATACCGATGGTTTAAACGAAGATAGATGCACCCATTTTCTGATAACGGCTACTTCTAGCTCTGTTGAAGCATTTCGACCAACCACACGATTT
Organism: Campiglossa producta; assembly: GCA_964058755.1. Lineage (NCBI taxonomy): Eukaryota > Metazoa > Arthropoda > Insecta > Diptera > Tephritidae > Campiglossa > Campiglossa producta. The sequence goes on along the minus strand of CAXKVI010000001.1, from coordinate 128,068,702 downwards.
TTAACATTGACACCATTTATATGACGCACAGTAATTTGATTATTTTGCTTACCATCAGACTGTTGAGGTGTTTTAGTGGTATGCAAATTATCGACAATTGCATCATCTATATTATCAGAATAATGAGAGATCGGAATCAAGGTAGGAGCGTCAGAGAGAAGATCGACCGCAGAGTTATCAGAGGTATACTGCAATGTAGGAAGAGTATATGATGCTGATGCCGACACCGGGCAGTTGTTGTTGGTAGAAAATGCACTAGATGCAGAAGTTGCGACGTTAGCAGCAGCAACAGACGAGAAAGTGGAAGGCAATGACGGCTTAATAGCATTGCACGCAGTTGACATATTATTGTTTGGGGGTGGATTCTTTAAATGTGTCTCAGCAAGAAAATCAGTAAGTAAGACTTGAAGTTCTTTGACCTTAGTGGCCAGTGCAGCTATCAAGTTGTCTTTCTGTGCAATATTTCGAAGTAATAGGGAAAAACAATCAAGCATGCTATCCATATTTTTCAGCAGGTTGTCATTATCTGATTTTAGATCACTGATCAGAGAATTTATGCTCGCGTTCTCTTTAAGAAGAGCAGCAAGCATGTTGGCTGTTGATACTGGGCTCACATGCTCATTGTTGTTGATAATGTTGTTGGAGTTAGGATGCTCGTTATTGTTGATATTTTTGTTGCCAATGATTTGCATATTGTTATTGATGTTGGTTTTAGTATTACCATTATTGATGAAATTGTTGTTGCCGATGATTTGCGTATTATTGTTGATATTGCTGTCATTGGAAATCTTCGAAGCCTTAACTTGCTGTGAGAGGTCGGTGTCAACGATGACAACAGCAGAGTTCGAAGACGTTGAAGCATCCGAAGCTGAGTCGACACGAGTTAAATTGTGTTGCGGAGAGCAAATAGACTTGCGGCGAACAGCAGTGCAGTTTTTACAAAAAAAAATTTTGTTCGTGCTAACCAAAAACTCAATGTCAGCGGGCACAACACCAACACAATCCATATGAAAAAAATCAGAGCATTTACCACTTTGAACTTTAGTTAGTGAGAGCCGATCAACTCTAGATCTGCAAATGCAAGGCATTTTGATGAAAAGATTTTTGATTATTTATTTTATGTTTGAAGAATGAATATAAGATGAAATTTAAATATTGTTTTTGAGACGGTGAAAGATATCGATTGTATTAAACCAAAGTTTAAATAGACTTGTATATATAAAAGATGTAGAAAATAAAAAAACAGCGGAGTGAACGAAAACACGTCTGCACAGTACCACTTCACTTTATGTCGTATGAGTAAATATGTGAAACAAGTTCTTGTTGTATTATTTCTTGAATAGCAAAAAGAAAGTATAAGTACAAAAACTATTTTTTGCATAAAGCTTTTATAAAAATAGATTATGTATTTAATTAATTAATTTGGCTTATGTTGTTGCTTTCAACTTTAGTACATTGGTGAAGTGAAGAGTGCAGAATATAAAATATGTGTATGTTAGATTTGGTTGGATTAAAAAGAGTTTCAATTAAGAGCAGGCATATGTAAATAAAACCCTAGGTTAGGAGTAAGAATAAATTAGAATTGAGAGTACTCTTAAAATAAAAACCAACTTTATTACATATTATGGAACTGCATTAAGACGTAGGATAAACACCACTAATATGATTGCTTAAATCTGATAACTTAATTTAATTATAGGCCAAACGAAAATGAACATTATCGAATGGATTGTGCGTCTACTAGAGAGAGATTTCAAGTTAATGAGCAAACAACGTGCATTATAAGATGGATAGAGGTCGACGAAATGGAGTGGATAGAGAGCAAAGCGAGTAAATCTGCGCTGTACACGCTCGCTCCTATCGATATGAGAACTATATAAAGGGTTCCAAATAATTGATGCGTACTCCAACTTAGACCGGACTAGACAGGTAAAAAGTGACTTCCTTGTATAGGGATCTTTAAAGTCTTTAGCATAACGTTTCAAAAAGCCCAAATTCGAAAAGGCTTTAGGGATAACTGAGTTCACATGAGTGACAAAGGTAAAACCAGAATCAAAAAGAACGCCTAGATCAGAAAATACCTCGACTGAGGACAGTTGATTATTAAGAATCGAGTAACTTGAAGTTATACGAGTACGCGTTCGTGACAGGGTTAAATGAAAGCATTTTTTAATGTTAAGTGACCGCTTATTTTTAAGACTCCAATCAGCAAGATTGTTGAGTTCGCTTTGTAACCGAAGCGCGTCAGATAAACATGTAACTCTAGAATACAATTTCAAGTCATCAGCGTAGAGAAGAAATTGTGAGTGGTTAAAGCAGGACCGGATATCATTGATAAACAGGACAAAGAGAAGCGGGCCTAGAATACTACCCTGCGGTACTCCTGAGGTTACCACAAAAGAGTAGAACGCAGTACCAGCAACATCTACAAACGTTGTTCTGTTCGTGAAGTAGGATCTCAACCACAGAAGAAAGACGGAATGGAAACCAAGGAGCTCCAGCTTGTGTAATAAAATATCATGAGAGACTCTATCAAAGGCTTTAGAGAAATCGATGTAAATGGTATCCACCTGGGATCCACTCTTAAACGCCGACAAACAGTATTCTGAAAAAACCGCAAGATTGGTTACGGTGGAGCGACCGCAAACAAAGCCATGTTGGTTAGGATCGATAATTTCTTTGACTGCGAAGAATATCTTATCTTTTACCACCTTTTCAAAAAGTTTTGAAAATGTAGTTAATTTTGAAATCGGGCGGTAATTTCTGACATCATTTTTATTGCCTGATTTGTGGATGGGTGTAACGGAGCTCACCTTCCATTTGTCGATGAAAATGCCAGAGGAAAGGGAAAGGTTAATTATGTGGGATAAAGGTAAAGCTAGAGATGAGGAGCATTTCTTAAGGAAAAAAGAGGAGAGACCATCGAAATCATTTTTGTGAGAGAGTTTTAAAGCAGAGATACCAACCTGTATATCAAAATCCGTGATGCAAAGTGCTCCAAAATCAACACAATGCGAACCAAGAACATCACCATAAGAATTAGAAGTGCAAACACCAGCATCGCTTACAAAATTGGACTTGAAGAAATCAGCAAAGAGATTTACACTGTCATGCAGAGAGGAGGAGGAAATATCATCCAGGTCGGAATATTCGAGCATCCTTTTTTAGAACGTATGAAATTCCAGAATGCCTTGGGATTGGACTTTAACTCATCCTTATAGCGAGATATATAATTGTTATAGAGAGTCTTATCGAGTTCATTGAATTCTTTACTAAGACTGATATATTTTTCTCTGAGGCTAAAATCATTAGTGGACTTGAAAAGTTTATAAAATTTATTTCGTTTGTTCTTCAATCTTTTAAGCCTTCGCGTATACCAAGGTAACTTATGTCTCCGAGGAGGGATAAGATTAAGGTTAGAGTTTAAGACCAAGTAAATGTGTTTAAGAAGCAAATCATAGCACTCGGAAACATTGCGTAAAAGAAAAATAGAGCACCAATCAATTTCGTTGAAGATTGCATTTAAGGAGTCGTAGTCGGCATTTTTAAAGTTTAAAGACTGGGAATCGATTGTGTAGATTGTGGGAAATGTACAAAACTGAAGAGATAAAAAGAGCGGCACATGGTGCATGTCAGACTTGCAGATAGGGAAGTTACATTCTTCTAACTGAAAGATGAGGTTCTCATCAATGAATAAGAGGTCAAGGAAGTTACCAAGCGTGTTGGGAATATAATTAATTTGGGTAAGATTAATACTGGAAAGACTATCCAGAACATGGATCTCATGTGGAAGACAAGCATTAGAGGCAGTTAAGACACCATTCCTAAGCAGGTCAGACCATGCGATCTTGTTTAGATTAAAATCACCCAGTATGCAGAAATGGTCATCCTCATGGTTTTCATAGATATATAAAACGTTATTAAGTAGTATGGAGCGCATATAAGTGTTCAGAACTGTTTGGGGGAATGTAAGAAACGCAGATAAACAAGCTACCAAAGGTACCGAAAATGCGGACACACAGTTGATCCAGAAGCGAATCTGCGTTTCTAAGAACGACGACTGACGACCAAATCGCACGTTTAATCGCAATTAGGACACCCCCTCCCCTACTACACCCTGTTTTTAGCGCATCCCTATCTTTACGATAGATATGAAAAATATTTGGATCGAAAAACTCAGCATCGAAAAAGTCACTAGTTAACCATGTTTCAACTAGCACAAAAACATCGAACTCAGACCGAGACGTAAATAAAAATACTTCCTTAGCCTTAGTACGCATTCCAGAAATATTTTGGTAATAAATTTTAAGAAGCTCAAGATTATCAATATTAACTGCGCTATTATTTAATTCGATCGCTTTAGTTCCTTGGGACGTTACGAAATGGCTGGACGTTTATCCCAGTTGGCCATAGATTGGGATCTAGAAGCAGACTATAGAAGTCTGGAGACACGCCCAGTTTAAAATTAATCTTCCGTAGACTTTGAAGCGGAGTATCTTTTTTAACTAATTTATAGCAAGAGATAAATTTATCATCGATACCAGAATGTTTTTTGACATAATTAACAACCATTTCTTCCGATACCGATGGTTTAAACGAAGATAGATGCACCCATTTTCTGATAACGGCTACTTCTAGCTCTGTTGAAGCATTTCGACCAACCACACGATTTTTAACATTGACACCATTTATATGACGCACAGTAATTTGATTATTTTGCTTACCATCAGACTGTTGAGGTGTTTTAGTGGTATGCAAATTATCGACAATTGCATCATCTATATTATCAGAATAATGAGAGATCGGAATCAAGGTAGGAGCGTCAGAGAGAAGATCGACCGCAGAGTTATCAGAGGTATACTGCAATGTAGGAAGAGTATATGATGCTGATGCCGACACCGGGCAGTTGTTGTTGGTAGAAAATGCACTAGATGCAGAAGTTGCGACGTTAGCAGCAGCAACAGACGAGAAAGTGGAAGGCAATGACGGCTTAATAGCATTGCACGCAGTTGACATATTATTGTTTGGGGGTGGATTCTTTAAATGTGTCTCAGCAAGAAAATCAGTAAGTAAGACTTGAAGTTCTTTGACCTTAGTGGCCAGTGCAGCTATCAAGTTGTCTTTCTGTGCAATATTTCGAAGTAATAGGGAAAAACAATCAAGCATGCTATCCATATTTTTCAGCAGGTTGTCATTATCTGATTTTAGATCACTGATCAGAGAATTTATGCTCGCGTTCTCTTTAAGAAGAGCAGCAAGCATGTTGGCTGTTGATACTGGGCTCACATGCTCATTGTTGTTGATAATGTTGTTGGAGTTAGGATGCTCGTTATTGTTGATATTTTTGTTGCCAATGATTTGCATATTGTTATTGATGTTGGTTTTAGTATTACCATTATTGATGAAATTGTTGTTGCCGATGATTTGCGTATTATTGTTGATATTGCTGTCATTGGAAATCTTCGAAGCCTTAACTTGCTGTGAGAGGTCGGTGTCAACGATGACAACAGCAGAGTTCGAAGACGTTGAAGCATCCGAAGCTGAGTCGACACGAGTTAAATTGTGTTGCGGAGAGCAAATAGACTTGCGGCGAACAGCAGTGCAGTTTTTACAAAAAAAAATTTTGTTCGTGCTAACCAAAAACTCAATGTCAGCGGGCACAACACCAACACAATCCATATGAAAAAAATCAGAGCATTTACCACTTTGAACTTTAGTTAGTGAGAGCCGATCAACTCTAGATCTGCAAATGCAAGGCATTTTGATGAAAAGATTTTTGATTATTTATTTTATGTTTGAAGAATGAATATAAGATGAAATTTAAATATTGTTTTTGAGACGGTGAAAGATATCGATTGTATTAAACCAAAGTTTAAATAGACTTGTATATATAAAAGATGTAGAAAATAAAAAAACAGCGGAGTGAACGAAAACACGTCTGCACAGTACCACTTCACTTTATGTCGTATGAGTAAATATGTGAAACAAGTTCTTGTTGTATTATTTCTTGAATAGCAAAAAGAAAGTATAAGTACAAAAACTATTTTTTGCATAAAGCTTTTATAAAAATAGATTATGTATTTAATTAATTAATTTGGCTTATGTTGTTGCTTTCAACTTTAGTACATTGGTGAAGTGAAGAGTGCAGAATATAAAATATGTGTATGTTAGATTTGGTTGGATTAAAAAGAGTTTCAATTAAGAGCAGGCATATGTAAATAAAACCCTAGGTTAGGAGTAAGAATAAATTAGAATTGAGAGTACTCTTAAAATAAAAACCAACTTTATTACATATTATGGAACTGCATTAAGACGTAGGATAAACACCACTAATATGATTGCTTAAATCTGATAACTTAATTTAATTATAGGCCAAACGAAAATGAACATTATCGAATGGATTGTGCGTCTACTAGAGAGAGATTTCAAGTTAATGAGCAAACAACGTGCATTATAAGATGGATAGAGGTCGACGAAATGGAGTGGATAGAGAGCAAAGCGAGTAAATCTGCGCTGTACACGCTCGCTCCTATCGATATGAGAACTATATAAAGGGTTCCAAATAATTGATGCGTACTCCAACTTAGACCGGACTAGACAGGTAAAAAGTGACTTCCTTGTATAGGGATCTTTAAAGTCTTTAGCATAACGTTTCAAAAAGCCCAAATTCGAAAAGGCTTTAGGGATAACTGAGTTCACATGAGTGACAAAGGTAAAACCAGAATCAAAAAGAACGCCTAGATCAGAAAATACCTCGACTGAGGACAGTTGATTATTAAGAATCGAGTAACTTGAAGTTATACGAGTACGCGTTCGTGACAGGGTTAAATGAAAGCATTTTTTAATGTTAAGTGACCGCTTATTTTTAAGACTCCAATCAGCAAGATTGTTGAGTTCGCTTTGTAACCGAAGCGCGTCAGATAAACATGTAACTCTAGAATACAATTTCAAGTCATCAGCGTAGAGAAGAAATTGTGAGTGGTTAAAGCAGGACCGGATATCATTGATAAACAGGACAAAGAGAAGCGGGCCTAGAATACTACCCTGCGGTACTCCTGAGGTTACCACAAAAGAGTAGAACGCAGTACCAGCAACATCTACAAACGTTGTTCTGTTCGTGAAGTAGGATCTCAACCACAGAAGAAAGACGGAATGGAAACCAAGGAGCTCCAGCTTGTGTAATAAAATATCATGAGAGACTCTATCAAAGGCTTTAGAGAAATCGATGTAAATGGTATCCACCTGGGATCCACTCTTAAACGCCGACAAACAGTATTCTGAAAAAACCGCAAGATTGGTTACGGTGGAGCGACCGCAAACAAAGCCATGTTGGTTAGGATCGATAATTTCTTTGACTGCGAAGAATATCTTATCTTTTACCACCTTTTCAAAAAGTTTTGAAAATGTAGTTAATTTTGAAATCGGGCGGTAATTTCTGACATCATTTTTATTGCCTGATTTGTGGATGGGTGTAACGGAGCTCACCTTCCATTTGTCGATGAAAATGCCAGAGGAAAGGGAAAGGTTAATTATGTGGGATAAAGGTAAAGCTAGAGATGAGGAGCATTTCTTAAGGAAAAAAGAGGAGAGACCATCGAAATCATTTTTGTGAGAGAGTTTTAAAGCAGAGATACCAACCTGTATATCAAAATCCGTGATGCAAAGTGCTCCAAAATCAACACAATGCGAACCAAGAACATCACCATAAGAATTAGAAGTGCAAACACCAGCATCGCTTACAAAATTGGACTTGAAGAAATCAGCAAAGAGATTTACACTGTCATGCAGAGAGGAGGAGGAAATATCATCCAGGTCGGAATATTCGAGCATCCTTTTTTAGAACGTATGAAATTCCAGAATGCCTTGGGATTGGACTTTAACTCATCCTTATAGCGAGATATATAATTGTTATAGAGAGTCTTATCGAGTTCATTGAATTCTTTACTAAGACTGATATATTTTTCTCTGAGGCTAAAATCATTAGTGGACTTGAAAAGTTTATAAAATTTATTTCGTTTGTTCTTCAATCTTTTAAGCCTTCGCGTATACCAAGGTAACTTATGTCTCCGAGGAGGGATAAGATTAAGGTTAGAGTTTAAGACCAAGTAAATGTGTTTAAGAAGCAAATCATAGCACTCGGAAACATTGCGTAAAAGAAAAATAGAGCACCAATCAATTTCGTTGAAGATTGCATTTAAGGAGTCGTAGTCGGCATTTTTAAAGTTTAAAGACTGGGAATCGATTGTGTAGATTGTGGGAAATGTACAAAACTGAAGAGATAAAAAGAGCGGCACATGGTGCATGTCAGACTTGCAGATAGGGAAGTTACATTCTTCTAACTGAAAGATGAGGTTCTCATCAATGAATAAGAGGTCAAGGAAGTTACCAAGCGTGTTGGGAATATAATTAATTTGGTTAAGATTAATACTGGAAAGACTATCCAGAACATGGATCTCATGTGGAAGACAAGCATTAGAGGCAGTTAAGACACCATTCCTAAGCAGGTCAGACCATGCGATCTTGTTTAGATTAAAATCACCCAGTATGCAGAAATGGTCATCCTCATGGTTTTCATAGATATATAAAACGTTATTAAGTAGTATGGAGCGCATATAAGTGTTCAGAACTGTTTGGGGGAATGTAAGAAACGCAGATAAACAAGCTACCAAAGGTACCGAAAATGCGGACACACAGTTGATCCAGAAGCGAATCTGCGTTTCTAAGAACGACGACTGACGACCAAATCGCACGTTTAATCGCAATTAGGACACCCCCTCCCCTACTACACCCTGTTTTTAGCGCATCCCTATCTTTACGATAGATATGAAAAATATTTGGATCGAAAAACTCAGCATCGAAAAAGTCACTAGTTAACCATGTTTCAACTAGCACAAAAACATCGAACTCAGACCGAGACGTAAATAAAAATACTTCCTTAGCCTTAGTACGCATTCCAGAAATATTTTGGTAATAAATTTTAAGAAGCTCAAGATTATCAATATTAACTGCGCTATTATTTAATTCGATCGCTTTAGTTCCTTGGGACGTTACGAAATGGCTGGACGTTTATCCCAGTTGGCCATAGATTGGGATCTAGAAGCAGACTATAGAAGTCTGGAGACACGCCCAGTTTAAAATTAATCTTCCGTAGACTTTGAAGCGGAGTATCTTTTTTAACTAATTTATAGCAAGAGATAAATTTATCATCGATACCAGAATGTTTTTTGACATAATTAACAACCATTTCTTCCGATACCGATGGTTTAAACGAAGATAGATGCACCCATTTTCTGATAACGGCTACTTCTAGCTCTGTTGAAGCATTTCGACCAACCACACGATTTTTAACATTGACACCATTTATATGACGCACAGTAATTTGATTATTTTGCTTACCATCAGACTGTTGAGGTGTTTTAGTGGTATGCAAATTATCGACAATTGCATCATCTATATTATCAGAATAATGAGAGCTCGGAATCAAGGTAGGAGCGTCAGAGAGAAGATCGACCGCAGAGTTATCAGAGGTATACTGCAATGTAGGAAGAGTATATGATGCTGATGCCGACACCGGGCAGTTGTTGTTGGTAGAAAATGCACTAGATGCAGAAGTTGCGACGTTAGCAGCAGCAACAGACGAGAAAGTGGAAGGCAATGACGGCTTAATAGCATTGCACGCAGTTGACATATTATTGTTTGGGGGTGGATTCTTTAAATGTGTCTCAGCAAGAAAATCAGTAAGTAAGACTTGAAGTTCTTTGACCTTAGTGGCCAGTGCAGCTATCAAGTTGTCTTTCTGTGCAATATTTCGAAGTAATAGGGAAAAACAATCAAGCATGCTATCCATATTTTTCAGCAGGTTGTCATTATCTGATTTTAGATCACTGATCAGAGAATTTATGCTCGCGTTCTCTTTAAGAAGAGCAGCAAGCATGTTGGCTGTTGATACTGGGCTCACATGCTCATTGTTGTTGATAATGTTGTTGGAGTTAGGATGCTCGTTATTGTTGATATTTTTGTTGCCAATGATTTGCATATTGTTATTGATGTTGGTTTTAGTATTACCATTATTGATGAAATTGTTGTTGCCGATGATTTGCGTATTATTGTTGATATTGCTGTCATTGGAAATCTTCGAAGCCTTAACTTGCTGTGAGAGGTCGGTGTCAACGATGACAACAGCAGAGTTCGAAGACGTTGAAGCATCCGAAGCTGAGTCGACACGAGTTAAATTGTGTTGCGGAGAGCAAATAGACTTGCGGCGAACAGCAGTGCAGTTTTTACAAAAAAAAATTTTGTTCGTGCTAACCAAAAACTCAATGTCAGCGGGCACAACACCAACACAATCCATATGAAAAAAATCAGAGCATTTACCACTTTGAACTTTAGTTAGTGAGAGCCGATCAACTCTAGATCTGCAAATGCAAGGCATTTTGATGAAAAGATTTTTGATTATTTATTTTATGTTTGAAGAATGAATATAAGATGAAATTTAAATATTGTTTTTGAGACGGTGAAAGATATCGATTGTATTAAACCAAAGTTTAAATAGACTTGTATATATAAAAGATGTAGAAAATAAAAAAACAGCGGAGTGAACGAAAACACGTCTGCACAGTACCACTTCACTTTATGTCGTATGAGTAAATATGTGAAACAAGTTCTTGTTGTATTATTTCTTGAATAGCAAAAAGAAAGTATAAGTACAAAAACTATTTTTTGCATAAAGCTTTTATAAAAATAGATTATGTATTTAATTAATTAATTTGGCTTATGTTGTTGCTTTCAACTTTAGTACATTGGTGAAGTGAAGAGTGCAGAATATAAAATATGTGTATGTTAGATTTGGTTGGATTAAAAAGAGTTTCAATTAAGAGCAGGCATATGTAAATAAAACCCTAGGTTAGGAGTAAGAATAAATTAGAATTGAGAGTACTCTTAAAATAAAAACCAACTTTATTACATATTATGGAACTGCATTAAGACGTAGGATAAACACCACTAATATGATTGCTTAAATCTGATAACTTAATTTAATTATAGGCCAAACGAATCTTCGATGAATATGAGACAGAGGAAACGAAAAGTTTAAACTTTCAACAATTGCAAAGACTTGTTTTGTTGAAGCAAAATAAAGTTCTTTCATTAAAATTAAAAAATTTAGAAGATCGGATTGCAGAAAAGGTGCTGAATTTGAACGAATATTAAAACAAAAAATTCATTATACTTATTTTTACTGAGTTTCTGTTTTTTTTTTTTTAACTAACACTAAATCTTAAAAGTAACATAAAAACTACGATCTCGAAAAAATATTTAAAACTAAGTTATTTATTTTACTCCAGGAAAATTAGACATTAACTTTGCATTTCATATAGGCAGCAATTTTTTTTTGCATTTGACCTTAAAACCGAGTTTTCGGGACTGGGGGGCGTGTCCCGCGGTCGCTATAGTGAAAATAAGCGGAATTTCGAATTTTGAATATATCTCCTAAACCGGAAGAAATAATTAAATTGTGTTAATGCATTTACTTAGGTAATAAAGCCGTCTACAACTCACCAATACAAACCTTTTTTGCCACTTTTATATTTACAAAGTTATGAGCAAAAATAACCTAAAAATTTTGCGATGCATTTCTTCAAAATGCAATAACTTTTTTTTATTGATATTTGGAAAAAAAATGTTTAGTAGTTTTTTGAAGTGCTATTTCTTATAAACATTTTGGCATATATATATTGATGGTTGTCTGTTATAGTTCAGGGTGATTTAGAAGTTCAAAGTGGTACAGCAAAAAATTTTATTTTTTTTTAGTGTTTATGTAGTATTTGGGATTTTATTTTGTTGTTGTAATTGCACTCCTGCGTTCAGTAGCAATGCTGAGACTGATTGTAACCCCAGAAATACTGCTAGTGGACCATTTTAAGCCGATTTCAATAACGAATTGTACGAACCCTTTCCACCCTACTTTACTACTAGAGTAGTAACTGCTTTTTAGTTTTGGCCACTCAAATTATTCCCCCCTATTATGGTTGTCAATATCAATTGCCACTTCGTATCAATATCAACATCAAGTCGTATCAATATCAACGTCGCATGAATGCAGTTCTGGTATTTACTTCATCAATGTGTTGACGTTGACGTGTTATCGATAATTTTATAGCAAAACTACGATCATTTTTTTTGACAATTGTTTATTGGCTCTCAACAGCTGAATTTTTTCATAAAAACTGTCGGTATTTGTGACCCCTAACTGCTAATAAATTAGCTAAAATTATGAGAGATAGCTACAGGTACAGCCTGTTGCGGCTTAAAATTATTTGGAACTGCCCTAACGCAACCCTATGCGATACATTTTTATCGATTATTGGTGCGGTAACCGTAAACAGCTGATTGACTGCAAAAACTTGTAAGCAATAAGCAAAAAGGTAATCAGCTGTTTATCGTTACCGCGGAAAACCAGAAACCAATTGGTTGGCTACGATACGGTTACGACCTTAGCGTTACGATATGGCACCAATAATCGATTGCATTAAATCCCATAAGGTTGGTCGAATCAGCTGATTGGATACGACTACAGCGTTACGACAAACATCACCAATAATTCCAGCTTAAAACATGCTGCGCAAATTGGTTGTTGCTTGTTATTTTAATTTTTTTTTTTTCATTTTCCTAAATTAAATAAAAACTAAACAAATAAAGTGTGTAAAAAGGTATAATTCTGAATTATTTTACCAAATTTTTACAGCAGAATATTTAATTGCACGCTTGTCGTCACCAAAAACTGTGTTGACAATTTTTATGTTGACAACCGTCAATAGAATATCACTATTGTTGTCGTCAATACCAAAATAGTATCAAGAGCTGCCAAAAGTTATCGACTTTGACGACGGCAATACCAATTCGGACGCATCGACACTATTTTTGACAATGTTGACAACCGTAATAGGGGTGATTATAGTTGGATCTGCCGAATGTTTCATTCGATAGTGTTAAATACACTTACGGTTGCTATAGATCCTTTGCTGATATTTCAGCGAATATGTGCATCCCAGGAATCAATAGATAATGTGAAAAATATTTTGAGTATGAGCTAGCACCCTTTCCATTAGCCCTATTTGCAGAAAAGGGCATGCGAAAGGGTACCAAGTCCACGTTATTCAAAGCGTTTTTACCTTTGGATACAACACTAAGTTTGGGAGAAAATAACGTATTTATTATTGACGGAGGTTATCTTATACACACTGTTATATGGGATCGTAATGTATCATTCAAAATTATTTGTGAAAAGTATTCACAATATATCAAACATCATTTCGGTACCAACGTGATTATTATATTTGATGGATATTCGGATAATCCAAACGCTGCTGGTACTAAATCGTGGGAACGTTTAAGAAGGTCAAAAAATTATTACTCAACTGACATAATATGCAACATTAATACCATTCCACCGATATCTCAAGAAAAATTTCTCTGTAATGAAAATAATAAAAAATCCTTTATCGATCTTTTAAAGAGTGAATTACAACAACGTTTAATCGTTACAACTGCAATTCAAGAGTCCTTCCTTTTTGATTCTGTCACCATTGTTGCTGAAGATATAGATATACTTGTGCTAATGACAACTTTGGCATCTTATAGAAGTAATATTTTTTTAAAAAAGCGAAAAAAGGGACGTACAGTGGAAAAAATATATTCAAGTTCCAGTTTCAAATATGAAGAAATCGTACAAAAAAACTTACTCTTTCTCCATGCTTTTTCTGGCTGCGATACAAATTCAGCGACTTACAATATAGGTAAAATCAAATTTCTCACAACATTTCAAAAATATCCTGAGCTAGCATCTGGTGCGCAATTATTTCTTAAGGAGCAAGTTGAACCAGAGCAGTTAAGTTCAATTGGCGAACGCTTTTTTATTGCTTTATATTGTGGGAACAATTCGGAAAAGTCCATTGATGTGCTGCGTTACAAATTATTCACAAAATCGGTTGTAAAAACAAAATTTAATTTATCCTCGCTTCCTCTAACAAGAGATGCAATTCATCAGCATTCCATGAGAGTTTATCACCAAACTCAAAGTTGGCTTGGGCATTTCAAAAACCCTGAATTGTGGGGCTGGAAGAAGACGGCACGAACATTTATGCCGATAATGTGTACCAAGCCTGCTGCCCCTCCAGAGTTATTAAAATTAATATTTTGCAGATGCTGAATGCATGTGGATACCGCAAAGCTGGTTCAAAATGGTCTTCAGCTTGCCAACATTGCAGCGGAGAAACATGCGAAAATATTGCAGATATCATGCGATTGTTAAGTGATGAAGAAATAAACGATAATATGCCTTTGCCGCTATCACAAGATACATACTAGTGAATCACCACCAAATGATGAAATTTTTACTGATAATTTTGAACAAATACCACTAGAAACTGATATCCCACCTGTACCGTCTAAAAAGGCTAAGCTCAACTGAAGTTTATGTACATGTATTTTTGATTAATGTTGCAGCAACCTAGGCGCACACCTTTACGTCAAATAACAATTCGTGGATTAGGCCTACAAGGGACACCACGTTAAAAAAAACGCGCTGACAACTCTACCTCAAGGTAGTGTGAAATGAGTCGGCTTAAAATGGTCCACTAGCAGTATTTCTGGGGTTATAATCAGTCTCAGCATTGCTACTGAACGCAGGAGTGCAAATAACAACAACAAAATAAAATCCCAAATACTACATAAACACTAGAAAAAAATTTTTTTTTTTGCTGTACCACTTTGAACTTCTAAATCACCCTGAACTATAACAGACACCCATCAATATATATATGCCAAAATGTTTATAAGAAATAGCACTTTAAAAAACTACTAAACATTTTTTTTTCCAAATATCAATAAAAAAAGTTATTGCATTTTGAAGAAATGCATCGCAAAATTTTTAGGTTATTTTTGCTCATACCTTTGCAAATATAAAAGTGGCAAAAAAGGTTTGTATGGGTGAGTTGTAGACGGCTTTATTACCTAAGTAAATGCATTAACACAAGTTAATTATTTCTTCCGGTTTAGGAGATATATCGAAAATCCTCTTATTTTCGCTATAGCGGCCGCGGGACATGCCCCCAGTCCCGAAAACTCGGTTTTAAGGTCACGGTTGTGCCCTATATCGAATGCAAACAAAAAATCGCTGCCTATATGAAATTCAAAGTTTACTCAATTTTTTGTCTAATTTTCCTGGAGTAACAGAGTTTATAGTTATAACTTTTATATTTTATGATGACTTAAAACAACTGTTTTGCAGAATTGCGATGTGCGGTTTTGCACTTTTGCCAAATCAGATAATTTTTCCAAAAAGTTAAATAAAATGAATTATAAAATCATTTATGTATGTATGTAAATCTGTAAACATTTAGTTGAATACATTCTTTTCTTTTTCCCGCTTCCAAAACTGTAGAATTGGTTCGCACAGATTCGTCCCTTTCCGAATGCGAGAAGTCATTTGGCATATCACTTTCCTCAAAAATAAAATCGTCTTTTAAAAACTTTGCAATATTGTGCAAAATAAAACAGCTCGCTATAACCAATGGCACCAATTCTGTTGCTACTCGCACCTTGTAACCGAAACACCTCTATGATGCATCTTTCTTTCTTAAATAGTCTATTATAGTTTAGTTCTGCTTCTGTTTGTGGGTTTCGAAATGGAGTCATTAGCCAAGGAGAGAGAGCATAACCCTCATCTCCAAGGAGTAAGGCACTACTTTGAGCATTCCCCATGATGATGTATACGCTGCTATTCCTTAGCACCCGAGAGTCATGAACCGAACCTGGCCAGGATACATCCAACCTGGTGAACCATTCATTAGCATCGCATGTTGCTTGCACATTTATCGAATGGAAGCCCTTTCTACATATGTACTAATCACTTTGCGAGGACGGTTTTTTTATTCTAATGTGCGTGCAGTCAATGACGCCAATCGCAAACGGAAAACGTTTTTTTGCTTCCCATTGGCTTTGCACAGCTCTGATTTCTTCATCTGTGGATGGAAATTGTATCCATTCATGAGCCCTCCCTGATGTGATCTGTGCCATTTCGCCAAACACGGTGGTTTCGTGAACTCCTACATCTTCCCCAATTCCACTTTGGAAGCCCGGATCGGCACAAAACCTTAAAAATATACACATCTTTTCCCTGTTGGAAATCGCGCTACCCTTTCTTTCACTTCTTTCACCAAGGAAATAGTTCGTCAGTCAGTATACGTACTCAAAATCAAACTAGTACATTTTTTTATATTCGGGTTGAATAGCAGGTTTTCTTGATTTATACATTTTTTTTTGTCTAAGAGGAACAAAATATTCGGCCATCTTTGTACTTGTAAACACGCGAGTCAACTAAAAGGCAGTTTCACCTTTTTGTGAGATCGATCTCAAAAAAGAGAGTAACTTCTTGCTTTTATGCATACCAAAGTGATGAAGAGATGAAAGAGGGTGCAGAGAGTGTATTTAGAAAAACACCTTACGATGAAATCTTTCAAGTATAAACTATTCATAAATACCATTATTTAACAGGTTTATTTTATTGATAATGATGATTGATCTTGACAGTATTGCAATTAGAAATATTTGCACGTACATATGTAGGTACCTATGTATCTAAGTAAACATACCAATTAAAATTCATACGTAAGGCTGTTTTCAGGCAAACGGGTAAGTACATATCCCAGCAGGAAATTTGCCTTTATCAAACAATCTTACGCAGTCCTTATGAAAAATTAAATGTTTTCCTGCCCTCTGATTACTTTCTACATTTTGACTATCCGATTTTTTAAACTCTGAGTATTGTGCTCTGCGCACTTTTCCAAAAATCGTTTTACTCCCGTCAAATAAGACAAAAATTGAGTAAACATTGCATTTCATATAGGCAGCGATATTTTTTGCATTTGATAGGGGGCATAACCGTGAGCTTAAAATCGAGTTTTCGAGACTGGGGTATGTCCTGCGGTCTACTAACTAATGGCGGCGATTTACCAACAGTAGATTGGTTAAAAAAAATTTTTCCCCGAAATATTGTTCCTTGTGACAAAAAAAGAGGCTGCTATTTTTTTTTTTTTACAAAAACAAAGGTTGTTTAGAGGTCGCGCTACTCGTTTTTATAAAAACTTAGATGCGCGCGATTTTCATTTTATTTTAATATGATTAAGTACAGCAAAAATTTGGGGTTTTGTCACTTATTATTCTGTTTTCTTTGGCGAATATTTCTGTAATTTAACAGCCACCTTGGATGGGTAGAATAAGTTTAACGCCTGAAAATATGTTTCGAAATTGAAACTGGTGCAACTAAAACGCGTATTCTGACCTCATGGCGCATTTTTTTTTTTGGCTAGATTTCGCTTTCAAAATGTTTATGATATCGCTGATTATGAAACCGGTGTTGGTTTTTTAAAATGGTGGGTCCAATATGGCGGCGAATTTTTCAAAAACTAGTTAGATTGTTTGGAAACTTTGTACTCTAGGCTTTATGGAGATGCTGATTACGAATCCGATGTCACTTTTTACAAATTCAAAATCATGATTCCAATATAGCGGTGCATTTTTTTTAAAGTAGTCGGATTTTATTGAATCCACCATTTTGAATTTTTAAAGGGTGATATCAGATTCGTAATCAGCAGTTATATCAACATTCGAGTAGGTTTATATCATCGCTTATTATGAGTCCGATGTCATACTTTCAATATGGCGATGCATTTTTTAAAAACTGATTGGTTTGCTTTGAAACTTGGTAACCAGGAGTTCATTTCAATTTCGAAACATATTTTCAGGCGTTACCTATTCTACCCATCCAAGGTACCTATTAAATTACAGGAATATTAGCCAATGAAAACAGAATAATAACTGACAAAAAACCAAATTTGTGCTGTACTTAAACATATTAAAATAAACTGAAAGTTGCAAGCATCTAATTTCTTTTATAAAAACGAGTAGCGCGAACTGTAAACAACCTTTGTTTTTGTAATAAAAAAATAGTAGCCTCTTTTTTTGTCACAAGGAACAATATTTCGATGAAGCGTTTTAGAATTTCCATAAAGTCGATATTTGTGAACCACTTACTTAGGTAATAACGTCATCTACAACTCACTCATGTCAAATTTGTGTGTCACTTTATATTTGCAAAATTATGAGCAAAAATAATCTAAAAATTTAGCGATGCATTTCTTCAAAACGCAATAATTTTTTTTCAAGGTGCGGACTTGGGGAAAAAATTGTTTGCGACCGGAAAGAGAACCAGAAACTGTTTTAGAAAAAAAATGGAATACAATTTAAAAGGTGTGCATGTTTTTTTACTACAAAGTTTATTTTGCGTCCGAACGCTTGAAAACAACACTTCTTTTGCATTCACTTTATATAGGTGAGTCAGAATTCGTGAAAGCGATCACTAAAAATGGGTCGGTTTTGTTTTTCAATTTAAATATGGTTAATGTGTAGCTCGGGAGTATTGAAAGTGACTCCAAAAATATAATTTCGTTTTGCTATATCTAATAACACAGTGCTACAGCCATTTTACACTTTTGAAGCGAACTAGTAGAGATTGTTCATCTGGTCGAGTTATACACGAAACGCCCTTTAAAAGATTTGTAACACCCCCAAAAATCTGGTTTTTATGCCAAAAAAAAACCGTTTTTTCAGTTTCTTCGTAAAAAAAATTCATTAAAAACCCAATTTTCAACCAATTTCAAAATTCTCAATGATTTTGAGTAGAGAGTTGTTGACACTTTCGAAATATAGATAGTGTTTTATTCATTTGAAAAAAGTATGATATGGTTTTTAGGCCAGAAATTGAAATTTTTGGATATTTCATTCGGTTTTCCGGTTTTGACGTAATTTTTTTTGGCACTAATTGACAATGGATGATATTTTTTTTATAAGTCATCGAGAGGCAACTACTGCTTAATTATGCCAATTTTATTTTTTTGGAAAGGACTTCAAGTTTTCAAGATATGCAGCACAAACCAAAATCTAATAATTCGGTCTCAAACGCCCTACAAGAGTACTGTGTGTTTTAGGCGGGTCGATTTCAAAATCGCCCAAGTGACAAGGAAAATCGTATTTTAGGGATCAAAATAAGATACTTTGCCGAAGGAAGCATACCTTTAAAACCAATTCTGATGTCCCAAATTTTTACTTTTGACTTTGAACGCCAAAGTTTGAAAAATCCTAAGTTGACCCATTTAGAGTGGCCTAATGTATGGCTGACCCCCCACTTACTTTGAAGGGCTGACCCACCCATGCCAGTGGAACACCCCCTAAAACCCCATTTGGGGGCTCCCCATACAAACATTTAATAACAAAAACCATTTTTGAGACCTTTTATGATAAGATCAGTGAAAGGCTATGCTTTTTAAAGTTCTTAAGAGAAAAATGAACTCCAAAAAGAAAAAGTGCCAGAAATGGTGATTTTTTTTAATTTTTGTAAGAGGACCCCCACAGGTGGGGTCTTAGGGGGTGTGCCACTGGCATGGGTGGGTCGGCCCTACAAAGTTAGTGGGGGTCGGTCATACATTTTAACAAGATTGGGGACTCTAAATGGGTCAACATAGGATTTTTCAAACTTGGGCGTTCAAAGTCAAAAGTAAAAATTTGGGACATCAGAATTGGTTTTAAAGGTATGCTTCCTTCGGCAAAGTATCTTATTTTGATCCCTAAAATACGATTTTCCTTGTCACTTGGGCGATTTTGAAATCGACCCGCCTAAAACACACAGTACTCTAATAATTCGAATTTCGAAAAATTGTTATAGATGTATTTTTATTTAATCGTTGTGAGCCATTTTACCAACTTTCATTAAAATACATGGCCGTCGAAAAAATTGTAGGTGGCTCAGTTCACAAAATTCATGTCTAGTACAAGCATACTAAGATGGCAAATTGTCTTCGAAAATTGTCGAAATTGCTGTCAAAAGACGAATCTTGGCCCAGTACCGGCGCTTCAATAAGGGATCCGTCATCTTTATCTGATATTATAATTTTTGTCTACCTTTTACTGGAAATTTTGTTTATCCCTTTTTATTAAAAATTGTATGCATTTTCCTATCACTAGCATGCAATAAGGGTAATTTTTAATCCCAGCCTTTCATATTTCCTCACAGATTTAAATTTTTAATTTTCGGATTATTGATACTGGGGTTTTAAGACACTGTTTACGCGGCATAAGCTATGATTATTTCGTTCATTTCATATCTTCTGCATTACATACCAATGTAATTCGCAGACAGTTTATAGACTTTTCTGAATACATAGCTTATAGCTGCTTCAACAAATCGTGGTTTTAGCACTCACGCTAGCCTCCTATGCATACGCTTGGAAGGGCATCTACGCCCCTAATGACAACGATGCATATAAATAACTTTTGGAAGGGATCTACGTCCCAAAATAAATACTACGTATAAAATAATATAATGTGGGTAAAGTGAGTGTCAATCAGCTAAGGCTGCTAACTGACTCAGGGCCTAGTGCTGAGTATCATTCAGCTGTTCCTGCTAACTGTCTCATTAGGCCTAGTGCTCACCCTCATTAAATAACTTTTGGAAGGGATCTACGTCCCTAAATAAATACTACGTATAAAATAATATAATGTGGGTAAAGTGAGTGTCAATTAGCTAAGGCTGCTAACTGCCTCAGGGTCTAGTGCTGAGTATCATTCAGCTTTTGCTCCCAAAATAAATACTACGTATAAAATAATATAATGTGGGTAAAGTGAGTGTCAATCAGCTAAGGCTGCTAACTGACTCAGGGCCTAGTGCTGAGTATCATTCAGCTGTTGCTGCTAACTGTCTCATTAGGCCTAGTGCTCACCCTCATTAAATAACTTTTGGAAGGGATCTACGTCCCTAAATAAATACTACGTATAAAATAATATAATGTGGGTAAAGTGAGTGTCAATTAGCTAAGGCTGCTAACTGCCTCAGGGCCTAGTGCTGAGTATCATTCAGCTTTTGCTGCTGTCTCGTTAGGCCTAGCGCTCACCCTCATTAAATAACAATAAAGTTCAATAAAATGATTTTACAGTCCTCTAAACTAAATAGAAAATTAAAATAAAATAAATAAAATTAAAAAGGCTTTGGTTGAGGTGGGATTCGAACCGGCAACCCCGGCCAACTCCCTCAACCATAAAATATAACAACAACAATAATAATAAACTGCTCGCCGCCCACCATTTAACTCCAGCTTAGATATGGTCCTTCGAGCCGGATCAAACCAGCACCTATGGCTCTTTACTAGACGACTAAGCCGTCTAGGGCGGGGAGTATGTTTACGCGGCATAAGCTATGATTATTTCGTTCATGTCATATCTTCTGCATTACATACCAATGTAATTCGCAGACAGTTTATAGAATTTTCTGAATACATAGCTTATAGCTGCTTCAACAAATCGTGGTTTTAGCACTCACGCCAGCCTCCTATGCATACGCTTGGAAGGGGATCTACGCCCCTAATGACAACGATGCATATAAATAACTTTTGGAAGGGATCTACGTCCCAAAATAAATACTACGTATAAAATAATATAATGTGGGTAAAGTGAGTGTCAATCAGCTAAGGCTGCTAACTGCCTCAGGCCCTAGTGCTGAGTATCATTCAGCTTTTGCTGCTAACTGTCTCGTTTGGCCTAGCGCTCACCCTCATTAAATAACAATAAAGTTTTATAAAATGATTTTACAGTCCTCTAAACTAAATAGAAAATTAATATAAAATAAATAAAATTAAAAAGGCTTTGGTTGAGGTGGGATTCGAACCGGCAACCCCGGCCAACTCCCTCAACCATATAATATAACAACAACAATAATAATAAACTGCTCGCCGCTCACCATTTAACTCCAGCTTAGATAGACCTCAAACTTGACAAATCTTGATGAGAATTAGGCAGTCTTGAAAAATGGCACCCTTTTATAATAAGTGCAGACTTTAGGCAATTGAAGGGAATGTATTTTTATTGAATAAATATCAGTAACCGACGTACAAAGTGTACTTAAATTGTGGAGGGAGCACTTCTCCTCACTGCTAAATTGCGAGGTAGACGTCGAACCCGATACCCCAATCCCTGACGATGGAAAAGTCGTCACACCACCTGACTATGATGAAGTGAGGATAGCTATATCCCGGCTCAAAAACAACAAAGCGCCTGGAAAAGACGGACTACCCGCCGAGCTGTTCAAACACGGAGGCGAAGAGCTGGTAAAAAGCATGCATCAGCTCTTATGCAGAATATGGTCAGACGAATGCATGCCTCCGGATTGGAATTTAAGTGTGCTTTGCCCAATCCACAAGAAAGGCGATCCCGCAAACCGCACCAACTACCGCGGAATTAGTCGTCTTAATATCGCATATAAGGTTCTTTCTAACGTGTTGTGTGAAAGGCTGAAGCCCATCGTAGACAAACTGATTGGACCTTATCAGTGTGGCTTTAGACCTGGTAAGTCTACCATCGACCAGATTTTCACGATACGCCAAATCCTGGAGAAGACCCATGATAAAAGAATCGACACACACCATCTCTTTGTCGATTTCAAAGCCGCTTTTGACAGCGCAAAAAGGAGTTGCCTGTATGCCGCCATGTCTGAATTTGACTTCCCTGCCAAGCTTATACGGCTTTGCCAAATGACGTTGAGCAATACCAACAGCTCCGTCAGAATCGGGAAGGACCTCTCTGAGCCATTTGAAACCAAACGAGGCTTCAGACAGGGCGACTACCTTTCGTGCGATTTCTTCAATCTGATGCTGGAGAAGATAATTCGAGCAGCAGAGCTAAACCGCAATGGTACAATCTTTTACAAGAGCGTGCAATTGCTGGCGTATGCCGATGATATTGATATCATTGGCCTTAACAACCGCGCGGTAAGCGCTGCCGTCTCTGGACTGGATAAGGAAGCGAAAAAAGTGGGTCTTGCCGTGAACGAGGACAAGACGAAGTATTTGCTGTCATCAAAGAAAGAATCGGCGCACCTGCGCCTTGACAGCCATGTCACTGTTCAGTATCAACACCGAAAATAATATCAGTCTAGAAATCCGGCTGAGAATCACTCTTGCCAACAAGTGCTACTTTGGACTGAGTAGGCAATTGAGAAGTAAAGTCCTCTCTCGAAGAACAAAGATCACGCTCTATAAGTCTCTCATCATACCTGTCCTGATGTATGGCTCAGATTCATGGACAATGTCAAGGAAGATGAGATGGCCCTTGGAGTATTTGAGAGAAAAGTTCTCCGGAAGATTTATGGTCCTTCCCGTAATGCCAACGGCGAGTATCGAAGGAAATTTAACGATGAGCTGTACGAGCTCTACGCAGATCTGACCATAGTCCAGCGAATTAAAGCCCAAAGACTCCGCTGGCTGGGCCATGTTATGCGAACGGCCAAAATCGCTTAGGCGGTTAAGCGCCAATAAATGATGATGATGAAATATCAGTATTTTAGTTTAATGAAAATCTAGCACATTTTGCTTAAATCTATCTACCACTTATTTTTGGAAAATTCTACCACCAAATAAAATATTCAAGTCAAAATACTGATTAGATATAGCAAAACGCAAAAAATTATTTATGCAAATAATTAACACAATAATTATTTTTTTGCAATTATATTTAAATTGAAAAACAAAACTGACCCATTTTTTCGTGATCGAAACCGACCGATTCTGACTCAGGAATGATTTTGAGTAGTTTTCCAGATGTATCTACTATAAGCTGCATAGGACAGACTTATGGCTAGATACTTGTGTTAGTCATTTTTTGCCAGGCGCTTTTGTAGCAAATTCGCAGAAGTATTTCAAAAGTTTTGTTAGAACCGGTGTTCCAATATTAATCAAATTTTGCAAGGTGATGTGTGACATACTTGTATGTATCAAAAAGTTTGGCCTAGATGCATTTTCAAATTTTTCTTTTTGGTTGATACATTTTGGGAAACACCCTTCTTTTTAATTTGGTGATTTATCATGATTTTTCTATATAATAATAATTTTAATAGGAAGGCCCCGCCTGAGAACTTTTGGATTTTTTCATTGGTATGAGAGAAAAAAAATCATGTCTCTACCCACTGTGCATGTAAAATATCTGTCCCCGAGTTCTTGTAGGAACGTGGACGATCTTATTTCCAATAAATCTTCTTTAATCAGATCCAAATTTTACCCTGACACTCACAAAATTGAAGATTAACAGCATTGAGAATTACTACTTTGGTTGTTATTGCACCATATTTTTACCTACCTCGGCGACATCTAGCTGTGGAAAGTAGGATTTTACAAACCAACGCGACGCCTGCCAGCTACCCATAATTTCCTAGTGCTTCTTGCTGTTGTTGTCTATTTATCTACAGAGTGTTGCCAGTGCAAATTTTTTAAAACTGCTCAAATCTTTAAATTTTTGGGAGTTTATAATGAAGTTAACTCCCAAAAGCGGAGTTAATTCGGAATTTGCGCTAATGTATCAGCCCTATTATGCTATGGATACACACACGGAGATTATCTCCAATAAATCTTCTTTAGTCAGATCCAAATTTTATCCTGACTCACACAAAATTGAAGTTAACAGCAATGAGGATTACTACTTTGGTTGTTATTGCACCATACTTTTACCTACTTCGGCGACATCTTACTGCCGATAGTCGCATTTTACAAACCAGCGCGACATCTATCAGTCAGCTTCTCTTAATTTCCTTGTGTTTCTTGCTGTTGTTGTTTATTTATCTACAGGGTGTTGCCAGTGCAAATTTTTTAAAACTGCTCAAATCTTCGATGTTTTCGGGAATTTATAATGAAGATTATGCTGAAGTCAATTCCCAAAAACGGAGTTAATTCGGAATTTGCGCTAATGTATCAACCCTGTTATTTTAAACTTTGGCCATTTTCAGGCAAAATTCATTTTTGAATATGCATACCCGATGAATATATTTTTTAAGCTTAAGTTAATCGACTAAGGGCTCTAAGATCATTATTGTAATAAAGTTTTTTTTCCTGTACCCTGCAAAAATCATGTGTTTCATTTTTTCATATTGGAGTTCTCCAATAGTAATCCTGTGTAAGGTCATTGCTCGTGCTTTATCATGATCATCAATAAAACTGATTTTTGTATCACCCTAATAACAATACTGATATAAAATGAAGCAAGTTTTTACTTATTTCTTTAGTTTGATTTTAATCGTTAAAAGTGTCGGTGTCGTGCGAATAGTGTTATATTTTATATCCCTATCTACTCTCAAACACTGAGAGAAAACTTAAAGGATTCATTTTAAAGAAATATAGGAAAAATAATAAAAAATTCCTCGGTAACAATCCAAAATGTTTACTCGCCATGCGCTAATATTTTTATTAATTTTCGTTTTTTCGGGACTGACTATAGCAGATTTTCGTAAGTGTTACTGAAGTACTGTTGACTTTAAAACCACCTGAAAAAATAAAAATAAAATCGAACAAAACAGAAAAGTAATAGCCTTGAGTAAATAACGGGCTAACTGGCCGTAAAATATATATTTTATATACATTGCAATGTATACCAATGCATTGGTACATACTGCATTGAGTATGAATAAAATTTAATATTATTTTGTAACTCTACCTATCTTTCTCCGGGCGCTAGTTGATTAATAGTTACTTATAGATCATCAATAATATTTTAGAATTATATTAAAAAGTTTAATCTAAATTTTATTCAACCTGAAAAAAACAATCAATTAATTGAACTACCTACGAGAATTTTAAAATTCTCACGAATGCGAGTATGTGACCAAAACCAAACTCCGTTCAAATACATATACATACATAAAAAACTTTCGTTGCCCGTTTTTCGATGTTAGCTTCCAAATTAGGACCTTTTATTGTTGCTTTTCCAATTGCTATATTAAAAAAATTAAAAAAGGAAAGATGTGGGCGTGGTCTGTGTGACTTCGTTGTTCGATTGGTCTTCTTTTTTTACAACGGCATGAAGTTTTTCGGAATCAGTTGAAACATTTTTTAAACATACGTCTTTTATTTTTTTTTGAAAAGCTAACTTTTGACGCTTTTAACCACTTTTAAAACAAAGAGTGGATACCAATCGAACAAGGAAGTCAAACAGACTACGCCCACATTATTCCTTTTTTAGTTTTTTAAATAGGTACAGCAATTGGAAAAGCAAAATTAAAGGTGTCCAATGTCTAACTTCGGAAGCCTATAACTTAATTTTGGAGGCTAACTTCGAAAAACGGGGTACGTACACAGAGCCAAAAATGCCTAATAAAATTAATAAGATTGTCTTCATGATCAGTTTTTGGGCAAAGGGGTATTCGAAACGGTGGAAACGAAGAAAAAAATATAGGGAAATCTCTATGGTCTAAGAAGAAATTCTTATTAAAAAAACTATACACTTAGTACAAAGCTGTAATTAGACCAGGACCCGGCAGCATTGGAAGTGAAGGGGTTTTAGCGAAATAGCGGCCATCGCATCTGTTTGCTCCGTCGCTCACTAGCAAGTACCGAAACCGTGCATAACCAACGACATCCATTGATTGGTCAATGCGATAATAGCAACAATGTCATTGTTCGAGAGGCCAAGCAAAGAGCGTAATAATCTATGTGAATTTGGCTCTCAGATTTTCGGACAATTGTCCCACTAAGTGCCTACGCCTGATTTTAGACGCTGGCAAGCATTATTACACGATGGCCGGATGGTTAGCAGTTGGGTTTAGCATTCCCAAAATTGTAAGTTCGATTATCTCTCTTTTTTTCTTAATTTGAAATGTTAAAAAGAAAATCTTCTCAATTATATGTGATTTCACTTTGAAAACATTAATAACTATGCAGATATCAGTAATTACTTAGACGCTGTAAAGCAAAAGTAAGCGATGGCCTGATGGTTAACAGCTGGGTTTATCATTCCGAAAATTGTAATAACTATACAGATATCAGTAATCAGAGGCTGTGAAGCAAAAGTAAGCGATGGCCTGATGGTTAACAGCTGGGTTTATCATTCCGAAAATTGTAAGTTCGATTCTCGGTGAAGGCAATATCATTTTATTTCAAGCTGGGTAGTGGCCTAAGGTGCTAGACCTTCTAGCATACAAGTCACTACAGTGTTGTGAGTTCGACTCTCACAATGCCGGGAAGAAAAGTCCTTGAAGAGATGTAACTCCAGTATCATCGAAACATATGTCGGCTTGTCTGGTTCCTGCAGCACGTAGGTAAATTTTTCTCAAAAAACACATTTTCATACAATCCCGAAAATTGCTTGTAAATACCGTCGGTATTTACAGCAATAGACTACAAGTCAAAAAAGCAACAAAGAGTTCATTTGAAATATTAAAAAGGAAATCTTCTTAATAATAAGTGATTTCCCTTTGAAAACATTAAAAAGATTTCCTCTACAATAGTGTGAAGCACATCTTCTTGAAGAAAAACTATACAGATATCTTATAATTTTTGTTCTATTTTATTAGGTACCTTTGGCTCTGTGTAGTTTTTTTAAGTGTGCCTCAATCTCTCCAAAAAAGTTGGCTAGATCCCATACCCAGCCGGCTCCTGTACAGTGTTATTTACATATATATTTATTTTTTTATTCCGTCGTTTGCAGCGAACGATCCGAAACCATGCAAACATGGTGATGATGCCTGTATGTTAAAAGCAGTAAACTTTTACCTACACGATAAGAGTCAAGGTGAGTATTTAGGTTTAATGAGGATACAGAGTGTCTGGCAATCAATGGATAACCCGCTGACAACCGATAGGTTTGAGGATGTCCTACAACATATTAATATTTGACCTCAGTTTTATGGTTATGGTTTTCGAGTATTTTTAATAGGATTTTTTCCCTTTTTTTATTAATCTTAAGAGTACTTGTGTTACAATTTTTTTTAATAATAATTTTAAACTATTTATTTAATACAAAAATAAAATAAATAATAAATTTTAGTAATAAAAAAAGTAATTTGAAAAAAGTAATTGAAATGGGGGGGATAGAGCTCCGCCCTACGTCACTCGAATAATTTTGCAAATTAAATTGTACAGTAGAATTATCAAATTTCCTTCTAATTAAGAAAAAAAAACCCTCGTGAAGGGTGGACACCTTGCCGCGGTACGAGGGCTTAAGTCGATAGCCACAGGGCTACGCTACCCTTGTGATCATAGATCCGTATGGCACTACATCACGAGAGCAGCCTAGCCTCTCTGGCGCGACGACAAAGATCTTCCCCCTCCCATTCCAGGGTGTTATGCGATACCGTGCCCATTGGACGTTTGCAGCCGGGAGGCAAATCGTGGCTATAGTCGAACGGAGCCTCTCTGATACCGGGCCGCCTCAGAGAGTATCTATGGTCTTGCCGCGGCGTGGGGCTCTGCCGCGGCGGACGACACACTTTCCCCTCACTCTTTCCTTGATCCTAAGCTGACCTTGTCCGGCGATGGGTCGTACGAACAAGATGAAAAACACAAAACAAAATATTAAACAATCAACAACTTCGTTCACTCCTGAGCAGAGGAGAGCTATGCTGGATCAAGCGAAAGCACAGCGTCGGGGGATAACCTCCACTTCAAAACCAACCGGGGGACCGACAGCGATGGCAACTACGGGTCGGTCAACCTATAAATCTCTATCAAGTAAGAGTGACTTGATGGGAGCCAGCACCAGCGCGGCTGACTACGCAGCTAAGCGGACAACGGCGCATGCTGAACTTCCATCAATCGCTGGTATGAAAACCAGTCTCTCAACGCCTGTGGCAATGGTCCCACGACTTGGCCTCAGAGATCCTAAGGAAAGAGAAGCAGTAAATGGGCTGTCAGCAAAAGGAGCGACCGAGAAAAACAATATGGGTCCGGACTCCTAAGAGACATCTCCCCGCCGCTCTGCGTACCTGCGAAAACGATTGGCCGCTAGGATCCTGAAGAGGGAGTTCCGCAGGAAACGCTGTCGCTGAGTTCCAGGAAATGTGTGGAGTTAGCACAATCTCTGATATCGGATTTCCAAAATAGTTATGTGCCAAAGAGGGTAAACGTAAACCCTTTCAAACGCCAGAGATCGGACTTGGAGTTGAAACCCCATCCCAAGCGGCATCAAAACACCCACGGAGTGGGCAAACCAAGCTTTGCTGATGTAACCAAGGACAGGCCATCCCCAAGGACCAGTGGCGGCACGTCCGGAACGCTCTCATCGACGTTTACTTGGAGTATCCAGGTGGTTCGGCGGTCACGGATGCGGGTTGGCACCAGGACGAGATTAAAATTGTCGCGTACGACGACGCAAGAACTGTTGCACTATACAAAGCAGCGGCTGCATGACTGGGTGAAGTGTACGAAGGTGCAAAAATCGAGGTCGTCGACTGGCTCCGGCTACGCCAAATCGCGCAGTTGATCTGAACTCATCGTTGAGAGACAGCCTTCGGGACAGGGCAGACCTCGACGATATGGGGACGGCAGGGAAGTCTGATCGCTCTCATGTTGGTGGTGCTTCAGATAAACCTGCACAAATCTAAAGTAGCCTCGGCTGCTTTAAGTAGTCATCTTTCTAAAGGCGACGTGGATGTGGTCCTCATCCAAGAACCCTGGGTCAACAGCTCGAGGATTTGCGGATTGGGGAAGAACTTCCAACACAAACGGAGGTGAGAGATCTGGTGTAGTATACCAGAGCATGTCGCCAACAACAACAAAGCCACACGCCAACTTCTAAGTGTCAGGCTGTGGAATGTTTACATTTTGCTAAGTCAACGTATTTTCAATAGCGTTCACTTTCTCACGCTGCCCAAATATTTGAGCGGCACAAGTTATGC
Organism: Campiglossa producta; assembly: GCA_964058755.1. Lineage (NCBI taxonomy): Eukaryota > Metazoa > Arthropoda > Insecta > Diptera > Tephritidae > Campiglossa > Campiglossa producta. Next base: position 128,038,944 of record CAXKVI010000001.1, on the reverse strand, counting down.
AGACATGGGCAGAGCGGCACGTGCGTGCCGAGAGAGTAAAAACGTGTATACGTATACACAGCCCAAGAGTTGGATTTAACCAAGCAAAATATTCAGTTTGCTTTCAACCACAGTATAGACAGTAGTTGCACTCACTAACACAAACGTACTTATATTCACCTCCATAGAGAACTTCGGGTTGCAGTCAACTATTTTCAGCCATTTCAGGGTGTTGTGTTGCAAATTTTATGAGGTAATAAATTACTTTAAAAGAGGAGAAATAGTCAAATTTAGGATTTTGCGTTTTAAGTAAAACTATATATGTATATATTAGATTATATTTCTAAAAAAAAGAAATTACTATTTTACAACTCAACCAAGAACCAATGCACAGCGTTTTTTCTCACGCATAGGAGTATTCAGTCGAAAACAAATACAGCTTTATTGCGTTGCGTGACATTTATAACTTTGACAAATACGCACAAAACCAAAAAATATACAAGGAAAAATCAGCTGATTATGTCATCGTACCCAAAAAGATAAAACTAGATCAAGTCTGCGTTAACGCGTGTTAAAACGCGGTTATAAGACAGGTTGCCTTTGTCTACGTGCATTTATGTCAGCTGTCAAAATTAAATGTCACAACGAGACGCTACAGTTGTTTCTGTTTTCAGAGTACTTTGCAATGTATTCCAATGTTGTTACTCCTTGGAGTATCTATTTTCAGAGCGATCGTGTCGTGATTTTGGTCAATAAAGCATGAGCAATGATCGGCTTTCAATAAGCTGAAGGTGGTCCGCTGAGGTATTAGAAAGTATTACAATTGAAGTACTCCAATATCACAAAATTGAAACACATGATCCAATGATTTTTGCAAAATTTTACGCAAAACAAATTTCGAAATTTGAGAATTTTTCGACAAAAAGCTTATCGTGCCAATCTAAATAAATTTCACTAGTGAACCTTTTTCATACATTTTCGCTCACAAATTATATGAGAGGGAGAAAATCCGCAAAGTAAGAAATTATTTAGAATCTGCCTGTATATTTTATTGTGGGTTAGAGTGTAAAATGTACTTTAAAAAACGTAAATGGTTGTTAATATTCGCAAAATTTGCTACGAAGAAGCCCATTGTATTCGAGAAACTGTAAAACGTATTCCAGAAAAATCAAATGTACTTCAGAAACATCTTCTGGATTGGAATTTGTTGTTTCTGAAGTAGAACTGATTATTTTGGAGTACATTTTTAAGCTTCTGAAGTCTAATTTACGGTCTCGAGTACAAATTACAGTTTATGAAGTACAATTTATAGTTTTTGGAGTACAGTTGATTATTCTAAAGCATATTTTACAGTTTTTAAGATACAATTGACTATTCTGAAAATAATTGTATGGGTCTTGGACTACCATTCACTATTCTTAAATGCATTTAACCTTATCTAAAGTATTTTTAGTGAAAAAGGTGTAGAAAAAATAGTTCTATTATAAATTTAGTTTTTTGATTATTATGTGTTATCCATCATAATTTGTAGGATGTTCTTGAGCAAGCCCATTTAGTCTTGTATATTTATCTGTCTATGTCCAACAATCTGAACGAAATAAAGTAGGTACTAAATTTAGCGTCAGATAGACCCTTGGAAAGGGTATCAAAGGGTTGACGCTACCTTAAGTACCTACTTTATATCGATTATGAACATGCCTAAATTGTTTTAACCGTTTTAAACTGAAAGGAAAACCAGTTTGCAGGTCAACGTGAAGTATTAGAGAAAAAATCACTATCTAACAAATACTTCAACAAAATGCAGCCCTGAGTGATTAAACACAACCCTATCACGCGTGGTGAAAATCAAATGGAAATAAAAAAGTTGTGCAAATGATGAAAATTTATATTAATTTGTTTCATTTATAACAGATTTGATTTTAGCCTCCCCAAAAAGGAGCATAAACGCAGAGGGTATTAGTTTCCTTTAGGGGTCAACTGCTAATATATTAGCTAAAATTATGGGAGATAGCTCAAAAGACGGGTTTTGGACTCAGGATCACGAATCCGGAAGCGCTTTTTTTAATTTTTTGTTTTAGTGAAAAGTTATGGTCAAAAAACCGAAAAATGACCCGGGTCCAATACCAAAAATGGGGCGCAATCCATGGTATTTATGTACGAAACACTTTTCTGAGTTGGCGGCCTTCGGCCGCGCTTATAAAAAATAACCCTGGGCTACGCCATCCCAAGCCCGGACGTGTGACATAACCGTGGCTACCGCCACGGCGGGACTTTTTTTGCACGTTTTTAGGGACAGTCTAATAAAATTACAACAACCACATGAAAACATGAAACTTTGATTGCAAATATCTCTGCAGAGAAGCAAAATATTAAAAAAGCGCTTCCGGATTCGAGATCCTGAGGCCGAACGCCGTCTTTTGAGCTATATCACATAATTTTAGCTAATTTATTAGAAGTTGACCCCTAAAGGAAACTAATACCACGCAGAGTGCATAAGATTAATTCATTCATTCAAGATGCAACAAAAAAGGCCTTGGGTAGCAACTGCCGTATGGGCGACTGTTATGGTACCCCCTGGGACATTGTATAGATGGAATAAAAAGGCCTCCGGCGGCAGCTACGATTACGTGCAGCTTGCAATGCTCCATCGCAACTTGTAGTTCATGGTTTTTGTTCACAATAACAATAGTCCTCATTTGCCAGGTACTGGAAATACTTATCCGGTTAGTAATAAGTATTTCAACTTCACATTAGTTTTTATATATAAGATGACTCATAGTTCATTAACACCGTACCTTGACATTAAAGCTACCAGATAATCGTATATTACTATTAAATAAATATAAAACTGCAAGCAAAATATTTTCTTTATTTTGTTTTGGAAAATTTCTAAGAATTTCAAATTCACCTCAATGTCCTCAACTAACAGGGGTGCTTTTTTGCGCAAAACTACTATTTAATAGCATCGTTCATAAAGAGCCGATCATCAATATGCATTTGTACGAAATTTTACAATATGGCCTTTAATATACATTTTTTATACTTCTTGTAGTGCAGTAAATTCATGATATTATATTAATTCATGGAATATATACATTAAATTCATTTTTTTTCTTGAAATATTTCTAAAGTTTTTTTTGTTACTGAAATGCAACCATGCGTCCGCGAAATTCCATCCTACCATGGATTTCAACTCTGAAAAATTCACCTCCATGGAGAACTTTCACCTCAGTGCAAATACTGGTTATACTGTGCTTTCAACAGTCAAACAAGCAGGTTGACGCCGGATGGCTTATGCTTTTTATGCGCGACACAGTGGCCAAAGCTTACAACAAACATATGCAATTTTCATGATGTTTCAGATTGGGTGGGAATTTGTTTTTTTTATTTTTATTTTAAATGGTGCTGAAAAGCCACAATGCCTTATTTGTTCGAAGGTATTAAATGTCATGGCGGCCGCCGTGGTGTAGCGGTTAAGTGTTCGGCCTTCTACACCAAGTCGTGGCGGTTCGATGCCCGGCAAAAGTAACACCAAAAATTATTTAGAAAAAGACTTTTTCTAAAACGGGGTCGCCCCTCGGCAGTAGTTTGGCAAACTCTCCGGGTGTATTTCTGCCATGAGAAGCTTCTCAGCAAAAAATTCATTTGCTTTGCAAGAAAAACTCAAAAAGCAACACACCACAAGTTGGAAAGAGAAGCTCGGCTAAAAATCTCGTTAGAGGTTATGATAACCTGTTGGTATATCGCCGCCATTCGTTTTATTAAATGTCATAAAACAATTTAATTTGAAGCGACATTTTTTTACCTTTCATCGGGGCATCAACGATTTGAGCTCTAATGACCGTATGATATATTTTTTTGAATGTAAACTTATTTACATTCAAAGCATTGCAACAAATGTGGTAAATGTACCAGATAATCCTGAGCGCGAAGCTCGCTTGAAAGCGTCAATAGTTATAAGCTGGTCATTGGCAAAAAAGGGAAGGCCACTAGAGGATGGTAATTTTTTCAAAGAGCTCGCAGTAGCAGTTCTTGAATGTTTTGGACAAAAGGGTCAGGAGATGGCAGAAATCGTCAATGTCATACCGCCATCGCGCCGTACAATTACTCGTCGCATCACAGATATTTCTGAATTTATATATCTTAACATAAAAAAAAATATAACCAAGTCTAAATTTTATTCTATTGCTTTAGACGAGAGTACAGACATTTGTGATGTAAGTCAACTTATAGTATGTATAAGATTTGTTGACGAAGAATTTAATGTTAAAGAGGATATGCTGTGCTTGCGAGGACTGCACGGGTACGCCACTGGAAAAAACATTTATGAAGTTGTGGAAAAAGAATTGTTCTCATTTGCTGAGAAAATTAAGCTGGCCTCAGTTTGTACTGACGGTGCTGCCGTTATGACTGGGAAAAAAGAGTGCTTTGTTGGTCAGCTAATACGCAATGGCATAAGCGTGCCAGTGTACCACTGTATACGGCATCAACAGCAATTATTAGCAAACAGTTTCAAAATTCAAGAAACAATGCAGATGGCAGTAAGAATTATAAAAAAAATTCGGGGAGGACATAACGCACTGACACATCGAAAATTTCGTTCTTTTTTGGAAGAGATGGATGCAGATTTTAGCTATGTTTTATTGTATACCGAAGTAAGGTGGCTTAGTAAGGCAAAATGTCTCGAACGAATTTTTTTTTTAAGAGAAGAAATTATACTTTTTTTGCGGAAGATTTATCGACGGAAGCAAAAGATATTGTTTGCAATTTAAAAAAACCGGATTTTTTGTTAGACTTAGCTTTGCTGTGTGATATATCAATGTTTTTCTCGCAACTTAATCTAAGCATGCAAGGAAAATATAAATATATTTTTGACTTTGTTGCGAAAATAGAAAGTTTTAAAAAGCGCTTGCATTTTTTAATAACACAATTCTCCGAGATGATTTTGGACAATTTCAAATGCACCAAGGAAATTTGTGACACATTTCAAATGCAAAACAAACTTCCGCAATACACAAACGCTTTCGCTGATCTCGAACACAATTTGGAGCTTAGATTTCAGGATTTTAGTAGCATTAAGCATTTAGCTGAACTATACAACAATCCTCTTCTTTGTAAAATTGAAGACCAGGAAATCAATTTACAAGAAGAATTGAAAGTACTTCAATGTGACATTGAACTTCCTTTTGAGGGCGACCTTCAATTTTGGAAAGAAGTAAAGGAAGACAAGTATCCGCTGCTAAAGAATGAAATTTGTAAGCTGTTCTCTATGTTCGGGACAACGTATATTTGTGAATCTGCATTTTCTTCCTGGTTTTCATTAAAAATTCACATCGGAGTAGACTGACCGATGAACGTTTGGAAAATCTACTCAGGATAAAAATTACTGATTTCGATTTAAACTACGTTGATGTAGTTAAATATGTTTCCTCGTAATCACGCAAGCAATAAATAAAATTAAAGAAAAAAAAACTTTTTTAAAAATAAGCTTTTATTATTGGTTTATAAAATTAACTAAAAAGTAAAAAAATAAATTCACTGTAAAGGAATATAACACTTTATAAGTTCATTGTAACCTTTAAAGATAATTTGGCTTCTTCGTCTGCCACAAAATAATTCCATATTGTACATAATTATATATTTCTAACATTAAAACTTTACACCTAAATTATTAAATCTTCCAGTATATATCACATTCCTAATTTTATTAATAATAAAAGCGTGTTAAATTTCGATAGCAAGAAAAGAAGGTCCTGAATGTTCTTAATTATACCATCAAATAGAAAAGAAGGTCCTAAATGTTCTTAATTATACAATCAAAATTTAACACCTGAATGTTCTTAATTATACCATCAAATAGAAAAGAGGTCCTAAATGTTCTTAATTATACCATCAAAAAAGCTCATTTTTTTTATTTACTGTTAGCGAAGCCTGAACGAAACTAAACGATGATGAAAATTTCAAGATCCTACCTCAACGGGAAGTTCGTTGAAAAACGAATTAATCGACACTGAAAACAGACCTTCGTAATTCTCAAATAAAGCGACTCACGCGCCACCTAGCGGGTCCAATTTTTTTTAACATTTAGAAATTAATTAAGTAACACACACGTAAAATATCAGCCAAATCGGTCCATAATTATGATTTTGAGTTTTTATTACCGCTATCTCAGCCCCACCTAGCGGAATTTTTTTTTACAAAAATATTTCTTTTCATGGTAGATACTCCGGTTTTACATTTGTCAAGTATTGCTTTCAACTCTGCTGGCGTTCTCTTTTGTGTTTTCTATTCGTGTCTACACTTGTAAATTTTTCTTGAAAGCAATTATGAAACAAAATATGGTGGTACAAGGAGGAGTGAAAGAGATAGCAAGAAAAACTTGAAACGAGTTGACGGTACGCTTTCAAGTGTACTCTTCCTCTCGCTTCTCACCCCCTTCGCCTATGTCGCGGCAGAATTGAATTCAAGACTTGAATAATGTAAAAGGGGTATAATACATGTTACGAATTTCAGCTAAATCGGACCATAAATGCGAATTTTGAAAATATAGCGACCCACGCGCCACCTATCGAAATTTTTTTTTATAATATTGCATTGTCATCAGTGTTATACATGGGTGCAGAATTTCAAATCAATCGGACACCGGGAAGTGTATCAAATTAAGCTTGAAAGATTTGATAACAGACAGGCGTCAGGTGAAACTAAATAGAAGCTTATAAAAACAAAAAACTCGTAAGAAAACTTAAAATAAGTAAATGAATTATTTTTTATATTCACTGATTTAGTCCGCCGTGGCGTACAGATAATGCGCTGGGACCAGCACACAGAAGGTTGCGGGTTCAAATCTCGGCAACATCAAATGTTTTCTCTTCTTTTTTTTTGCCTCCATTTTCAGTTAAGAATACACTTATTAAAGTTTTAATATAGAAAATCACCAAGAAAGTGAAATTTCAACACCAAAATGTTGTGTGGGTTATTATTTAATTTATTTTTACCTTTTTAGTGCTATATTCTTTAAAAGCGTGTGTTTTCGCTTTTTAACCTATATTTATTTTTTACTTTTTAGTTAAATGTGTTATGAAGTAATCGATAAATATATCGAAGTATACCGCAGTCAAAACGAAACCTCTGGGCCTCCACTTGCGTTTGATACCCATATTGTAGGCAATTTTCAATATTATTGTACAATCTCATTTTGACCGATAACTCAGTTATCGATAAATATATCGAAATATTCCAAAGTCCAATAGAAACCTGTGGACCTTCCTTTTCGTTTGATACACATATTGAAGGCATATTTCAAGGTTTTTCGGACAGTCTGAAGTCCAAATGACAGGCTGAAGTGGAGCTACATACAAGCAAGCAAACATACATATGAATGTACATATCGTCAGCTTCATAAGAAAAGGTGCTAAGTCACTTAATTTACATTTTACAGGAGACAAATAAAACTCAATAACTTTTGAAAGAAACGTTTTTTTTTAGAACTTTAAATGCACATTTTTGAGGTAGGTAACAATGAAATTATATTTATTAGAAAAAATAATAAAAGAACGTATAATGGCTTCCATTTGGCTATTAATTGACTTAGCACTTTTTCTACGACAAAAAAAAGACAAAATAATTGACTTAGCACTTTTTCTACTACAACAAAAAGACAAAAAATTGTACTTAGCACCAAAAATAGAAAGAATACTTTACGTTTTAAACCTAAATAGGAACTTATTTATTGTTAAACAATTTAAGTATACATATACACAGTCCTTTTTGTTGCTGTAGAACTAAAAATTATTAAATTAAATTAAGTAAAGGATTATATAATTGAATCACAAATTATAATTTAACAGTCTTATTCATTGCCGCTTATAAGTTATAAAGAAACAAGTAAGGAAGTCTAAGTTCGGGTGAAACCGAACATTACATACCCAGCTGTGCACATAAAGTGGGCGTGATCGTTCACCGATTTTTCTTATTTTCTGTGGTAGTACTCTACATAAACATAACATGCCTGGTACCTAGTTTCGTAAATCTGTCTCACACCGTTCTGAAGTTGTTAGCAGTCGAATTTAAAAATTGCTTGACTCATAAGTGGGCGGTGCCACGCCCACTTTCCAAAATTTTGAAAAAATTATGTAAAGAATATGAAAGTTGATGTATGTACCAAATTATATTATTATAGCGAAATCAGTTAATTAAATATGGACTTTTCAATATTTCCACCTCCTTTCAATATAAATTTTATGAAAAAGTAGGCGTGGTCGCGAAGCGATTTCGTTTATTTTCTATAGCTGAATTTACCACAACAATAGTATGTGCTCTACGAAATTTCGTTATACTAGCATAAACTGTTCTGAAGTTATTAAGAGTCAAAATTTTAAAATTTCTTCAAATATACGTGGGCGGCACCACGCCCCCTTTTCAAAAATTTTTATAAAATCGGCCTTAGAACATCTAAATCAATACATATTGCAAATTTTATCATTGTAGCTGCTTCTAATATTGAATTAACCCATTTTATACGTTTTTCGAAATTTTCGATGTCGAAAAAGGGGCGTGGTTATGGTCCGATTTTACCCATTTTCAATAGCAATCTATTCTGAACCCAAATAAGTACGCATGCCAAATTTGGTGAAGATATCTCATTATTTGCTCAAGTTATCGTGTTAACGGACAGACGGACGGACGGACATGGCTCAATCAAATTTTTTTTCGATCCTGATCATATTGATATATGGAAGTCTATATCTATCTCGATTTCTTTATACCTGTACAACCAACCGTTATCCTAACAAAGTTATAATACCCTGTGTACAAGTAAAGCTGGGTATAAAAAAAAAATAAAGGATTAGATAATTAAATCACAAATTATAATTTTACAGTCTTATTCATTGCCGCTTATCAGTTATAAAAAAATAAAATAATTAAATAAAAATTCATTCATACGGTAAGTCATCATAATTTTTATGATGATCTTTTGGCAATGTTAGTTTCAAGCATTGCAAGTCATTGTATTTTTTATGCGTGATTGGTCTTCTATTTTGGTAAAGTTGCTCCAAATCGCACCATTTCGTTGCAATTACATTTTTATTCATTCGTTGTGGCAAAGTTTTCCAGGAATCATTGAACCTTAACTTAAAAGATATATTACCATTTGCATTATATTGGAGTGCGCGTATGTCTGTTCAGGGCCGTCTTTAACTATGCGGGGGCCCCTGGGCACATACCAATTCGGGGCCCTCTTTAAATGTAAAGAAAGCAAATTCAACATTTTTTTTTAATATGATTTTCTTTATTATGAGTTATCAGAAAAAAATAATAAAATATGTTTATTTGCCATACGATACGATTACGATAATGGTTTCTTTCTGGATTTCTGGTGAGAAAAATCTTCTATTATATCCTCAAACTCAATTTGTTTAAGCATATCGCTTTCTATGCACATAATTGACAAATTACTTAGTCGTTCTTGTAACATTGTTGTTCGCAATTCATTTTTTATTCTCTTAAGCTGCGAAAATGAGCGCTCTCCACTACAATTGGTAACCATTAGGCAAAGGAATATTCTTGTAGCAACCTCAACATTTGGAAAGGTTTCCTCTAATTTATCTGACTTTATTAAGTTATGTAAAACTGAGATATTTAAACCCGTTGCTTTTTTTTATGGTTTTTTAAATATTGGCTTAAATGAAAACATTCTGTTTGGAGCTCGTATTCATTAATCATCATCATTTATTGGCGCTTAACCGCCTAAGCGATTTTGGCCGTCGCCTATCAAAGCACGCCAGTCATTCCTTTTTAGCGATAACTGACGCCAATTGGAAACCCCAAGGGAGTTCAAGTCATCCTCCACCTGTTGTTTCCATCTCAGTCGAGGCCTCCCCCTTCCTCTGCTGCCGAATTCGGGTGACGATTGGAAAACCTTCTGGGCTGGAGCTTCTTTGTCCATTCGCATGACGTGACCCAGCCAGCGGAGCCTTTGGGCTTTAATTCGCTGGAGTATGGTCAGATCTGCGTAAAGCTCGTACATCTCATCGTTAAATCTCCTTCGATACTCGCCGTCGGCATCACGGGAAGGACCATAAATCTTCCGGAGAACTTTTCTCTCAAATACTCCAAGGGCCATCTCATCTTCTCTTGACATTGTCCATGAATCTGAGCCATACATCAGGACAGGTATGATGAGAGACTTATAGAGCGCGATCTTTGTTCTTCGAGAGAGGACTTTACTTCTCAATTGCCTACTCAGTCCAAAGTAGCACTTGTTCGCAAGAGTGATTCTCCGTTGGATCTCTAGACTGATATTATTTTCGGTGTTAATGCTGGTTCCCAAATAGACGAAGTCCCCCACAGTTTCAAATTTGTAACTATCAACAGTGACGTGGCTGCCAAGGCGCAGGTGCGCCGATTCTTTCTTTGATGACAGCAAATACTTCGTCTTGTCCTCGTTGACCGCAAGACCCACTTTTTTCGCTTCTTTATCCAGTCCAGAGAAGGCAGCGCTTACGGCGCGGTTGTTAAGGCCAATGATATCAATATCATCGGCATACGCCAGCAATTGCACGCTCTTGTAAAAGATTGTACCATTGCGGTTTAGCTCTGCTGCTCGAATTATCTTCTCCAGCATCAGGTTGAAGAAATCGCACGAAAGGGAGTCGCCCTGTCTGAAGCCTCGTTTGGTTTCAAATGGCTCAGAGAGGTCCTTCCCGACTCTGACGGAGCTGTTAGTATTGCTCAACGTCATTTGGCAAAGCCGTATAAGCTTTGCAGGGAAGTCAAATTCAGACATGGCGGCATACAGGCAACTCCTTTTTGCGCTGTCAAAAGCGGCTTTGAAATCGACAAAGAGATGGTGTGTGTCGATTCTTTTATCATGGGTCTTCTCCAGGATTTGGCGTATCGTGAAAATCTGGTCGATGGTAGACTTACCAGGTCTAAAGCCACACTGATAAGGTCCAATCAGCTTGTCTACGATGGGCTTCAGTCTTTCACACAATACGCTAGAAAGAACCTTATATGCGATATTAAGAAGGCTGATTCCGCGGTAGTTGGTGCGGTTAGCGGGATCGCCTTTCTTGTGGATTGGGCAGAGCACACTTAAATTCCAATCTGGAGGCATGCACTCGTCTGACCATATTCTGCATAAGAGCTGATGCATGCTTTTTACCAGCTCTTCGCCTCCGTGTTTGAACAGCTTCATTAATATCTTCATGATAAAATTCTGCAAATTTCTTGCATTTTTTGGCCAATTCGCAAGATTCGATTGTTGTTAATTGACAAAGAAAACTAAATCGATTATCAATTTCTTGGTATGCTGCCGAACGTTTTTTTAAATGTATATTTAACGTGTCAATTATGGGAATGAACGTATGTACACGAAATTTTTCCTTGCCTCTCAACTGTGTAGTCTCTGATGATCCTTCAAAAAAAGTTATGCGGGTGCTTCGAACCCTTTTTCTTTCAAATTTATCTTTATAGTCAGCATCTGGGACTTTTTCTTTAGCAGCCTTTTCTTAATGATCAAAATTATTACGTGCGCTATTGACATAACTTATCAGAGATTCATAAAGTTTTGCTACAACGTCAATAGCCAAAGTGCTATTTTGTAAACTTAGACTTGTTTTATTCATAATTCCCAAAATATCATTCCATATTTCCGTTAGAAGAGCAGTCTCAAGATTTTCCATTTTTTTGGCTAGGCTTTGAGCTTCATTTCTAATGTCGCCTGGTTGGTTGATGTCACTTGCGATGGAGAACAATGTTTCAGAAATCTTTAAATAACTATTTTGCAAAGCATTAATAGCATTGAAATGTGCAGACCATCTAGTTTCCGAAAGAGGCTTCAGTACTTTATTAACACCCAAATGTTCCTTCAAAACTTTCCATCGTTTGGTCGAAGCTGAGAAAAAATTTTACAATTTTTGCACAAATTGGAAGAATGCTAATGCTTCAGTAACACACTCAACAGCTTCAACACCCACTAAATTAAGCGAATGAGCCGCACATGGAACATAAATTGCATATTCGCACACATCTTTTATCCTCGATTGAACACCAGAGTACTTTCCACACATATTTGCTGCATTGTCGTAGCTCTGACCGCGACAATCTTTTATGGGGATATCAAGGCTTTTAAGAAAATTTAAAATGGTATCTGCTAAGTATTGCCCATTATGTTGATCGATAGGCAAAAATTTCAGAAATCTCTCAATAGGTTGTCCGTCTTTTACGTATCTAACGATAAAAGTGAGCTGGTCGACGTGGGAAAGATCTGGCGTAGAATCTACGCTTATAGAGAAGTATTTTGCTAATTTCAGTTCCATGACGATTGTTTTTAAAATTTTCTGTCCCATTAAATCAATAAATTCATTACAAATATTTGCAGATAAATAGCATGTATTTCCTTTGCCACGAGACCCGTAGTTTTGAATGTGATCAGCAAGAAAAGGATCAAATTCACTAATCAGTTCTAAGCATCCCAAATAATTCCCATTATTTTGCGATCCCAATGTCTCATTGTGACCACGAAAAGCAAGACCTCTTGAGGCTAAAAACTTCACTACCACAACAATTCTCCTAAGCACATTCTTCCAATAGTTAATTTCTGTGTTATATTGGTATAATAACTCACTATCTATTCGTTCAGTAGCTTTTGTTTTTGCAACATAATCCATCATAAATTTCCTGTGTTGTAAACTGTTCTCATGCTCCATCAATAAGTTACTTATATGCTTCCAATCTTTATATCCATTTGGAGAACTTAAATTGTGTCCAGTACCAATAGTGGTATTAAATAGAAGGCAGCAATAACAGTACACAGATTTCTTCGCTGGTGAATAAAGGAGCCATTTTCTTTCCAAAGACTCACCATTCAACAATTTACGGCTAAAAATATTTTTACTCAAGTATCTAGTTTTTGTTTTACCACTTGAATCTGGAAAACTTGTGGAAGTTTCGGAGAAGTCGCAATTTTTATTTTGAAAAAACTCTGGCCCTTTTCGAATCCAAATATTACGGACTTCATCCGTTAAAATTTCGTCACAGTAAGTACCAGGATCATGAGAAATAGATACATTTTCTAAACTTGCAGTTATTAACTCACAGTGGCTTGAAGTCGAGGGATCAGCATCCGATGTAAGTTTGTCATTTTCGTCACACGTAACATCTTTTTCCTGGTGATATTCAGAGGAATTTTTATCTTGAGTTGCTGACGAAGAAGACTCCATCAGCTTATTTGTTTCTTCAACCGTAAAAAATGAAGTAAGTTTAGGAATCTTTTCCGTTAATTCGTTTTGAGCTGCAACTTTTTTTCTTTTTTGTGAACCACTTAAATAAGTTCTTTTCGACATAACTAAATAATGTTCAAACGAATATAACTATTTCACTTGATTCAAACAACGTCTGGTAAAGATTTAGTAACACTGTAACACTTCTGATCGCACAAAGCTCAGTCCAAAACTAACCAAAATACTCGAAAAATTGTAACGGCATTATTTGAATTGAATTGCTTTGGCGTCGCCAACACGAGCACTGTTGCTACAACAAGAGTTCTAGGGAAAAGAAAAAGCAACAACAACGTTAAATGCATACTTCGGCTATGTCGATTCGTGTGAATCAAACGAATAAAGTGAATGCTATGTATGTACCAGTGATGGCATTTGGTCTCAAGAGTATGGTATCGATAATAATATATATCGATAACAAGTCAAAGATGTTGTCGCATCACTTGACTTAAGCAGAGAGTTGCCAAACGATTTTAAAATTATTTATGATGATTCACAAATTTTATTTCTGTACGATTGTATCGAAAATGCCATCAGTGGTATGTACGTCATGCCTCCACTGAAAACCAATTTTTGCGGAGAATTACTTATGAGAATAAATGTGAGGGATATTGTCGGTCCTTCGGGGCCCCCTGAGGATGGGGGCCCTGGGCACTGGCCCCGTGTGCCCTTATGGTAAAGACGGAACTGTGTCTGTTACTTTTGCATCTCCTTTGCCACGTCCAGGACGAATGCTCTTATAAAATTCGATTTTATTGAAATTTTTGAAAAAATCGTAAGTTAAGTAATTCACTTCGTATGGAAATGGCTTTTTGCGAGCTGTCTTGCATATTTCTATGTATTCAGCAGGAACATGAATATTTCTTTTTTTGACCATACGCTCTATAGTAGAATGAACGCTGTCGGCCTCCATTTGCGAATGTCCAGTTTCCAATATTTTTTGTTCGATAACAATATTGTTTTTTATGGCTGTATTAATAAGCGCATTACTGAGTAAAGAATTGCGGTTTTGATAACCACACCCATCGCTATAAAAAATTATTTTAATAGGCGTTTCTTTATCAAGGCTAGGAAGTACCTTGTTTTCAATAAACCAAACCCAAATGCTTGCGAACTCTTCGGCGTTAACTCCTCCTTCAGATTCATTCCATAAAAAACAATATCCTTTTTTGTTAATAATATTATAAAATACCAGATTGTGTATATGCAGTTTAGTTTTATAATATAAGCTACTAACGTTAGATTTTGGTGCCATCAGCACTGCTTGAAGATCCACTGTGAAAACATTTTGTTCTGAAGCTTTATCATTTTGTTTTTCTATTCTTGCCTCTTCTTTCTTTTCTAGGTGAATAGTGTAATCTGCGTGTGGAGTACTTCCGACGGAGTAACGGGCACATATTTCACATTGATCCTTCTTTGGTGTAAACAAACTGAGATTTCTGCTTTCAAATTCAGAATGAAATAGTGTAAGCGAAAGTGGCCGGATGTTGTGAGCTTTACACCAATCCTTTGAATAAAAATCATAAATATGTTTTTTTGAGTTCCATTCTGGCAAGATATATTTTTTTCGCGTTCCAGAACGGCAGTAATGAGATTCAATTGAGGGAAGGTTGTCAAAAAATAATTTCAAGGCTTTTTTTTCTTCGCCTATGTTTTGTAGTTGTTTTTTTGGCACATTACTGTGGCCGCTCAAAGGCTTCTTGACCCAGTTAAGAACAACCCGTCGACCAATATTCAAGGTGTTCAAAAAAAAAACTTCTGCACACGCGCACATTTTCATTATTGACTTTGAAATGGTATTTCAAACTGCGAACTCTGCTGGATACATTAGGATCCGTACGATTGCGTGGATGAGCAGGTTTTACAGAATGTACCAACATACTCACATATATATTTTTTTGCTTCCAGACCATGGCCCAGAAATCTTCGAATATTTCCTGCCTTTGAGCATCAGTAACGCTTGCGCATTTCATTGCAGCTTTTCCACTTCTTTGTTTGCATTTACACCTTGGCTTTAATGATTTGGATTCTTTGTACTTTTTGTAATTCCACACCCCATCTTCCTTCCATTTTCGATGGAAGCTTTTGCCTTTTTCTCGCCGCTTTTTATTTGATATTTGAATCCATGCGCTGTTTTCCTCTTGCTTTCTTTTCTGTCGCTTTTTAGAGCTGATCGGTATATTGAAAGAATCATCAGAATCACTATTGAATCCATACGGCACCAGTCCAACTACTCCATCAACAGATTCAATTCCATAATTGTCATCATCGGTGCACTGAAGGCAGACACCTTCTGCATAGTTATTGTAATTATTGTCGTCAGTATTCATCGCATTCTTCTATTAAATAATATTTTTTGTAGAAAGTTCTTTGTTGCCCTAAGTAATAATAATTTCCTACCTTTTCCAAATCAAACAATAACTCAAACTATTAATTTAGTGCAATTTATGTACACTACAACAAAGGACGTGCGATTTGACTTAGCGGGCTCTTTTTGATACACAGCTGACTTAGCACTTTTGCGCTTTTTTTTTGACAACAGATGACTTAGCATTTTTGCACATCATTGCCAAAAGAAAGGAAAAAACCATATTTTTCCATTTTTTTATTTTGCAATCTATGTAATTTAAATTTATTTATCGTACTGCATTTAAAACTAAATTTTTATAACAAAATGACTTAGCACCTATTCTTATGAAGCTGACGATATGTACAAGTAAAGCTAATGCATTGTGTATTGATACACAATGAGCTAATGAAAGCGTAGTAGAAAAACTAGCATTATGTGGGAAAAGCGTCTTGCGCTCGATATACCAAAATTATGGGACAAAGCGGGCCACGCTTTTTCCACAATACTACTGTGTAGGGGTTTTAAAATTATTTTCAACTTTTTAGTTCAATACACTCTAAAAGCGTGAGTTTTAGTTTTTTTAAACTATATTTATTTTTTACTTTTTAGTCAAATGTCCTATGAAATTATCGATAAATTTATCGAAATATATCGAAGTCCAAATGAAACCTGGGGCCTTGCCCTTTCGTTTGATACCCATACTGTAGGGAAATTTTAAGGTTTTCGGGCAACCACATTTTGACCGATAACTCAGTTATCGATAAATTTATCGAAATATGTCTATGTCCAAAGAGACCTGGGGCCTTCACCTTTCGTTTGATACCCATATTGTAGGGAAATTTTAAGGTTTTCGGGCAACCACATATTGACCAATAACTCAGTTATCGATAAATTTATCGAAATATGTCGATGTCCAAAGAGACCTGGGGCCTTCACCTTTCGTTTGATACCCATATTGTAGGGAAATTTTAAGGATTTCGGGCAACCACATTTTGACCGATAACTCAGTTATCGATAAATTTATCGAAATATGTCAATGTCCAAAAGAGACCTGGTGCCTTCAGCTTTCGTTTGATACCCATATTGTAGGGAATTTTTTAGGTTTTTGGGCAATCATATTTTGACCGATAACTCAGTTATCGATAAATTTATCGAAATATGTCGATGTCCAAAAGGGACCTGGGGCCTTCACCTTTCGTTTGATACCCATATTGTAGGGAATTTTTTAGGTTTTTGGGCAATCATATTTTGACCGATAACTCAGTTATCGATAAATTTATCGAAATATGTCGATGTCCTAATGAAACCTGGGGCCTTCACCTTTCGTTTGATACCCATATAGTAGGGAAGTTTTTAGGTTTTTGGGCAATCATATTTTGACCGATAACTCAGTTATCGATAAATTTATCGAAATATATCGAAGTCCAAATGAAACCTGGAGCCTTCCCCTTTCGTTTGATACCCATATTGTAGCGAAATTTTAAGGTTTTCGGGCAACCACATTTTGACCGATAACTCAGTTATCGACAAATTTATCGAAATATATCGAAGTCCAAATGAAACCTGAGGCCTTCACCTTTCGTTTGATACCCATAAAAAAAAAAAAAAAAAAAAACTAATGGCGGCGATATACCAACAGGTTATCATAACCTCTAACGAGATTTTTAGCCGAGCTTCTCTTTCCAACTTGTGGTGTGTTGCTTTTGAGTTTTTCCTACAAGTTGGCGGGACCTACAGTTTTTTGCCGACTCCGAACGGCACTTGCAAAGCAAATGAATTTTTTGCTGAGAAGCTTCTCATGGTAGAAATACACCCGGAGAGTTTGCCAAACTACTGCCGAGGGGCGACCCCGTTTAGAAAAATTCCTTTTCTAAATAATTTTTGATGTTACTTTTGTCGGGCATCGAACCGCCACGACTTGGTGTAGAAGGCCGAACACTTAACCGCTACACCACGGCGGCCGCCAATATTGTATGATACCCATATTGTATGGAATTTTTCAGGTTTTTGGGCAATCATATTTTGACCGATAACTCATTTATCGATAAATTTATCGAAATATGTCGATGTCCAAATGAAACCTGGGGCCTTCACCCTTCGTTTGATACCCATATTGTAAGGAAATTTCGGAAACGCTCAAAATTCTAAAATTAAAATTCTGAAGTCAAAATTCCGGAATCAAAATTCTGGGTCGACAAAATTCTGGAAATCGGAACTCCGCACTTCCTTCACCTTTTTTGGCTGTATTTCAAAATTCTGGTTTTTCATAATTCCGGAATTTACGTTTTCCAGAATTAATTCTGGAAATTTTTTCCCCAAAATTTGAGCAAAATCGAGTATTTTAATAAATTGTGCTTATATTTAAGAAATATACATTGACTTTGATTTTTTGGTCATAAGAGAGAAAACCAGCGGAACAATTTGTATTTCTACTCAGCCGTGTATGTAAAATAGCTGCCTCATCATCGTTGGAACAACGTCAAATTTACCGTCTATAATCCAGCAGTCGCTCTCATTTAACAACTGCAGCGAAGATTTTGTTCCAAAAATAAGAATGCATTCGCCATAACTTTAATAACTTTCTTACTTAAAATAAATAGTTGACCTTCCAAAACATAAAGTGATAATAAGGAATGTCTATTTTTTCAACACAAGTTGGCTCTTTAAAACATTTTAAACTGTTCCGTTGTCTTCTAATTTTTAACTTAAGGGCACCTCTTGATGGCAGATAATGTCCAATGTGTTTTTCTGTCATAGATACCGTACGCTGAATTATTTGGCTAGGCTGCAGAAAACTCAAGCGAAACCATATTTTTAAAATGATTATTTGGATCTGCAACCGATTTTTTATGCGCACATGGATCATGAGAATGTTCATTTTTTTTCGTATAACATTTCACAGCCGTGAAATTGTGTGTCAATACGCACGGTACATTTGTTTTTAATCCCTTCAGAACAAGTCCAGTTTCATGTTAAAGGCAAAATTTTGTAATTAATGATTAAAAATGCGTGTTGATAACAAAAAAAGTGCGCACTTTTTTGTTATCAACACGCATTTTTAATCATTAATTACAGAATATTGAATTTCAGAATTTTGGTTTCCAGAATTTTGCAATTTAGAATTTCGTTATCCAGAATTTTGGATTCCAGAATATTGACTTCCATAATTTTGATTTCCGGTGTTTCGACTTCCGGAATTATGAATGCAGAATTTCCAAAAAAGCAGAATTTTGACCCCAACCCGGGAAATTTAAAGGTTTTCGGGCAACCACATTTTGATCGATAACTCAGTTATCGATAAATTTATCGAAATATATCGATGTCCAAATGAAACCTGGGGTCTTCCCCTTTCGTTTGATACCCATATTGTATGGAAATTTTTAGGTTTTCGGGCAACCACATTTTGACCGATAACTCAGTTATCGATAAATTTATCGAAGTCCAAATGAAACCTGGGGCTTCACCTTTCGTTTGATACCCATATTGTATGGAATTTTTTAGGTTTTTGGGCAATCATAATAAATTTATCGAAATATGTCGATGTCCAAATGAAACCTGGGGCCTTCACCTTTCGTTTGATACCCATATTGTAGGGAAATTTTAAGGTTTTCGGGCAACCACATTTTGACCGATAACTCAGTTATCGATAAATTTATCGAAATATATCGAAGTCCAAATGAAACCTGGGGCCTTTACCTTTTGTTTGATACCCATATTGTATGGAATTTTTTAGGTTTTTGGGCAATCATATTTTGACCGATAACTCATTTATCGAAATATGTCGATGTCCAAATGAAACCCGGGGCCTTCACCTTTCGTTTGATACCCATATAGTAGGGAAGTTTTTAAGTTTTTGGGCAATCATATTTTGACCGATAACTCAGTTATCGATAAATTTATCGAAATATATCGAAGTCCAAATGAAACCTGGGGCCTTCACCTTTCGTTTGATAACCATATTGTATGGAATTTTTTAGGTTTTTGGGCAATCATATTATGACCGATAACTCAGTTATCGATAAATTTATCGAAATATGTCGATGTCCAAATGAAACCAGGGGTCTTCCCCTTTCGTTTGATACCCATATTGTATGGAAATTTTAAGGTTTTCGGGCAACCACATTTTGACCGATAAATCAGTTATCGATAAATTTATCGAATTATGTCGATGTACAAGTGAAGCCTGGGGCCTTCACCTTTCGTTTGATACCCATATTGTAGGGAAATTTGAGGTTTTTGGGCAACCACATTTTGACCGATAACTCAGTTATCGATAAATTTATCGAAAAATATCGAAGTCCAAATGAAATCTGGGGCCTTCACCTTTCGTTTGATACCCATATAGTAGGGAAGTTTTTAGGTTTTTGGGCAATTATATTTTGACCGATAACTCAGTTATCGATAAATTTATCGAAATATATCGAAGTCCAAATGAAACCTGGGGCCTTCACCTTTCGTTTGATACCCATATTATAGGGAAATTTTAAGGTTTTCGGGCAACCACATTTTGACCGATAACTCAGTTATCGATAAATTTATCGAAATATATCGAAGTCCAAATGAAACCTGGGGCCTTCACGTTTCGTTTGATACCCATATTGTAGGGAAATTTGAGGTTTTTGGGCAACCACATTTTGACCGATAACTCAGTTATCGATAAATTTATCGAAATATATCGAAGTCCAAATGAAACCTGGGGCCTTCACCTTTCGTTTGATACCCATATAGTAGGGAAGTTTTTAGGTTTTTGGGCAATCATATTTTGACCGATAACTCAGTTATCGATAAATTTATCGAAATATATCGAAGTCCAAATGAAACCTGGGGCCTTCACCTTTCGTTTGATACCCATATTATAGGGAAATTTTAAGGTTTTCGGGCAACCACATTTTGACCGATAACTCAGTTATCGATAAATTTATCGAATTATGTCGATGTACAAGTGAAGCCTGGGGCCTTCACCTTTCGTTTGATACCCATATTGTATGGAATTTTTTAGGTTTTTGGGCAATCATATTTTGACCGATAACTCATTTATCGATAAATTTATCGAAATATGTCGATGTCCAAATGAAACCTGGGGCCTTCACCTTTCGTTTGATACCCATATTGTATGGAATTTTTTAGGTTTTTGGGCAATCATATTATGACCGATAACTCAGTTATCGATAAATTTATCGAAATATGTCGATGTCCAAATGAAACCAGGGGTCTTCCCCTTTCGTTTGATACCCATATTGTATGGAAATTTTAAGGTTTTCGGGCAACCACATTTTGACCGATAACTCAGTTATCGATAAATTTATCGAATTATGTCGATGTACAAGTGAAGCCTGGGGCCTTCACCTTTCGTTTGATACCCATATTGTAGGGAAATTTGAGGTTTTGGGCAACCACATTTTGACCGATAACTCAGTTATCGATAAATTTATCGAAATATATCGAAGTCCAAATGAAACCTGGGGCCTTCACCTTTCGTTTGATACCCATATAGTAGGGAAGTTTTTAGGTTTTTGGGCAATCATATTTTGACCGATAACTCAGTTATCGATAAATTTATCGAAATATATCGAAGTCCAAATGAAACCTGGGGCCTTCACCTTTCGTTTGATACCCATATTATAGGGAAATTTTAGGTTTTCGGGCAACCACATTTTGACCGATAACTCAGTTATCGATAAATTTATTGAAATATATCGAAGTCCAAATGAAACCTGGGGCCTTCACCTTTCGTTTGATACCCATATAGTAGGGAAGTTTTTAGGTTTTTGGGCAATCATATTTTGACCGATAACTCAGTTATCGATAAATTTATCGAAATATATCGAAGTCCAAATGAAACCTGGGGCTTCACCTTTCGTTTGATACCCATATTGTATGGAATTTTTTAGGTTTTTGGGCAATCATATTTTGACCGATAACTCAGTTATCGATAGATTTATCGAAATATATCGAAGTCCAAATGAAACCTGGGGCCTTCACCTTTCGTTTGATACCCATATTGTATGGAATTTTTTAGGTTTTTGGGCAATCATATTTGGACCGATAACTCATTTATCGATAAATTTATCGAAATATGTCGATGTCCAAATGAAACCTGGGGCCTTCACCTTTCGTTTGATACCCATATTGTATGGAAATTTTAAGGTTTTCGGGCAACCACATTTTGACCGATAACTCAGTTATCGATAAATTTATCGAATTATGTCGATGTACAAGTGAAGCCTGGGGCCTTCACCTTTCGTTTTATACCCATATTGTAGGGAAATTTGAGGTTTTCGGGCAACCACATTTTGACCGATAACTCAGTTATCGATTAATTTAACGAAATATATCGAAGTCAAATGAAACCTGGGGCCTTCACCTTTCGTTTGATATCCATATTGTATGGAATTTTTCAGGTTTTTGGGCAATCATATTTGGACCGATAACTCATTTATCGATAAATTTATCGAAATATGTCGATGTCCAAATGAAACCTGGGGCCTTCACCTTTCGTTTGATACCCATATTGTATGGAAATTTTAAGGTTTTCGGGCAACCACATTATGACCGATAACTCAGTTATCGATAAATTTATCAAATTATGTCGATGTACAAGTGAAGCCTGGGGCCTTCACCTTTCGTTTGATACCCATATTGTAGGGAAATTTGAGGTTTTCGGGCAACCACATTTTGACCGATAACTCAGTTATCGATTAATTTAACGAAATATATAGAAGTCCAAATGAAACCTGGGGCCTTCACCTTTCGTTTGATACCCATATTGTATGGAATTTTTTAGGTTTTTGGGCAATCATATTTGGACCGATAACTCATTTATCGATAAATTTATCGAAATATGTCGATGTCCAAATGAAACCTGGGGCCTTCACCTTTCGTTTGATACCCATATTGTATGGAAATTTTAAGGTTTTCGGGCAACCACATTTTGACCGATAACTCAGTTATCGATAAATTTATCGAATTATGTCGATGTACAAGTGAAGCCTGGGGCCTTCACCTTTCGTTTGATACCCATATTGTAGGGAAATTTGAGGTTTTCGGGCAATCACATTTTGACCGATAACTCAGTTATCGATTAATTTAACGAAATATATCGAAGTCAAATGAAACCTGGGGCCTTCACCTTTCGTTTGATACCCATAAAAAAAAAAAAAAAAAAAAAAAACTAATGGCGGCGATATACCAACAGGTTATCATAACCTCTAACGAGATTTTTAGCCGAGCTTCTCTTTCCAACTTGTGGTGTGTTGCTTTTGAGTTTTTCCTACAAGTTGGCGGGACCTACAGTTTTTTGCCGACTCCGAACGGCACTTGCAAAGCAAATGAATTTTTTGCTGAGAAGCTTCTCATGGCAGAAATACACCCGGAGAGTTTGCCAAACTACTGCCGAGGGGCGACCCCGTTTAGAAAAATTCCTTTTCTAAATAACTTTTGATGTTACTTTTGTCGGGCATCGAACCGCCACGACTTGGTGTAGAAGGCCGAACACTTAACCGCTACACCACGGCGGCCGCCAATATTGTATGATACCCATATTGTATGGAATTTTTCAGGTTTTTGGGCAATCATAATAAATTTATCGAAATATGTCGATGTCCAAATGAAACCTGGGGCCTTCACCCTTCGTTTGATACCCATATTGTAAGGAAATTTCGGAAACGCTCAAAATTCTAAAATTAAAATTCTGAAGTCAAAATTCCGGAATCAAAATTCTGGTTCGACAAAATTCTGGAAATCGGAACTCCGCACTTCCTTCACCTTTTTTGGCTGTATTTCAAAATTCTGGTTTTTCATAATTCCGGAATTTACGTTTTCCAGAATTAATTCTGGAAATTTTTTCCCCAAAATTTGAGCAAAATCGAGTATTTTAATAAATTGTGCTTATATTTAAGAAATATACATTGACTTTGATTTTTTGGTCATAAGAGAGAAAACCAGCGGAACAATTTGTATTTCTACTCAGCCGTGTATGGAAAATAGCTGCCTCATCATCGTTGGAACAACGTCAAATTTACCGTCTATAATCCAGCAGTCGCTCTCATTTAACAACTGCAGCGAAGATTTTGTTCCAAAAATAAGAATGCATTCGCCATAACTTTAATAACTTTCTTACTTAAAATAAATAGTTGACCTTCCAAAACATAAAGTGATAATAAGGAATGTCTATTTTTTCAACACAAGTTGGCTCTTTAAAACATTTTAAACTGTTCCGTTGTCTTCTAATTTTTAACTTAAGGGCACCTCTTGATGGCAGATAATGTCCAATGTGTTTTTCTGTCATAGATACCGTACGCTGAATTATTTGGCTAGGCTGCAGAAAACTCAAGCGAAACCATATTTTTAAAATGATTATTTGGATCTGCAACCGATTTTTTATGCGCACATGGATCATGAGAATGTTCATTTTTTTTTCGTATAACATTTCACAGCCGTGAAATTGTGTGTCAATACGCACGGTACATTTGTTTTTAATCCCTTCAGAACAAGTCCAGTTTCATGTTAAAGGCAAAATTTTGTAATTAATGATTAAAAATGCGTGTTGATAACAAAAAAAGTGCGCACTTTTTTGTTATCAACACGCATTTTTAATCATTAATTACAGAATATTGAATTTCAGAATTTTGGTTTCCAGAATTTTGCAATTTAGAATTTCGTTATCCAGAATTTTGGATTCCAGAATATTGACTTCCATAATTTTGATTTCCGGTGTTTCGACTTCCGGAATTATGAATGCAGAATTTCCAAAAAAGCAGAATTTTGACCCCAACCCGGGAAATTTAAAGGTTTTCGGGCAACCACATTTTGACCGATAACTCAGTTATCGATAAATTTATCGAAATATATCGATGTCCAAATGAAACCTGGGGTCTTCCCCTTTCGTTTGATACCCATATTGTATGGAAATTTTTAGGTTTTCGGGCAACCACATTTTGACCGATAACTCAGTTATCGATAAATTTATCGAAGTCCAAATGAAACCTGGGGCTTCACCTTTCGTTTGATACCCATATTGTATGGAATTTTTTAGGTTTTTGGGCAATCATAATAAATTTATCGAAATATGTCGATGTCCAAATGAAACCTGGGGCCTTCACCTTTCGTTTGATACCCATATTGTAGGGAAATTTTAAGGTTTTCGGGCAACCACATTTTGACCGATAACTCAGTTATCGATAAATTTATCGAAATATATCGAAGTCCAAATGAAACCTGGGGCCTTTACCTTTTGTTTGATACCCATATTGTATGGAATTTTTTAGGTTTTTGGGCAATCATATTTTGACCGATAACTCATTTATCGAAATATGTCGATGTCCAAATGAAACCCGGGGCCTTCACCTTTCGTTTGATACCCATATTATAGGGAAATTTTAAGGTTTTCGGGCAACCACATTTTGACCGATAACTCAGTTATCGATAAATTTATCGAAATATATCGAAGTCCAAATGAAACCTGGGGCCTTCACCTTTCGTTTGATACCCATATTATAGGGAAATTTTAAGGTTTTCGGGCAACCACATTTTGACCGATAACTCAGTTATCGATAAATTTATCGAAATATATCGAAGTCCAAATGAAACCTGGGGCCTTCACCTTTCGTTTGATACCCATATTGTAGGGAAATTTGAGGTTTTTGGGCAACCACATTTTGACCGATAACTCAGTTATCGATAAATTTATCGAAATATATCG
This sequence comes from Campiglossa producta, assembly GCA_964058755.1. Taxonomy (NCBI): domain Eukaryota; kingdom Metazoa; phylum Arthropoda; class Insecta; order Diptera; family Tephritidae; genus Campiglossa; species Campiglossa producta. Next base: position 128,013,635 of record CAXKVI010000001.1, on the reverse strand, counting down.
AAGTCCAAATGAAACCTGGGGCCTTCACCTTTCGTTTGATACCCATATAGTAGGGAAGTTTTTAGGTTTTTGGGCAATCATATTTTGACCGATAACTCAGTTATCGATAAATTTATCGAAATATATCGAAGTCCAAATGAAACCTGGGGCCTTCACCTTTCGTTTGATACCCATATTATAGGGAAATTTTAAGGTTTTCGGGCAACCACATTTTGACCGATAACTCAGTTATCGATAAATTTATCGAATTATGTCGATGTACAAGTGAAGCCTGGGGCCTTTACCTTTCGTTTGATACCCATATTGTATGGAATTTTTTAGGTTTTTGGGCAATCATATTTTGACCGATAACTCATTTATCGATAAATTTATCGAAATATGTCGATGTCCAAATGAAACCTGGGGCCTTCACCTTTCGTTTGATACCCATATTGTATGGAATTTTTTAGGTTTTTGGGCAATCATATTATGACCGATAACTCAGTTATCGATAAATTTATCGAAATATGTCGATGTCCAAATGAAACCAGGGGTCTTCCCCTTTCGTTTGATACCCATATTGTATGGAAATTTTAAGGTTTTCGGGCAACCACATTTTGACCGATAACTCAGTTATCGATACATTTATCGAATTATGTCGATGTACAAGTGAAGCCTGGGGCCTTCACCTTTCGTTTGATACCCATATTGTAGGGAAATTTGAGGTTTTGGGCAACCACATTTTGACCGATAACTCAGTTATCGATAAATTTATCGAAATATATCGAAGTCCCAATGAAACCTGGGGCCTTCACCTTTCGTTTGATACCCATATAGTAGGGAAGTTTTTAGGTTTTTGGGCAATCATATTTTGACCGATAACTCAGTTATCGATAAATTTATCGAAATATATCGAAGTCCAAATGAAACCTGGGGCCTTCACCTTTCGTTTGATACCCATATTATAGGGAAATTTTAGGTTTTCGGGCAACCACATTTTGACCGATAACTCAGTTATCGATAAATTTATTGAAATATATCGAAGTCCAAATGAAACCTGGGGCCTTAACCTTTCGTTTGATACCCATATAGTAGGGAAGTTTTTAGGTTTTTGGGCAATCATATTTTGACCGATAACTCAGTTATCGATAAATTTATCGAAATATATCGAGTCCAAATGAAACCTGGGGCTTCACCTTTCGTTTGATACCCATATTGTATGGAATTTTTTAGGTTTTTGGGCAATCATATTTTGACCGATAACTTATTTATCGAAATATGTCGATGTCCAAATGAAACCTGGGGCCTTCACCTTTCGTTTGATACCCATATTCTAGGGAAATTTTAAGGTTTTCGGGCAACCACATTTTGACCGATAACTCAGTTATCGATAAATTTATCGAAATATGTCGATGTCCAAGTGAAACCTGGGGCCTTCACCTTTCGTTTGTTACCCATATTGTAGGGATTTTTTTAGGTTTTCGGGCAACCACATTTTGACAGATAACTCAGTTATCGATAAATTTATCGCAATATGTCGATGTCCAAATGAAACCTGGGGTCTTCCCCTTTCGTTTGATACCCATATTGTGGGGAAATTTTAAGGTTTTCGGGCAACCACATTTTGACCGATAACTCAGTTATCGATAAATTTATCGAAATATATCGAAGTCCAAATGAAACCTGGGGCCTTCACCTTTCGTTTGATACCCATATTATAGGGAAATTTTAGGTTTTCGGGCAACCACATTTTGACCGATAACTCAGTTATCGATAAATTTATTGAAATATATCGAAGTCCAAATGAAACCTGGGGCCTTCACCTTTCGTTTGATACCCATATAGTAGGGAAGTTTTTAGGTTTTTGGGCAATCATATTTTGACCGATAACTCAGTTATCGATAAATTTATCGAAATATATCGAAGTCCAAATGAAACCTGGGGCTTCACCTTTCGTTTGATACCCATATTGTATGGAATTTTTTAGGTTTTTGGGCAATCATATTTTGACCGATAACTCAGTTATCGATAGATTTATCGAAATATATCGAAGTCCAAATGAAACCTGGGGCCTTCACCTTTCGTTTGATACCCATATTGTATGGAATTTTTTAGGTTTTTGGGCAATCATATTTGGACCGATAACTCATTTATCGATAAATTTATCGAAATATGTCGATGTCCAAATGAAACCTGGGGCCTTCACCTTTCGTTTGATACCCATATTGTATGGAAATTTTAAGGTTTTCGGGCAACCACATTTTGACCGATAACTCAGTTATCGATAAATTTATCGAATTATGTCGATGTACAAGTGAAGCCTGGGGCCTTCACCTTTCGTTTTATACCCATATTGTAGGGAAATTTGAGGTTTTCGGGCAACCACATTTTGACCGATAACTCAGTTATCGATTAATTTAACGAAATATATCGAAGTCAAATGAAACCTGGGGCCTTCACCTTTCGTTTGATATCCATATTGTATGGAATTTTTCAGGTTTTTGGGCAATCATATTTGGACCGATAACTCATTTATCGATAAATTTATCGAAATATGTCGATGTCCAAATGAAACCTGGGGCCTTCACCTTTCGTTTGATACCCATATTGTATGGAAATTTTAAGGTTTTCGGGCAACCACATTATGACCGATAACTCAGTTATCGATAAATTTATCAAATTATGTCGATGTACAAGTGAAGCCTGGGGCCTTCACCTTTCGTTTGATACCCATATTGTAGGGAAATTTGAGGTTTTCGGGCAACCACATTTTGACCGATAACTCAGTTATCGATTAATTTAACGAAATATATAGAAGTCCAAATGAAACCTGGGGCCTTCACCTTTCGTTTGATACCCATATTGTATGGAATTTTTTAGGTTTTTGGGCAATCATATTTGGACCGATAACTCATTTATCGATAAATTTATCGAAATATGTCGATGTCCAAATGAAACCTGGGGCCTTCACCTTTCGTTTGATACCCATATTGTATGGAAATTTTAAGGTTTTCGGGCAACCACATTTTGACCGATAACTCAGTTATCGATAAATTTATCGAATTATGTCGATGTACAAGTGAAGCCTGGGGCCTTCACCTTTCGTTTGATACCCATATTGTAGGGAAATTTGAGGTTTTCGGGCAATCACATTTTGACCGATAACTCAGTTATCGATTAATTTAACGAAATATATCGAAGTCAAATGAAACCTGGGGCCTTCACCTTTCGTTTGATACCCATAAAAAAAAAAAAAAAAAAAAAAACTAATGGCGGCGATATACCAACAGGTTATCATAACCTCTAACGAGATTTTTAGCCGAGCTTCTCTTTCCAACTTGTGGTGTGTTGCTTTTGAGTTTTTCCTACAAGTTGGCGGGACCTACAGTTTTTTGCCGACTCCGAACGGCACTTGCAAAGCAAATGAATTTTTTGCTGAGAAGCTTCTCATGGCAGAAATACACCCGGAGAGTTTGCCAAACTACTGCCGAGGGGCGACCCCGTTTAGAAAAATTCCTTTTCTAAATAACTTTTGATGTTACTTTTGTCGGGCATCGAACCGCCACGACTTGGTGTAGAAGGCCGAACACTTAACCGCTACACCACGGCGGCCGCCAATATTGTATGATACCCATATTGTATGGAATTTTTCAGGTTTTTGGGCAATCATAATAAATTTATCGAAATATGTCGATGTCCAAATGAAACCTGGGGCCTTCACCCTTCGTTTGATACCCATATTGTAAGGAAATTTCGGAAACGCTCAAAATTCTAAAATTAAAATTCTGAAGTCAAAATTCCGGAATCAAAATTCTGGTTCGACAAAATTCTGGAAATCGGAACTCCGCACTTCCTTCACCTTTTTTGGCTGTATTTCAAAATTCTGGTTTTTCATAATTCCGGAATTTACGTTTTCCAGAATTAATTCTGGAAATTTTTTCCCCAAAATTTGAGCAAAATCGAGTATTTTAATAAATTGTGCTTATATTTAAGAAATATACATTGACTTTGATTTTTTGGTCATAAGAGAGAAAACCAGCGGAACAATTTGTATTTCTACTCAGCCGTGTATGGAAAATAGCTGCCTCATCATCGTTGGAACAACGTCAAATTTACCGTCTATAATCCAGCAGTCGCTCTCATTTAACAACTGCAGCGAAGATTTTGTTCCAAAAATAAGAATGCATTCGCCATAACTTTAATAACTTTCTTACTTAAAATAAATAGTTGACCTTCCAAAACATAAAGTGATAATAAGGAATGTCTATTTTTTCAACACAAGTTGGCTCTTTAAAACATTTTAAACTGTTCCGTTGTCTTCTAATTTTTAACTTAAGGGCACCTCTTGATGGCAGATAATGTCCAATGTGTTTTTCTGTCATAGATACCGTACGCTGAATTATTTGGCTAGGCTGCAGAAAACTCAAGCGAAACCATATTTTTAAAATGATTATTTGGATCTGCAACCGATTTTTTATGCGCACATGGATCATGAGAATGTTCATTTTTTTTTCGTATAACATTTCACAGCCGTGAAATTGTGTGTCAATACGCACGGTACATTTGTTTTTAATCCCTTCAGAACAAGTCCAGTTTCATGTTAAAGGCAAAATTTTGTAATTAATGATTAAAAATGCGTGTTGATAACAAAAAAAGTGCGCACTTTTTTGTTATCAACACGCATTTTTAATCATTAATTACAGAATATTGAATTTCAGAATTTTGGTTTCCAGAATTTTGCAATTTAGAATTTCGTTATCCAGAATTTTGGATTCCAGAATATTGACTTCCATAATTTTGATTTCCGGTGTTTCGACTTCCGGAATTATGAATGCAGAATTTCCAAAAAAAGCAGAATTTTGACCCCAACCCGGGAAATTTAAAGGTTTTCGGGCAACCACATTTTGACCGATAACTCAGTTATCGATAAATTTATCGAAATATATCGATGTCCAAATGAAACCTGGGGTCTTCCCCTTTCGTTTGATACCCATATTGTATGGAAATTTTTAGGTTTTCGGGCAACCACATTTTGACCGATAACTCAGTTATCGATAAATTTATCGAAGTCCAAATGAAACCTGGGGCTTCACCTTTCGTTTGATACCCATATTGTATGGAATTTTTTAGGTTTTTGGGCAATCATAATAAATTTATCGAAATATGTCGATGTCCAAATGAAACCTGGGGCCTTCACCTTTCGTTTGATACCCATATTGTAGGGAAATTTTAAGGTTTTCGGGCAACCACATTTTGACCGATAACTCAGTTATCGATAAATTTATCGAAATATATCGAAGTCCAAATGAAACCTGGGGCCTTTACCTTTTGTTTGATACCCATATTGTATGGAATTTTTTAGGTTTTTGGGCAATCATATTTTGACCGATAACTCATTTATCGAAATATGTCGATGTCCAAATGAAACCCGGGGCCTTCACCTTTCGTTTGATACCCATATAGTAGGGAAGTTTTTAGGTTTTTGGGCAATCATATTTTGACCGATAACTCAGTTATCGATAAATTTATCGAAATATATCGAAGTCCAAATGAAACCTGGGGCCTTCACCTTTCGTTTGATAACCATATTGTATGGAATTTTTTAGGTTTTTGGGCAATCATATTATGACCGATAACTCAGTTATCGATAAATTTATCGAAATATGTCGATGTCCAAATGAAACCAGGGGTCTTCCCCTTTCGTTTGATACCCATATTGTATGGAAATTTTAAGGTTTTCGGGCAACCACATTTTGACCGATAACTCAGTTATCGATAAATTTATCGAATTATGTCGATGTACAAGTGAAGCCTGGGGCCTTCACCTTTCGTTTGATACCCATATTGTAGGGAAATTTGAGGTTTTTGGGCAACCACATTTTGACCGATAACTCAGTTATCGATAAATTTATCGAAATATATCGAAGTCCAAATGAAATCTGGGGCCTTCACCTTTCGTTTGATACCCATATAGTAGGGAAGTTTTTAGGTTTTTGGGCAATTATATTTTGACCGATAACTCAGTTATCGATAAATTTATCGAAATATATCGAAGTCCAAATGAAACCTGGGGCCTTCACCTTTCGTTTGATACCCATATTATAGGGAAATTTTAAGGTTTTCGGGCAACCACATTTTGACCGATAACTCAGTTATCGATAAATTTATCGAAATATATCGAAGTCCAAATGAAACCTGGGGCCTTCACCTTTCGTTTGATACCCATATTGTAGGGAAATTTGAGGTTTTTGGGCAACCACATTTTGACCGATAACTCAGTTATCGATAAATTTATCGAAATATATCGAAGTCCAAATGAAACCTGGGGCCTTCACCTTTCGTTTGATACCCATATAGTAGGGAAGTTTTTAGGTTTTTGGGCAATCATATTTTGACCGATAACTCAGTTATCGATAAATTTATCGAAATATATCGAAGTCCAAATGAAACCTGGGGCCTTCACCTTTCGTTTGATACCCATATTATAGGGAAATTTTAAGGTTTTCGGGCAACCACATTTTGACCGATAACTCAGTTATCGATAAATTTATCGAATTATGTCGATGTACAAGTGAAGCCTGGGGCCTTTACCTTTCGTTTGATACCCATATTGTATGGAATTTTTTAGGTTTTTGGGCAATCATATTTTGACCGATAACTCATTTATCGATAAATTTATCGAAATATGTCGATGTCCAAATGAAACCTGGGGCCTTCACCTTTCGTTTGATACCCATATTGTATGGAATTTTTTAGGTTTTTGGGCAATCATATTATGACCGATAACTCAGTTATCGATAAATTTATCGAAATATGTCGATGTCCAAATGAAACCAGGGGTCTTCCCCTTTCGTTTGATACCCATATTGTATGGAAATTTTAAGGTTTTCGGGCAACCACATTTTGACCGATAACTCAGTTATCGATACATTTATCGAATTATGTCGATGTACAAGTGAAGCCTGGGGCCTTCACCTTTCGTTTGATACCCATATTGTAGGGAAATTTGAGGTTTTGGGCAACCACATTTTGACCGATAACTCAGTTATCGATAAATTTATCGAAATATATCGAAGTCCCAATGAAACCTGGGGCCTTCACCTTTCGTTTGATACCCATATAGTAGGGAAGTTTTTAGGTTTTTGGGCAATCATATTTTGACCGATAACTCAGTTATCGATAAATTTATCGAAATATATCGAAGTCCAAATGAAACCTGGGGCCTTCACCTTTCGTTTGATACCCATATTATAGGGAAATTTTAGGTTTTCGGGCAACCACATTTTGACCGATAACTCAGTTATCGATAAATTTATTGAAATATATCGAAGTCCAAATGAAACCTGGGGCCTTAACCTTTCGTTTGATACCCATATAGTAGGGAAGTTTTTAGGTTTTTGGGCAATCATATTTTGACCGATAACTCAGTTATCGATAAATTTATCGAAATATATCGAGTCCAAATGAAACCTGGGGCTTCACCTTTCGTTTGATACCCATATTGTATGGAATTTTTTAGGTTTTTGGGCAATCATATTTTGACCGATAACTTATTTATCGAAATATGTCGATGTCCAAATGAAACCTGGGGCCTTCACCTTTCGTTTGATACCCATATTCTAGGGAAATTTTAAGGTTTTCGGGCAACCACATTTTGACCGATAACTCAGTTATCGATAAATTTATCGAAATATGTCGATGTCCAAGTGAAACCTGGGGCCTTCACCTTTCGTTTGTTACCCATATTGTAGGGATTTTTTTAGGTTTTCGGGCAACCACATTTTGACAGATAACTCAGTTATCGATAAATTTATCGCAATATGTCGATGTCCAAATGAAACCTGGGGTCTTCCCCTTTCGTTTGATACCCATATTGTGGGGAAATTTTAAGGTTTTCGGGCAACCACATTTTGACCGATAACTCAGTTATCGATAAATTTATCGAATTATGTCGATGTACAAGTGAAGTCTGGGGCCTTCACCTTTCGTTTGATACCCATATTGTAGGGAAATTTTAAGGTTTTCGGGCAACCACATTTTGACCGATAACTCAGTTATCGATAAATTTATCGAAATATGTCGATGTCCAAAAGAGACCTGGGGCGTTCCCCTTTCGTTTGATACCCATATAGTAGGGAATTATTTAAGTTTTTGGGCAATCATATTTTGACCGATAACTCTTTTATCGATAAATTTATCGAAATATGTCGATGTCCAAAAGAGACATGGGGCGTTCCCCTTTCGTTTGATACCCATATTTTAGCGACATTTTACGGTTTTTGGGCCACTGGGGCTTAAACCGAACGAGAGTTACATACATACAAGCAAGCAAGCAAACAAACAAACATACAAGTGAACCTAATAAAAGCGTGGTAAAAAAAAAAAATAGAATAAAAAAATATTTTTAATTTAAAATGTTTTTAAAATGAACTAAAAACTGGAAAATAATTTCCCCTCTGCCTACATAGATTCTTCACCACGTAAAGCTTATCTGGAACATTTGTGAGTGGGAATTCTTATAGGTATTAAATAGTACTTGGAGTTTGAAATGTATAAAAACATTGGCGCACGCTAAAGATGGTTCGCATTAATTTCTAACAATCTTATTACCGATATGAGCTTTTCTAAAAAAAAACATCTTTTCACAATATAGCAAGCGCCAAATGTTTTTATACATTTCAAACTCCAAGTACTATTTAATACCTATAAGAATTCCCACTCACAAATGTTCCAGATAAGCTTTACTTGGTGAAGAATCTATGTAGGCAGAGGGGAAATTATTTTCCAGTTTTTAGTTCATTTTAAAAACATTTTAAATTAAAAATATTTTTTTATTCTATTTTTTATTTTATACTTTTTAGTTGTGAGTCTGTGAAAATTTCTAAGATTGTAATTGGATATTCTGTGTCATATTAGTGGTACTCATATAACCATATAACTTAACGAAAGCGTAAATATATACATTTAACAGCTCAGTTAGATGAACGATATAGATAAATTTATGTGAATACTTTTTATTATGAAATTCTTATTAATTTAATTTTTGACCCATTTTTTAGCTATTCTTCTATTTTTGTCTAGTGTGCATTGACTGCTTTGAAAAACTGCATGTCGAACAGCGTAATCGAATTGGGTAATTGTTGGAGGTGTTTACACACTAAACTCCTCGTGGAAGTTTACCGAATCTGTGTAAACTTCGTTCCATAAAAATTTTGACAGTTCATTTACGCCTTCGGCAATTTTCTACGTTTACACGCATTACGCGGTGTGCCTATGGTTACATGAATAAAATTATTCTTTTTTAAGCCTTATAAAGCACATTATCTTTCCTTTGTGCAACAGTGGCTGCGCCTAAATGTATGCAGATGAAATATTCGAAATTTCGATGCTGTTTATGGCGCTGAAAACACATTATAGCATGCGCATTATAGCATATGTACGAAATATTCAGATAGCAATAAGGAAGATAGGCCGATAAATGGGACTTTTGCAATTAAAGCAATATTTTGGATTTTTTTTTTTGTATAATGCATTGTCAGCGAAACCTGAACGATGGTGAAAATTTCAAAACCCCAGCTCAATGGGAAGTTAGTTCAAAATCCAAAGCAAAATCTCTGGAAATGAAACTTTTCAAATATCACTATCCGTGCGCCACCTATCGGAATTATTTTTTTCTTATACTGCTTGGGGCCAGAAAACTAAACGACGATGAAAATTTCAAGATTCTACCTCAACGGGAAGTTCGTTGAAAACAAATTAATCGACACCGAAAACAGAACTTCGCATTTCTTAAATAGAACGACTCACGCGCCACCTAGCGGGTCCAATTTTCTTTTGAACATTTGGAAATTGATTAAGTAATACACACGCTAAATATCAGCTAAATCGGTCCATAATTAGGATTTTCAGCTTTTATTACCCCGATCTCAGCTCCACCTAGCGGATTTTTTTTTAGGAAAATATTTCTTTTCATAGTAGTAATACTTGTTCCGAATTTCAGCCAAATCGGACCATAAATGCGATTTTTGAAAATATAGCGACCCACGCGGCACCTATCGGATTTTTTTTTTTTCATAATGTTGCATTGTCATCGCGACCTGAACTGTAGTGAAAATTTCAAGACCCTAGCACAACAGGAAGTTGGTTCAAAATCGAATGCAAAAATCCGGGCACAAGAACGACGAAAGCGACCTAATAAAAACATTTTAAAAAACTCGTAAAAAAACTTGAAATAAGTAAATTTTGGTGTTGAAATTTCACTTTCTTGGTGATATTCTATATTAAAACTTTAATAAGTGTATTCTTAACTGAAAATGGAGGAAAAAAAAGAAGAGAAAACATTTGATGGTGCCGAGATTTGAACCCGCAACCTTCTGTGTGCCGGTCCCAGCGCATTACCTGTACGCCACGGCGGACTAAATCAGTGAATATAAAAAATAAATAAAATTAAAGAAAAAAAACTTTTTTAAAAATAACCTTTTATTATTGGTTTATAAAATTAACTAAAAAGTAAAAAATAAATTCACTGTAAAGGAATATAACTCTTTATAAGTTCATTGTAACCTTTAAAGATAATTTGGCTTCTTCGTCTGCCACAAAATAATTCCATATTGTACATAATTATATATTTCTAACATTAAAACTTTACACCTAAATTATTAAATCTTCCAGTATATATCACATTCCTAATTTTATTAATAATAAAAGCGTGTTAAATTTCGATAGCAAGAAAAGAAGGTCCTGAATGTTCTTAATTATACCATCAAAAAAAACGAAGGTCCTAAATGTTCTTAATTATACAATCAAAATTAAACACCTGAATGTTCTTAATTATACCATCAAATAGAAAAGAAGGTCCTAAATGTTCTTAATTACACCATCAAAATTTCACACGCTTTTATTATTAACAAAATTAGGAATGTGATATATACTGGAAGATTTAATAATTTAGGTGTAAAGTTTTAATGTTAGAAATATATAATTATGTACAATATGGAATTATTTTGTGGCAGACGAAGAAGCCAAATTATCTTTAAAGGTTACAATGAACTTATAAAGTGTTATATTCCTTTACCGTGAATTTATTTTTTACTTTTTAGTTAATTTTATAAACCAATAATAAAAGCTTATTTGTAAAAAAGTTTTTTTTCTCTTTAATTTTATTTTTTACTTTTTAGTTCGGTTTATCAACAAGAGGCAATAATGTCGCAGCGACATCAATCGGCTGCTAGCAGCAACAGAAACCATAGAATCTTTTACAATAAAGCCGCGGTTTATCAACTTGAGGCAATAATGTCGCAGCGACATCAATCGGCAGCTAGCAGCAACAGAAACCATAGAATCTTTTACAATAAAGCCGCGTGGTTAATAAAGTTACTTTTGGGATATTGGAATAAAGACTAAACTAAACGATAAATGGGATTTTTGAAATTAAGCTAATTTTTTTATTTACTGTTAGCGAAGCCTGAACGAAACTAAACGATGATGAAAATTTCAAGATCCTACCTCAACGGGAAGTTCGTTGAAAAACGAATTAATCGACACTGAAAACAGACCTTGGTAATTCTCAAATAAAGCGACTCACGCGCCACCTAGCGGGTCCAATTTTTTTTAACATTTAGAAATTAATTAAGCGATGATGAAAATTTCAAGATCCTACCTCAACGGGAAGTTCGTTGAAAAACGAATTAATCGACACTGAAAACAGACCTTCGTAATTCTCAAATAAAGCGACTCACGCGCCACCTAGCGGGTCCAATTTTTTTTTAACATTTAGCAATTAATTAAGTAACACACACGTAAAATATCAGCCAAATCGGTCCATAATTACGATTTTGAGTTTTTATTACCGCTATCTCAGCCCCACCTAGCGGATTTTTTTTTACAAAAATATTTCTTTTCATGGTAGTAATACATGTTACGAATTTCAGCTAAATCGGACCATAAATACGAATTTTGAAAATATAGCGACCCACGCGCCACCTATCGAATTTTTTTTTTATAATATTGCATTGTCATCAGTGTTATACATGGGTGCAGAATTTCAAATCAATCGGACAGCGGGAAGTGTATCAAATTTATCTTGCAATATTTGATAAAAGACAGCCGTCAGGTGAAACTAAATAAAAGCTTATAAAAATAATTCATTTACTTATTTTAAGTTTTCTTACGAGTTTTTTGTTTTTTATTGCTTGCGTGATTACGAGGAAACATATTTAACTACATCATCGTAGTTTAAATCGAAATCAGTAATTTTTATCCTGAGTAGATTTTCCAAATGTTCATCGGTCAGTCTACTCCGATGTGAATTTTTAATGAAAACCATGGAAGAAAATGCAGATTCACAAATATACGTTGTCCCGAACATAGCAGCATTTCGTTCTTTAGCAGCGGATACTTGTCTTCCTTTACTTCTTTCCAAAAATTGAAGGCCACCCTCAAAAGGAAGTTCAATGTCACATTGAAGTACTTTCAATTCTTCTTGTAAATTGATTTCCTGGTCTTCAATTTTACAAAGAAGAGGATTGTTGTATAGTTCAGCTAAATGCTTAATGCTACTAAAATCCTGAAATCTAAGCTCCAAATTGTGTTCGAGATCAGCGAAAGCGTTTGTGTATTGCGGAAGTTTGTTTTGCATTTGAAATGTGTCACAAATTTCCTTGGTGCATTTGAAATTGTCCAAAATCAACTCGGAGAATTGTGTTATTAAAAAATGCAAGCGCTTTTTAAAACTTTCTATTTTCGCAACAAAGTCAAAAATATATTTATATTTTCCTTGCATGCTTAGATTAAGTTGCGAGAAAAACATTGATATATCACACAGCAAAGCTAAGTCTAACAAAAAATCCGGGTTTTTAAATTGCAAACAATATCTTTTGCTTCCGTCGATAAATCTTCCGCAAAAAAAGTATAATTTCTTCTCTTAAAAAAAAAATTCGTTCGAGACATTTTGCCTTACTAAGCCACCTTACTTCGGTATACAATAAAACATAGCTAAAATCTGCATCCATCTCTTCCAGAAAAGAACGAAATTTTCGATGTGTCAGTGCGTTATGTCCTCCCCGAAGTTTTTTATAATTCTTACTGCCATCTGCATTGTTTCTTGAATTTTGAAACTGTTTGCTAATAATTGCTGTTGATGCAGTATACAGTGGTACACTGGCACTCTTATTCCATTGCGTATTAGCTGACCAACAAAGCCCTATTTTTTCCCAGTCATAACGGCAGCACCGTCGGTACAAACTGAGGCCAGCTTAATTTTCTCAGCAAATGAGAACAATTCTTTTTCCACAACTTCATAAATGTTTTTTCCAGTGGCGTGCCCGTGCAGTCCTCGCAAGCACAGCATATCCTCTTTAACATTAAATTCTTCGTCAACAAATCTTATACATACTATAAGTTGACTTACATCACAAATGTCTGTACTCTCGTCTAAAGCAATAGAATAAAATTTAGACTTGGTTATATTTTTTTTTAAGTTAAGATATATAAATTCAGAAATATCTGTGATGCGACGAGTAATTGTACGGCGCGATGACGGTATGACATTGACGATTTCTGCCATCTCCTGACCTTTTTGTCCAAAACATTCAAGAACTGCTACTGCGAGCTCTTTGAAAAAATTACCATCCTCTAGTGGCCTTCCCTTTTTTGCCAATGACCAGCTTATAACTATTGACGCTTTCAAGCGAGCTTCGCGCTCAGGGTTATCTGGTACATTTACCACATTTGTTGCAATGCTTTGAATGTAAATAAGTTTACATTCAAAAAAATATATCATACGGTCATTAGAGCTCAAATCGTTGATGCCCCGATGAAAGGTAAAAAAATGTCGCTTCAAATTAAATTGTTTTATGACATTTAATACCTTCAAACAAATAAGGCATTGTGGCTTCCCAGCACTATTTAAAAAAAAAAAAAAAAAATTCCCACCCAATCTGAAACATCATGAAAATTGCATATATTTGTTGTAAGCTTTGCCCACTGTGTCGCTCATAAAAAGCATAAAAAGCATCCGGCGTCAACCTGCTTGTTTGACTGTTGAAAGCAAACTGCACAGTATAGACAGTGTTCTCACTGTGGTGAAAGTTCTCCATGGAGGTGAATTTTTCAGAGTTGAAATCCATGGTAGTATGGAATTGAAGGTATGAAACCGATTAAAATAAAGTTCCGGTTTCGGTTACGGTTTTTGGACGTGTTTCGATTTCGGTTCCGGTTTCGTTCTTCAACATTTATTTCGGTTTCGGTTACGGTTTCGTTCCGGTTTCGGTTTCCAAACAAAAACAACAACACAAAAAAATTGTGCTACTACAAAACTCAAATAAGTATGTACCTGAATGCAAAATAAATCTGAACTTTTATAACTTTACTCCGGTGGTCATGATGAATTTTCTCCAATATATAGTAATAAATATTACTTCCGCTATTTATGGAAAAAAAACTTTCTTCAAAATAAGTTTAAAAAATTAACTCTACTTTTTCTTTTAGCAATAAATATGAGTGATGCTTTCTGAGACGGCCACTAAACATTTTTTTTTCGGATGCTTATAGTTCAATTATTACGGAATATTGATATCGAGGTCAAAAAGTGTCTTGCTTAACCATCTTCCATGAAAATTATTCAGGGTATCCTCTTTTAAAATAAAATATGTGTCCACAAAAAAATTCAAAACCGTTTGGAACCGGTTCCGGCTTTTGAAACGGTTTCGGTTTCGTTCTTTTTCAGAAAAAAATAACGGTTACGGTTTCGGTTTTGGTTTTAAGAAATGAATCGGTTTTAATCGGTTACGGTTACGGTTTCGGTTGCAGTCCTTGATGGAATTTCGCGGACGCATGGTTGCATTTCAGTAACAAAAAAACTTTAGAAATATTTCAAGAAAAAAAATGAATTTAATGTATATATTCCATGAATTAATATAATATCATGAATTTACTGCACTACAAGAAGTATAAAAAATGTATATTAAAGGCCATATTGTAAAATTTCGTACAAATGCATATTGATGATCGGCTCTTTATGAACGATGCTATTAAATAGCAGTTTTGCGCATTGGGCTGCATTTTGTTGAAGTATTTGTTAGATAGTGATTTTTTCTCTAATACTTCACGTTGACCTGCAAACGGGGTTTCCTTTCAGTTTAAAACTGTTAAAACAATTTAGGCATGTTCATAATCGATATAAAGTAGGTACTTAAGTTAGCGTCAACCCTTTGATACCCTTTCCAAGGGTCTATCTGACGCTAAATTTAGTACCTACTTTATTTCGTTCAGATTGTTGGACAGAGACAGATAAATATACAAGACTAAATGGGCTTGCTCAAGAACATCCTACAAATTATGACGGATAACACATAATAATCAAAAAACTAAATTTATTATAGGTTTGTTTACTGACCAAAAAAAAGTTCAGAGCAGGTTAGAGCAGAGCAGAGCAGGCCAGTTGTCAAAATAGAAATAGAGCAACTTAGAGCAACTCAGAGCAGAAAAGCCATGAAACACTTGAATCTCGATAGTTTCCTTTTATTTGGTTTTTTTGTTTAAATCTTCAAAATTAATGCAAATTCACGTATACAAAATCATTGCTTTTCTTGCAAGCTAATTTTTTTGAAGTTTTTAAAAATTTATTTTTTCCTGACTGACAATTGCTCTCTGCTCTACCTTACTCCATAAAAAAAGCTAGAGCAGAAATTTGTGATCTGGATTACTCTAGTTTTGTTTTGAGCGTACTCATGAAACAAAAGATAGAGCAACCTAGAGCAAGAAAAGTGTTCGTTAAACACAATTTTGTGAAATATCTCAATCTGGCGTAAGCTAGAGCAGCCCAATAAACAAACCTAATAGAACTATTTTTTCTACACCTTTTTCACTCGTACTTCAAAAACCGTAAAAATACTTTAGATAAGGTTAAATGCATTTAAGAATAGTGAGTGGTAGTCCAAGACCCATACAATTATTTTCAGAATAGTCAATTGTATCTTAAAAACTGTAAAATATGCTTTAGAATAAGCAACTGTACTCCAAAAACTATAAATTGTACTTCATAAACTGTAATTTGTACTCGAGACCGGAAATTAGACTTCAGAAGCACTGGCTCAGAAACCACTGTAGCGTCTCGTTGTGACATTTAATTTTGACAGCTGACATAAATGCACGTAGACAAAGGCAACCTGTCTTATAACCGCGTTTTAACACTCGTTAACGCAGACTTGATCTAGTTTTTTCTTTTTGGGTACGATGACATAATCAGCTGATTTTTCCTTGTATATTTTTTGGTTTTGTGCGTATTTGTCAAAGTTATAAATGTCACACAACGCAATAAAGCTGTATTTGTTTTCGCCTGAATACTCCTATGCGTGAGAAAAAACGCTGTGCATTGGTTCTTGGTTGAGTTGTAAAATAGCAATTTCTTTTTTTTAGAAATATAACCTAATATATACATATATAGTTTTACTTAAAATCCAAAATTTGACTATTTCTCCTCTTTTAAAGTAATTTATTACCTCATAAAATTTGCAACACAACACCCTGAAATGGCTGAAAATAGTTGACTGCAACCCGAAGTTCTCCATGGAGGTGAATATAAGTACGTTTGTATTACTGAGTGCAATTACTGTCTATACTGTGGCAAACTGAATATTTTGCTTGGTTAAATCCAACTCTTTGGCCGTGTATACGTATACACGTTTTTACTCTCTCGGCACGCACGTGCCGCTCTGCCCATGTCTGAATTGCTGCTCTGTCTCGCCAAAGGCAGCCAAACAAAATTATTTTTATACTTTACTGGTGTCAAATTTTTGTACGGGTGCCTCCACCACAAACGGAGGTGAGAGATCTGGTGTCAAATTTTTGTACGGGTCATCTTATTATAGGAGCGGCCGCTAATGCTCATCACGTCCAATGGGGAAGCTCCGATATCAATGCCTGGGGCGAGACTCTGTTTGACTACTTATTAACAGCCAACCTGGTAGTTTGCAGCGTATACGTATAGAAGAACAAACGAATTTAGTACATTGGGTATCAGTACAAGTGTGGAATCTTCTGCATAGACGTCAAATTTTCAAAGTGAGTTTAACACCTGATGATCAGAGTTGCTTTTTTGGAAAATGGTATCATTTAGCGCCGAGTTGCATTCGATTGCGTAAAAAAATTAGTAGTAAATAAAGGGGTAATAGTTCTCTAAATTTATAAAATAAGGTGAAAAATAATAGTTCAAAACTTCTTAAGTCTGGTTTTCAATCAGATCAAATTTTGAAAATTTCTATCGACTTTATCGAAATAAGCTGTAATTGTCTACTTTAGCTGTCAACTGCCAATAAATTAGCTAAAATTATGGAAGGGGACTCGAAAGACGGGGTTTGGCCTCAGGATCACGAATCCGGTAGTGAGCAGTGAAAAGTTATGGTCGAAAAACCGAAAATTGACCCGGGTTCGATACCAAAATTGGGGCGGAAATCATGGTATTTATGTGCGGAACATAATGAGCTGGCAGCCTTCGGCCGCGCTTATAAAAAAATAACCTGGGCTACGCCATCCCAAGTCCGGGGTGTTGCCTGAACCGTGCCACGGTACGCACTTTTTTGGACGATTTTAGGCGTAGTCTAATGTAAATACAACAACCACATGAAATCTTGAAACTTGAATTGCAAATATCTCCTCAGAGAAGCAAAATATTAACCCAGCAAACAATGGGAATCATAAAAGAGTCCGAAAGGAGTCATAAACGGGAGCGCTTACGCTCTTTATGAGCTCATTTATGAATCCGAAATGAGGGTATTTCCCTTCTTGCGATGGTCGTCCGATGTGACATTTTTTCATAGATCAAATGAGCCCAAATAAGAGTCATAAATGAGTCCAAATAAGAGTCACATAAGACACCTTTTGGACTCACAAATTGCTCACATTAGGGCCCCTATCTGATACTTTTTGGACTCCGAAAAGACGAATATAGGAGGCTTTGGATTTGGATTATCCTCATATTTACATACATATGTACATATATTGAAAAATGTAGACTTTCACATGACACCTATTTCAGGGGTTGGGCACACAATAAAGGCAAAAAATATTAGGAACAAATTCCTTGGAATTACTTTATTATCTAAACATACAAAGGTACATTTTAAATATAGAATAAATGCCAACACGATAATGAAGGCATCCAATAGCAGAAAATAGTAGGTAACTTTCATCGTGGTTAACTCTTCGATGCTTTTAATCGACCTCTTCGAACAGAAGGGCTTCAAACTGGTGCCCAGAAATTTTACATGGGAAGCAAAGATATATTGAAAAAGCACTCTGCTATTTTGTTCGCCCGTTCCTTTTTACCCGGTTTGGTCAACTAAAAAAGGTCTGGCTCAGGGGTTCTCATGGTGTTGAAGGGTTTCAATGCTGATAAAACTGGTAACAAAATCTTGCTTGCCACCAATCCAGCTTATTTCTTGCCCGTCACTATTCGTGGTCACTTTTTTATCCAAGCGGTCGCAATATTACTCACGGTTTGATGCTGTTGAACCGACACGCAAGGAAATCCCGTTGAATTTCAAAAAACTAGAAAACGTTTTGATGAAAATGAAAAAAAAAATCTAAGAAAAATTATGAAATTGTGTTCCTATGTTGCTTTGTTATTTACACACTCTCGACATTCGGCTCATAATTTTCATCACATCGGAGTCATAAAAGAGTCTCACATGATCATATTTCTGAGGCTCATATTTTTTATATATTTAGGACCCATATCGGACTCCTAACTTATGTCTGCTCCGAAAATGTTTAATGGGAAAAAAGCGCTTCCGGATTCGTGTTCCTGAGTCCAAACTCCGCCTTTTGAGCCCCCTTCCCATAATTTTAGCTAGTTTATTAGCAGTTGACAGCTAAAGTAGACAATTACCAAATAAGCAACCGAATTTCGATAAAGTCGATGAAATTTGACACCTTTTGACCTAATGAAAACCAGCACTTAGAGTTGTAATTTATAAAGAAATTGTTTGCTACTTCTTAGAATTTGTAAAGATTTAAAAACGTACTGCAAAAGGCAACAAAAAACAAGTAAGGAAGTCTAAGTTCGGGTGAAACCGAACATTACATACCCAGCTGTGCACATAAAGTGGGCGTGATCGTTCACCGATTTTTCTTATAAACATAACATGCCTGATACCTAGTTTCGTAAATCTATCTCACACCGTTCTGAAGTTGTTAGCAGTCGAATTTAAAAATTGCTTGACTCATAAGTGGGCGGTGCCACGCCCACTTTCCAAAATTTTGAAAAAATTATGTAAAGAATATGAAAGTTGATGCATGTACCAAATTATATTATTATAGCGAAATCAGTTAATTAGATATGGACTTTTCAATATTTCCACCTCCTTTCAATATAACTTTTATGAAAAAGTAGGCGTGGTCGCGAAGCGATTTCGTTTATTTTCTATAGCTGAATTTACCACAACAATAGTATGTCCTCTACGAAATTTCGTTATACTAGCATAAACTGTTCTGAAGTTATTAAGAGTCAAAATTTTAAAATTTCTTCAAATATATGTGGGCGGTACCACGCCCCCTTTTCAAAATTTTTTATAAAATCGGCCTTAGAACATCTAAATCAATACATATTGCAAATTTTATCATTGTAGCTGCTTCTAATATTGAATTAACCCATTTTATACGTTTTTCGAAATTTTCGATATCGAAAAAGGGGCGTGGTTATGGTCCGATTTTACCCATTTTCAATAGCAATCTATTCTGAACCCAAATAAGTACGCATGCCAAATTTGGTGAAGATATCTCATTATTTGCTCAAGTTATCGTGTTAACGGACAGACGGACGGACGGACGGACGGACGGACGGACGGACGGACGGACGGACGGACGGACGGACGGACGGACATGGCTCAATCAAATTTTTTTTCGATCCTGATCATATTGATATATGGAAGTCTATATCTATCTCGATTCCTTTATACCTGTACAACCAACCGTTATCCTAACAAAGTTATAATACCCTGTGTACAAGTACAGCTGGGTATAATGAAAACTGCTAACAACATTTCACGACAGGCCAATTGCATTATGCTGGCGAAATTCCATGGCTTAAAAATTATAAAATTAAAAACAATCTATCTAAAAAAAATTGTGTTCTCATTTTCTGGTTTCTTATTTCGAACATTAAAATTGCTCTATCTTTTGTTTCATGAGTACGTTCAAAACAAAACTAGAGTAATCCATGGTATAAATACTATAGGTAAAACCGTTCTCTCTTTTGATTTTGTTATACGTCAAATAGAAAAAAAAACATATTCAAAAAATTTAAAATAAGAAAAATTTTAAAAAAATCAAAAAATATTTTCCAATTTACACTGCACGTTTAGGTGGACGCTTGGACACTATCAAATGGCAGGAAATGAGATGGTAGATTAGCCTGCTAGAGGAACACATGTGAACCGCTTTTACAGTCCTAATTTTTAACAATTCTAGCAATAGTTCTAATCGCAAATTGAAGAAAAATTAAAAGAAATTATTTTGATTTGTAATTTATTTGATTGAAAAAACCAAACAGACACGTCGTGGCAAAAAAGAAATGAGTATGAGAATTGCTTAAAAATGTCATTAGTGTCATTAACGGTTTTTCCTGTAGTATTTATACCATGGAGTAATCCAGACCACAAATTTCTGCTCTAGCTCTTTTTATGGAGTAAGTTAGAGCAGAGAAGCAATTGTCAGTCAGGAAAAAATAAATTTTTGAAAACTTCAAAAAAATTAGCTTGCAAGAAAATCAATGTTTTTGTATACGTGAATTTGCATTAATTTTGAAGATTTAAACAAAAAAATCAAAGAAAAAGAAACTATCGAGATTCAAGTGTTTCATGGCACTTCTGCTCTGAGTTCCTCTATTTCTATTTTGACAGCTGCCCTCCTCTGCTCTGCTCTAACCTGCTCTGAACTTTTTTTTTGGCCAGTAAACAAACCTTATGAATAATTTTGAGCAAAATTCTAGTAATTGAGTCGTGATTCAAAGCTACTTGGATGTGTCGGTTTAATAATTTTTCAAGTATAAAAGTACAAGTAGAGTTTCATAAAATTTTGATTTAAGAGCCAAAAAACCCTTTTTCATAAGTCAAGATACATATTGCTCATTAACAGCTTTGGTGGCACGAAAAAGAAGACATTTTTCTCTTTTTAACAAAATATAAATTGTTGATATACCTTGATAAATGTAAAAGGGGTGTTTGGCCCTAACTCCAGATGTTGGGGGTGTATTGGAAATTCTGAGTATGCGGTTTGGTGTCTGATTAGACCTACAACGTCAAGTATGTCTCACAGAAAGTACTTTTTCACTGTAACACAGTGATATTTGTGCTTTATGTTTTTTTCCTGGAGTTAGCAGTTTTTATTTGAACAAAATTGATTTTAATGGAGTTAGCAAGTTTTATTTTTTGTAATTTTCAGCGGCTAAAACGCAAAAAAAGACTTTTATTTTGCCAACATGTGGAGAATTGTCCCCCCTATCCGTAGCAACCAAAAGGCCAATTCGACCAAAAGGTGGAGTTAGCAGCTTTTATCGAGTCGTCGACGATATTGTGGTTTGTAAAGAGATCGGTAGTTGTATAATTTTTTTATTTTTACAATTTAAAAATTTTTCTGTGGTCAAGCAACTATAATTTAATTTTGGTTTTATATTTTGCGGCATACAGATCAAACAACTCTACCCAAAAAATAAAAAAATTTTGCACTGGATATTTTTGCAATTACTTATGTCTTCGGGTGGCCAAAAAAAGACATCATACAAGAAATGACTGGATGTGCTCTTGGCAAAATTTAATGCATTTCCTGCCCTCTGATTGCTATATGAGTCAATCCATATGAAAACCTCTAATATTAGCTAAAATCGATGCTGACTAGTCTCGGGTTTCTCTCAAACTTTGAGGGACCCTTCTTTAGGGTCCTAAAGGAACAAATTTACACACATTTAATTTTTATAAAACGGCATTTTTAGGGTGACCCTACTATAGCTGTAAAAATGTTTCTATTAGAGATATGGGGTTTTAAATTTAAAATAGAGTAGTTTGTTTAAAAGTAAATAATAAATCATACCGAGTACCTGGTATTAAAAACCTGGTACTGAAAATACGAAATTTTTTATCCTTTTTTGTCAATTTTAGCTGGCCATGGCGTATTCACTGTTTTAAGTAGCCACTCAATTTTTTCAGATTTTAAGTGTACATATCCTAGAAGAAACTAACCCATCCGTCGGCCAAAGAAACTCACTCCTTATAAATAATTATCTCGAAGTTTCTCAAGAGATAAAAATTCGAATTTCTCATGGAATTCAGTCCTGACTTTTAGCTTGTAATACCTGAACATTTCGTTTTGTTATTTCCATACTAAGGGTCTCTGCTGATAGATCTCCTAAACCAATATAAATTTTTTAAAGTAAATTTTCGTATAATTTTTGAGGGGTGTACCACAAAATCTACAAACTCAAAATCCACAAATCCAAATCCACAAAATCAAAATCCACAAAATCAAAATCCACAACACAAAATCCACATTTCCTGTGTGAAATAAATTCAAATCAGGTTTAAAATCGAATTCTGTATTTTTGATATCAAAATTAAAACTCGAGATATTTAACGTATAACGATTTAATGAGTATTTTATAGGTAAATAAAGGAAAATGCAGTACTCACAATAACATTGATAAACATAAATTTAAGCAACATAAATAAATACAAACTTCCTTGTTCATATAAATTCACAAAATAAGTTTTTTAATTTACAAATATTACAAATAGGTAGATGTTTATATTCATATGTACATAAATTTATCAGAAGAAAATATATTACACATCGATAGCTTCGAAACTTTCACATACATACATATGTACATAAACCCAAAACGGAAATTTTAAATATGTAGATCTAAGCAAAAACTACGCTGCAATCCAAAACCGCTTTTTCAAGATTTTCTGAGATGTTTAGCTTTGTTCTCGTGAAGGGTGGACACCTTGCCGCGGTACGAGGGCTTAAGTCGATAGCCACAGGGCTACGCTGCCCTTGTGATCATAGCGCCACCGGCACTACATCACGAGAGAAGCCAAGCCTCTCTGGCGCGACGACTAAGATCTTCCCCCTCCCAATCCAGGGTGTTATGCGACCACGTGCCCATTGGACGTTTGCAGCCGGGAGGCAAATCGTGGCTGTAATCGAACGGAGCCTCTCTGATACCGGGCCGCCTCGGAGAGTAACTATGGTCTTACCGCGGTATGGGGCTCTGCCGAGGCGGACGACACATTCCTCTTACTCTTCCCTTGACCCTAAACTGGCCTTTCCCGGCGAGGGGTCGTACGAACAAGATGATAAATAGTAACAAAAACCCTAAAACTAAAGATACAACAATGTATACTGCACAGCAGAGGAGGAAAATGCTGGAGCAAGCGAGAACGCAACGTCGGCGGACAAACTCCATTTCTTTATCAGCCGAGAGATCGACAGCGATGGACCACTACGACAGCTTTGCTGAAGTAACTAAGGATAGGATCCTCATAGGCGTCATTGACCGAGGTAACGAAAGCTGGGCCATCCCTAGGGACCAGTGGCGGTACGTCCGGAACGCTATCGGTAATGCCCTTCTCGACATTATGGATGAGTCTCCGGGTGCCACGCCGATGGGTTCTGATGCGGGATAGCACCAGGGCCGAATCAAGGTATTCGCTTGCGAGGATGCAAAAACTGTTGCACTGTACAAGGTAGCAGCTGCAGGACTGTGTGAGATCTACCAAGAGGCAAGAATCGAGGTTGTCGCCTGGAAGGACATCCCGGCTCAGCCAAGGGCAAGAGCGTGGATTCCTGCTATCCCTGCTGAACCTGAGAGAATTCTCAGGATGCTGAGGATCATGAACCCGTCTCTCCCGACGCAGGACTGGGGTGTCAATCTGGTCGAGGATGCGGTAGGGCCTGACAGACAAATGGTCTTCACCTTGACTAAGAAGCACTCGAGCCCCTTAAACGGCGCAATGGACGAGTGCACTACGGCATGGGTCAGATCGTGATCGGACATCGCAGTGCCGGTAGAGGAGTCGGAGATGTCCGACTCGGAAAGTATGGTATCTGCCACGTCAAATGGCGAAGGAGCAGTGAACTGCTCGGAGATGGGAGACAGCCTGCTGGACGGGGAAGACCTCAACGTCACATTGATAACAGCTAGTCCTGAGCGCACCAATGTCAATACAGCCACAGTTAGTAGGATCTCGGCTACGCCAAATCGTGGTCTGAACAAATCGTCGTTGAAAGATAAGCCTCCAGACGAGGTGGAACTCGACGATACGGCGGTGGCAGGGAAGTCTGAGCGCTCTCATGTTGGTGGTGATTCAGATAAACCTGCACAAATCTAAAGCAGCCTCGGCTGCTTTAATCAGTCGTCTCTCTAAAGGCGACATAGATGTGGTCCTCATCCAAGAACCCTGGGTCAACAGCTCAAGGATTTGCGGTTTGGGGACTAAGGGTTTCAAGCTAATCCAAGCCAGCGAGGGGGGCAGGGTTAGAGCCTGTATTTTGGTTAAGTCTGAGCTGAATGCCTTTCTCTTGCCCAACTATACCAATGGTGACGTTACAGCTGCCAGTTTAACAGTCGACAGTACCAGTCTGACGATGGCGTCGGTCTACACTGAACCAAAAAAGTACATATTTTCTACGAAAAAGTACATATATTTTAAGAATTTTTTTCATTAAAAGCTCTCCAAAGAACGTTTTCGTAGAATTTAAGAACAAAAATTCGTAAATATTCATGTCAAACAAAATTTTAATAATAATACTTAAAATCCAAGAACCCATTCTTAGAATGTACGAACTCATTCTTAGAATAGAAATGTCAATCTATTCTTAAATTATACGACCTCGTTCTTAGAATGTATGAACAAACCCATAAATTGTACACAGAGCCAAAAAGTTCACCTATAATCAAAGAGATCGACGTCTAAAAATGCTTTTTGACCAGGGAGAGCGAGTGGGGACAAATTTGAAGAAATTTGTGCTAGGAAATCTTCTAAATTTTAGCTTGAATTTCTTCTCAAATTTATTGAAAAAGGAAAACAAGGAGTTAGCTTCTTATTTATGAGTTTTTTATGTACTTTTGTCAAAAGCTAGAAGAAATCTGCTTCTTTTTATGAGAAAACCTGTTTAAAGTAAATTAACGAGAACATCCTCTTATTTTCACTAGATTCATATTGAATTTATTGAAAAGGAAAACTATATATTTTTAGAAGATCCCTTATTAATTCAAATTCAGGTATGCCTTCTTCGAATGTGTAATTCGACGCTACCAAGCACAAGCACACGATAGCATCATGGTAGAGATCTCCGTTCAGCAGTTAATAATTCTTAGTTCGATTCGCGGTGAAGGCAATAGAAAACAAGTAAGGAAAGCTGTCTTCGGCTGTGCCGAAGGCTAAATACCTTTCATGAATAAGCGTCACGATTTTCACTGTTTGATCCCCAGTACAGCCTGTGTGAATTTAACTTTAGCTCATACCGAAATTATCGGAGCTATCGATTATATGGGGACGATGAATTATATTGGTCCAATCTCATTGATTTTTAACATCGACATTCCACATTCTAAAATAGCAACAATTACAGGAGTTATCTACCAAAATCCGTTTATCGGAACAATCGATTGTATGGGGGCTATGTGAAATATTTATCCCATTTCAATGATTTTCAACATCGATATTTTACATATAAAAATAGCGATGCTTCCAAAACTTCGCGTTCCTATGTGTTTAATTACAGGACTTATAGCCCAAAATCCGCTTATCGGAATAATCGATTGTATGGGGGCTATGTGAAATATTTATCCAATCTCCATGATTTTCAACATCGATATTTCACATATAAAAACAGCAATACGTCCAAAATTTCACGTTCCTACGTGTTTAATTACAGGAGTTATAGCCCAAAATCCGTTTATCGGAATAATCGATTGTATGGGAGCTATGTGAAATATTTATCCCATCTCTATGAGTTTCAACATCGATATTTCACATATAAAAATAGCAATACTTACAAAATTTCACGTTCCTACGTGTTTAATTACAGGAGTTATAGCCCAAAATCCGTTTATCGGAATAATCGGTTGTATGGGAGCTATATGTTATATTGGTCCGATCTTGCTGGTTCCGACAAATGATTCCTATATTGGAAAATGGTGGCCGCATACCAAATTTCAGCCGAATATCTCAAAAACTGAGGGACTAGTTTGCGTTCAAACAGACAGACAGACAGACAGACAGACAGACAGACAGACAGACGGACAGACGGACAGACGGACAGACGGACAGACGGACATGGCTAAATCAACTCATCTCGTCATCCTGATCATTTCGGTATACTTATTGATGGGTCTATCTCTTCTTCTTCTCATATTTACAAACATCGGACCAAAGTTATAATACCATTTCATGTTCATGAAAGGTATAATTAGACGTTGGCAAGTTAAGTATACGATGGCATGGGAGTGTAGATTAGACTAGACTGACTATACATCTGGGTTGTGAGCGTTCATTTTTTGTTTTTTTAATTTGAAATATTAAAAAGAAAATATTCTTAATATTATGTGATTATCTTCTCAGTTTTATTAAAAAGAGACACCCAGTCATAATAAGACGGGCATCTTATTGGAAAAATATCATAGAGAAATCCTTCTGATTTAGAGGGCATATTATGTGACTTTTTGCTCTGTGTACGAACCCATTCTTAGAATATGTCAATCCATTCAAAAATTATACGAACTCATTCTTAGAATGTATGAATCTGTTCTTAAATTTTAGGAACTCATTCTTAGAACTTACGTACCCATTCCTAAAAAATCGTAAAATGAAAATTTATTGAAATGAAATTTTAATATAATTTTTTTTATTTATTATAATTTTTTTTTTATTTACAAAGAAGTAGGTACATACAATTAATAACTATTATAATGTATTACATGTTTATTGATTTTAGTAGAATTTTAATATGACACCTACATATGTATATATATATATGGCTGGCAGAAATCCTTGGGCTGAACCCTCCCAGAGGGTGCCGGCTGGTAATAGACACTACAGAAACCCCTACGCAGGGGAGTGCTAGCTAAGTTCAGAAATCAGTGCGATTCCGTGCTTTGACTTTGCAGTCGGGGTATCCGACTGTATTCTTACGGAGCCTCCCGGATATCGGTCCACCTCCGGGAGTAGCGGTGACTTGCTGCGGCATGGGGCTCTGTCGTAGTCGACCGTTGCATATCCCCCTTTCACATACTTTCAGGCTGCCGAACGGTCTCATCTCAGTAGGCAGCCTACGAACTAGTAATATAAATTTTCCACATGAATAACAACCAAGCCTCGGAGCCCTGCACGGGTGAAGATGCTGCTTCTGGCACAGGCGTTAAAAAGGCCAATACTTATAAAACCCTGCCACAATCGGGAACCGCTAAGGTGGCACCGATCAGGCCTGCACGGCCTCAAACCACTTTTCGGCTACCTGCGCAAGCTAGCAGCAGTAGGACCAAACCCCCTGAGGGCAAGTCCGAACCTGTAACAGCCGGCAAAGCTAGCCCCACTGAGGGAAAGCAACTCCCGGCTGAGCAAACGCAGGTGGCCCGTCTTACGGGCACCTCTGCTCAGCATGTGGCGGAAACCAACACCGGGTTCTCCACGGACAGAGTGACTGCCCCCGCCCATGCAAAACAAACTCGTGGCAAGCCGGCTGACCCCTAGAGGGTTCTAAGGCAAGCAAACGAGTCCCCCTCTCAGTCCGCAATCAGCGGAATCTACGCAATGCCGCCAAAATTGTAGAGATACTGGGTAAGTCTCCCAGCGATAAGCTGACGGCAGAGCAAAAAAGCTCTCTGGCCTGGGCCAGGAAAATCATTTCGGAAAAATCATCGCGTAACACCGCAACCAATCCTGCCAATACGGCGCCAACCGGGTCGGATGGGCCAGCCCTTAAAAGGCAGCGGTCGATAGTAAACGCCTCGAGCGTTCCTAAAAGGCATAGGCCCATAACCTCTGCCCCTTCTCCACCTGCACTAACAAAACCGTTCAACGAGGTTGCCAAGGGCAACATCACTCTGGCGGTTTTGAACCGCGGCCATCCGGATGGAAACATTACCCCGGACAATTGGAAGGATGTCCTGAACGGCCTTCTCAGGCAGTTCAAGGACATTATGGACAAGAACCCGGGTGCTGCTCCCATTATCCGCGATGCCGGCTGGTATCAAGGCAGGATTAAACTAGTTTCCTGCGCAGACGAGCGCTCTTGCCGTCTGTACACACTCGCCATAGCTTCGG
Organism: Campiglossa producta; assembly: GCA_964058755.1. Classification (NCBI taxonomy): domain Eukaryota; kingdom Metazoa; phylum Arthropoda; class Insecta; order Diptera; family Tephritidae; genus Campiglossa; species Campiglossa producta. Next base: position 127,985,337 of record CAXKVI010000001.1, on the reverse strand, counting down.
TGGGGGAGCTGTGGCCCGGGGCTAAGCTGGATGCCGTCAGTTTGGAAGAAATTCCAAACAGACCGAGAGCTTGGGCCTGGGTCCCAGACGAGCTGGCGGAGCCTGGCGAGATTCTGGGCACCATCGCGCAAAGCAACCCGGGACTACCTTCAATCGATTGGAGGATAGTCCGCGTGGGCGAGACAAGGGAGAAGCAACGCTATGTGGGTTTCGTCATTAGCGAGTCGTCTCTCCCTTGGCTTGCTAAATGTGATGGAGTGTTAAGCTACGGCTTCTACTCCATCACGTTGAAAGTCAAGCGGGATGGTACCCAGAGAGAGGAGCCGGAGGAGATGGAGACGAAGCCCGAGCTTCAGAGTGATGTGATGGCAGGAAACACCTTGAGTGCACTTGTTACGCTTGACTCTGAGGCAGCAGCTACCGCCATCGAGTCGGCTCCGATGAATTTGGAGGAGGTGGGCAGCGCCTCGAGTGTACCCACCTCCACCGCAGCAAATCTCACGACCCCATGCAACACCTCGAGTGTACATGAGGTCGATATCGAACTAGCACGTAGTGCTCCAGAGTCCGAGAGTGATACACTCTCGGTATCTGAGCTGGCAGGGCAGTTCTCTACCAGCATGGACGATACAATCGTTGAGGTGGCATCGGGCGGGACGGAGCAGGGGGAGATGGACGTCGATGCTGAGTTTTCAGAACGGTCGTAATGGTCCGGATACTGCAAATTAACCTGCATCACTCTAAGGCAGCCTCCGCTGCGCTAATCTTACGCCTCTGCAAAACATCGGAGGCGGTCGTTCTAGTCCAAGAGCCATGGGTCGTCGGTACCAGGGTCTGTGGGCTGAATACCGATGAGTACCAGCTGTTGACGCCACCTGCAAAAGGTAGACTCAGATCATGTATTCTTATCAGAAAAACTCTTTCTTATTTTCTACTCTCTCCTTTCAGCGATGATGACTTCACCTGTATCCGCCTCGAGCTGCAGGACTTTAGCCTCTGGCTGATGTCCGCATACTTTGCGCACGATCGCCCCATCTCTGCACAGGATAGGCTCAGCAAGGCGGTAAAGGAAGCCCAACTCAAGGGGCTTCCGATAGTCATTGGAGCCGACGCCAACGCGCACCACCTCGCATGGGGCTCAACCGACACAAATACAAGGGGTGAGTCTCTTTTTGATTTTATCATAGAAAACAACCTCTGTATCTGTAACTCTGGGGACAAGCCAACTTTTGTCACCTCGAATAGGAGGGAAGTTCTAGACATTACTCTGGTTTCAGGACCTTTCTCTGACTTAGTTAAGGAATGGAAAGTTTCCGATGATAACTCCTACTCTGACCATATGTACGTAACTTTTAATCTGCTTTTGCGACCTCCGCCTATGGCGGTTTACAGGAACAGGAGACGTACGGACTGGGACCTTTACAAAGTGGTCCTGTCCTCTACCCTCCAAGAAAACGCTTCTCACGGTAGGTCTTGCCTACCGATAAGATCTGATGAAGCGCCTCTCTCAGACATATCGTTTGCTTCTCTCGGTGAGCTAGACTCACCGTCTAAGATAGACGAAGCAGTAGATCTTGTCACCAATTCTTGTAACGCTGCCTTCATAGCAGCCTGCCCGGAGATTAAAAAAAGGGGTAGAAAGAAACCGTACTGGTGGACCCCTGAAATCTCCGAGCAAAGGAAGAGCAGCAGAACTCGAAATCTAACCGTCCCGGACCTTGGACCACATAGTCAGCAGAAAAGGAGTTAACTGGGCAATAAGGTCCTTCAAACCCTTCAAATCTCCGGGACTAGATGGTATATTTCCCGCCGAACTACAAGCAGCGAGCGATCTTATTAGTCCGCTGCTAACTCAAATCTACAAGGCATGCCTCAACCTGGCCTATATCCCCACGGAATGGACCAAGGCAAAGGTAGTCTTTATACCGAAAGGAGGCAGGACATCCTGCAATAACCCAAAGGATCTCAGACCTATAAGTCTGACCTCTTTCCTCCTAAAAATTCTAGAAAGATTGCTAGATGCCTACATTAGGCGAACGGCAAATCCAAGACTAATCTCCAACAGCCAACATGCCTACTCCAAGGGCAAGTCCGTAGAGACGGCTCTACACGCTATCACCTCTGGGATAGAGAAGGGACTTGCTTTCAAGGAGTTTACGCTCGGCATTTTTCTTGCCATAGAAGGGGCTTTTAACAACGTTCTTCCAACAGCGGTAACGAGCTCCCTGCGTTTTCTGGGAGTGGAAGAGCCTCTAGTGGAGTTCGTTGAACTCCTTCTCCAAAGAAGAACCATTATTTCCGAAATGGGCAATTTTTCACTTACAAGGTATGCCAACAGAGGAACCCCCCAAGGGGGTGTTCTCTCTCCTCTACTTTAGAACCTGACGGTGAACACTCTTTTATCTAGACTAAAGCACACCGGCTGCCAGGTCATTGCCTATGCAGACGACATAGCCCTGACGGCTACTGGCAAGCATCCTTCGGTGCTTAGCGAACTCTTGCAAAATGCGCTGAATCTAACAAAAACCTGGTCTGAGGAATGTGGACTAAGCATCAGCAGTGAAAAAACTGAGATGGTGCTCTTCACCCGCAGACGCAATATACCAGACTTCACCGCCCCATCGCTGAATGGGAGGGTGATCAAACTCTCTACCGAGGTTAAATACCTTGGCGTAATTCTTGAAAAAGGCTGGCACTAGAACCCTGGAGGGACTGCAGGTTTGGGCATACCCAAATCCTGAAGCAACTCCCCAACTCTAACTTAAAGCTGGACTACGCAATACCACGGCCTTGCTGGGATAACAAGTTCGAAACGTGGAGAGAAGCGATTGGAAAAATTGCGTGGAACCAGGAAGTCAAGAAATCTCCGTTTTCACGGACGGCTCTAAACTAGACAACAAAGTCGGCAGTGGAATCTTCTCAAGTAAGCTCGACATTAATATGAGCTTACGCCTTCCAGACCACTGCAGTGCCTTTCAGGCTGAGCTTATAGCTATCTGGGAAGCTGCTCGCTATCTGACTAACCTGCCAGTGACTAACTCTATCTCCATTTTTTCCGACAGCCAAGCTGCCATAAAATCCCTGCAAAGTAGTAAGACGTCGTCACTAGTGGCGATTAAGTGCAGGGAAGCTCTAAATAAGCTATCCGATAAGTGCAGCCTGAGTATAATATGGGTCCCAGGCCATAGTTTTGTATCGGGTAACTGCGCTGCCGATGAGCTAGCAAGGAAGGGCACCTGTCTACATACAATCACCTCCGGCAGCTGGGTCAGCCCCCCTCTAAATACATGCAAGCACTGGCTGCGTTCCCGGTTCATAGAACAAGCCGACGCAAGATGGGCCATGGAGCCGACTTGCAGAACGTCCAGCCAAATTACGAAAAAAGGTCGCAATCGGTAATTCATCTGAATCGCCTATTCATTTGCCCACTAGTGGGCCTTCTTACAGGACACTGTCTTATTGGAACCCATGGCGCTCTCATGGGCCTCTATACAAATGACTTCTGCCGCAGCTGCAGGAACGAGGAGGAGATAGATAGTGTAGAACACTATCTATGCCAGGAACCTTGCGGGATCCGTCTGTCTATAGAGTTGCAACGTATACGTTGCACTTTGTATGGAGGTGACGGGCGGACGGATCCCTTCAAGGTATTTATGTGTTTTTGGGGCCTCGACCCGTCCCAGCGGAGAGGTCGTATGTCAGAAGGTTTCTTACAAAACTTTTTGGGGGATGCGACCTTTCTGCTGGGTTAGGTCGATCTACAGAAAGGGAAATTAAGGCTCCTTTCGGAAAAAGTTCTTAAATTGTAAGAAAAATATTCTTAGATTGTATGAACCCTTTCAAACGCAAAGAAAACACATAAAAAAGTTCGTGAAATCTAAGAAACTAGTTCTAAATAATAAGAAAAAGTTCTTATAATCATAGTAAAAAAATTATATTTTAAGAACGAAGTTCTGACGTTAATAAAATTTAACGTATTTTTTCATATATAATAAGAAACTTTTCATAAATTATATGTAATTTTTCTTAGATTCTAAGAACATATCATTGGAGGTCCTACGACCTGGACTCGTTCCGTAAATCATGTAGGACACAATTTAATAAGGCCAAGAGCCTTGGCACGGAGACTCAATGGCTCGAATATAAAGTTAAACTCAGGGCCTACAAAAAAGCTCTGAGGCAGGCGAAGAGAGTATCGTGGACAAATTTCTGCACTGGGGTCGAAAATGTCGACGATACAGCGAGACTTAGACGAGTGCTCTCAAAAACTCAAACAGCCACAAGCTATTTGCGCAAACCTGACGGATCCTGGACCAGCACGGAGAGGGAAACCCTAGAGCTGCTCTTGAATACCCACTTCCCAGGGAACTTGCATGAGGAACCCCTAGCACAAACAAACCTGGCTGTACACATACCCATCACGGAGGAAAATGTTAGGTGGGCGGTTGAAAGCTTCGAACCGTTCAAGGCTACCGGGCCAGACGGGATTATTCCCGCACAACTCATAAATACGCTGGAGACATCAGCCAAATGGCTGGTATTTCTCTATACAGCCTGCCTGGCTCTTAGCTACATTCCGTGCTCCTGGAGAAGTGCCACGGTAGTGTTTATTCCTAAGGCGGGGAAGGCGTCTCATTACAAGCCCAAGGACTATAGGCCGATCAGTCTCTCATCCTTTGTGCTCAAGTCCTTCGAGAGGATAATAAATGACTACCTCTCCTCTACTATTGATAGCAACCTGATCTGTAGCTATCAGCATGCATTTACGGAATCCAATTTCCGGGATTTCTAGCCTCTCGGGATTTGAAAGTTCAATCCCGGGATCCCGGGACTATCCCGATTTTTTTTTTGCTAAAAATGGCACCCCATATTCATTTATTAAAGTAGACTAAATTATAGTAATTCATTTAAGTATGTCTGTATGTATTTATTAAGGCAGTCATTTTTATAAGGAACGAAAAGTCACATTAAATTTGTAACTCAAAGTTACTATTCAGGCACTTGAAACATAAGTTGTTTGTACTACTGGTAAACATAGCAAATATACGTACATATACATATGTATGATTAACAACGACTTACATATCGTCGGAAAAAGTACAAAACCGCACATCGCACTTCTGCAAAACCGCACATTCGACATTTCTGTCAAAAATGAGATTTGCCTAACAGAGCTTCTGGGTACCCGGATCCATTCATTAGTAACAAAGAAGTAGGGGTTTGAGCAAAAGAATGTCAAAAAACGACATTTGAATTTGACCCACCACATAGTGGCTCGTACAAAAGTTAATCAGTTTTCAGTGTCTCCTGTAAAATTTGTGCGGCTACGTACATATGTGCGGTTTTGCAGAATTGCGATGTGCGGTTTTGTACTTTTTCCGACGATATGTAAGAACAAAAAAAAAATTTACATTAAATTTGTAAATAAAATATATGTATTCAGAAATTTGGTACAATTTTTTTGTACCACAGGTACAAATAGCATGTTTGATACATTAATAACGACTTATGTATATAAATGACTAAAAATTCTTAAGCGATAGTGGCGAAAACTACGTACATAGTTATGATTTTTTTAATTAAATTTTTTCCTTTGGTCTCCGACAATTCAGGTATGCATAGTAATAATAAAAATTTCATTGTATATAAAAATAAAAAGGAATTCCATTGGACTTAGAGAAAAATTACTTTTTCTGAAGTTTGAAGTGTGATCTTAAAGAAATTATTGCATTAATAGTGTCATCTCTTAACCTGGACCTGAATTCGTTGCATATATAAATACAAGATAGCTTAAATGTATTTAAACATTTATTTTCGGTGAACCCGGGATTTAGGTCTAGTAATCCCGGGATTTTCGGGACTTAAAAAACAACGGGATCCCGGGATTGGAATCCCTAGCACGCATACACCAAAGGGAAATCTACTGTATGAAAAATCGCTGTATGAAAAGGAGTACTGTCTTGTGGCCTTTTTAGATATTGAAGGAGCCTTCAACAACAAAAGCCCTGATGCTATAAACACCGCTTTAACAAGTCTGGGCATAAGCAGGTCTCTTATTGGACTTATTGATCAACTGCTAAGGGGTAGACGAATAGTTTCATCACTGGGCTCGGTTGACTTATCATGCTATGTCACAAGGGGAACGCCTCAGGGTGGTGTTCTCTCCCCGCTTCTATGGAACCTCACTGTCAACTCGATGCTGCGAGACACAAGCTGGGGGGGGGGGGGGCAAATTCTCACAAACCCTGTGCGACTTGATGCAAGTAGCACTGAGAGAGGTTTCCTCATGGTGCTCGCGCTGCGGACTGAGCATCAACCCGTGAAAAGTAGAACTGGTCCTTTTCACCAACCGCTATAAGATACCACCGCTAATACTACCAAAACTGAATAACGTGCACCTGAACTTGGCTGACAAAGCCAAGTTCTTGGGCACAGTTCTGGATAGGAAACTAACCTGGAACGAGAATGTTCTTCAGCGCCAGAAGAAAGCGTGTATTGCACTCTACACGTGCAAAAGAGCCATTGGAAAGAAATGGGGGCTCAGCCCCAAAATATGCAAATGGATCTACACTGCAATCATTCGACCAATCATGCTCTATGGAGTTGTGGTATGGTGGCCTGCGCTGAGCAAGGCAACAAACCTTAATCTGCTAGGAAAAGTACACAGATCTTGCATGACCTGTATAAGCGGTGCGTTAAGAACAACGCCCAATGAAGCACTCCAGGCCATTCTTGCCATTTTCCCACTCGATCTGGAAGGGCACCGAGTAGCAGCAGCATCGGCTCTGCGTCTAAGGGAAACGTCCGGCTGGGGCGCAAGCACGACTGGACACGCCTGTATTTTGGGATCCTATATCTTTCTTCCGCTGAGCACAGATCGCTGTGCGACCACAACAGTCGGAGATAGCGGTTTTAAAATCAACATTCCCAGCAGGGAAGAATGGGAGAGCACGGATCGGAGTCCCGTCACTCATGGCGGCACTTCCATTTATACTGATGGCTCGAAGTTAGACGGCAGAGTTGGGGGAGGGGTTTATTCAAAGGATCTGAACCTTGAGCTCTACTTCAGACTACCTGATCACTGCAGTGTCTTCCAGGCTGAAGTTGCAGCAATCATGGACGCCGCGGCTTGGATAGGCCAACACACCATCAGACAGGACATTTTTATATTCAGCGACAGCCAGGCGGCCATCAAATCCCTTGGTTCTTACTCGTTCAACTCTGAACTGACGCTCAGCTGTCGTCGATCTCTACAAGAGATGGCCCAACAGAATCGCGTTAACCTCACATGGGTCCCGGGGCATAGGGACATTGAGGGAAATTGTAGGGCAGACGAACTTGCGAGGCAGGGCACGAAGGAGTACACACTCCGCCAAGCCAACGAAAGATGGCTGCAATCTCCAGGATGCCGGATATCCAAAGAAACCTGGCCGAAAGGGGATCATAAAAGATCAAGACAAATTTATGCCCTAAGGAGAAGAGAAATCTCCATATTAATAGGCGTATTAACTGGGCACTGCCTCATTGGTAGGCACGCAGAAATACTTGGTGTGCCCTACCGACGATGCTGTAGGAGTTGTAAGGATGATGAGGAGGAGGAAACGGTGGAGCACCTCATCTGCAACTGCCCGGCTTTAAGTGGCGCGAGAATGCGCTTTTTAGGAGTTCCCTTCCTGGTCAGCCTACGCCAGGTCACGGAGCTGGACATAAAGGTCCTGATGGCCTTCATCAAGTCATCTAAATGGTTCGAGGAGGAGTAACGGTGTCGGTATAGGAAAGTCAGTCCCGGGATTCTGCTATGTGGAGAATTCCGTTAATACCAGGATTTTCCATATGGCAGGGTCCCGGAACTGACTTTCCTAGTGTTGGTGGTATCACAACGGGCCTTTTAATACTGGCCTAGGTGTGCCTCTGCGGCAGCCACTTGAACCTAACCTAACCTAGCTTTGTTCTTTTAATAATAAATTTAAAAATGTAACTCTGTAAAGTACTTAAATGAAAGCATGTTGAATGGAAATGAGCCAGAAAAACTTCATAAAACTCATAAGAAACTAATTAGTAATAGTCTTATAGCACTTGAACCAAACATCTGGGCAAAAATTACTCTAATTTTAAAAGCAACAGCTGAATTTTCATTGAAGTGCAATTTTACCAAATCTACTGCACATTTGTCCACTCTACTAAGGTTTTTCTCATATCTACCTACTGAGCAAACCAAATTGTTAAGTCCGAACGCTGGTAAAGTGATTGTAAAAGGGTAACGGTAATATTTGCATTTTAAATCATAAATACTTACTTATATATACATATGTATATGTATACATACACAATGATTTCTGTGCATAACTTGATAAAACTAATAAGCTTAAAACCTGTGCTTTGCCCACACTGCACAATGGGCTGAAATCTGGAAAAAGCGGTCAAAAATCAATAACTCGAGAAAAAATATATATCGAAACCAGATTTTGCACCTTGCTCTTTATATACCTAATCTATGTTGTTGCCGAAAATGGGCGAAATGGGTCAATAACCACGCCCACTTTTAATATATAGAAATTTTTGATAAGACTCTTTTACAACTTTAGTATAATAAAGTGCAAATTTTAAAAAGCTAACTATTACGGTTGATTTTTAATAATTTATTTTCGTTCACATCCTCGTATAAGGTACCGTTTTAAATTTTTTTTTAACTCTTTCAAAATTTTCAAATGATATTTTTTTTCATTTAAGATAACTCCTTAACATATTTTGAGGAAGATTTTTCCGTTTAAAGTGTGCCAATTGGAGCAGGATAATATCGCGTTATCAAAATTTGCAATTTCCCAACACTTTACCCACTAAAAAAATTTAAACAAACCAAAATTAAAAAATCAGGTTAAAGTACACTCTTGTAAATCACCAAATTTTTCGTTTAAAAAAAATTTGTTCAAATCGGATTAAAAATAAAGGCTGTAATGAATTTAGAACAGTAAATTTCAATTATTGACCTTTGTGGACCGTTATCTCAGCACATACAAAAAAGCGGATATTTGCGCATTAACAGAAGAAAGTAGATACCCCAGATAATACTTGAAAAAAAAAATGTAAATATGTAGCGGGAATCGAGTGGCCTCCTTAGTGGAAAAATTTTAAAATTTTCTATAAATAAAGGGGAGATTTTTTTATATCTGCCTTTTTTTAAGCCGGAATCGGCGCAAACTAAATCAGTACGATGTCCACTAGAGGCTTGAACATAAAATGCTGATTTATTTTTACACACATACTTATCTGTATTTCGCTATTTGCTAACTGTATCGACCATGCGAAAAAATTATTGATATACCTCAACGAAATACTTAAGCAAAATCAAAAAAATTTTACTCAGTCCTACTTTGTTGTTTCTAGTTTTCAAAAATGTACTTCATTTGTCCCAATACCTAAACCGACTTTTGGCCACTTTTTTTTTTCAAAATCCAGCCCATTGTCGTGTATATATTACTCCTTTAGCGCTGAATTTACAAGATATATGTATGTGGTCGAGCGGTAGAGTACTGGACTAGCAAGTTGGGGGTTGCGGGTTCAATGTTAGAACGCAGCATTTTTTTTTTTTAATTTAATCAAATATTTTTTTTACTTTGTATTTGTTTTTGCTACAATATACATACCTACATACATATATTGCTTCCTTAAATCCATTATTAATTCATGTCTCTATGTTTATATTACTTTATATGCACATATGTATGCATATGACTATAAATAATTGATTAAAAAAATTGTGGATTTTGTGTTTGTGGATTTTGTGATACTGCTTTTAAGAAAACGTGTGGATTTCGTATTTGGGGATTTTGATTTTGTATTTGTGGATGTTTTTTAGCTGTGGATTTTGTTATTTTTGATTTTTTTTGTGGGTTTTGTGGCACTCCCATTTTAGACTTTTTCAAGCAACCTTTACATAGTCTGAAAGATGAATCTTCCAACTTTCCAACAAAAAAAAAAAAACCGCGTGCAATTATCATAACTATTAAACTAGTTATATACATTTAAAAATTAATTGCGGAATTATATGTATGTATGTGTTCCTTGAAATAGTACACAAGTTATATAAGTTATTTTAAATTTTCTGTAACTAGTTCAAGAGTTATGATAATTGCAGGCGGTTTTTTTGTTGGAAAATTGTACGCTTCCACTTTCAGATTATGTAAAGGTTGCTTCAAAAAAATTCCAAAAAATTATACGAAAATTTACTTAAAAAAAATTATATTTTGGTTTAGGAGATCCATCAGCAGAGACCCTTAGTATGAAAATAACAAAACGAAATGTTGAGGTATTAGAAGCTAAAGGTCAGGACTGGAGTCCATGAGAAATTCGTATTTTTATCTCTTGAGAAACATGTCCGTTTTGGAGCCTGGAAAACACGATTTTTTAAAACTTACAAATTTCGAGATAATAATTTATCCATAAGGAGTGAGTTTTTTTGGCCGATAGATGGGTTAGTTTCTTCTAGGATATGTTCCCTTGAAAAAAAAATCAAGTGGCTACTTAAAACAGTGAAGATGCCAGAGCCAGCTAAAATTGACAAAAAACCATAAAAATTATGTATTTTCAGTACCAGGTTTTGAATGACAGGTACTCGCTATATGATTTATTATTTACTTTTAAACAAACTATTATCTTTTACCTTTAAAACGCCATATCGGATGTAAGGATATCTCTAATAGAAACATTTTTTCAAACTTTGAAATTCGACCAGTCCGACCCCAGTGGTTATAAAAATTAAATGTGTGTAAATTCGATCCTAAAGAAGTATCCCTCAAAGTTTGACAGAAATCCAAAACTAGCCAGCTTTTTGAATTAGTCGTTTTCATATGGAATGTCTCACATACATTTTGGCCTTCTGGACTTTTTAATTATGAATTTTGGCTTTCTGAATTTCTAATTCTGAATTTTGGCTTTCTGAGTGAAAGCAGCCTGGGTCCCTTGCATCGTCGAAGTCTAAAGGGGACGGGCTCTGGCCGCTTGATGGCGAGGGACAACCGGTTTGTAGCGTGCGCAGCTCTCAAAAATGGCTCGGCGAACGTAACAGTCCACAAATTTCCACTATTTACGTCTGAGCTTATACATAGGCCAATTTAAGATTTACACTTGCGCACTGATCCCGCAGGCGCATGTAGTCTTAGCCAAGAAACTGTTCACGGAGGAACAAGAACTAATGGCCTAGACTCTTTTGCCTCAAAATGAGGATGAGGAAGGTATGGGTCGGAGAAGGCGGGAAAGGGTGTCGCTCGGCAGTGCTCAAATCTAGGGAGAATGTGTTATGGCTGGTTTTCATTAGGTCAAAATATGACCTCGAATGTTGTCAAACCAATGAAAACGGCTGGCATATTGTGTCAATTGCGTTTGTAGTCAGTTTTGACAACACATTGTCATATCAAATAATGCATGTGAAAACGATCGAATTTCAGCTTGCCAGCGGAGTTTTCAACGTTTGATACACAAAATAATTTACCGTCACAAATTAAATGCGAATTTTCATGCCAGTTTTCAAGACATAATGAAAACACATTTGACACCAATTGACATGGTGACAGTTGACTTAGTTTTTGAGGTCAGTCATTTTGACTTAATGAAAACCACCCATTACGCAGAAGTAGCAGTTCCTCGCCCATCTTGGTCGACGAATCACACATCGACGGGACTTACGGGATACATAAATTCCTGTGATATGCGGCGGTAGAACCGGAGAGCCAAGATATTATAGACAGTTAAGCATGGGCGGCCGCCGCTCAGTGGGAAATAATTGAAGTTTACCGTTCATAATAATCCACAGCCTTCATGTCCGATTTTGATAATTTTTTTGAAATGAAAGATTTTGAGATTTGAAAGAGCATAGCTGAGCCCGATTTTTGAATTTCGGTTTGTTTAAATTTTGTGTTTTTTGGTGCAAAATTCGGGAAAACGGAAAACTTGGAAAAAACGATATTACCCTGCTTCAGTTAGCAAAGTTTTTCTTAAAAAACATTTTCAAAATGAAGATTAGAGAAATACCAAAAAAAAAAAATATCATTTGAAAATTTTGAATACACTGAAATTGAAAAAAAAAATTTGCATTGCAAGTGCCGTTCGGAGTCGGCAAAAAACTTCTAGGAAAAAACACAAAAGCAACACACCACAAGTTGGAAAAAGAAGCTTGGCAAAAATCTTGTTAGAGGTTATGATAACCTGTTGGTATATGCTGTTGTTGTAACGAGGTGTAGCCCTGCCCAACGTGTACTTCTCCTTAGCCTAAATTGTCATCAATGTTTTCTAACGGGAGTCCTAGGAAACTAGCTGTTTCAACAGGGTTTGACCAAAGGGAGATGGGTTTTAGAAGAGTGGGCTCCGCAGAGCAAGTGAATAGGTGTTGAGGTATGCAAAACAGTATTCACCGGACAGAGCTCGACCTGGTGGTCAACAGAAGTGTCATGGATATGCTTCAAGGCCCGCTTATGCACCTCTGGATCCAATACGTTGTTACAAGGTGCCGGATCTCATCAAAATGTTTACATAGACGTGTCCTTACGGTCCTAGGAGGCGGAGTTAGCTCAAGCAGTTGCCTATTGGGATGCTGCACAGTAAAAAGAAAAGTCTAACTTTAATACCATTTTGGTGTTTATATATTACAACGCCGAAAAGTATTAAATTAATACCATATTCGGTCTAATTAAGAAAGAGAGGAATTCAGTCGAAGATTCTCTCAGGCAAAAAAAAAAAAAAATTACACAGTTTTATTATGTTGCCTTTACCGAGAGTCGAACTCACAATATATTGAATGCTGAACGGAGATGTCTACTATCAAGCCATCGAGTACTTATGCTTGCCGGCGTCTAATTGCACTGTTGTTCTTAATGTAGAACCGCGTGCTCTGAAGAACAAAAGTAATTAATTTAATACTTTTCCGGCTTTGTTTTTAAACAAATAGTAGCTAAAACATTATAATGAGAGAGAGCGCTTTAGTATTATAGTCCTCTTTAATAAAATGCAACTACTCGCGCTCGACGTCATATAAGAACTGATTTATTTAATCTCACTTTAAACTGTACAACCAATATACATTCTTTATATGTACAATATATTACACGCACACACAGGTGATATATATGTCTCTTAACATACAAGCTTGAACGAATGCTCTAGTATATCAACAATTTGACTATAAAGAGAAGGAGACAATACTTAAACTAACGGCTAGTACACTCAGGGAAAAACACCGTTCTAAAATGCAGCACCACAGGTCTCAATTTTAGATTTTCGTGTTCTTGATTTTTCGGTCTTAAAAAAAGAACACACGGTCTTGAAAATATACCACCCTGTCTTAAAATAACAACCAGGTTCTTAAAATGCGAACGAAGTTATCGGAAATAGAACGGTCGGTGTTGTCATCAGAACGATGTTGTCGAAAATAGAACGGCCGGTGTTATCATCAGAACACACAACGAGAACGTTACAACATCGTTGCATACTTTTAGGCATTTAGTCTGTAAACAATTTTAACAGAACAAATCCAACAGTGAAGATACTGTCATTGTTGTCATAAGACATAGCTGCAATTAAACGCCAGCAAACATAAGTACGCGATGGCCTGATGGCAAATCCCTCCGTTCAGCAGTCAGAGCAGTGTGAGCTCGACTCCGGGTGGAGGCAAACCACAAAACATAGTGAGAAATAATTTGTCATTCAGAAGAACTTTGAAAAATCCTTTTTTTAGATTTTTTGTTTACTTTGACCCAAAATGTTCCTAAAATGAGCCCAATACGTTCTCAGAATAAGTTAAAAATGTTCACAAATCAAGTCCAAACTGTTAATGTAACACAAAACATGTTCTTGAAAAATCCGTTCTCAAAATAAGACCATCGTTCACGAGTTAAGTCAAAACGTTACTGACAGACTTTTGTGCACGAATGTTCTCAGTTTTGGACTTGTTTCGTTCGTTTTAGAACGATTTTTTCTTTGAGTGTATATACATTAACCCTTTGGTCCATACTAATTATACATTTATACGAGAGTTAGCTTGCTACAATTCGGCCAACCTGACAACAAGATCCCCTGATCTGAGGTTTTTTTTTAATTTATACATTTATTTATTTAACCAGGAGCGTATATTAGCGGCAGCCCACACACCTTTATATGGTATCCTAGACTGCTGGAAACCTTCTACATCCTCCAAGACGTATCGGTCATTACGTAAAACTTTAGATATTTTGTAAGGCCCTTTAAATTTGGGAATTAGCTTCTTACTTACGCCTGCAGTTGAGTCGAAATTTTTGATTAAAACATAGTTCCCTTCTTCGTACTGGTTCGCAGCCCGGCGTTTGCTGTTAATATATGCATTATTATAGGATTGCAATCGATTTTCATTTTCCGAGGCCTGTGTTCTAACTTCCTTATGACTTTGCTGATAAGGCGTTGCTCCTCTTAACAGTTCTTCGCTAAGCAGATCTACAACTTTATTCCGTTGTTTAATTCCAAAGAGCATTACGCTTGGGTTTTGTTCAATCGTTCTATGAACGCTATTATTCAAAGTATATTCAACGGTGTCTACTACATTGTCCCAGTGAACATTTTGATCGGTATCGCATAATTTAGCTATCATTGGGCCAAGGCTTCTATTCACCCTCTCTACCTGGCCACCCTCCACCCTCTTCACCTTTTGCTACCTTGATGTGTTGGATATTTTCCGATTCTAAAAAGTGCGCAAAGTCGTTCGAGGGAAAACAGCTACCTCTGTCTGATATAATTGTTTTCGGTTTACTATATGAGCGGAAATAATCTTTAAGAGCGCTAATTACTTCTCTCGTGTTAGTTGTCTTCGTAGTATAGAGTCTGACAAACTTTGTACACGAGTCTATAACTACGAATATGTGTTTCTTTGAACGCGAGTTGTCGACCGGGCCGAAATGGTCTACGTGTATTAGCTCAAATGGATCGCTTGCTTTTGGAATATTATGAAGAAAACACTATACACTTTAAACAATTCCGTACGTGATCTGCTGTTTTTTCTCTCATTTTCGCAAACCAGTAATTTTTTGATATAAGATCCACTGTTTTATCAATACCAACATGGCCCATTTCATTGCATCGTCGAAGTCTAAAGGGGACGGGCTCTGGCCGCTTGATGGCGAGGGACAACCGGTTTGTAGCGTGCGCAGCTCTCAAAAATGGCTCGGCGAACGTAACAGTCCACAAATTTCCACTATTTACGTCTGAGCTTATACATAGGCCAATTTAAGATTTACACTTGCGCACTGATCCCGCAGGCGCATGTAGTCTTAGCCAAGAAACTGTTCACGGAGGAACAAGAACTAATGGCCTAGACTCTTTTGCCTCAAAATGAGGATGAGGAAGGTATGGGTCGGAGAAGGCGGGAAAGGGTGTCGCTCGGCAGTGCTCAAATCTAGGGAGAATGTGTTATGGCTGGTTTTCATTAGGTCAAAATATGACCTCGAATGTTGTCAAACCAATGAAAACGGCTGGCATATTGTGTCAATTGCGTTTGTAGTCAGTTTTGACAACACATTGTCATATCAAATAATGCATGTGAAAACGATCGAATTTCAGCTTGCCAGCGGAGTTTTCAACGTTTGATACACAAAATAATTTACCGTCACAAATTAAATGCGAATTTTCATGCCAGTTTTCAAGACATAATGAAAACACATTTGACACCAATTGACATGGTGACAGTTGACTTAGTTTTTGAGGTCAGTCATTTTGACTTAATGAAAACCACCCATTACGCAGAAGTAGCAGTTCCTCGCCCATCTTGGTCGACGAATCACACATCGACGGGACTTACGGGATACATAAATTCCTGTGATATGCGGCGGTAGAACCGGAGAGCCAAGATATTATAGACAGTTAAGCATGGGCGGCCGCCGCTCAGTGGGAAATAATTGAAGTTTACCGTTCATAATAATCCACAGCCTTCATGTCCGATTTTGATAATTTTTTTTAAATGAAAGATTTTGAGATTTGAAAGAGCATAGCTGAGCCCGATTTTTGAATTTCGGTTTGTTTAAATTTTGTGTTTTTTGGTGCAAAATTCGGGAAAACGGAAAACTTGGAAAAAACGATATTACCCTGCTTCAGTTAGCAAAGTTTTTCTTAAAAAACATTTTCAAAATGAAGATTAGAGAAATACCAAAAAAAAAAATATCATTTGAAAATTTTGAATACACTGAAATTGAAAAAAAAAATTTGCATTGCAAGTGCCGTTCGGAGTCGGCAAAAAACTTCTAGGAAAAAACACAAAAGCAACACACCACAAGTTGGAAAAAGAAGCTTGGCAAAAATCTTGTTAGAGGTTATGATAACCTGTTGGTATATGCTGTTGTTGTAACGAGGTGTAGCCCTGCCCAACGTGTACTTCTCCTTAGCCTAAATTGTCATCAATGTTTTCTAACGGGAGTCCTAGGAAACTAGCTGTTTCAACAGGGTTTGACCAAAGGGAGATGGGTTTTAGAAGAGTGGGCTCCGCAGAGCAAGTGAATAGGTGTTGAGGTATGCAAAACAGTATTCACCGGACAGAGCTCGACCTGGTGGTCAACAGAAGTGTCATGGATATGCTTCAAGGCCCGCTTATGCACCTCTGGATCCAATACGTTGTTACAAGGTGCCGGATCTCATCAAAATGTTTACATAGACGTGTCCTTACGGTCCTAGGAGGCGGAGTTAGCTCAAGCAGTTGCCTATTGGGATGCTGCACAGTAAAAAGAAAAGTCTAACTTTAATACCATTTTGGTGTTTATATATTACAACGCCGAAAAGTATTAAATTAATACCATATTCGGTCTAATTAAGAAAGAGAGGAATTCAGTCGAAGATTCTCTCAGGCAAAAAAAAAAAAAAATTACACAGTTTTATTATGTTGCCTTTACCGAGAGTCGAACTCACAATATATTGAATGCTGAACGGAGATGTCTACTATCAAGCCATCGAGTACTTATGCTTGCCGGCGTCTAATTGCACTGTTGTTCTTAATGTAGAACCGCGTGCTCTGAAGAACAAAAGTAATTAATTTAATACTTTTCCGGCTTTGTTTTTAAACAAATAGTAGCTAAAACATTATAATGAGAGAGAGCGCTTTAGTATTATAGTCCTCTTTAATAAAATGCAACTACTCGCGCTCGACGTCATATAAGAACTGATTTATTTAATCTCACTTTAAACTGTACAACCAATATACATTCTTTATATGTACAATATATTACACGCACACACAGGTGATATATATGTCTCTTAACATACAAGCTTGAACGAATGCTCTAGTATATCAACAATTTGACTATAAAGAGAAGGAGACAATACTTAAACTAACGGCTAGTACACTCAGGGAAAAACACCGTTCTAAAATGCAGCACCACAGGTCTCAATTTTAGATTTTCGTGTTCTTGATTTTTCGGTCTTAAAAAAAGAACACACGGTCTTGAAAATATACCACCCTGTCTTAAAATAACAACCAGGTTCTTAAAATGCGAACGAAGTTATCGGAAATAGAACGGTCGGTGTTGTCATCAGAACGATGTTGTCGAAAATAGAACGGCCGGTGTTATCATCAGAACACACAACGAGAACGTTACAACATCGTTGCATACTTTTAGGCATTTAGTCTGTAAACAATTTTAACAGAACAAATCCAACAGTGAAGATACTGTCATTGTTGTCATAAGACATAGCTGCAATTAAACGCCAGCAAACATAAGTACGCGATGGCCTGATGGCAAATCCCTCCGTTCAGCAGTCAGAGCAGTGTGAGCTCGACTCCGGGTGGAGGCAAACCACAAAACATAGTGAGAAATAATTTGTCATTCAGAAGAACTTTGAAAAATCCTTTTTTTAGATTTTTTGTTTACTTTGACCCAAAATGTTCCTAAAATGAGCCCAATACGTTCTCAGAATAAGTTAAAAATGTTCATAAATCAAGTCCAAACTGTTAATGTAACACAAAACATGTTCTTGAAAAATCCGTTCTCAAAATAAGACCATCGTTCACGAGTTAAGTCAAAACGTTACTGACAGACTTTTGTGCACGAATGTTCTCAGTTTTGGACTTGTTTCGTTCGTTTTAGAACGATTTTTTCTTTGAGTGTATATACATTAACCCTTTGGTCCATACTAATTATACATTTATACGAGAGTTAGCTTGCTACAATTCGGCCAACCTGACAACAAGATCCCCTGATCTGAGGTTTTTTTTTTAATTTATACATTTATTTATTTAACCAGGAGCGTATATTAGCGGCAGCCCACACACCTTTATATGGTATCCTAGACTGCTGGAAACCTTCTACATCCTCCAAGACGTATCGGTCATTACGTAAAACTTTAGATATTTTGTAAGGCCCTTTAAATTTGGGAATTAGCTTCTTACTTACGCCTGCAGTTGAGTCGAAATTTTTGATTAAAACATAGTTCCCTTCTTCGTACTGGTTCGCAGCCCGGCGTTTGCTGTTAATATATGCATTATTATAGGATTGCAATCGATTTTCATTTTCCGAGGCCTGTGTTCTAACTTCCTTATGACTTTGCTGATAAGGCGTTGCTCCTCTTAACAGTTCTTCGCTAAGCAGATCTACAACTTTATTCCGTTGTTTAATTCCAAAGAGCATTACGCTTGGGTTTTGTTCAATCGTTCTATGAACGCTATTATTCAAAGTATATTCAACGGTGTCTACTACATTGTCCCAGTGAACATTTTGATCGGTATCGCATAATTTAGCTATCATTGGGCCAAGGCTTCTATTCACCCTCTCTACCTGGCCACCCTCCACCCTCTTCACCTTTTGCTACCTTGATGTGTTGGATATTTTCCGATTCTAAAAAGTGCGCAAAGTCGTTCGAGGGAAAACAGCTACCTCTGTCTGATATAATTGTTTTCGGTTTACTATATGAGCGGAAATAATCTTTAAGAGCGCTAATTACTTCTCTCGTGTTAGTTGTCTTCGTAGTATAGAGTCTGACAAACTTTGTACACGAGTCTATAACTACGAATATGTGTTTCTTTGAACGCGAGTTGTCGACCGGGCCGAAATGGTCTACGTGTATTAGCTCAAATGGATCGCTTGCTTTTGGAATATTATGAAGAAAACACTATACACTTTAAACAATTCCGTACGTGATCTGCTGTTTTTTCTCTCATTTTCGCAAACCAGTAATTTTTTGATATAAGATCCACTGTTTTATCAATACCAACATGGCCCATTTCATTGTGATACTTGAAAACGACGTGCTTTTCCATCTCTTCTGGAACGCAAAAAAGGATTTTTCCGTTGTTAACTTTCCTGTACAGCACCCCATTTCGCATCTCATATATACTATGCTCGCTAACCTGTAATGAATCACGCAGTTTTTTCAACTTTTTATCTCTCGCCTGACACACAATTAAGTTTTCCTCAAAAGTGTTCGTATCCACGACCAGTATGTTGTTGATACGACTCAAGGCGTCAACATGTTGCATCCGTGTGCCGGATCTATGCTCCAACGTGTAGTCGAAATTTTGGAGCTCCAAAGCCCACCTGGCTATTCTTGGATTAAGTTATTTTTTATTGAGCGTTAAAGTCAGAGAATTGCAAACTGTAATTATCTTGAACTTAAGTCCTTGGAGATATACTCGGAAGCGCTGGAGTGCATAGATAATTGATAATGTTTCTAGCTCGAAGCTATGATACTTCGATTCTGCTTCACTAGAACGTTTTGAAAAATAAAATATTGGGTGCATTTTATTGTCAGCCTTTCATCATTTATTGGCGCTTAACCGCCTAAGCGATTTTGGCCGTCGCCTATAAAAGCACGCCAGTCATTCCTTTTTAGCGATAACTGACGCCAATTGGAAACCCCAAGGGAGTTCAAGTCATCCTCCACCTGTTGTTTCCATCTCAGTCGAGGCCTCCCCCTTCCTCTGCTGCCGAATACGGGTGACGATTGGAAAACATTCTGGGCTGGAGCTTCTTTGTCCATTCGCTTGACGTGACCCAGCCAGCGGAGCCTTTGGGCTTTAATTCGCTGGACTATGGTCAGATCTGCGTAAAGCTCGTACAGCTCATCGTTAAATCTCCTTCGATACTCGCCGTCGGCATCACGGGAAGGACCATAAATCTTCCGGAGAACTTTTCTCTCAAATACTCCAAGGGTTATCTTATCTTCTCTTGACATTGTCCATGAATCTGAGCCATACATCAGGACAGGTATGATGAGAGACTTATAGAGCGCGATCTTTGTTCTTCGAGAGAGGACTTTACTTCTCAATTGCCTACTCAGTCCAAAGTAGCACTTGTTCGCAAGAGTGATTCTCCGTTGGATTTCTAGACTGATATTATTTTCGGTGTTAATGCTGGTTCCCAAATAGACGAAGTCCCTCACAGTTTCAAATTTGTAACTATCAACATTGACATGGCTGCCAAGGCGCAGGTGCGCCGATTCTTTCTTTGATGACAGCAAATACTTCGTCTTGTCCTCGTTCACGGCAAGACCCACTTTTTTCGCTTCTTTATCCAGTCCAGAGAAGGCAGCGCTTACGGCGCGGTTGTTAAGGCCAATGATATCAATATCATCGGCATACGCCAGCAATTGCACGCTCTTGTAAAAGATTGTACCATTGCGGTTTAGCTCTGCTGCTCGAATTATCTTCTCCAGCATCAGATTGAAGAAATCGCACGAAAGGGAGTCGCCCTGTCTGAAGCCTCGTTTGGTTTCAAATGGCTCAGAGAGGTCCTTCCCGATTCTGACGGAGCTGTTGGTATTGCTCAACGTCATTTGACAAAGCCGTATAAGCTTTGCAGGGAAGTCAAATTCAGACATGGCGGCATACAGGCAACTCCTTTTTGCGCTGTCAAAAGCGGCTTTGAAATCGACAAAGAGATGGTGTGTGTCGATTCTTTTATCATGGGTCTTCTCCAGGATTTTGGCGTATCGTGAAAATCTGGTCGATGGTAGACTTACCAGGTCTAAAGCCACACTGATAAGGTCCAATCAGTTTGTCTACGATGGGCTTCAGTCTTTCACACAACACGCTAGAAAGAACCTTATATGCAATATTAAGAAGACTAATTCCGCGGTAGTTGGTGCGGTTAGCGGGATCGCCTTTCTTGTGGATTGGGCAAAGCACACTTAAATTCCAATCCGGAGGCATGCATTCGTCTGACCATATTCTGCATAAGAGCTGATGCATGCAGCTCGGCGGGTAGTCCGTCTTTTCCAGGCGCTTTGTTGTTTTTGAGCCGGGATATCGCTATCCTCACTTCATCATAGTCAGGTGGTGGGACGACTTTTCCATCGTCAAGGATCGGGTTCGACGTCTCCCTCGCAATTTAGCAGTGAGGAGAAGTGCTCCCTCCATAATTTAAGTACACTTTGTTCGTCGGTTACCAGGTCGCCATTATTGTCCTTACAGGAGCTTGCCCCGGTCTTAAAACCTTCCGTCATCCGCCGGATCTTTTCATAGAATTTTCGGGCATCATTCCTGTCAGCCAGCATCTCAAGCTCCTCACACTCACGCCTTTCGGCCTCACTTTTCTTTTTTCTGAAAAGGCGTCTCTCTTCCTTCTTTGCCTCACGATATTGTTGCCATACACTGCGGGTTGCGCCCGTTCGCAACGTCTCCTTGTAGGCAGCGTCCTTTTTTTTCGAGGCAGTTTTGCATTCCTCATCGTACCAGTTATTCTTGCGGGCTCGCTGGAACCCTATAGTGGCCTCAGCGGCGGTACGCAATGAGTGAGAGATATGATTCCATTGCTCGGTTACATCGTTAGGTCGGGGATTGCCCTCTGCTAGCAGGTGTGAGAGTCGAGTGGAGAAATTTCCATCGTCAGGGATTGGGGTATCGGGTTCAACGTCTCCCTCGCAATTTAGCAGTGAGGAGAAGTGCTCCCTCCATAACTTAGTGTAGAAATTATCAGCTGTCTGTGTCACGCGCAGCTTCTCGACGTCAAACTTTCCTTCCGTTACTGTGCGTACTTTCTTCGCTGCACAGAGGCTTGTGCGTATCTTGGCTGCGACAAGATAATGGTCAGAGTCAATATTGGGACCACGCAGTGTACGCACGTCCAGAACGGTGGAGCTATGTCTGCCGTCAATCAAGACATGATCAATCTGGTTTCTAGTTCTTTGATCAGGGGACAGCCAGGTGGCTTGGTGTATTCGCTTATGCTGGAACCTGGTACTACTTATGACCATATTGCGGGAAGCGGCGAAGTCAATCAACCTAGTGCCGTTGGGGATGTTATATCGTGGAGACTGAATTTTCCAACTGTAGGACCAAAGACTCCTTCCTTGCCCACCTTGGCATTAAAGTCGCCGAGCACGATTTTGATATCATGCTGGGGGCAGCGATCATAAGTCTGTTCAAGTTTATCGTAGAAGGAGTCCTTCTCTGCGTCGTCCGTCTCCGCAGTCGGCGCATAGGCGCAGATAAATGTTATGTTGAAAAACCTCGCCTTGATGCGGATCGCAGCGAGACGCTCGTCCACAGGAGTGAACGCTAATACTAGGCGGCGAAGTCTCTTTCCCACCACGAATCCTACACCACGCGCTTTGCCGCGTGTCTGGCCACTGTAGTATACGTCACAAGGACCGATGGTCGTCTTTCCTTGCCCCGTCCATCGCATTTCCTGCAGGGCGGTGATGTCGGCCTTTGCGCCTACGAGGACATCAACCAGTCGGGCAGCGGCACCGTCCCTTGAAAGGGTCCGGACATTCCCGGTACATGCCCTAATATCCAAATCATTATGCCTTATTCGTTTTGCCGGGTCGTCAACATTAAAGGGGGTTCTCATCCGAGGCTTTGATTTTGTTTTCATTGGAATTAAGTTTTTTACGTGGCGGGTCCCAAACCCAGCGCACAACCCGTTTCGGGGTTTTTGGAAAATATTTACACATTTATATAGCGAGCCGCTTGCTTCAAGACAGACGCCCGCTTGCAGCCGCACCTCATGGTGAACAGACGCTACGCAAAAAACCTCGGTGAGCCCTTAAACCAAGTATGTCAGAGTGGCCCCACCGGGGCTCCCTCTCTTTCTGCCGCGAGCCTAGGTAGCTCCCGTTGCCCAGAGTGCACGAACGAGGACGCAAGAGTCGGGATTGAGCAAGGTCACTTAGCAACCACACTCCATTACACTCCAAGCCTTTCGCTGCATCAATATTGACCCGAACCCCAACGAACTCGCGTCGCAATGCAACTTTGTTTCGTCTTTTGGATCATAAATCGCTAGGATTGGCGACTCCAATAATTTCTGCTTTAATAACTCGAAGCTTTTCATTTCCTCACTACCAAAACTAAATTTCCTGTCTTTTCGCGTTAAATCATGCAGGGGTTTAGCTATTATGGAAAAGTCTCTGACAAAACGCCTGAAATAAGAACACAGGCCTAAGAAACTTTGCACCGCATGTACCTTCGTTGGTATCGGAACATTTTTTATTGCTTCTAACCCCTTATCATCAGCTTTAATGCCATTTTTCGAAACTGTGTAGCCTAAATATTTTACCTCATTTTGAAAAAACTCACATTTATCCACTTTTAACTCCTGCGGGTTGGCACCAGGGTCAGATTAAATTACTCGCATGCGAGGATGCAAAAACCGTAGCACTGTACAAGGCAGCAGCTGCTAAGCTGGGTGAAGTCTACAAGGGCGCTAAGATAGAGGTCGTCGACTGGAAGGCCATTCCAGCTCGTCCAAGGGCAAGGGCGTGGATTCCGGCCATCCCTGACGAACCCGACAGAATTCTCGGGATGCTACGGCTAATGAATCCGTCCCTGCCAACGCATGACTGGAGTGTCAATCTGGTCGGGGATGCGGTAGGGCCCGACAGACATGTGGTGTTCACCATGAATAAAGAGTCAATCGAGCCCCTCAAAAGGTGCAATGGCCTAGTACATTACAGCGTAGGCCAGATCGTTATCCACGTATATCGTGGTGATGCTCAGCGCGCTGCCTTCTCGGCTGCTCCGGGGGAACCGAAAAACGAATTACCAGAAGAGGAAGCGGAGGATTCCGATGCGGAAAGCATGTTATCCGCCACGTCCCTTGGCGATAGTGCTGCGAACAACTCGGAGATGGAGGACAGCCTACAGGACGAGGAAGCCCTCGACGTCACGGTGGTAGCAGCCAACGCTGAGCGATTAACATCTAACGCTACAGACAGCAAGACACCTGCAACGCCATATCGGGCAGTTAATCGGAACAACTCGTCGTTGATAGGCAACCTCCGGGATGGGGCAAACCTCGACGATATGGGGACGGCAGGGAAGTCTGTGCGCTCTCATGTTGGTGGTGCTTCAGATTAATCTGCACAAATCTAAAGTAGCTTCGGCTGCTTTAAGTAGTCGTCTTTCTAAAGGCGACGTGGATGTGGTCCTCATCCAAGAACCCTGGGTCAATAGCTCGAGAATCTGCGGATTGGGGACTAAGGGCTTCAAGCTCATTCGAGCCAGCGAGGAGAGCAAAGTCAGAACGTGTATTCTGGTCAAGTCTGAGTTGAACTCCTTTCGGAGGTGAAAGACCTGGTGTCAAATTTCTGCACGGGTAATCTTATTATTGGAGCGGACGCTAATGCTCACCATGTCCAATGGGGGAGCTCCGACATCAATGCCAGGGGCGAGTCTCTGTTTGATTACCTCTTAACAACCAACCTGGTGATTTGCAACGTGGGTAATGAGCCTACTTTTATCACTAAGACCCGCAGGGAGGTCATAGACCTCACTATCTGTAGTGAAGGCGCTTATGAGTGGGTCAGAAAATGGCGGGTTCTGGAAGAACATTCTTTCTCCGACCACCGTTACATAGAAATGGTTTTAGACTTTATTGTAGAACAACCAATCATGAAGCGCAATCCACGTAACACTGATTGGCAGTTACACAATGAAATATTAGACAGAGACCTACCAGTACTGCCCTCACAAGCCCCCTCATCAGTAGAGGAGCTGGAGGATCTTGTTACTACATTTACATCGGCGCTCTCAAATGCTCTAGGACAGGCTTGTCCAGTGCCAAAACCACGCGGTAAACACAGGCCACATTGGTGGTCCTACGATTTGGACTCGCTCCGAATATCATGCCGGAAACAATTTAACAAGGCCAAGAGCTTCGGCTCTGAGCCTCATTGGCACGAATATAAAGCTAAACTAAGGGCCTACAAAAAAGCTCTGAGACAGGCGAAGAGAACCTCGTGGAGAAATTTCTGCACTGGCGTCGAAAAGGTCGACGACACAGCGAGACTTAGACGAGTCCTCTCGAAAAGTCAAACAACCATCAGCTATCTGCGAAAACCTGACGGATCCTGGACCAGCACGGAAGAGGAAACCCTTGAGCTGCTCTTGAATACTCACTTTCCGGGGAATCTGCATGATGCACCACTAGCACCTGCAACAAACCTGGCAGTAAATATACCCATCACTGAGGAAAGAGTAAGGTGGGCAGTTAAGAGCTTTGAACCGTATAAGGCTGCCGGGCCGGACGGGATTATCCCCGCGCAACTTATAAACACGTTGGAGACATCAGCTAAGTGGCTGGTATTTCTCTTCACAGCCTGCCTGGCTCTCAACCACATTCCGGGCTCCTGGAGAAGCGCCACGGTAGTGTTTATCCCTAAGGCTGGGAAGGCATCCCACTACGAGCCAAAAGACTACAGACCGATCAGTCTCTCGTCCTTTGTACTAAAAACCTTTGAGAGGATACTAAGCGACTACCTCTTAACAACTATTGATAGCAACCTTATCTCTAGCTATCAGCATGCATACACCAAGGGTAAATCAACAGAAACCGCTCTGCACAGCCTAGTGTCTGTCATTGAGAAATCGCTGTGTGAAAAGGACTACTGTCTCGTGGCCCTCCTAGACAATGAGGGGGCTTTCAATAATATAAGCCCGGAGGCTATCAACTCCGCTCTAACTAATCTGGGCGTAGATAGACCTCTAACTGATTTAATTGACCAACTTTTAAGGGGAAGGAAAATAGCTTCTTCACTTGGTACGGTTGAGTTATCACGTTATGTCACAAGAGGAACACCCCAGGGTGGTGTTCTTTCCCCGCTTTTATGGAACCTCACAGTCAACTCGTTGCTACGTGACACAAGCTGGGGGGGGCGGGAAGATAGTGGCATACGCAGACGATTTAGCTATTGCATTCAGAGGCAAGTTCCCACAAACTCTGTGTGACCTGATGCAAGTAGCACTGCGAGAAGTTTCGACGTGGTCCTCTCGCTGCGGACTTAGTATCAACCCAGGGAAGGTGGAACTTGTCCTCTTCACCAACCGGTACAAAATACCGCCACTAAGCCTACCAGAACTAGATGGCACGCGCCTGGGCTTGTCGGATAAGGCCAAGTTTCTAGGCATAGTTCTGGACAGGAAATTGAATTGGAAGGAGAATGTTCTTCAGCGCCAGAAGAAAGCTTGCATCGCTCTTTACACATGCAAAAGAGCCATTGGCAAAAAATGGGGGCTCAGCCCTACAGTATGCAGTTGGATCTACACGGCCATCATTCGCCCAATCATGCTTTATGGAGTCGTCGTATGGTGGCCTGCGCTGAGCAAGGCAACATACCTGAATCTGTTGCGGAAAGTCCATAGATCCAATATGATCTGTATAAGCGGTGCGCTAAGGACAACGCCCAACGAAGCCCTCCAGGTCATTCTGGGCATTTTGCCACTTGATCTGGAAGGGTTTCGGTCAGCGGCGGCATCAGCTCTGCGCCTAAGAGAAACCTCCAGTTGGGCTGCGGGTACTATTGGACACTCCAGTATTCTGGAATCTTACAGCTTTCTCCCTCTAAGCACAGATCGCTGTGCGACTACTACAGTCGGGGATAGCTGTTTCAAAATTAACATTCCCAGCAGAGAAGACTGGGAGAGGGCGGATTGGTGTCCCGAAACAAATGGTGGCACTTCCATATACACCGACGGCTCGAAGTTGGACGGCAGAGTTGGAGGAGGAGTTTATTCAAGGGATTTGGACCTTGAGCTCTCCTTCAGACTACCTGATCATTGTAGCGTCTTCCAGGCGGAAGTCTCGGCAATCCTGGACGCCGCGGCCTGGTTAAGCAAACGTGTTATCGGAGAAGATATCGCTATTTTCAGCGATAGCCAAGCGGCCATCAAATCCCTTGGCTCATACACGTTCAACTCTGAACTGACGCTCAGCTGTCGTCGATCTCTTCAGGAGATGGCCCAACAGAACCGCGTAAACCTCATATGGGTCCCGGGACATAGGGACATTGAGGGAAACTGTAAGGCAGACGAGCTTGCCAGGCAGGGCACGACCAAGCAGGTTCTTCAGGATAAAGAGCGCTTAGGTATGCCGTTTGCCACATGCAAACTAATGCTGAAGGAGCACACACTCCGTCAAGCCAACGAAAGATGGCTGCTATCCCCAGGGTGTCGCATATCGAAACAAACCTGGCCAAAATGGGATCTTAAAAGGTCTAGACGCATTTATGCCCTAACTAGGAGGGAAATCTGCATATTGATAGGGGTATTAACCGGTCACTGCCTCATTGGTAGGCATGCAGAAAGGCTAGGTGTGCCCTACCGACGATGCTGCAGGAGTTGCAAAGATGATGAGGAGGAGGAAACAGTGGAGCACCTCATCTGCAACTGTCCGGCTTTAAGCGGCGCGAGAACGCGCTTTTTGGGAGTTCCGTTCCTGGATAGCCTAAGCCAGATCGCGGAAATGGACATAAAGGACTTGATGGGCTTCATAAAGTCATCTAAGTGGTTCGAGGAGGAGTAACGGTGTCGGTTTAGGAGTGTCAGTCCCGGGATTCTGCTATGTGGAAAATCCCAACAACTCAGGGATTTTCCATATGGCTGGGTCCCGGGACTGACTTTCCTTGTGTTGGTGGTATCACAACGGGCCTTTCAAAACTGGCCTAAGTGTGCCTCTGCGGCATCCACTTGAACCTAACCTAACCTAACTCCAAATTGTTATCAGCCAATTGTTTAAAAACTTCAATCAATATTTCGAAATTTTCTTTTAAATCTTTTGTAGCGATCATTATATCGCCTAAATAAATTATGACTTTATTTTCTTTGACCATATCTGAAAATATTTTATTTTCGAAACGTTGGAATGTCGATGGTGCATTTTTGAGCCCAAATGGCATGCGCAAAAACTCATATTGACCTAAAGGTGTCACGAAAGAGGTACATATATTTGACTGAATCTGCATGCATCGACACGTGGAAAAATCCATTTTTCAAATCCAACTTCGTAAAAATTTCTTTACCTGACATCCTATCCAGCAAATCATCTATTAACGGAATAGGATAATTGTCTTTGGCTGTTACTTTATTAAGTGCTCTATAATCTACGCACATTCTAAGATCGCCGGTCTTTTTACGAACCAGTACGATCGGCGACTCAAATTCCGACTCACTTGGCCTTATTATTTTCTTTTTTAAATAGTCATCTAACAACTTTTATAACTCATTTTTTTCGGTGTATGACAACCGTCTTGGGGGACAACTAAAAGGCCTTACATTTTCAACAACTAACTTCATTTCGCTTCTTACTTTTAGTTCATCAGAGCGTTGATTATTGTTAACATAATATTTCATAAAAATTTCGTACAGCTTTTCTGTATGGTAAAAACTTAATTTTTCACTAATTTTCAAATTCGGCTTCTGGTCATCTACATTACAAATTAGCAAAAGCTGTTTGGTAAAATCTCCTTCGTCTTTTTCATGAACTTCATAACTTGAATCATCAATTACTTCAAATAATTTCTCAACATAACATTCATTTTGGTTTGGACTTAAGACATCTGTACTTTCACTCTCTTTATTTACATCACAAGTGGGGGTTATTGCATTTTCAGTGCAGTTAACTAACGATACATTTTCTGAATTATTCGTAACTATATTATCTTTTTCAATATTGGTCGCTCTAACTAGCTTAAATTTGCAAACCTCTAAGAAATCTCTGCCCAACACAGCCTTATAACGCATAGTGCGTTATTATTATTTGAAAAAGGTTATCATTTATTTTGACAAAACATAAAAACTTTCCATAAGTTACAATTTTCTCATTATTTAGACCGAAATAAAATGTATTTAATTTTGATATTTGATCCGCGTCCAATTTTTCGTTCACGCATGATTGCTTTGCTTTGCTTGTGGTATAGCATTGTAGGTATGCCTGCTGTCTTAAACGATAGTCGATTATGCCTTCTATAGCATATTCGACGATTTCTTCCTCTTCGAGCTGCAAAGAGTTTGCCAGCATCAATTTATCGTTGAAGTAATGTGCGAATTTCTCGCCAAACTTCCACTTTCTTGCCTCTAATTGGCGGCGCAACATGATAAGATTTTCTTTAATGTCGAACACTTCGATCATCTCACTCAATATGGTGTCAACTTTTTCACTAACCAACGTTGTTTTACTTTGCAGCCAATTTTGCGCCTTTTTTGGCTGCGCTGCAGGTGCTCTAGTTGCAGCATTGTAGTTGCGCAACAGAAGGTTCTCCCTTTCTAATACTTGTTTCTCACCACGTAACAAGTCGGCCTCCCGCTTTAGCATCTCAACCTCAGCTCGCTGCTCTGCTTGCGCTGCGTCGCCGCTGGCTACTTGTCGAAAATCTGCTACATCATTTTCTTCTTCTCGGTCGGAATCATTGTCATGCGCATTGGATGGGCATGTTTCGTTGTGTGTGTTGACTTCTGTTGGGCATTTACCTCGTCTTTCTGCAGGTAGATCGGTGAGCCGTACGATGAGCGAGCTTTTGTTACCGCTTGACGGCAAGTCAAGGGATCGTAACCAAGCACGAAGCTGCACCATGCTATAGCAAGACAAATCTTCGTACTGCATTTTGTTTTGTACAGTCAATTTCAATGTTCAGTTATTATTATTTTTTTTTTTCAACGCCAATTATTTAACGCCACTTTTCTTTATTATTTCGAGCACTTTTTATTTCGTCCAATAAAATTTTAATGTTTTTCGCTTACAATTTTTTAAGCTCCTATTATTTCACAATACTTTTTTATGTTATTTCGAACGCTTTTTATTACCACGCTTTTATTACACTCAGAAAAAAAACAAGAATTTTCGTACTTGAATCAAGTACAAATCAAGAATTTTGGTCACAAAAGTAGGGTAAGCCCGATAATTCTCATCCGAAGTACTAAATTCTTATTTGAAGAATTTTTTTTTAAGACCGAAAATTCTTCTTTTGAACCCGTTTTTGTCCATATTTAAGAACGTTTGGCTGTTTTTCAAGTACAACTACTTCTTAAAAGAAAACTAAAAATTCTCAAGTCAAAATCGTTGGAATCTCAATCTGAATCTTATTTGTTCTTAAATTAAGACCTCCAATTCTAGAATAAAGAATATTTTGTTTTTAAAATAGGAATATTTCGTTCTTATATTGAACACGAAACGGTCTTGAATTGAAATTTATCGTTATATATTATAGGTTCACTTGTATGTTTGCTTGTTTGTTTGTTTGTTTGCTTGCTTGTATGTATGTGACTCTCGTTCGGTCTAAGCCCCAGTGACCCAAAAACCGTAAAATGTCCCTAAAATATGGGTATCAAACGGAAGGGGAAGGCCTCAGGATTCATTTGGACTTCGATATATTTCGATAAATTTATCGATAACTGAGTTATCGCTCAAAATGAGGTTGCCCGAAAACCTTAAAATTTCCCTACATTATGGGTATGAAACGAAAGGTGAAGGCCCCACGTCTCATTTGAACATCGATATATTTCGATAAATTTAGCGATAACTGAGTAATCGGTCAAAATATGGTTGCCCAAAAACCTAAAAAATTCCCTACAATATGGGTATCAAACGAAAGGTGAAGGCCCCAGGTTTCATTTGGACTTCGATATATTTCGTTAAATTTATCGATAACTGAGTTATCGGTCAAAATATGATTGCCCAAAAACCTAAAAAATTCCCTACAATATGGGTATCAAACGAAAGGTGAAGGCCCCAGGTTTCATTTGGACTTCGATATATTTCGAGAAATTTAGCGATAACTGAGTAATCGGTCAAAATATGGTTGCCCAAAAACCTAAAAAATTCCCTACAATATGGGTATCAAACGAAAGGTGAAGGCCCCAGGTTTCATTTGGACTTCGATATATTTCGTTAAATTTATCGATAACTGAGTTATCGGTCAAAATATGATTGCCCAAAAACCTAAAAAATTCCCTACAATATGGGTATCAAACGAAAGGCGAAGGGCCCAGGTTTCATTTGGACATTGACATATTTCGATAAATTTATCGATAACTGAGCTATCGCTCAAAATGTGGTTGCCCGAAAACCTTAAAATTTCCCTACAATATGGGTATCAAACGAAAGGGGAAGGACCCAGGTTTCATTTGGACATCGACATATTTCGATAAATTTATCGATAACTGAGTTATCGGTCAAAATGTGGTTGCCCGAAAACCTTAAAATTTCCCTACAATATGGGTATCAAACGAAAGGTGAAGGCCCCAGGTTTCATTTGGGCTTCGATATATTTCGGTAAATTTATCGATAACTGAGTTATCGGTCAAAATATGATTGCCCAAAAACCTAAAAAATTCCCTACAATATGGGTATCAAACGAAAGGCGAAGGACACCGACATATTTCGATAAAGTTTTATTTGTGGATTGAATCCAATGTACATATTTATACGTTAATTTTGTAATTATAGGTGTTAGAAAGAATTGAATGCAAAATTTTATACAGCGACCAGCCGGTCTGGCTGGCATCGAACCTACCAGACTGCATTGGCATTGCGTTCTCTTAACGCTTTGAGCCATGTGCCCTGCATGCAATCTTGCATTCATATTCTTACTAATATTTGCCATGTGTTTTTCCTTACTTTATAGACTTCTTGTAACCCTATGATCCAAGGTGATAACAGGAAGCAAGTAAATTTGTATATGGCGAGCTTTATGAAGCTATTTCCTTCCTTTCATGTGAACCACAGGGTGTATATTTCCGGTTCTTTGGTTCTTGTACATGGGGAGCGGAAATGTTTGTATGTATATGAAGTTTTATTTGTGGATTGAATCCAATGTATATATTTATACGTTAATTTTGTAATTATAGGTGTTAGGTTAGGTTAGGTTCAAGTGGCTGCCGCAGAGGCACACCTAGGCCAGTATTAAAAGGCCCGTTGTGATACCACAAACACTAGGAAAGTCAGTTCCTATTCCGTTCCTATAGCGACACCGTTACTCCTCCTCGAACCATTTAGATGACTTGATGAAGGCCATCAGGTCCTTTATATCCAGCTCCGTGACCTGGCGTAGGCCAGGAAGGGAACTCCCAAAAAGCGCATTCTCGCGCCACTTAAAGCCGGGCAGTTGCAGATGAGGTGCTCCACCGTTTCCTCCTCCTCATCATCCTTACAACTCCTACAGCATCGTCGGTAGGGCACACCAAGTCTTTCTGCGTGCCTACCAATGAGGCAGTGCCCAGTTAATACGCCTATTAATATGGAGATTTCTCTTCTCCTTAGGGCATAAATTTGTCTTGATCTTTTATGATCCCCTTTCGGCCAGGTTTCTTTGGATATCCGGCATCCTGGAGATTGCAGCCATCTTTCGTTGGCTTGGCGGAGTGTGTACTCCTTCAGCATAAGCTTGCATGTGGCAAACGGCACACCTAAGCGCTCTTTATCGCGAAGAACCTGCTTGCTGGTGCCCTGCCTCGCAAGTTCGTCTGCCCTACAATTTCCCTCAATGTCCCTATGCCCCGGGACCCATGTGAGGTTAACGCGATTCTGTTGGGCCATCTCTTGTAGAGATCGACGACAGCTGAGCGTCAGTTCAGAGTTGAACGAGTAAGAGCCAAGTGATTTGATGGCCGCCTGGCTGTCGCTGAATATAAAAATGTCCTGTCTGATGGTGTGTTGGCCTATCCAAGCCGCGGCGTCCATGATTGCTGCAACTTCAGCCTGGAAGACACTGCAGTCATCAGGTAGTCTGAAGGAGAGCTCAAGGTTCAGATCCTTTGAATAAACCCCTCCCCCAACTCTGCCGTCTAACTTCGAGCCATCAGTATAAATGGAAGTGCCGCCATGAGTGACGGGACTCCGATCCGTGCTCTCCCATTCTTCTCTGCTGGGAATGTTGATTTTAAAACCGCTATCTCCGACTGTTGTGGTCGCACAGCGATCTGTGCTCAGCGGAAGAAAGCTATAGGATCCCAAAATACAGGCGTGTCGACTGGTGCTTGCGCCCCAGCCGGAAGTTTCCCTTAGACGCAGAGCCGATGCTGCTGCTACTCGGTGCCCTTCCAGATCGAGTGGCAAAATGCCAATAATGGCCTGGAATGCTTCATTGGGCGTTGTTCTTAACGCACCGCTTATACAGATCATGCAAGATCTGTGTACTTTACCTAGCAGATTAAGGTTTGTTGTCTTACTTGCAGTGTAGATCCATTTGCATATTTTGGGGCTGAGCCCCCATTTCTTTCCAATGGCTCTTTTGCACGTGTAGAGTGCAATACACGCTTTCTTCTGGCGCTGAAGAACATTTTCCTTCCAGGTTAGTTTCCTATCCAGAACTGTGCCCAAGAACTTGGCTTTGTCAGCCAAGTTCAGGTGCACGTTATTCAGTTTTGGTAGTATTAGCGGT
Source organism: Campiglossa producta (assembly GCA_964058755.1). NCBI lineage: Eukaryota > Metazoa > Arthropoda > Insecta > Diptera > Tephritidae > Campiglossa > Campiglossa producta. The sequence continues at coordinate 127,951,749 of CAXKVI010000001.1, read as the reverse complement.
GGTATCTTATAGCGGTTGGTGAAAAGGACCAGTTCTACTTTTCCCTGGTTGATGCTCAGACCGCAGCGCGAGCACCATGAGGAAACCTCTCCAAGTGCTACTTGCATTAAGTCGCACAGGGTTTGTGGGAATTTGCCCCTATATACTATAGCTAAGTCATCTGCATATGCCACTACCTTCCCGCCCCCCAGCTTGTGTCTCGCAGCATCGAGTTGACAGTGAGGTTCCATAGAAGAGGGGAGAGAACACCACCCTGAGGCGTTCCCCTTGTGACATAGCGTGATAAGTCAACCGAGCCCAGTGATGAAACTATTCGTCTACCCCTTAGCAGTTGATCAATAAGTCCAATAAGAGACCTGCTTATGCCCAAACTTGTTAAAGCGGTGTTTATAGCATCAGGGCTTATGTTGTTGAAGGCTCCTTCAATATCTAAAAAGGCCACAAGACAGTACTCCTTTTCATACAGCGATTTTCCAATAACAGAAACTAGGCTGTGAAGCGCAGTTTCTGTAGATTTCCCTTTGGTGTATGCATGCTGATAGCTACATATCAGGTTGCTATCAATAGTAGAAGAGAGGTAGTCATTTATTATCCTCTCGAAGGTCTTGAGCACAAAGGATGAGAGACTGATCGGCCTATAGTCCTTGGGCTCGTAATGAGACGCCTTCCCCGCCTTAGGAATAAACACTACCGTGGCACTTCTCCAGGAGCACGGAATGTAGCTAAGAGCCAGGCAGGCTGTATAGAGAAATACCAGCCATTTGGCTGATGTCTCCAGCGTGTTTATGAGTTGTGCGGGAATAATCCCGTCTTGCCCGGCAGCCTTGAACGGTTCGAAACTTTTAACCGCCCACCTAACCTTTTCCTCCGTGATGGGTATGTATACGGCCAGGTTTGTTGTAGGTGCTACGGGTTCCTCATGCAAGTTCCCTGGGAAGTGCGTATTCAAGAGCAGCTCTATGGTTTCCCTCTCCGTGCTGGTCCAGGATCCGTCAGGTTTGCGCAAATAGCTTGTGGCTGTTTGAGTTTTTGAGAGCACTCGTCTAAGTCTCGCTGTATCGTCGACATTTTCGACCCCAGTGCAGAAATTTCTCCACGATACTCTCTTCGCCTGCCTCAGAGCTTTTTTGTAGGCCCTGAGTTTAACTTTATATTCGAGCCATTGAGTCTCCGTGCCAAGACTCTTGGCCTTATTAAATTGTGTCCTACATGATTTACGGAGCGAGTACCGGTCGTAGGACCACCAATGCGGCCTATGTTTACCGCGTGGTTTTGGCACTGGGCAAGCCTGCTCTAGGGCATTCGAAAGCGCCGTTGTAAATGTCTTTACCAGATCCTCCAACTCCCCTACTGATGAGGGGACTTGTGGGGGCAGTGCTGGCAAGTCCCTAGATAGTATTTCATTGTGTAGCTGCCAGTTAGTTTTACGTGGGTTGCGTTTCATAACCGGCTGCTCAACAGAAAAGTCTAGAACTAATTCTTCGTACCGGTGGTCGGAGAATGAGTGTTCATCGAGAACGCGCCATTTTCTGGCCCACTCATAAGCGCCTTCGCTGCAAATAGTGAGATCTATGACCTCCCTACGGGTTTTAGTAATAAACGTAGGTTCGTTACCCACGTTGAAAACTACCAGGTTAGTTGTTAACAAATAATCAAACAACGACTATCCTCTAGCATTGATATCGGAGCTTCCCCACTGGACGTGATGAGCATTGGCGTCAGTTCCGATAATAAGATGACCCATGGAAAAATTTGCCACCAGGTCTTTTACCTCCCTCTGTGGCGGAGGTTCTTCGGCGTCGTAGGGCATATAGACCGACGCCATCGTCAGACTGGTACTGTCGACTGTTAAACTGGCAGCTGTAACGTCACCATTGGTATAGTTGGGCAAGAGAAGGGCATTCAGCTCAGACTTAACCAAAATACAGGCTCTAACCCTGCCCCCCTCGCTGGCTTGGATTAGCTTAAAACCCTTAGTCCCCAAACCGCAAATCCTTGAGCTGTTGATTCAGGGTTCTTGGATGAGGACCACATCTATGTCGCCTTTAGAGAGACGACTGATTAAAGCAGCCGAGGCTGCTTTAGATTTGTGCAAGTAAATTTGTATATGGCGAGCTTTTTGAAGCTATTTCTTTCCTTTCATGTGAACCACAGGGTGTATATTTCCTTGCTTCCTGTTATCACCTTGGATCATAGGGTGTACAAGAAGTCTATAAAGTAAGGAAAAACACATGACAAATATTAGTAAGAATATGAATGCAAGATTGCATGCAGGGCACATGGCTCAAAGCGTTAAGAGAACGCAATGCCAATGCAGTCTGGTAGGTTCGATGCCAGCCAGACCGGATAAAACACTACGTCTAAATGCTTGGTCGCATGGAAACTAGTCAGTGAATTACCATTCCGCTGTATAAAATTTTGCATTCAATTCTTTCTAACGCCTATAATTTCGATAAATTTATCGATAATTGAGTTATCGGTCAAAATATGATTGCCCAAAAAACTAAAAAATTCCCTACAATATGGGTATGAAACGAAAGGTGAAGGCCCCAGGTATCATTTGGACATCGACATATTTCGATAAATTTGTCAATAACTGAGTTATCCATCAAAATGTGGTTGCCCGAAAACCTTAAAATTTCCCTACAATATGGGTATCAAACGAAAGGTGAAGGCCCCAGGTTTCATTTGGACATCGACATATTTCGATAAATTTATCGATAACTGAGTTATTGGTCAAAATGTGGTTGCCCGAAAACCTTAAAATCTCCCTACAATATTGTTATCAAACGAAAGGGGAAGTCCCCAGGTTTCATTTGGACTTCGATATATTTCGATAAATTTATCGATAACTGAGTTATCGGTCAAAATATGATTGCCCAAAAACCTAAAAAATTCCCTACAATATGGGTATCAAACGAAAGGCGAAGGCCACAGGTTTCATTTAGACATTGACATATTTCGATAAATTTATCGATAACTGAGTTATCGCTCAAAATGTGGTTGCCCAAAAACCTTAAAATTTCCCTACAATATGGGTATCAAACGAAAGGGGAAGGACCCAGGTTCATTTGGACTTCGATATATTTCGATAAATTTATCGATAACTGAGTTATCGGTCAAAATATGATTGCCCAAAAACCTAAAAAATTCCTAACAATATGGGTATAAAACGAAAGGTGAAGGACCCAGGTTTCATTTGGACGTCGACATATTTCGATAAATTTATCGATAACTGAGTTATCGGTCAAAATATGATTGCCCAAAAACCTAAAAAAATCCCTACAATATGGGTATCAAACGAAAGGTGAAGGCCCCAGGTTTCACTTGGACATCGACATATTTTGATAAATTTATCGATAACTGAGTTATCGGTCAAAATGTGGTTGCCCGAAAACCTTAAAATTTCCCTACAATATGGGTATCAAACGAAAGGGGAAGGCCCCAGGTTTCATTTGGACTTCGACATATTTCGATAAATTTATCGATAACTGAGTTATCGGTCAAAATATGATTGCCCAAAAACCTAAAAAAATTCCTAACAATATGGGTATCAAACGAAAGGTGAAGGCCCCAGGTTTCATTTGGACATCGACATATTTCGATAAATTTATCCATAACTGAGTAGTAGGCGATATTTATTATTATGTAAAAGCGTGAGTTTTAGTTTTTTTAAACTATATTTATTTTAACTGGTAGAATTTCATCCAGAAAAATCTAGTTGTATACTAGTATGGAATTGATATTTCCTAACTAGTATGGGTTCAGCCAGAAAATTCTAGTTGTATACTGGTATGAAATGGATATTTCCTGACTAGTATGAGTTCTGCCAGAAAGTTATAGTTGTATACTAGTATGAAATGGATATTTCCTGACTAGTATGAATTCAGACAGAAAGTTCTAGTTGTATACTGGTATGAAATGGATATTTCCTGACTAGTATGAAATCAGACAGAAAATTATATTTGTATACTGGTATGAAATGGATATTTCCTGACTAGTATGAATTCAGACAAAAAATTCTAGTTGCATACTGGTATGAAATGGATATTTCCTGACTAGTATGAGTTCTACCAGAAAGTTATAGTTGTATACTAGTATTTTTCTGACTAGTTTGAGGTTTCGCTGCATTCATTCATCATTTTCCTCAACTCCTATTGGAGCATAGGGCCTCGACCATCGACTTGAATCGTATTCTGTTTGGTGCCGTTCTCGTGACATCATTCCATGTGTATCCTGCATCATCTAGTTCTTTATCCACAGTTCTGCGCCAAGTTTTCGCTGGTGCACCAGGTCGTCGACTTCCCTGTGGATTCCATCGCAATGCTTGTCGGGCTATATTTACTGCAGGTCTTCTGAGAGTGTGCACAATCCACGACCACTTTCGCTTGGTTATTTCGATGGCAGCTTTAGGCTGATTTGTTTGAGACCATAAGTCGTCATTTGATATGGTTTCTGGCCATCGAATTTTCAGGATTCGGCGCAAACATTTATTGTAGGTGGTTCTGGATTAAGATTGAACTTTTCCACGTCTCGCAAGCATAAAACAGCACTGATTTTACATTTGAATTAAACAATCGAAGCTTCGTTTTTAAAGATATTTGGCTGGACCTCCACACGTTTGTCAGTTGCCCAAAAGCCATTCTTGCTTTATTTATGCGAGACTGAACGTCCTCAGCCACTTTTATTTGAGATAATACTACCGAGATAAACAGCGGATTCTACACCTTCAATTTGATTTTCGTCGACCGTAAACATTATTGGCCTTGATGGAATATCATAGCCGCATCTTATAACTTTCGTTTTCGCTGTATTGATGCTTAGTCCGGCCTCCTTTGCTCGTGTGTTCACAGCTTCTAGATTGTGCTGCAGGTCAGTGCTTCTGTGACTTAGCAGACAGACATCGTCTGCATATTCTACGTCCTCCAACTGACTGAAAGGAGTCCACTGTACGCCGTGTCCACCATTTGCTGCGTTCCTCATAATCTCATCTAATGCCAAGATGAACAAGAGCGGCGAGAGTATGCACCCCTGTCGTACACCGTTTTTAACTTCGAAGGGTTCTGAGAGGCACCCATCATGACTGATCCGGCACTTAAATTCGGCATACATTGCCTTTATAATGTTAATTATCTTAGTGGGCATCCCTCGTTTTTGTAGTATTTCCCAAATAGACCAAGATCCCAGAGCCTAAAAGCGTCACTTATTTTATAATGGATGAAACCAATACCGATCGATAGTCCTCCCCGAATCTAGAAAGAGTGTGAAAATTTTAAAGCTGTACCTATGACAAGGGCCTAGGAATCGGGGGTCAAAGTCGCCAAAAAATTACCCTAACTTCACTTATTTTATAATGGATCATTTTCACATATTTGACGTAGATTACCACCCCGCGTCAGTATTAAGTGTTGTTAGACCCGTACCAGTGACAAGGCTCCAGCCAGACACCCCCAGTTCGCGGATTTTCCTATGGAAATTTATTCTGTTTTACTAATTTCACGCATTTGGGCCACTTTGGCTGCTTTTAACTACCCAATATTTTCCCATTTTTTGTAGAACACTACCCTCAAGTAGTATCAGGAATTTTTAGACTTCGTCCCATGGAAAAAAATTCAGCCAGACACCTCAAAACTCGGGAAATTTCACTAATTTTTACTGCGCTTTCACATGTTTAAGCGGATTTGACCAACTTTGGCCTCTTTTAAATAACAGATCTTTACACATGTGTCGTAAAATGCTACCCTTAAGTAGAATCAAGCATTTCTAGACATCATCCCATGGAAAAAACTTCAGCCAGACACCTGAAAGTTCGAGAACTTTTATTTTCCTATTAATTTGCTTTCTCTTGTTTGTCCCACTTTTACTAATTTTAAATGATAGATCTTTTCACATGTGTCGTAGGACACTACCCTTAAGTAGTTTCAGTAATTTTTAGACCTCGTCCCATGGCAAAAACTTCAGCCAGACACCTCAAAACTCGGGAAATTTCACTAATTTTTACTGCGCTTTCACATGTTTAAGTGGATTTGACAAACTTTGACTACTTTTAAATACCAGATCTTCACACATGTGTCGTAAAATGCTATCCTTAAGTAGAATAAAGCATTTCCAGACATCATCCCATGGCAAAAACTTCAGCCAGACACCTAAAAGTTCGGGAACTTTTATTTTCCTATTAATTTGCTTTCTCTTGTTTGTCCCACTTTTACAACTTCTAAACGACGGATCTTTTCAGATGTTTTGTAGGACACTACCCTTAAGAAGTTTCAGTCATTTCTATACTTCGCCCCATGGCAAAAACTTCAGCCAGACACCTCAAAGCTCGGGATTTTCACTAATTTTTACAGAGATTTCACTTGTTTCAGCAGGTTTCTCCAACTTTGTCCACGTTTAAATGGCGGATCTTTACACACGTGTCGTATAACACTACCCTTAAACAGTATCAGGCGTTTCCGGACTTCATTCCATGAAAAAAACTTAAGCCAAACAACCCAAAGCACGGGGACTTTTCATCATTTTTAATGTGCTTTCACATGGTCAAATGGGGTTACTCAACTTTGGCTGCTTTTAAATGGCGGATCGTTACAAATGTATCGTATAACACTACTATTAACTAATATTAGGCATTTTTAGACTTCGCTCCATGACAAAAACTTCAGCCAGACACCTCAAAGCTGAGGAAATTTCATAATTCTTGCTGCGAATTCACATGTTTAACTGCGTTGCTCTAACTTTGGCTGCTTTGAAAGGGCAGATAATTTCATATGTATCATAGAAGACCACCCTTAAGTGGTATCACGTACTTTTTGACTTCGCCCCATGTCAAAAACTTCAGCCAGACACCTCAAAACTGAGGAATTTTTATAATTCTTACTGCACTTTCACATGTCTAAGCGAGTTTGTCCAACTTTGGCTGTTTTTGAAAGGCAGATCTTTGCACATGTGTCGTGGAACACTATCTCCAAGTAGTATCAGGCATTTTTATACTTCATCCCATGGAAAAAACTTCAGCCAGACACCTCAAGCCTGAGGAATTTTCATAGTTCTTACTGCTTTTTCACATGTTTAATCGGGTTGGTCCAACTTCGGCTGCTCTTAGAGAGCGGATCTTTTCACATGTGTCATAGAAGACCACCCTTAAGTGGTATCAGTTACTTTTAGGTTTCGCCTCATGTCAAACACTTCAGCCAGACACCTCAAAACTGAGGAATTTTTATAATTTTTACTGCACTTTCACATGTTTAACCGAGTTTGTCCAACTTTGGCTATTTTTGAAAGGCAGATCTTTACACATGTGTCGTGGAACACTATCTCCAAGTAGTATCAGGTATTTTTAGACTTCAGCCCATGGAAAAAACTGCAGCCAGACACCTCAAGGCTGAGGAATTTTCATAGTTCTTACTGCTTGTTCACATGTTTAATCGGGTTGGTCCAACTTCGGCTGCTTTTAAAGAGCAGATCTTTTCACATGTGTCATAGAAGACCCCCTTAAATAAGTATCGGGTATTTTTATACTTCGTCCCATGTCAAAAACTACAGTCAGACACCTCAAAACTGAGGAATTTTCATAATTCTTACTGCGATTTCACAGGTTTAAGCGAGTTGGTCCAACTTTTGCTGTTCGTAAAGGGCATATCTACACACATGTGTCATAGAAGACCACCTTAAAGAAGCATCGGGTATTTGTATACTTCGCCCCATGTCAAAAACTACAGCCAGACACCTCAAAACTGAGGAATTTTCATAATTCTTACTGCGATTTCACAGGTTTAAGCGAGTTCCCTGCAGCGAAACCTCAAACTAATCAGAAAAATACTAGTATACAACTATAATTTTCTGGCAGAACTCATACTAGTCAGGAAATATCCATTTCATACCAGTAACAAATAGAATTTTCCGGCTGAACCCATACTAGTCAGGAAATATCCATTCCATACTAGTATACAACTAGATTTTTCTGGATGAAATTATACCAGTTGAAAAAAACAAAATTCATTCGTTTGGTTTTCTCTTATAATTCATAGATACTTTTTCGTGATAGGGTAAATACAAATAGCCGCTGCTTTCTTAAGAATAAACATGAAAATAAAGTCAAATGATAAAATAAAGGGTAAGCCAGGAAAATTCTGGTTGAAATCATACTAGTACAGGTTAAAAGCCTTTTTGACTAGTATATTCCATACTGGTCCTTTTTGGACTAGTTAATTTTTTGGAAATTATACTAGTCCAGGATGAACTAGGATGGAACTGGTATCTTACAACTAGCATGAAACTGGTATTTCCTGACTAGTAAATAACTGGTATATTCTGGTCGAAATCTGACAATTTGCATCTTGTAGGACATCAACACGTAAAAAATACCAGTTGCTTATATGGAAAAAAGACAGAACACCGGGCCCAACTAGTCAGTGTTCTGTCTTTGTTCCATATAAGCCATTTAAAAATAGTCAAAGTTTTAAAAATAGTCAAAGTTGGACAAACCTGCTTAAACAATCGAAAGCACAGTAAGAATTATGAAAACTACCCAGATTTAAGGTGTCTGGTTAAAGTATTTATCATAAGGCGAAGTCTAAAAGTACCTGGTACCACGTAAGGGTGGTCCTCTATGTCACATTGAAAATATCTGCCCTTTAAAAGCAGCCAGAGGTACCAACCATCTCAAACATGTGAAAGCGCAGTAAGAATTATAAAAATTTCTCAGTTTTGAGGTGTCTGGCTGTAGTTTTTGACATGGGCGAAGTATAAAAATACCCGATACTTCTTTAAGTTGGTCTTCTATGACACATGTGTGAAGATATGCCCTTTACGAACAGCAAAAGTTGGACCAACTCGCTTAAACCTGTGAAATCGCAGTAAGAATTATGAAAATTCCTCAGTTTTGAGGTGTCTGACCGTAGTTTTTGACATGGGGCGAAGTATAAAAATAGCCGATCCTTCTTTAAGGGGTTCTTCTATGACACATGTGAAAAGATCTGCTCTTTAAAAGCAGCCGAAGTTGGACGAACACGCTTAAAACTTTGAAATCGCAGTAAGAATTATGAAAATTCCTCAGTTTTGAGGTGTCTGGCTGAAATTTTTGACATGGGGCAAAGTATAAAAAATACCCGATACTTCTTTAAGGTGGTCTTCTATGACACATGTGTGAAGATATGCCCTTTACGAACAGCAAAAGTTGGACCAACTCGCTTAAACCTGTGAAATCGCAGTAATAATTATGAAAATTCCTCAGTTTTGAGGTGTCTGACTGTAGTTTTTGACATGAGGCGAAGTATAATAATAGCCGATCCTTCTTTAAGGGGGTCTTCTATGACACATGTGAAAAGATCTGCTCTTTAAAAGCAGCCGAAGTTGGACCAACCCGATTAAACATGTGAAAAAGCAGTAAGAACTATGAAAATTCCTCAGGCTTGAGGTGTCTGGCTGAAGTTTTTTCCATGGGATGAAGTATAAAAATGCCTGATACTACTTGGAGATAGTGTTCCTCGACACATGTGCAAAGATCTGCCTTTCAAAAACAGCCAAAGTTGGACAAATTCGCTTAAACATGTGAAAGTGCAGTAAGAATTATAAAAATTCCTCAGTTTTGAGGTTTCTGGCTGAAGTTTTTGACATGGGGCGAGGTCAAAAAGTACCTGATACCACTTAAGGGTGGTCTTCTATGACACATCTGAAATTATCTGCCCTTTAAAAGCAGCCAAAGTTAGACCAACGCAGTTAAACATGTGAATTCGCAGCAAGAATTATGAAATTTCCTCAGCTTTGAGGTGTCTGGCTGAAGTTTTTGTCATGGGGCGAAGTCTTAAAATGCCTAATATTAGTTAATAGTAGTGTTATACGATACATTTGTAGCGATCCGCCATTTAAAAGCAGCCAAAGTTGGGTAAACCCATTTGAACATGTGAAAGCACAGTAAAAATGATGAAAAGTTCCCGTGCTTTGGGTTGTTTGGCTCAAGTTTTTTTCATGGAATGAAGTCCGGAAATGCTTGATACTGTTTAAGGGTGGTGTTATACGATACATGTGTAAAGATCCGCCGTTTAAACGTGGACAAAGTTGGAGAAACCTGCTGAAACAAGTGAAATCTCTGTAAAAATTAGTGAAAATCCCGAGCTTTGAGGTGTCTGGCTGAAGTTTTTGCCATGGGGCGAAGTCTAGAAATGACTGAAACTACTTAAGGGTAGTGTCCTACGAAACATCTGAAAAGATCCGTCGTTTAAAAGTTGTAAAAGTGGGACAAACAAGAGAAAGCAAATTAATAGGAAAATAAAAGTTCCCGAACTTTGAGGTGTCTGGCTGAAGTTTTTGCCATGGGATGATGTCTGGAAATGCTTGATTCTACTTAAGGGTAGCATTTTACGACACATGTGTGAAGATCTGCTATTTAAAAGTAGTCAAAGTTTGTCAAATCCACTTAAACATGTGAAAGCGCAGTAAAAATTAGTGAAATTTCCCGAGTTTTGAAGTGTCTGGCTGAAGTTTTTGCCATGGGACGAGGTCTAAAAATTACTGAAACCACTTAAGGGTAGTGTCCTACGACACATGTGAAAAGATCTATCATTTAAAATTAGTAAAAGTGGGACAAACAAGAGAAAGCAAATTAATAGGAAAATAAAAGTTCTCGAACTTTCAGGTGTCTGGCTGAAGTTTTTTCCATGGGATGATGTCTAGAAATGCTTGATTCTACTTAAGGGTAGCATTTTACGACACATGTGTAAAGATCTGTTATTTAAAAGAGGCCAAAGTTGGTCAAATCCGCTTAACATGTGAAAGCGCAGTAAAAATTAGTGAAATTTCCCGAGTTTTGAGGTGTCTGGCTGAAGTTTTTGCCATGGGACGAAGTCTAAAAATTCCTGATACTACTTTAGGGTAGTTATCTACAAAAAATGGGAAAATATTGGGTAGTTAAAAGCAGCCAAAGTGGCCCAAATGCGTGAAATTGGTAAAACAGAAAAAATTTCTATAGGAAAATCCGCGAACTGGGGGTGTCTGGCTGGAGCCTTGTCACTGGTACGGGTCTAACAACACTTGATACTGACGCGGGGTGATAATCTACGTCAAATATGTGAAAATCATCCATTATAAAATAAGTGAAGTTAGGGTAATTTTTAGCGACTTTGACCCCGGATTCCTAGGCCCTTGTCATAGGTACAGCTTTAAAATTTTCACATTCTTTCTAGATTCGGGGAGGACTATCGATCGGTATTGGTTTCATCCATTATAAAATAAGTGACGCTTTTAGGCTCTGGGATCTCGCTCTAAAATGTATTTCCTGTCGAGGCTATCAAAAGCCTTTTTAAAGTCGATAAAAAGTAAATAAGCGGATGTTCTATATTCACAGCATTGTTCAACAATGATACGGACAGTATTTATTAAATCAACACAGGATCGGTTTTGTCTAAAGCCAAACTCGTTTTCTCTTAGAGTTCCGTGCACCACCTCTTGAATTCGGGACATTAAAATCGTAGAGAACACTTTGCTGGGAATCGACAGTAAGGTGATACCTCTGTAGTTATTACAATCAGAGGTATCCCCCTTTTTTGCGACTTTTACAAGTATGCCCTCACTCCACTGATGAGGGTAGGACTCCTCTTCCCATACCTGACGGAAGATTGGAAGTAAAGTTTCTGCTGCAGTGTCTGGATCTGATATGAGGTATTCAGCATATATGTCATCACTTCCTGGGGCCTTCCCCTTTTTTAAGGACTTTATAGCTGAAATTATTTCATTTTTTGTAGGGGGCGCGCTGTTTATTCCACTAAAGTGGGGTTGGTTGTTGGAGTTTGTGGCACTAATGTTTGAGGTTTAAGGCCCCCTCACCTACAGGATTATTTAATACTTTCTTGAAGTGTTCAACCCATACATTCATTTGTTGTTCACTATCAGTAATAAGATTTCCGCTTAAATCTTTTACTGGTTTTTGTCTACTCCTGTATTTTCCGGTGAGTTCCCGGTTAATTTCATATAGTTCCCTCATATTATTTAATCTCGCTGCCGCTTCGGCTCGACTTGCTAATGTGTCAGCCCACTTTCTCTTGTCCTTTCTAGCTGACTTCTTAATTAGCTTGCACTTTTCTCTATACCTTGCGGATAACTGCCTTGTTTCCTCTGTATCGTCGTTGATATTCCGTCTGAGAAGCGATTCTTTTATTTTCCGGCGCTCTTCAATTAATGTCCACGTATCATTTGATAGCCATACTTTCTTTGCTTTGTTTTTGTGTCCAAGGATACTGCTACCAAGTTCTTGGTATATATTGTTAACGGATTCTAGCCTATCACCTGTACTGCCACTTGTGTTTACCTGTTCAACACGTTCGCGTACTGCAGCCTTAAAGGTATTTAGATATTCTTCATGCTTTAGTTTCTCAATATCTATTTTCTTACTAATTTTTTGGAGGTTTTTCTGTACTGCGGCTACCTTTAGCCTGAAACTACCAGCTACGAGGTGGTGATCGCTACCAATGTCTGCTCCTCTTTTAACGCGCACATCTAGCAAGGATGACCTCCATCTGCTGTTTATTAGTACGTGATCAATTTGATTATTGGTGCGTTGATCAGGAGACGTCCATGTTGTTTTGTGTACTAATTTATGTGGGAATAAGCTTCCGCCGATCACCAAACCGTTTTCACCACAAAAGTCTATAAGCCTACCACCATTGTCATTCCGGGTACCGGGGCTGTGTTTACCCAAGTAAATTTCTAAACCATCGTTGTCGGATCCTACTTTAGCGTTAAAGTCGCCCAGAATAACGCATATGTCACCCTGATTAACGTGTGAGGTTACACAGCTGTTTAGCGTATCAAAGAATTCGCTTTTGGTTTAATCGCTTTGGTTTTCTGTTGGTCCATAAACATTTATGATGACTAGCTTCCTAGCTCTGGTGCGGAGTTTTAGTACCATAATTCTGGGGCTTATCGGCACCCATTCAATGATACTTTTTGCTATTGTGCTTCTTGTTAAAAAACCTACGCCGCTGGTGTGGCTCTCCCCTTCGTTTCGGCCCGAGTATAGGAAGGTTGTTCCTTGGTCATTTATTCGGCCAGATCCTGTCCACCTGCACTCTTGTGTGGCTAATATGTCAATTTTATATCGTTGCATTTCTCTCCGCAGTTGCTCTAGCTTGCCACTCTCATAGAGAGTACGTACATTCCATGTACATATTTGTATTTTATGTTTCATACCGATTCTGTGATTTTGGATACATTGTTGAATACGATCTTGGTCGGTCGTTTCAGTTTCGTTCATCCTAATATTTAAGCGTGAATTTGGCACCTCCACATCCGATGTGCCAGCTGCCGAAGCAGAGGGATTATGCCGCAAATGCAGGTTACCCCGTGGAGAATAGTTTCCTTTAATGTTTTGATCCATGCTAGAATATTATTTAAGTTTCAATCAGCGAGTGATGAGTTCACAGATTGTCAAAGCAGGCCGCTCCTTACGTGGAGAACAGACGCCCACCTGCCGGCTGTTCGGCTCCCAAAGAGGCGACAGGATTTTTGGTACTTTGGTTTTTTAACGAAGTGTCCTTCTTCGGCCTGTGTGGTCCGCGGGAGATATTTCATTTCTCTCCTACCACCTATATCTGGGAGGCATTCCACTATCCACCAACCAGTGGACGCGCCCTCTAGGGATTTCAGGCTTCCCCCGAGGGCAATAGCACAGTTTAATTTTAGCGCCAACTGTATGTCAATGCCAGTGAAATTTCGAATATCCGGGTTTCACTTATAGCAAATGAGTTTGAAAACGTGGCCTACATTTAGGCGCAGTCATAGTTAAAGTTGGTTACATCCGGTGCGGAAAATAACAATTATAATAAAAAAGTAATTTTTTAAACCCGACACAGAATATCTGATTACAATCTTAGAAAATTTGCACAGACCCAAAACCAAAAATTATAAAATAAGAAATAGAATAAAAAAATATTTTAAACTTAAAATGTTTTAAAATGAACTAAAACCGGCAAAAAAAAAATCTCCTCTGCCTATATAGCTTAGCCTGAACATTTGTGAGTGTGAATTCTTTTAGGTATTAAATATAACTTGCAAGTTTGAAGTGTATAAAAACATTTGGCGCTTGCTATATCGTGAAAATATGATTTTTTAGGAAAGCTCATTACGGTGATTAGATTTTTACAAACTTACGTAAACCATCTATAGCGTGCGCCAATGTTGTTATACATTTCAAACTTGCAAGCACTATTTAATACCTATAAGAATTCACACTCACAAATGTTCAGGATAAGAGAAATTTTGTTTGCCGTTTTTAGTTAATTTTAAAACATTTTAAATTAAAAATATTTTTTTATTTTGTAACAGCTCGAGATATTTACGATTAAAAAAAAAGGTGGTGGAGCCATGTATATCTCAAGAACAAATTGAGCAATTTCAAAACGGTTTGAAAAATTTAAAAGCCAATCAAATTTGCTATAAACAATGCCAACAAATCTTTTCGCTAGGCCTTGTCGGTTCGAAGATAATGAACAATCAATATGGATTTTTACCTTTTTTTGTAAAAATATAAAAATGAATGTGTGTTTTCGGAAACTTTTAATTTTTTTCCACATATTTTTTTTTTGTAGGCTCTGTTTTATTACACAAAAAATGAGCCAAGAAAATGGATGGATGATTACAAAAGTTATTAACGGTAAAAAAAATATAGCCATATAATAAATACCCTACAAGAATTAGTATACCTACAGGATGTCAAGAAATATATTGATAACCTTTAAACTGGTGAGGGGCCACCTGATAGGCAATTAAACAAAAGAAAAAAGCAGGCCCATGCCTTCCCGTTTTCCCCTTTCAAATCATGACGTGACGTTACAACTGCATTTCGGCCATCGGCCATCTTGAATTCGTCCATCGTTGCCCCCACAACACAGTTTTTTTAAATCACACTAGCGGTAGAAGTATATTATGGTGGCAATTCCGTGTCAACTCATGACGTAGCAATAAGCTGATTCTGTCAAAACTGGCTAATTCAATTCATTCTAACGGTATCGCTTTTGGTACAATCTCCTCTCTTGGTTCATGGAAAAAAAGGTAGGTAAAATGTTCAAGGTTTTCCAGATTTTTCATCACTAGTTTTCGAGATATAACAAAAAACTTTAAAAACTAGAGCTGTTAGATAAAAATCAGCACCCTTAAATTGATTTAAAGCGACTAAGAAAATGTTTCTACTAGTCATGATATACTAGAATTATACCAGTCCCATACTAGTTCAACCTAGACTAGCATTATGTCCATAAAATGAACTAGTCCCCATACTAGACCAAAAAGCATTGAACCTGGACTAATGTGATTTCAACCAGAATTTTCATGACTTACCCTTTATCATTTGCCTTTTTTATCTTTATTCTTAAAAAGCAGCAACTATTTGTATTTACCCTATCATGAAAAAGGATCTGTGAATTATAAGAAAAAAAAGAAGCGACTGGTATGATTTCATCCAGAAAATTCTAGTTGTATACTAGTATGATGTGTATATTTCCTGACTAGTATGAGTTCTGCCAGAAAATTGTAGTTGTATACTAGTTTTTTTCTGACTAGTTTGAGGTTTCGCTGCAGGGTACTTACTTAAAATATTGTGACGAATTCGATGATTCCTCGACTATTTTCCTTGATCTCGATCACTGTACGTTAAATAAAACACTCAATTTCTGATTAATAAATAGTACGCTTTATTCACTACTAAAAACCGTAGTACAATATCGCGGGTTAATTCACTGTTCAGTACTTCACCGTACAACACTTGAAAATAAACTGATTGAAGTGCGATGTCTTTGCGCGGTTTATATACCCAGCAGCTTCATAACCTAGAAACGTCTACACATCTCTGGGCCATTCACGCAACAGTGTTCTCGAAACGTTTATCTATCGTCATCTCCTCTTTGTGTCACATTCGCACTCTCTCGCTCTCGCGTCATGTACCTAAACAGCTGTAGTTGTGGTAGTGATGCTAGTGGTGGAAATACGCTAGAGTTGGGAGATGAGCGATTCTTGAGAACATTCGCCACACTGCCCTCCACCTAAGTCTGATCGTCCCGATCAGACACATTTCCCGATCCAAACATTGCTAGCCTCCCCAAGGGGATCCACCTTCATTTTGTTCTGTGGCATTCCAACAGCCTGTATGCGGTAAATAACGTCGTGGATCCGTTTCACAACTCTGTACGGTCCTTCCCATTTCCTCTGAACTTCGGGAGGCATACCTTTCCTCCGTTGTGGCCCTTATAGCAATACTAAATCTCCCTCCAGGAAACCTTCCGTTTCCATTGCTTTGTCGTACTTGGTTTTCATGTTTTTGCTTATAGTTCTGGGGAATGGACCTGCTCCATCCAAGGTAGTCCTCTCAACCGGTGCATCTGAGTTGCACTGCCTCCTTCGACTATGACTCGTGGACCTCAGCACCTTTGCCCTGATGCACTCATCGCATTTGGCAATCCACTCCTTTACCGACTGACCGTAACCAACCCAATAAAATGTCTGCTTAATCCTCTCCAAGGTCTTCTTGACTCCTAGGTGACCTCCACTTGGATGGTTATGCATTTCCCTGAGAACATCAGACACCCGCTTCCTTGGAACAACTATAAGCTTTCGAGCGCACTGACCATCCTCACTCTCCCATATTCGATGCAAACAACCGGATACCAATCGTAAACTTTTCCATTGTGCCCAATATGAATTGGCAACTGGACTCTCCACTGACATTTCTTTTCTTGATGGTCGCTCCTTTCGCTCAAGCCCTCAGATCACACATGACAGATCTGAATCTTCCTTTTGACTTCTCCGAATATTCTCAAGCAGGCGTTTGTCTATCGAAGCCATTGGTCGAGGAGGTACCTCCTTCCGAGTGTCCTTGTGATTCAGCTCTAATGAAACTCCCTTGGTGCAATACCCAATGTTGTGTCCAAAGATTAGCGGTACTTCTTGGCCATTGTATGTCATAACTCTATTTCTCACGTTCATTTGAATGTCTCTCTCAGCCAAGAAGTCGACGCCAATGATGACTTCCTCCACGATATCCACTACTAAGAAGTTGTGGTATGTAGTCACATTCCCAATCACAACTTTGCACCGCACTTCTCCATGGACCAGCTTACTTTCACTAGTTACGGTCCGCAACTTTGCATCCTGTAATGGTCCCACTCTGTTATGGACCAAGTCACTTCGAATGATGGAATGAGATGCGCCAGTATCCACAGTGAGTAACCGCTCCTTATTGTCTACCTGCTTTGCCGGAGTCTCTGGAGCCGATGTTGCAATAACGCGCAATATGGCCAGACATTCCGCACTTGAAACATTTAGTCGCACCATCGCTTTTCTTTTGTGCTCCATTCAAGGCTTCCAGAACTTTGTTGATTTTTTCGGCCAAGTCTGGTTTCTCCTTTTCCACATGGCTGACCTTGTTATCTTTTTTACATAAAAGCGAGGCTGTCTCTTGCAATAAAGCGTGTTATACCGTCTCTGCGAATGTCCTTTTGGGGTTTGCATATACGGCTCGCTTCGTGTCTACATCCATTATTCCATTTATGAATCTTTGGATCTTTACCCTCTCGATGTATTCCACGGGTGCATCTTCGTTTGCCAATTTAGCTAACCTCTCAATGTCCCATGCAAATTCCTGCAATGTCTCATTAGCCTTCTGGAAGCGATTCTGTAGCTCCATTTGAAATATCTGTCTCCTATGCTCGCTACCGTAACGCCTCTCAACTGCACCCATCAATGCCTCATAGCTATTCCTTTCACCTTCTGGAATAATTTGAAGGATTTCCGCTGCCGGTCCTTTCAATGCTAAGAAGAGCGCAGCGACTTTATCCTCAGCGCTCCAGCTATTCACCGATGCAGTCTTCTCAAATTGTAGCTTGAACTCCTGAATAGGAACAGAACCGTCAAAGGATGGGGCTTTTACCTTCGGAATCCCCTTTGACGACTTAGCTGCAACTCCTGGATACGACTTCTCAGCGCATTTACTTCAGCGTCCATTTTATCCTGTGCAGATCTGATTCAAACCCGCCAATATCATGCTTGTGTCCACGATTGTTACTGGATTTGGGGCATCCTCCTTCTCTTCCATTACAGACGTTACCTCTTCCGAGATAGGGAACTAATAATCCTTAAGGTTAATTCCTTCAGCTTCCATAACCTCTCGTAAACGTGATTGTAGCTCTAACTTATTGCCTGTTGTTGTTGTTGTTGTAACGAGGTGTAGTCCTGCCCAACGCGTATTTTTCCTTAACCTAAGCCGCATGCCGGACATACATTCGGCACATCAGGGTTCAGTCTAGATATGTAGGAGTTTAACCTGCTACAATATCCAGAGCGTAATTGAGCCAGAGTGACCCTTGTCTCTCGAGGAAGATGACGCTCCTCTTCAGAAATGCCTGGTGTTGCGGCATGTAAGACATTGTTTAGCGGACAAAGCGCAGTGTAATGGCCAACAGACGTTGTATGGATATGCCCCAAGGCCTGTTTATGCACCTGTAGATCAAACGGCGTTGTTATATAGTGTCGGATCTCATCAAAATGTTTACGTCAATGCGACCTTATGGTCCTAGGAGAGGGAATGAGTTCAAGCAGTTGTCTACTGGGATGCTGTGGTTTACAGCAATTCAGTAGGTACTGCTTGTTTAGCATTTCATTATGCTCCCTAACTGGAAGAATTTCCACCTCACCCGGCGACCATATCGGCGACGCATAGTTCAGGATCGGCCGACCAATTGCCTTGTACGTTACCAACAACGTTTCTTTGTCTTTACCCCAAGTACTGCCGGCTAGTGACTTGAGGATTTTGTTGCGGCTCTGTAATTTAGAGACAATTGCAGCTGAATGGGCAGCGAAAGTGTGCATGGTGTCGAAAGTCACTCCTAAGATTTTTGGGTGAGCGAGAGTAGGTATTTTATGATCACCTACATACATTTCTAATTCCATGCCAACCTGCGCTGTCCACGTCGTGAATAAGGTCGGCGAAGACTTTGTTGGCGACAATGTCAAGCTTCGGGCGGTGAAGAACTCGACTAGAGAGGGGAGATAGCCATTTATTTTAGAGCACAGCTCATCAACAACAACAGACGACCGACGACCACTGAGATAATTGGCGGTCCAACGCTTGAGACAGGGGGCGAGTGACGAGTCTTCCAAATACAAGCTGCCCATGATTCACTATGTCAAAAGCTTGACTCAAATCGAGTGCAACTAGAACCGTCCTGTCATTAGGTCTGCTTTGATTTAGACCGTCAGTTATCTGAGTGTTTATGACATTTAGAGCAGATGTTGTGCTCTTACCTTTCCTGAAGCCATGTTGGTGCTCGGCTAACATCAAGTGTGATGTGTAGAGCGGGAGTAAGACCGCCTCAAGTGTCTTTACTACTCGCGAGAGGAGTGATATCGGACGATATGACTCCCCAACGTTAGCTGGCTTGCCAGGTTTTAGTAGTGGGATCACAGTTGCCTGCTTCCATTTGTCGGGTATGACAGCTGTGATCAAAGACAAGTTGAAGACGGCAGTTAAATATTTAACTCCTACTGGGCCGATATGCTTGAGTTGCACCATGGCTACTATGCCACCAGGGCCGATGGCTTTGGAATTTTTGGCCTTCCGGATGCCCTCTTGAACCTCTGTAGCGGTGATGGGAACGGGGGCATAGTTTTTGTGTTTATGCGCGCGTCGACAAAAAGCCTGCGCACATTTCCTGGGGTCATTTAATGTCTTGTCACCGAAGGTGATGTCGACATTTTTTGGTGGACCCGAAGGATTCGACAAGGACTTGACGGTGGACCATAATTTCCCAACACCGGTAGAGAGGTTACAAGAACTAAGGTGTTCCTCCCATTTGGTTTGTTTGTGTACGTTAACCAGCCGTCTGATTTCCACGTTGAGATCACCGATCTGTGGGTCAGAGGGCTAACAATAGTTAGGTCCGGGGAGCTATTGCAGTTAACAGCCATCCTAGTAGGGGTGTCTCCGTTTACAGTGCAGAAAGAGGAAGCGTCAATTTGCTCGGCTAATTCCCGTCCTCTGCCGTCCACAGAAAGGTGTGAATTCCACATATCATGGTGGGCATTAAAATCGCCAATGATGATACGGTTATCGCCACAAAGAAACGCCCTAAGGTCAGGGCGATAACTTCTGGGGCAGCAGGTGACGGGAGGAATGTATATATTAATTAGCTAGAGATCAACACATCCAGCTTGTATAACTATGCCCTGACACTCTAAAGGTAAGTCTCTTTGGCCAGTGTTGATATCAAATTCCCTATACTGCACCGTATGGTGAACAAGGAACGCGATACCACCTCCGCCGTCCGTACGGTCATGCCGGAGAACGTGATAGCCTCCACTCGCTCGGAGATTCGAGTGAGGGCCAAGTTTTGTCTCCTGGATTGTAGCAATTTTGATTTTATGTAGCTGCATAAATGTGGTTATCTCCGCTATCTTGCCGGTCAAGCCGTTGCAGTTAAATTGCAACAATTTAAATTGCGAAGTAGAGGCAATGGCCACTCTGGGAGTTAGAGACTGATGTGTAAGCCTACATATTCTGCTGAGCAATATAAGTATTGCAGGTCGTGGAGACTTGATTTGTAGAAGGCGATAATGCAACATTTGAGCGTCGCTTGCCTCGTGACGTCCTAGGACGTGAGCAGCAGGGCGCCACAAAACTTTTGTAGAAACTAGTGGTCCGATGTGTTTTAGGATCTAGTCCGGAGCAACTAGATTTATGCAACCAACCTTTGCATGATGCACACTGGACTGAGTGTGATCGTCGTGTGTATATTTTTTTCCGGCAAACGCAGCAGAACCATGCACTTGGGCCGGGATTTGCCACAATGCCAGCCCGGATCAAGAGAATAAGGAGCAGCCGTGCTGCAAGGGGCTGTTCCGGGGATGACAAGAGGTGGGGAAAAAGTGACGGATTAGACAGGGTCACTTCGAAATGTATTGCTCTTGACCGAGTCATTATAAAAAAAAAAAACCCGGGTCGTTTCGGTACGAAGGGTAATGTACAAGTACACTGAACCAAAAACGTACATGTTTTGTACGAACAAAGTTTCATAGAAGTCGCCGATTTTTTCTTAGAATCTAAGAAAAATTTCATATAATTTAAGAAAAGTTTCTCATTATATATGAAAAAAAAATACGTTAAATTTTATTAACGTCAGAACTTCGTTCATAAAATATAAGAACTAAAATTCATTAATTTTTTAGCTGAATTTGTTCTTAAATATTACGAATTTGTTCTTAAATTTTAAGAAATTACGTACGTACAATTTTTTTACTATGATTATAAGAACTTTTTCTAAATATTTAGAACTTGTTTCGTAGATTTTAAGAACTATTTCTTATATTTTAGGAAAGCGTCATCGATTGAACCAAAACATTCTTAACTAGAGCAGACAGCTGCCACTGTTTAAATTTTTTTTATTAATACAATTTATTGAAAAGATCGTGTGTTAAAAATTAAACATATAGTAATTATGTATATTAAAAAAAAGAAAAAGAAAAAAGTTCGCTATTATGAAGTGTAGTGTGTGAAAAAGACTTGTTAAGTCCCGAGAAATTAACGTTTCACCTAAAAAGAACCCACATAAGAAGACATCTGGAAATAAACAAAAAGACTTCAACCTCAACTGAAGTAGCATCATATTAAGCTGCAGCCGTATCAGAGCGGCATTATGCAACAACACCAACTTTAGCTGAAGCACAATTACATATGTACTACTTATTTCAGCCCTCCTTTTATACATACAAACTCCTTTTGCTAATGAATGTTTAACTTTAATTATTTTTTTAATGAAAATACGTTACTACCTTTGTAAAAGAAATAAGTATGTCAATTAAAATAAAACATTCCAACTGAATTTCATGATTTTTAAAATTCAAGAATGGATCCATACATTCTAAGAATGAGTTCATAAAATTTGAAATGGATTCATATATTCTATGAATGAGTTCGTAAAATTTATGAATGGATTCATACATTCTAAGAATGAGTCGTATAATTTATGAATGGACTGACATATTCGTTCGTTCAATTTAAGAATATTTTCATACATTCTATGAATAAGGTCGTACAATTAATAAATGGTTTGTCATATTCTAAGAATGAGTTCGTACAATTTAAGAATCTTTTCATACGTTTTAAGAATGAGGTCGTAGTATGTATTGACATATTCTAAGAATGATTTCGTAGATTCTAAGAATGAGTTCTTGGATTTTAAGTATTATTATTAAAATTTAGTTTGACATGAATATTTACGAATTTTTGTTCTTAAATTCTACGAAAACGTTCTTTGGAGAGCTTTTAATGAAAAAAATTCGTAAAATATATGTACTTTTTCGTAGAAAATATGTACTTTTTTGGTTCAGTGTACAAATACCGTTCTCGCAGAACCGGCAATACGTGAAACAACGTGCCTGTTGTTGTCAGTCCACGCCGTTCCAACTCGTTTTGGAGTTGCTGGATCTTCAATTCATTCAACTTTGCCATGTCCTTGTTATCCTTGCAACGTCCTTATTATCCTTGCAATGTCCGTGTTTTATTCAACAATACCGCTTCTGACACCAATTGTGACGAATTCGATGATTCCTCGACTATTTTCCCTGAGTTCGATCACCGTACGTTAAATAAAACACTCAAATTCTGCTTAATAAATAGTACGCTTTATTCACTACTAAAAACCGTAGTACAATATCGCGGGTTAATTCACTGTTCAGTACCTCACCGTATAACATTTGAAAATAAACTGATTGAAGTGCGTTGTGTTTGGGCGGTTTATATACCCTAGCAGACAGCAGCTTCATAACCTAGAAACGTCTACACATCTCTGGGCCATTCGCGCAACAGTGTTCTCGAAACGTTTATCTATCGTCGTCTCCTCTTTGTGTCACATTCGCACGCTCTCGCGTCATGTACCTAAACAGCTGTAGTTGTGGTAGTGACGCTAGTGGTGGAAATACGCTAGAATTGGGAGATGAGCGATTCTTGAGAACATTCGCCACAATATCATTTAACCGCCTAGGCGGTTTTGGCCGTCCGAAGGCCTGTCTGTTGGTACTCATCGGAATTTTGTTTTATGTGGTGGGTACCAAACCCTACGTACAGCCCGTTTCTCGGGAAGTTGGATTTCATTTGCACATTCCCTTTAGCGAAACCTTAAACTAGTCAGAAAACTACTAGTATACAACTATACTTTTTTGGCAGAACTCATACTAGTCAGGAAATATACATTTCATACTAGTATACAACTAGAATTTTCTGGCTGAATTCATACTAGTCAGGAAATATCCATTTCATACTAGTATACAACTATAACTTTCTGGCAGAACTCATACTAGTCAGGAAATATCCATTTCATACCAGTATACAACTAGAATTTTCTGGCTGAACCCATACTAGTCAGGAAATATCCATTCCATACTAGTATATAACTAGATTTTTCTGGATGAAATTCTACTAGTTAAAATAAATATAGTTTAAAAAATCTAAAACTCACGCTTTTAGAGAGTATTGAACTAAAAAGTTGAAAATAATTTTAAAAACCCTACACAGTAGTATTGTGGAAAAAGCGTGGTCCGCTTTGTTCCATAATCTTCGTTTTTTATTTAAATTATTTTTACCTTTTTAGTTAAATGTGTTATGAAGAAATCGATAAATATATCGAAATATACCGCAGTTCAAACGAAACCTCTGGGCCTCTACTTTCGTTTGATACCCATATTGTAGGCAATATTTATTATTATTGGACAACCTCATTTTGACCGATAACTCAGTTATCGATAAATATATCGAAATATTCCAAAGTCCAATAGAAACCTGTAGAACTTCCCCTTTGTTTGATACCCAGATTGTAGGCATTATGACCGATAAATTATTTAATGGCCTAAGGTGCTAGACCTTCTAGCATACAAGTCACTACAGTGTTGTGAGTTCGACTCTCACAATGCCGAGAAGAAAAGTCCTTGAAGAGATGTAACTCCAGTATCATCGAAACATATGTCGGCTTGTCTGGTTCCTGCAGCGCGTAGGTAAATATTTCTCAAAAAACACATTTTCATACAATCCAAAAAAGCAACAAAGATTTAATTATTTATTTATTTATTTAATTAAACTTATAATCAATTATAAAATTTAATTTTGAAGAAAAAAACAGCACTAGCTTCCAGGGCTATCGGCTGTGTCTGTAAAGTAAAAAATTGTGTTATATTTTCGGGTTGATAGCACGAATGTAGTTGTAGATGGTGTTGATGTTTTCGATTGTAGTGGAATTTATGAGGATCATTGGATTAAGGTTGTTAAGGCTGGATGTATCGATGTTCTCCTCTGTTGGGGTTTGAAATGATGACATAGGGTTTATGTTTCCAAGGGTTCGGCGCTTATGAATTTCATATGTTTAGATTGTTGTTGACTTAAAATGTTTACTGTAGATATTAAATGCGGTTGCTGTTCGTTGTTTGAGTAGATTTAGATCAATACTTTTGGTAAGAAACCGTTCAGGTTCCATTGAAAAGTATCGAATTTACTTAGCATGTTTAGTGAAGAAGTGCTTACTTATTCGTAACGCGGGGTTACGAATCTAAGCTTTCGCCCTCATCTGTCTGCATTGTGTTGCTTTCGGATGTGACGAAGTAGTTGTTCGTTGAAATGAGTTGTTGTGTGAGGTATGTTAAAGGTGATGTGGTGGGGTTTGTGTTTTCATCATGATGTTTGGTGATAATGGTTTTTTTATTTTGTTGTCGAAAGTGAATTTATCGTTATTGTTGATAGTCGTTTTCTGGATTTTTTCCGAGTTTAACTTGGATGGCGAGGCTGGTCGTTTTAGTGGTTCAGTAGCGAAAGTGTTTGTGTTGTTGTTAACTGGAGTAGGTGTGTTTTGGTTGTTGTTGGTTGCGGCGGATATATTGTGGATGTCTGTTGTTGGTGCATATTGCCTGTTGTTGGTGGTGGTGGTTGTGTTGGGGTTGACTGGAGTTTTGATATTTGGGTTGCTATTGCTTTTTTCAGGTTGTTTTGCCGTGCTGGCATAAGACGAGCTCGGTGCGTTGATCGGTGGATTTTTTTGGTTGTATTTTTTGAAGGCTTCTCCAAGAGAACATTTGTGCCCAGTTTTGATTTTTAGCACTTCCTTCATTTCATTGTATTTCGGGCAGTTTTTATAGTTTGACTTATGAGCGCCTTGACAGTTAGCACATTTTTCCTGGGTGCAGTTGGTTGGTTGATGCGGGTCGAGATTGCACCCTTCTCATTTTTCGGGGTTTTGGCAACGATTTTTTGTATGTCCTATAATTTGGCATTTCCGGCAACGCATCGGGTTGGGGAAATATGGTTTGACTTTGACTGTACCATGCCACATCAAGTGTTTTTGGGAGGTTATATAAATCGAACGTGAGAACCATTCCTCCATTGTGTGTTGTTTTCCCGTCTTTTGTAGAGGTGAACTTGAAGACTTTGGACACTCCTTGGCTTTTTAATTCCTCGACTATCTCTTCTTCGCTGACATTGATAAGGCAGGGTGCGTAGACTGTACCCTTTACCGTGTTCAAGGTTTCGTGGTAATTGATGGATACGGGAACGAGATTGGACAGTGTTTTAGTCTTAAGGAATTTTTGGGCAACTTTTTCGTTCCTGGCGAGGACCGTCTCGAAGTTGTTTGATGCTGTCGACTTGGGTCGATATGGCGTCGATGCATTTTTTAATAACGAATGGGCTGAGTTTGGCAAGGTTATTGTCTAGAGAGGAAATGACTAGGTATTTGGGATGGTTGGGGTTGGCTTGTTTGTGGGGTAGGTTGGGAAAGGAGTATTCGATGAAGTCGAATTCATCATTTGAAATTTAAAATCTATTTGCGCCTCTGTCTGGAGGCCCAGGCGGTATTTTGTTGTTTAACCTACGGCGCTCGCGATTGGCTGAAATAGTCGAACTATCGGCGAAAGAAAAATTGAAAGGAAAAACGAAAAACGCGTGGTTACTGTAGCACAATAACCAAGCAAAGCACTTTAGCACAATTTGACACGTCTATACACGGCGAGAGTTAGTCGATGACTGATGGCCGATAAATTAGTTATTGATAAATATATCGAAGTCCAAATGCAACCTCCCATCGTTAGACACCCATATTGAAGGCACATTTCAAGGTTTTTGTGACAGTCATATGGCACTATCGGGTAGACTGAAGTAGAGTTACATACAAACAAGCAAACATACATATGAAAATGTAGGTTTTTCTTAATTAAAACGATATGTTTGAAGTTTCAATTTCACACGAGTGTTTATTAAAGTTATCAATTAATTAATTAAAATGTTTAGGTATTTCACACTGCCATATTAGCGTAGGGCTTCTTCGGCGTTCTAATTAAAACTAAACTAAAACTTAACGCTATTTTGCTTAACTGCTGTAACTTCAAAATGGTTGCCTGGACGCTTCGTTCAGGCTTCGTTTTGTGTAGGGTTGCCGCCTAGCTACCCGTAATGCCTTAACTCTAAGGTGACCGTCTATTCACATTCCTACAATCGGCCATCCTGATTTTCATTCGACCTCGAATAAGTATTTAAACCCATCTTTTCATATTTTCGACCACCGTCGTAGTTTTCTGCGGACCCTCTTGATTTCCAACCTTTTCAACCTCGTATCTGTCATGGCTTAGTTTGGCGACCATTTTATATGGCCCCAGATACTTCGGTCTTAACCGCATTGCTACCCCGAATTGGGTTCTCTTTATAGCTACCAGGTCGTTTATCTCATACCTAGTTCCTTCTTTCCTTCCTTTATCAAATGTATTCCTGTTCTCCTCCTGTATTTTCTCTATATTTTCACGGGCGCTCTGCCTAGCTGAGTTCCGCTCCATCTCTAACTCTTCTACTTCCAACTCGTTTAAAATGGCATGTAGATCAGGGAAATCCGAAGTTCTCATATCTAACCCGGTTAAGATTTTAAAGGTGTTATCTTCGTACTGCGCGGCGCGGTATTATTTAAAACTTTTTGTACACTCGCTACATGATTGTACCACTGGGTTGGGTTGTTTTGACACTTTTTGGACAACATCGGTACAACCGTCCTGTGAACGCGCTCCACCTGACCGTTTCCCCTCGGAACACCAGTTGCGATTAACAAGTGTTGGATGTCTTCTTTAGTGCAGTATTCCCTAAACGCATTTGCCGTAAACGCCGACCCTCTATCCGTTACTATCCGTTTCGGATTTCCGAAAATTGCCGATTGTTTTTCAAGCTTATCTATGACTTCCTCCACCCCGGTTGATTTTGTTGGGTATAGCCATACAAATTTTGAAAACCCGTCGATCACTACTAAAATATAATTGTATTTTTTGCGCGTTTCTGTTAACGGGCCAACGTGGTCGATGTGGTAAGTCCCTAACGGCTCAGATGCTTTGTCGATTGGCGTCAACAAACCCTCTTTCTTACCCCTCTTAGCTTCGACGATGATACATTCTACGCACGATTTTACCACGTTGTGTACTTTTTTGCTTAGGTTCGGTATATAATAATTTTTCTCTACCACCTCTTGCGTTCTTTTGGCTGCGAAATGGCCCTGACTGTGTGCTAATTTAATAATTTCTTCTTCCATGTTGGAAGGTACCACTAACAACTCTTTTGTACGGTTGTTGTACAGCAGATCATTATGCATAAAATAATCCTCGTATGTTCCGTCTTCAAGAATTTTCCTAACCGCCCTAACCCAGTCATCCTGTAGCTGCGCCTCTTTTATCCTAAATTTTACTGAATCTTCTACTAGCAAGCAATAAGTGCGACTGAGGGCATCTACATGCTGCATGCGCGTTCCCGGCCTATGCTCAACCACGTAGCATCTGCGTGCAGCTCCGTTTCTGCCGAGGGATTAAAAAGTTTTAATGCGGGTGCGCTAACCAATGCGCGCTTAAGTTCTTGTATTGCCAACAAGTGTTCGTTTCCCAGCTTAAACTTCTCATCTTTCCTTAGTAGATCTGTCAGTGGTTTGGCGACCAGAGCATAATCTCTAATAAAGCGTCTAAAGAAGGAAGTTAAGCCCAAAAACCTCTGGATTTCCTTCTTACCCACCGGTATCGGAAAATTTCGCACCGCCTTAGTCTTCTCCTCTGAGGGAAGAATTTTCCCATTTTCCACTATAAAGCCTAAAAAAGTTATCTGCCTTTTCAAAACTTGACATTTCTCCCACCTAATATGCAGCCCATTCTTGCTCGCGTGTTTCAAAACTTTCTCCAACTTTTCTCGACCGTCTGTCATATCCTTGGCGGGAATGACAATGTCGTCCATATATATAATCACTGTACCATCTGCTAGCATCTCTTGGAAAATTGCGCGAATATAACGACAAAACACCGCCGGCGAATTTGTTATACCAAAAGGGACAAAACAAAATTCATATTGTCCATTCTGTGTCACAAATGCTGTGTATTTCCGCGATGACGGTTCTACCGGCACGTGGTAGAAGCCATTTTTTAAATCTAGGGTGGTATAAATGTTTGCACCCTCTAACCTATCCAAAGCTTCGTCCACCAACGTCATTGGGAAATTGTCTCTCATGATTTTTTCGTTAACCTTGCGGAAGTCGCAACAGAACCGTTTTGTGCCATTTTTCTTGGTGGTTAACACGACTGGTGACGCGTACTCCGATACGCTATGTTGGATAATTCCCTCTTTCAACATATTCTCAACTTGTTCATCAATATACTTTTGATCGGCGTATGACACTCTACGCGGCCGCTGAAATACTGGATTTTCATCCGTCAAAGACAATTTCATTTGTACGGGCGTATTCTTGGGTTTTTCGGGGTGATAATTATTTATTAAATTGCAGTAGGTAATTTGCCAAATTATCGTTCAGATGTGACAGATCTACCTTATCTGATACCAGGCACGCTTCGCTTTCAATTGCGCACATTGCTTGAAACTCACTCAGGCTAAGCCCCTCGGGTACCGGCACAACCACTCCGTACCCACCGGCAGTAACCATCTCAGCTACTGCATTCTGCTCGGGAACTGACACAACCACTTCAGACCCACCATACGCACCGGCAGTAACCATCTCAGCTACTGCATGCTGACTTGTCGTATACCTTTTCTTCTCGGGAACTGACACAACCACTTCAGACCCACCATACGCACCGGCAGTAACCATCCCAGCTACCGCGTGCTTCCCTTTACTTTCGACCTCCTCTGTCGGCTTCTTAAACTCCACGCTATCTTTCCTGAAGACGAGTTCCACGTCTTGCAGTACGTCATTTCCGATGATTGCCGCATACGGTATATCACGCTCCCTAACTACCTGAAAAGTAACCTTCAACAGTAACCCATCGACCTCCATATCTGCCTTAAAGCTGCCTAATGTCGTAAGCTCGCCCTTTCCGACACCGTACAGTTTTTGCTTTTCTTTAGATAGCTCTATATCGCCCAACATAAACAACGTGTCATACCTCATGATGCATGCCATACACCCTGTATCTACCAACGCATTAAATTTAAAGTCACCGATCGCCGCATCTACAAAAATCATTCCGCCTTTGCTGGCAGATTTTCCCGATCCGATAGTGTTTACACGCTCACTTTTAACCTCTGTTCCCTTTTTCTCCTTACACTCATGCGCATAATGCCCTTTTTGTTTGCACTTAAAGCATGTTATATCTTTTGTTACCGACCCTGGACACTCCCTTGCTATATGCCCTTCTTTGTCACACTTGAAGCATTTCTCCTTTGAGGCGCATCTTTCTTCGCTCGAAGCACCCACACCACTTTTGCTGCCGGATGGTTGTACCCCTTTCACTTTCTCATACACGCGAATATGCTCCTTCAATTCGCTTAACGTACGTGCCTGGTACAACATCGCCTTGTTTGCTCTACTATCTGGTATACCCTCAACAAAATACTCAATCACACTCCTCTCGTCTAACGCAATTTGTTTCCCTAACTCCAATAAGGCATACAAATATTCTTGCAATGTCTCTTTCGGCTGTTTTCGCCGATTCCTTAGCGCGCGATGTACCTCGGAAGCACATAACTTTTTGCGAAACTCATTTATAAGCGCTTGCTTTAAGTCGGTCCAGTTCCTAACACCCACTAGCCCACGCACAAACAATTTCGCAGCTCCTTTGAGCAGTTGCTTTGCGTACACAAACCTTTGTAAGTTATTCCAACTGACAGTGTCCGCTATGTCATCAAATTCCTCAACCCAGTGCTCAACCTCATATGTGCCATCACCAAAGAAGAACGAAACGCTATCTTTTACATCGCGCAATGTAAATAACACCCTTTGTGTGCGCGAGTTATTTCCTGCCGCATCTGCATATAACGAGTTTGACGACTCGTTATCGCTTTCGACCTCTTCCTCGGTCTCTTCATTTCCCAACACTACATGCTGTAGCAAACGCAATTGTAAATCTTTTTTCCTACCAGACACGCTCAACCCTAGCTCCCTTAACTTCTCCTTCAAGATTTCCACCGTCATCGATTTGATTGAATCCGCGTCCATCTTTCCCTCTTCTACTACTATAGTTATCAATCTCTTTATTTGGTAATCCACTAGCTTTTCACTATTCTATCTGACGGGGAATGCTGCTATTTGTCCCTCTTACTCCCTCCGTATCAAAAACCAGCACACATGCAACCGCTTGACATATAACATCTATCTCCTTTACTCTTTAGCACTACTTTATTCCTTTTACGAACAAGCACGACCATGTAACGAGCGTTACTCTTAAATATTTTAAAATTTTCTCTGTTGCTACGAATGTTGCGTTTTTGCTTCGCCCTCATGAATTCCTTTCCGCGAATGAACACAAGCAAGCATGCGATCGCTATACATATATATACACTAAAAAACTACCCTGGTATTTATGTATGGAAAAATTATAGATATAAACATGTATATTTGTATGTCGATATATGCTCACGTCCTGCTGCTCTGATTTCGTTGCCCTTGTTGTTGCTGATCTTCATTTGTATTTGTTGATGATTTTCGTTTGTTCTTGTTGATTATTTTCGTTTGTGTTGTTGATTATTTCTTTTGTTGTTGATTATTTCGTTGCATTTATTGCCTTTCTCTTTCTATTCGGTTTTAGATGACTTGTTTTTTCTCTTCACTTTGTTGTTTTTTTTTTCGTGTAATATTTCTTATTACCTTTTACATTTCTTTCGCTTCACGTCTGTACACTTGCTTTTGTATTTCTCTCGCTCTTACTTTTTAACTAGGAATGCCGTCTTTTTTACGCCACTGCGTTCACACATATGTTATATTTATTTTCGCTGCTATTTTTCTCCTTTTAGCAATTCATTTCGGAAGTAGTTTTCACAACACTAATTTCGCTCGTTCTGTTGCACTTATTTCCAATCCTGTGCTTCTCACTTTTGGTTTTTCTTTTCTTTCTTTTCAGTTGAGCTTTTTCGTTTCAGGTGTTGTCTTTTTTTTTTTTTTTGCACCACTATCACTTTATACTTTTGTCGGATCCGATTTTCAACTTTTAAATTACCCGCCGCATCGAACTTTCGCTGGCGTTCTGCTTGTCGGAGCACCTGTCGCTCCGGCACGTTTTCAGAAGCTTGCTTGGTGCTCCTACCACTCTGTATGTTAATTTTTCCAAATTTTCGTGAAATTTTGGGATTTGCCTGAACTTGCACCACAGTTAAAGGGATTTTTGATTATTTTACGCACTTTCACTTGTACATTCCCACGCTTTCACCACTTTTGCCGGTAAATTTGGCGATTTCCCGGACTAGCCCCCAAATGTAGGTTTTTCTTAATTAAAACGATATGTTTGAAGTTTCAATTTCACACGAGTGTTTATTAAAGTTATCAATTCATTAATTAAAATGTTTAGGTATTTCACACTGCCATATTAGCGTAGGGCTTCTTCGGCGTTCTAATTAAAACTAAACTAAAACTTAACGCTATTTTGCTTAACTGCTGTAACTTCAAAATGGTTGCCTGGACGCTTCGTTCAGGCTTCGTTTTGTGTAGGGTTGCCGCCTAGCTACCCGTAATGCCTTAACTCTAAGGTGACCGTCTATTCACATTCCTACATGTATGTACAAGTAAAGCTAATGAAAGTGTAGTAAAGAAACTAACATTATGTGGGAAAAGCGTAGAGCGCTCGATATACGAAAATTATGGCACAAAGCGGACCACGCTTTTTCCACAATACTACTGTGTAGGGTTTTTAAAATTATTTTCAACTTTTTAGTTCAATACTCTCTAAAAGCGTGAGTTTTAGTTTTTTTTTAGCTATATTTATTTTTTACTTTTTAGTCAAATGTCCTATGAAATTATCGATAAATATATCGAAAAATACAGCAGTCCAAACAAAACCTTTGGACTTCCACTTTCGTTTGATACCCATATTGTTAGGAAATTTTAAGGCATTTGGCTTCACATTTTGACAATAACTCAGTTATCGATAAATTTATCGAAATATGTCGAAGTCCAAATGAAACCTGGGGCCTTCCCCTTTCGTTTGATACCCATATTGTAGGGAAATTTTAAGGTTTTCGGGCAACCACATTTTGACCGATAACTCAGTTATCGATAAATTTATCAGAATATGTCGATGTCCAAGTGAAACCTGGGGCCTTCACCTTTCGTTTGATACCCATATTGTAGGGAATTTTTTAGGTTTTGGGGCAATCATATTTTGACCGATAACTCAGTTATCGATAAATTTATCGAAATATGTCGAAGTCCAAATGAAACCTGGGGCCTTCCCCTTTCCCCATATTGTAGGGAAATTTTAAGGTTTTCGGGCACCCATATTTTGACCAATAACTCAGTTATCGATAAATTTATCGAAATATGTCGATGTCCAAATGAAACCTGGGACCTTCACCTTTCGTTTGATACCCATATTGTAGG
Organism: Campiglossa producta; assembly: GCA_964058755.1. NCBI lineage: Eukaryota > Metazoa > Arthropoda > Insecta > Diptera > Tephritidae > Campiglossa > Campiglossa producta. The sequence goes on along the minus strand of CAXKVI010000001.1, from coordinate 127,918,903 downwards.
GAAATTTTAAGGTTTTTGGGCAACCACATTTTGAGCGATAACTCAGTTATCGATAAATTTATCGAAATATGTCAATGTCCAAATGAAACCTGGGGCCTTCGCCTTTCCTTTGATACCCATATTGTAGGGAGTTTTTTTGGTTTTTGGGCAATCATATTTTGACCGATAACTCAGTTATCGATAAATTTATCGAAGTCCAAATGAAACCTGGGGCCTTCCCCTTTCGTTTGATACCCATATTGTAGGGAAATTTTAAGGTTTTCGGGCAACCACATTTTGACCGATAACTCAGTTATCGATAAATTTATCGAAATATGTCGATGTCCAAATGAAACCTGGGGCCTTCACCTTTCGTTTGATACCCATATTGTAGGGAAATTTTAAGGTTTTCGGGCAACCACATTTTGACCGATAACTCAGTTATCGATAAATTTATCGAAATATGTCGATGTCCAAATGAAACCTGGGGCCTTCACCTTTCGTTTCATACCCATATTGTAGGGAATTTTTAAGGTTTTTGGGCAATCATATTTTGACCGATAACTCAGTTATCGATAAATTTATCGAAATATGTCGATGTCCAAATGAAACCTGGGGCCTTCGCCTTTCGTTTGATACCCATATTGTAGGGAAATTTTAAGGTTTTTGGGCAACCACATTTTGAGCGATAAATTTATCAGAATATGTCGATGTCCAAGTGAAACCTGGGGCCTTCACCTTTCGTTTGATACCCATATTGTAGGGAATTTTTTAGGTTTTTGGGCAATCATATTTTGACCTATAACTCAGTTATCGATAATATTATCGAAATATGTCGAAGTCCAAATGAAACCTGGGACCTTCACCTTTCGTTTTATACCCATATTGTTACCTACCATATTGTTAACCTCATTTTGACCGATAACTCAGTATCGATAAATTTATCGAAATATATCGAAGTCCAAATGAATCCTGGGGCCTTCCCTTTCGTTTGATACCCATATTTTAGGGACATTTTACGGTTTTTGGGCCACTGGGGCTTAGACCGAACGAGAGTCACATACATACAAGCAAGCAAACAAACAAACAAACAAACAAACATGCAAACATACAAGTGAACCTAATAAAAGAGTGGTAAAAACACAAAATTCATTCGTTTTGTTTTCTCTTATAATTCATAGATGATTTTCGTGATAGGGTAAATACAAATAACCGCTGCTTTCTTAAGAATAGATATGAAAATAAATCCAAATTATAAAATAAAGGGTAAGCTAGGAAAATTCTGGTTGAAATCATACTGTCCAGGTTCAATGCTTTTTGGACTAGTATGGGACAAGTATATTTCATACTAGTCCTTTTTGGACTAGTATGTGGACTAGTTTATTTTATGGAAATTATACTAGTCCAGGTTGAACTAGTATGGAACTGGTATTTTACAACTAGTATGAAACTGGTATTTCCTGAGTAGTAGATAACTGGTATATTCACAGAGCCAAAAATGCCTAATAAAATTAATAAGATTGTCTTCATGATCAGGTTTTGGGCAAAGGGGTAGTCGCAACGGTGCAAACGAAAAAAAAACTGTAGGGAAATCTTTTTGGTTTTAAGAAGAAATTCTTATTAAAAAACTATACATTTAGTACAAAGGTGTAGTTAGACGCTGGCAATTATTAGTATACGATGGCCGGATGGTTAGCAGCTGGGTTTAGCAATCGAAAAATTGTAAGTTGGATTCTCTCTCTCAATTATATTAATGAGATTTTCCTTTGAAACATTAACAACTATACACATATCAGTAATTAGATGCTAGAAATCAAAAGTGAGCGATGGCCGGATGGTTAACAGCTGGGTTTATCATTCCGAAAATTGTAAGTTCGATTCTCGGTGAGGGCGATATCATTTTATTTTTCATTTAAAATATTAAAAAGAAAATCTTCTTAATAAAATTAAAAAGACGGTCTCTACAATAATAAGAAGCACATCTTCTTGAAGAAAATCTATAGAGATATCTTTTATTAGGCATTGTTGGCTCTGTGTTCTGGTCGAAATCTGACAATTGACATCTCATAGGACATCAACACGTAAATACCAGTTGCTTAAGACAGAACACTGACTAGTTGGGCCCGGTGCACCAACTAGTTGTAAAGTAGTTTTAAACTAGTTGCTTTCGCTTCAGGGTGGCGAAAGAGTGAAACTGTACTATTGATACATATTCAGATAGCAATAAGAACTAAAGATAGGAGATGATAATTGGGACTTTTGCAAATAAAGAATTATTTTGGATTTTTTTCGTATAATGCATTGTCAGTGAATCCTGACCGATGGTACAAATTTCAAATCCCCAGCTTAACGGGAAGTTAGTTCAAAATCCAAATCAAAATCTCTGCGAATGAAAATTTTCAAATATCGCTTCTCTTGCGTCACCTATCGGAATTATTTTTTTGTTATATTGAAAATTTGAAGATCCTACCTCAACGGGAAGCTGGTTGAAAAACGAATACAACGACACCGAAAACAGGCCCTCGAATTTCTTAAGGAAGGAGCGACTAACGCGCCACCTAGCGGATCCAATTTTTAAACATTTGAATATTAATTAGGTAATACACAGGCTAAATTTCAGCCAAATCGGTTCATAATTAGGATTTTAAGTTTAATTACCACCTAGTGGAATTTTTTTAAGAAAAAATGTATTTTCATGGTAGTAATACATGTTCCCAATTTCAGCCAAATCGGACCATAAATGCGATTTTTGAAAATATAGCGACCCACGCGCCACCCATCTTTTTTTTCATAATATTGCATTGTCATCGCGACCTGAACTGTGGTGAAAAATTCAAAACCCTAGCTCAACAGGAAGTTGGTTTAAAATCGAATGCAAAAATCCGCGCATCCATCTGCATATCAATGATATGTAATGCTCTAAACAGTAAAGGAATTCGCCGAATGTTATGACCTTCAGCGCCATCTGCAAATCAATAGATAATGCTGAATCGAGTAAATGAATTCGCCGCGTGTTATATTCCAAAAGTAACTTTACTTACCACGCGCCGAATTCCGTTCTTCTTTCTATGGCAATAAGGCCAAACGACTAAACTTAACATAGAACGATAAATGGGGTTTTTGTAAATAAAGCAATATTTTGGATTTTTTTTCGTATAATGCATTGTTAGCGAAACCTGAACGATGGTGAAAGTTTCAAAACCCCAGCTCAACGGGAAGTTAGTTCATAATTCAATTGTTTTTAACCGTCTGGAAATTGATTAAGTAATGCACACGCTAAATATCAGCCAAATCGGTCCATAATTAGGATTATCAGTTTTTATTACTCCGATCTCAGCTCCACCTAGCGGAATTTTTTTAGGAAAATATTTCTTTTCGTTTCAGCCAAATCGGGCGGTAAATGCGATTTTTTGAAAATATAGCGACCCACGCGCCGCCTATCGGACTTTTTTTTTTCATAATATTGCATTGTCATCGCGGCCTGAACTGTGGTGAAAATTTCAAGACCGTAGAACAACAGGAAGTTGGTGTAAAATCGAATGCAAAAATCCGGGCACAAGAACGACGAAAGCGACCTAATAAAAACATTTTGATAAAAAGTAAAATGATTTATGAAATCAGCACACAAATTTACATCTAATGTGGTAAACATTTCCTTGGAAAATTTTGAAAAGTGGAAATTTGTAGGGCAGTGTAATATATCGGTTCCAGTTTTCACAATACTTCTTACTCAAAATTAAAGAAGCTCGTTTAAGCGTAACGTCCGCAACGCTAGGAAATGCCCATATTGCATAAATAAACAAATCTGTTATTTGTTGAATTTCAATAATTTGAAAAACGAAAAAGTCAAAATAAACATATTTGAAGTAAAGTCATTTCAAGTTCTATTTATCTTGACATTCTAATATACAAGAATTTGCGAATCTAGGCGAATATTACCGAATTCGCCTTTCTATTACCATATAACTGAATTTGCCTCGCGTGGGGGGAATCGTTCGGCCTACTACACCAGTAATCGGGTAGGTATCGATACCCGGCAAAAGCAATAACAAAAATTATTTAGAAAAAGAATTTTTCTAAAGTCCCGGTTCACACACAGAAAGTTTGTTGCTCATTATCAGCAACTTGCTCATCACATTTACACACAGGAATTTTCCTTGGCAAATGTGTGACAATTAAACAGAGACTTGTAACAAAACTCGTACCGAAACGAAACTCGCGTTTCTGGCGTTTCTGTTCCAAGAAACTTTAAAGGATAGAAACTAAATTCGAAACAAAATGATTGTAACGGTTTCAGCAGAAACAGCATCTGTAACGAAACTAAATTAATTTTGTTCCTTGTAACAGAAACCGAAACAGAAACCAAATTAATTTTGTTTCTCAGTAGCAGAACTCTAAACATTCTTATAATACTATTTGCACTACACTAGGATGGACCTATAATATTTATATACGAGTATATAATATATATCGTCGCTCGGCCCGAAATACCGCGTATTTGCAAAAAACAAAAAGGCGTATATACCAAAATGTCCAAAAACGAGATTTCGTTACCCTGACTGGGACTCATCGGTCTTAATGTATTGACGTTAAAATTCCTCCGTTTTTAGCTACAAAAACACAAATAAATAAATAAAAAACCTTTTATGGATCCTATTTTCTTTAAAATAGAGCTGTTCAATACCGCGTATTTTAAAAAAGCTATGTTTTGCAGTTTGAGTGCTCTTTCTTTTGTAAATTCTTATAAATGGCTTCCATCAAATACGCGGTATTGCTTTTTGCAAATACGCGGTATTGCGCGCCGAGCGACGATATATATATCTGCCCAATATCCCATTATCCATACAAAACTATGTTACACCCGCAAAAGCATCCTCCTTCGACATCTTATAAAAATGATGATGATGATGCACTACAAAGTAGTTTGAATGAATTATTATTAGAAAATGAAATATTTGTTGATAACTATTAATGTTAACTAGGATCGCCCGTGGTCGAAATTCGACCATCTGAAATTTTCTTCAACTCTCTCTTAATATATGTACATATTCCCCGTTCACAACAAAACCAAGTAAGTGACTCCCTCGTGACAAATGCAAATTTGGATTAAGTGATACCATACAAACAATCTTCACATTAGGGTGGTGCAGCAAAGCAGTACAACAGAAAAGCTGACGACAATACATTAGGATATATGTATCTACAACAGATTTTTTTTATTTTTTATTTTTATTTATTTTTTTTATTTTTTTATTTATTTGTTTATGTCTAAGGTACAGCAGACACTTACTATTACAAATTATGTTAAACTTACATTAATTGTTACATAAAAAATAAGTTTTTGATTTAAATTGCACAAAAACCCGGTATGGGCTTATAATATTTCGATATATAATGGTACTTTTTTTATCGTAACCTTGTGGAATTTTACTTTAAAAAACCATATCGTTAAAAATATAAACTTTTTAATGGACAAAATACTAAATAAAGAAGTGCTCTGCGAAAAACCTTAGCTGCCTGGATCGCTGTATACTTATGTACGTTCATGTGAGAGTAAGGAGCGCGAAAAAGGGTGGGAGCGGTTTTCCAAGCGCAGAGTTTTTGCGGGGAGTGTTTGTCGGAGTTTCGATGATTGTGCAATTTGCAAGGTACCGTTTTTTATTCTTGCTTCACGCATACATATATATATATATGATGTTTGGGAATTTAAACATTTGATTTGAGTAATACCATGCAACGAATCCGCACATTAGGGTGGTGCAGCATATTTAAATGTTTTTTCTTTTAAACAAATTTTTTTAAAGCTATTTTTTGAAAATTACAATTCTGGTCTTGCGAAAAAATTTTTAATTCTATATAACTAACTTCACTTTTTTGTATGAAAAATACATTTTCTATACTTTTCCAATATTTTATTTCTCTAAAAATTTCATAAGTAAAACAACTATTTAAAAATCGAAAAAATGTGGTTTCATACAAAAAAAGTGGAGTTACTTATGTAAAAAGGTGCATTAGTAAAAGTTCGTATGGTATTTCCCTGCAAAAAATACGATTAGTCCGGGATCAATCCAGAGGAAAAGTAGACTACTACTTTTTTGTCTCTTTTAGATAGAATAAATTGGTCACATTTGTTCGAGCATGTCCTATGAAGAGACTAATTGTACCCTTTTTATACCAGAATGGGTATAAATGTTTACTACTTGCTGGACACCTATATTCGATTCTCGGTGGAAGCAAAAATTGAAAACTGTTTCTTTTTTTTAATTTTTCGTTTTTATTTTATTTTTTAAGCAAGTAAAATTGAAAAAAAGTCAGAGTTCTGTCAATTATACTTATACTTGCCAGCGTCTAATTACAGTTTTGCTTTAAATGAGACGATTGGGGATATTTTTCTGGGCAATCTTCAACTGCTTAGAAAATATACTTTTCCAATATTTAACCCCCTAAACATTTCATAAGTGAATTAAACTTTAAAAAAATCGAGAAAAGCTTAGAACATCAAATAATCAAAGTAAAAATGGGTATTTGTTTCCTTTACGTGTCAACTGCTAATAAATTAGCTAAAATTATGGGAGATAGCTCAAAAGACGGGGTTTGGCCTCAGGATCACGAATCCGGAAGCGCTTTTTAATATTTTGCTTCTCTGAAGAGATAATTGCAATCAAAGTGGCAAGTTTTCATTTGGTTGTTGTAATTTAAAAAATGCGTGCCGTGGGTCATTTTTCGATTTTTGACCATAACTTTCCATAGTTGCACTGAACGTTCCATAGAAACAAAAAACTAAAAAAGCGCTTCCGGACTCTTGATCCTGGGGCCAAAACCTGTCTTTTGAGCTATCTCCCATAATTTTAGCAGGGTGCGTAGACTGTACCCTTTACCGTGTTCAAGGTTTCGTGGTAATTGATGGATACGGGAACGAGATTGGACAGTGTTTTAGTCTTAAGGAATTTTTGGGCAACTTTTTCGTTCCTGGCGAGGACAAGGACCGAACCGTCTCTAAGTTGTTTGATGCTGTCGACTTGGGTCGATATGGCGTCGATGCATTTTTTAATAACGAATGGGCTGAGTTTGGCAAGGTTATTGTCTAGAGAGGAAATGACTAGGTATTTGGGATGGTTGGGGTTGGCTTGTTTGTGGGGTAGGTTGGGAAAGGAGTATTCGATGAAGTCATATTCATCATTTAAAATTGAAAATCTATTTGCGCCTCTGTCTGGAGGCCCAGGCGGCATTTTGCTGTTTAACCTACGGCGCTTGTGATTGGCTGAAATAGTCGAACTATCGGCGAAAGAAAAATTGAAAGGAAAAACGAAAAACGCGTGGTTACCGTAGCACAATAACCAAGCAAAGCACTTTAGCACAATTTGACACGTCTATACACGGCGAGAGTTAGTCGATGACTGATGGCCGATAAATTAGTTATTGATAAATATATCGAAGTCCAAATGCAACCTCCTATCGTTAGACACCCATATTGAAGGCACATTTCAAGGTTTTTGTGACAGTCATATGGCACTATCGGGTAGACTGAAGTAGAGTTACATACAAACAAGCAAACATACATATGAATGTATGTACAAGTAAAGCTAATGAAAGTGTAGTAAAGAAACTAACATTATGTGGGAAAAGCGTCGAGCGCTCCATATACGAAAATTATGGCACAAAGCGGACCACGCTTTTTCCACAATACTACTGTGTAGGGTTTTTAAAATTATTTTCAACTTTTTAGTTCAATACTCTCTAAAAGCGTGAGTTTTAGTTTTTTTTAAACTATATTTATTTTTTACTTTTTAGTCAAATGTCCTATGAAATTATCGATAAATATATCGAAAAATACAGCAGTCCAAACAAAACCTCTTGACTTCCACTTTCGTTTGATACCCATATTGTTAGGAAATTTTAAGGCATTTGGCCTCACATTTTGACAATAACTCAGTTATCGATAAATTTATCGAAATATGTCGAAGTCCAAATGAAACCTGGGGCCTTCCCCTTTCGTTTGATACCCATATTGTAGGGAAATTTTAAGGTTTTCGGGCAACCACATTTTGACCGATAACTCAGTTATCGATAAATTTATCAGAATATGTCGATGTCCAAGTGAAACCTGGGGCCTTCACCTTTCGTTTGATACCCATATTGTAGGGAATTTTTTAGGTTTTGGGGCAATCATATTTTGACCGATAACTCAGTTATCGATAAATTTATCGAAATATGTCGAAGTCCAAATAAAACCTGGGGCCTTCCCCTTTCCCCATATTGTAGGGAAATTTTAAGGTTTTCGGGCACCCATATTTTGACCAATAACTCAGTTATCGATAAATTTATCGAAATATGTCGATGTCCAAATGAAACCTGGGACCTTCACCTTTCGTTTTATACCCATATTGTTAGGAATTTTTTAGGTTTTTGGGCAATCATATTTTGACCGATAACTCAGTTATCGATAAAATTATCGAAATATATCGAAGTCCAAATGAAACCTGGGTCCTTCCCCTTTCGTTTGATACCCATATTGTAGGGAAATTTTAAGGTTTTTGGGCAACCACATTTTGAGCGATAACTCAGTTATCGATAAATTTATCGAAATATGCCAATGTCCAAATGAAACCTGGGGCCTTCGCCTTTCCTTTGATACCCATATTGTAGGGAGTTTTTTTGGTTTTTGGGCAATCATATTTTGACCGATAACTCAGTTATTGATAAATTTATCGAAATATATCGAAGTCCAAATGAAACCTGGGGCCTTCCCCTTTCGTTTGATACCCATATTGTAGGGAAATTTTAAGGTTTTCGGGCAACCACATTTTGACCGATAACTCAGTTATCGATAAATTTATCGAAATATGTCGATGTTCAAATGAAACCTGGGGCCTTCACCTTTCGTTTGATACCCATATTGTAGGGAAATTTTAAGGTTTTCGGGCAACCACATTTTGACCGATAACTCAGTTATCGATAAATTTATCGAAATATGTCGATGTCCAAATGAAACCTGGGGCCTTCACCTTTCGTTTCATACCCATATTGTAGGGAATTTTTAAGGTTTTTGGGCAATCATATTTTGACCGATAACTCAGTTATCGATAAATTTATCGAAATATGTCGACGTCCAAATGAAACCTGGGGCCTTCGCCTTTCGTTTGATACCTATATTGTAGGGAAATTTTAAGGTTTTTGGGCAACCACATTTTGAGCGATAAATTTATCAGAATATGTCGATGTCCAAGTGAAACCTGGGGCCTTCACCTTTCGTTTGATACTCATATTGTAGGGAATTTTTTAGGTTTTTGGGCAATCATATTTTGACCCATAACTCAGTTATCGATAAATTTATCGAAATATGTCGATGTCCAAATGAAACCTGGGACCTTCACCTTTCGTTTTATACCCATATTGTTACCTACCATATTGTTAACCTCATTTTGACCGATAACTCAGTTATCGATAAATTTATCGAAATATATAGAAGTCCAAATGAATCCTGGGGCCTTCCCTTTCGTTTGATACCCATATTTTAGGGACATTTTACGGTTTTTGGGCCACTGGGGCTTAGACCGAACGAGAGTCACATACATACCAGCAAGCAAACAAACAAACAAACAAACAAACAAGCAAACATACAAGTGAACCTAATAAAAGCGTGGTAAAAACACAAAATTCATTCGTTTTGTTTTCTCTTATAATTCATAGATGATTTTCGTGATAGGGTAAATACAAATAACCGCTGCTTTCTTAAGAATAGATATGAAAATAAATCCAAATGATAAAATAAAGGGTAAGCTAGGAAAATTCTGGTTGAAATCATACTGTCCAGGTTCAATGCTTTTTGGACTAGTATGGGACAAGTATATTTCATACTAGTCCTTTTTGGGCTAGTATGTGGACTAGTTTATTTTATGGAAATTATACTAGTCCAGGTTGAACTAGTATGGAACTGGTATTTTACAACTAGTATGAAACTGGTATTTCCTGACTAGTAGATAACTGGTATATTCTGGTCGAAATCTGACAATTGACATCTCATAGGACATCAACACGTAAAAAATACCAGTTGCTTATATGGAAAAAAGACAGAACACTGACTAGTTGGGCCCGGTGCACCAACTAGTTGTAAAGTAGTTTTCAACTAGTTGCTTTCGCTTCAGGGTGGCGAAAGAGTGAAACTGTACTATTGATACATATTCAGATAGCAATAAGAACTAAAGATAGGAGATGATAATTGGGACTTTTGCAAACAAAGAAATATTTTGGATTTTTTTCGTATAATGCATTGTCAGTGAATCCTGAACGATGGTACAAATTTCAAATCCCCAGCTTAACGGGAAGTTAGTTCAAAATCCAAATCAAAATCTCTGCGAATGAAAATTTTCAAATATCGCTTCTCATGCGTCACCTATCGGAATTATTTTTTTGTTATATTGAAAATTTGAAGATCCTACCTCAACGGGAAGCTGGTTGAAAAACGAATACAACGACACCGAAAACAGGCCCTCGAATTTCTTAAGGAAGGAGCGACTAACGCGCCACACAGGCTAAATTTCAGCCAAATCGGTTCATAATTAGGATTTTAAGTTTAATTACCACCTAGTGGAATTTTTTTAAGAAAAAATGTATTTTCATGGTAGTAATACATGTTCCGAATTTCAGCCAAATCGGACCATAAATGCGATTTTTGAAAATATAGCGACCCACGCGCCACCCATCTTTTTTTTCATAATATTGCAATGTCATCGCGACCTGAACTGTGGTGAAAAATTCAAAACCCTAGCTCAACAGGAAGTTGGTTTAAAATCGAATACAAAAATTCGCGCATCCATCTGCATATCAATGATATGTAATGCTCTAAACAGTAAAGGAATTCGCCGAATGTTATGACCTTCAGCGCCATCTGCATATCAATAGATAATGCTGAATCGAGTAAATGAATTCGCCGCGTGTTATATTCCAAAAGTAACTTTACTTACCACGCGCCGAATTCCGTTCTTCTTTCTATGGCAATAAGGCCAAACGACTAAACTTAACATAGAACGATAAATGGGGTTTTTGTAAATAAAGCAATATTTTGGATTTTTTTTCGTATAATGCATTGTTAGCGAAACCTGAACGATGGTGAAAGTTTCAAAACCCCAGCTCAACGGGAAGTTAGTTCATAATTCAATTGTTTTTAACCGTTATTGATTAAGTAATGCACACGCTAAATATCAGCCAAATCGGTCCATAATTAGGATTATCAGTTTTTATTACTCCGATCTCAGCTCCACCTAGCGGAATTTTTTTTAGGAAAATATTTCTTTTCGTTTCAGCCAAATCGGGCGGTAAATGCGATTTTTTGAAAATATAGCGAGCCACGCGCCGCCTATCGGACTTTTTTTTCATAATATTGCATTGTCATCGCGGCCTGAACTGTGGTGAAAATTTCAAGACCGTAGAACAACAGGAAGTTGGTGTAAAATCGAATGCAAAAATCCGGGCACAAGAACGACGAAAGCGACCTAATAAAAACATTTTGATAAAAAGTAAAATGATTTATGAAATCAGCACACAAATTTACATCTAATGTGGTAAACATTTCCTTGGAAAATTTTGAAAAGTGGAAATTTGTAGGGCAGTGTAATATATCGGTTCCAGTTTTCACAATACTTCTTACTCAAAATTAAAGAAGCTCGTTTAAGCGTAACGTCCGCAACGCTAGGAAATGCCCATATTGCATAAATAAACAAATCTGTTATTTGTTGAATTTGAATAATTTGAAAAACGAAAAAGTCAAAATAAACATATTTGAAGTAAAGTCATTTCAAGTTCTATTTATCTTGACATTCTAATATACAAGAATTTGCGAATCTAGGCGAATATTACCGAATTCGCCTTTCTATTACCATATAACTGAATTTGCCTCGCGTGGGGGGAATCTTTCGGCCTACTACACCAGTAATCGGGTAGGTATCGATACCCGGCAAAAGCAATAACAAAAATTATTTAGAAAAAGAATTTTTCTAAAGTCCCGGTTCACACACAGAAAGTTTGTTGCTCATTATCAGCAACTTGCTCATCACATTTACACACAGGAATTTTCCTTGGCAAATGTGTGACAATTAAACAGAGACTTGTAACAAAACTCGTACCGAAACGAAACTCGCGTTTCTGGCGTTTCTGTTCCAAGAAACTTTAAAGGATAGAAACTAAATTCGAAACAAAATGATTGTAACGGTTTCAGCAGAAACAGCATCTGTAACGAAACTAAATTAATTTTGTTCCTTGTAACAGAAACCGAAACAGAAACCAAATTAATTTTGTTTCTCAGTAGCAGAACTCTAAACATTCTTATAATACTATTTGCACTACACTAGGATGGACCTATAATATTTATATACGAGTATATAATATATATCGTCGCTCGGCCCGAAATACCGCGTATTTGCAAAAAACAAAAAGGCGTATATACCAAAATGTCCAAAAACGAGATTTCGTTACCCTGACTGGGACTCATCGGTCTTAATGTATTGACGTTAAAATTCCTCCGTTTTTAGCTACAAAAACACAAATAAATAAATAAAAAACCTTTTATGGATCCTATTTTCTTTAAAATAGAGCTGTTCAATACCGCGTATTTTAAAAAAGCTATGTTTTGCAGTTTGAGTGCTCTTTCTTTTGTAAATTCTTATAAATGGCTTCCATCAAATACGCGGTATTGCTTTTTGCAAATACGCGGTATTGCGCGCCGAGCGACGATATATATATCTGCCCAATATCCCATTATCCATACAAAACTATGTTACACCCGCAAAAGCATCCTCCTTCAACATCTTATAAAAATGATGATGATGATGCACTACAAAGTAGTTTGAATGAATTATTATTAGAAAATGAAATATTTGTTGATAACTATTAATGTTAACTAGGATCGCCCGTGGTCGAAATTCGACCATCTGAAATTTTCTTCAACTCTCTCTTAATATATGTACATATTCCCCGTTCACAACAAAACCAAGTAAGTGACTCCCTCGTGACAAATGCAAATTTGGATTAAGTGATACCATACAAACAATCTTCACATTAGGGTGGTGCAGCAAAGCAGTACAACAGAAAAGCTGACGACAATACATTAGGATATATGTATCTACAACAGATTTTTTTTATTTTTTATTTTTATTTATTTTTTTTTATTTTTTTATTTATTTGTTTATGTCTAAGGTACAGCAGACACTTACTATTACAAATTATGTTAAACTTACATTAATTGTTACATAAAAAATAAGTTTTTGATTTAAATTGCACAAAAACCCGGTATGGGCTTATAATATTTCGATATATAATGGTACTTTTTTTATCGTAACCTTGTGGAATTTTACTTTAAAAAACCATATCGTTAAAAATATAAACTTTTTAATGGACAAAATACTAAATAAAGAAGTGCTCTGCGAAAAACCTTAGCTGCCTGGATCGCTGTATACTTATGTACGTTCATGTGAGAGTAAGGAGCGCGAAAAAGGGTGGGAGCGGTTTTCCAAGCGCAGAGTTTTTGCGGGGAGTGTTTGTCGGAGTTTCGATGATTGTGCAATTTGCAAGGTACCGTTTTTTATTCTTGCTTCACGCATACATATATATATATATGATGTTTGGGAATTTAAACATTTGATTTGAGTAATACCATGCAACGAATCCGCACATTAGGGTGGTGCAGCATATTTAAATGTTTTTTCTTTTAAACAAATTTTTTTAAAGCTATTTTTTGAAAATTACAATTCTGGTCTTGCGAAAAAATTTTTAATTCTATATAACTAACTTCACTTTTTTGTATGAAAAATACATTTTCTATACTTTTCCAATATTTTATTTCTCTAAAAATTTCATAAGTAAAACAACTATTTAAAAATCGAAAAAATGTGGTTTCATACAAAAAAAGTGGAGTTACTTATGTAAAAAGGTGCATTAGTAAAAGTTCGTATGGTATTTCCCTGCAAAAAATACGATTAGTCCGGGATCAATCCAGAGGAAAAGTAGACTACTACTTTTTTGTCTCTTTTAGATAGAATAAATTGGTCACATTTGTTCGAGCATGTCCTATGAAGAGACTAATTGTACCCTTTTTATACCAGAATGGGTATAAATGTTTACTACTTGCTGGACACCTATATTCGATTCTCGGTGGAAGCAAAAATTGAAAACTGTTTCTTTTTTTTAATTTTTCGTTTTTATTTTATTTTTTAAGCAAGTAAAATTGAAAAAAAGTCAGAGTTCTGTCAATTATACTTATACTTGCCAGCGTCTAATTACAGTTTTGCTTTAAATGAGACGATTGGGGATATTTTTCTGGGCAATCTTCAACTGCTTAGAAAATATACTTTTCCAATATTTAACCCCCTAAACATTTCATAAGTGAATTAAACTTTAAAAAAATCGAGAAAAGCTTAGAACATCAAATAATCAAAGTAAAAATGGGTATTTGTTTCCTTTAGGTGTCAACTGCTAATAAATTAGCTAAAATTATGGGAGATAGCTCAAAAGACGGGGTTTGGCCTCAGGATCACGAATCCGGAAGCGCTTTTTAATATTTTGCTTCTCTGAAGAGATAATTGCAATCAAAGTGGCAAGTTTTCATTTGGTTGTTGTAATTTAAAAAATGCGTGCCGTGGGTCATTTTTCGATTTTTGACCATAACTTTCCATAGTTGCACTGAACGTTCCATAGAAACAAAAAACTAAAAAAGCGCTTCCGGACTCTTGATCCTGGGGCCAAAACCTGTCTTTTGAGCTATCTCCCATAATTTTAGCAGGGTGCGTAGACTGTACCCTTTACCGTGTTCAAGGTTTCGTGGTAATTGATGGATACGGGAACGAGATTGGACAGTGTTTTAGTCTTAAGGAATTTTTGGGCAACTTTTTCGTTCCTGGCGAGGACAAGGACCGAACCGTCTCTAAGTTGTTTGATGCTGTCGACTTGGGTCGATATGGCGTCGATGCATTTTTTAATAACGAATGGGCTGAGTTTGGCAAGGTTATTGTCTAGAGAGGAAATGACTAGGTATTTGGGATGGTTGGGGTTGGCTTGTTTGTGGGGTAGGTTGGGAAACGAGTATTCGATGAAGTCATATTCATCATTTAAAATTGAAAATCTATTTGCGCCTCTGTCTGGAGGCCCAGGCGGCATTTTGCTGTTTAACCTACGGCGCTTGTGATTGGCTGAAATAGTCGAACTATCGGCGAAAGAAAAATTGAAAGGAAAAACGAAAAACGCGTGGTTACCGTAGCACAATAACCAAGCAAAGCACTTTAGCACAATTTGACACGTCTATACACGGCGAGAGTTAGTCGATGACTGATGGCCGATAAATTAGTTATTGATAAATATATCGAAGTCCAAATGCAACCTCCTATCGTTAGACACCCATATTGAAGGCACATTTCAAGGTTTTTGTGACAGTCATATGGCACTATCGGGTAGACTGAAGTAGAGTTACATACAAACAAGCAAACATACATATGAATGTATGTACAAGTAAAGCTAATGAAAGTGTAGTAAAGAAACTAACATTATGTGGGAAAAGCGTCGAGCGCTCCATATACGAAAATTATGGCACAAAGCGGACCACGCTTTTTCCACAATACTACTGTGTAGGGTTTTTAAAATTATTTTCAACTTTTTAGTTCAATACTCTCTAAAAGCGTGAGTTTTAGTTTTTTTTAAACTATATTTATTTTTTACTTTTTAGTCAAATGTCCTATGAAATTATCGATAAATATATCGAAAAATACAGCAGTCCAAACAAAACCTCTTGACTTCCACTTTCGTTTGATACCCATATTGTTAGGAAATTTTAAGGCATTTGGCCTCACATTTTGACAATAACTCAGTTATCGATAAATTTATCGAAATATGTCGAAGTCCAAATGAAACCTGGGGCCTTCCCCTTTCGTTTGATACCCATATTGTAGGGAAATTCTAAGGTTTTCGGGCAACCACATTTTGACCGATAACTCAGTTATCGATAAATTTATCAGAATATGTCGATGTCCAAGTGAAACCTGGGGCCTTCACCTTTCGTTTGATACCCATATTGTAGGGAATTTTTTAGGTTTTGGGGCAATCATATTTTGACCGATAACTCAGTTATCGATAAATTTATCGAAATATGTCGAAGTCCAAATAAAACCTGGGGCCTTCCCCTTTCCCCATATTGTAGGGAAATTTTAAGGTTTTCGGGCACCCATATTTTGACCAATAACTCAGTTATCGATAAATTTATCGAAATATGTCGATGTCCAAATGAAACCTGGGACCTTCACCTTTCGTTTTATACCCATATTGTTAGGAATTTTTTAGGTTTTTGGGCAATCATATTTTGACCGATAACTCAGTTATCGATAAAATTATCGAAATATATCGAAGTCCAAATGAAACCTGGGTCCTTCCCCTTTCGTTTGATACCCATATTGTAGGGAAATTTTAAGGTTTTTGGGCAACCACATTTTGAGCGATAACTCAGTTATCGATAAATTTATCGAAATATGCCAATGTCCAAATGAAACCTGGGGCCTTCGCCTTTCCTTTGATACCCATATTGTAGGGAGTTTTTTTGGTTTTTGGGCAATCATATTTTGACCGATAACTCAGTTATTGATAAATTTATCGAAATATATCGAAGTCCAAATGAAACCTGGGGCCTTCCCCTTTCGTTTGATACCCATATTGTAGGGAAATTTTAAGGTTTTCGGGCAACCACATTTTGACCGATAACTCAGTTATCGATAAATTTATCGAAATATGTCGATGTTCAAATGAAACCTGGGGCCTTCACCTTTCGTTTGATACCCATATTGTAGGGAAATTTTAAGGTTTTCGGGCAACCACATTTTGACCGATAACTCAGTTATCGATAAATTTATCGAAATATGTCGATGTCCAAATTTCATTTGGTTGTTTTCATTTGGTTGTTGTAATTTAAAAAATGCGTGCCGTGGGTCATTTTTCGATTTTTGACCATAACTTTCCATAGTTGCACTGAACGTTCCATAGAAACAAAAAACTAAAAAAGCGCTTCCGGACTCGTGATCCTGAGGCCAAAACCTGTCTTTTGAGCTATCTCTACGGTGACCATCCGTTTTGTTTTTGGCAGAACAGTTCTGTTTTTAAGAAGCTTGTTCTGCGTATTTTTTTTTTCTAAGGAAAATAACAGAAATGTTCTTTTTTTAAGCAAATGTTCTGTTTTTGTTCTGCTTTTTTGTACCGGCAACCCTTTTAACAAATGTAATAACTCTGTAAAGTTATACGCTGTTTCCACCAAAAGCAAACACTGTGTTATCCTAGCGTGTTTAGAAGCAAACAAAACACCATTCGAAAATTTCATACAAATCTCATAACCCAAGCCCATTTCAATCCTCTTTTCAAAGCGTGTTTGCTTTGGGACGCAGAGACCGAAGTGTGTTAGTCTTCGACGCAGAGAATGAACCATGTTAGCCTTCCGCGCTAACTGAACCGAGTTAGTCTTCGTTGGGAGCGACGTACTAATCATAATTTGTATGAAAATGTAATTTTCAAAGCTTTATAAACGAATTTTATTTTTTATGAATATGAGGGTTAGAGTTTACATACCAGCTGAGATAGACGCAAAATCATAGTTGAACTTTCTTAGCACAAACAAACCAGTTATTCTAGGTTTTATATTAACAAGGAAAATGTCTCTCACCATCAAGAAACACTATTCACAAAAAATGCTGACTTTTAATTGATGCAGTTTAGTTGAAATTATTTGAGATTACAATTTCAATGTTTTACAGACGTTGACAACATTTTTTACTGCAAAAATATGATTACGTCATGCAAATCAGGAACATTTTTTTATTCCAAACATTGAAAGTGTAACGTCAAATAGTTTATAAGCGAGTAGCGAAATTTTCACGTGAGGACAATACCAAGCTATGAGTAAAAAAGAGTTCTGTTTTTTCAGAAAAAAATTATGGTCACCGTAGCTATCTCCCATAATTTTAGCGAATTTATTAGTGGTTGACCCCTAAAGGAAACAAATACCCAAAAATGTGTTTTTCGTAAAAAAAGTAGAGTTATGGTGATTTCGTTTCATCAAAAAATGCGCATTTTTTACACTCTTTAATTTTCCGTTTTCGTTTGCAAAATGAAGGTAAAACGTCAAACAGAATATGCTTTCATTTCCTAAAAAACTCACACTTTTTACCCTCTGAAGCTTTGACAGGGTAGTTGGTTGCACTGAAAATCAGCTGACGAAAATTTTATTTGACAGATAAATTTGGTGAAATAAATTGGATTTTGCAATAACAATTGAATATGGTTGATAAGCGAAAACTAATTATTCATGCACATAGCATAGCAAACGGGCAATGTTTTTTGTTCGTTTTATCGATATAGCAGTTTCATGTAGAACGGGTTCAACGAAATCAGCATTGTGTTTGTAAAATTGTTCTTTAGTTAAAGTCCGTACGATAGTTAAATTTCGATCTTAACATTGTGGAATTTTCTTACAAAATCATATCGTTAAAAAAATAAACTTTAACCAATAGGCAAAAAGTTAAATATATAAAGCCAGAACTGAAGCTGGACTTCTTAGCTTACAAATGGTGTTTAGATGCCGAAGATGATATAATTTAGTACATTTTGTTGTTTTTTTTTGGCACAAAAATAAAAGCAAGTGGCAGCTGCTGGATCATTGCATAGATATGTACGTGTGTGTGTAAGGGAATGAGCGGTAGGTGTGTCTTTGGGAGTTTTATAAAAGTGCTGAATAGTGATGTATAGTTCGGGTATAACAGAATGTGGAGATAACAAAATAGCTGGAGAGTTTGGAGACCTATTTTTTCTTTAATAACAAATAAACTAAAAATAATTTTCAAAATTTTTTTTTTGGTGAGACACCAGATTAGTCCGTTCTAAGTTTCCACTATAAATTTTATAGAGATCTATCCATAAATACTATACGAAATTGGGTTGCGTCTGTTTGTATGGGGAGAGTGTTAGCCTATTAATATATAGATTATGGGAGATAGCTCAAAAGACGGGGTTTGGCCTCAGGATCACGAATCTGGAAACGCTTTTTAATATTTTGCTTCTCTGAAGAGATATTTGCAATCAAAGTGGCAAGTTTTCATGTGGTTGTTGTAATTTTATTAGGCTGTACCTAAAAACGTGCGAAAAAATGCGTGCCGTGGGTCATTTTTCGATGTTTTGACCATAACTTTCCATAGAAACAAAAAATTAAAAAAGCGCTTCCGGACTCATGATCCTGAGGCCAAAACCTGTCTTTTGAGCTATCTCCCATAATTTTAGCTAATTTATTAGCGGTTGACCCCTAAAGGAAACAAATACCCAAAAATATGTTTTTCGTAAAAAAAAGTAGAGTTATGGTGATTTCGTTTCATCAAAAAATGCGTATTTTTTATACTCTTCAATTTTCCGTTTTCGTTTGCAAAATGAAGGTATAAAGTCAAACAGAATATGCTTTCATTTCCTAAAAAACTCACACTTTTTACCCTCTGAAGCTTTGACAGGGTAGTTGGTTGCACTGAAAATCAGCTGACGAAAATTTTATTTGACAGATAAATTTGGTGAAAAAAATTGGATTTCGCAATAGCAATTGAATATGGTTGATAAGCGAAAACTAATTATTCATGCACATAGCATAGCAAACGGGCAATGTTTTTTGTTCGTTTTATCGATATAGCAGTTTCATGTAGAACGGGTACACTTTTATCACACTTTTACAGTATTCTGTGCAAGGGTATAAACATGTTCAACGAAATCAGCATTGGTGTCATGTAAAATTGTTCTTTAGTTAAAGTCCGTACGATATTTAAATTTCGATCTTAACATTGTGGAATTTTCTTACAAAATCATATTGTTAAAAAAATAAACTTTAACCAATAGGCAAAAAGTTAAATATATAAAGCCAGAAGTGAAGCTGGACTTCTTAGCTTACAAATGGTGTTTAGATGCCGAAGATGATATAATTTGGTACATTTTGTTGTTTTTTTTGGCACAAAAATAAAAGCAAGTGGCAGCTGCTGGATCATTGCATAGATATGTACGTGTGTGTGTAAGGGAATGAGCGGTAGGTGTGTCTTTGGGAGTTTTATAAGAGTGCTGAATAGTGATGTATAGTTCGGGTATAACAGAATGTGGAGATAACAAAATAGCTGGAGAGTTTGGAGACCTATTTTTTCTTTAATAACAAATAAACTAAAAAGAATTTTCAAAATTTTTTTTGGTGAGACACCAGATTAGTCCATTCTAAGTTTCCACTATAAATTTTATAGAGATCTATCCATAAATACTATACGAAACTGGGTTGCGTCTGTTTGTATGGGGAGAGTGTTAGCCTATTAATATATAGATACTGCAATTTTTCCAAAGGTAATGAAAACATGCGCCAACTATAATTACTATGTTTCGGCTTGTAGTAATGCTACAGATTTTTTGTTTAACAACATTTGAAAGCTAATAACTCCTGGTCTACATTCCTTTGCATGGATTTGAATATTTTTGTTTTAAGCAAATTTTTTATAAAGCTATTTATTGAAAATTAGAATTCCGTTGTTGCGATCAAAATTTTTATTTCTATATAACTAACTTCACTTTTTTGTATGAAAAATACATATGTATAATGGAATTTTCCAAAGTTAATGAAAACATTTACTAACTCAAACCAATATAGGTAAACATAACTAACTAATTTTTTTTAACGATATTTTTTGAAAAGTACTATTAGGGTGTTACCATCAAAATTTTTAATTCTAAATAACAGCATCCCATTCTTCATTTACCTCTCTACAAACCAATAAATTTAGAAAATAAACTGGACTTATAGACATTTTTAAAAAAACCAACTCTACTTTTTTTATATAAAAATACATTTTCTGTTTAGAAATTTGTATACTTTTCCAATATTTTGATCCCCTTAAAATTTCATAAGTAAACTGAACTGAAAAAAAATCGAGAAAAGCTTAGAACATCAAATAATCAAAGTAAAAAACGTGTTTTTATAATATAAAAAAGTAGAGTTAGTCACGTGAAATTGTCCTTAGTAAAAGTCTGTACGTCATTTCGCCTTAAAAATTGGGATCGTAAAATTGTGGATTTTTACTTATAAAATCATATCATTAAAAAAATAAGCTTTTCTTTCTTTTCTAAATTTTTTCATAAAAAACACAGGTAATTTACATACTATTTTTAAAATTTGAAAATTTTCTTTCAAATTTTTTTTTCATAAAACATCAAAAAACGCGTGTTTTTTGTTCTTACATTTTGTAATTTTAAGATGGTGTGTTAATTTCTTGCGTTATTTAGGGAAAAAATTTAGAGAGACTAATCCTAATAAAAAAAAAAATATTTGTATCTTAAAATGACTTTTAATAAAAAAAGGTATTATTTTGACGCAAACTCCAATACAAATATTTTTTTCTTAATTATTTATCAAGATTGATAATTTATCAAGAAAACAGAATTGGGGTGTTAAAATATGTATATAGGTACAATTTTGTCTACACAGCGCTTTCCCTCATACAAAGACATTTGATGCAGTATTATATTATGTATTATAAGCGCTCACCTGTAAAATAAATTCGTTGCAGCTAATATTTAGTTTTTCAATTTTAAAGAAAAATGTTGTGTAACGCACCAAGTAGATGAAACTAAATAATTAATAAAACATTAAATAAAATGATATAATAATAAAAAAGTTTTAGATATAAATTTATAAAAGAAAAATTATTTAGAATTGACCTGAATATTTTTGTCAATATATATCTAATATTGTATTTATTAATATTTTTTTATTTATCATTTTATTTATAATAAGAGGCCGGATTTTTTCATGTGCATATACGTTTGCGCTTAACTTTTATATGGAGAGCAAAGCATACCACCCTTATTTTCCATACAAAATTTAAACACAACCTCATATACGCATGAGAATAGCAGGACCAAATATTCACTTTTACGAAACACATCATTTTCTGGACAAACGCATATGCGCTCAATATTTAATTGCACTAAACACTGTATAAATAAATAAAATATTGAATAAAAAAATAATAATAAATAAAATATTAGATATGTATATATTTATAAGTAGAAACTTATTTAGAATTGACCTGAATATTTTTTTCAATGTATATCTAATATTTTATTTATTTATATTTTGTATTTATTTTTATACCCAGCTGTACTTGTACACAGGGTATTATAACTTTGTTAGGATAACGGTTGGTTGTACAGGTATAAAGGAATCGAGATAGATATAGACTTCCATTTATCAATATGATCAGGATCGAAAAAAAATTTGATTAAGCCATGTCCGTCCGTCCGTCCGTCCGTCTGTCCGTTAACACGATAACTTGAGCAAATAATGAGATATCTTCACCAAATTTGGCATGCGTACTTATTTGGGTTCAGAATAGATTGCTATTGAAAATGGGTAAAATCGGACCATAACCACGCCCCTTTTTCGATATCGAAAGTTTCGAAAAACGTATAAAATGGGTTAATTCAATATTAGAAGCAGCTACAATGATAAAATTTGCAATATGTATTGATTTAGATGTTCTAAGGCCGATTTTATAAAAATTTTTGAAAAGGGGGCGTGGTACCGCCCACGTATATTTGAAGAAATTTTAAATTTTTGACTCTTAATAACTTCAGAACAGTTTATGCTAGTATAACGAAATTTCGTAGAGGACATACTATTGTTGTGGTAAATTCAGCTATAGAAAATAAACGAAATCGCTTCGCGACCACGCCTACTTTTTCATAAAAGTTATATTGAAAGGAGGTGGAAATATTGAAAAGTCCATATCTAATTAACTGATTTCGCTATAATAATATAATTTGGTACATACATCAACTTTCATATTCTTTACATAATTTTTTCAAAATTTTGGAAAGTGGGCGTGGCACCGCCCACTTATGAGTCAAGCAATTTTTATTAATTTTAACACCATTAACTATACAAAACAAAGAATAACAGCATTTTATGTGCACAGCTGGGTATGTAATGTTCGGTTTCACCCGAACTTAGACTTCCTTACTTGTTTTATTTAATAATAAGAGGCCGGATTTTTTCATGTGCATATACGTTTGCGTTTAACTTTTGTATGGAGAGATAATCGCACCACCCTTATTTAGCATACAAAATTTAAAGACATTGTATAGAGAGAGAAACGCACCACCCTTATTTTCCATACAAAATTTAAGCACAGCCTCATATACGCATGAGAAAAGCAGGGCCAATATTCACTTTCACTGAACACATAATTTTGTGAACAAATGCATATGCGCTTAATCTTTACTTTCACTAAACACTTAATTTATAAATAAAATATTAAATAAAAAAAATATTAATAAATAAAATATTCGATATATATTTATAAGTGAAAAGTTATTTAGAATTGGCCTGGATTTTTTATCAATATATATCTCTTTTTATTTATTAATAACTATTTTTATTTTATATTTCATTTATTATTAACTAAATAGTTAAACAAATAGCCAAATATTTCCGATAATGTTTACGCACCAAGTAGAAGCATTGTGTATAACATAAAGTGTGAAATGTAGCTTTGACAGAAATGTCAAAACACACTTCAACGTCAATCAAAACACACATCCATGTCAAAAATCTGGGTTGCTATTGTGGTTTCTGCAAACCAGGGTTTTGTGCAGGACCGTAAAACAATGAGACAGGGTTCTTGTTTGCAAAAAAGTGTTGCTGTGTTGCACAACTTTTTCATTCCAATTTGTAAGGAAATTTTTAAGCGAATCTTTTATTATATTTTGCAAAAAAAAATAAAATACAAAACTTAAAACGATTAAATTTTATTTATTTTCAGGAAAAATTTTAATGTTCGAACTTCGAAAATGAGAACACAATTTTTTTAGATAGATTGTTTTTAATTTATTAAGCCAGGTCCCAACATCAAATTTCGCCAGCATAATGCAATTGGCCTGTCGTGAAATGTTGTTAGCAGTTTTCATTTTTTTCTTGCCTTTTTCAGTATCTTTACAAATTCTAAGAAGTAGCAAACAAATTCTGAAAAGAGTGCTACAAGTTCAAAATGTAAAATAAACTTTATAAATTACAACTCTAAAGGCTGGCTTTCATTAGGTCAAAAGGTGTCAAATTTCATCGACTTTATCGAGATTCGCTTGCTTATTTGGTAATTGTCTACTTTAGCTGTGAACTGCTAATAAATTCGCTAAAATTATGGGAAAGGGGCTCAAAAGGCGGAGTTCGGACTCAGGATCACGAATCCGGAAGCGCTTTTTTAATATTTTGCTTCTCTGAGGAGATATAATCCAAGTTTCAAGATTTCATGTGGTTGTTGTATTTACATTAGACTGCGCCTAAAAACGTTCAAAAAAGTGCGTACCGTGGCACGGTTCAGGCAACACCCCGGACTTGGGATGGCGTAGCCCAGGTTATTTTTTTATAAGCGCGGCCGAAGGCTGCCAGCTCATTATGTTCTGCACATATGTAAATACCATGGATTCCGCCCCAATTTTGGTATCGAACCCGGGTCAATTTTCGGTTTTTCGACCATAACTTTTCACTGCTCACTACCGGATTCGTGATCCTGAGGCCAAACCCCATCTTTCGAGTCCCCTTCCATAATTTTAGCTAATTTATTGGCACTTGACAGCTAAAGTATACAATTACCGCTTATTTCGATAAAGTTGATAGAAATTTTCAAAATTTGACTTGATGAAAACCAGACTTAAGAAGTTTTCAACTATTATTATACCCAGCTGTACTTGTACACAGGGTATTATAACTTTGTTAGGATAACGGTTGGTTGTACAGGTATAAAGGAATCGATATAGATATAGACTTCCATATATCAATATGATCAGGATCGAAAAAAAATTTGATTGAGCCATGTCCGTCCGTCCGTCCGTCCGTCCGTCTGTCCGTTAACACGATAACTTGAGCAAATAATGAGATATCTTCACCAAACTTGGCATGCGTACTTATTTGGGTTCAGAATAGATTGCTATTGAAAATGGGTAAAATCGGACCATAACCACGCCCCTTTTTCGATATCGAAAATTTCGAAAAACGTATAAAATGGGTTAATTCAATATTAGAAGCAGCTACAATGATAAAATTTGCAATATGTATTGATTTAGATGTTCTAAGGCCGATTTTATAAAAATTTTTGAAAAGGGGGCGTGGTACCGCCCACGTATATTTGAAGAAATTTTAAAATTTTGACTCTTAATAACTTCAGAACAGTTTATGCTAGTAAAACGAAATTTCGTAGAGGACATACTATTGTTGTGGTAAATTCAGCTATAGAAAATAAACGAAATCGCTTTGCGACCACGCCTACTTTTTCATAAAAGTTATATTGAAAGGAGGTGGAAATATTGAAAAGTCCATATCTAATTAACTGATTTCGCTATAATAATATAATTTGGTACATACATCAACTTTCATATTCTTTACATAATTTTTTTAAAATTTTGGAAAGTGGGCGTGGCACCGCCCACTTATGAGTCAAGCAATTTTTAAATTCGACTGCTAACAACTTCAGAACGGTGTGAGATAGATTTACGAAACTAGGTACCAGGCATGTTATGTTTATGTAGAGTACTACCACAGAAAATAAGAAAAATCGGTGAACGATCACGCCCACTTTATGTGCACAGCTGGGTATGTAATGTTCGGTTTCACCCGAACTTAGACTTCCTTACTTGTTTTTCACCTTATTTTATAAATTTAGAGAACTATTACCCCTTTATTTACTACTCACTTTGAAAATTTGACGTCTATGCAGAAGATTCCACACTTGTACTGATACACAATGAGTAGAAGAAACTAAATGAGCAGAAATTTTTGCCTATTTTTCAATTGTTCGAAGGTAACGGTTAAAATCTCCCCTCATATGTATATACATATATGTATATTTCACGCATCAAGTAGAACAAACTAAACGCGCCGAAATTTTCGCAGAGAGATTGACTATTTCTCTAATTTTTGAAGATAGCGGTTATACTCTTATGACTTCCACTCATATTTATATACATGTACATATATGTATGTTTCACGCACCGAGCGGAAGAAACTAAAGCTTTCGGCAGAATCAGTCCGTCACGTACGTGCCGGAAAAGGAAGAAACTGACAGCCGAGTAGGATGTGTGTATTTTGCATGTAAAACGCTACATTGACAAAGTATCAGTCAACGGATCCGGTATCCTTCGCCAATTTTCTACTTTGACGGAACGTCAGCTGCGTGACAAATGTCAAAATCAATTTTACCGCCAATTTGACAACGGGATTGTGAAAATTGTGACTATAACAAGTATTACTTGAATATTTTCCATGTTTTTAACCGAAATTTTGCTTTTGTTATATTTTTTTTTTAAAATTTTCGTTTTGCGCCAATTACTTTGTTGACATATCTGTGTACTTCAACATGACGTACGTCAATCTCTATGTGCCATCCCTGTACGGCACGTTCGTTTTGTCACGACGTACGTCACGTATGTGACGTATTGACGGACTGATTCTGCCGAAAGCTTAAATGCGCAGAAATTTTCGGCAGAGAGATTGACAATTTCTCAATTTTTCGATAACGGTTATAATCACATGGCTTCCCCTCATAAGTATATGTATGTAAAATGAATTAGTAATAAAATCTTTGAGCTTGCAGGATTGTCTCATATGTGTGTTCTTGTAAGTGAAAGAAATGAAGGAAAGAAATTTGAAGCAAGGAGAGCAAGTGTTTTTCGGAAATTGTTTCACGCATATAAGTAATAAGTCAAATAAGTGAGTGAGGGCGATTGTTGTCGGAGTTTCGATGACTGCGTAATTAGCAACTTACCGTTTTTTCTCCTTGCTTCACGCATATATACATATGTATATGTGGCTTGGGAGTTCTAATATTTGATTTGATTTGAGTAAAGCTTTCGGCAGAATCAGTCCGGCAATACGTCATGTACGTGACGTGCGTCGTGACAAAACGTACGTGCCGCACAGGGATGGCACATAGCGATTGACGTACGTCATGTTGAAGTACACAAATATGTCAACAAATTAATTAGCGCAAAACGAAAATTATTAAAAAAAACATAACAAATGCAAAATTGCGGTTAAAAGCATGGAAAATAATTAAAAATTATTTTGGTTAAATTTGTTTTTTTTTTCACAATTTTCACAAACGCGTTGTCAAATTGGCGGTAAAATTGATTTTGACATTTGTCACGCAGCTGCCGTTCCGTCAAAATAGAATATTGGCAAAGGATGCCGGATCCGTTGACTGATACTTTGTCAATCTAGCGTTTTACTTACAAAATACACACATCCTACTCGGCTGTCAGTCTCTTCCTTTTCCGGCAAGTACGTGACGGACTGATTCTGCTGAACGCTTCAAGCTTGATTCTGCCGAAAGCTTGAAGCGTTCAGCAGAATCAGTCCGTCAGTACGTCGAAATAACTGACAGCAAAGTAGACTGCGAGTGTTTGTATGAGTAACGCCAGATACGACGGATACGTCAAAATAGAATTTGCTCTAAAATTGACGCACGTCACGCAACTGACGTATTGGCGGACTGATTCTGTTTCCCGCTTAATACTACGCAAGGAATCCACACATTAAGAGTAAATGTCGTTACGTTATTTAGCATGAACAATTTTGATCTTAACATTGTGGAATTTTGCTTATAAAATCATATTGCTAAAAAAAACTTTTCCAATAGGCAAAAAATGAAATCTATAAAGGCAGAAGTTGAGCTGGATTTCTTATGATACATTTACATTGCACCAAATGCATCACTTTTGGCCAAGTTTTTTCGAGAACGTTCATCCGCAGATTGAATTTAGTCACCAAATTAACTCATATTAAATTAAATTCGTCTAATTTGGCAAACAAATTCATTCCGCGGACAAAAATTCTCGAAATAAATTCGCCAAAAGCAACGCATTTGGTGCAGTGTAAATGTATCATTAGCCTTCAAATGGTGATATAAATGATTTGTTATTTTTTTTTTGGCACACAAATAAAAGCAAGTGGCAGCTACTGGTTTACTGCATATGAATGAGAGCAGAGAGGGGTGGGTGTGGTTTTCGTAGTTTTTAAAAAGTGCGAAATTTTGCGAGGTGGTGATGCCACTCAAAGTATCCACACATTAAGGTAGTGCAGTAAAGTAGTACAACAGAGTTAGGGTATTAATATATAGATACTGCAATTTTTCCTAAGGTGATGAAAACATGCAACAACTGAAATTATTATGTTTCGGCTTGTAGTAATGCTATAGATTTTTTTTAACAACATTTGAAAGCTAATAACTCCTGCTTTACATTCCTGTGCATGAATTTTAATATTTTTCTTTTAAACTAATTTTTTTAAAGCTATTTTTTGAAAATTACAATTCTGATGTTGGGATAAAAATTTTAAATTCTTCACTTTTTTGTATGAAAAATACATTTTCTGCTTAGAAGATATACTTTTCCAATATTTTATTTCTCTAAAAATTTCATAAGTAAAAAAACTATTTAAAAATCGAAAAAGCTTAGCACATTTAATTATCAAAGTAAAAAATGTGGTTTCATACAAAAAAGTGGAATTAGTTATGTAAAAAGGTGCATTAGTAAAAGTTCGTATGGTATTTCCCTGCAAAAAATACGATTAGTCCGGGATCAATCGAAAGGAAAAGTAGACTACTACTTTTTTAGTCACTTTTAGATGGAATAAATTGGGCACATTTGTTCGAGCATGTCCTATAAAGAGACTAATTTTACCCTTTTTATACCAGAATGGGTATAAATGTTTACTACTTGCAGAACACCTACATATATTCGATTCTCGGTGGAAGCAAAAATTTAAAACTGTTTTTTTTTCTTTTAATTTTTTGTTTTTATTTTATTTTTTCAGCAAGGAAAATAGAATTTGCTTTAAATGAGACGATTGGGGATATTTTTCTGGGCAATCTTCAACTGTATGAAAAATATATTTTCTGCTTAGAAAATATACTTTTCCAATATTTAACCCCCCAAAAATTTCATAAGTGAATTAAACTTTAAAAAAATCGAGAAAAGCTTAGAACATCAAATAATCAAAGTAAAAATGGGTATTTGTTTCTTTTAGGTGTCAACTGCTAATAAATTAATTAAAATTATGGGAGATAGCTCAAAAGACGGGGTTTGGCCTCAGGATCACGAATCTGGAAACGCTTTTTAATATTTTGCTTCTCTGAAGAGATATTTGCAATCAAAGTGGCAAGTTTTCATGTGGTTGTTGTAATTTTATTAGGCTGTACCTAAAAACGTGCGAAAAAATGAGTGCCGTGGGTCATTTTTCGATTTTTTGACCATAACTTTCCATAGAAACAAAAAATTAAAAAAGCGCTTCCGGACTCGTGATCCTGAGGCCAAAACCTGTCTTTTGAGCTATCTCCCATAATTTTAGCTAATTTATTAGCGGTTGACCCCTAAAGGAAACAAATACCCAAAAATATGTTTTTCGTAAAAAAAAAAAGTAGAGTTATGGTGATTTCGTTTCATCAAAAAATGCGTATTTTTTATACTCTTCAATTTTCCGTTTTCGTTTGCAAAATGAAGGTATAACGTCAAACAGAATATGCTTTCATTTCCTAAAAAACTCACACTTTTTACCCTCTGAAGCTTTGACAGGGTAGTTGGTTGCACTGAAAATCAGCTGACGAAAGTTTTATTTGTCAGATAAATTTGGTGAAAAAAATTGGATTTTGCAATAACAATTGAATATGGTTGATAAGCGAAAACTAATTATTCATGCACATAGCATAGAAAAAGGGCAATGTTTTTTGTTCGTTTTATCGATATAGCAGTTTCATGTAGAACGGGTACACTTTTATCACACTTTTACAGTATTCTGTGCAAGGGTATAAACATGTTCAACGAAATCAGCATTAGTGTCATGTAAAATTGTTCTTTAGTTAAAGTCCGTACGATATTTAAATTTCGATCTTAACATTGTAGAATTTTCTTACAAAATCATATCGTTAAAAAAATAAACTTTAACCAATAGGCAAAAAGTTAAATATATAAAGCCAGAAGTGAAGCTGGACTTCTTAGCTTACAAATGGTGTTTAGATGCCGAAGATGATATAATTTGGTACATTTTGTTGTTTTTTTTTGGCACAAAAATAAAAGGAAGTGGCAGCTGCTGGATCATTGCATAGATATGTACGTGTGTGTGTAAGGGAATGAGCGGTAGGTGTGTCTTTGGGAGTTTTATAAGAGTGATGAATAGTGATGTATAGTTCGGGTATAACAGAATGTGGAGATAACAAAATAGCTGGAGAGTTTGGAGACCTATTTTTTCTTTAATAACAAATAAACTAAAAATAATTTTCAAAATTTTT
Organism: Campiglossa producta; assembly: GCA_964058755.1. NCBI lineage: Eukaryota > Metazoa > Arthropoda > Insecta > Diptera > Tephritidae > Campiglossa > Campiglossa producta. Next base: position 127,888,562 of record CAXKVI010000001.1, on the reverse strand, counting down.
TTTGGTGAGACACCAGATTAGTCCATTCTAAGTTTCCACTATAAATTTTTATAGAGATCTATCCATAAATACTATACGAAACTGGGTTGCGTCTGTTTGTATGGGGAGAGTGTTAGCCTATTAATATATAGTTTTTTGTTTCTATGGAAAGTTCAGTGCAACTATGGAAAGTTATGGTCAAAAATCGAAAAATGACCCACGACACGCATTTTTTAAATTACAACAACCAAATGAAAACTTGCCACTTTGATTGCAATTATCTCTTCAGAGAAGCAAAATATTAAAAAGCGCTTCCGGATTCGTGATCCTGAGGCCAAACCCCGTCTTTTGAGCTATCTCCCATAATTTTAGCTAATTTATTAGCAGTTGACACCTAAAGGAAACAAATACCCATTTTTACTTTGATTATTTGATGTTCTAAGCTTTTCTCGATTTTTTTAAAGTTTAATTCACTTATGAAATTTTTAGGGGGTTAAATATTGGAAAAGTATATTTTCTAAGCAGTTGAAGATTGCCCAGAAAAATATCCCCAATCGTCTCATTTAAAGCAAAACTGTAATTAGACGCTGGCAAGTATAAGTATAATTGACAGACGAAAAATTAAAAAAAAGAAACAGTTTTCAATTTTTGCTTCCACCGAGAATCGAATATAGGTGTCCAGCAAGTAGTAAACATTTATACCCATTCTGGTATAAAAAGGGTACAATTAGTCTCTTCATAGGACATGCTCGAACAAATGTGACCAATTTATTCTATCTAAAAGAGACTAAAAAAGTAGTAGTCTACTTTTCCTCTGGATTGATCCCGGACTAATCGTATTTTTTGCAGGGAAATACCATACGAACTTTTACTAATGCACCTTTTTACATAAGTAACTCCACTTTTTTTGTATGAAACCACATTTTTTCGATTTTTAAATAGTTGTTTTACTTATGACATTTTTAGAGAAATAAAATATTGGAAAAGTATATCTTCTAAGCAGAAAATGTATTTTTCATACAAAAAAGTGAAGTTAGTTATATAGAATTAAAATTTTTTTCGCAAAACCAGAATTGTAATTTTCAAAAAATAGCTTTAAAAAAATGTGTTTAAAAGAAAAAACATTTAAATATGCTGCACCACCCTAATGTGCGGAGTCGTTGCATGGTATTACTCAAATCAAATGTTTAAATTCCCAAACATCATATATATATATATGTAGGCGTGAAGCAAGAATAAAAAACGGTACCTTGCAAATTGCACAATCATCGAAACTCCGACAAACACTCCCCGCAAAAACTCTGCGCTTGGAAAACCGCTCCCACCCTTTTTCGCGCTCCTTACTCTCACATGAACGTACATAAGTATACAGCGATCCAGGCAGCTGCCACTTGCCTTCATTTTTGTGCAAAAAAAAAAAAAAGTGTAGCAAATCAAATAAATATCATTGCATCCTCGCCATCTTCACACCATCATCATTCACATAATCACATAATTTACATAATCTAAGGTTTTTCGCAGAGCACTTCTTTATTTAGTTTTTTGTCCATTAAAAAGTTTATATTTTTAACGATATGGATTTTTAAAGTAAAATTCCACAAGGTTACGATAAAAAAAGTACCATTATATATCGAAATATTATAATCCCATACCGGGTTTTTGTGCAATTTAAATCAAAAACTTATTTTTTATGTAACAATTAATGTAAGTTTAACATAATTTGTAATAGTAAGTGTCTGCTGTACCTTAGACATAAAAAAAAAAAAAAAAAACTAATGGCGGCGATATACCTACAGGTTATCATCATAACCTCTAACGAGATTTTTAGCCGAGCTTCTCTTTCCAACTTGTGGTGTGTTGCTTTTTGAGTTTTTCCTACAAGTTGGCGGGACCTACAGTTTTTTGCCGACTCCGAACGGCACTTGCAAAGCAAATGAATTTTTTGCTGAGAAGCTTCTCATGGCAGAAATACACCCGGAGAGTTTGCCAAACTACTGCCGAGGGGCGACCCCGTTTTAGAAAAAATTTTTTTTTTCTAAATAATTTTTGATGTTACTTTTGCCGGGCATCGAACCGCCACGACTTGGTGTAGAAGGCCGAACACTTAACCGCTACACCACGGCGGCCGCCACATATTAGACATAAACAAATAAATAAAAAAATAAAAATAAAAAAAAAATAAAAAAAATCTGTTGTAGATATATCCTAATGTATTGTCGTCAGCTTTTCTGTTGTACTGCTTTGCTGCACCACCCTAATGTGAAGATTGTTTGTATGGTATCACTTAATCCAAATTTGCATTTGTCTCGAGGGAGTCACTTACTTGGTTTTGTTGTGAACGGGGAATATGTACATATATTAAGAGAGAGTTGAAGAAAATTTCAGATGGTCGAATTTCGACCACGGGCGATCCTAGTATATATTAATACGCTGTCTCTACCATTATTACTATGCAGTAAATATGGATATGCACCTACCGATAATAGAAATTCATATCACGACCATAGATATTGACATCCCGTTCAAATATATTAGTATTCTATCCATAAATATAAAAAATAGTACATCATATCGAAATGGTTGACATGTCATTTTACTTTTAATTGGGAACAAATAATATTTGATAAATCGCTCATTCTGAATGAATATTGCATCAAACTCGTCGCTATCAATAGTGATATTGTCACAACATTCAATGCATTTCTCTCAGTGTATATCATTTAAAAATAAAAAAGACAACCCTATAGTCCAGCAGTTATATTTTTCTTCATATCTTCAGCATTTATTGTCGGATCTTAAAGTGTGATACATTTGTTTGTGCCAAGGACCCGGATTTTCCTACCGAAGTTTCATTGTGGTACTTACCCGCCAGTATAGTAGACACCAAGAAGTTAAATGTACCACACGAGGTTTCAGAGGTCGACTGAAGTTACTTTAGTTAGTTGCAACAGACATATACATGTATATTATATACCAGAAAATAATAAATCCATCCTAATGTACTGCAAATATAGTTTTGCTACTGAGAAAAAAAATTAATTTTGTTTCGGTTTCTGTTACAAGGAACAAAATTAATTTAGTTTCGTTACGGGTTTTGTTACAAGGAACCAAACTAATAATTTTGTTTCTGTTACAAGGAACAAAATTAATTTAGTTTCGTTACAGGTTTTGTTTCTGCTGGAACCGTTTCGGAGTTTTGTTAGACTTTTGTTACAAAGGAGTTTTGTTTCTGTTTCGGTTTCTGTTACAAGGAACAAAATTAATTTAGTTTCGTTACAGGTTTTGTTTCTGGGGTTTTGTTTCTGTTTCAGTTTCGTTACAAGCTGTGTAACAGAAACCGAAACCGAAACGCGATACAAGTCCCTGCAATTAAATGAATTTTGACATTTTTATAATTTCCTTCATTCGTTTTATAAAAAATTGTAATACTGAAAATAAGAAGACGCATCCCATGACCTCGAAAGTATCGCCACCAAGATGTTTGGTCAGGGGGAAGGTACATATAGAAAGGCTCTAACTCATTTTTTATTTTGAATCAAGTTGCTGATGAATTTTTATTAATAACTTCTAAACGAAGCTTCACTAAAATCTTACTATACTATATCGTAGTTAAATATTACAAGCATTGATATTTGTGTTTTCGAACAAGCCATCGTTGCTATGGTTTACTTTACATTCAGATTTTCTTGCTAAGAAAATATGAGTTAGGGCCTTTCTATATTAGGGTAACGCCAAAAAAAGTTGCGGTTTTTCCATCGGAATTTCAAAATTCACTCTTTTCTAAAGACTCACCCAAAATATTTCGAAAAAATATTAAGATTTACTGGAGCTAAACCGCGTTAAAATAACGCTAAAAATATCTTTTTTTATGTATAAAAGGAGTATAAAAAAATAGGTTTGTTTACTGACCAAAAAAAAGTTCAGAGCAGGTTAGAGCAGGGCAGCTGTCAAAATAGAAATAGAGCAACTTAGAGCAATTCAGAGCAGAAATGCCATGAAACACTTGAATCTCGATTGTTTCTTTTTATTTGGTTTTTTATTTAAATCTTCAAAATTAATGCAAATTCACGTTTACAAAAACATTGATTTTCTTGCAAGCTAATTTTTTGAAGTTTTCAAAAATTTTTTTTTTTCTGACTGACAATTGCTTCTCTGCTCTAACTTACTCCATAAAAAAAGCTAGAGCAGAAATTTGTGGTCTGGATTACTCTAGTTTTGTTTTGAGCGTACTCATGAAACAAAAGTTAGAGCAACCTAGAGCAAGAAAAGTGTTCGTTAAACACAATTTTGTGAAATATCTCAATCTGGCGTAAGCTAGAGCAGCCCAATAAAAAAGTTTGAAAATTTTATCAACGCAATCCAAATAATGAGATGTATGATACAGTTTTTGGGCATATTTCAAGGGGTAGGTTTGTGGAAATATTAAATTTAATACCTCATCCAATTATTGACGGTGTATCATTTGAAAGGTATTTTCGAGACGTTGATATTTCTGCAAAATTTAACCCATTTTGGCCAAATTTTTTCACATTGCGAATATTAGCACATAACTATACCGCCGTATTAGCTTTACTTTTTCCATAAATCTATATCGAATATATACTTCTTTCATTTCCTATCAGTATTATCAACAAATTATGCACCGTGGCAGTTTTTTTATATGTTTGGCCCATTTCGAAGCTAGGTTGAGGCAAAATGAAATAAGAAAAGCTGGTTCTGACTAATTTGGAGTTCCAAATTATCATCAAATAGCCACTTTGGACTTATTTATCAGAAAATGAACCCATTATTGCCCTTTTTTTAATTGCAGAAAACCCCACTTCATCTTTAAATAAAGATGATACCTATTTAATTTCCATCGCTATTTATTGGTCATTGCTCAATTTATAGAAATCTTTACTGACTCAGCGTCCCTAAACCCTTTAATTTCTTAGGGGATCAGCTAAATCTTTCTGATACTTGGGTAATAACGTAGATTTAAATGTCCCGTCTAGTACTCAGTAAGAGTTCTTAGGACTTCCCTTCTTAGGTTAATAGGCTCTTTTTAGGCATCTCAATAAGATATTATCTCGGATGCTACACATCGGTTAAGGCTTGGCTTCCTCGAAAAGCGGTGCCGCTATGTAACGTTCGCTATATAGCGGTAGCTATGCTCACCGTCATTAGCAGCACCGCTTTTCTGTAAACTTACATGCAAGAAGCGGTGACTTCGATCCATTTGAAATTGCAAATTTGCGGCCACTTTTCTTTTTTTCCTCTTCTATATTTTTAAAATATTTGTTTTGTAAACATTAATAGTTGTTTTTATAAATGAATTTGTAGAATTTTATTGAATTGACAGCGCTATGACAATGACGGTGGGAAAAAACGTTGACGAAAAATTGCCACCGTCATGACGGCCGCTATATTTGAATATTATATTACATTACGGCGAACTTCACCGTCTTCTTAGTTTACACCCGATTACTTTTACATGGCAGTATTTTTGACAACGTACTTCACCGCTATGTAACGAGCGCTATATAGCGTCACCGCTTTCGAGGAAACCAGCCCTTAAATGAATTAAAGCGGGGAAAAAGCATATGGATATTTAGTTTTACGTATTGACTATATTCTCTGAAGATTTGGATGAAAAAACTGTAGACAATAAGTTTTTACAGAACTTGGAAAGGCGAAAAACGTCGAACTTATCGTTTTTTCGAGTGATACTCTTAATTTTCTTTTTGGTATTTGTTCTATAAAATTTTGAGGCATCAATGTATCGCTCTGAAATTTTACCAGGGTTGAGACGGAGGTTCTAAAAATGTAAGCGAGGTTAATGTGCTCCTCCAATATTAAATGTTAAAAAAAAAAAAAACGAATGGCGGCGATATACCAAAAGGTTATCATAACCTCTAACGATATTTTAGCCCAGCTTCTCTTTCCAACTTGTGGTGTGTTGCTTTTGAGTTTTCCAACAAGTTGGCGGGACCTACAGTTTTTTGCCGACTCCGAACGGCACTTGCAAAGCAAATTAATTTTTTGCTGAAAAGCTTCACATAGCAGAAATACACCCGTTTAGAAAAATTATTTTTCTAAATAAATTTTTAATGTTACTTTTGCCGGGCATCGAACCGCCACGACTTGGTGTAGAAGGCCGAACACTTAACCTCTACACCACGGCGGCCGCCGTGTTATCATCATTACTCTGTTTTTGGCCATTTTCAATATTTGTGATTTTGTGCTTATAACTTTTTGAGGCAACGGAGTATTAAAATTTTGGTAAATTTTGGCAAAACTTTCGGTGGTTTTGAATTTGATGTGCTCCCTTTAGTTTTCAAGGTAGAGGCATAAATGTCGAGCTACTTTGGTGCGTAACTTTTTTACGGTAGCATGTTTTTTTGTAGTTACTTTTATTACGTGTTACACTTTTGTAATTTGTTGTCCTACACTACAGTAGTATAAAACCAAATGCCTCATTTTGACAGATTAACATAACGAAAGTTATTGAAATTTGTACAAGGGCAAATATGGGCAATTTTCGAGAGATATCAGAAACCGTAAAAAAAATTGGAAAACATGTATTTAACTACTTCTAAGCTAACTTTTATTTACGCGTCAGTGACCTAAAACACAAATTTAGTACAGTTATCCCACAATACAAACATCCAAACTATTGAATGATAACTTTGCTGAAGTTTTAGTGGCTTTCATATTTTTGGTTGGTTTTTTTGATATTTTAAATTCAATGCAATGTCAGTGTCAAGATATATTGTTAATATTTTACTATTTAGAACTTGAAGTTTTTTACTAAAATTTAGAAAAATTAGAATTTTTTTCGCATGATTGCCCGGTATTATCGGGATTCTCCACATAGCAGATCCCCGGGACTGACGTTCCTAAACCGACACCGTTACTCCTCCTCGAACCATTTAGATGACTTGATGAAGGCCATCAGGTCCTTTATGTCCAGCTCCGTGACTTGGCGTAGGCTAACCATGAAGGGAACTCCCAAAAAGCGCATTCTCACGCCACTTAAAGCCGGGCAGTTGCAGATGAGGTGCTTCACCGTTTCCTCCTCCTCATCATCCTTGCAACTCCTACAGCATCGTCGGTAGGGCACACCTAGTCTTCCTGCGTGCCTACCAATAAGGCAGTGCCCAGTTAATACGCCTATTAATATGGAGATTTCTCTTCTCCTTAGGGCATAAATTTGTCTTGAACTTTTATGATCCCATTTCGGCCAGGTTTCTTTGGATATCCGGTATCCTGGAGATTGCAGCCATCTTTCGTTGGCTTGGCGGAGTGTGTACTCTTTCAGCATTAGCTTGCATGTGGCAAACGGCATACCTAAGCGCTCTTTATCCCGAAGAACCTGCTTGGTCGTGCCCTGCCTCACAAGTTCGTCTGCATTACAATTTCCCTCAATGTCCCTATGCCCCTGGACACATGTGAGGTTCACGCGGTTCTGTTGGGCCATCTCTTGTAGAGATCGACGACAGCTGAGCGTCAGTATGACCGTCTGGCCATCCCTAAGGACCGGTGGCGTTACGTGCGAAATGAACTCGGCAACATTCTTCTCAATGTTGCTCCGGAGTTTCCGGGTAGTTCGGCGCGAGTAACGGATGCGGGTTGGCACCAGGGTCAGATTAAATTACTCGCATGCGAGGATGCAAAAGCCGTAGCACTGTACAAGGCAACTGGGTGAAGTCTACAAGGGCGCAAAGATAGAGGTCGTCGACTGGAAGGACATTCCAGCTCGTCCAAGGGCAAGGGCGTGGATTCCGGCCATCCCTGACGAACCCGAGAGAATTCTCGGGATGCTACGGCTAATGAATCCGTCCCTCCCAACGCATGACTGGAGTGTCAATAAGGCCATATCGGGCAGTTAATCGGAACAACTCGTCGTTTATAGGCAACCTCCGGGATGGGGCAAACCTCAACAATATGGGGACAGCAGGGAAGTCTGTGCGCTCTCATGTTGGTGGTGCTTCAGATTAATCTGCACAAATCTAAAGTGGCTTCGGCTGCTTTAAGTAGTCGTCTTTCTAAAGGCGACGTGGATGTGGTCCTCATCCAAGAACTCTGGGTCAATAGCTCGAGAATCTGCGGATTGGGGACTAAGGGCTTCAAGCTCATTCGAGCCAGCGAGGATATTACCGCTATCAGTCTAACGGTCGACAGCACCCGCCTGACGGTGGTGTCGGTCTATATGCCCTACGATGCCGAAGAACCCCCACCACAAACGGAGGTGAAAGACCTGGTATAGCTATAGCTAGCTATATCACGGCTAAAAAACAATAAAGCGGCGGGTGCTGATGGCCTGCCCGCTGAGCTATTTAAATGCGGCGGCGAGGAGCTGGTAAGGTGCATGCACCAGCTCTTGTGCAGAATATGGTCGGATGAATGCATGCCTGAAGATTGGAACCTAAGTATTCTCTGCCCAATCCCGCAACTGCGCCAACTATCGTGGAATCAGCCTTTTGAGTATCGCATATAAGGTCCTATCAAGCGTATTGTGCGAAAGACTGAAGCCTGACGTAAACCGACTGATTGGACCTTATCAGTGTGGCTTCAGACCTGGTAAATCTACCATCGACCAGATTTTTACAATACGCCAAATCTTGGAAAAAACCCGTGAGAAAAGGATCGACACACACCATCTCTTTGTTGATTTTAAAGCCGCCTTCGACAGCACGAAAAGGAGTTGCCTATACGCCGCCATGTCTGATTTTGGTTTCCCAACAAAACTTATACGGCTATGCAAAATGACGCTGAACAACACCACCAGCTCGGTTAGAATTGGGAAGGACCTCTCCGAGCCGTTCGAAACTAAACGAGGTTTCAGGCAGGGCGACCCCCTATCGTGCGATTTCTTTAATTTAATGCTGGAGAAAATAATAGAAGCTGCAGAACTTAACCGCGTTGGAACAATATATTACAAGAGCGTACAACTGTTGGCGTATGCCGACGTCATCGACATCATTGGCCTCAACAACCGCGCCGTAACTTCTGCGTACTCCAAATTAGAAAAGGAAGCGGAAAAAATGGGTTTGGTGGTGAACGAAGGTAAAACGAAGTACCTGCGGGCATCAAGCAAAGAGTCAGCGCATTCGCGCCTTGGCAACCACGCCACTGTTGGCAGCCATAATTTCGAGATAGTAAGGGACTTTGTATACCTCGGAAGCATCATTACTACCAACAAGAATGTAAGCCTGGAAATCCATAGAAGGATAACTCTTGCAAACAAATGCTACTTTGGGCTGAGTAGGCAATTTAGAAGTAAAGTCCTCTCTTGGCGAACAAAAACAACACTCTATAAGTCACTTATCGTACCCGTCCTGCTATATGGTGCGGAAGCATGGACACTGACAGGCGGCTCTGGGAGTATTCGAGAGAAAAATTCCTCGAAAGATGTATGGACCCCTAAAAGTTGGCGACGGCGAGTACCGAAGAAGATATAATGATGAGCTGTATGAGCTTTACGCAGACGTGGACATAGTTCAACGAATTAAAACCCAGCGGCTCCGCTGGCTAGGACACCTGGTGCGAATGAACGAAGACGCTCCGGCCCAGAAGGTATTTTTATCGGCACCCGCCGGTGGAAGTATAGGAAGAGGGAGACCACCACTTCGATGGCAGGACCAAGTAGAGGCAGACCTGCGAGCACGCGGTGTCTCTAATTGGCGACAGTTGGCTCAACAAAGAACCGACTGGCGTAACATGTTGGACGGCCAAAATCGCCTAGGCGGTTAAAGGCTATTTTAAGTAAGTAAGTAAGTGGCCACTTGGGGCGGTTCACAGGGTTGCTACCTATCTCAATTTTTTTAAATATAGAGCAGAATATGCCAATATGGGTATAAAATGAAAGGTATTTTCGACCGTATTCCAAATATGTAAATCTCAAGAAGCGTTGCCACCTAGGGTTGCCACCTAACCGCATTTTATTTATTTTTCTCTATATCTCGTGAACCGCTCGACCGATTTGGATAAAATTTCGCATTATAGATGATTCATTTAAGATTATATGCGTGGGTGTTTTCATTTTGTTCTGTTCACAGGGTTGCCACCTATCTCAATTTTTTTTAAATATTGAGCAATATATGCCAATATGGGTATCAAATGAAAGGTATTTTCGGTCGCATTTCAAATATGAAAATTTCTAGCAGGGTAGCCAGCTAGGGTTACCCCCAAACCGTATTTTATTTATTTTTCTTTATATCTCAGGAACCGCTTTGCCGTTTTGTATTAAATTTTGCATTATTAGTAGTATTATTCATTTTAGGACTATATACATGGCGGTTGCCACTTGGGGCGGTTCAAAGGGTTGCCACCTATCAATTTTTTTTTAATATTGAGCAAGATATGCCTATATGGGTATCAAGTGAAAGGTGTTTGCGACCGTTTTCCACATATTTAAATTTTAAGCAGGCTTGCCACCTAGTCTTCCTATCTTTCTTCGTACAACTCTTTTTCCTATCTCCCTCCCTTTTGCTCTTCAATGCCCTCTTTCCTTCTACCACGCCCCTCTTCTCTATATCCCATTCGTATTGGACCCTGTTAATTTAGGCCTAATTCTACCCATGTACCACCCCTCCCAATCCAGGGTGTTATGCGAAACCGTGCCCATTGGACGTTTGCAGCCGGGAGGCAAATCGTGGCTGTATTTGAACGGAGCCTCTCTGACACCGGGTCGCCTCAGAGAGTAAGCATGGCCTTACCGCGGTACGGAGCTCTGCCGCGGCGGACGACACATTTTCCCCTACTCTTCCCTTGACCCTAAGCTGGCCTTGTCCGGCGATGGGTCGTACGAACAAGATGAACTCGAATAACCTGAATAAAAACGAAAAATCTAAAAAACAAACAACGCCAAATTTCACTCCTCAGCAGAGGAGAGCTATGGAGGAGCAGGCGAGGAAGCAACAACAACGCCGGAGGACAACCTCCGTTCCACAATCAAGGGGGGGATCGACAGCGATGGCAACTACGAGTCGGTCAACCAACCCTCTATCGAATAAGATTGACTTGATGGGAGCTAGCACCAGTGCGGTTGCCAACGCAGCTAAGCGGACAACGGCGGATGCTAAACTCCCATCAACCGCTGATATGAAAACCAGTATCTTTACGTCTGTGGCAGCGGTCTCACGACCTGGCCTCGGAGTTTCGAAGGAGAAGGAAGCTGCAACTGAGATGTCGGCAAGGAGAGCGACCGCGATGGCAACTACGGGTCCGCACTCCAGGGAGACATCTCCCCGCCGCTTCACATACCACGAGAAAAGATTGGCTGCAAAGATCCTGAAGAGGTATGAAGGGGTACCGCAGGAATCACTGTCGCCGAATTCCAGTAAATCTGTAGAGCTAGCGAAAGCTGTGATACCGGATTTCCAAAATTCTTACATGCCAAAGAGGTTAAAAGTTAACCCTTTCAAGCGCCAGAGATCGGATCTGGAGTTTATTCCCCCTCCCAAGCGGCATCAGAATACCTCTGGAGCGGGCAAACTAAGCTTTGCTGAGGTAACCAAGGACAGGATCCTTATAGGCGTCCTTGACCGAGGCAATGACCGTCTGGCCATCCCCAAGGACCGGTGGCGTTACGTGCGAAATGAACTCGGCAACATTCTTCTCAACGTTGCTCCGGAGTTTCCGGGTAGTTCGGCATGAGTAACGGATGCGGGTTGGCACCAGGGTCAAATTAAATTACTCGCATGCGAGGATGCAAAAACCGTAGCACTGTACAAGGCAGCAGCTGCTAAACTGGGTGAAGTCTACAAGGGCGCAAAGATAGAGGTCGTCGACTGGAAGGACATTCCAGCTCGTCCAAGGGCAAGGGCGTGGATTCCGGCCATCCCTGACGAACCCGAGAGAATACTCGGGATGCTACGGCTAATGAATCCGTCCCTCCCAACGCATGACTGGAGTGTCAATCTGGTCGGGGATGCGGTAGGGCCCGACAGACAGGTGGTGTTCACCATGAATAAAGAGTCAATCGAGCCCCTCAAAAGGTGCAATGGCCTAGTACACTACAGCGTAGGCCAGATCGTTATCCACGTATATCGTGGTGATGCTCAGCGCGCTGCCTTCTCGGCTGCTCCGGGGGAACCGGAAAACTTATTACTAGAAGAGGAAGCGGAGGATTCCGATGCGGAAAGCATGTTATCCGCCACGTCCCTTGGCGATAGTGCTGTGAACAACTCGGAGATGGAGGACAGCCTACAGGACGAGGAAGTCCTCGACGTCACGGTGGTAGCAGCCAACGCTGAGCGACTAACATCTAACGCTACAGGCAGCAGGACTCCTGCAACGCCACATCGGGCAGTTAATCGGAACAACTCGTCGTTGATAGGCAACCTCCGGGATGGAGCAAACCTCGACGATATGGGGACGGCAGGGAAGTCTGTGCGCTCTCATGTTGGTGGTGCTTCAGATTAATTTGCACAAATCTGAAGTGGCTTCGGCTGCTTTAAGTAGTCGTCTTTCTAAAGGCGACGTGGATGTGGTCCTCATCCAAGAACCCTGGGTCAATAGCTCGAGAATCTGCGGATTGGGGACTAAGGGCTTCAAGCTCATTCGAGCCAGCGAGGAGAGCAAAGTCAGAACGTGTATTTTGGTCAAGTCTGAGTTGAACTCCTTTCTCCTACCTAACTACACCAATGGTGATATTACCGCTATCAGTCTAACGGTCGACAGCACCCGCCTGACGGTGGCGTCGGCCTATATGCCCTACGACGCCGAAGAACCCCCACCACAAACGGAGGTGAAAGACCTGGAGTCAAATTTCTGCACAGGTAATCTTATTATTGGAGCGGACGCTAATGCTCACCATGTCCAATGGGGGAGCTCCGATATCAATGCCAGGGGCGAGTCTCTGTTTGATTACATCTTAACAACTAACCTGGTAATTTGCAACGTGGGTAATGAGCCTACTTTTATCACTAAGACCCGCAGGGAGGTCATAGACCTCACTATCTGTAGTGAAGGCGCTTATGAGTGGGTCAGAAAATGGCGGGTTCTGGAAGAACATTCATTCTCCGACCACCGTTACATAGAAATGGTTCTAGACTTTATTGTAGAACAACCTATTATGAAGCGCAATCCACGTAACACTAATTGGCAGTTACACAATGAAATATTAGACAGAGACCTGCCAGTACTGCCCTCACAGGCCCCCTCATCAGTAGAGGAGCTGGAGGATCTTGTTACTACATTTACATCGGCGCTCTCAAATGCTCTAGGACAGGCTTGTCCAGTGCCAAAACCACGCGGTAAACACAGGCCACATTGGTGGTCCTACGATTTGGACTCGCTCCGCAAATCATGCAGGAAACAATTTAACAAGGCCAAGACCCTCGGCTCTGAGCCTCACTGGCAAGAATATAAAGCTAAACTAAGGGCCTATAAAAAAGCTCTGAGACAGGCGAAGAGGACCTCGTGGAGAAATTTCTGCACTGGCGTCGAAAAGGTCGACGATACAGCGAGACTTAGACGAGTTCTCTCGAAAAGTCAAACAGCCATCAGCTATTTGCGAAAACCTGACGGATCCTGGACCAGCACGGAAGAGGAAACCCTTGAGCTGCTCTTGAATACACATTTTCCGGGGAATCTGCATGACGCACCACTAGCATCTGCAACAAACCTGGCAGTAAATATACCCATCACTGAGGAAAGGGTAAGGTGGGCAGTTAAGAGCTTTGAACCGTATAAGGCTGCCGGGCCGGACGGAATTATCCCCGCGCAACTTATAAACACGTTGGAGACATCAGCTAAATGGCTGGTATTTCTCTTCACATCCTGCCTGGCTCTCAACCACATTCCGGGCTCCTGGAGAAGCGCCACGGTAGTGTTTATCCCTAAGGCTGGGAAGGCATCCCACTACGAGCCAAAAGATTACAGACCGATCAGTCTCTCGTCCTTTGTACTCAAAACCTTTGAGAGGATACTAAGCGACTACCTTTCAACGACTATTGATAGCAACCTTATCTCTAGCTATCAGCATGCATACACCAAGAGTAAATCAACAGAAACTGCTCTGCACAGCCTAGTATCTGCCATTGAGAAATCGCTGTGTGAAAAGGACTACTGTCTCGTGGCCTTCCTTGACATTGAGGGGGCTTTCAACAATATAAGCCCGGAGGATATCAACTCCGCTTTAACTAATCTGGGCGTAGATAGACCCCTAACTGGTTTAATTTACCAACTTTTAAGGGGAAGGAAAATAGCTTCTTCACTTGGTACGGTTGAGTTATCACGCTATGTCACAAGGGGAACACCCCAGGGTGGTGTTCTTTCCCCGCTTTTATGGAACCTCACAGTCAACTCGTTGCTACGTGACAAAAGCTGGGGGGGGCGGAAAGATAGTGGCATACACAGACGATTTAGCTATTGCATTCAGAGGCAAGTTCCCACAAACTCTGTGTGACCTGATCCAAGTAGCACTGCGAAAAGTTTCGACGTGGTCCTCTCGCTGCGGACTTAGTATCAACCCGGGGAAAGTGGAACTTGTCCTCTTCACCAACCGGTACAAAATACCGCCACTAAGCCTACCAGAACTAGATGGCACGCGCCTGGGCTTGTCGGATAAGGCCAAGTTTCTAGGCATAGTTCTGGACAGGAAATTGAATTGGAAGGAGAATGTTCTTCAGCGCCAGAAGAAAGCTTGTATCGCTCTTTACACATGCAAAAGAGCCATTGGCAAAAAATGGGGGCTCAGCCCTAGAGTATGCAGTTGGATCTACACGGCCATCATTCGCCCAAACATGCTGTATGGAGTCGTCGTATGGTGGCCTGCGCTGAGCAAGGCAACATACCTGAATCTGTTGCGGAAAGTCCATAGATCCAATATGATCTATATAAGCGGTGCGCTAAGGACAACGCCCAACGAAGCCCTCCAGGTCATTCTGGGCATTTTGCCACCTGATCTGGAGGGGTTTCAGTCAGCGGCGGCATCAGCTATGCGCCTAAGAGAAACCTCCAGCTGGGGTGCGGGTACTTTTGGACACTCCAGTATTCTGGAATCTTACAGCTTTCTCCCTTTAAGCACAGATCGTTGTGCGACCACTACAGTCGGGGATAGCTGTTTCAAAATAAACATTCCCAGCAGAGAAGACTGCGAGAGGACGGATTGGTGTCCCGAAACAAATGGTGGCACTTCCATATACACCGACGGCTCGAAGTTGGACGGCAGAGTTGGAGGAGGGGTTTATTCAAGGGATTTGGATCTTGAGCTCTCCTTCAGACTACCTGATCATTGTAGCGTCTTCCAGGCGGAAGTCTCGGCAATCCTGGACGCCGCGGCCTGGTTAAGCAAACGTGTTATCGGAGAAGATATCGCTATTTTCAGCGATAGCCAAGCGGCCATCAAATCCTCTGGCTCATACACGTTCAACTCTGAACTGACGCTCAGCTGTCGTCGATCTCTTTAGGAGATGGGCCAACAGAACCGCGTAAACCTCATATGGGTCCCGGGACATAGGGACATTGAGGGAAATTGTATGGCCGACGAGCTTGCCAGGCAGGGCACGACCAAGCAGGTTCTTCAGGATAAAGAGCGCTTAGGTATGCCGTTCGCCACATGCAAACTAATGCTGAAGGAGCACACACTTCGTCAAGCCAACGAAAGATGGCTGCAATCCCCAGGGTGTCGGATATCGAAACAAACCTGGCCAAAATGGGATCTTAAAAGGTCTAGACGCATTTATGCCCTAACTAGGAGGGAAATCTGCATATTGATAGGGGTATTAACCGGTCACTGCCTCATTGGTAGGCATGCAGAAGGCTAGGTGTGCCCTACCTACGATGCTGCAGGAGTTACAAAGATGATGATGAGGAGGAAACAGTGGAGCACCTCATCTGCAACTGTCCGGCTTTAAGCGGCGCGAGAACGCGCTTTTTGGGAGTTCCGTTCCTGGATAGCCTAAGCCAGATCGCGGAACTGGACATAAAGGACTTGATGGCCTTCATAAAGTCATCTAAGTGGTTCGAGGAGGAGTAACGGTGTCGGTTTAGGAGTGTCAGTCCCGGGATTCTGCTATGTGGAAAATCCCAACAACTCAGGGATTTTCCATATGGCTGGGTCCCGGGACTGACTTTCCTTGTGTTGGTGGTATCACAACGGGCCTTTCAAAACTGGCCTAAGTGTGCCTCTGCGGCAGCCACTTGAACCTAACCTAACCTAACCCTGCCCCTCTCGCTGGCTCGGATAAGCTTAAAACCCTTAGTCCCCAAACCGCAAATCCTTGAGCTGTTGACCCAGGGTTCTTGGATGAGGACCACATCCACGTCGCCTTTAGAAAGATGACTGATTAAAGCAGCTGAGGCTGCTTTAGATTTGTGCAGGTTTATCTGAATCACCACCATCATGAGAGCGCTCAGACTTCCTTGCCACCGCCGTAACGTCGAGTTGCACCTCCTCTGGAGGCTTATCTTTCAACGACGATTTGTTCAGACCACGATTTGGCGTGGCGGAAACCCTAGATACCATATTTTCCGAGTCGGACATTTCCGACTCCTCTTCCAGCACAGTGTTCAAGGTGAAGACCACTTGCCTATCAGGCCCTACCGCATCCTCAACCAGATTGACCCTCCAGTCCTGCGTCGGAAGAGATGGGTTCATGACCCGCAGCATCCTGAGAATTCTCGCGCGTTCAGCAGGGATGGCAGGAATCCATACTCTGGTCCTTGGCCGAGCCGGGATGTCCTTCCAGTCGACAACCTCGATTCTTGCCCCTTGGTAGATCTCACCCAGTCTTGCAGGTGCTGCCTTGTACAGTGCAACAGTTGTTGCATCCTCGCAATCGAATAAATTGATTCGGCCCTGGTGCCATTCCGCATAAGAACTCATCGGCGTGGTACCCGGAGACTCCTTCATAATGTCAAGAAGGGCATTACCGATCGCGTTCCGGAAGTACCGCCACTGGTCCCTAGGGATGGCCCAGCTTTACCTCGTTCAATGACACCTATGAGGATCCTGTCCTTGGTCACTTCAGCAAAGCTGAGTTTACCCACTACGGAGGCGTTCTGCTGCCGCTTCGGGTGAGGTTTTAAATCCACGTCCGATCTCTGGCGTTTGAAGGGATTTCCATTTACCTTCTTTGGCGCATAATTGCTTTGGAAGTTCGGTAAGATAGCTTCAGCCATCTCCACCGTCTTTCTGGCATTCGGCGATAGCGTCTCTTGTGAAATACCCTCGTATTTCTTCAGGATCCTTGCGGCCGCTCTTTTGTCCAAGTACTCAGAGCGACTGGGAGATGTCTTTTGGGGTGCATTTCGACCCGTAGTTGCCATCGCGGTCGTTCCCTTATTTGGATCTCTGGGGCCAGGTCTTGAGACCACTGCCACAGACGTTAAAGACTTGGTTTCGGTACCGGCAATTAATGGAGGTTTAGCATCAGCCGTTGTTGGCTTCACTGTGTTTGTAACGGTACTTACAATGGGGATTTCCCCCTTATAATCCAGAGCTAATCGACCCGTAGTTGCCAACGCTGTCGATCTCTCGGCTGATAATGAAATGGAGTTTGTCCTCCGACGTTGCGTTCTCGCTTGCTCTAGCATTTTCCTCCTCAGCTGTGCAGTATACATGGTTGTATCTTTAGTTTTAGGGTTTTTTATTACTATTTTTCATCTTGTTCGTACGACCCCTTTCCGGGCAAGGCCAGTTTAGGGTCAAGGGAAGAGTAAGGAGAATGTGTCGTCCGACGCGGCAGAGCTCCATACCGCGGTAAGGCCATAGTTACTCTCCGAGGCGGCCCGGTACCAGAGATGCTCCGTTGGATTACAGCCACGATTTGCCTTTCGGCTGCAAACGTCCAATGGGCACGTGGTCGCATAACACAGTGGATTGGGAGGGGGAAGATCTAAGTCATCGCGCCAGAGAGGCTTGGCTTCTCTCGTGATGTAGTACCGGGCGGCGCTATGATCACAAGGGCAGAGTAGCCCTGTGGCTATCGACTTAAGCCCTCGTCTGCGGCAAGGTGTCCACCAAAAATGTAACACTATTTGGGATTAGCCCATATAGTAGAGGTGGGCGTCGTGCGTGTTTTTGAACGTGACACCAAACACGCACCCGTGTGTCCATGTGCTCGTGTTTGAAAATGCGATTTCGTGTCGTGCTCGTGTGCGTCGTGTTGAGCCCGAAAACCAAAAAAAAAAAAACACGCACGAAAAAACACGATCAACTTTTTTCACTTTTTGTACTAAACTGGCGCACTTTTTTTTTGTAAATTGTATTTTTTATAACTTTCTTAATTCATCATCATACCACATGACGAAAATACGCGTTCACATGTGTGCATTCTAATACAAACACCTTAAAAGTTTTTTTTATGTATAGGATTAAGAAAAATATTTATTTGCCAAAGTTTCTAATTTTTTTTGAACTGAATTCAAAAATGTAAACTGCGTGTACATGTACTAAGTGCACTTGATTGAGTGCAAAGTTACAGTTGTTTATTTTACCATTATATGCATCTATATAAGCATGTACATAAAAAAATAAATAGAAAACATATAAACATAAAAATAAAATACGAGTACATACCATGTACAAAGTAGGTAGTACATTTACAAATATATCCAAAAAGAAAAAAATTCCAAAAAATACCGTTTTATATTTTTTCGTGCCTGTTTAGTGCCTGTCGTGTTTTAGTAATTTTTCCCCGTGCGTGTTAGTGCGTTTTTTCGAAAATCTGTTTTGTGAACGTGTCGTGTCGTGTTGTAAAAATCATGCACGCGCCCAACTCTAACTTATATTAGTTGAAGGCAAGCAATGTTCTATGAAGATTCATAAATGTTTATTGGTATGCTAATATTCGCAATATGAAAATTGGGTCAAAAAGGGTTAAATTTTGCAGAAATGTCAACGTCTGGAAAATAAATTTCGAATGATAACTTAATTGTCCAAATCCGTCGATAATCGGCTGAGTTATTAACGTTTTTCAATTACCTTTTGTTCTCCATCTCACAGTGGCCTGATTTGTATTTCTCAGAAACGTTTGAACCTACCAATACCAAATTTTGCGCATCGGTTTCCTACTATAAGACATGTCTTTTAGAAAAGTTATGAGGACATCGGTTGTAAGCCACGCCCACCGCTGAAGGATAGACTTTTTTGTAATTGATGTATGTGAATAAAAATGCGAGCTTAAATAAAAATTCGACATTTTTTTAACTATGTATATGATCAAAAAGAAAGGGATAGTGCTCAACTTATATTCAAATGGAATCCTCTAATTGGACTTGAAGAAATGAATCCAACTCTGAAAATAAACACCGAAAAAAATAAACCATGAGTTTTACAATTTAAAACGCAATGAGATAGTAGTTGATCAGCAAAATGCTCTATGGAACTATTGTACTAAAAAAATCGAAAAAATTTAAAAAGTTTTGAGAAAAAAGTTCAATCATATGATTAAAATTCGCCGAATTTTCGCGATATTTGCATAAATTTTTGACACATAATTTAGGAGGTTTCTATTAGCCATATTTAAGAACAAAATTTGTTAAAATTGCAAAAAACGGGAAGGGCAGGAAATTGTACCGTTCTAAAGTAAGTATCGTGGAGAAATTTCTGCACTGGGGTCGAAAATGTCGACGATACAGCGAGACTTAGACGAGTGCTCTCAAAAACTCAAACAGCCACAAGCTATTTGCGCAAACCTAACGGATCCTGGACCAGCACGGAGAGGGAAACCCTAGAGGAAGGTAGTGGCATATGCAGATGACTTAGCTATAGTATACAGGGGCAAATTCCCACAAACCCTGTGCGACTTGATGCAAGTAGCACTGAGAGAGGTTTCCTCATGGTGCTCGCGCTGCGGACTGAGCATCAACTCGGGAAAAGTAGAACTGGTCCTTTTCTCCAACCGCTATAAGATACCACCGCTAATACTACCAAAACTGAATAACGTGCACCTGAACTTGGCTGACAAAGCCAAGTTCTTGGGCACAGTACTGGATAGGAAACTAACCTGGAAGGAGAATGTTCTTCAGCGCCAGAAGAAAGCGTGTATTGCACTCTACACGTGCAAAAGAGCCATTGGAAAGAAATGGGGGCTCAGCCCCAAAATATGCAAATGGATCTACACTTCAATCATTCGACCAATCATGCTCTATGGAGTTGTGGTATGGTGGTCTGCGCTGAGCAAGGCAACAAACCTTAATCTGCTAGGTAAAGTACAAAGATCTTGCATGATCTGTATAAGCGGTGCGTTAAGAACAACGCCCAATGAAGCACTCCAGGCCATTCTTGGCATTTTTCCACTCGATCTGGAAGGGCACCGAGTAGCAGCAGCATCGGCTCTGCGTCTAAGGGAAACGTCCGGCTGGGGCGCAAGCACTACTGGACACGCCTGTATTTTGTGATCCTATAGCTTTCTTCCGCTGAGCACAGATCGCTGTGCGACCACAACAGTCGTAGATAGCGGTTTTAAAATCAACATTCCCAGCAGGGAAGAATGGGAGAGCACGGATCGGAGTCCCGTCACTCATGGCGGCACTTCAATTTATACTGATGGCTCGAAGTTAGACGGCAGAGTTGGGGGAGGGGTTTATTCAAAGGATCTGAACCTTGAGCTCTCCTTCAGACTACCTGATCACTGCAGTGTCTTCCAGGCTGAAGTTTCAGCAGTAAGAATTATGAAAATTCCTCATTTTTGAGGGGTCTGGCTGTAGTTTTTGACATGGGGCGAAGTATAAAAATACCCGATGCTTCTTTAAGGTGGTCTTCTATGACACATGTGTGTAGATATGTCCTTTACGAACAGCAAAAGTTGGACCAACTCGCATAAACCTGTGAAATCGCAGTAAGAATTATGAAAATTCCTCAGTTTTGAGGTGTCTGACTGTAGTTTTTGACATGGGGCGAAGTATAAAAATACCCGATCCTTCTTTAAGGGGGTCTTCTATGACACATGTGAAAAGATCTGCTCTTTAAAAGCAGCCGAAGTTGGACCAACCCGATTAAACATGTGAAAAAGCAGTAAGAACTATGAAAATTCCTCAGCCTTGAGGTGTCTGGCTGAAGTTTTTTCCATGGGATGAAGTCTAAAAATACCTTATACTACTTGGAGATAGTGTTCCACGACACATGTGTAAAGATCTGCCTTTCAAAAACAGCCAAAGTTGGACAAACTCGGTTAAACATGTGAAAGTGCAGTAAGAATTATAAAAATTCCTCAGTTTTGAGGTGTCTGGCTGAAGTTTTTGACATGGGGCGAAGTCAAAAAGTACTTGATACCACTTAAGGGTGGTCTTCTATGACACATGTGAAATTATCTGCCCTTTAAAAGCAGCCACAGATAGACCAACGCAGTTAAACATGTGAATTCCCAGCAAGAATTATGAAATTTCCTCAGCTTTGAGGTGTCTGGCTGAAGTTTTTGTCATGGGGCGAAGTCTAAAAATGCCTAATATTAGTTAATAGTAGTGTTATACGATACATTTGTAACGATCCGCCATTTAAAAGCAGCCAAAGTTGGGTAAACCCATTTGACCATGTGAAAGCACATTAAAAATGATGAAAAGTCCCCGTGCTTTGGGTTGTCTGGCTTAAGTTTTTTTCATGGAATGAAGTCCGGAAATACCTGATACTGTTTAAGGGTAGTGTTATACGACACATGTGTAAAGATCCGCCGTTTAAACGTGGACAAAGTTGGAGAAACCTGCTGAAACAAGTGAAATCTCTGTAAAAATTTGTGAAAATCCCGAGCTTTGAGGTGTCTGGCTGAAGTTTTTGCCATGGGGCGAAGTCTAGAAATGACTGAAACTACTTAAGGGTAGTGTCCTACGAAACATCTGAAAAGATCCGTCGTTTAGAAGTTGTAAAAGTGGGACAAACAAGAGAAAGCAAATTAATAGGAAAATAAAAGTTCTCGAACTTTGAGGTGTCTGGCTGAAGTTTTTTCCATGGAATGATGTCTAGAAATGCTTGATTCTACTTAAGGATAGCATTCTATGACACATGTGTGAAGATCTGTTATTTAAAAGAGGCCAAAGTTGGTCAAATCCGCCTAAACATGTGAAATCGCAGTAAAAATTAGTGAAATTTCCCGAGTTTGAGGTGTCTGGCTGAAGTTTTTGCCATGGGACGAAGTCTAAAAATTCCTGATCCTACTTGAGGGTAGTGTTCTATAAAAAATAGGAAAATATTGGGTAGTTAAAAGCAGCCAAAGTGGCCCAAAGGCGTGAAATTGGTAAAACAGAAAAAATTTCTATAGGAAAATCCGCGAACTGAGGGTGTCTGGCTGGAGCCTTGTCACTGGTACGGGTCTAACAACACTTGATACTGACGCGGGGTGGTAATCTACGTCAAATATGTGAAAATCATCCATTATAAACTAAGTGAAGTTAGGGTCATTTTTTTGGCGACTTTGACCCCCGATTCCTAGGCCCTTGTCATAGGTACAGCTTTAAAATGTTCACATTCTTTCTAGATTCGGGGAGGACTATCGATCGGTATTGGTTTCATCCATTATAAAATAAGTGACGCTTTTAGGCTCTGGGATCTCGCTCTATTCCAGGACTGCGGAAGTATGGTGCTCGGAATCGCGTCCATTCCGACAATATATACGACTATCAAGTTTGGTTCCTAACGATTTCTACCCACAACTTTAAAGCACGGCCTCTACAACTTTCCTGCTAGCTGCACATAATACTATAAATAAATGAATTTATGCTTTGCTTAATTTCTGTTAATTATACTTTTATTATATTCTAAATATTCTTATTGTACCTACATATATATGTTTTTGTTTTGTAACAATACTTGGGATATTAACAGTCGACCGCTTTGTGTTGTGTCGACTTTAAATAAATAAATAAATAAAAAATATCTTCTTATATGTCCAAGAATAAAACCATGAAATATAATCTTGGCTTCCGATAAAATCGCTTTCCAATATTTAAACTCATTCATTTTACTTGTTTGTACTAGTACTAGTCGAATAAATTTGAAAACACATAATTATTTTCACTTTGGAAAGAATTTAAAACGAAAAATTCTTTTCATGCTTACGAATCATTGAAATTTCTAAATATTCGGAAACAAACACAAATATTTTAATTTCATACATATGGGTGAAAATACGAAAGTGACACAGTTTTGGGGCTTATTTTGAAAACATAATTTTTTACCACATTTTACAATAAAAATAAAATGGTATTAATTTAATACTTTTCGGCGTTGTTATATATAAAAACCAAATTGGTATTAAATTATACTTTTCTTTTTACTGTGATGCAGGGTCGTTCACTTTTTTAACTCTTTCGTGAGTTTTTGCATTTTTTTAATTTTTTTCGCGAATAACAGCAACGAACTCACGGGAATCAAAGTACCTATCGAATCGTATAAAAATATTCAAAATCGGGTTGGTACTTTTCGAGTAATTGCAATTTAAAAAATGCTTCATATGAGGTTTGACTTTTAATAACTTTTGTTGTTGTTGTTTATCCCTCTAAAAAAATACGGATATACTCTCCTTAACTATATCTATCTATCCCTATATTTTGTTTTTAGTTTGGAAGCTTTTGGTATTCTGTATTTTTGCAAAAAAATTCGCAAAAATCAGGGAACTTTCTAATCGGCTTGAAAGTTGTACCTCATACATATATTAAAATTCAAAGAGCTACAATACTACATACTCAAAAAAAAATCTTATACATATGTATATCGAACATCAGTACAAAAGCCAGGAGAATGACACCAGGAGAAGACGAATTGCACATAAATATGAGATTACATCTAAAGTTGACGTCCTAGCTAAACCTTAAATATTTAAGATAATATGTCCATACTACTCACATTTAACCATGTATAAATTATATCGAAATATAGCCACTAAAGAAAATAGGAGCTAGCCAGGAGAATTACGATTTGAGTGGAACCGTATAAATAGACTGGGCAAAAGTTACGCTAAAACTGATATCATAATGGCTACCGTTAATATTTTTTGTTCTACATCTCACTGAAGCACTGCCATTTAACCTGCACAATGAATTATTCAACGCGTGGCAATATTTTGCGAGAATTTCACCTGGCCCAGGAGGCTGGCGGCCAAAAATGATGACAAAGTTTATTCACTTTTTTTAATCAGATTATTATAGATCATATTAGTTAATCTATTAAATATGTCTTAAACAGATATTAAATAATGAATAGAAACAAGAAATATTGGAATAAATATAGGATATTTGCTGTTACGACAACTTTATTAAGCGTTCAAGGAATTGTGACACGCCAGGGTACTGATGTTACGAGGATTTATTCCATAATTTTACAAACTAGCTTATAGAATATGTAATTGAAATTGAGGGGATATATATATAGGGTTCTTAATTTTCATAAACTGTTGTATTATATCAAGTCACTTTAAAACTTCCCGATTGATTGATTGATTAGTACTTTTGTGTTTTCACCCATATGTAGAGTAGAAAACTTTTTCAAAAAATCGATCAATTTTGAGCTGTATTTATCAATATGCGGGTTTCGTGTAAGCGTTACAATCGACCATATTTGTTCCTAATTCTTTGTAGTTAGACCTCTCTAAGCAAATCTATCCTTGTAATATATCGTACCAGTGCGGTTTATCTCGTTGAATTATCTTTTCCCTGCATCAAGTAAGATAAACCGCAATAGGATGTTGCCTGGCTGCAGTTTTATCTAAAATCTGAAATTACTACGTCGGAATTTTGGTGGAATAGAGACTAGGCCCAGTTCCGTCTTTACCATAAGGGCACACGGGGCCAGTGCCCAGGGCCCCCATCCTCAGGGGGCCCCGAAGGACCGACAATATCCCTCACATTTATTCTCATAAGTAATTCTCCGCAAAAATTGGTTTTCAGTGGAGGCATGACGTACATACCACTGATGGCATTTTCGATACAATCGTACAGAAATAAAATTTGTGAATCATCATAAATAATTTTAAAATCGTTTGGCAACTCTCTGCTTAAGTCAAGTGATGCGACAACATCTTTGACTTGTTATCGATATATATTATTATCGATACCATACTCTTGAGACCAAATGCCATCACTGGTACATACATAGCATTCACTTTATTCGTTTGATTCACACGAATCGACATAGCCGAAGTATGCATTTAACGTTGTTGTTGCTTTTTCTTTTCCCTAGAACTCTTGTTGTAGCAACAGTGCTCGTGTTGGCGACGCCAAAGCAATTCAATTCAAATAATGCCGTTACAATTTTTCGAGTATTTTGGTTAGTTTTGGACTGAGCTTTGTGCGATCAGCAGTGTTACAGTGTTACTAAATCTTTACCAGACGTTGTTTGAATCAAGTGAAATAGTTATATTCGTTTGAACATTATTTAGTTATGTCGAAAATAACTTATTTAAGTGGTTCACAAAAAAGAAAAAAAGTTGCAGCTCAAAACGAATTAACGGAAAAGATTCCTAAACTTACTTCATTTTTTACGGTTGAAGAAACAAATAAGCTGATGGAGTCTTCTTCGTCAGCAACTCAAGATAAAAATTCCTCTGAATATCACCAGGAAAAAGATGTTACGTGTGACGAAAATGACAAACTTACATCGGATGCTGATCCCTCGACTTCAAGCCACTGTGAGTTAATAACTGCAAGTTTAGAAAATGTATCTATTTCTCATGATCCTGGTACTTACTGTGACGAAATTTTAACGGATGAAGTCCGTAATATTTGGATTCGAAAAGGGCCAGAGTTTTTTCAAAATAAAAATTGCGACTTCTCCGAAACTTCCACAAGTTTTCCAGATTCAAGTGGTAAAACAAAAACTAGATACTTGAGTAAAAATATTTTTAGCCGTAAATTGCTGAATGGTGAGTCTTTGGAAAGAAAATGGCTCCTTTATTCACCAGCGAAGAAATCTGTGTACTGTTATTGCTGCCTTCTATTTAATACCATTATTGGTACTGGACACAATTTAAGTTCTCCAAATGGATATAAAGATTGGAAGCATATAAGTAACTTATTGATGGAGCATGAGAACAGTTTACAACACAGGAAATTTATGATGGATTATGTTGCAAAAACAAAAGCTACTGAACGAATAGATAGTGAGTTATTATACCAATATAACACAGAAATTAACTATTGGAAGAATGTGCTTAGGAGAATTGTTGTGGTAGTGAAGTTTTTAGCCTCAAGAGGTCTTGCTTTTCGTGGTGACAATGAGACATTGGGATCGCAAAATAATGGGAATTATTTGGGATGCTTAGAACTGATTAGTGAATTTGATCCTTTTCTTGCTGATCACATACAAAACTACGGGTCTCGTGGCAAAGGAAATACATCCTATTTATCTGCAAATATTTGTAATGAATTTATTGATTTAATGGGACAGAAAATTTTAAAAACAATCGTCATGGAACTAAAATTAGCAAAATACTTCTCTATTAGCGTAGATTCTACGCCAGATCTTTCCCACGTCGACCAGCTCACTTTTATCGTTAGATACGTAAAAGACGGACAACCTATTGAGAGATTTCTGAAATTTTTGCCTATCGATCAACATAATGGGCAATACTTAGCAGATACCATTTTAAATTTTCTTAAAAGCCTTGATATCCCCATAAAAGATTGTCGCGGTCAGAGCTACGACAATGCAGCAAATATGTGTGGAAAGTACTCTGGTGTTCAATCGAGGATAAAAGATGTGTGCGAATATGCAATTTATGTTCCATGTGCGGCTCATTCGCTTAATTTAGTGGGTGTTGAAGCTGTTGAGTGTGTTACTGAAGCATTAGCATTCTTCCAATTTGTGCAAAAATTGTAAAATTTTTTCTCAGCTTCGACCAAACGATGGAAAGTTTTGAAGGAACATTTGGGTGTTAATAAAGTCCTGAAGCCTCTTTCGGAAACTAGATGGTCTGCACATTTCAATGCTATTAATGCTTTGCAAAATAGTTATTTAAAGATTTCTGAAACATTGTTCTCCATCGCAAGTGACATCAACCAACCAGGCGACATTAGAAATGAAGCTCAAAGCCTAGCCAAAAAAATGGAAAATCTTGAGACTGCTCTTCTAACGGAAATATGGAATGATATTTTGGGAATTATGAATAAAACAAGTCTAAGTTTACAAAATAGCACTTTGGCTATTGACGTTGTAGCAAAACTTTATGAATCTCTGATAAGTTATGTCAATAGCGCACGTAATAATTTTGATCATTAAGAAAAGGCTGCTAAAGAAAAAGTCCCAGATGCTGACTATAAAGATAAATTTGAAAGAAAAAGGGTTCGAAGCACCCGCATAACTTTTTTTGAAGGATCATCAGAGACTACACAGTTGAGAGGCAAGGAAAAATTTCGTGTACATACGTTCATTCCCATAATTGACAGGTTAAATATACATTTAAAAAAACGTTCGGCAGCATACCAAGAAATTGATAATCGATTTAGTTTTCTTTGTCAATTAACAACAATCGAATCTTGCGAATTGGCCAAAAAATGCAAGAAATTTGCAGAATTTTATCATGAAGATATTAATGAATACGAGCTCCAAACAGAATGTTTTCATTTAAGCCAATATTTAAAAAACCATAAAAAAAGCAACGGGTTTAAATATCTCAGTTTTACATAACTTAATAAAGTCAGATAAATTAGAGGAAACCTTTCCAAATGTTGAGGTTGCTACAAGAATATTCCTTTGCCTAATGGTTACCAATTGTAGTGGAGAGCGCTCATTTTCGCAGCTTAAGAGAATAAAAAATGAATTGCGAACAACAATGTTACAAGAACGACTAAGTAATTTGTCAATTATGTGCATAGAAAGCGATATGCTTAAACAATTTGATTTTGAGGATATAATAGAAGATTTTTCTCACCAGAAATCCAGAAAGAAACCATTATCGTAATCGTATCGTATGGCAAATAAACATATTTTATTATTTTTTTCTGATAACTCATAATAAAGAAAATCATATTAAAAAAAAATGTTGAATTTGCTTTCTTTACATTTAAAGAGGGCCCCGAATTGGTATGTGCCCAGGGGCCCCCGCATAGTTAAAGACGGCCCTGACTAGGCCGTAAACTATTGCCACTAACTCATCGATGAGCCGAAATAAATGGTTACCTTCCAATTCTCTTCGGGTTTTTTCGCCGCACGAAACCTGTCTCGTAGTCCAAAATCTCAGGGGTAACATTTAGTGGTATACTCACTTTCGCTGCCCTTTTGATCCGAAGATGCACAGGCAGGCCCTAAGCAGCATTTACAAAGAACAGATTCGGTATTTGTCATCTCCGCTCCGGCCTTCCTGCCATCACAAGTACTACTGATTGCTGCAGATGTTTGCGAACTCCCGAAGGAATCCAGGCTCACTCTGGCCCAACTTCAAATGAGTGCCCGGCATGCGTCTCGTACCCATGATACCTACCAATTCTAAGACCAACCTCACTTTGGTCCAAGGCTGTTGAAACGGCCCGTTTCAAGCGGTCCCGTTAGAAGAGATTGGCGACAACTTGAGGCAATGAGCATTACGTTTGTACAGAACTACACATCGCTACAACAAAATCAAAAACAAAAAATGCAGTAGCGTAAGATCCCCCCACTATACGTTTAGTGGTAATACATATCGAAGAGGGCGAGTTATAACTCGTATACGATTCAGATTTATGACGAAATGGAAACATCAGATATTGCAAAGGCATTGTCTGAAACTCTAACAAGACCGCCTACAACCTACAGTTTACGAGTACAGCTTCAGATCTAATATACATATACCTATCTATTAGGGCTCTTGATTCTAATCGGTTATAATCTAGACTAGACGAGTAGTCGATTACCAACTTTTGTGCTGTTTGAAAATCGAATAGCAGATATTCGATTTCAGCTAGTCGACTAGCTGTCACTAATCGAATACTAACGATTAAATCGGGTTCCCAGTTTTTACCCGGGTAATAAGGCGGAAAATTTCCACTGTAATTGAAAACTTTAGATTTGTAACAAACTTTTAAAATTGTTATTTGTTTCATGCGCTGCTAAGTGCTCTCCAATGCTGCTGTTATGTCAGGCCGAGTTAAAATACAGAAGATGATTGAAACACGAGCTTTTAATCCAATTTAAGATCGTATAATTCCCCCTTTAAAAGCTGATGTGGTTTTTTAATATAAAAGTCGCTGGGAATTATTTGGAACGCATAATAATAAAAAAACATGCTCGTAAAATTTCTGGAATTAGCGCTTTTCGAAATTGATGATTGAATAAATATTTTATAAATTTTAAGGAAACATTTAAGCACACGCTAATAAGTTGTTTTTAATATTTGACAAGTATCAGGAGCACAGAATTTCAATGTAAGCAATTATACAAAAAAAAATTCAATAAACTGGTATGTACAGATGGGGGTTGGTGGGGCAACTACTCCCACTGTTAAATTGCATTTCGAAAATATCGTTGTGTATAAGAAAAGAACTGAAAGCTAGTAGACAGCGTGTTATTAACATTAATATTATTATCAATATTACTGCAGTATTGCAGTCAAGTTACTTTATTGATGCTTCTTATGCTGATACTTAAGAGATAATGGGATCTATCAGCTATTCCGGCGGAGCTCCCGGCAGGAATAAAGGTAATAGAGTCAATAAAGATAGCATCGAATTTATCGAAACATACCGCCAAATTCCCTTAAAATCGTTGGAATTCCCTCAAGATCTGTTACCTTTTCTCCCGCCGGGAGAATAGCTGATAGACCCCAATATGCAACAATAATTTCGTACTTCATTTTCATGTAGCGACTGATGAGCTTGTGATGAGCAACATATTGTCAACATTTTATTCAACACACCCCATATTTTTTTATACGGGACGCTACTGAAATAATTTTCTCAAATTTTTGACAAGCGGCCATGTTTTTTTCAATAGTACAATATTTGTGACATAATTACATACTTACATAAAGAAATGCTGTCTCCAAACCCTGTAGGGAATTCATATAACTCCAAATCAACTATTATTATTTATTTTCATCCTAGCTGTTCATTGTACCATTGGTATAAATTAATAAAAAAGAGCAATTGCTTTTTCGAAACCTTTTCTCAAATACCAAATATCTACAGATTTCTATACATATAAGTATCTACTTGTTTTAGTTAACTAATCAAATTTAGTTATGAGATATTAATAATAATTTATTTACGTTTTTGGTTTGGTTTTATCATGCATTCTTACGTAGCTGTCCAGGCCTCAGTTAAGGTCGAAACCGGTGTTCTAAGCCAGATCAATGCTGACATCATACAAATTTTCAATGAAATCAAAAGCTGACTTAAAAAAGATACTTTTTTTATCTGAAATTCTAATCTTGGCTTTCGTCATAATGACGACAACCCGCCTAAGCGGTTTTTTGCCATTTCGTATCAGAGCACGCCAATCATTCCTTTTTAGCGATAACCGACGCCAATTGGAAACCCCAAGGGAGTTCAAGTCATCCTCCACCTGTTGTTTCCATCTCAGTCGAGTGTGGTTCCACAACGAAACGCATGAGCTCAATGAACTTTCTTGAGAAAAAACCTCCTCTTTGAGACGAAAAAATGTATGTGTCAAACTTTAAAATCCCACAACAAATGCCAAAGATTTGAAGAAAAATGTAATTAGGCGACATCCAGGCTTGCCAAAAAAAATAATTTTTTTTTTAATGTTTTTCAAAAACACTTTGTATGAGAGGAGGTACGGCCGTCTTTTTTTTGCCTGTAAGCCCGAGACGCTCTAATAAAAGTGCTATGAACACTGAAAAATAAAGAACTAATAGTTGACTTGGAGTTATATGAATTCCCTACAGGGTTTGGTGTGAGAACTTTTTTATGTGAGTAAATCTGTATTGTACTTTTGAAGAAAAACATGGCCGCTTGTCAAAAATTTTAAAAAATTATTCCAGTAGCTCCCGCAAAAAAAATATGGTCTGTGTTCGAGCCGCGTTGGTAGTAGCAGTGCTACTTTTTATGACAGAGCATCATGTTCTTCGGCAAAATTTCGCGCTTTCGTTTAACCCTGCTTTCATAACGTTATTTTTACCCCTTAATTCATAACGATACGTCTCTCAGGCGTATGTTATAACCATATATCATGAAATACGAAACCTACTCTGCAAAATCAACCATCACTGCCAGGCTGTAAGTAACGACGGAGATAAATGCGAGTATGAGTTAGCTTAGAGAGTAATTGCGAGAGGGAGATCAACAAGAAAAAAGTCGATATGCCTCGAAGACGTACGTTATGGCAGCAGGGTTAATAAAATGTTGACAATATGTTGCTCATCACAAGCTCATCAGTCGCTACATGAAAATGAAGTACGAAACTATTGTTGCATATTGGGGTCTATCAGCTATTCCGACGGAGCTCCCGACGGGAGAAAAGGTAACAGATCTTGAGGGAATTCCAACAATTTTAAGGGAATTTGGCGGTATGTTTCGATAAATTCGATGTTATCTTTATTGACTCTATTACCTTTATTCCTGCCGGGAGCTCCGCCGGAATAGCTGATAGACCCCATTATCTCTTAAGTATCAGCATCAGAGCATCAATAAAGTAACTTGACTGCAATACTGCAGTAATATTGATAATAATATTAATGTTAATAACACGCATTCTACTAGCTTTCAGTTCTTTTCTTATACACAACGATATTTTCGAAATGCAATTTAAGAGTGGGAGTAGTTGCCCCACCAACCCCCATTTGTACATACCAGTTTATTGAATTTTTTTTGTATAATTGCTTACATTGAAATTCTGTGCTCCTGATACTTGTCAAATATTAAAAACAACTTATTAGCGTGTGCTTAAATGTTTCCTTAAAATTTATAAAATCATCAATTTCGAAAAGCGCTAATTCCAGAAATTTTACGAGCATTATGCGTTCCCAATAATTCCCAGCGACTTTTATATTAAAAAACCACATCAGCTTTTAAAGGGGGAATCTTAAATTGGATTAAAAGCTCGTGTTTCAATCATCTCCTGTATTTTAACTCGGCCTGACATAACAGCAGCATTGGAGAGCACTTAGCAGCGCATGAAATAAATAACAATTTGAAAAGTTTGTTACAATTCTAAAGTTTTCATACAGAAACCAAGACACTAGAGTTGCAGGTGCTTATAATTTCTCACATGTCAAATTTGTTTTCATTTTCATTGGATATCTTTCATTTGCCGGCAGAAGCATTTTTACTACAAAAAAAAATTAATTCCCAAGCTTATGGCGTTTTCTTTTCTAGAAAAAGTGTTGCCCTGTAGATTTTTCTCAGCTCTCTCTAAGATTTAAAGGTTCATTTCACAAAAAAATACCTTATAAGTAGGCAGAGGGACACCACTATCTACAAATTAAGCCATATTGATAGGCGCCAAATTGCCGAGGACAAAAGTTACAGTTTAAGAGGGCAACATTAGGGCAACATTTTGTCGAGAAAAGAAAACGCCATTAATCATTCCGATAGAAAGTGTCGAACTTTTTTTTGGCACTCTAATGTTCTCGTATATTTTTGGTAATACATCAAAACGCTCTATGTAATGTTTGTAATTTTTTAGTTCTTTCGAAAATTAGGTGTATTTGAATGTACTTTTTCTTTTTTTTTGCCCCACAAATCAATCTTTCACTATCCTTTTTCAAACGGCGACGTATATCTACCTACACAAATATTCTGTGCTCCTGTTACATTTTTTTTAAATTTCAAAGAAATGAAGCAAATAAATTGCATGCGAATTACAGTAGAAATTTGTCAATTAGTGATAATCGAATATTTTTGGAAACGACTAGTCGAAATCGATTATTCGACTAATCGATTTGTCGATTATCAAGAGCCCTACTATCTATCCATTCCGCTCTCTGAATTCAACAGCCAACGAAACGAAGATCCTTCCTATAATTGAAATCCAGTCCCATTTTTAATGCTAATTTTGGATATTCGAGGTGCAGTATGTACATATATATGAAAATTTAAAAGAATTTTTTGGAGAATGAAAAAAAATTGGGGTATTATCTCTAAATTTTTTTTTATAAAAAATACAAGAAATTAGCCCACTAATGTCAAAATTGCCAAATTTTATTTCAATTTTTTTTCATGCACCAACAATATACGTATGTTTTTTGTTCTTGCTGGAAAAAATTTTGACCATAGTCTAGCAATTTCTTGTGTTATTTAAAAAAAAATTTCTCTCTAATTTTTTTATCCCAAATGTTTGTTTTTAAATATACTCGTACTACAAGGGTAAACAAAAATATTGGAGTTTCAAACATTTGAAAATAGTTTCTTTGAGTTGTTCAAATAATTCAAAAAATTTTAAATATTTTTCAATTGTATGAAATAAAAAATTGAGAATAAACATTTGCGGCAAAGAATCATTTGTGAAAACAAATTTTATTTCAAATATTTTCTTCATGAAATATGTATGTTGAAATTGAAAACATTTCTCCAACATCAAAAAAAGTTAGAATCATGCGTACTGGGATCTATAAATGCACCTGATCTTAATAACAAATCGTTTTATTTTTATACATTTACCACCAAATTTATAAAAGATAACATATATTTATAAATGTTTTTTTTTTAATGGCATTTCCATATAAATTTAATTAAGCTTTTTTTACATTTTTTTTTTTCGTTTTCTTTTGTGTGTTGGTACAAAGAACCACTGAACCGAACCACACAGATTTTTAGAATGGTTTGCAGCCCTGGTAACAAATACTCATTAGAACTGTTAAAAAATTTGCTTTCTAAAATGGCATAAATAGTGAATGCACCTGGTAATTATGCCAAAACAGCATACATTTTAGAAAAACTATAGAACATTTACTAGGGTAATATTTGAATATGTTGCTGGACACTCTGTTGTTGTTGTAACGAGGTGAAGCCCTGCCCAACGCGTACTTTTCCTTAGCCTAAATTGTCATCAATATCTTCTAACGAGAGTCCTAGGAAACAAGCATTTTCAAAGGCAGATGGGTCTTAGAAGAGTGGACTCCGTAGAGCAAGTGAATAGGTGGTTGGTGTTATGGGGGGACGAGCCGCATGCCGGACATTCATTCGGCACGTCAGGGTTCAGTCTGGATATGTATGCACCTCTGGATCTCATCAAAATGTTTACACTCTCTTATCTATCGACAATCAACGGGTTATTCTAACAAAAATACTTAGCAAACTTTTTCAAGCCTGATTTCAGTGTTATGTTACTTTTTAGGTGATGCATCTTTAAATCTATTAAAAATCGATCCAATTGATGCTGGAACCTTTTCTGTGAAGCAGGGTGCTGATAATCCTGTAAATATTGACTTGACATTTTCCAATAATAAAATTTATGGAGTTGCAAATTCCACTGCATATAATGTAAGGTATGACATATGTATAACAGTGCAGCTTGCAGTAACCGCGTCTTCAAAATTTTAATGCATACCTCAATAGAGTTAACACAGGTACTTAATCGGCTTTAATGTAATTTATAATTCCTAAAATCCTTGGGACATATCATTTGTAAATAACTTTTTTAAAACTTGTTTACAAATTACACAATTAAACTCCGAATGCCGAGCCATCCATAACTCAAATCTTGTTTATATCGATAACCGGTTATTGCAAGAGGGCACACACATATTTCGTTTCTTAAAAATACTTGTTGAGTAAAAAACTTTGTATCTTATTTTTTCAGAGGCTTCGGCAAAGATCTAACTAGAAGTCATGAGCTGCGGTTTAAAGTTCCAGTTGCTAGCTTGATAGGTGTCTACAAGATTCAAGGACGCATCTTAATACTACCCATTAGCGGTTCGGGAAAAAATAATATTACTATGGGTAATTATTATACATATTAGGGTGGTTCAGACTCGTATAGGAAAAATTTGAGTTGAATGTTAAAGCCAAGCCCAATTATTTTCTGCTTGATAAAAAAAGTGAGGAGCCAAAATTTCATGGTCATAGGTCACTTGAAAGGCGGCGCTCAATACTGTCCAAAAAAATTAATACGGGATTTTTCTACACGGAGGGAAATCTATGGATGGAACATCCATAATTATTGATATCACATTAAATAAAAATTGATATTTCTGTCCCATCAATGAATATGGATGTTTCATCAATGTTTTTTTGATAAATCACTATTGAAATGGTATCCATATAAACTATTGATAAATTCTAAATAGTTTAAAAAACAAAATTTTATATAATTTGACATCTGGTTTCAGTGGGACTCGAACCATGCTCCTCTGGCACGTTAGCCCAGTATTCTACCATTCGGCTACGGCATATTATACAATTTTTAGAAAAATGTTCAATCATAAGAAATTCAAAAAATTTTGAATTTAAAAAAACCGCCCCAACAAGTTGTAATATTGTTAGAAAATCCATAGTAAAAATTGTTGAACTATTATGATTATGCGTCCCAGAAAAATTTACATTTCGCCCATCTATTATATTAATAGGCTAACAAATTTTACATATAAACCATTGCCAAGCTTAAACCCATACTAAATATGCATAAATATTTATGAAATGCATATTTATTTGTTGGCATACCTCTAAGGCAGTGCACAATTATCTAATATATAACCAATACTGCTTCATTTATCTGTAATAAGCGAATGAAAATTTTTCATGCAACTTAAATTGGTTATCTGACAATCAATTTGTAAATAAAGCGATAGCCCAGTGGGAAGCGTTAGTGGGTAGTGGTCGAGCGGTTGATGGTTCGAGTACAGTTAGTTACACAGCTATAGGCCAAAATTTTTTTTCTTTTTTGTCATTGAAAATTGTTTATATTTTTTATATATTTTTATATTTCTAATCTTGACTTTTTAATATTTTTATAAACAATATTTTTATGTTTGTGATCTCTATTTTCGAGAAGAAAAAAATTTGGTGCGAATATTTTTAGTTTACGGAAAGCCATGTGAAATAATAATTTTATATCATAAATATACATACATACCACCCATTATAGAAATGCTATAACCGCTTATACAATTTCTTTTTGTTTTTTTTTTTTTTGGTAATTATTTCAAAAAATTACCATTAATATAAGTCCGACTGCTCAAATTTTTGAAGATGAAAGCTGCAATTTGCGAATTTTTTTTCAAATTCTATCGATTGAGATAGAGTTGCTGACAAATTCC
This sequence comes from Campiglossa producta, assembly GCA_964058755.1. Taxonomy (NCBI): domain Eukaryota; kingdom Metazoa; phylum Arthropoda; class Insecta; order Diptera; family Tephritidae; genus Campiglossa; species Campiglossa producta. Next base: position 127,852,533 of record CAXKVI010000001.1, on the reverse strand, counting down.
TTATTTAAAGTATAAAAATCGACAAAATATTTTATGGATACTACATTATTTTGAACTAAACCAAGTGATAATTTTACTGAAGACAACAAATAATTTCTTTTCAAATGTATATATGTATTAACTTTTAAAAGGGCAGATTTGCAACCCGAGCCCCAAACAAGTCTAGACCAAATTGAATAGAATTTTTTTAAAAATCAATATAAATTTTTTTTTCTTTAAATCAAAAGAAAAATCCATATAAAGTGTCTTTTAAATATTGCTAAGTTATGGTTAAAGAAAAAAGCTAGAAAACCCTCACACTTTTTTTGACCTAACCAGAATTTGTAATTTACCCCCACTAAAAAGTTTTAAAACCACGCCATGTATAATACATTTTTTTTAAATACAACCCATACTTCTCTATTTTCGTTCTCTCGCTCATTAATACTCTTTAATATTACACGAACTCATATTTCCAAATTTCCACCCCTTCAAAATAAACATCAAACCAATTTCATACTCATATCTATTTATATACACATATACATATATGCGTAAACACTCCAATTCTCTCGCTCATTGAGTTCAAACAGTAGATTCGGCGTTGAACTCATATGTATATTGAAATGTTACACTCCAAATAGATGGCGTCGGCGCGAATAGCCAATTTGTTTCCGCATGAGAGTTGCCCCAATATGTGTTGTTATGTACCAAAGGATTAAAAAAAAGTAACAATTTGTTTTTCTCATATCTCGCACGCTTTATTATAAACGAAAATAGTTTAAAAATAAAATTTTTAGGAAAGACACAATCAATGTTTTAACTTTCTGTATTGAAATTCATCAAGAAAAAAAAAAAAAAAAAGAATGAGATTGAAATAGATACACCCATTGCCGTCAATTCTATATAATATGAAAATTTGCTTTTTTAAAAAAATAAAAATCAAACATCTTTTTCGTAGAATTCTATAATAAAAATGAGATAACTATCGTCGCCTTATATTCCAAAGTTTAAATAAACAAATGAAAAACTAAAAATGTTATATTGTTGTGCCATAAAATCATGAAAAAATTAAATTTTCAATTACATATACTTATAATAAAATGTAATTTAACTATACAATTTTTTGGGAAAACGTTATCAAAATTATATTTATCCATAAAGCTCTAATATGTATGTATATATGTATATCTAAATAGAGATTCAAAAGCCCAATAAAGCTTCACTTAATTGTAGAATTCCATATTAAAAAAATTTATTCAAGGAATTGATTATGGACAAGACACCAAGGGCATGAGAAGTTGCAGGCTGAATTGGATATCTTGAAACCGCTAGAACTGCTCGGAAAAATTCCGATGTAATAGATTTGTTTAAAATGAAATTCTACAAAGTTTTATGTTCTCATAACACCATTATTAAAATGTGAAATAGGGCAACCATGGTCAAACTTTTAATTTGAAAAAAATATGTCGCAATCAAAGTTTGCTTGCGTACCACCAAACAAAAAAAATGTTTCAAAAAAATATAAAATAATAATTCAATATGGCTACTGTTGTTGGAGTACCACGCTTATTTTGAGAAATTTGTATATGTGTGTAAAATACCAGCAATGGAAATATTTTGATTCTCTCGCTCTTTGAGAGTTAGAGTAATAGCGTCAAACTCATATTTCGAAGTTGGCTGAACTTAAAGGAAACCACTCTTTATCTTCATTCTCTCCCTCATTAAACACGTCCTATTATGAGAGAGAAATTATTTTCATTCCCTCGCTCATTGAGTACTTTGGTCCATTATCTATTATATTAATAGGCTAACAAATTTTACATATAAACCATTGCCAAGCTTAAACCCATACTAAATATGCATAAATATTTATGAAATGCATATTTATTTGTTGGCATACCTCTAAGGCAGTGCATAATTATCTAATATATAACCAATACTGCTTCATTTATCTGTAATAAGCGAATGAAAATTTTTCATGCAACTTAAATTGGTTATCTGACAATCAATTTGTAAATAAAGCGATAGCCCAGTGGGAAGCGTTAGTGGGTAAAGGTCGAGCGGTTGATGGTTCGAGTACAGTTAGTTACACAGCTATAGGCCAAAATTTTTTTCTTTTTTGTCATTGAAAATTGTTTATATTTTTTATATATTTTTATATTTCTAATCTTGACTTTTTAATATTTTTATAAACAATATTTTTATGTTTGTGATCTCTATTTTCGAGAAGAAAAAAATTTGGTGCGAATATTTTTAGTTTACGGAAAGCCATGTGAAATAATAATTTTATATCATAAATATACATACATACCACCCATTATAGAAATGCTATAACCGCTTATACAATTTCTTTTTGTTTTTTTTTTTTTTGGTAATTATTTCAAAAAATTACCATTAATATAAGTCCGACTGCTCAAATTTTTGAAGATGAAAGCTGCAATTTGCGAATTTTTTTTCAAATTCTATCGATTGAGATAGAGTTGCTGACAAATTCCTTATTTAAAGTATAAAAATCGACAAAATATTTTATGGATACTACATTATTTTGAACTAAACCAAGTGATAATTTTACTGAAGACAACAAATAATTTCTTTTCAAATGTATATATGTATTAACTTTTAAAAGGGCAGATTTGCAACCCGAGCCCCAAACAAGTCTAGACCAAATTGAATAGAATTTTTTTTAAAATCAATATAAATTTTTTTTCTTTAAATCAAAAGAAAAATCCATATAAAGTGTCTTTTAAATATTGCTAAGTTATGGTTAAAGAAAAAAGCTAGAAAACCCTCACACTTTTTTTGACCTAACCAGAATTTGTAATTTACCCCCACTAAAAAGTTTTAAAACCACGCCATGTATAATACATTTTTTTTAAATACAACCCATACTTCTCTATTTTCGTTCTCTCGCTCATTAATACTCTTTAATATTACACGAACTCATATTTCCAAATTTTCACCCCTTCAAAATAAACGTCAAGCCAATTTCATACTCATATCTATTTATATACACATATACATATATGCGTAAACACTCCAATTCTCTCGCTCATTGAGTTCAAACAGTAGATTCGGCGTTGAACTCATATGTATATTGAAATGTTACACTCCAAATAGATGGCGTCGGCGCGAATAGCCAATTTGTTTCCGCATGAGAGTTGCCCCAATATGTGTTGTTATGTACCAAAGGATTAAAAAAAAGTGACAATTTGTTTTTCTCATATCTCGCACGCTTTAGTAAGTTTAGTTTAAAAATAAAATTTTTAGGAAAGAAGCAATCAATGCTTTAACTTTCTGTATTGAAATTCATCAAGGAAAAAAAAAAATTAGATTGAAATAGATACACCCATTGCCGTCAATTTTATATAATATGAAATTTTGCTTTTTTAAAAAAATAAAAATCAAACATCTTTTTCGTAGAATTCTATAATAAAAATGAGATAACTATGGTCGCCATATATTCCAAAGTATTAATAAACAAATGAAACACTAAAAATGTTATATTGTTGTGCCATAAAATCCTGAAAATCTTAAATTTTCAATTACATATATTTATAATAAAATGTAATTTAACTATACAATTTTTTTGGAAAACGTAATCAAAATTATATTTTTCCATAAAACTCTAATATGTATGTATATATCTAAATAGAGATTCAAAAGCCCAATAAAGCTTCACTTAATTGTAGAATTCCATATTAAAAAAATTTATTCAAGGAAAAATTCCGATGTAATAGATTTGTTTAAAATGAAATTCTACAAAGTTTTATGTTTTCATGACACCATTATTAAAATGTGAAATAGGGCAACCATGGTCAAACTTTTAATTTGAAAAAAATATGTCGCAACCAAAGTTGGCTTGCGTACTACCATACAAAAAAAATGTTTCAAAAAAAATAAAATAATAATTCAATATGGCTCCTGTTGTTGGAGTACCAAGCTTATTTTGAGAAATTTGTATATGTGTGTAAAATACCAGCAATGGAAATATTTTGATTCTATCGCTCTTTGAGAGTTAGAGTAATAGCGTCAAACTCATATTTCGAAGTTGGCTGAACTTCAAAGGAAACCACTCTTTATCTTCATTCTCTCCCTCATTAAACACGTCCTATTATGAGAGAGAAATTATTTTCATTCCCTCGCTCATTGAGTACTTTGGTCCATTATCTATTATATTAATAGGCTAACAAATTTTACATATAAACCATTGCCAAGCTTAAACCCATACTAAATATGCATAAATATTTATGAAATGCATATTTATTTGTTGGCATACCTCTAAGGCAGTGCATAATTATCTAATATATAACCAATACTGCTTCATTTATCTGTAATAAGCGAATGAAAATTTTTCATGCAACTTAAATTGGTTATCTGACAATCAATTTGTAAATAAAGCGATAGCCCAGTGGGAAGCGTTAGTGGGTAAAGGTCGAGCGGTTGATGGTTCGAGTACAGTTAGTTACACAGCTATAGGCCAAAATTTTTTTCTTTTTTGTCATTGAAAATTGTTTATATTTTTTATATATTTTTATATTTCTAATCTTGACTTTTTAATATTTTTATAAACAATATTTTTATGTTTGTGATCTCTATTTTCGAGAAGAAAAAAATTTGGTGCGAATATTTTTAGTTTACGGAAAGCCATGTGAAATAATAATTTTATATCATAAATATACATACATACCACCCATTATAGAAATGCTATAACCGCTTATACAATTTCTTTTTGTTTTTTTTTTTTTTGGTAATTATTTCAAAAAATTACCATTAATATAAGTCCGACTGCTCAAATTTTTGAAGATGAAAGCTGCAATTTGCGAATTTTTTTTCAAATTCTATCGATTGAGATAGAGTTGCTGACAAATTCCTTATTTAAAGTATAAAAATCGACAAAATATTTTATGGATACTACATTATTTTGAACTAAACCAAGTGATAATTTTACTGAAGACAACAAATAATTTCTTTTCAAATGTATATATGTATTAACTTTTAAAAGGGCAGATTTGCAACCCGAGCCCCAAACAAGTCTAGACCAAATTGAATAGAATTTTTTTAAAAATCAATATAAATTTTTTTTTCTTTAAATCAAAAGAAAAATCCATATAAAGTGTCTTTTAAATATTGCTAAGTTATGGTTAAAGAAAAAAGCTAGAAAACCCTCACACTTTTTTTGACCTAACCAGAATTTGTAATTTACCCCCACTAAAAAGTTTTAAAACCACGCCATGTATAATACATTTTTTTTAAATACAACCCATACTTCTCTATTTTCGTTCTCTCGCTCATTAATACTCTTTAATATTACACGAACTCATATTTCCAAATTTCCACCCCTTCAAAATAAACGTCAAACCAATTTCATACTCATATCTATTTATATACACATATGCATATATGCGTAAACACTCCAATTCTCTCGCTCATTGAGTTCAAACAGTAGATTCGGCGTTGAACTCATATGTATATTGAAATGTTACACTCCAAATAGATGGCGTCGGCGCGAATAGCCAATTTGTTTCCGCATGAGAGTTGCCCCAATATGTGTTGTTATGTACCAAAGGATTAAAAAAAAGTAACAATTTGTTTTTCTCATATCTCGCACGCTTTATTATAAACGAAAATAGTTTAAAAATAAAATTTTTAGGAAAGAAGCAATCAATGTTTTAACTTTCTGTATTGAAATTCATCAAGAAAAAAAAAAAAAGAATGAGATTGAAATAGATACACCCATAGCCGTCAATTCTATATAATATGAAAATTTGCTTTTTTAAAAAAATAAAAATCAAACATCTTTTTCGTAGAATTCTATAATAAAAATGAGATAACTATCGTCGCCTTATATTCCAAAGTTTAAATAAACAAATGAAAAACTAAAAATGTTATATTGTTGTGCCATAAAATCATGAAAAAATTAAATTTTCAATTACATATACTTATAATAAAATGTAATTTAACTATACAATTTTTTGGGAAAACGTTATCAAAATTATATTTATCCATAAAGCTCTAATATGTATGTATATATGTATATCTAAATAGAGATTCAAAAGCCCAATAAAGCTTCACTTAATTGTAGAATTCCATATTAAAAAAATTTATTCAAGGAATTGATTATGGACAAGACACCAAGGGCATGAGAAGTTGCAGGCTGAATTGGATATCTTGAAACCGCTAGAACTGCTCGGAAAAATTCCGATGTAATAGATTTGTTTAAAATGAAATTCTACAAAGTTTTATGTTCTCATAACACCATTATTAAAATGTGAAATAGGGCAACCATGGTCAAACTTTTAATTTGAAAAAAATATGTCGCAATCAAAGTTGGCTTGCGTACCACCAAACAAAAAAAATGTTTCAAAAAAATATAAAATAATAATTCAATATGGCTACTGTTGTTGGAGTACCACGCTTATTTTGAGAAATTTGTATATGTGTGTAAAATACCAGCAATGGAAATATTTTGATTCTCTCGCTCTTTGAGAGTTAGAGTAATAGCGTCAAACTCATATTTCGAAGTTGGCTGAACTTCAAAGGAAACCACTCTTTATCTTCATTCTCTCCCTCATTAAACACGTCCTATTATGAGAGAGAAATTATTTTCATTCCCTCGCTCATTGAGTACTTTGGTCCATTATCTATTATATTAATAGGCTAACAAATTTTACATATAAACCATTGCCAAGCTTAAACCCATACTAAATATGCATAAATATTTATGAAATGCATATTTATTTGTTGGCATACCTCTAAGGCAGTGCATAATTATCTAATATATAACCAATACTGCTTCATTTATCTGTAATAAGCGAATGAAAATTTTTCATGCAACTTAAATTGGTTATCTGACAATCAATTTGTAAATAAAGCGATAGCCCAGTGGGAAGCGTTAGTGGGTAAAGGTCGAGCGGTTGATGGTTCGAGTACAGTTAGTTACACAGCTATAGGCCAAAATTTTTTTCTTTTTTGTCATTGAAAATTGTTTATATTTTTTATATATTTTTATATTTCTAATCTTGACTTTTTAATATTTTTATAAACAATATTTTTATGTTTGTGATCTCTATTTTCGAGAAGAAAAAAATTTGGTGCGAATATTTTTAGTTTACGGAAAGCCATGTGAAATAATAATTTTATATCATAAATATACATACATACCACCCATTATAGAAATGCTATAACCGCTTATACAATTTCTTTTTGTTTTTTTTTTTTTTGGTAATTATTTCAAAAAATTACCATTAATATAAGTCCGACTGCTCAAATTTTTGAAGATGAAAGCTGCAATTTGCGAATTTTTTTTCAAATTCTATCGATTGAGATAGAGTTGCTGACAAATTCCTTATTTAAAGTATAAAAATCGACAAAATATTTTATGGATACTACATTATTTTGAACTAAACCAAGTGATAATTTTACTGAAGACAACAAATAATTTCTTTTCAAATGTATATATGTATTAACTTTTAAAAGGGCAGATTTGCAACCCGAGCCCCAAACAAGTCTAGACCAAATTGAATAGAATTTTTTTTAAAATCAATATAAATTTTTTTTCTTTAAATCAAAAGAAAAATCCATATAAAGTGTCTTTTAAATATTGCTAAGTTATGGTTAAAGAAAAAAGCTAGAAAACCCTCACACTTTTTTTGACCTAACCAGAATTTGTAATTTACCCCCACTAAAAAGTTTTAAAACCACGCCATGTATAATACATTTTTTTTAAATACAACCCATACTTCTCTATTTTCGTTCTCTCGCTCATTAATACTCTTTAATATTACACGAACTCATATTTCCAAATTTTCACCCCTTCAAAATAAACGTCAAGCCAATTTCATACTCATATCTATTTATATACACATATACATATATGCGTAAACACTCCAATTCTCTCGCTCATTGAGTTCAAACAGTAGATTCGGCGTTGAACTCATATGTATATTGAAATGTTACACTCCAAATAGATGGCGTCGGCGCGAATAGCCAATTTGTTTCCGCATGAGAGTTGCCCCAATATGTGTTGTTATGTACCAAAGGATTAAAAAAAAGTGACAATTTGTTTTTCTCATATCTCGCACGCTTTAGTAAGTTTAGTTTAAAAATAAAATTTTTAGGAAAGAAGCAATCAATGCTTTAACTTTCTGTATTGAAATTCATCAAGGAAAAAAAAAAATTAGATTGAAATAGATACACCCATTGCCGTCAATTTTATATAATATGAAATTTTGCTTTTTTAAAAAAATAAAAATCAAACATCTTTTTCGTAGAATTCTATAATAAAAATGAGATAACTATGGTCGCCATATATTCCAAAGTATTAATAAACAAATGAAACACTAAAAATGTTATATTGTTGTGCCATAAAATCCTGAAAATCTTAAATTTTCAATTACATATATTTATAATAAAATGTAATTTAACTATACAATTTTTTTGGAAAACGTAATCAAAATTATATTTTTCCATAAAACTCTAATATGTATGTATATATCTAAATAGAGATTCAAAAGCCCAATAAAGCTTCACTTAATTGTAGAATTCCATATTAAAAAAATTTATTCAAGGAAAAATTCCGATGTAATAGATTTGTTTAAAATGAAATTCTACAAAGTTTTATGTTTTCATGACACCATTATTAAAATGTGAAATAGGGCAACCATGGTCAAACTTTTAATTTGAAAAAAATATGTCGCAACCAAAGTTGGCTTGCGTACTACCATACAAAAAAAATGTTTCAAAAAAAATAAAATAATAATTCAATATGGCTCCTGTTGTTGGAGTACCAAGCTTATTTTGAGAAATTTGTATATGTGTGTAAAATACCAGCAATGGAAATATTTTGATTCTATCGCTCTTTGAGAGTTAGAGTAATAGCGTCAAACTCATATTTCGAAGTTGGCTGAACTTCAAAGGAAACCACTCTTTATCTTCATTCTCTCCCTCATTAAACACGTCCTATTATGAGAGAGAAATTATTTTCATTCCCTCGCTCATTGAGTACTTTGGTCCATTATCTATTATATTAATAGGCTAACAAATTTTACATATAAACCATTGCCAAGCTTAAACCCATACTAAATATGCATAAATATTTATGAAATGCATATTTATTTGTTGGCATACCTCTAAGGCAGTGCATAATTATCTAATATATAACCAATACTGCTTCATTTATCTGTAATAAGCGAATGAAAATTTTTCATGCAACTTAAATTGGTTATCTGACAATCAATTTGTAAATAAAGCGATAGCCCAGTGGGAAGCGTTAGTGGGTAAAGGTCGAGCGGTTGATGGTTCGAGTACAGTTAGTTACACAGCTATAGGCCAAAATTTTTTTCTTTTTTGTCATTGAAAATTGTTTATATTTTTTATATATTTTTATATTTCTAATCTTGACTTTTTAATATTTTTATAAACAATATTTTTATGTTTGTGATCTCTATTTTCGAGAAGAAAAAAATTTGGTGCGAATATTTTTAGTTTACGGAAAGCCATGTGAAATAATAATTTTATATCATAAATATACATACATACCACCCATTATAGAAATGCTATAACCGCTTATACAATTTCTTTTTGTTTTTTTTTTTTTTGGTAATTATTTCAAAAAATTACCATTAATATAAGTCCGACTGCTCAAATTTTTGAAGATGAAAGCTGCAATTTGCGAATTTTTTTTCAAATTCTATCGATTGAGATAGAGTTGCTGACAAATTCCTTATTTAAAGTATAAAAATCGACAAAATATTTTATGGATACTACATTATTTTGAACTAAACCAAGTGATAATTTTACTGAAGACAACAAATAATTTCTTTTCAAATGTATATATGTATTAACTTTTAAAAGGGCAGATTTGCAACCCGAGCCCCAAACAAGTCTAGACCAAATTGAATAGAATTTTTTTAAAAATCAATATAAATTTTTTTTTCTTTAAATCAAAAGAAAAATCCATATAAAGTGTCTTTTAAATATTGCTAAGTTATGGTTAAAGAAAAAAGCTAGAAAACCCTCACACTTTTTTTGACCTAACCAGAATTTGTAATTTACCCCCACTAAAAAGTTTTAAAACCACGCCATGTATAATACATTTTTTTTAAATACAACCCATACTTCTCTATTTTCGTTCTCTCGCTCATTAATACTCTTTAATATTACACGAACTCATATTTCCAAATTTCCACCCCTTCAAAATAAACGTCAAACCAATTTCATACTCATATCTATTTATATACACATATGCATATATGCGTAAACACTCCAATTCTCTCGCTCATTGAGTTCAAACAGTAGATTCGGCGTTGAACTCATATGTATATTGAAATGTTACACTCCAAATAGATGGCGTCGGCGCGAATAGCCAATTTGTTTCCGCATGAGAGTTGCCCCAATATGTGTTGTTATGTACCAAAGGATTAAAAAAAAGTAACAATTTGTTTTTCTCATATCTCGCACGCTTTATTATAAACGAAAATAGTTTAAAAATAAAATTTTTAGGAAAGAAGCAATCAATGTTTTAACTTTCTGTATTGAAATTCATCAAGAAAAAAAAAAAAAGAATGAGATTGAAATAGATACACCCATAGCCGTCAATTCTATATAATATGAAAATTTGCTTTTTTAAAAAAATAAAAATCAAACATCTTTTTCGTAGAATTCTATAATAAAAATGAGATAACTATCGTCGCCTTATATTCCAAAGTTTAAATAAACAAATGAAAAACTAAAAATGTTATATTGTTGTGCCATAAAATCATGAAAAAATTAAATTTTCAATTACATATACTTATAATAAAATGTAATTTAACTATACAATTTTTTGGGAAAACGTTATCAAAATTATATTTATCCATAAAGCTCTAATATGTATGTATATATGTATATCTAAATAGAGATTCAAAAGCCCAATAAAGCTTCACTTAATTGTAGAATTCCATATTAAAAAAATTTATTCAAGGAATTGATTATGGACAAGACACCAAGGGCATGAGAAGTTGCAGGCTGAATTGGATATCTTGAAACCGCTAGAACTGCTCGGAAAAATTCCGATGTAATAGATTTGTTTAAAATGAAATTCTACAAAGTTTTATGTTCTCATAACACCATTATTAAAATGTGAAATAGGGCAACCATGGTCAAACTTTTAATTTGAAAAAAATATGTCGCAATCAAAGTTGGCTTGCGTACCACCAAACAAAAAAAATGTTTCAAAAAAATATAAAATAATAATTCAATATGGCTACTGTTGTTGGAGTACCACGCTTATTTTGAGAAATTTGTATATGTGTGTAAAATACCAGCAATGGAAATATTTTGATTCTCTCGCTCTTTGAGAGTTAGAGTAATAGCGTCAAACTCATATTTCGAAGTTGGCTGAACTTCAAAGGAAACCACTCTTTATCTTCATTCTCTCCCTCATTAAACACGTCCTATTATGAGAGAGAAATTATTTTCATTCCCTCGCTCATTGAGTACTTTGGTCCATTATCTATTATATTAATAGGCTAACAAATTTTACAATTAAACCATTGCCAAGCTTAAACCCATACTAAATATGCATAAATATTTATGAAATGCATATTTATTTGTTGGCATACCTCTAAGGCAGTGCACAATTATCTAATATATAACCAATACTGCTTCATTTATCTGTAATAAGCGAATGAAAATTTTTCATGCAACTTAAATTGGTTATCTGACAATCAATTTGTAAATAAAGCGATAGCCCAGTGGGAAGCGTTAGTGGGTAGTGGTCGAGCGGTTGATGGTTCGAGTACAGTTAGTTACACAGCTATAGGCCAAAATTTTTTTTCTTTTTTGTCATTGAAAATTGTTTATATTTTTATATTTCTAATCTTGACTTTTTAATATTTTTATAAACAATATTTTTATGTTTGTGATCTCTATTTTCGAGAAGAAAAAAATTTGGTGCGAATATTTTTAGTTTACGGAAAGCCATGTGAAATAATAATTTTATATCATAAATATACATACATACCACCCATTATAGAAATGCTATAACCGCTTATACAATTTCTTTTTGTTTTTTTTTTTTTGGTAATTATTTCAAAAAATTACCATTAATATAAGTCCGACTGCTCAAATTTTTGAAGATGAAAGCTGCAATTTGCGAATTTTTTTTCAAATTCTATCGATTGAGATAGAGTTGCTGACAAATTCCTTATTTAAAGTATAAAAATCGACAAAATATTTTATGGATACTACATTATTTTGAACTAAACCAAGTGATAATTTTACTGAAGACAACAAATAATTTCTTTTCAAATGTATATATGTATTAACTTTTAAAAGGGCAGATTTGCAACCCCAAACAAGTCTAGACCAAATTGAATAGAATTTTTTTAAAAATCAATATAAATTTTTTTTCCTTTAAATCAAAAGAAAAATCCATATAAAGTGTCTTTTAAATATTGCTAAGTTATGGTTAAAGAAAAAAGCTAGAAAACCCTCACACTTTTTTTGACCTAACCAGAATTTGTAATTTACCCCCACTAAAAAGTTTTAAAACCACGCCATGTATAATACATTTTTTTTAAATACAACCCATACTTCTCTATTTTCGTTCTCTCGCTCATTAATACTCTTTAATATTACACGAACTCATATTTCCAAATTTCCACCCCTTCAAAATAAACGTCAAACCAATTTCATACTCATATCTATTTATATACACATATGCATATATGCGTAAACACTCCAATTCTCTCGCTCATTGAGTTCAAACAGTAGATTCGGCGTTGAACTCATATGTATATTGAAATGTTACACTCCAAATAGATGGCGTCGGCGCGAATAGCCAATTTGTTTCCGCATGAGAGTTGCCCCAATATGTGTTGTTATGTACCAAAGGATTAAAAAAAAGTAACAATTTGTTTTTCTCATATCTCGCACGCTTTATTATAAACGAAAATAGTTTAAAAATAAAATTTTTAGGAAAGAAGCAATCAATGTTTTAACTTTCTGTATTGAAATTCATCAAGAAAAAAAAAAAAAAAGAATGAGATTGAAATAGATACACCCATTGCCGTCAATTCTATATAATATGAAAATTTGCTTTTTTAAAAAAATAAAAATCAAACATCTTTTTCGTAGAATTCTATAATAAAAATGAGATAACTATCGTCGCCTTATATTCCAAAGTTTAAATAAACAAATGAAAAACTAAAAATGTTATATTGTTGTGCCATAAAATCATGAAAAAATTAAATTTTCAATTACATATACTTATAATAAAATGTAATTTAACTATACAATTTTTTGGGAAAACGTTTCCAAAATTATATTTATCCATAAAGCTCTAATATGTATGTATATATGTATATCTAAATAGAGATTCAAAAGCCCAATAAAGCTTCACTTAATTGTAGAATTCCATATTAAAAAAATTTATTCAAGGAATTGATTATGGACAAGACACCAAGGGCATGAGAAGTTGCAGGCTGAATTGGATATCTTGAAACCGCTAGAACTGCTCGGAAAAATTCCGATGTAATAGATTTGTTTAAAATGAAATTCTACAAAGTTTTATGTTCTCATAACACCATTATTAAAATGTGAAATAGGGCAACCATGGTCAAACTTTTAATTTGAAAAAAATATGTCGCAATCAAAGTTGGCTTGCGTACCACCAAACAAAAAAAATGTTTCAAAAAAATATAAAATAATAATTCAATATGGCTACTGTTGTTGGAGTACCACGCTTATTTTGAGAAATTTGTATATGTGTGTAAAATACCAGCAATGGAAATATTTTGATTCTCTCGCTCTTTGAGAGTTAGAGTAATAGCGTCAAACTCATATTTCGAAGTTGGCTGAACTTCAAAGGAAACCACTCTTTATCTTCATTCTCTCCCTCATTAAACACGTCCTATTATGAGAGAGAAATTATTTTCATTCCCTCGCTCATTGAGTACTTTGGTCCATTATTTATATCAAGGCCGGCCATGCGTGCACATTGTGCACTTTTGAGTTTATACTCAAACACCAACTCTAACGATGTGCACGCACGAAGTTGTGCTTTCGGTGGTTCGTCGTTGTTTCACTCATGATGCGGAGTAAGAAAAACAGTGAGCGTAAAAGAAAACGTACATAAATACTACTTTGCGTAATTTAATGAATAATTATTTCCCTTTTATTTTATTTGTTTTATTTTATTTCATTTATTATATTATATTATATTTTATTTTATTTTATTTTATTTTGTTTATTGTTTATTTAGTTTATTGTTTATTTTGTTTATTGTTCATTGTGCACTTTGAGTTCGTATTTTCACACCGACGCTAACGATGTGGGAGCACGAAATTTAGCTTTCGCTTGTCAGTCGCTGTTCAACTATAAATGAAGCAAGACTTTCCTTTCCTGTCCTGCCCTAGCCTTTTCTTACCAGTCCTTTTATTTTATTTTAATTTATTTTATTTTATTCATTTCATTTCATTCCATTTTATTTTATTTTCTTTCATTTCATTCCATTTTATTTTATTTCATTTCATTCCATTTCAAAGCAAATAATAAAATATCCTTTTGATTTTATAGTTTCACAGTCCGCATTTTCTTTGCAGCCACTGTACGCAAAATCACTCAAAACTTACGCACACTGATGCAAATGTTTTAGTATTTGTTTGGCCGGCCCTGATTTATATCAAGGCCGGCCATGCCAACAACTTTGTTGTTGGTATATTGTTAATTCTTAAACTGCTTTGTGCATAAGGCAATGGCGCGGCGGTGAGCGTATAGAATACGGTGTGCACAGTTGCAAGACCCGGTTGCGGAATATTCCTTTTTTTTCTTAAATTATGTTTTTTTTATATTAAAAAACCTTTAATCTTAACTATTACAATTTACTTAATTTTCAACCTAATATTTTTTTGTTCTTCCCCTGCTCAAAACGATCGCATAAATTAGTGGCTATTTGTTAAGCACAATGTCATCATCCGATTATTCAAGTGCAACATAAAATCTCGAATATTTGCATGGCATTTGCCATAAATAATTTTGGAAAGGGCTGCTGTAATTTTATATTTTTATCATATAATAACAGCCGCTATTTTTTAAATTCTTTGATGGCCTCATTTTGCCTATAGATGAGTTTTTAATGTATACATTTAAGTTGGTCGAGGTTCGGCCACGGGTCCTAAAGGCAGCTATTGACAAAAAGTTGATCAGATGTTTGAATAAGTTCAACTATTTTAAATTGGTCGAATTTCGACCACGGGATATACTAGTATATATTAATACGCTGTCTCTACCATTATCACTATGCAGTAAATATGGATATGGATATACCGACAATAGAAATTCATATCACGACCATAGATATTGACATGCCTTTCAAATATATTAGTATTCTATCCATAAATATAAAAAATAGTATAACATATAGAAATGGTTGACATGTCATTTTAATTTTAATTGGGAGCAAATAATATTTGATAACTCGCTCATTCTGAATGAATATTGCATCAAACTCGTCGCTATCAATAGTGATATTGTCACGACATTCAATGCATTTCTCTCAGTGTACAGTTTCTAAAAATATTTCGAGGCGATAGCATTATGGCAATGTCATGTCTTTACGAAAAATGCAACGCGAATAGCGAGTCTGAGCCCTTTTTATGTTGTATGTGATGGGCTAGCTCATATAAAATGTTCTGGAATGACAGGAAGATTAGCTGGCCTCATACCTGATGGAAAGGGTGGTATTTGTTTCCTTTAGCACCCAACTACTATAGAAAGAAAAGTTATGGTCAAACAACCGAAAAATTACCCGGAACCGAAAAATTACCCTGGGGCGGAATCCATGGTATTTAAGTGCGAAACACCTTTCTGAGTTGGCGGCCTTCGGCAGCGCTTACACAGAGCCAAAGGTACCAGAGCCAAAGGTGTATAAAAAATAACGCTGGGCTACGCCATCCCAAGTCCGCACGTTTTCAGGTACAGCTTAATAAAATTACAACAACCACATGAAAACTTGCGACTTTGATTGCAAATACACAGAGCCAAAAATGCCTAATAAAATTAATAAGATTGTCTTCATGATCAGTTTTTGGGCAAAGGGGTAGTCGCAACGGTGGAAACGAAGAAAAAACTATAGGGAAATCTTTTTGGTTTTAAGAAGAAATTCTTATTAAAAAAACTATACATTTAGTACAAAGGTGTAGTTAGACGCTGGCAATTATTAGTATACGATGGCCGGATGGTTATCAGCTGGGTTTAAGCTTTCGGCAGAATCAGTCCGTCACGTACTTGCCGGAAAAGGAAGAAACTGACAGCCGAGTAGAATGTGTGTATTTTGCATGTAAAACGCTAGATTGACAAAGTATCAGTCAACGGATCCGTCATCCTTTGCCAACTTTCTATTTTGACGGAACGGCAGCTGCGCGACAAATGTCAAAATCAATTTTACCGCCATTTTGACAACGCGTTTGTGAAAATTGTGAAAAAAGCAAATTTAACCAAATTAATTTTTTAATATTTTCCATGTTTTTAACCGAAATTTTGCATTTGTTATGTTTTTTTGTAATAATTTTCGTTTTGCGCTAATTACTTTGTTGACATATCTGTGTACTTCAACATGACGTACGTCAATCGCTATGTGCCATCCCTGTGCGGCACGTACGTTTTGTCACGACGTACGTCACGTACATGACGTATTGACGGACTGATTCTGCCGAAAGCTTTAGCATTCGAAAAATTGTTAGTTCGATTCTCTCTCTTTTTTTCCTAATTAGAAATGTTAAAAAGAAATCTTCTCAATTATATTTATGTGACTTTCCTTTGAAACATTAACAACTATACACATATTAGTAATTAGACGCTAGCAAACAAAAGTGAGCGATGGCCTGATGGTTAACAGCTGGGTTTATCATTCCGAAAATTGTAAGTTCGATTCTCGGTGAGGGCAATATCATTTTAGTTTTCATTTAAAATATTAAAAAGAAAATCTTCTTAATAACATTAAAAATACTGTCTCTACAATAATAAGAAGCACGTCTTCTTGAAGAAAAACTATACAGATATCTTATCATTTTTGTTCTATTTTATTAGGTACCTTTGGCTCTGTGTATCTCTTAAGAGAAGCAAAATATTAAAAAAGCGCTTCCGGATTCGTGATCCTGAGTCCAAAGCCCGTCTTTTGAGTCCTCCCCCATAATTTTAGCTAATTTATTAGCAGTTGGGTGCTAAAGGAAACAAATACCGAAAGGGTCTTCGTTGGTCACGCAGGAAGTCTGAAATTGATATATGTAAACTTTTCAGGACAGCACATACGGCAAAAGTGAGGAATTCAACTACCTTCAATTGCAATAAAAACTCCTCTCAACATTCCCTACACATTTACTAACTAAGGGACAGTAATAGTTGTTAGATAAGGTTATGCTTACTTTTACTAGAGTGCCTAATACTTGACAAAATTAATTAGTTTTCGCCGAGGCCTCATTAAACACCCCACGACTTTGCTCTGCTAATTATGTTAATGTCAATGTAACAAGTTACTATTATTTTTTTATAATAAGTGAAGCTATTACTAGTCAGAGTGTACTATTTGATTATTATCAGAATAAGGGTTTTAAAGAGATGATGAAAAAATTTGACCCCAAAATACCCTCGTAAAATTTTCACAAACCAATGCTCAACCTTTGTAGAAGGCACTTACAAAAATATAGCTACATACCAAGGCTATCGTATATCTTCAAACAAGTTTCCAGGCAGCTGCGGTGATCATTTTTAGAGATAATCAGCCTTGCAAATTAAGTATGTATAAGGGGCCGTGTGTAGAAGTTCACGCAAGTGGGGAAAGCTTCTGATCGCCATTCAATTGGGAATGGCCAGAGCGATTCTTCTATGTGCGGTCCAAGCAGCTCACTACGTCCGGGAAAGCCCATGTATCTCTGGATAGCCACTGAACACCCGTTCGGTGGTGAACTAAGGTGAGAAGGCGACAACCTGACAAGGCCACTCCGACATAATCGGTTTAAGGGCTTGCCAGGGGACTTCATCAGCAGCGTCTGTCACCATGGTGACATATGAGGTGCGGCTGCAAGCGGGCGTCTGTCTTGAACCAAGCGGCTCGCTATATAAATGTGTAATTTAAATCCAACCCCCCGAGGAACGGGTTGTGCGTAGGGTTTGGGACCCACCACATAAAAACAAACTTCCAATGAGATCCAATAATTAGGCTTCGGATATGATAACTCACTCTTTGGACGGCCAAAATCGCCTAGGCGGTTAATGGCTATTTTAAGTAAGTAAGTATAAGGGGCGCCACGCCTTTTCCCCATAGTTCCCATATTTTTTTGAGAATGGAATTGATGTCGTTCACCTTCATACTAATTGTACTGGCCTCACTTTTACCCCACATAGAGATATTCAGCTTTAAAAATGAAGTTCATATTATAGGTGCCACGCCTCTTTTGCGTTAACTCCCACTATTTTATCTGAGAATTGTATTGATATCGTTTATATCCATACCGATTTTCAAGTCCCTACCATGAATACTTTTGGAAAAGTTTAGCCTTAAAAATTAAGTATGTATTAGAGTTTCCATGCCCCCTTTTCGCCTAATTAAATTTTTTTTCGTAAGTATAGTATAGTACATTTGGTCAATATCTCGCAAACGTCCATGGTCACAAGTGTTCCACATTTAGGGTTCGCATATGAACTGAGAACCACACCCTGTTAAAACCCTCATCAACACCTTTCATTTGGTACCCATATTGTCCAAACACTTTCTAAGGTCACACCTGGTCCACATTTTGACCGATATCAGGGAATCCCTACTTGAAACCAGTAAAACTCTTATTAACACCTTTCATTAGATGTCCATATCTCAGAAAGGCCTTCAAGGGTCACAGCTGGGCCACATTGGGTTTCAAGACCCTAATTACCTAGGGATATGAAATATAGTTTAAAAACTATTCTCATATCCCGCAAATATACACACAAAATTTTAGAAGATATAAGCTGTGAAACAACGTGACACGAGATTTTTATATATTAAGAAAATTTGAAAAATTAATATTGATTACACTACCCGACAGCAAAAAATATCCTCGATATTTGATGCATGATTCCTATATAGAACTTTATGCTGATTCCAAATATGTAAACATTTGATTTAAATGTAGAATAGTTTTCGAGATATTTTGAAATTTCAGTTTTTGAGATAAAAAAAGGATGACTAATCTGTCAATATCTCCGTCATTGCTATCTCGATTTTTATGATATTTCATTTCGTTTTGAAAGGATGAAATACCCTTTCCACCAAATTAAAAATTATTGAAATTGACTTTAAACTGACAGTTATGACCAATCAAAAAATTTTTTCATCCAAATTTTCAGTTTTTTTTGACATTTTTCTCTTTCAATATCCTCCGTGTTCGACCTTTTGTGTTCGTAGCATATATCTTTGTGAACATTTTGACACTTTCCGGACTATAGCCGGTAGAAAAATAACATATAACATTGTTAGTGAAAAGGCCTTTTTTTATTTTTTATTTTTATGTAAGTATCTTAAAGAGTTTTCCCCAAACAAAACAACGTATACAACGTGATGTTCCTTGGTGGAACAAAAAGCTTGCACAATTAAGATGTCAAGCCAGAAGGCTGTTTAATGCAGCTAAAGACACTGGAGACTGGGTCTCTTATAGAAATGCTCTAACTTCTTATAATAGAGAACTTAGAAAATCTAAGAGGGCAACCTGGAAGGAACACTGCGAAAATATTAAACATCTCCCTACGGAAGTGCGGCTCCAAAAAGGCCTTGCGAGAGGCCATAGCAACGTCATTGGTACTCTGAAGAACTCAGATGGGAGCTACACGTTGCAGCCGGAAGACACATACAAACTTTTGCTTGCTACTCACTTTCCGGACTGTATACCAGGCTATCAACACTCCAAGAGGTCATCATAACCTCTAACGAGATTTTTAGCCGAGCTTCTCTTTCCAACTTGTGGTGTGTTCCTTTTGAGTTTTTCCTACAAGTTGGCGGGACCTACAGTTTTTTGCCGACTCCGAACGGCACTTGCAAAGCAAATGAATTTTTTGCTGAGAAGCTTCTCATGGCAGAAATACACTCGGAGAGTTTGCCAAACTACTGCCGAGGGGCGACCCCGTTTAGAAAAATTCTTTTTCTAAATCATTTTTGATGTTACTTTTGCTGGGCATCGAACCGACACGACTTGGTGTAGAAGGCCGTACACTTAACCGCTACACCACGGCGGCCGCCGCTATCAACACTCAGTAGTAGATAATTCTCCAACAATAAGTGGTAGAGAAAAGAGCCTGGCGACAAAGCTAACCAATGTTAAGAATGTCCAATGGGCTTTATCGACTTTCAGTCCTTTCAAATCTCCAGGACCGGATGGGGTCTATCCTTGTCTGTTGTTGCAAGGCATCAACTATACAGATCCAGTCCTATCAGATTTATATAGAGCATCCCTGCTGTTAGGATATACATATTCCCAACAGCCCTACAAGACAGATGACGAAACATTTGATGCAACATTTGATTGTCATTGCTGTCAGCTAAACGATCATCGCTTCAATCATTTCACACGAGGAATAAGAAAAAGTTGATGTCAACAACTGTGTCCGTGTGAGTTTTTGTCTCCCTCTAACACATTACTAATTTCAATTAAGCATATATCTGTCCCACTCTATTTTTGGATCAATGATGACATCATGATGATATCACCACTGACAACGGACGGCATCGCGGGAGCTCATTTAAAACACACGTGAATGGATGTGTATTTGCTGACAGATGACCAAAGTCGGCTGCAGTGTGGGCAAAGGCAAAGGAAAAGGCTCACCCGGTGTAAGCAAAAAACACCGAAATGTGAAGAAACATTTCCCGCCAGTTAAATAGCACGGGCTCGAATTTCTCGGGAGGTAAAGTCTGCTGCAGTGTGCGCCTAGCCTATACTAGGTGTGCCCTATTGTTATGGCACGTTCTCCAATCACGTTCTCATCAGATTTGTGTTGGTCATTTGGTCATAGTTTCGGTCTTGGCCGTTTTGCCTACAAAGGACACCTACAAAATGCAAACTTTGAAATTGTGTCTTGCTAATTAAAATGTTTTATTTACTTACATATCATTTTTTGCTTCTATTCTTCATTTAAATTTTAATATTTTAAATTCAATTTCAAAGTGATTACCATCGAATCAAAATTCTTCTAAGTTTTGAAAGAATTGAAAATGCATCATTTGCTATGATCATATCATCAGTGATGCCACATTTTTTTCCTCCAAAATCCCTATAAATGAAGTAAAACTCTCTAGATTACCCTACGCGTTAAAAAAAAGATACCTACAAAAATCCCTACATTTTTTTCCTTGCGGAAATATTAAAAACCGCATAGCTATATATTGCAATTTTTTTATAGGACAATGCTTATACAGAAATGATCAAAAATAATTTAATAATTTAATTTATACATAAATGTATATTCGGGTGATTCAAATAAAAAACAAATGTTTGTTTTTTTGTATAACCCCCCAAAAAGTTAGTAATTGATGAGAAAATAAGATTTTCAAAAGATCATCGCTGTAACTTAACCCTAAAGCCTCAATTACATAAAACTTTATATCAACTTTACCTCGGACTTTGACTTTGACAGATAAGTTCAATGTACGTGTTTCAACGAAACATGGCAAATAGAAAACCTCAAAGTTGAAGCAAGGTTGAAATTTGGCAAACTCTCAAATTTTGCTTGCTTTGCTAGCTTTGACAATCAGATGTTGTTGACTATGCTTTAATTTAAGAATTAAAATTTGGAGAAAACAAATGTATAAAAGAGAAGCGTCAAAGCGTTCATTGTAGCATACCTCTGAAGTTGAGCGCAAAGTTTTGAGGTTGCAAATGTCAGGCGAGGTTAACAAAGCTTTATGTAATTGCCCCTTTAGGGGTGCATATTTTTTTCGCCCTTTGTATGGGGAAAAAGGCATTTTTAAAGTGAATTTTGTCACAATTTTAGAATTTTTTTCAAAAAAATCTTTACTTATTCTTAAAGTTGAAGCTTCTTAAACGTCAAACCGTGTGCGATTATCTTAATTATGTATTAAAATAATTAAAGCCATTTAAAAATTACTGGATTTTGTATGTGTGTGCAATAGTACAAAACTCACAGGACGCATGTTGGCAACAAACGGTGCATTTTTACACCTTGAATGTTTTCCATGTAAAAAAACCCTACATTTCGTGAAATATGTAAAAGCCGACCTTTTACCCTACGCACACATTTTTTAGCCAAAAAGACCTACAAATAGGGATAAAACCCTACGTGTGGCAACACTGCATATCATCCTCATGTGACAGTCAGCTATGTCATTGAATGACAATTGTCAGAGTTTTCGTCAAAACGTCATCAGAATTGATAATTTAGAGTGTGAGTGTGTTAGTAAAAATATCAGCCCGTCTTGTAGGGAGGTGGACAGAGGTTAAAGTTGTATTTATACCGAAACCAGGGAAACCGGAAAATTTGCCATCGTCATATCGACCAAAAAGTCTCAGTTCCTTTCATCTAAAGGGAATAGAGAAAATTTTAGATCAGCACATTAGGGAAGTAAACTTAAAGAAACACTCTGTGTACACACAAATTTGCCTACTAACCCGGAAAATCCACGGAGACTGCTATCCATTGCCTTACTGAAAAAATTGAAAAGGCCATAGAGTCTAAAAACATAGCCCTGTGTGCATTCATCGATATATCAGGCGCTTTCGATAATACGAGGAAAGCCATGATTAGGAAGGACGTAAGCCCAATGATCACTCGCTGGGTCCTGGATGCCCTCAGGGAGGTATACTTTCTCCTCCACTGTGGACCCTAGTCATAGACGAACTTCTACATCTTTTGAAGGGCAATGGCTTTGACGTACAGGGATATGCGGATGACTTAGTAGTCTGCGTAGCAGGAATGCATGAAGAAACAATATCCGATCGCATGCAACAAGCCCTGCGCATCATTGAAAGATGGTGTGCTAACAAATGGTTATCTATCAACCCAAATAAAACAGTTTTGGTGCCTTTCACGAGGCCGTCCCTAGGAGCAGCCGCATAGGTTTTTCGACGGAAGCAAAATACCTAGGAATAACATTGGATAAAACCCTAACATGGAATGCTCATTTGGAGGCTACCATAAATAAAGCAACGAGGGCCTTTCTCGCCTGCACTAGACTTTATGGCAAAACATGGGGACTGTCTCCCAAAATGACGTACTGGTCATTTTATACAGTTGTGAAGCCAATAGTCACATACGCTTCTCTAGTCTGGTGGCCTAAGACTGCTCAAAGAACAGCGGCAACTAAGTTAAGTAAGCTGCATCGGCTAGTCTGTGTCGGTATAACAGGTGCAATGAGAACGTGCCCTGCTGATGCTTTAATTGCCCTTGTGGGAATACCTCCTTTCCCTATTCTGATAGAAAAGGAGGCCACACTTGCTGTATTAAGACTTCAAAACATTTCCGATCTAAAATTCGGAAATATGAAGATAGTGAAGAATTTCGTAAATAACTCCTACGCTCAGGATCATGCGAAGCTTTGATCGTAGATCGGGTGCTCTGGGACACAGGGAATCCTTATGCTGAATCCGATTCGGAGATTTGGTATACGGATGGATCGAAGCAGGAAGATGGCAAAACGGGAGCTGGTATCTATGGACCAAATTACAAAAAATCGGTACCGATGGGTAACTACCCAACTATCTTCCAAGCGGAAATCCATGCAATAGAATAATGTGGCAGAAAATGCCTCCGAAGAAGACTATCCTCTAGGCGAATCTACATTATGTCAGACAGTCAGGCCGCCCTACGTGCCTTGCAGTCTTACACAATAACTTCGAAGCTTGTCGATGAGTGCGTCGCAGTCCTTAATGATCTGGGAGCCAAAAACAAAGTTACGTAGGGTCCCAGGGCATGCAGGGTATGGCGGCAACGAAAAAGCAGATCACCTGGCAAAACATGGTAATCTAACAGCATTTTATGGTCCGGAACCTTTTTGTGGACTCACGAAGGCCCACGTAAAGGGGACCATAAGCAACTGGGAAAATAAACAGTTTAGGCAGCATTGGCTTAGCAGCCTAGGACAGAGGCAGGCCAAACTATTTATAGAACCCTCACAAAGAGCATCAGCCAGGCTCATTAATCTAAGGAGGGTGGATCTAACAACCCTCACTGGGTATTTTACGGGACATTGCGGTCTGCGTTATCACCTGAGTAAGCTGAATCTATCAGATACAACAATTTGTCGGTTTTGCGAACTGGACGATGAAACGCCGGTTCATATACTCTGCGGCACTTATCTAAAAGATTCGGTTCTGTGTGGACGTGTTTGCTTGTGCTCCCGTGTTTTACCTTGTTGTTTCAAGCCGGAGTTGCGCTCCGAATTGCCGCCCGCTGCATCATCCGTGTTTTTTCCATTGTTGGAGTGCTGTTGTCTTGGTCCAGTTTCAAGTAGTTTTGTGATAATACTCGAATAGAGTAATCTTTTAGTAAGTGGTATCGGGTGCTACATTTTTGGCGCGCAAAAGATTTTTGCAAAATGTAATTAAAGAAATTCACTCAATAAGCAGCGAGTTGCTGTTTCCAGCGGCAACGAACACAAGACAATATAAACAAACAAAGTGACATTTGGTAATCGTCACGGGTCTGCATTGCCGACAGTTTTAACAAACAGTGTTGCCACATAGTTATTTTTTCGACACAAACTGAACCATTTTCATTGCCTATACAGAGCAATCACCCAAGGCTTAAATTTTAATTTTTAACAAGCTCAAGGTCGTTTTATAAGAAAATGCAACGTACACCGACATCTCAAGCGGCTAAACGTAAGGTGGGTGATACTTCCCCGGACATATCACTGCACGATATTATGTCTGCAATTAAAGGCATTGAGAGTAATTTCAACCTGAAGCTCGATGGATTGGCCACGAAAGGCGATATTGAGGAGCTGAAACAGTCGGTAGGGGTGCAAATTGAAAGCTTAAAATCGGAAAACGCAGAGCTAAAATCTGAGTTGGCCAGAATTAGACACGAACTGGAGCAGGATAGGGTGGAGTTAAATCGGTTTATAACTGAAAGAAAACAAAAAACGTTATAGTTAGAAATATACCTAACGAGGCTTCGCCTAAAGTAGCGGTTCAAGCACTATGCTCCAATAAGCTGAATCTAAATAATGTGCAAGTTCGGGAGGCTCGTAAGCTGTACGTAAACAGTAATAAAATGGGGGTGATTGCGGAATTTGATTCTGTAGAGATGGCTAGCGAGGTATTGAAAAATGCCAAAAAACTGACTGGGTCCTCGATATACATCGAGAAAGATCTTAATACAGAAAAACAGCAGCAAAAGAAAATACTGCTGCACCTCAGAAAGGACCTTATAAAGTTAGACCGCTCGCATAAAATCAGGGTTAGAAACGACTCTATGTGCGTCAACCAGCGATGGATGGCGTTTAACGCTAGCAAAATATTAATGTGCGATGGGGAGCCAGCGGAGGTGTTGCTTCGTAGCCTTTATGGCGAAAATATTAGCAAGATCAACCTAACATATGATGGTGTTTTGAAGAAGATGGCTGCAAAAAACTAGTGGTGGACAGTTACGAGGTTGCATACTTGGGTGAAGGTGTTAGTGAATCAGGGCTCAAAATTGTATCATATAATGTAGCTAATCTACGCAGTAAACTTATGTTTAATAACTTTTTTATGTATATTTATACGTTTGACGTTTTCCTTTTGTTTGAAACTCATGTAATTTCGGATGACAGATCAAAATTTTCTCACCTATTTAAAGATTACGTCCTACATTGGGTAGATGCTGTTAAGACACATAAAGCTGGTCGAGCTAGCGGGGGGTGTCTATTTGGTTTTAAAAGAAGTTTGGACAGGTTTTATAATATACAATTTCTTAGCGTCTCTGATTGTGTTGTACTTTCGGTCAACCTACATGTTAATACTTGGTTTATCCCTCAGTACTTAAATTGTAGCAAGTGGTGTGAAGATTTTAAACGTTTGGAAAATTTCTTTGCTACCCAACAACCAGACTCCTTCTTTGTTCTTGGAGATTTAAACGCACGCGTAGGCAAATCTCAAGAGATTGATAAAAACCTAGTGGCTGGACTGCCTGGTATTTCAGAAAACAGAAATTCAAAAGACGTAGTCATTGATGCAAAAGGTAAAAAAGTACTGAGCCTAGCTGAAGATGTTGGCGGAGTTATATTAAATGGTAGGCTATCTGGCGATGGGTCTGGTGAATTTACGTTTTGCGGTGTTGTAGGAAGCTCGGTTATAGATTATGCCATATGCTCTTTCGATCTCCTTTCGGCAGTTAAAAACTTCTCAGTGGATAAGAAAGAATTGTCGGATCATATGCCGCTTTGTATCGAATTCGAGGTTTCAGTGAAGGACGGTAATGCCCCTCTAAGCATATGCCCCGCGAAATTAGCGTGGAATCCGAAGCAGGCGAAAAGATATGCTGATCGTATTAGCTCAATGCCCGTGTGTGACTTTGCAAATACTGATGAATTAACTGATGTGATGGTAACAACATTGGAAAATAAAGTAAAATCTGCTGCTGCGGTTTGTTGTAGGAAACCTAAATATATTTCGGAACATGCGTGGTTTGACAGCCAATGCTTTAAGGCGCGCAAAGAGTTGTTGAAACATTTAGATGAACTTAGAAATAGTGGTTCTGAAGAGGCTCGCGTATCTTATGTTGCACTTCGTTCTAGCTATTCTAAGCTGTGCTCCAAGAAAAAATTGGAATATACATAGATGCAAAGAAATTGACCAATTAAATACAGTGAGAAACTCAAAAGACTGGTGGCGGGTTTCTTACTCGTTAAAAACCCGTCCTCACAGAGTGACTGGTAGTTTGACGCTAGGAGATTTTTACAATCATTTTAAGATGCTGTTGTCGGATACACATGAAGCACCCTCTATGCAATGGACGTTGCCCTCAGTGATCGACCCTTTTCTAGATGCCCCTTTTGAGCTCCGTGAGCTGCAGCTTGTACTCCAAGGTTTGAAAGACAACAAAGCTCCTGGGCAAGACCGTATTAGCTATGAGTTTTATAAGTATGCGCCACAATCCCTCTTAACCGAACTACTTGCTTTG
Organism: Campiglossa producta; assembly: GCA_964058755.1. NCBI lineage: Eukaryota > Metazoa > Arthropoda > Insecta > Diptera > Tephritidae > Campiglossa > Campiglossa producta. The sequence continues at coordinate 127,825,425 of CAXKVI010000001.1, read as the reverse complement.
TTTAACGTAATTTTTCTCAAAAAGCAAATACCTCATTCGTTTCGCAGCGCTATTATAGTCGCCCTTTACAAAAAAGGTGACCCCGATCTTCCATCCAACTACAGGGGTCTATCACTGCTTGATTCAATTTATAAAATTTTCGCTGGTTTGCTGCTGAGTCGCGTCAACGCGTGGCTTGATTGTAACAATATATTTACGGAATGCCAGGCGGGTTTCCGCAAAAACTATTCAACAGTGGACAATCTGTTCAATTTAACTAGTATTGTCCACTTAAACTTCAGTGCGAAGAAGAAAACTTTCGCTTTCTTTGTTGACTTTTCATGTGCTTTTGACACAGTTCCACGGAATATGCTTTTTTACAAGTTAGCTCAGATCGGTCTCGCCACCCACATTATAGAGGTTCTGCGACTCATTTATAAAGATACATCAAGTCAGGTATGGTTTGATGGAGTGCTTTCTGAGCCGTTTATTGTCAATCAAGGTGTTCGACAAGGTTGTTTGCTGAGTCCTACTCTTTTCGCGTTATATATAAATGACTTAAGTGACAGTCTCTCCGGCGGTGTAAAGGTTGCGGACACAACAGTAAAAGCTTTTATGTACGCCGACGATATCGTGCTTTTGGCCGACACGGCTTCAGACTTACAGAAAACGATAAATGAGCTTTACGAGTACAGTTCGCAGTGGGGCTTGAGAGTTAACCTCGCCAAATCTAAAATAATAGTTTTCAGAGAATGTAACAGGTCTCCTACTTTTCGATGGAACTATGGGCGCGAGATCATTGAAATTGTCAATGAGTACAAGTACTTGGGAGTTCTACTGAACTACAAGCTATCGTTCATAAAGCACCTTGAGGCAAAACTGACAGAGGTTAAGACAACTATAAATCAGAGCTGTTAATTTTGATTAGTAATTAGTAATTGATTGATTAGAAATTTTTTTTAATTACTAATGATTATTTTAATTGCTTTCAAGAAAAAGCAATTACTAATTGATTACGATTAGAAAAAATCAAAAAAAAATCAAAAAAAATCAAAAAAAAATTAAAAAATCAAGAAAAAATCAAAAAAATCAAAAATAATCAAAAGTAATCAAAAAATCAAAAAATCAAAAGTAATCAAAAGTAATCATTACTTTTGATTATTTTTAATTACTTTTGAATTTTTGATTTTTTTTGGATTTTTTTCAATTTTTTTTATTTTTTTTTATTTTTTTTTTAATCAATTGAAAAAATAATCATTAAAAAGTGAAAGTAATTGCTAATCAATCATTAGGTGGCTTCTCAAAAAATAATCAATGAAATGTTAATCATTACCGATTACTAATCAATTATTAACAGGTCTGCTATAAATGCTACGTGGTTAAATTACATAAATAACCCTCGCATTTGTATCTCAAAAAAGATGAAAATTTTCGACGCCGCATGTAGGTCCATCATGTTTTATGGTGCTCAAATCTGGGGTGTTGATAAATTTGAATGCGTAGAGAAACGTCTGCGTTTCGTTATAAAAAAGTTGATCTTTCTACCATCTAACACACCAAATTATATGATACACCTAGAATCAGGTTTATGCTCCCTATTCATACATACTTTACGAACACACATGCTTTATATTTCGCGCTGTTTAAGTTTGACACCAAACAGACTCCCCCGCATTGTAGCAGAGGAAGCAGTAAGGCAAGGTTCATACTGGGTCAAAAAGTGGAAAAACATTTACGAAAGTGTTAACATGATTCCTCAGTCGGACTTCTCCCACGCATCGCTCAAGCTTAGTATTCCTATAGTACTAGAAAAATTGACTCAAAAAGATATTGATATCTACGCCGAAAGTGCACTCCAGTCTAGGTCACATGACCTCTACTCCAGCTTGATTCCTACGGACTCTGCCTATTTTAATGATAAGTACTCTGCGTATGCCATAAGTCTGATCTTCCGGGCAAGGGGTGGCTTGCTAAATCTTAATGCTAGAAGTTTCAAAAACGTTGCTTCCGTAAACTGCTCTATTTGCAATTTAAGTGCTGCTGAAGACACATATCATTTCATTGGCATATGTCCTATATATAAAGATATTCGGTATAATTGTTTTGGTGAGGAAGTTTTAGATCTGCAGATGGTGATAAATATCCTTAAAGGTTGTAACTATGTTGTTGTAACGATGTGTAGTCCTGCCCAACGCGTATTTTTCCTTAACCTAATTGTCATCAATATCTTCTAACGGGAGTCCAAGGAAACTAGCAGTTTCAATAGGATTGGACCAAAGAGAGATGGGTGTTAGAAGAGTGGGCTCAAATGAGCAAGAAAATAAGTGATTGGTATTGTGGGGGGACGAGCCGCATGCCGGACATACATTCGGCACATCAGGGTTCAGTCTAGATATGTAGGAGTTTAACCTACTACAATATCCAGAGCGTAATTGAGCCAGAGTGACCCTTGTCTCTCGAGGAAGATGACGCTCCTCTTCAGAAATGCCAGGTGTTGCGGCATGTAAGACATTGTTTAGCGGACAGAGCGCAGAGTAATGGCCAACAGACGTTGTATGGATATGCCCCAAAGCCTGTTTGTGCACCTGTAGATCAAACGGCGTTGTTATATAGTGACGGATCTCATCAAAATGTTTACGTAGATGCGACCTTATGGTCCTAGGAGGCGGAATGAGTTCAAGCAGTTGTCTACCGGGATGCTGTGGTTAACAGCAGTTCAGTAGGTACTGCTTGTTTAGCATTTCATTATGCTCCCTAACTGGAAGCATTTCCACCTCATTATGTATATGAGATATAGGTGACATAAGGACGCACCCCGTAGCGGTTCTGAGCGCGGTGTTTTGACAGGCCTGAAGCTGATTCCAGTGAACGTCTGCAAGCCCCGGCGAACATATCGGCGACGCATAGTTCAGGATCGGCCGACCAATTGCCTTGTACGTTACCAACAACGTTTCTTTGTCTTTACCCCAAGTACTGCCGGCTAGTGACTTGAGGATTTTGTTGCGGCTCTGTAATTTTGAGACAATTGCAGCTGAATGGGCAGCGAAAGTGTGCATGGTGTCAAAAGTCACTCCTAAAATTTTTGGGTGAGCGACAGTAGGTATTTTATGATCACCTACATAGATATCTAATTCCATGCCAACCTGCGCCGTCCACGTCGTGAATAAGGTCGCCGAAGACTTTGTTGGCGACAATGTCAAGGTTCGGGCAGTGAAGAACTCGACTAGAGAGGGGAGATAACCATTTATTTTGGAGCACAGCTCATCAACGGAAGTACCAGTTGCCAATATCGTGCAATCGTCTGCGTAAGAAACAATCGTAACTTCTTCTGGTGGAGGAGGAAGCTTCGAAATATAGAAGTTAAACAATAACGGGGAGAGGACACCACCCTGTGGTACCCCTTGTTTTATCTTCCTGGCTTTAGATTTTTTGTTTCTAAATACAACATACGACCGACGACCACTGAGATAATTGGCGGTCCAACGCTTTAGACAGGGGGGGAGTGACGAGTCTTCCAAATCAGCTACAAGTTGCCCATGATTTACTGTGTCAAAAGCTTGACTCAAATCAAGTGCAACTAGAACCGTCCTGTCATTAGGCCTATTTTGATTAAGACCGTCAGTTATCTGAGTGTTTATGACATTTAGAGCAGATGTTGTGCTCCTACCTTTCCTGAAGCCATGTTGGTGCTCGGCTAACATCAAGTGTGATGTGTAGAGCGGGAGTAGGACCGCCTCAAGTGTCTTTACTACTGGCGAGAGGAGTGATATCGGGCGATATGACTCCCCAACGTTAGCTGGCTTGCCAGGCTTTAGTAGTGGGATCACAGTTGCCTGCTTCCATTTGTCGGGTATGACAGCTGTGATCAGAGACAAATTGAAGACGGCCGTTAAATATTTGACTCCCGCTAGGCCGATGTGTTTTAGATGCACCATGGCTATGCCATCAGGGCCGATGGCTTTGGAGTTTTTGGCCTTCCGGATGGCCTCTTGAACCTCTGTAGCGGTGATGGGAACGGGGGCATAGTTTTTGTGTTTATGCGCACGCCTGAAGATTCCACGTCTAGCCCTGTCTTGCGCAGGGTGTGGGACATATTGTCGACAAAAAGCCTGTGCACATTTCCTGGGGTCATTTATTGTCTTGTCACCAAAGGTGATGTCGAAATTTTTTGGTGGACCCGAAGGATTCGACAAGGACTTGACGGTGGACCATAATTTCCCAACACCGGTAGAGAGGTTACAAGACCTGAGGTGCTCCTCCCATTTGGTTTGTTTGTGTTCGTTAACCAGCCTTCTGATTTCCACGTTGAGATCACCGATCTGTGGGTCAGATGGATCGATGTTGCGTATGAGGTCACGTTCGTTGGCCAAGGCTGCGGCCTCAGCTGGGAAGTTAGGCCTAATATCTTTTATCCTACCAGCTGGTATGAAACGGGCTGTAGCCTTTTTAATGACCTCACGTATGTTGCGCTCGCCAACGTGTACGTCAGTGGGAATGGGAAGATCACCAAAGGAGCTCTCCGTGAATTCCAAAAAGCCGACCCAATTGGCCTTTTTGAAATTCACGTAAGTTCGTTTCTCCGACGTGATAAAATCCGTGGCACGATCGACAGACAGGATGATAGGCAGGTGGTCGGATGACAGGGCCACCATAGGTTGCCAGTTGATGATGTTAATTAACCCCGGGCTAACAGTAGTTAGATCCGGGGAGCTACTGCAGTTAACAGCCATCCTAGTTGAGGAGTCTCCGTTCACAGTACAGAAAGAGGAGTTATCAATTTGCTCGGCTAATTCCCGTCCTCTGCCGTCCACCGAAAGGTGTGAATGCCACATATCATGATGGGCATTAAAATCGCCCATGATGATACGGTTATCGCCACAAAGAAACGCCCTAAGGTCAGGACGATAACTTCTGGGGCAGCAGGTGACGGGAGGAATGTATATATTGATTAGCTCGAGATCAACGCCGCCAGCTTGTATAACTATACCTTGACACTCTAAAGGTAAGTCACTTTGGTCAGTGTTGATATCAAATTCCCTATACTGCACCGTATGGTGTACAAGGAACGCGAGACCACCTCCGCCGTCTGTACGATCATGCCGGAGTACGTGGTAGCCTCCACTCGCTCGGAGATTCGAGTGGGGCCAAGTTTTGTCTCCTGGATTGCAGCAATTTTGATTTTATGTAGCTGCATAAATGTGGTTATCTCCGCTATCTTGCCGGTCAAGCCGTTGCAGTTAAATTGCAACAATTTAAATTGCGAAGGAGAGGCAATGGCCACTCTGGGAGTTAAAGACTGATGTGTTCGCCTAGATGGTGGTAGGTTATGTCGCGATATTGATCTCCGTTGCAGTCCTGAAGCCGGCGGAATTCGTTCACTATTAGATGAGTGTACATCCGTCGGCGTTGAGGGCTGCACAACTCGACAGCAAGGCGCGACAAACACATCAGTCCAGAGATTTCTGTTTGCGAGCCCAGAACATATGCGTAGGTGACACAGGCCTAGGCAGGAGTTGCACTTGACCGATGCCACAGACGCATATATCCTGTGCCGACATACAGTGCACGAAGAGTGAGGGACCAGAAGTTGATGGACTTGACTTTCATTCGTGCTAGTGCCGGAAGAAGTTATTAAAGAGTTTAGAGACGGGGGCTGAAGCTCAGTAGTGCTACAAGCATCAACTGATGTGCTACGAAGAAAGTAGCCATGAGTGGGTGCTTGTGCTGTAGATGCACTAGGAAGTAAGCTACAGCCGGGAACACATATATTCTGCTGGGCAATATAATTATTGCAGGTCGTGGAGACTTGATTATTATTAGAGGGCGATAAAGCGACATATGAGCGTCGCTTGCCTCGGGACGTCCTACGACGTGAACAGCAGGGCGCCACAAAATTTTTATAGAAACTAATGGGCCGATGTGTTTTTGGATCTAGTCCTGAGCAACTAGATTTGTGCAACCAACCTTTGCATGATGCATACTGTACTGAGTGTGATCGTCTTGTATATATTTTCTTCCGACAAACGCAGCAGAACCATTCTCTTGGGCCAGGATTTGGCTCAATGCCAGCCCGGATCAAGAGAATAAGGAGCAGCCGTGCTGCAAGGGGCTGTTCCGGGGATGACAATAGGTGAGGGAACCGTGACGCGTTAGACAGGGTCACTTCGAAATGTATTGCTCTTGGCCGAGTCATTATAAAAAAAACAACCCGGGTCGTTTCGGTACGAAGGGTATTGTACAGGTACAAATACCGTTCTCGCAGAACCGGCAATACGTGAAACGCTTTACGTTTATATAAGTAACTGTCTTAAATATAGAAATCTTATTGTGAACGAATTTTCCTAAATGTTTGTTTTAGATATAAGTGATATTAAGACACACAACATTTATTGTTATTGTCTAAAATTTTATTTATTTTTATATTTAGTTCTGATTAATTTTGCTATTACTTTTGTATTTCCATTTTAAAAGAAAATAAATAAACTACTAATACAACTACTACTACTACTACTACTACTACTCTGCGAATGCATTGCGCTAGCAAGAAAGAGAGTATCTCTACCTAGGCGGGGTCACTCTCAATCCGTTCGTAATATGGAATGGAAAACCTGAGGACGTGCTCAAATTTATAAAGAGCCTCCGCATACAGCAATAAGCTGAAAGGTCGCACAATAGATCGTATAAATGGTCGCGGTGTAATGAGGCCTTATAATAATAATAATAATTATAAGTATCTTAAAAGTATTTAAAAGTTGAAAATTTTCACCATTTTGATACATTTTGTTCTTCTCGAAGAAGGAACTAACAAAAATCGCCCATCATAGGTTCATTTCAAGGTCCTGAAAATTTGGATGAAAAAAATTTTTGGTTGGTCGTAACTCAGTAAGTTTAACGTCAAATTTAATAATTTTTAATTTGGTGCAAAGGGTATTTCATCCTCTCAAAACGAAATGAAATATCATAAAAATCGAGATAGCAATGACGGAGATATTGACAGATTAGGCATCCTACTTTTTTTTAATCTCAAAAACTGAAATTTCAAAATATCTCGAAAACTGTTCTACTTTTAAATCAAAGATTTACATATTTGGAATCAGCATAAATTCTACATAGGAATCATGCATCAAATGTCGAGGATATGAAAATTTGTCGGCGAGTGTTATTTTTCCTAAAAAAAACCCTGCGGGTTAGGGGATTAGAATATGCTTCAGGTAGGCATACTGGTTGCACATAGGTAATGACGTGCTAACTCGATGGTTGATCTACGGATATGATGCCTCTCACCTCCCATTACCCATCTTCTCCTTCCTCACGGATGGAGGGATGACATGACCTAGAAGGTTCCACTGGTCATACCAAATCGCTACCACGACTGTCGGGCGGTACCGCAGCGTACCGGGTTCATATCCGGCCAAGGACAGTCAATTTCGGCATCACTCCCCAAAATCTTCGGGAGTGTTTTTGCTGTTAACAACAACAACAACAACAACAACAACAACAACAACAACAACCACGCTAATTTCCTACAGAACTAACTATTTTTCTTAGTCAAATAATTTTTTCCACCTAATCCACTACTTTTGCCGAGTGTCAGCCATCGCTACGTAGTGTCTCAGTCTGCTCACTGCCGCTCTACAACAACAACAACATCTTGCTCTTTGTGACTCACAACAACAAACCAGATTCGCAAAAAAATACAAAAAATCATTGCAATATTATTCTTGGAAATCGTTCATTTCATGCTGGCTGGTGGCGCTTCGCTGTAAAAGTATAACAGCACACACACGCGTTCATGCAGCGAAACCACAAACTAGTCAGAAAAATACTAGTATACAACTAGAATTTTCTGGCTGAAGCCATACACGGAGGGAAATCTATGGATCGAACATCCATAATTATTGATACCACATTAAATAAAAATTGATAATCCTGTCCCATCAATGAATATGGATGTTTAATCAATGCATTTGTGATAAATCACTATTGAAGTGGTATCCATATAAACTATTGATAAATTCTAAATAGTTTAAAAAACAAAATTTCTACTAAATTTCATACAATTTGACATCTGGTTTTAGAGAAAAATCCAGATATTTTTTCCCTTGGTTTTGATTTCTATTACATCCAGGTTATTATAGGTTTGTTTATTGACCAAAAAAAAGTTCAGAGCAGGTTAGAGCAGAGCAGGGCAGCTGTCAAAATAGAAATAGAGCAACTTTGAGCAACTCAGAGCAGAAATGCCATGAAACACTTGAATCTCGATAGTTTCTTTTTATTTGGTTTTTTTGTTTAAATCTTCAAAATTAATGCAAATTCACGTTACAAAAACATCGATTTTCTTGCAAGCTAATTTTTTTGAAGTTTTCATTTATTTATATTATTATATTTATTTTTTCCTGACTGACAATTACTTCTCTGCTCTAACTTACTCCATAAAAAAAGCTAGAGCAGAAATTTGTGATCTGGATTACTCTAGTTTTATTTTGAGCGTACTCATGAAACAAAAGATAGAGCAAGAAAAGTGTTCGTTAAACACAATTTTGTGAAATATCTCAATCTGGCGTAAGCTAGAGCAGCCCAATAAACAAACCTTATAAAAACATGCTATCTTCATGAAATTGTGTCATATTGGCTTACTTAAAAGCATAGCTGGGGAACTTTGATTAGAAATAGTAATCATTACGATTAGAATGAAAATAGCAATCATTACGATTAGAATTGACGATTAGCGACGATTACCATATCTAATCAAAAGTAACCAAAACTAATAAAAAGAAAAAATTGATTGGTTTTCTCGATTAGTTTATCTAATCAAATCTAATCAAAAGTAATCGAGAAAACCAATCTTTTTTTTATTAGTTTTGATTAATTTTGATTAGATATGCTAATCGTTGCTAAGCGCCAATAGCCATTCTAATCGTAATTAATACTAATTGTAATCGAAGTTCCCCGCCTTGATTTCGTTTTAGTTTGAATTTTCCTGTCAGAAGAAAAAAAATTATTCTAGTTTTTTCTAAAATTTAATTTTTCAAAAATTTTCAAAATTAAATTGTGTTCCTATTTCTTGTGTGTTTGCTCTCAAATGCAAAGCAAAAAACGCAGAACTTAAATTCAAAAAGTTTTTTCTGAAAGTTTCGAGGAAATATCAGCAAATTGTGCCTTCTCCGACTGCGTAAACATCCAAATGTTCAAATGCGGAGACGCCCAAATATATTTCCACTGAAATTGCCACCAGCATCCTCGCATGACGACTGCCACGTGAAGGACAAAAGCCTTAAGGACATTTCAGTGGAAGAAACTACACCAACTGCAACGGCAGCCATACAATTGATAGAGCTTAAAACTAGTTAGTTGTAGAACTTTTACAAATTCCCACACGGATGGAAATCTATGGATAGAACATCCATAATTATTGATACGACATTAAATAAAAATTGATAATTCTGTCCCATCAATGGATATGGATGTGCCATCAATGCATATTTGATAAATTACTATGTATCTAAGCTGGAGTTAAATGGTGGGCGGCGAGCAGTTTATTATTATTGTTGTTGCTATATTATATGGTTGAGGGAGTTGGCCGGGGTTGCCGGTTCGAATCCCACCTCAACCAAAGTGTTTTTAATTTTATTTAATTTATTATTTTTATATTCCATCAAGTCTCATGGACTGTGTTTGGTTCTTTTTAATTATTGGTATGTACCATCAAGTCTAGCGGACTGTGTTTTGGTATTGACACTCTGTATGTATTAATTGGGGCGAGCACTTTGGCTCTGAGAATGCATCGTTGGCTATTCTCACTTCCTTAGAAAACCCCTCAAAATTGTTGGTGGTGAGCACTTGGGCTCTGAGGCATTGGCGACATTGGCTTACCTCATTTTACTTATGAAAAACCACTTGTGTTTTGTTACACCTTATATTTATTATTTGGTGGTGAGCACTTGGGCTCTGAGGCATTGGCGGCTATTGGCTTACCCCATTTTGCTTGTGAAAAACCACGTTTTGTGACTGCGACTATAAGCTATGTATTCCGAATATTCCATAAATTATCTGCGAATTACAATAATATGTAATGCAGATGAAATAAACGAAACCATGTTATGTCGCTTAAACACTATGGAAGTGACATCCATATAAACTATTGATAAATTCTAAATAGTAAACAAAAAAAAAAAAAAATTAAATCAATCTAACATCTGGTTCAGTAGGAGTCGAACCCTGCTCCCCCGGCACTTTAGCCCAGTGCTCTACCATTTGGCTACGGCGTGTTATACAATTATTAGAAAACTTGTCAATCATAAGAAATTCAAAAAAGTTTGAATCAAAGAAAACGTTCCAGAAATTTTTAATATTGCTAGGTAATCCATAGTAAAAATTGTTGATCTAATATCTAATAAATATTGACATGCCGTTCAAATATATTACAATTCTATCTATAAATATAAAAAACAGTGTATCAAATCGAAATGGTTGCTATGTTATTTGACTTTTTATTGGAAGCAAATAAAATTTGATAACTTGCTAATTCTGAATGAATGTTGCATCAAATTTGAGGCTATCAATAGTGATATTGACGCAACATTCAAAGCATTTCTCTCAGTGCACATTGTTTATTATAAAAGTGTTTTGTATTATATAATTTTAATTTAAAAAATAGTTAAAAATAAATACCATCGGGTCTGATTTCATTAATATAGGTGATATAGGTTTCTTGTTGTTGTTGTAGGTTTCCTGTTGTTCTTGTTGTTGTTGATGCAGGTTTCTTGTTGTTCTTGTTGTTGTTGTTCAGCTTTGTTTACTTCTGCCTGACTGACATCTATGTCACGAATGAAGGAAAAGTGCCGGAAAAAGATAAGGAGAGCCTTATGCAGTATTCAATTAGTAAGAAAGAGACGTATACAATTGTTTATTCAGGATTGTAATGTCGCTCTTGGCAACCTGAATGAAACTTTGCACTACGGCCTGAAATAGATTTCATTCAGCCATACCTGACATTTGACTATTCAAATGACTGATATGTGTCTAGTAGGGTACCTTTAAAACAAATTTAAAGTACTAAATACATACAATAAAGAAAATGAAATTTTTGATACTGAAAAATACACGAATAAAGCATAGAAATAAGCATAACGATTTTCACTGTTTGATCCCAGTACAGCCCGTGTGAATTTAACTTCCGCTCATACCGAAATTATCGGATCTATCGATTTTTTTTTCCACATTCTAAAATAGCAATAGTTACGAAATTTCACGTTCCTACCTATATAATTACAGGAGTTATCTACTAAAATCCGTTTATCGGAACAATCGATTGTATAGGGGCTATGTGAAATATTTATCCCATCTCAATGATTTTCAACATAGATATTTCACATATAAAAATAGTGATACTTCCAAAATTTCACGTTGCTACGTGTTTAATTACAGGAGTTATAGGCCAAAATCCGTTTATCGGAATAATCGATTGTATGGGAGCTATGTGAAATATATATCCCATCTCAATGGTTTTCAACATCGATATTTCATATATAAAAATAGCAATACTTACAAAATTTCACGCTCCTTCCTCTTTAATTACAGAAGTTATAGCCCAAAATCCGTTTATCGGAACAATCGATTGTATGGGGGCTATGTGAAATATTTATCCCATCTCAATGATTTTCAACATAGATATTTCACATATAAAAATAGTGATACTTCCAAAATTTCACGTTTCTACGTGTTTAATTACAGGAGTTATAGCCCAAAATCCGTTTATCGGAATAATCGGTTGTACGGGAGCTATATGTAATATCGGTCCGATCTTGCTGGTTCCGACAAATGATTCCTATATTGGAAAATGGTGGCCGCATACAAAATTTCAGCCAAATATCTCAAAAACTGAGGGACTAGTTTGCGTTCAAACAGACATACAGACAGACGGACATGGTTAATCAACTCATCTCGTCATCCTGATCATTTCGGTATACTTATTGATGGGTCTATCTCTTCTTCTTTTCATACTTACAAACATCGGACCAAAGTTATAATACCATTTCATGTTCATGAAAGTTATAACAAGTAAGGAAAGCTGTCTTCGGCTGTGCCGAAGGCTATATACCTTTCATGAATAAGCGTCACGATTTTCACTGTTCGATCCCCAGTACAGCCTGTTTCAATTTAACTTTAGCTCATACCGAAATTATCGGAACTATCGATTATATGGGAGCGATGTGTTATATTGGTCCAATCTCATTGATTTTTAACATCAACATTCCACATTCTAAAAGATCAATTGTTACCAAATTTCACTTTCCTACCTATATAATTACAGGAGTTATCTACCAAAATCCGTTTATCGGAACAATCGATTGTATGGGGGCTATGTGAAATATTTATCCTATATCGATTTTTTTCAACATCAATATTTCTTATATGAAATAAGCAACTTTTACAAAATTTCAAGTTCCTATCTCTTTAATTACAGGAGTTATAGCCCAAAATCCGTTTATCGGAACAATCGATTGTATGGGGGCTATGTGAAATATTTATCCCATTACAATGATTTTCAACACCGGCAGTTCTTATATAAAAAAAGCAATTCTCACAAAATGTTACGTTCCTACCTCTTTAATTACAGGAGTTATAGCCCAAAATCCGTTTATCGGAACAATCGGTTGTATGGGAGCTATATGTAATATCGGTCCGATCTTGCTGGTTCCGACAAATGATTCCTATATTGGAAAATGGTGGCCGCATACAAAATTTCAGCCAAATATCTCAAAAACTGAGGGACTAGTTTGCGTTCAAACAGACAGACAGACAGACAGGCGGACAGACGGACATGGCTAAATCAACTCATCTCGTCATCCTGATCATTTCGGTATACTTAGTGATGGGTCCATCTCTTCTTCTTCTCATACTTACAAACATCGGACCATTTCATGTTCATGAAAGGAAAAAAAGTTGCAAGAAACAGGCATCCCAGATCAAATAAATGATATTTTAACCGATCCCTCACTTTGGAATCGACTTTCCAAACTTTTACTTCGGTATAATTCACAAGTAACGCGAGTGATGGAGCTTTTTTCTAATATATTTAAAAATAATTAAGGTAGGCTTTCAATTCTTAACAAAGTCCCATTAACAGAAATTGGTCCAAGGATGCCATTTCAGAGAGTTTAAGATTCGAAAAATGCTCCAAAATCTCTGAGCTAAAAATTGTAACGCGAGTGACGGACTGTTTTTCTTAATTTTTTCTTTTAATTACTAATTTAATAAAATTTTTTTTGGTATTTTCAATAAAGCTCCTCTAGCTAGATGTGACGATATCACAATATTATTTGGAAATGTTAAATGCAAGGTGTAAAGTGACTTTAACTAGTAAAATATTGTTTCTGATGTAACGCGAGTTACGATGGAAACGCCCATTAATATTCTATCCATAAATAGTGATATTGTCACATCATTCAAGGCATTTCTCTCAGTGTTCAAGTCAGGAAATATCTATTCCATACTAGCATACAACTAGATTTTTCTGGATGAAATCATACCAGTTAAAAATACAAAATTCATTCGTTTCGTTTGCATCTTTTTTCTCTTATAATTCACAGATGCGTTTTCGTGATAGGGTAAATACAAATAGTCGCTGCTTTCTTAAAAATAAACATGAAAATAAAGGAAAATGATAAAATAAAGGTTAAGTCATGAAAATTCTGGTTGAAATTATACTATTCCAGGTTCATTGCTTTTTGGACTAGTATGGGGACTGTTAATTTTATGGAAATCATACTAGTCCAGGTAGAACTAGTATGGGACTGATATTTAACAAATAGTATAATTGTAGTATATCATGACAAGTAGATGACTGGTAAGTTCTGGTCGAAATCTGGCAATTGACATTTCGTAGGACATCAACCTGTAAAAAATACCAGTTGCTTACATGGAAGAAAGGCAAAACACTGACTAGGTGGGCTACATGGTACAACGCATATATGTAGCTACATATGTACGCACTAGGGATTCCAATCCCGGGATCCCGGGATCCCGTTGTTTTTTAAGTCCCGAAAATCCCGGCGTTACTAGATCTAAATGCCGGGTTCACCGAAAATAAAATTTTAAATACATTTAAGTTATCTTGTATTTATATACGCAACAAATTCAGGTCCAGGTTAAGAGATGACACTATTAATGCAATAATTTCTTTAAGATCACACTTCAAACTTCAGAAAAAGTAATTTTTCTCTAAGTCCAATTGCATTCTTTTTTATTTTTTTATACAATGCAATTTTTATTATTACTATGCATACATGAATTGTCGGAGACCAAATGGAAAAAATTTAGTTAAAAAAAAACATAACTATGTACGTAGTTTTCGCCACTATCGCTTAAGAATTTTTAGTCATTTATATACATAAATCGTTATTAATGTAACAAACATGCTATTTGTAAATGTGGTACAAAAAATATTGTACCAAATTTCTGAATATATATATTTTATTTACAAATTCAATGTAATTTTTTTTTTTTGTTCTTACATATCGTCGGAACAAGTACAAAACCGCACATCGCAATTCTGCAAAAGCGCACATACGTAGCCGCACAAATTTTACAGGAGACACTGAAAACTCATTAACTTTTGTACGAGCCACTATGTGGTGGGTCAAATTCAAATGTCGTTTTTTTGACATTCTTTTGCACAAACCCTACTTTGTTACTAATGAATGGATCCGGGTACCCAGAAGCCCTGGTAGGCAAATCTCATTTTTGACAGAAATGTCGCATGTGCGGTTTTGCAGAAGTGCGATGTGCAGTTTTGTACTTTTTCTGACGATATATATTTGGCCATGTTTACCAGTAGTAAAAACAACTTATGTTTCAAGTGCCTGAATAGTAACTTTGAGTTACAAATTTAATGTTACTTTTCGTTCGTTATAAAAATGACTGCCTTTATAAATACATACATACATACTTAAATGAATCTATATTATTATTCTAAAACACGGCGCTTAGCTAGACTAAACTAAAATACGTATATAAACGAAATGTATATCAGATGAAAGCTTATCATGAGCATTTTTGCAAAAAATTATAACAATTCCAATAGGTTAATTTGTTCATGAGAAATTAACGTTTAAAGTTTGTACCCAAGCTCTTTATATATCACCAAGAACTCAAACGTTTGAGAAAACATCTATTCTCAACTTTTTCTCAAATGTTGTTTATATAACTTTTATTTAAATGGGTATTTGTTTTGCATGATTGGCATCTCTGCATAAATATTTCAATGAGAGCATGTGAATTCCATTTCGAACCACTCCGCTCAGTTTGAGAAAATTTTGAAAGTTCTTCCGTTCTCAATTTGAAAATCAGGGCAAATCCCATATTAAAAATGAGCCTTTTAGGTTGAGAACGCTATCAACGGTTATTTCGCCTCAAATTGAAAACGAACGTTTGAGATTTGAGAAGATGATTGGTTCTCAAATGCATCTCAAACTGAGATTAACTAAAAATGTTTGTTGGGTATTAACATGCTTTGTAAATGTATATGTTAACATGGAACACCATAACATTTGCTGATCGCCACTTTGAGTGATCAGAAAAAGCACAACAATAAGAGCGGAAGTGCAGCTTGGGTTGCACAATGTTTCCCATAGCAAAAGCCAGACGCACCGTCAGCAACAGGAAGCCACCGTCAACACGCGCAGCCCAGTTTGGCAAATTCAGAGAATCAGCGTCAACGTTTGGCCGGTGCTAGTAGGTTAGCTTTTAAGTAATTCCAATTGTAAAATTTATTCTTAGTCTTGCTGCTTATAAATAAAGGTTGACGACAACCCAACTTTAAAAAATATTTTTTTTTTTTTTGAGGATTTTCACTTAAAATCCCAAAGTCGATAATTTAGTAAATCATTTTCCAAATCTATTTTCCGAACCTAATGATAAACTCACATACACTACCAAAGTCGTAGCCGAAATCCGTACCAATAAAGACACCCCCGTCTACTCAAAATATTACCCCTACCCAATGTCGCTAAAAAATGAAGTTGAATCCCAGATTAAAAAAATGTTAGACGACGGTATTATTCGACCATCAAGGTCACCGTATAATTCACCCATTTGGGTCGTTGCGAAAAAACCCGACTCTCAGGGTAACAAAGAGTACAGAATAGTAATCGATTATCGCAAGCTTAACGCGATCACTATAGCAGATCGCTATCCAATACCGCAAATTAACGAAGTACTGTCCCAGCTTGGGAAAAATAAATATTTTTCCGTCTTGGATTTGAAGAGCGGATTTCACCAAATCCCTCTCAAGGAATCCGATATTGAGAAAACAGCTTTCTCAATAAATAATGGCAAATACGAGTTCACAAGACTGCCATTCGGATTAAAGAATGCCCCCCTCAGTATTCCAACGGGCCCTAGATGACAGTTTTCGCCATCCAATTGGCAAAATTTGCTACGTCTATATCAACGATATAGTTGTCTTCAGTAACTCTGAAGAAGAGCACACCCTCCACCTGCAAGAACTTTTCAAAACGCTCGAAGATGCGAACATGAAAATTCAGCTGGACAAATGCCATTTTTTCAGGGACTCCGTAGAGTTCCTAGGATTTATTATATCCTCAAAAGGCATCACAAAAAATCCCACAAAGGTAGAAGCAGTTGCACAAATACCTTACCCACAAAATATAAAACAACTCCGCTCATTTCTAGGTCTCTCAGGATATTACCGCCGCTTCATAAAAGATTATGCTAAGTTGGCAAAACCTCTAACCTTACTTCTAAGAGGAGAAGAAGGCCGTATATCTAAAAACGAGTCAGCTAAAATAAATATAGACTTGAGCGATGAGGCAAAAGATGCCTTCAACAGAATTAAAAAATCCCTTATATCTGACGATGTTATACTCTCATACCCGGATTTCAGTAAAGAGTTCCATTTAACCACCGATGCCTCAAATTATGCCATCGGTGCAGTCCTTTCCCAAGATCAAAAACCAATCGCCTTCATTTCGCGAACACTCACCAAGACCGAAGCAGCCTACGCTACGAACGAGAAAGAGTTCCTAGCTATAATATGGGCCCTGAACAATTTTAGAAACTATCTGTACGGCTCAGCAAGAGTCAAAATATTCACGGATCACCAACCGCTAACGCAGGCCCTAAGCAATAAAAACAATGAATGAATGAATCCAAAATGAAGCGCTGGAAAGCCATCCTTGAAGAATATAAACACGAGCTTCTGTATAAACCTGGCACAACTAATGTCGTAGCCGATGCCCTATCAAGGATGCCAGGTGAACCCATAAATTCCCTATCAGTATCCCAACACAGCGATGAAAGCTCATCGCATAACCCAATCCCATCCATTGAAACCCCAATAAATGTATTCAAAACCAAATTTTTTTTCAATATAGCCGATACCTCAACATATCAATCAGGGGTGCACAACGAAATAAACAAAAAAAAAATGTTTTTAAAACTATGAAAAAAAATAACTAAGGGTTCCATTAGAGCACACTTAACTTAAAAAGACTTGAAAATATCACATCTAGCCAATGGGAAGCACATGTATCTGATTACCGATAAATTAAGTTAAGTTGAATTAAGTTTCCAAGTTCAGCGAGAGCCGTGAGAGTACTATTGTTGCCATACCATTTTGTTTAACGTTTTGGATAAAATTCTCCAACTATTCCATAGGGAAAATAAATTTTTGGATGTTTTTAGTTAATATGGCAACCGAAAAACAAACTGTCCAATAATTTAAAATCACATTAGGCCAACCAAAAAAATAAAATTTTTTTTACCCAATATATTTTATACTTTATTTTGGGTTTTTATTATATATTGATTGAGAATAAGCTTAGAATATCAAAACTTTATGCACGGGAAATATTTTTTGGCACTTTTGTATGATTTATTTTTAAAAAGTCTATTCGAGAGGGTAAAATGTTATAACTATCTGAAACGGGCTAATGAGCTCTCTCGTTATTTTCTTAAGAAAACCAAGTTAAGTTAAGTTAAGTCCAAGTCTGCGCTAACGGAAGCATAAAAGCCTTTTTGTTTCGCTGAAAGCAAAAGCAAAAAATATTTCTTTTCAATAAATATCAAAAAAATATTAAATGGAATGATTTTGTTTCATTGATATCAAAACGAAATCTCAAAACAAATTTCGGTTTGTTGTTTCAAAAATTACCCAACAAGCATTTCTGTTGGAAATAATTTCAAGTAAGTTTGATATTTACCTAATTTAATTTAATTCTTTTCAAAAAAGCACTATTAAAGCGCATAGAAATCAGCTTTTTATTTTTGAAAGGGGACAGCTTCGTATTCATATATTTAAAAATATTCATTTAAAAAATGGTATGTAAGTATATCAAAGAAAAGCGGAATAATTTAACAAAGTTTAATACATATCATATCTCAAATGTATGTATTATTCCAACACTTAAAATGCTAAAAAACTCAATATATGCAATTAAGCCGTAAAATCAAAATTGCTTCAGTGACCTCGTCATTTAAAGTTGCCCTATAGTCATTAAGAATATACTTTAATACAGAGAAAGCGCGTTCTACGCTGACTTGAGTAGCAGGTGCAGCGTGGATTATTGTGTATAAGTCATAAAGGGTCTTTTGCAAGTATTTTTGAATGCAGCTAGATCCATTTCTAATTCGCAGCTTTCATTAAAGCTTTCTATAATTGCAAATGCTTCAAATGCGTTTGCGTGGCTTGCCTCCGACTGGCGTATTTGGTTCAAAAGTGCGCCAAGTAAATTATTGTTATTTTCTAAACATAATTGATCACGTGTATTACTTAATGAGGGCTCTACATAAATTTCCTGCAAAAAAGACCAATTTGGGGCCACTTTGAGGTCACTTTGGGATCCCTTGGGGTCGCTTTAGGTCACTATGGGATCACTTCAACACTATTTTGGGGCCAATTCGGGACCATTTTGGGGCCACTTTAAGGTCACTTTGGGATCCCTTGCAGTCGCTTTAGGTCACTATGGGATCACTTCAAGAGTATTTTGGGGCCAATTCGAGACCATTTTGGGGCCACTTTGATGTCTTTTTGGGACCATACAAAACAGTCCCAAAATGACTTCAAAACCTATACATTATAAAATTATATTATTCGAATGCAAACAAAGACAATAGGAATAAACAACTATTCGAATAGTTGTCAACTAAAAAATTCAAAAAATATGCGAGCATATCAATAACTGACATATGTACATACCTCTGCAGACTTTGCAAAATAAATGCTTTTAAATTAGGCGTTGTATGCTTTTCTTTAACGTTTTGGATAGCTAATGTTTTGATTTCTATCTTTCCATTTTCTAGGTACTGTGCGTTTAAGCAGACAACAATTTTAAGGGATATAATTTTCTCACTTCTTTGGCATATTTTGAGGTAACAATATCTCCGATATTGTTTCTATTTATTTTGTACATGTTCATTTGCGCACATATCGGATTAAATAACCGTTCATAAGTGTTAGTATTAAAAAATGTTAAAGCTACCCCGCACTCCACAACAAAATTAGCACATATATCGCGTACATCGTTCTCACTGACTTCGACAGAAATTTTAATTTTTTTGTTTGCTGGGTCATTGTCGAGCTCACGTTCTTGCATCTGCTGTTTCTCTTCCTGCTGCTGAAGCATATCAAATGCACCTTTATGCTTTCTATTTAAATGGCTTTTAAAATTCCCCAAATGGTCTCTTAAAAATGTGCTCTTATACTCGAAAACACCATGAGCTGCTTCGAAACAGGACCTAATAAGAGCTCCTTCCCTCTTACGACCCATTGTATAAAGCTCAACCGTTAAACAAATAAAAGTAACTGACTTATTTTCGCCGAAGACGATATTATAAATTATGACAAAAAAACAACCGCAACAATATTTTTTCTATCTTGATTTTTTTGTTGCTGCAAAAACAAAATTGTATGAATTTTTTTTTTTTTATTGTTAACGAAAATTAATCCGTTTGAAAAATTATTTTGGTTTTTCTGAAACGTTTTCCATTTTGTTATACATTTGACGTTCATAACAAAAAATATTTATTCGAAATCAAAATATTTTTCTGTTTTTTGTTAAAAATAACGATATTATGCAGGCCTGATATCAATTTAAAATAGTGTTCCCTACTTACCACAGACACATTCTGGAAGAATAGAATTATCCAACAGTGCTCAATTTGTAAAAAAAATAATGAAACCCCACCAAACCCAAACTAGGAGAAACCCCCATTCCACAATTCCCATGGCAAATATTGCACATTGATATTTACATAACTGAGCGAAATATCGTCCTTACAGCAATAGATAAATTTTCAAAGTATGCCCAGTACAATAATACAATCCACTCAACTACAAAAAAGAAACCAATAGAGGTATTTTTTGGTAGAAGAGTTACAACCGACCCAAGCCAATTCGAAAGGGCTAGGGCTGAAAATATAACCGAACTAAGAAATAAGCAGGCGAAAGATCTTGCTTACCACAACAAATCCAGGCACCCCATAAAAGCATATAATCCGGGTGACACTATCTACGTAAAAATAAACAAACGGTTAGGATCCAAAATTTCAAAAAAAATTTAACAAAGAAGTAATAAGGGAAGACCGAAATTCAACCGTCCTGACAGAATCAGGAAGAATTATACAGAAAAGCAATTTTTATATTGCCAAACCAAAATTAATTTTTCCTTTTCCTTATTTACCCAGTAAAAAAAAAAATAAAAATTAATTTTTCCCTTACAGATTCCTCCTTATTTACTCGATTACCCCATCAATAGGCATTTACGACTACTCCACTGCACAACTAGTCACGATAAATGACGAACTTGCCAAAATTCAGAACGGAGCCTTTAGGCTAATACACGTAATCGACCTCAACAAATACGAACAATTCCTGACGGACATATACAGTTTCACCTCATCTGACATCCCTAAGGACACAATCCTATACCCCGTATTAAAAAACACGAATTAACACAATCCCTGCAAGTTTTAGAAACAATAAAACCTGTCGGAAAAAAACAAAAAAAAAAATATCCATAAACATTTTAGGAACGGCTTGGAAATGCATTGCCGGAAGCCCCGATCACGAAGATCTGGAGGCAATAAACAATAACTTTAATAAAATCAATAGTAACAATAAGAAACAAGTATTAATAAATAATATTTTTAACGAAAAAATTAACAATATAAGTATGATAGTTAATAATCTGTTCAATAGTATAAAGAAAGACTCATAGTTAGAAAACGAAACAATTACCAATTTGCAAAATAACTAATGGCGGCGATATACCAACAGGTTATCATAACCTCTAACGAGATTTTTAGCCGAGCTTCTCTTTCCAACTTGTGGTGTGTTGCTTTTGAGTTTTTCCTACAAGTTGGCGGGACCTACAGTTTTTTGCCGACTCCGAACGGCAGTTGCAAAGCAAATGAATTTTTTGCTGAGAAGCTTCTCATGGCAGAAATACACCCGGAGAGTTTGCCAAACTACTGCCGAGGGGCGACCCCGTTTAGAAAAATCGTTTTTCTAAATAATTTTTGATGTTACTTTTGCCGGGCATCGAACCGCCACGACTTGGTGTAGAAGGCCGAACACTTAACCGCTACACCACGGCGGCCGCCCAAAATAGGATAAGATTAATAAAAGAAGAATTTATTAATATAAAGTACGCCATATAATGGGCAAAGAAAGATATTTTAAACACATTATTGTTAAATAAAAATGAAATTGAAATTGCTTTAGAAAAACTAGAAGATGATGAAATACCATTTAAGAGTGCCGAAGAAGCATTAGAAATATCGAATGTAAATTTAATAAGTCAAAATATGACAATTTTTTACCTGGTAAAAATACCACTAACTATTAAGGAAAATTTTCAAAAAATTGTTATTAGACCAGTTGTTAAAGAAAATAAAACCATAATTAAGGTCGAATTTGAAAAAATTTTAAAAGGTACAAAAGATATCTATGGAATTAAGAAATTGTGCGATAGCTATAAGAAAATTGAAATTTGTAAGCAAATCCTTTTAATGAATATAAGTAATAGTAGTTGTATACCTAGAGTAATTAATAGTTTGAATTCATCGTGCACCATAACGAACGGCCAACACATCCCAGAAATTGAAGAGATTAAACCCGGTATATTACTACTTAATGGCTTCAAAGGCGAAATACTTGCTGACGGAATGCAAAAAAATGTGTCAGGGACACACCTTATTAATTTTCATAACTCAACGTTACAGATAAATAATCAATTCTACATTAATTACGATTTGATTCCGCTGCCTGCTATTCCAGCAGTCCTACAACCTGCACCAATTGAAAAAAATCGAATCGAATTACTTTCTCAGGAAGCTTTAAAGGAATTCCATATCGACAACATAAGAAGAATAAATATCCTCAAAACAGCAACAATATCCAATAGCTCACTTTCACTTGGAGCAGTTGCAACCACAATAATTGCCATTATAATTTTTCCAGAAACTTACCAGATCCCTTTGGCGAATATAAACTTAGATAAAACCAAGGGGGCTCCTAATGATCAGAATACTTACATAAATTTCAACAACCTACCCTATTTCTAATAAACGCTGGAGGACGATCGTTTTTAAGAGGGGAAGTGTTAACATGGAACAGGTTAACATTTGCTGACTGCCACTTTGAGTGATCAGCAAAAGCACAACAATAAGAGCGGAAGTGCCAAACGCCAAACGCACCGTCAGCAACAGGAAGCCACCGTCAACACGCGCAGCCCAGTTTGGCAAATTCAGAGAATCAGCGTCAACGTTTGGCCGGTGCTAGTAGGTTAGCTTTTAAGTAATTCCAATTGTAAAATTTAGTCTTAGTCTTGCTGCTTATAAATAAAGGTTGACAACAGCCGAACTTTAAAAAATATTTTTTTTTTGAGGATTTTCACTTAAAATCCCGTAACTTATATACATTCATATGTACATACAATGCTCGCATGGATTTCAGTCGAAATAGACAAACATGGAAAAAAATGTAAATATGTATGTATGTAAGTATATATGATTTTGCGCTACTTTGACTACAAAAGCAATGCAGGGGTAATAAGCAAACACCCCCGATTATCGGGGGTTACATACTAGTTACTATAATTTAGTCTACTTTATTACATAGATATGCGGTGCCATTTTTAGCAAAAAAAATTCGGGACAATCCCGGGATTGAACTTTCAATTCCCGAAAATCCCGAGAGGATTGGATTCCCTAGTACGCACATACATACGTTTAGTTGTATTTGTTTTTTATTTTATAATTGCGCTGCATACTAGTTTCGGCGACTGTTTTTTGGCTTAGTTTAATAATAATTCTTTCGAGTAATTTTTTGTGATTCCAGTAGTGGAATTCAGTAACTTTAAACAATACTATGAAACGGGTTGTTAGCATAACAATTTCGTTGTTTGCACTATCGATTCGGTGATTCAGTAGCTCTTCCTTAACAATTAACAATTGGCGATTGTCTCATGTGAATTATAGGTGATTGTCTCAGGTGAATTATAGCAAAGAGTAGCTGATTCTTAGCTAAGCATAGAACCAATATTCCTTAACAACTACCAATAGGTGATTGTCTCAGGTAAACATAGCAAAACGTAGCAGATCCTCAGCTAAGCATAGAAACAAAAAGTGACTGTCTCAGATAACACATAGCAAAACATAGAAGTGTCTCATCTAAAATATATAAGAAAAGTACCTATTTGTTGTTTTACCAAACAATACCAAATTAGGTATAGGTCGACAATTATTTCGCGTTAACAATAACAGCTGACATTTCAATAACAAATGTTGTCAAATAAACTTGTAGTGAATAGCGAAATCGATAAAATTGTTGTTAAGTCAACGTAACAATGACAAGTCTTGTTAAAATAGCGTACTGAATTCCACTACTGGAAAGATGTTGTAGAAAGTATGACGTTGTTGTTGTAGCGCTCAGTAGATTGAAAGCGCTGGCTATCCCTGCCGTATGGGGACAGCTAGAAATGGTTTTCTGGAGTTAGTTTCTGAACGCATTTAAACGATTTATCAACCGCCGTGGTCACTGCAGCATCATGTCTTCCGATAACGGAACAAATTTTGAGGGTGCTGATAAACATCTTCGAATAGCGTTCTAGCATTGCCTCGCAGACAGCACCATCAGTAAATTTTTCGCCGATTCTCTTATCAAATAACGGTTCAATCCCCCTTCGACTCCCCACATGGGAGGTTACTGGGAAACCGGAATTAAGCGAATTAAGTACCATTTGAAGCGGGTCTTAGGTGAAACTCTTCTGTCCTACTAGGAGTTTCATACGCTTCTGACAGAAATCGAGGCTTGAGTAGACTCCGGCCACTGTGTGACAACCCTGCAACCGCTGCGGATTTGGAAGTATTGGCTCCGGGCCACTTCATCATTGGTGAACCCCTCAAATCGATCCCAGATCCTGAGGGTCTAGGGTTCTGGGGAAATCTTGGACAAATGTGGCACGCAATCTCCGCTTTAAGAGAGCACTTCTGGCCATCCCGGTTCTGATGGGCGGGTAAGAATGGTGACGCTAAAGACTCCGCATGGCGAGTTAGTTCGGCCAGTAAATAAACTCTGCCTACTACCAACAAGTGAAGATCTCCTTTCGGAAGGCGTATCTACAAAAGTACTTTAATGAAAACATAATTTCTATTTGAATTGTATTGTTATAGTAATTTAATTGAACGAATCCTTGATAGTACAAGGGCGGCGGTATGTTTAGTCCCGATGTGAAGGGTTAAGCATGATGGAATACTTGCAATCAATCATTTGTCTTATTTCACATTTAATTGAACGTATCCTGGATAGTTCAAGGGCGGCGGTGTGTTGAGTCCTGATGTGAAGGGTTAAGCATGATTGAATACTTGCAATCAATCATTTGTCTTATTTGACATTCTCCCTCATATCATTCGTTGTTATTATTATATTTCTTCACTTGTCGATTGAACCAACCGCTAACCGCATGGATTTTCTCTAAAAATTGTACCTTGGACTAATAGCAATTAAATACAACGTACCGAACCCGCAATACTCATATTTATTTGGAATAAATAATAAATTTTGGTAAGCATAAAGCGTAGCTAAACCGCACTCAACATTTTCGTTGGAGAAACCGCCACAACAAGAATGATTGGGGGGCTCATCCTACCAAACTATATAATTTTAGCAATGAACCCAAAACGGGTTGTGCGCTGGGTTTGGGACCCGCCACATAAAAAACTTAGTTCCAATGAAAACTAATGTACCAAAGCCTCGGATGAAAACTCCCTTTAATGTTGACGACCCGGCAAAACGAATAAGGCATAATGATTTGGATATTAGGGCATGTACCGGGAATGTCCGGACCCTTTCAAGGGACGGTACCGCTGCCCGACTGGTTGATGTCCTCGTAGGCGCAAAGGCCTTCAGGAAATGCGATGGACGGGGCAAGGAAAGACGACCATCGGTCCTTGTGTCGTATACTATAGTGGCCAGGCACGCGGCAAAGCGCGTGGTGTAGGATTCGTGGTGGGAAAGAGACTTCGCCGCCAAGTATTAGCGTTCACTCCTGTGGACGAGCGTCTCGCTGCGATCCGCATCAAGGCGAGGTTTTTCAACATAACATTTATCTGCGCCTATGCGCCGACTAAGGAGACGGACGACGCAGAGAAGGACTCCTTCTACGATAAACTTGAACAGACTTATGATCGCTGCCCCCAGCATGATATCAAAATCGTGCTCGGCGACTTTAATGCCAAGGTGGGCAAGGAAGGAGTCTTTGGAACGGAAGGAAAGTTTGACGTCGAGAAGCTGCGCATGACACAGACAGCTGATAATTTCTCCACTCGACTCTCACACCTGCTATCAGAGGGCAATCCTCGACCTAACGATGTAAATTCAGTCTCCACGATACAACATCCCCCAACGGCACTAGGTTGATTGACTTCGCCGCTGCTCGCAATATGGTCATCAGTAGTACCAGGTTCCAGCATAAGCGAATACACCAAGCCACATGGCTGTCCTCTGATCAACGAACTAGGAACCAGATTGATCATGTCATGATCGACGGCAGACACAGCTCCACCGTTCTGGACGTGCGAACCCTACGTGGTCCCAATATCGACTCGGACCATTAACTTGTTGCAGCCAAGATACTCACACGCCTCTGTGCAGCGAAGAAAGTGCGCACAGTAACCGAAGGAAAGTTTGACGTCGAGAAGCTGCGCATGACACAGACAGCTGATAATTTCTCCACTCGACTCTCGCACCTGCTATCAGAGGGCAATCCTCGACCTAACGATGTAACCGAGCAATGGAAACATATCTCTCACTCATTGCGTACCGCCGCTGAGGCCACCATAGGGTTTCAGCGAGCCCGCAAGAACAACTGGTACGATGAGGAATGTAGCACTGCCTCGGACAAAAAGGACGCTGTATACAGGGAGACGTTGCGAACGGGCGCTTCCCACAGTGTATGGCAACGCTATAGTGAGGCAAGGAAGGAAGAGAGGCGCCTTTTCAGAAAAAAGAAACGTGAAGCCGAAAGGCGTGAGTGTGAGGAGCTTGAGATGCTGGCTGACAGGAACGATGCCCGAAAATTCTATGAAAAGATCCGGCGGATGACGGAAGGTTTAAAGACCGGGGCAAGTTCCTGTAAGGACAATAATGGCGACCTGGTAACTGACTGAGTTATGGAGGGAGCACTTCTCCTCACTGCTAAATTGCGAGGGACACGTTAAACCCGATACCCCAATCCCTGACGATGGAAAGGTCGTCCCACCACCTGACTATGAAGAAGTGAGGATAGCTATATCCCGGCTCAAAAACAACAAAAAAAAAAAAAAACTAATGGCGGCGATATACCTACAGGTTATCATCATAACCTCTAACGAGATTTTTAGCCGAGCTTCTCTTTCCAACTTATGGTGTGTTGCTTTTTTTGAGTTTTTCCTACAAGTTGGCGGGACCTACAGTTTTTTGCCGACTCCGAACGGCACTTGCAAAGCAAATGAATTTTTTGCTGAGAAGCTTCTCATGGCAGAAATACACCCGGAGAGTTTGCCAGACTACTGCCGAGGGGCGACCCCGTTTTAGAAAAATTCTTTTTCTAAATAATTTTTGATGTTACTTTTGCCGGGCATCGAACCGCCACGACTTGGTGTAGAAGGCCGAACACTTAACCGCTACACCACGGCGGCCGCCAAAAACAACAAAGCGCCTGGAAAAGACGGACTACCCGCGATATGTTCAAACACGGAAGCGAAGAGCTGGTAAAAAGCATGCATCAGCTCTTATGCAGAATATGGTCAGACGAGTGCATGCCTCCAGATTGGAATTTAAGTGTGCTCTGCCCAATCCACAGGAAAGGCGATCCCGCTAACCCCACCAACTGCCGCGGAATCAGTCTTCTTAATATCGCATATAAGGTTCTTTCTAGCGTATTGTGTGAAAGACTGAAGCCCATCGTGGACAAACTGATTGGACCTTATCAGTGTGGCTTTAGACCTGGTAAGTCTACCATCGACCAGATTTTCACGATACGCCAAATCCTGGAGAATACCCATGATAAAAGAATCGATACACACCACCTCTTTGTCGATTTTAAAGCCGCTTTTGACAGCGCAAAAAGGAGATGCCTGTATACCGCCATGTCTGAATTTGACTTTCCTGCAAAGCTTATACGGCTTTGCCAAATGACGCTGAGCAATACCAACAGCTTCGTCAGAATCAGGGAGGACCTCTCGAAGCCATTTGAAACCAAACGAGGCTTCAGATAGGGCGACTCCCTTTCGTGCGATTTCTTCAACCTGATGCTGGAGAAGATATTTCGAGCAGCAGAGCTAAACCGCAATGGCACAATCTTCTACAATAGCGTGCAATTGCTGGCGTATGCCGATGATATTGATATCATTGTCCTTAACAACCGCGCCGTAAGCGCTGCTTTCTTTGGCTGGATAAAGAAGCGAAATAAGTGGGTCTTGCGGTGAACGAGGACAAGACGAAGTATCTGCTGTCATCAAAGAAAGAATCGGCGCACCTGCGCCTTGGCAGCCAAGTCACCGTTGATGGCTACAAGTTTGAAACGGTGAGAGATTTCGTCTATTTGGGAACCAGCAATAAAAACGAAAATAATATCAGTCTAGAAATCCAAGGGAGAATCACTCTTGCCAACAAGTGTTACTTTGAACTAAGTTAGCAATTGAGAAGTAAAGTCCTCTCTCGACAAACAAAGATCACGCTCTATATATCTCTCATCATACCAGTCCTGATGTACGGCTCGGAATCGTGGACAGTGTCCAGAGAAGATGAGATGGCCCTTGGAGTATTTGAGAGAAAAGTTCTCCGGAAGATTTATGGTCCTTCCCGTGATGCCAACGGCGAGTATCGAAGGAAATTTAACGATGGGCTGTACGAGCTTTACGAAGACCTGACCATAGTTCAGCGGATTAAAGCCCAAAGGCTCCGCTGGCTGGGTCATGTTATGCGAATGGAAAAAGAAGCTCCAGCACAGAAAGTTTCACTAGCGACACGAGAATTCGGCAGCAGAGGAGGGGGGAGGCCTCGACTGAGATGGAAACAACAGGTGGAGGATGACTTGAACTCCCTTGGGGTTCCCAATTGGCGTCAGTTATCGCTAAAAAGGAATGACTGGCGTGCTTTGATACGAAACGGCCAAAATCGGCTAGGCGGTTAAGCGTCATTATGACGCAAGCCAAGATTAGCTTAGGCACATGCCACTATAGGGCCAAATGTAACAGTACATCCGCATGTAGGGTGTGCCATCAGCGCCGCCACACATTATTGCACAACTTTTTCTCCGCACACAATACCTCAACCCCCGCTCACTTAGTGAATAATCCGCCTGCAGCCTTTCCAGGCTACTTCGCTGCATACGCTTTACCGCAGCCAGCCATTAGCTTATTATCCCCCCTCACAACCTCATACTCAACCAGCAGGCGTATCATCATATTTAAACACCGATTTAATACCATCGCATCCAAGGCAGAGAGTCGTGCTTTTAGCCACGGCGCTTGTCAAAATGCAGGATTATTCCGGCCGCTGGCAACCTGCACGCTTGCTGTTCGACTCAGGGTCACATGCGTCATTTATGACTGAGGCTTGTGTGCAACGTTTAAAGCTACCACGAAAGGCGTCCGCAGTAGTCGTTACAGGAATAGGCTCCTCGCAAGGAGGTCGCTCAAGAGGGGAGGTAAGGCTCTCGTTATCGTCATTTTGTGCTGATCAATGCTTCAACATCGACGCATTAATTCTTCCAAAAATTACTAGCGAGTTGCCGACGCAATATGTTCCAACATCAGATTGGCCGCATGTCCAGGGCTTGTTCCTCGCTGACCCCGAGTTTATGAAACCCGGTCGTATCGATATGCTGGTGGAAATGGGTCTGTTTACGATTTTAACGCGTTGTAGAACGCATCGCTTCGCCATGACCGCCGACGTAGCTAAAATGTACCGCCAAGTTTGTGTTTCACCGAAACACACAGATTTACAAAGAATTGTATGGTGCCGCGTTAATTCGTTACTGATTCAGGACTACCGCATGCTACGAGTGACCTACGGCGTCGCCTTTGCGTCGCATTTGGCTTTTAAATCGCTACAGCAAACCGCTAAATCATCATCTAGTGCTAACGAAGAAGCCGCGGCTGTCATACTAAAAGATTTCTATATGGATGATCTTCTCACTGGCGCGTCTTCAAAGGAAGAGCTAATATTACTACAACGGGCAGTTTGCCAGGTATTGCAAGAAGGAGGCTTTGAACTCAGAAAATGTGTTTCCAATTGCACAGAGCTCACGAAAAATATGGCGAATGCGTCTAAAGCTATATCACACTATCTTGTAGAGGGCGAAGAGGTGCACGCATTGGAATTAACGTGGAATATGGAGAAAGATAACCTGTCGTTTAGGGTCAACTTGAGAGATATATCACCGGTTTTCACGAAGAGAAGTTTCCTATCGGACGCTAGCACGCTTTTTGGCCCTTTAGGACTTCTCACGCCTCCATAATAACTTTAGCGTGGATTCAAGCACACCCCAGCAGATGGGTGTCTTTCATTGCTAATCGCTGCGCTCACAATCAGGAGTTCTTACCGCCTGAACGTTGGAACCATGTCCCATCTGCACCCAGTTTCTGTAACTTTTTAACGAAATTCGTTATTGTCGTTAACATCGATTTTGACAAATTTTGTACAGAAAATTGTGCCAAATTAACGATTTTTATGTAACGAACTTCGTTAAAAAGTTACAGAAACGACTTGAGAGATATATCACCGGTTTTCACGAAGAGAAGTTTCCTATCGGACGCTAGCACGCTTTTTGGCCCTTTAGGACTTCTCACGCCTCCATAATAACTTTAGCGTGGATTCAAGCACACCCCAGCAGATGGGTGTCTTTCATTGCTAATCGCTGCGCTCACAATCAGGAGTTCTTACCGCCTGAACGTTGGAACCATGTCCCATCTGCACCCAGTTTCTGTAACTTTTTAACGAAATTCGTTATTGTCGTTAACATCGATTTTGACAAATTTTGTACAGAAAATTGTGTCAAATTAACGATTTTTATGTAACGAACTTCGTTAAAAAGTTACAGAAACGACGTGCAGAATTAAATAGGTAGGTTGAAAAATGCAGATTTGACACCCGATGCAAAACACCCTATCATCGTGCCAAAGGAATCACCGCTTTCTAAACTTATAATTCACGACATCCATCTCTACACACTACATGCTGGCCCCCGCATCATGCAAACGGGTTTGCAACGCCGATATTGGATAACCAGCGCACGTAATTTAATTCGCAACGTTTATCACAAGTGCGTGAAGTGCACTTGTTTCAACCGAAATATTGCTACACAAACTATGGGTATTTTGCCACAAATTCGTACAACTTTTGCTAGTTGCTTTAGACATGCCACGGTTGACTTCGGCGGACCGTACATGTACAAATACACTCACGGCAGCGGCGCTAAAGCCACCAAAGGTTATATATGTTCGTTCGTTTGCATGTGTACCGGTGCGATGCACCTGGAGTTCGTAAGCGACCTTTCTACACCTGCGTTTCTGAACGCATTTAAACGATTTATCAACCGCCGTGGTCACTGCAGCATCATGTCTTCCGATAACGGAACAAATTTTGAGGGTGTTGATAAACATCTTCGAATAGCGTTCTAGCATTGCCTCGCAGACAGCACCATCAGTAAATTTTTCGCCGATTCTCGTATCAAATAACGGTTCAATCCCCCTTCGACTCCCCACATGGGAGGTTACTGGGAAACCGGAATTAAGCGAATTAAGTACCATTTAAAGCGGGTCTTAGGTGAAACTCTTCTGTCCTACTAGGAGTTTCATACGCTTCTGACAGAAATCGAGGCTTGAGTAGACTCCGGCCACTGTGTGACAACCCTGCAACCGCTGCGGATTTGGAAGTATTGGCTCCGGGCCACTTCATCATTGGTGAACCCCTCAAATCGATCTCAGATCCTGAGGGTCTAGGGTTCTGGGGAAATCTTGGACAAATGTGGCACGCAATCTCCGCTTTAAGAGAGCACTTCTGGCCATCCCGGTTCTGATGGGCGGGTAAGAATGGTGACGCTAAAGACTCCGCATGGCGAGTTAGTTCGGCCAGTAAATAAACTCTGCCTACTACCAACAAGTGAAGATCTCCTTTCGGAAGGCGTATCTACAAAAGTACTTTAATGAAAACATAATTTCTATTTGAATTGTATTGTTATAGTAATTTAATTGAACGAATCCTTGATAGTACAAGGGCGGCGGTATGTTTAGTCCCGATGTGAAGGGTTAAGCATGATGGAATACTTGCAATCAATCATTTGTCTTATTTCACATTTAATTGAACGTATCCTGGATAGTTCAAGGGCGGCGGTGTGTTGAGTCCTGATGTGAAGGGTTAAGCATGATTGAATACTTGCAATCAATCATTTGTCTTATTTGACATTCTCCCTCATATCATTCGTTGTTATTATTATATTTCTTCACTTGTCGATTGAACCAACCGCTAACCGCATGGATTTTCTCTAAAAATTGTACCTTGGACTAATAGCAATTAAATACAACGTACCGAACCCGCAATACTCATATTTATTTGGAATAAATAATAAATTTTGGTAAGCATAAAGCGTAGCTAAACCGCACTCAACATTTTCGTTGGAGAAACCGCCACAACAAGAATGATTGGGGGGCTCATCCTACCAAACTATATAATTTTAGCAATGAACCCAAAACGGGTTGTGCGCTGGGTTTGGGACCCGCCACATAAAAAACTTAGTTCCAATGAAAACTAATGTACCAAAGCCTCGGATGAAAACTCCCTTTAATGTTGACGACCCGGCAAAACGAATAAGGCATAATGATTTGGATATTAGGGCATGTACCGGGAATGTCCGGACCCTTTCAAGGGACGGTACCGCTGCCCGACTGGTTGATGTCCTCGTAGGCGCAAAGGCCTTCAGGAAATGCGATGGACGGGGCAAGGAAAGACGACCATCGGTCCTTGTGTCGTATACTATAGTGGCCAGGCACGCGGCAAAGCGCGTGGTGTAGGATTCGTGGTGGGAAAGAGACTTCGCCGCCAAGTATTAGCGTTCACTCCTGTGGACGAGCGTCTCGCTGCGATCCGCATCAAGGCGAGGTTTTTCAACATAACATTTATCTGCGCCTATGCGCCGACTAAGGAGACGGACGACGCAGAGAAGGACTCCTTCTACGATAAACTTGAACAGACTTATGATCGCTGCCCCCAGCATGATATCAAAATCGTGCTCGGCGACTTTAATGCCAAGGTGGGCAAGGAAGGAGTCTTTGGAACGGAAGGAAAGTTTGACGTCGAGAAGCTGCGCATGACACAGACAGCTGATAATTTCTCCACTCGACTCTCACACCTGCTATCAGAGGGCAATCCTCGACCTAACGATGTAACCGAGCAATGGAAGCATATCTCTCACTCATTGCGTACCGCCGCTGAGGCCACTATAGGGTTTTAGCGAGCCCGCAAGAACAACTGGTAGGATGAGGAATGTAGCACTGCCTCGGACAAAAAGGACGCTGTATACAGGGAGACGTTGCGAACGGGCGCAACCCGCAGTGTATGGCAACGCTATAGTGAGGCGAGGAAGGAAGAGAGGCGCCTTTTCAGAAAAAAGAAACGTGAAGCCGAAAGGCGTGAGTGTGAGGAGCTTGAGATGCTGGCTGACAGGAATGATGCCCGAAAACTCTATAAAAGATCCGGCGGATGAAGGAAGGTTTAAAGACCGGGACAAGTTCCTGTAAGGACAATAACGGCGACCTGGTAACCGGCGTACAGAATGCTAAATTACGAGGGAGACGTCGAATCCGATAGCCCAATCCCTGACGATGGAAAAGTCGTCCCACCACCTGACTATGATGAAGTGAGGATAGCTATATCACGGCTCAAACTCTGTTCAAACACGGAGGCGAAGAGCATGCATCAGCTCTTATGCAGAATATGGTCAGATGAGTGCATGCCTCCAGATTGGAATTTAAGTGTGCTCTGCCCAAATCCACAAGAAAGGCGATCCCGCTAACCCCACCAACTACCACGGAATCAGTCTTCTTAATATCGCATATAAGGTTCTTTCTAGCGTATTGTGTGAAAGACTGAAGCCCATCGTAGACAAACTGATTGGACCTTATCAGTGTGGCTTTAGACCTGGTAAGTCTACCATCGACCAGATTTTCACGACACGCCAAATCCTGGAGAAGACCCATGATAAAAGAATCGACACTCACTATCTTTTGTCGATTTTCAAGCCGCTTTTGACAGCGCAAAAAGGAGTTGCCTGTATGCCGCCAAGTCTGAATTTAACTTCCCTGCAAAGCTTATACGGCTTTGCCAAATGACGTTGAGCAAAAGCAACAGCTCCGTCAGAATCGGGAAGGGCCTCTCTGAGCCATTTGAAACCAAACGAGGCTTCAGACAGGTCGACTCCCTTTCGTGCGATTTCTTTAACCTGATGCTGCAGAAGATAATACGAGCAGCAGAGCTAAACCGCAATGGCACAATCTTTTACAAGAGCGTGCAATTGCTGGCGTATGCCGATGATATTGATATCATTGGCCTTAACAACCGCGCCGTAAGCGCTGCCTTCTCTGGACTGGATAAGGAAGCGAAAAAAGTGGGTCTTGCGGTCAACGAGGACAAGACGAAGTATTTGCTGTCATCAAAGAAAGAATCGGCGCACCTGCGCCTTGGCAGCCACGTCACTGTTGATAGTTACAAATTTGAAACTGTGAGGGACTTCGTCTATTTGGGAACCAGCATTAACACCGAAAATAATATCAGTCTAGAAATCCAACGGAGAATCACCCTTGCCAACAAGTGTTACTTTGGACTAAGTAGGCAATTGAGAAGTAAAGTCCTCCCTCGACAAACAAAGATCACGCTCTATAAGTCTCTCATCATACCAGTCCTGAATCATGGGCAGTGTCAAGAGAAGATGAGATGGCCCTTGGAGTATTTGAGAGAAATGTTCTCCGGAAGATTTATTGTCCTTCCCGTGATGCCAACGGCGAGTATCGAAGGAAATTTAACGATGAGCTGTACGAGCTCTACGCAGATCTGACCATAGTCCAGCGAATTAAAGCCCAAAGACTCCGCTGGATGGGCCATGTTATGCGAATGGACAAAGAAGCTCCAGCACAGAAGGTTTTCCTATCGTCGCCTGAATTCGGCAGCAGAGGAAGGGGGAGGCCTCGACTGAGATGGAAACAACTGGTGGAGGATGACTTGAACTCCCTTGGGGTTTCCAACTGGCGTCGGTTATCGCTACAAAGGAATGACTGGCGTGCTTTGATACGAAACGGCCAACATCGCTTAGGCGGTTAAGCGCCAATAAATGATGAATGAATGATGTACGAGCTTTACGCAGACCTGACCATAGTTCAGCGGATTAAAGCCCAAAGGCTCCGCTGGCTGGGTCATGTTATGCGAATGGACAAAGAAGCACCAGCACAGAAAGTTTTCCTATCGACGCCCGAATTCGGCAGCAGAGGAAGGGGGAGACCTCGACTGAGATGGAAACAACAGGTGGAGGATGACTTGAACTCCCTTAGGGTTTCCAATTGGCGTCAGTTATCGCTAAAAAGGAATGACTGGCGTGCTTTGATACGAAACGGCCAAAATCGCCTAGGTGGTTAAGCGTCATTATGACGCAAGCCAAGATTAGATTAGATTAGATACTCCCAATGATACTACATCATTTCCAGATGTAAATGAGAAAGCGTCACATTGAAATGCGAAAGCGTCATTTGTAATTGAGAATAGCCAATTGTAAATTCGAAAACGTCAAATGTAAATGAGATTAGGTATTTGTAAATGGGAAAGCATCACATGAAAATGAGAAGGCGTTATTTGTAATTGAGAATAGTCACTTGTAAATGCGAATAGTCAGTTGTAAATGCGAAAGAGTCAATTGGGAAAATGGGAACAGTCATTTGTAAATGCGAAACATGTTTTATTCAGGTGTTGTTTACTAATACATATATAATAATGTAATTGAGCCTTTAAGCACCGACAGGCATGTCTTCCAAAGTGATGGCCCTTCCGTGAAATGATGATGCATGCTGAACTGCTCTGGCGCAGTCTCCGCCAGTTACCGTCGCCTTTGGGTCATCTACCAAATTTTCCAGATATTGGAGGCGTTGCTCCACAACACGGGGCCCGTTTGTGTGGGGGTTCGAAATATGTCCCTTAACGTGTGTTTTAATTTTACCCCAAATGATCTCAATCGGATTGAGCATGGGGGAGTACGGTGCTAGGCGCAAGACCTGTACGCGGCCATTTGAGGCTTCGCTGACTGCGGTTTCGATTCTAGAGTGACACGGAGCGTTGTCACACACCAGAACCAAATCGTCCAGCCGGTTTCCTTGCTCCTCCCAATGCTGCAAAACGGTTCGTATCCAAGTTGCACAGGTCTCCATCCTGAAGGACCCTCTCTGTCGGTCGATTGACACCACACCTGAAGCGGATATGGCCCCTACCAAGTGGATATTCGGCCCCCTCGCTGCTGGAAGTAGCTGAACAGCTCTTTGCCCTACCTTCGATCTTCCTCTGGTGTGGCGGCAAAATATGTTAAAGTTCGTCTCGTCCATGTATATTATTTGCTTTCCAGCTTGTATGTATTGATTAAGAGATGTAACGAACCCCGCTCGCTTCTCTTTGTTAACCACGCTTTTCATAGTGCATGGCTCGGCGTGTACAGTTTTAATTGAAAACATTTGGCCTTCCAAATAGTTTCCTATAGCTGAGCGAGATATTGCTATGTTGAACGTGGCTTGCAAACGCGCTGAGATGGCGCTCAGCGTTATGCTGTAGTTGTCTTCAACCCATCCTAGCACTGCGTCCACATGATGTTGCTGCAGCATTCTAGGCTTTGTACCGCCTTTTGCTTCATGAGTAGGCCTTCCTGATTTTGCCCAATTCCATGCTGTTTTGTAGTTGATTCCGAGGGATGTTGCCAACGTCACCCAGTCTTCTCCACGCGTGGCTGCAGCAACGATTCTGCCCCGGTCTTCAGACGTATTTTTCCGGTATATCTTCCTTACGCATTCTTCAGCATCTATAGGGAAAAAAGGATATGTACACGTTTAATCCGTTTATACATATACATATATTTTGATTTTGTACCTTTACCTTGGATAGCTCGGCGACAAATGGGACATGTACCAGCCTCCCTCATTCGTACACGCTCAATGCAGGTACTATGGAATAGATGGTCACACGGAATGAGTGGAACCACGGTATTCCTTTGCATTTTAACGCAACACACGGTACAATTATCTTTGAACTCCATTCGAAACACGCACGTTTGAATCGGTTTATATTTTAAATACTTTTTTTTAGTATCCGACAGACTTACATATATATCCATGCATACTCAAAAATTTCTAACTTACTTGTATATTTAAACAACTTTTTTAAACAAGTGCTTACTTTTCAAGTATAAGGTAGGCAGTGCAAGTATGTGCTACAGTCGGGTTATCCAGTCTCAATAATTTCCAGTGCTACCCTAGCTATTAAAGCGTGTGATTATGTAATTGCTGTTTTAATATATAGCACATATACCAAGATTTCAGTAAAAACCAATCCGTTTGAAAGCTATCTACAAAATCATTGAAAAATGACAAGTGTCCTACTTTTAAATGGATCCCTTTACGTTTCCTATATTTCTTATTTACAAATGGCGCTTTCTCATTTTCAAATAACGTTTTCTCATTTTCATGTGACGTTTTCCCATTTACAAGTACCTAATCTTATTTCCATTTGACCCTTTCGCATTTACAACTGACTATTCGCATTTACAAGTGACTATTCTCAATTACAAGTGACGCTTTCTCATTTTCATGTGATGCTTTCCCATTTACAAGTACCTTATCTCATTTACATTTGAAGTTTTCGAATTTACAAGTACCTAATCTTATTTCCAATTGTCTCTTTCGCATTTACAACTAACTAATCGCATTTACAAGTGACTATTCTCATTTCCAACGGACTAATCTCATTTACAATTTACAAATCTTATTTTCAAGTTACGCCTTCTCATTTACAAGTGACTATTCTCATTTACAATTTACCATTTCCCATTCACAACTGACTATTCTCATTTTAAAGTAACGCTTTCTTATTTACACCTGGAAATGGTGTAGTATGCTTTTTGCCAAATTCCATTGTTCTATCTTACTATCTGAAGAGGTATGAAGGGGTACCGCAGGTATCACTGTCGCCGAATTCCAGTAAATCTGTAGAGCTAGCGAAAGCTGTGATACCGGATTTCCAAAATTCGTACATGCCAAAGAGGTTAAAAGTTAACCCTTTCAAGCGCCAGAGATCGGATCTGGAGTTTATTCCCCCTCCCAAGCGGCATCAGAATACCTCTGGAGCGGGCAAACTAAGCTTTGCTGAGGTAACCAAGGACAGGATCCTTATAGGCGTCCTTGACCGAGGCAATGACCGTCTGGCCATCCCCAAGGACCGGTGGCGTTACGTGCGAAATGAACTCGGCAACATTCTTCTCAACGTTGCTCCGGAGTTTCCGGGTAGTTCGGCACGAGTAACGGATGCGGGTTGGCACCAGGGCCAAATTAAATTACTCGCATGCGAGGATGCAAAAACCGTAGCACTGTACAAGGCAGCAGCTGCTAAACTGGGTGAAGTCTACCAGGGCGCAAAGATAGAGGTCGTCGACTGGAAGGACATTCCAGCTCGTCCAAGGGCAAGGGCGTGGATTCCGGCCATCCCTGACGAACCCGAGAGAATACTCGGGATGCTACGGCTAATGAATCCGTCCCTCCCAACGCATGACTGGAGTGTCAATCTGGTCGGGGATGCGGTAGGGCCCGACAGACAGGTGGTGTTCACCATGAATAAAGAGTCAATCGAGCCCCTCAAAAGGTGCAATGGCCTAGTACACTACAGCGTAGGCCAGATCGTTATCCACGTATATCGTGGTGATGCTCAGCGCGCTGCCTTCTCGGCTGCTCCGGGGGAACCGGAAAACTTATTACCAGAAGAGGAAGCGGAGGATTCCGATGCGGAAAGCATGTTATCCGCCACGTCTCTTGGCGATAGGGCTGTGAACAACTCGGGGATGGAGGACAGCCTACAGGACGAGGAAGTCCTCGACGTCACGGTGGTAGCAGCCAACGCTGAGCGACTAACATCTAACGCTACAGGCAGCAGGACTCCTGCAACGCCACATCGGGCAGTTAATCGGAACAACTCGTCGTTGATAGGCAACCTCCGGGATGGAGCAAACCTCGACGATATGGGGACGGCAGGGAAGTCTGTGCGCTCTCATGTTGGTGGTGCTTCAGATTAATTTGCACAAATCTAAAGTGGCTTCGGCTGCTTTAAGTAGTCGTCTTTCTAAAGGCGACGTGGATGTGGTCCTCATCCAAGAACCCTGGGTCAATAGCTCGAGAATCTGCGGATTGGGGACTAAGGGCTTCAAGCTCATTCGAGCCAGCGAGGAGAGCAAAGTCAGAACGTGTATTTTGGTCAAGTCTGAGTTGAACTCCTTTCTCCTACCTAACTACACCAATGGTGATATTACCGCTATCAGTCTAACGGTCGACAGCACCCGCCTGACGGTGGCGTCGGTCTATATGCCCTACGACGCCGAAGAACCCCCACCACAAACGGAGGTGAAAGACCTGGTGTCAAATTTCTGCACGGGTAATCTTATTATTGGAGCGGACGCTAATGCTCACCATGTCCAATGGGGGAGCTCCGACATCAATGCCAGGGGCGAGTCTCTGTTTGATTACCTCTTAACAACCAACCTGGTGATTTGCAACGTGGGTAATGAGCCTACTTTTATCACTAAGACCCGCAGGGAGGTCATAGACCTCACTATCTGTAGTGAAGGCGCTTATGAGTGGGTCAGAAAATGGCGGGTTCTGGAAGAACATTCTTTCTCCGACCACCGTTACATAGAAATGGTTTTAGACTTTAT
Organism: Campiglossa producta; assembly: GCA_964058755.1. NCBI lineage: Eukaryota > Metazoa > Arthropoda > Insecta > Diptera > Tephritidae > Campiglossa > Campiglossa producta. Next base: position 127,785,940 of record CAXKVI010000001.1, on the reverse strand, counting down.
TGTAGAACAACCAATCATGAAGCGCAATCCACGTAACACTGATTGGCAGTTACACAATGAAATATTAGACAGAGACCTACCAGTACTGCCCTCACAAGCCCCCTCATCAGTAGAGGAGCTGGAGGATCTTGTTACTACATTTACATCGGCGCTCTCAAATGCTCTAGGACAGGCTTGTCCAGTGCCAAAACCACGCGGTAAACACAGGCCACATTGGTGGTCCTACGATTTGGACTCGCTCCGAATATCATGCCGGAAACAATTTAACAAGGCCAAGAGCTTCGGCTCTGAGCCTCATTGGCATGAATATAAAGCTAAACTAAGGGCCTACAAAAAAGCTCTGAGACAGGCGAAGAGAACCTCGTGGAGAAATTTCTGCACTGGCGTCGAAAAGGTCGACGACACAGCGAGACTTAGACGAGTCCTCTCGAAAAGTCAAACAACCATCAGCTATTTGCGAAAGCCTGACGGATCCTGGACCAGCACGGAAGAGGAAACCCTTGAGCTGCTCTTGAATACACATTTTCCGGGGAATCTGCATGATGCACCACTAGCACCTGCAACAAACCTGGCAGTAAATATACCCATCACTGAGGAAAGAGTAAGGTGGGCAGTTAAGAGCTTTGAACCGTATAAGGGTGCCGGGCCGGACGGGATTATCCCCGCGCAACTTATAAACACGTTGGAGACATCAGCTAAATGGCTGGTATTTCTCTTCACAGCCTGCCTGGCTCTCAACCACATTCCGGGCTCCTGGAGAAGCGCCACGGTAGTGTTTATCCCTAAGGCTGGGAAGGCATCCCACTACGAGCCAAAAGATTACAGACCGATCAGTCTCTCGTCCTTTGTACTCAAAACCTTTGAGAGGATACTAAGCGACTACCTTTCAACGACTATTGATAGCAACCTTATCTCTAGCTATCAGCATGCATACACCAAGAGTAAATCAACAGAAACTGCTCTGCACAGCCTAGTATCTGTCATTGAGAAATCGCTGTGTGAAAAGGACTACTGTCTCGTGGCCTTCTTAGACATTGAGGGGGCTTTCAACAATATAAGCCCGGAGGCGATCAACTCCGCTCTAACTAATCTGGGCGTAGATAGACCTCTAACTGGTTTAATTGACCAACTTCTAAGAGGAAGGAAAATAGCTTCTTCACTTGGTACGGTCGAGTTATCACGCTATGTCACAAGGGGAACGCCCCAGGGTGGTGTTCTTTCCCCGCTTTTATGGAACCTCACAGTTAACTCGTTGCTACGTGACACAAGCTGGGGGGGCGGGAAGATAGTGGCATACGCAGACGATTTAGCTATTGCATTCAGAGGCAAGTTCCCACAAACTCTGTGTGACCTGATGCAAGTAGCACTGCGAGAGGTTTCGAGGTGGTCCTCTCGCTGCGGACTTAGTATCAACCCGGGGAAAGTGGAACTTGTCCTCTTCACCAACCGGTACAAAATACCGCCACTAAGCCTACCAGAACTAGATGGCACGCGCCTGGGCTTGTCGGATAAGGCCAAGTTTCTAGGCATAGTTCTGGACAGGAAACTGAATTGGAAGGAGAATGTTCTTCAGCGCCAGAAGAAAGCTTGCATCGCTCTTTACACATGCAAAAGAGCCATTGGCAAAAAATGGGGGCTCAGCCCTAGAGTATGCAGTTGGATCTACACGGCCATCATTCGCCCAATCATGCTGTATGGAGTCGTCGTATGGTGGCCGGCACTGAGCAAGACAACATACCTGAATCTGTTGCGGAAAGTCCATAGATCCAATATGATCTGTATAAGCGGTGCGCTAAGGACAACGCCCAACGAAGCCCTCCAGGCCATTCTGGGCATTTTGCCACTTGATCTGGAAGGGTTTCGGTCAGCGGCGGCATCAGCTCTGCGCCTAAGAGAAACCTCCAGTTGGGGTGCGGGTACTATTGGACACTCCAGTATTCTGGAATCTTACAGCTTTCTCCCTTTAAGCACAGATCGTTGTGCGACCACTACAGTCGGGGATAGCTGCTTCAAAATAAACATTCCCAGCAGAGAAGACTGGGAGAGGACGGATTGGTGTCCCGAAACAAATGGTGGCACTTCCATATACACCGACGGCTCGAAGTTGGACGGCAGAGTTGGAGGAGGGGTTTATTCAAGGGATTTGGACCTTGAACTCTCCTTCAGACTACCTGATCATTGTAGCGTCTTCCAGGCGGAAGTCTCGGCAATCCGGGACGCCGCGGCCTGGTTAAGCAAACGTGTTATCGGAGGAGATATCACTATTTTCAGCGATAGCCAGGCGGCAATCAAATCCCTTGGCTCATACACGTTCAACTCTGAACTGACGCTCAGCTGTCGTCGATCTCTTCAGGAGATGGCCCAACAGAACCGCGTAAACCTCATATGGGTCCCGGGACATAGGGACATTGAGGGAAACTGTAAGGCAGACGAGCTTGCCAGGCAGGGCACGACCAAGCAGGTTCTTCGGGATAAAGAGCGCTTAGGTATGCCGTTTGCCACATGCAAACTAATGCTGAAGGAGCACACACTCCGTCAAGCCAACGAAAGATGGCTGCAATCCCCAGGGTGTCGGATATCGAAACAAACCTGGCCAAAATGGGATCTTAAAAGGTCTAGACGCATTTATGCCCTAACTAGGAGGGAAATCTGCATATTGATAGGGGTATTAACCGGTCACTGCCTCATTGGTAGGCATGCAGAAAGGCTAAGTGTGCCCTACCGACGATGCTGCAGGAGTTGCAAAGATGATGAGGAGGTGGAAACGGTGGAGCACCTCATCTGCAACTGTCCGGCTTTAAGCGGCGTGAGAACGCGCTTTTTGGGAGTTCCGTTCCTAGATAGTCTAAGCCAGATCGCGGAACTGGACATAAAGGACTTGATGGGCTTCATAAAGTCATCTAAGTGGTTCGAGGAGGAGTAACGGTGTCGGTTTAGGAGTGTCAGTCCCGGGATTCTGCTATGTGGAAAATCCCAACAACTCAGGGATTTTCCATATGGCTGGGTCCCGGGGCTGACTTTCCTTGTGTTGGTGGTATCACAACGGGCCTTCAAAACTGGCCTAAGTGTGCCTCTGCGGCAGCCACTTGAACCTACCTACCTTACTCAGTTTAAAAGATACGACCAGTCAAATTTTCAAAAATGCCTCCCTTAAAAGTGTGCCCAGTGGCGTGCCATCCATATAAGCCGAAAAGCCCGGCTTGCCTAGCTAATCCGCTATGAGCTAGAATATGTTCATTTGGGTTCTTAAAAGGATATCCGGTTTTTATTTCCCTGCCTGCCACCTAGTACCTAATAACTGTTAATAGCATAAAAACCAAGGACTGAACCGGAACCGAAACCGTAACAGTTATTTTGATCTGAAAAAGAACGAAACCGAAACCGTTTCAAAAGCCGGAACCGGTTCCAAACGGTTTTGATATTTTTTGGTATCTTACTTCTTTTAGTGGGCGCATAGGTATTTTCTTTTACAAAAAGGTACCCTGAAAAATTTTCATGGAAGATTGTCGAGCAAGGTTAAAAGAGACCCGTTTTGACATCAATTTCAAAATTCTGAAAGAGGAAGTTTGACTATAGTTGAATGAAGCGATCGAAAAAAATTTACGAGATCCGAAAAAGAAATGTTCAGGCTTGTCTCAGAAAGCACCACTCATATAAATGTTTTTGACTATTTTTAAATTTCATTTAGCTTCCATTCTAATATTTTTCGAATGAAAAGTAGTTTATTATAGGAATTTGTTGCTCTGAAATTTCAACCATGCATAGCGTTAATAAAATTTATTATTAAAAAAAAAAAAAAAAGGAGAAATTTCATCATGGCCGCAGAAAAAAAGTTATGAAATTTCAGACCTATTTCGAAGCTACATAGGTACTTGAGTATTTTAGTAGTAAGATTTATTTTGTTCGTGTTTTTATTTGGAAACCGAAACCGAAACCGAAATAAGTGTTGAAGAACGAAACCGGAATGTTATTTTAATCGGTTCAGACTTTGATAAAAACATACCTACAGCTTTTCCTGACACCTGTCGGCTGACAGCTTATTTACATAAAATTATTTCAGCGCGTGATGGTCATCTCTTACTTAGGGCCACTTGCATAAAAGCCGATTAAGCCTAATCGGTGATTAACTTGACAGCTAACCATACAAAATACGTCAATTAAACTCCGGTTAGTCGTTATCAGCTTTTATGCAAGCGGCCCTTACTTACTTAAAACAGCCTTAAACCGCCTAGGGAATGATAGCCATCTCGATTTTACTTATTGGCTTTTACAGGGCTTTCAGAACCAGTACGAATCTGCGTGCTGAAGCAATTGTTTTTTTTTTAATTTGGAAGTAATTTCATATGAAACTTTGAAGCCGGAATCTGGCTGGTGTTACCATACGCGATAAATGCCAAACTTACGATAAAACAAAAATGAAATTTGTTTATGTATGTATCTACAATTTTAACGTGCAAAGCGCTCTACTCAAAAATTATTGGCGCATATTTTAAAGTAGAAAAAAAATAATTCAATAGTGATAGGTGCTGTAATTTTTTTTATTTAAGGTTTATTAGCTTCTGCAATGTACCTAAATGGGAAATAGTGTGAATAAAACGTTTGCTCTGGATTGGAACAGCTTAAAAAATCTGCAAACAATAACGTGCCTATTAGCGGAACCTAAAAGTTTAAGTTTTCCCCGTCTGCAAAAGTCGATAAATATCCTGAACTCTTCTTTGCTGAAATGTTCTCTGGCAGCAATATGTGCTTTCGTTGGAGTTATAAAGACTGGGGCTTGCGTTGATTACACGTCGGCACGCCACTGGCGGTGCCATGCCCACTATAAAAAATTTATGGAAAAATTAAAAGAGAATTGCCAGGGTAGGGTGATTCACCTAAAAAAATTTATCATTTTAGCTATTTCAGCTACCGAGATATGTCAATTTTTGTTATTTTCGAAAAAAGGGGGCGTGGTTATCATCCGATTTCGCCCATTTTCAATAGCAACCTACCTTGGGAAAAAAGTAAAAAAAAAAAACAAAAAAAAAAAACCAATGGCGGTGATATACCAACAGGTTATCATAACCTCTAACGAGATTTTTAGCCGAGCTTCTCTTTCCAACTTGTGGTGTGTTGCTTTTTGAGTTTTCCTACAAGTTGGCGGGACCTACAGTTTTTTGCCAACTCCGAACGGCACTTGCAAAGCAAATGGCAGAAATACACCCGGAGAGTTTGCCAAACTACTGCCGAGGGGCGACCCCGTTTTAGAAAAATTGTTTTTCTAAATAATTGTTGATGTTACTTTGCCGGGCATCGAACCGCCACGACTTGGTGTAGAAGGCCGAACACTTAACCGCTACTCCACGGCGGCCAAAAAGTAACCTGTATATAAAATTTCATGCAAATATCTCAATTTTTACTCAAGTTATCGTGTACACAGACGGACGGACGGACGGACTTGCCTTAATGAACTCCTCTTTTCAACCTAAGAACTTTCATATATGGAACTCTATATCTATCTCGATTATTTTGTGCCGTTACGTACTACCGTTATGTGAACAATATTAATATACCCTTGTACTAGTATTAGTACGATGGGTATAATAACAATGTAAATGTAAGTGCCTGCAGCGAGCTAAGTCATCGTGACTTACAAAATTATTAAATTTAATTTCTCGGCTCTTCTTCTTGCTTGTTTCACTATTCGCCATGGATTTTTAAAAGTCAAAATTACTTCCATAGGCCGTTTTCCAATTGGTTTAAGGCCGTGTGCCAAACGGTTTAAAAAAGCAAATTTTGACAGAGCGATGGCCCTGGGGGCTAGGTCTATTTAACACTAAAATATAATATAATGCGAATAATACGCAATATAAATGCATGAAAATTGATTCACAAAGCATCTGATGCATTCCATATGAAAAGATATGTCGACCTCTCCGATTTTCTTCAAATTCGGAAGACATGTAGTATTTTACGTCTAGAATAGTGTGTCAAAATATTTTTTTAAAATTTTGAATATTTTGGATTTTATTGACAGTTGAAAATTTTTGAAAGCTTTTCTTTGAGTTAAAATATCTTTTAAACTATTAATTTTAGAAAAAAATTGTTTACTACAAAAAGTCTTTAAAATTATTGAAGTTTATAAAAAAAATTTTATGTTCTCAAAATTTTGAAAAATAATATGATTGAAAAATAAAATAAATTTTTTTTTTTTTCAGTGTAAAGTAATGAAGGATAGCACCGATTCTCTTTAAAAAAATCTGAAATAAACTTGAATATGTTCTTAACCTACCCTTCAAATTTAAAAGAATGTTTTTTTTTGTTTTCGAGAAAAAAAAATTTGAAAATTTTATGTTGAATAAATCTATGATTTTTACGCACAGTAAGTTTGTGATACAAAATTTTTTAGACTATATAACACTTCGAAATGGCATCCATATTATTAACAGATGTTTTCTACATATATATTTACCTTCTTATTCATAGAAAATAAAAAAGATTGGTCAAACCTATTTTATTTTCTATGAATAAGGCCGTTAATCAATATATAATGCGGGGTAATTCTATCAAAATTACGACACACATGCATACACACGCGTTTAAAATTCTCCGCAGTTTGACAAACATCACATCTTATAACTAATGTAAATAAAAAATTGAACAAATCAGCTGTTTAATAACGCCATCCGTAATGAATTCCACTTATTAATAACGGGAACATGCACTTCAGGTATTTTTTGTTTATTCTATCGCAGTAGTCATTGATTTTGTAAACTTCTTTTATTTATTACCTTATGAAAATTGTTTTCATTTCATAGTCATTTGCTATTTGATTCATACAAGAAAAGGTTCTTCTCCAAAGCTGTTCGCTGTATTTCTTACAAACTAACGTACATATATACATATTCTGATTCCCAAAAATGCTAAATAAAAAATTTTGTTGTAATCCATTTGATTTGCCCAATCACAACTGGTTTGAAAAAAATTTAGGTAAATCCACGCCAGAACTATTAAAAAAACTACCCAATTTGGGGGAATATGTATGCTTTTGCTGCAGGATTAAAATTCTAAAAGATGCTGTACCATCTAAAGATGTTAGCAATAGTATTATTAAAAGTCCATTGAATGAAACAAAATTTTCCAATGTAGAAACAGGTTCCGCAGGAAATCCATCGCCAAATATAAGTTCTGATGAAGATAGTGAAGTGTATTTAGGAGGAGATGACGGCTTGGAAATGCTTTTATCTGTAAAGAAAGTTTCAAACCATTTCGAATTATTCGGAAAAGATTTTTTGGTTGACAATTTCTCCACCAAATTGGACAGCATACAAACTCCAAAAAGAGTTTAATACAACTTATAAGTTAGCTTCTCATGCGAAAAAAACCCAAAATATGTTTGGATTTGGTTCCCACCCAACTCAAAAAATATCAGGAAGGAAGATTTCCGAAAATGATATTTCCGTAGTCCAAAATTTTTATAGGTCAGATGATATTAGTCGACTTATGCCTGGGCAGAACGATTGCGTATCTGTAAGACAAACGGATGGAAAAAAGTCAAAAATTCAGAAACGATCGGTCTTGTGCAATCTGAAAGAAGCTTATTTCGAATTTAAAAATATGCTGCTGGAACTCACACAGTATGTGTTTGTAAAATACATCAAAATTTCAAGTTAATGATGGATGCTTTTGTGAGAAATTCGAACATAATTGTCAACTTAGAAAGTGTAATTCTTGCCCAGGTTTTGAGGGAATAAGTATTGAACTTGCAAAAGCATTTGAAGTAAATAATATAAAAAGTTTGGAATTTTTACAATGGACCAATACAGACCGTTCTTCTATAGAAACAGTGAATAGAGATACTCATACGTTTATTGAAATGCTGAAAGCCGATGCATCAGTACTTTTAATACACAATTTATAGCCAAAAGCCAAAACAAGTTCTTCAAAGAACTGAAACTTCAATTAAAGGAAGGCGAATTTATAGTAGTTGGTGACTTTTCTGAAAATTTCACTTTTCTGGTACAGAACGCCATTCAGGATTACCACTGGAATAGCAATCAGGTTACAGTTCACCCCTTCGTTGTTTATCGGGCAGAAAAGGATAAGAATAAGAGCTTCGCATTTGAGAGCTTTGTACTCATCTCAGAGTGTTTAATGTATCACTTTCAGGATTTTAATATAAAAGCGGAATGGCACTTTTTTGCCACATCGCATGGTAAAAACGCTTGTGATGGAATCGGTGGTACTGTTAAAAGATTTGTTCGACGAGAAAGTTTACGCCGTCCTGACTCCACACCAATTACTACCCCAATTGAATTTTTTAATACTGTCAAAAATGAATTTAAAACAATGCAATTTGGTTTCTGCTCCAAAGCTGATTACCAAAAAGAAAAAGATTTCCTAAAGGATCGTTTCGCTACAGCTGTTCGAATCAATGGCACACGGTCATTCCACAGCTTTATACCCTTTTCAAGCAAAGAAATTAAATGTAAAGTTGTATCGACTTGTAATGAGAGCGATGGTAAAATTTTTAAAGTAATAAAAAAACTGACCTAATTTAAAATATAAAACAATATTTTCATAATATTTATGCCATTTCGAAGTGTTATATAGTGTAAAAATTTTTGTATCACAAACTTACTGTGCGTAAAAATCATAGATTTATTCAACATAAAATTTTCAAATTTTTTTTTCTCGAAAACAAAAAAACAACATTCTTTTAAATTTGAAGGGTAGGTTAAGAACATATTCAAGTTTATTTCAGATTTTTTTTAAGAGAATCGGTGATATCCTTCATTACTTTACACTGAAAAAAAAAAAAATTTATTTTATTTTTCAATCATATTATTTTTCAAAATTTTGAGAACATAAAATTTTTTTTATAAACTTCAATAATTTTAATGACTTTTTGTAGTAAACGATTTTTTTCTAAAATTAATAGTTTAAAAGATATTTTAACTCAAAGAAAAGCTTTCCAAAATTTTCAACTGTCAATAAAATCCAAAATACTATTCTAAACGTCAAATACTACATGTCTTCCGAATTTGAAGAAAATCGGAGAGGTCGACCTATCTTTTCATATGGAATGCATCATCTGCTTTTGCACGTGCTTTTTCCATACGTCAAAATTTACTACTGTCATAATTTAACTTTTCGTTTGGCACAGCAAAATGGAAAATTTTTGTACACCATAGGAAATTTGTTCACCTCATTTTACTCTGACGATTAATGTTTTCGATTGACACACACTCTAAAAAACAAATTTTGACAGAGCGGTGGTAAATTCTGACAGTTATCGTGGTGAATATGAACCATTAATATGAGCACAGGGATGCATGTGCTGTTAACATACATATTATTTCACATAAATTTATGTTCACACGCGTTATTTAACACTTAAATATAATATAATACGAATAATGCGTAATATAAATGCATGAAAAGACGTAAATTGAACATTTATTCACAGAATATTTGCTTTTGCACGTGCTTTTTCCATACGTCAAAATTGACTACTGTCATAATTTACTTTTTCGTTTGGCACAGCAAAATGGAAAATTTTTGTACACCATAGGAAATTTGTTCACCTTATTTTACTATGCCGAAAAGAATTACCAATTGACACACAGCCATACTACTATTTTTCAATGCGTATTTTCCTTGAAGGAATTACTTGTGATCTGCGTACCAATTATGGGGGAGGGCTCAAAATACGGGTTTTGGCCTCAGGATCAAGAATCCGGAAGCGCTTTTTTTAATTTTGCTTTTCTGAAGAGATATTTGCAATCAAAGTTGCAAGTTTTCATGTGGTTGTTGTAGGCTGTACCTAAAAACGGGCGAAAAAATGGTTCAGGTAACCACCCGCACTTGGAATGGCGTAGCCCAGTGTTATTTTCTATAAGCGCGGCTGAAGGCCCCCAACTCAGAAACGTGCTTCGCAAATAAATACCATGGATTCCGCCACAATTTAGGTATCGAACCCGGATCATTTTTCGGTTTTTTCACCATAACTAAAACAATAAATTAAAAAAGCGCTTCCGGATTCGTGATCCTGTGGCCTAAACCCGTCTCCCATAATTTTAGCTAATTTATTAGTAGTTGGATGCCAAAGGAAACAAATACCCAAAGAACTGATATTATAATACAACTTACAAGTCTAAATTAAAGAAACCTGGCTTCACAAGTAACCTTAACCAAAATTTGTAATTAAAGTAACCAGTAAATAATGGATCAACTAAATTTAAGATAGAACAGAATCAAATTCAACCAGATATATGTAGGTGTTTTTTTTAACCTAAAATGGAAACAATTTTGAAAACTCACTTTTTTTTAAATGCGATATTTGCTTTTGGTTCTGAACTCGGATTCTTTATCACAAAGGACCATATCTTATAGCTGCATTTTGAAAAAATATTAAAAAAATAGGTACACTTAGTTTTATACTAAAAATAAATTTTTTAAAACATCTAGTTTCAAAAGGCACTAATCGATTATATAAGCTTCACTTAATATTATGGAAAAGGCAGAATAAGAAAATTTTTTATCCTTCTCTTACACCAACTATTATTATACACATTAAAATTTCTCACTTAAAAAAAAAATTATTTTTTGGAAAATTTGCCATGTTTGTGTATGGATAGCCCCCAGTGTGCGGCGCGGGAACTCGCTTCTTGGGAGTTCCCTTCCTGCACAGAGCCAAAAAATCCTTATAAAAATAAGAAGATTCTCTCTTTGAACAGCTTCGAGGCGCCAAAAGAGGACAGAAGTCAGAGAAGAAGATATTTTCATAGAGATTTCTTCTTATTTTTGAGAGGAAAATCTTTTTAATTTTATTTAAAAGTATACCTTCTTACAATAAATAGAAAACTTCTTAGTCTATTTTTAGAAGACATTCCCATAGAGATTTCTTCTTATATTTGGGAGTTAAATCTTTTTAATTTTATTTAAAAGTATACCTTCTTCAAATGTGTAATTCGACGCTACCAAGCACAAGTACACGATAGCATCATGGTAGAGATCTCCGTTCAGCAGTTAATAATTATTAGTTCGATTCGCGGTGAAGGCAATATGGCAAGTGCACATGTGGTGAGGCAAAAAGAACCAAGGTGTAATTAGACGTTGGCATGTTAAGTATACGATGGCATGGTAGTGTTGTAGATTAGACTACACATCTGAGTTGAGCGTTCATTTTTACTTTTTTTTTTTAATATTAAAAAGAAAATCTTCTCAATATTATGTGATTTCTCTTTGAAAACATTAATAAGATTTTCTCTACAATAATATGTGATATCTCTTTGAAAACATTAATAAGGTTTTCGCTACAAATATATGAAGCCCATCCTCTTAAAGAAAAACTATAGAGATATCTTCTTACTTTTGTTCTATTTTATTAGGTGGTTTTCGCTCTGTGTGGACAGCCAACGCCAGATCGCGGAGCCGGACATAAAGTACTTGATGGCCTTCATAAAGTCATCTAAATGGTTCGAGGAGGAGTAACGCTGTCGGTTTAGGAGTGTCAGTCCCGGGATTCTGCTTTATGGAGAATCCCAACAACTCAGGGATTTTCCATATGACCGGGAAAAACTTTTCTACCGTTGGTGGTATCACAACGGGCCTTTCAAAACTGGGCTAAGTGCCTCTGCGGCCTCTTAGATCGGAAAGGAAAGGGAAATAGTGGAGTAAAATTTAAGGGAAAAGAAACGTAACGAAAGTAAAGAAGTGTAGTGGAGTGGAATGGAAAGGAATGTAAAACCAAGTAAATAAAAAGAGAGAAAAGTAAAGAAGAGGAAATGAAAGGTAGGGAAAGGAAAGAAAATTAAATTAGAAGAAAAGAAAGGAAACGAAAACAGAGAAAAAGAAAATAAAGGAAGGAATGTTACGTAAAGGAAAGGAAAGTAATGAAAGGAACAATGAGAATGGAAACAGTAAAATTAAATGAAAGAAAGAAGGGGAAAGTAAAGAAAGACATATTGACTTTCCGCTCTGATGATATGGACGGCAAACAATTTTTTCATAACTTCAAAAATTTAAAAACATCGAATTTTCTACTTTTTTGAGCGATATTCTAGATTTTTCTTTTGGCGCATTCCATGGTTCGTCCGGCACAAATAGTGCGACATTATCTAGTTTCAAATCGTAATTAAAATAACTTACAAAATCAGCCCTTAAATTTCAATTCTCTGCTCTTCTAGTTGCTTGTTTCACTATTCACCATGGATTTTTAAACGTCAAAATTTCTTCTATACTACTATTTTTCACGCAAGGAAGGCGTATTTTACTTGAAGGAATTACTTGTGATCTGCGTACCGCCCATAAAGAAGTAACGATTGTATACAATTGGTAGTTGTACTTGCTATTGTGGCGAATGTTCTCAAGAATCGGTCATCTCCCAACTCTAGCGTATTTCCATAACTAGCGTCACTACCACAACTACAGCTGTTTAAATACATGACGTGAGAGGGAGAGGCAGCTCGCGTGTTTGCGAATGTGGCACAAAGAGGAGATGACGATAGATAAATGCTTCGGGAACACTGTTGCACGAATAACCCAGAAATGTATAGACATTTCTAGGTGATGAAGCCGCAGTCTACTAGGGTATATAAAAGCGCAAAGACAACGCACGTCAGAAGACACACATGGCATCTCAGTTGGAACAACAAGAGACACGCTTGGCATCTCAGTGGGAAGAAACGAAGACGCACATGGCATCTCAAATATTGCAGTTGTCTACACAGCTGGAGGAACAGGAAGCACGTATGTCCTCAAAACTAGATGCGGGCATGGACGAGAAACTAATGCAGCTTGAGGAGAAAGTCGAAGCCGAGGTGGATGCGTTAAGAAGTCGTATCCAGGAGTTGCAGATGAATCGTCCAAGTGTTTCCACAAGCGTACCCAAGGTAAAATCCCCATCCTTTGATGGTTCTGTTCTTTTTCAGGTGTTCAAGCTACAATTTGAGAAGACTGCATCGGTGAATAGCTGGAGCGCTGAGGATAAAGTCGCTGCGCTCTTCTTAGCATTGAAAGGACCGGCAGTGGAAATCCTTCAAATTATTCCAGAAGGTGAAAGGAACAGCTATGAGGCATTGACGGGTGCAGTTGAGAGGCGTTACGGTGGCGAGCATACGAGGCAGATATTTCAAATGGAGCTACAGAATCGCTTCCAGAAGGCTAATGAGACATTGCAGGAATTTGCATGGTACATTGAGAGGTTAGCTCATTTGGCGAACGCAGATGCCCCCGTGGAATACATCGAGAGGGTAAAGATCCAAAGATTCATAAATGGAATAATGGATGTAGACACGAAGCGAGCCGCATATGCAAACCCCAAAAGTACATTCGCAGAGACGGTATCGCACGCTTTATTACAAGAGACAGCCTCGCTTTTATGTAAACCAGATAACAAGGTTCACCATGAGGAAGTAGAACGACCAGAGTGGGTGGACGCAATCCTAGAAGCATTGAACGGAAAGCAACGGAAAAATGAAGCAGCCATTAAATGCTTCAAGTGCGGAAAGTCTGGCCATATTGTGCGTCATAGCAACATCGGCTCCCTAGACTTCGGCAATGCAAGTGGACGTAAGGGTAACGCTGGAGGAGATGAGCAAGATGAATGCCCCATAGTTTCTGTGTCGCAGGTCGGAGGGAAAGCAAGTAATGTTAATGTTAGAGGTTTCTTGGACGGAAAAGAGCGGTTACTCACTGTGGATACTGGCGCATCTCATTCCATCATTCGAAGTGACTTGGTCCATAAGGGAGTGGGACCATTACAGGATGCAAAGTTGCGGACCGTAACTGGTGAAAGTAAGCTGGTCCATGGAGAAGTGCGGTGCAAAGTTATGATTGGGAATGTGACTACATACCACAACTTCTTAGTAGCGGATATCGTGGACGAAGTCATCATTGGCGTCGACTTCTTGGCTGAGAGAGACATTCAAATGAACGTGAGAAATAGAGTTATGACATACAATGGCCAAGAAGTACCGCTAATCTTTGGACACAACATTGGGTATTGCACCAAAGGAGTTTCATTAGAGCTGAATCACAAGGACACTCGGAAGGCAGAGGTACCTCCTCAACCAATGGCTTTGCTAGACAAATGCCTGGTTGAGAATATTCGGAGAAGTCAACAGGAAGATTCAGATCTGGCATGTGTGATCCGAGGGCTTGAGCGAAACAAACGACCAGCAAGAAAAGAAATGTCAGCGGCGAGTCCAGTTGCCAAGTCATATTGGGCACAATGGAACAGTTGATTTTGGGTGGATTTTGTATTCCTATACGGGCCACAACGGAGGAAAAGTGTGTCTCCCAAAGTTCAGTGCAACTGGGAAGGACCATACAAAGTTGTGAAACGGATCAACGACGTTGTTTACCGCATACAGGCTGTTGGAATGCTACGGAACAAAATGAAGGTGGTTTCCCTGGAGGGGCTAGCAACGTTTGGATCGGGAAATGTGTCTGATCACAATTTATAACCACCTCCACTTCCTGACATTGTCCCAATATAGCTCCTTTGGACAGCTTGATCGGCGATCGAAAGTCATTTAGTACTCTTACCGGTATACGTCCATCTTGTTTTGTCATAGCCAGTGTTTTTCCTATTAGTATATGGGCAAATCCCAAATAGTGTTACATTTTTGGATACTCGGATGCTACACATCGGTTAATGAATTAAAGCGGGGAAAAACATATGGATATTTAGTTTTACGTATTGACTATCTTCTCTGAAGATTTGGATGAAATAAATGTAGACAATAAGTTTTTACAGAACTTTGAAAGGCGAAAAACGTCGAATTTATCGCTTTTTCGAGTGATACTCTTAATACACTTTTTGGTATTTGTTCTATAAAATGTTGAGGCATCAATGTATCGCTCTGAAATTTTACCAGGGTGTAGTTTTTGAGACGGAGGTTCATAAAATGTAAGCGCGGTTAATGTGCTCCTCCAATATAAAATCAATGAAAGTAGCGATACTCTGTTTTGGCCATTTTCAATATTTGTGATTTTATGCTAATAACCTTTTGAGGCAACGGAGTATTAAAATTTGGGTTGTACTCAATGATAGCCTAATATACAGCAAAACTTTTGGTGGTTTGAATTTGATGTGCTCCCTTTAGTTTTCAAGGTAGGGGCATAAATGTCGAGGTACTTTGGTGCGTAACTTTTTTACGGTAGCATGTTTTTTTGTAGGCACAGCTACCGTGTTACTTTTATTACGTGTTATACGTTTGTAATTTGTTGTCCTACACTACAGTAGTATAAAACCAAATGCCTAATTTTGAAAGATTAACATAACGAAAGTTATTGAATATTGTACAAGGGGCAAATATGGGCAATTTTCGAGAGATATCAGAAACCGTAAAACAAAATTGGAAAACATGTATTTAACTACTTCTAAACTAACTTTTATTTAAGCGTCAGTGACCTAAAACACAAATTTAGTACAGTTATCCCAACAATACAAAACATATAAAAAAAATTAATTAAAGAAACCACTAATTCTCCCAAAATATTGAATGATAACTTTACCGAAGTTTTATTGGCTTTCATACGTTTTGTTGGTTTTTTGATATTTTAAATTCAATTCAGTGTCAAGATATATATTATTAATATTTTACCATTTAGAACTTGAAATTTTTTATTAAAATTTAGAAAAATTAGAATTTTTTTCGGTCAGAATTCATTCAAATTTCTTTTATTGGGATGCCTATTGCAATATTCTGAATCGGTTTAAGGGGCCTTTTAGGGAATTTTACGCCCTTCAAAATTGCCTTTGAGCGTTTGTGCATATCTCTCACTTGTTCACCAGTAGAAGTAGTCAAAAAAAAATTTTTTTTTAATTAAACATTTTCGACGATATCTCAAAAACCGGGTTTCGGGTATCAAAAAAAGTTTACTGAAGATTGCTTTATATAAATATCTACATGCTGCTAAACTTTTATCATAATTGGTAGAGAAGTGCCCAAGTTAGCAAAAATATTTAACGATTTTTCGGGTTTTACTTTTATCGATATATCCAAAACCGGTTACCGGATATAGACAATTTTTTTCCAAACCATTCTCTGTTTATATATCAGTATGCTGCTAAAATTTCAAAATGATCGGAGAGAAAGTGTTAATGTTATTGAATAACCAACTTCACTCTAAAAAATATTTGAAGGTTTTTCGGGTTTATATTGTTAACAATATCTCCAAAACGGGGTGTCGGGTATCAAAATTTTTTTGTCTAAATATAACCTTCATATATCGTTACACGTTACTCAAATTTCAAGGAAATCGGTGCAGTAGTGTTTAAATAAATGTATATTAAACACTGCTACTTGTTTTAATATATATAAATCTTCGATCTATTGACTATATCTCTTTGAGGCAGCTCTTCTTTATCTCCAATGATCCATAAAAAAAGTTATAATATGATATTTTTAGTTAAACTCGGCAATTAATTTTAGGGAAAAAATCCATTGGTTGACTGTTACGCCATTATCTTGGAGCATTGTAAAATTAAAAAATGAATTTTTCTTTAACTAAAAATATCATCTCTGCGCCAACATCACCTTCTACATAATCCTCATCAGTGCCAGACGAAAAAGAAGTTTCTGAACTATCAACAAAAGCTTTCTCATCTGGAGCAATATCATCAGGTTTTTCATCACTGGTTAAATAAGTACTTTTAGAGGTATATTCCAATGGCTGCTTTCCCTTGCATAGCAATAACTTGCAGGACATGCAAATATATTTGCCAAAATACGGATATTTTTCCTTGAACGCCTTAGCTGTCTGAGAAATATTTTTCCCACAGAAAGAGTGATTGGACAATTTGAAAGGATTGCAGCAAACCTTTCGCGACATAATCACTTCACAAAAAATGTTTTCAGTTTGAAATTATTGCAATGTTGCTTCAGCAAAAATTTATTTCAAGTGAAAAATTTTGCTATACAATTTTCTATATTTCTGATACAAACAAAAGCTTGCTGCTGTAATATTTATACATAAGTGTAAAGTATAAAGTAACTAAGTTCATAAATTGCTTGGGTGGTGAGGAAATGGGTATAAAATAAATATGCGAGTCACCTCTCCCTCTCTCGCTCTCGCGTAGTTGTCGCAGTGACGCTAGTGGTGGAAGTACAAGAAGGGATGAGCGATTCTTGAGAACATTCGCCACACTATTTTTGTTTATTTATCGATGACAGTAGCGGTCAAATCGTTATGATATCTGCTCAAATCTTCTTCATTTTTGGGAGTTTATAACGAAGATTATGCCCAAGTTAACTCCTAAAAGCGGAGTTAATTCGGAAATAGCGCTAATGTATTAGCCCTATAACGGTACTTCTGAAAACTACAAATATTTCGCAGATGTATCACTTTTATGTAGTGTGGGTCACAGAAATTTCTCGTGTACGGTGTTGCCCTGTTACCTATGTATACTTTTTAATGAATTCATATTTGTAGATGGGTATATGCACATTTGTAAGTATTTTTGTTTCTCTTTTCAGTTGATGCTGACTTCATACTGCAATGGGTGGGTCTGCCTGTGGAAAAGGATGGAGAAACGTACATGAAAACAAATAAATTTAGAGCAATGGTTAAGCCCAAGAAAGTATTTTTCCATTTGGAAAATCTTTTTAATGGTGACAAAGCGCTGGGTGATAATATGAACCTCTTTTTAAATGAGAACTGGAAAGAAATTTACCAGGAGGTCGAAGTGACTTTCTCTAAGGAAATATCAAAGATAATGTCGAGCATTATCGATCATGTCTTCGACAAAACCCCATATAATAAATTATTTGTGGAGTGAAAAGCCAGAATTTTTTTAAATTCATGTAAATAAAATAAACAAACAATAATATAATTCCCAATGTTATTTTTGAACTACATAAGTGTCTAGCAGAGCTGGGTAAAATCAATTCCATTACAATTACAATTACATTCCTCAGTAATTGAAAAATGTAATCAATTCCTTTCATGAAAAGAAAAGGAATTCATTACATTTCAATTCCTAAAAAAAAAATACCAAAAGTGTTTGATCGTTTTGAGGCTCAAGTACAAAATTTAATTGCCGCGCCATTACTTTTGAAAGGAATTGAAAATGTAATTGAATTTTTTTCAATTACATTACAAGGAATGGAAAATGTACTTGAGAATTTCCAATTACATTCCTTAAAGGAATTGGAAAGGTAATTGAAATGCTAAATGTTAATTGGTGTATAAAAACGTATTGCGATTTATACAAATGGAATTTGCGGGCCATGCTCACTATTGTTTCATCAGAACAGCGCTTTTAAGGGATAACTAGTGACAACACATACAAGGTTCTTTCAAGTGTGCGAGAAATTGAAGTCCACCGCCAACGAGCTGATTGCACCTTATCAGTGTGGTTCCAGGCATGGTAAGTCCACAATCGACCAGATCTTCGCAACAGGGCAGCCCTTGGAAAAGACCCGAGGAATGACAATCCGTTATTTAGTTTCCGTTTACATATACGGCTATGCCCAAAGTTGCTGGGTAATACCAAACGCTCCGTCAGGATTGGGAATGGCCTTTCCCAGACCTTCGGGATCAACTGAAGTTTCAGACAAGGCGAATACCTATCGTGCGATTTCTTTAACTCGATGTTAGACAAGAAAGTCCAGCAGCGGTACCGTAACCGTTATTTTGATTTGAAAAAGAACGCAGCCGAAACCGTTTCAAAGGCCGGAACCGATTCCAAACAGTTTTGAATTATTTATCGAAATATATCGAATCCACGTGAAACCTGGGGCCTTTCACTTTTTTTTGATACCCGTATTGTATGGAAACTTTAAGGTTTTTGGGCAATCACATTTTCACCGATAACTCAGTTATTGATAAATTTATTGAAATATATCGAAGTCCAAATATAACATGGGTTCTTCGCCTTTCGTTTAATACCCATATTGTATGAAAATTTTAAGGTTTTTGGGCAATCACATTTTGACCGATCACTCAGTTATCAATAAATTTATCGAAATATATCGAAGTCCAAATATAACCTGGGTCCTTCCGCTTTCGTTTAATACCCATGTTGTAGTGAAATTTTAAGGTTTTTGGGCAATTATCGATCAATTTATCGGTATATATCGAAGTCCAAATATAATCCGGGGCAAAGCCCTCTTGATCGGCAGTATTTAATGATGAAACGTAAAATTTTTAAAAGAAAGCGAGTTTCGTGGCGTGGTGACCGTTAAGAAAGCCAGAGGCGTTATGCATCGGGATTGTTCATTGCTCTCCACTTTGGCGCCCTGTTTTACCTTTACGTTTAGCAGCTTAGAAGGCGCCCTCAAACTGCCGCTGTTTCCGCACTCTACGGTGACTCCAGCTTCCAGGAGTGACCCAACGCCCGCCTCTCCCCCCTCCCCCTCGAATTCTATAAACTTTGTCTTGTTCGAAACTTATAAAATAAAACCGATTTAGGAACTGTATACAACCTGGACTTCAGAACTATATACGTAGTGTCTATTATAGCTATAGAAAAGGTAATTCAGCCAGAGACAATCTCCACTGCCTAGGACATCTCCAGGGATGCATGAGGAATCAATATCGAATCGCATGCACAAGCCCTGCGCATCATTGAAAGATGGTGTGCCAACAAAGGGTTATCTCAATAAAACGGTATTGGTGCCTTTCACTCGGCGAAGAAAGCTGTCTATGCTAGATACATCCCTAGGAAGCCGGATAAGAACCCGGTACGCGGCGGTACTGCCCGGCTCTCGTGGTACCGATTTGGTATGACCAGTGGAACCTTCTAGGTCATATCAACCCTCCATCCATGAGAAGATGGGTAATGAGAGGTGAGAGGCATCATATCCGTAGATCAACCATCGAGTTAGCACGTCATTACCTAAGTGCATGTTAGTCGCGTCTTACACCGGTATGCCTACCTCGGGCATATTCTAAGCCCCTAACCCGCAGGGGCACTGGAGAAACCTCTCACTGGAGAAAACCCTCACATGGAATGCTCACTTGGAGGCTACCATAAATAAACGAGATAGTCAAGAACTACATAAACAGTCCTATATTGCAAGTAAGTAATGCAATAACTCCTACGATCAGGATTACGCGAAACGGAAGCTCCGTCGGAATAGCTGATAGACCCCAATATTAAATAATATGTAGTATGGCCACAAACAACCACCCTTTTAATCGCAAATGATTGTGCACGCACATGAACCTTCATTAGTTTTTCAATTACTTTTGCAATTCCTTTGAGGAATTGGAAATTTTCAAGTACATTTTCCATTCCTTGTAATGTAATTGAAAAAATTTCAATTACATTTTCAATTCCTTTCAAAAGTAATGGCGCGGCAATTACATTTTGTAGCGGTTAAGTGTTCGGCCTTCTACACCAAGTCGTGGCGGTTCGATGCCCGGCAAAACTAACATCAAAAATTATTTATAAAAAAGAATTTTTCTAAACGTGGTCGCCCCTCGGCAGTAGTTTGGCAAACTCTCCGGGTGTATTTCTGCCATGAGAAGCTTCTCAGCAAAAAATTCATTTGCTTTGCAAGTGCCGTTCGGAGTCGGCAAAAAACTGTAGGTCCCGCCAACTTGTAGGAAAAACTCAAAAGCAACACACCACAAGTTGGAAAGAGAAGCTCGGCTAAAAATCTCTTTAGAGGTTATGATAACCTGTTGGTATATCGCCGCCATTAGTTTTTTTTTTTTTACTTGAGCCTCAAAACGATCAAATACTTTTGGTATTGTTTTTTTTTTTCTTTTCAGAAAAGGAATTGATTACTTTTCCCAATTATATGTAATGGGGAATTGGAAGTAATTTAATTCCTAAAGTAATGATTACTACCCAGCTCTGGTGTCTAGTATACGATGTCCAGGATTGGACCACCTAATCCAACTAGGAGTACTCCATCCCGTACTCTATGGAACACCATCATAAGAGTATTTTCCAAAAAAGCTCCAACTAGATTACTCCAGTAGGAGTAGAAAGCGTAACGAGAGAGGAACACCTACTCCAACTCTCACTTTACATTGGAGTACTCTATGGAGTGCTAATTGTATATAGATGGTCCAATCCCAGGACATCCCCATGTTAATTTGAGAACATTTTTAATATGGAATTGTATTGTTATTGGATACTCCGGTATTGCAATACTCTACAGAGTATTGCCATTTTTGCAGAGATGACTCTTCTTCAGCTCCTATCAACGAATATATAATTTTCGAATTTCAGTTGAACCATTGAAGTACGAAAAGTTAACTTTCTTCGGAAGTTCGTTTTCCGACCACGAACTAAATATTACCGAAATGCCCAACGATTGTGTGCGTTTGGGTAATTTTACCAGTAAAAAGTCACGGATAATGTGGTAAACAACTCGGGAGTACCTATCAAAATCCAAAATCAAAATACGCAAACTCAAAAAATCTGATGTGTAAAATAAATTAAAATTAGGTTAAAAATCGCCGCGATAGCAACCTCGTAAAAAGCAAAACTTAAGGCATAATTAGTTATCGTTACCGCTAACGCCATGCCAATAACGCTACCGATAATACTAGCCATCTCCAATGTGAACAACTAGTCATGCAGTAACAATAAAGAAGTGACAATTTGTTTAAAACAAAGAAAATGATAAAAATGGCAGCAAATTACACATATGCTTACTCACCGAGGTAATACACACCGAAAAGAACAAATAAAAGCTTAAAAATGTGCGAAACTTCCCCATCACAAACTTTAAGAGGTTGGCTATGGTATGGTTAACGCGTTAGGGTTATGGTATGACATTACTAATAGTTTACATTGATTTCCATAAGTTTGGTTGGAACAGCTGATTAGCGCTAAAAGCCATGTTCTGTTGTGAAATGGGCATTACCTTCATAGAGGGCATCTGTTTGGAGCGGCTGATTTGCCGTCCTGAGTTAAGGATCGAGTGGAATGGCTTAGGTGCCAAACCACGTACAAATAATAGGACTCGAGGTGGTCGCACCAGGAGTTTGGGTTGTATGGCGGGTTAGTCAAGGCAGTGGCACCAAGACTTGTTAGCAATCACGTCAGGCACTTGAACCTGGTTATTAAACCTGGTGATTAAAGAACAAGTAGCTTTAGGTTTGCTGGTCATGCATTTCTCAAATCTTTATTCTAAATTCTTAGCTTATATACAAATTAGATCTTACAATTATGCTGACTAGTGCATTGCTCTTGACTTCCGCAATACTAGGTCACTAGTCAGCAGTCTACCGTTCTAGGTCGTCAGTAAGTGAAATTGCTGACCACCGTACTAGGTCGTCAGCTGTCGCAACTGCTGACACCAGCGGATGCAATGCTGACGCTAGCGACGGCACACTTATTGACGGCCGTGAGCTTAAATATGACGCAATCGCTACTCAGCACTTTTGCTTGTTCTTGAATTTCATGCAAACAAATATGCCTGTGTCTGCATATTTGGACAGAAATGAACATACTTGTGTTTTAATTTACATTCTTAGTTCTAAATAAGGCTTTTTTTGTTTACATTTTAAGGTTATAATTACATTTCATTCTTAATGCTAAGTTTTAATTTATAATTCATTCTTACTAACTCTAATGGTGCGGTGGTCCCTTTACGTCACTGTTACGGCAAATGGTGCTTGTCGTGCAGCTGGCCGTGGTTGAGGAACTGCGTATGTAACGGGAGCTCGGGACTGCTTGTGAATGCAGGTTATCACGATTGCAACTATGATGCCAATTGATAGTATTAGAGCGGCATACGCAATTGTCGCATGATGGTATTTGAGGTGCGAAATTTGTGAGGGTAGCTCTGTCCTTATTTCCTGCATTAAACCTTGCTGTATGGTCGATATATTTTTGACCTGATCAATGTACGGTTGTATGTGCAGGATTATGGAAGATGTCTTTTCAGGATACGTAATGCTGCTAAGGTTTGCGGTTGCAGTGTATGACGCGTGGATTGCAGATGAGTATACTTGATGCCCTTGAATTATGACTGACTGGTGTTTGAGTGTACAGTCGGGGCCAATTTTTATAATCCCTGAGCCCTTTAATGTTAGCTGGGAATGATTTGCTCCGCACGCGGCATTGATTCGAGTGGGGACTCCAATGCGTACATCCAGAGATTATTGTGCGTCAGCTGTTTTATCGGTGCGTTGTCTTCTACCGGGGCTACCTTGCAGGTGTTCCCTGGATTGTTGTTGAGCAGTGACATTTCGCATTGACAAGCGCCTGAGTCTGCGGTGAATTTTGTCTGCACGTTCAAGCATAACACCTGGTTCTCCTTTATAGTAATGCACTCTCGCCACTGATTTTCTGTAAATGTTATATATTGATCTCGATGCGCGTTGACTGCAATGAGATCATTGCATGGCGTGTTGGCAACCGTTGAACTGTTTATTCTGCTTGAAATCGGATGTGGTTTGAGCACTTCCCAGGTCTCTGGATCATACAATGGAAGTGACATTTCGAAGATCACGTGCTCATCCGTTCTTCCGCCTTTCACCTTCATGACCTTGTAGAGTTGTAAGAGATTGTTTGGTCCACTGGCAACCGTAGCGATGTGGGTAGATGGTTGCGAACTCGGACTAATTCTGCTCGAAGTTGCGATGGTGACAGTAACGTTGGACTGATTCTTCCGTGGTGCGCATCTGCCAACGTATTGATAATTCTTGCCTGGATTCTATGTAGTCTGGCTGATAATATTGCGAGTTGAGTTGCCAATGTACTGCTAGTTTGGAAGAGGTTTGTTTGGTACCTTTGCGTCTGCTCAGTACGGACATATGCTGCCCCCTTCACTATTTGGTCATCCACCACCTTGAACTTCTGTTTGATGTTCTGCTCCTCTTGTTTGAAGATGCTGAGTGTTGCATCAATAACTGCTGTTTGATTGTTGAGTAACCCGTATAAATGGTTGTCAGTTTGTTTGAGCGTGTTGATTGTGCTTGACATCTCTTCTGCATAGCTGGTGTCCAACACACCGAACAATGAGTTGGAAATGTTGCCGATGAAGTTGACCGCGCCTGGTTTGGATCGTGTGAGGAGGCTATTTTCTTCAGTTAGTTGCTTCCAAGGTGTCTACTACGTTTTCACAGGCCGATTTCAGCACTATGGTGTCGCATATCGCCCTTAATGTCTTTGTTCCATTGATGAAGCGTGCTGTTTCTTCCCAATATGGCTGCAGATCGTAGTAGGACATTATTTTCCACTCAGAGCGTGACACTTCCATCTTGGTGATGCCTTCAAAGTGGATGCCGATCTTGGTATTGGAATTCTGTTGTTTCGATGTCTGCCGAAAACACAAGTGGAAGTGCCAGCAGAGCTATTATCATTGTTGTCATTGTTGACATGGACGTAACTTTTCGTCGTTTTGCCTTGGGTAGTTCCTCTGGGGATACTTCCTTACGATCCGGTTGCGGTGAGCTTGGTGCCAGACTTGGCTGGCTGCCTGAGGGTTGGGTTTCCGTTTCCCCGTCTTTGAGTTGAATTGTAGCGAGGTAACTGATTGCTCGCTTCAGCACTCCGGATGCTGTTTTGACATCTGACACTCTGATTATGTCGTCTGGACCCTAACAAGTTTTCACTATTCTCCCCAAGGGCCACTTCATCACTGGGACGTTGTCTTCCTTGAGTACCACTATGTCCCATGGTTCTATGTTCGCCGTCTGTTTTTGCCATTTGTTCCGGTACTGTAACTCGTTGAGGTAATCCCGGGACCATCGTTTCCAAAACTCGTGTTTAAGCTGGGACACTAGCTTCCATCTTGTTTCTAGGTTGAGCTTGGCAGTCGTCGCTTGTGCATCAATTTGTGCTGTTAGTGGTTCTCCTATCAGGAAGTGCCCTGGAGTAAGTGCCCCAATGTCGTTCGGATCATCTGACATTGGTGATATCGGGCGAGAATTCAGTATCGCCTCGATCTCGATTATCAGGGTTTCGAGCTCCTCATACGTTAAGCTGGCATTTGCTGTACTTCTTAGCAGCAGATGCTTTACCGATTTGACTGCAGCCTCCCACAGTCCACCAAAGTGTGGCGCTCTTGGGGGGATGAAATTTAATTGGATTCCTCTTTTCCCGCATTCGTGAATGATTTTTTCTTGTGCCTCTTGTGAATGTATTACCGAGTTTAACTCTGGGAGCTTGTTCTTAGCTCCTACGAAATTGGTGGCATTGTCACAGTACAGGTTTTGACAATGGCCTCGCATGTCGATGAAGCGCTTGAGGGCCCCAATGAATGCCTCGGTGGTTAAGTCACTCACTAGCTCTAGGTGGACTGCCTTTGTGGTGAAGCAAACGAACACCGCAATATAAGCCTTGTTCGGCCTTTTTCCACGGAGTTTGTAATGCACTGTTATAGGGCCGCAATAATCTACACCGCTGTTTATGAATGGTCGAGATGGTGTGACCCTTGATGAAGGCAGGTTTCCCATGATCTGATTGAGTAGTTCTGGCTTTGCCTTGCTGCATGTGACGCATCGATGCACTGTTGCCCGCGCCATGATTTTTCCCTTTATGGGCCAAAATCGTTGTCGCATCATTCCCAACAGAGTTTGCGGGCCGCAATATTTGTTCTCCTTGTGTACCATTTCGAACATCAATTTTGTAATGTTATCGTTGTATGGTAGAAGAAGTTGGTGTTTTGAGTCGTATGCCAATGATAAAGACTCTAGTCTCCCTCCAACCCGTATCAATCCCTTGTTATCCAAAAATGGTGCGAGGTTGAACAAGTTGCTAGACCGCTGGAGCTCCTTATGATGTTTCAATTGTTTGATTTCTCCCTTAAAGTCTGCCGCTTGTATTTGTTTGAAGATGTGCATTAGTGCCAGCTCCAGTTCTGCCGTGGTTAAGCTTCGTGATGACGGCTGTGCTGCTTTTTTGCTTTTAGCTTGCGTGATGAGCCGTAGTACATAGCCTATTAGACGTTGTAGCCGGTGAAATGAGTTGCCGTGATTCACCTTGTAAATCATCTCCGTTTCTTCTACCGATGTGACCAGTGATTTCGAATGGTTGGCCTTTACTTCCCCTGCAGGGAACTCAGGCACTAGTGAACAAATTTCAGGTTCAGAACTACATATAAAGTGGCCAATAAAAACTACTACGTTAGTGATTACATTTTCACTAGTTCGAAACCAGTGTTTGAGGAGTCGTTAAAAGGCATTTGGATTCGTATTTGAATTTAAGTTTTTGAATTTAATTTATAAATATATATATATTCGTTTCTATGCTTAGAAATGGTTCAGAACTATAGAAATAGTACCAATAAACGAACTAGAGTCAAACTGTAGAATTTTGTACTAGTTCCAGCCTAGGACATCGCCATGTTAAATTCGCCAGTTGATTTCATGTAAAAAAGATAGTTCGCGAGCTAGTACTGGTTCGGAACGCACTAGAAGCGAACTAGATCTGAACTAGAGATTTTCCCTACAGGGTCTATATCGTTCTGGTTGTTGCAGGCTGGGTTGAGACGTTTCGGCCAGACTGATTCCTTGCCATGCAAAAATAATGGTCCACAGAACCATAGTGCACACTCTTTAAATGCCTTTGGTGACATTCTTCTAGACAGGATGTCGGCTGGATTGTCCTTTGACCGAACATGTCGCCACTGTTCCGCTCTAGTTGTTTCTTTGATTGTTGCAATGCGATTGGCGATGAATGTGGTGTGCGCTGCGTCTGAATTTACCCCAGCCAACACTATCTCGGAATCGGTCCAGAAATATATGACACCCTTAAATTGAATGTCTGCTGCTATTCTTTCTGCCAACTGGGCCCCTAATGCAGCAGCACATAACTCCAAGCGGGGTATTGTTTGTTTTTCAGTGGCGCTACCCTTGACTTCGCACATAATAACCTTGTCATGACGGTGCCTTCTTTCAGAGTGGCGCGAATATAGGCCGCGGCTCCATAGGCCTTCTCTGATGCATCCGAGAAAATGTGTAGTTGCATGGTTTCCGGGAGTCTTCCCTTAAAAATGTGCCTTGAGATCTGAAGTTTTTTAACTCTTCAAGATCTGACCTGAACGTGAGCCATCTTGTATGTAGCTCTGCTGGAAGTGCCTGATCCCAATCTAATTTTAGCTCCCATAGCTCTTGTATGAGTATTTTGGCCGTTACTACGATAGGAGACAGTATTCCTAATGGGTCGAAGAGCCTTGCTAGGTCTGACGTGACCGAGCGTTTTGTTATCCTCTTTACTTCTTCTATGTTGACCTTGACAGCTAAGAGGTCCGGTTTTGGGAGCCATGTGAGCCCCAATGTTTTGACGGCGGCAGCCCTTGTGTTTTCCAAGTCCAGATTAACCTCTAGATCTCCTTCTGCTATATTTTGGAGCAGTTGAGGGTGGTTGGCGCTCCGTTTTCGTAGATTGAAGCCGTTTTCCTTCATGATCTGTATTAGTTGTTCTTGTATGAGCATTGCTGTGGATAGGTTGTCTGCTCCGCCTAAGCCGTCGTCAACATAAAAGCTGTCGTTTAGAAATTGAGAGGCTAGCGCATATCGAGAAGCATTTTCGGTGGCAATTTGTTGCAGACATTTCGTGGCTAGATATGGTGCTGACCTAGTTCCGTATGTGACCGTGTTTAGCTGATAATATGTTATTGGCATGTTGGCATCCTTTCGCCAAATTATTAGTTGAAACGGCCGATCTTCTGGTGCTATTAAGATTTGACGATACATTTTTTCGACCTCAGTGGTGAACACGAACCTTGGCATTCTAAAACGCAGCAATATTGAAAACAGATCGCTTTGTACCTTTGGTCCTGTGTACATAATATCATTTAGGGAGTGACCGTTCGATGTTTTCGCAGATGCGTCAAATACCACGCGAAGTTTTGTCGTTGTGCTCTCTGGTCTCAGTATACAGTGATGAGGTATGAAATAGTTCGGTGTAGTTATCGTATCTGCTGATATTTTCGTCATGTGCCCCAGGGCTTCATATTCGTCCATGAACTTGACGTACTCTGTGCTCACTTGGAGATTTTTCTGAAGCCGACGTTCCAATGACAGGAACCTGTTGAGCGCTATTGAGTGCGAGCCCCCATGGGGTCCTGATGGAATGGTATTTTCACTGTGAACCGATTTTCCTTATTTTTTGAGGTGTGTCTGGCAAAGTGCTCCTCACACTTTTCCTCGTCCAGGGATAATGACTTCTTGTTGCCTTTTACCTCTTCCAGTTCCCAGAGTTTCGAGATAGAGGTTTCTAGGGATTCGTCCGCCAAGCACATTCCACAGGATGCATTTTTTGGGCTTCCTTCGTTGAGTCTGCCAGACACAATCCATCCGAGTGCAGTATTTTGCATTATTGGTGGATGCGGGGATAGCTTGATCTGCCCAATGGTGAGAAGCTGGTGATAGTGCTCAGCTCCCAAAAGTAGATCTATTTTGTCAGGGCGATTGAAGTTTGGATCCTTGGTAGTGACCATTTTTCAGTATTAATGAATTGCGATGGTTGAGGCGAGATGATGCGAGGAGGGACGAGCGCTGTGAAGCTCTTGTTTCGAGAATGTAAGGCAACGTTCACTCTATGTTGTGTTTTTGTGTTAGTTGCCCCGCTCCCGGTGATATTGACATGTGAGGTTTTCAGTGGTAACCTGAGCCGGTTTACCAGACGTTCTGGTATGAAGTTTACCTGTGACCTTGAGTCAACTTCTGTGGCGTCTGTTTTGTTATAACTACTGCTGTGCTCAATAGGACGTGTGGCCTTGGTCCACCTTTGTCCGTCGCGGTGAGTGAATCTGCTTCAGAACTTCGTGATGAGGGAGATGCCGCTGAGGCAGCTTCTGGCGTCCTTTTTCTGGTTACTTCCGCTGATGCTGCTGATGTCCTCCCGATTTTGGGCTCACCTTCGTGACTAAGGCTTGGCCTTGATGAGTTTCTGCTCGTTTCCAGGTGCAAAAGTGAATTATGTTTCTTGTTGCATTTCATGCATACTCTTGACTTGCAAGTCTTAGAGCAGTGCCCGGGTCTCATGCAGTTTACGCATAGTTTTTGTATTTGGACGTAATTGAGCCGTTCATTTGTCCATTTCGAGGAGCCGTTTTAGTGATGCTATCATCACGTTTTGTCTTCTTATGGCTGAATACAATTCTGGTTTCCGAGAGGGAGCGTAGGTACTTCCGGGAAGACCTTTCGTTTGCTCGTCCGGTTCCTTGTACTTTGATGCCAACTCGGATATTTTTTTGTAGTATCCGGTGGTGAAATATTGGTGGTTGGGATCCATATCTGCGAGGCAACGGATTTTATTGTCCGTTACCTCAAATTCGGCCCACGCTATGTCTAAGCGTTCGAGGCGCTCTTTGTAATCAGGCGTTTTCCTCGCTGCTGAATCCTTTTTGAAGTTACGGATTATTGTCTCTATCAGCTCTCCAGTTGTACTTTGGGAGGCTGTCAATCTCTCCATTGTCTCTTCATTGGTTGGAGCCATATCGAAATTGATTCTGATGCTGGCTAACTGAATTGGCAAGATTGAGGGTGAGTCAGAAGTTGCTGACGTTGTCGCTCGAGTCGTTGCGTGTTCGGGATTATAGACTGGCGGAGATGCCGAGTCGTTCAGGTCCTGTAACTTGCGGGGTCACAGGGGGTCAGAGGGCTGCGTGTTCAGATCACGTCGGGGTCACCAAAATGTTTGGAGCGGCTGATTTGCCGTCCTGAGTTAAGGATCGAGTGCAATGGCTTAGGTGCCAAACCACGTACAAATAATAGGACTCGAGGTGGTCCCACCAGGAGTTTGGGTTGTATGGCGGGTTAGTCAAGGCAGTGGCACCAAGACTTGTTAGCAATAACGTCAGGCACTTGAACCTGGTTATTTAAGGCGATGGGAGAAATGGCGATGGAAGCAATTGCGCTATATGATTATAGAACAAGTAGCTTTAGGTTTGCTGGTCATGCATTTCTCAAATCTTTATTCTAAATTCTTAGCTTATATACAAATTAGATCTTACAATTATGCTGACTAGTGCATTGCTCTTGACTTCCGCAATACTAGGTCACTAGTCAGCAGTCTACCGTTCTAGGTCGTCAGTAAGTGAAATTGCTGACCACCGTACTAGGTCGCCAGCTGTCGCAACTGCTGACACCAGCGGTTGCAATGGTGACGCTAGCGACGGCACACTTTTTGACGGCCGTGAGCTTAAATATGACGCAATCGCTACTCAGCACTTTTGCTTGTTCTTGAATTTCATGCAAACAAATATGCCTGTGTCTGCATATTTGGACAGAAATGAACAGCATCATTATCTTTTCTAAACCACCCTCCCCTGCAAAATTGCAAAAAGGCAACATTTCTTGCCCTCGCTGTCGAAGACGGTACGATTATTTTCCCAAAAACAGTATCACTTTCTAACACATGTATATCATCCACGATAAAGCAGCTCCGATAAACATATACAATTTTGACATTTCATATGGTGTTTTCTTCTCCTGAAGAAATTTGGAGTGTGCAGCAATTTCACAGGGCGAAGTTAAAATTATAAATATGTTGCTCTACGAAATGGTAACTTTTTCGTGGAGAAAAGAAAAACGCTATTAAATTTTTGGTATTGTAATGCCGCTTTTAAGCACGCGCGCATGTTAGCTAAAAAGGTAAACAAAGCAAACGTGCAGAGCGCTAGCAATAAGCAAGCGGCCTCGCTTGTTTTCACTCGCACACTCACTAGCGATCACTACATGAAATTCTCGATCGCTTCATATTTACTTCGCCTTAAGTAATTTCTTCGCGCTTCGTTGATCATCTAAAGCGCGGTTATGGTAAGAGTAAACAAGTGCCACGAAGTCATTTTGTGACAAGCTGCCTACCTTACCCTGCACAACCCCCCGCTCTCGATTATTTTGGTAGTGTCAACTGGACGCGGAGAAGTGATCTTTGGATCATTGCTCCGTCCACAAGGCCACTAGTTCGTCCCTTGGGATCCATCCACCGGTCATCGGTAACCTGCCATCGATCCACCCGCATTCACCAATCGGTCCACCGGTCATCGCTAACCTGGCACCGATCCACCAGCATTTACTAATTGGTCGGGTGTCTTTGATGGGGGTTGACGCCTTGCACACACCAGCGTCACCCCAAACCGTCGACTCGTAGGTGCGTGCACCCTCCTCCTCCAATCGGGGGTGGAGCCTCCTCGTGGTGACACCTGGTAACGCTACGGCGGCAAATTCGAGCGGCGACCTCTCCCTACCCCCCTACCCGGACTTCCCATCGCTATTTTAGCCTCCCCCCATCCCTCTTAATCTCGTAAGGGCTGGATCAAGGTGTCATACGACCCATGCCGAGGATCAGCCGGGCTGGGGGCCCTTAAATAGCCCAGTCGTGAACGAAGTGCTTCGGATACCAGGCAACCTCCGATTCTATTGAGCCTTACCCGGGTAATGCGGATCTCTGCCCGGGTGGACCTTCTCCTTCTCCGCCACTCGTGGGTTTCTAGTTATGGAGCATTTACATTTAAAAAAAATAAAAATCAGGAGTCCGGCTCTCCTACCAAAAAGTCGGCAGGAGCTCGCTCCGCAAAGGCGGTCACGGTAAAACCGGACCAGAACAAAAGCACAAAACTGGGAGGACACTTCAGCGATTTTATGCTGCAGCGGCAGCTAGACAAATGAGGGCTGAGTGCAAAACCGGTCCGAATAGTCCGCTGATTGGCGCTCCTCCGGGGGTGCCGATCGGGAGGCCAGCAACGCAGCTATCACTAACCCTGTAGCCTCCACCAGTGGACTTGCCAGTCAGCGCATAGCGTCTGGTGATGGAGGGTGCCAGCGATAGGGCCAAGTACTGCGCGCCTAGGCAAGCCATGAAGGTCAGCCACCAGGATAAGCGGTCTGCAGCCCGAATCCTCTACAGGAACGCGACCTCACCGACAAGGGAGGAAGATGTTCCGGCGGAGGTTTGGGCGAAGGTCCAGCGAGACCTTGCGTGGGCTCGGCAAATAGTTCCGGACTTCAAACTGGAGCTATATGGCGCGAACAAAAGGGAAACCTCCAAGCGCAACCGCTCTGTGGAGGAGATTGCCCCAACGGCACCGAAAAGGGCCAAAACACAAGGAGGCCAGATGCGGTCTTTCGCAGATGTAGCCAAGGATCGGAAGATCATTGGCGTTATTGATGAAAGTAACGTGGACGGTAGGATCCCGAAGCAGCAGTGGAAGTGGATCGAGGCCGCGCTTGCTAAGGTTGCCGTCCAGGTGAAAAGGGAGAACCCTGGGCCACCACCAACCTACACTGATGCAAGATGGTATCAGGGAAATGTCAGGCTCATTGCCTGTGAGGATGCGAGATCCGTTGACCTTTATAAGATCGGCGTGCAGCGAATAGGGGAGGTGTACCCCGGCGCGCGCCTCAAGCATGTGACATCCCGCAGCGACCAAGAGCTAGAGCTTGGGTTCCAGTAACGCCAACGGAACCAGCGGAAATCCTGGAGCAACTGCAGGAGTTCAACCCGGGTCTACCGACCCATAACTGGAAAGTGGCCAGCGTGGAAAAGGTAGCCGGGAAAGCAACCATGCAGATTGTTCTGCTGTTGGATGAAGCTAGCATCGAGGCCTTGGACCGATGCGATTATCGGGTAAGCTACGGCTACTCTAACATCAACCTGAAGGTTTACAAGGCTGACGCCGAAGCGTTGGCAAGCTTCTCGTCGTCTGCGGAGGTGGATCATCCCCCCAGCGATAACGAGATGGAAGTGGAAGAGGATAAGTCGGATGTGCGGAGTGGCTATGCCTCGTCCAGCTCGAACAGCAGCCTGGCTCTCAGGAGGCTGTACTCCGAGCGTCAGCTTCTGAGCGGTGACGACTCGGACGCGACACTCACGGAGGAGAGTGTAATTAAGCAAGATGATGAGGGTCCTCCAAATCAACCTTCATCACAGTAAAGCAGCGTCAGCTGCACTTCTACTCCAAATTTCTGCAGGTGGAGTAGATATTATCCTAGTCCAGGAGCCGTGGATCGCTGCAAATAGGATCTGTGGCTTGAGGACTCCAACTTACAAGCTCTACAGCGCTCAAGCCTTTGTCGCCTCGTACGTGTATTTTAGCCAAATCTAGTATTAACGCTTTTCTTCTACCCCAAGTTAGTGACGGAGATCTGACAGCGATAAGCGTCAAGGGGTTGGGCAGAAGCTGCAGTTTTGCTTCTTTCTATCTGGCCCATGATCACGAAGGTTCACTACCACCACACAACTTCAGGGAGCTCGTGAGTTCTACCAATCCACGAGACAACCTAATGGTGCTTGGAGGCGATGCGAATGCCCATCACACACAATGGGGCAGCACTGACATCAACGACCGAGGTGAGTCACTATATAACTACTTATTAGGTACACACAGAATAATTTTCATGTTGAATCAAGACTTTTTTAACACTTTTTCAGGTTATTATTTTTCAACACTATCGCTCATGTTGTTCTAACATGAAGCTATTGTTTCACTGTTCCTACATGTTAAATCAACATGAAGGAACAGTGTGAATTTAACATGATCACAAAGGTTTGAATCAACATGATTTCCTGTTGATACAACATTATTTTTCTTGTTAAATCAACACGATCAGACATGTTAAATTAACACTATACTATGTTGAAATAACACTTTCGTCCTGTTAAATTTACACGATCTATTATGTGAAATTGACACGATATGTTATGTTAAATCAACACTATCTATCATGCTAATTTAACAGGATTTTATTGTTAAATTAACACGAGCTATCATGTTAACTTAACAGGTTTTTATTGTTAAATTAACCCTTAAAATAAAACACCTTGTTTTTGATTTTTTAATAATTTTTATTTAGTTAATTGATTTATCGAAAACCTTTAACATACATATTTTCAGGTATGAAAGAATATAATGCTTGTATAATTTATTAACACGATCTGTCATGTTAATTCAACATGTTTTTATTGTTAAATCAACACGATCTATCATGTTAAATTAACACGATCATCATGTTAAATTAACACGATCTATCATGTTAAATTAACACGATCATCATGTTAAATTAACACGATCAGCATGTTAAGTAATAAAAGTACACATATGTACATACATATACATATTCTTATTTTAATGCAATCATTGGCAACTTCTGCATCGAAAACAGCAACAACAAGCCCCAATCTGAAAATTAAATAAAAATTGTTTCATTGAAAGCTCTTTAAATTATCCAAGCGATTGTAAAACTGGTAGCACACGTCCAATTAATGTAGGGATAAGTATCAAACGACGCCTTTTCTACCCGGTATCCCTAATCCTAAAGCGTTTCCATGGTATTTATGTATAGTGCGCGTTGTTTTTAACCTACCCCGACATTTTTGGACGTGCTTTAGCAGGAAACGTTTACAAAATATGAAAAACAACACAAATTACTTACCCAAAACTTTTTGCAAAACTTCACAACTTATTCGCAAGAAACTATAAATTTCACAATATATTAATTATTTATAATATCTACAACTTTTCATCAAGTCGGTATCTACACACTGACTTAAATTCTGTTCTTTTGAGAACAATTCTGTTCACAAGCTTTGATGGGGAACAGATGATGCTCGAAAACAACACTTGTTCATGTTAAAACAAACCGAATTTAGTGTAAGGGATACACACTAATGTAATTCTTATGCAGAAGTACTTCATGTTATTTTAACCATACGCTTCATGTTAAAATGTTCGTGTTGATTTTCCGAAATTGTTTTTGTTTTACGTACAAGAGGTGTTCATGTTGATTTAACATGAATCATGTTAACTAAAAATGTAAGAAATTTTTCTGTGTGTACTAATCTATGTATATGCAATAGGGGGAATGACCCCACTTTCATAACAAGGAACCGCGAAGAGGTCCTCGACATAACATTGGTCACTGATTCTTTCAGTGACCTCATAGAATCATGGATGGTCTTAAAAGAACACTCCTTCTCAGACCATAGGTATATTAGTTTCTCAATAACAAATATGCACGCAAGTCCAAAATATATACAAAATATAAAAAAGACAAACTGGGGCTACTACAAGAAACTTATTGATAGAAACTTATCAAAGAAAATGGCTACACCTAGAAATGGTAATGAACTAGACGAGCTAGTCAACACCTTTAATAAAGAATGCAAGATTGCTTTCGACAAGGCTTGTCCGATCAAGAAAGTAACAGAAAACCATAAGCCACCTTGATGGTCGTCAGATCTAGATAGATCCAGAAAGGCATGTAGGGCTGCCTTTAATAAAGCCAAACAGGAGGGCCGCGAACTATCCTGGGCTCTTTACAAAACTAAGCTAAGTACATACAAGAAGGAAATCCGCAAGGCCAAACGAGCCTCCTGGGGGAATTTCTGCAGTGAAATTGAATCTACTCTGGTGCCGCGCGCCTGAGGAGAGTGCTCTCAAAATCGCCGGCAACACTAAGCCACGTCCAAATGCCAGATGGGCAGTGGACTGATTCGACGACGGATACCATGAATCTACTCCTTGATACACACTTCCCGACATGCACAGACATGTCTACTACGACGATCGCTGGAGGGATACCCTCCGATCAAATGATAAAGGAAATCACCGATGAGAGAAAGCTAGACTGGGCTTTATCTACCTTCAAGCCCAACAAGTCGCCAGGACCGGACGGAATATTCCCGGCCCAGCTACAACAAACATCCGATCTTATTAAGCCTTGGTTGAAAACTATGTTTATAAGTTGTCTAAGGCTTAACTACATACCCACTTCATGGAGAGAGGTTAAGGTAGTTTTTATCCCCAAAGCTGGGAAACCATCTCATACTAAACCAAACGGTTTTAGGCCTATAAGCCTATCTTCGTTTCTTCTTAAAAGGCTAGAAAGACTTCTGGAGGACTATGTCAGAAGATCGATAGACTCAACTCATCTTTCGCCGGCTCAACATGCCTACAGTAAAGGTAGATCAACCGACACTGCCTTACATTCCCTGGTATCTGTTATAGAAAAGTCGCTTAACCAAAAGGAGTACATGTTGGTGGCTTTCCTTGATATAGCAGGTGCTTTCAATAACGTCTTTCCGGATGCCATCACCTCGGCGTTGACAGGTCTGCAGGTTTATTCGTAAGTTGCTTACCAGTAGACGGATTACAACCGAGCTAGGTGGAAACTCCATTCATAGACTCGTTAACAGAGGTACCCCCCAAGGAGGTGTTCTCTCACCACTACTTTGGGTAGTTACCGTAAACCAACTTCTACGCCTCATGGAAGCGGAAGGCCACCAAGGTATCGCGTACGCCGATGATATCTGCGTTATTATACGGGGAAAATTCCCTCAAACTCTCTGCAATTTGATGGAAACGACCCTATCCAAAATATGTGACTGGGCAAAGTCGTCAGGTCTGGGGGTTAACCCCGAGAAAACCGAACTAGTCCTCTTCACTAGAAGGTACAAAATACCTAACCTTACACCACCAAAAATTGTAAACACGACCTTGACATTCAGTGACAAAGTCAAGTATCTAGGAGTTATTCTGGACAGGAAATTACTCTGGAATGACAATATAACAGAACGAGTAAAAAAAGCAACGTGTGCGTGGTTCACTTGTAAGAGAGCAATTGGTGTTTCATGGGGGTTTTCTCCCAAGGTAGTACACTGGATCTACACAGCCATTGTTCGCCCGATTCTACTCTACGGAGTGTTGGTCTGGTGGCCTGCACTGACCAAGAACACGTACCTCAAGCAGCTGCAAAAAGTCCAAAGAAGTTCAGAACTCTGCATAAGAGGGGCCCTTGGGTCCACTCCCACAGAAGCGCTCAACACGATGTTGTATCTACCACCGCTCGATTTGGTGGCGAAAGAAGTAGCCGTAATCACAGCTTTGCGAATAAGGGAGACCGACGTCTGGATAAATGGACAAAGTGGGCACGCCACAATTTTGGGCACTCACGCTCCTGTTAACATACCACCATATACTGACTACTGCGCGTCAAATAACGTGTTTGTCAGAAACTACGAGGTGTTAATACCGACAAGACAGGAATGGGACAACAGATCACATTCTGTTCGAGGAGCCGTTAATATTTTCACTGATGGCTCCAAGATTGAGGGAAAGGTGGGGGGAGGTATCTTTTCACCGGCCTTGGGACTAGAGATCTCCTTCCGCCTCCCCGATCACTGTAGCGTGTACCAAGCGGAAATGCTGGCAATACACGGTGTTGTGAAAAGCTTGGCGTCCATGCCACAAAATGACAAACGGATTTACATCTTCTCAGACAGTCAGGCCGCACTTAGAGCCTTGAACTCATGCGTCGACAATGCAAAGTCGTTAACTGAATGTCGCAGATCTCTCAATGAGATGGCTCAGCACTTCAGTATTAGCCTTATTTGGGTACCTGGGCACAGGAATATTGAAGGTAACTGCAGAGCGGACGAGCTGGCCAGACGAGGTACCACCACCCATCTCCTTCCAGGAAATAGTGCGGTAGGCATACCCATGGCCTCTTTTAAATTTAGTGTCAGCACAAATACCATGAAAATAGCGAATATGCTCTGGTCAGGGCTCTCAACATGCGAAATATCAAGGCTAACCTGGCCTTCTTACAACAAGGGACGTACAAATTCCCTGCTGTCTCTTAATAAATCGGATATTTCATCCCTAGTAAGGGTTCTAACAGGACATTGTTTAATAGGCACGCCGGTGCTAGAATGGGCGTAATGTCTAATGATTACTGTCGCAGCTGCAGATGCATTGAGGAGGAGGAAAGTGTTCAACATCTGCTGTGTCATTGTCCCGCGCTCTGCAGACGACGGTTGGCTAGCCTTGGCCAACCGTTTCTCGTCGACCTCACTGAGGTATCTAACATGGAAGTAAAGGCGTTATCCAAATTCATTGGCTCCACGAAGTGGTTTGATCCCCTGCCCTGGGTGTGAGTTTGTTTTCCCTGGCGTCGACGGTAGCATGACCGTGGACTGGTCCTTTACAGACTTTTGGTGGTCATTGAACTCGTTTAGCGGTTCGGGCTGCTGCCGGCGTTTAGGGATAACCTTCTCGCACCTCTGGGGCAGGGAGGTGGGTGAACACCGTATGGGGTATCACAATGGGCCTTTTTAATGGCCTAAGGGTCGGGCAGGGTCTGTGTACTCTGCCCTGCCCTTGCAACCTAACCTACCAATTGGTCCACCGGTCATCGGTAACCTGGCACCGATCCACCGGCATTCACCAATTGATCCACCGATATCCACCGGAATCTACCAACGGTTCCACCTACACCCACCGGCCTTAAAGTGACTGGACACCGATCCATCGGCCTTCACCAACCGTTACACCGACATCCACCGACATCCACCGGTCATAAGGTAACTCGGCACCGATCCACCGGCATTCACCAATCGTTACACTGACATTCACCTGTCATAAGGTAACTTGGCACCGCCGTCAAGAAGCCGAACGATTTTTTTTGTCTCGACGACGCCTGAGCCACGTAGAAGAGGCAAATCGGCAACAAACAAGCTCAGAAGGCGACTCATAGTCTGGCCATGCTAAATTACGATAGTCGCAGAACATGCTGGAGATGCAAGGAACAGGGCCACATGCGCAAGCACTGCCACCGGTTAGCCCGCCTGTTCTGTTCCAGATGCGGCCGTGATGGGACCCTGTCCAGGGATTTCAACTGCCATCCAGCACTAGGCGTAACCTCGAACGCCGAAACTATAACCAACACCAGCCCAAGAGAAAAACTTGATGGCCGTTTCTACATTGAGGTAACCATAGAGGGTATGGAGATTCGAGCATTGGTGGACACAGGAACCACCATAACATATATTGAGACAACGAATCACACCCGAAGTCACGCCAAATCCAGTTGGCGGACCAACCGTATATATCAAGATCGTGCTTGTTCCGAGAAAAAATGCTGTTCCAGGAAAAGACCACCAGCTTGTTGGTATCAGCAATGCCCAGTTTAGCGGAGCGAATGATAATAGGAATGGATTTTCTGCACAGCCGGGGGATCACCATCACGCTGGATGGATATCGACTTCCGCCCACCATGCCAACAGATCCATCACCACCGGCTCGACTCAATGCTTTCACTACGTGGAAACACCTTTCGGAAGACCAACAATTGGTCGTGATGCGGGACCAACAACACAAACGGCAGGAGTCCTCGCACACCACAAGAAAAGTTTCACCAGTACGGAGGAGCGATTCCCGATAGCGTAACATGTCATCACAATGAAATATGACGAACCGCCGAAGCAGCGATATTACCCGCGCAACATTGCTAGGCAGAAAATAATCAAAAGCGAGGTAGACAAACCACCCCAAGCGAAGCGAATAGTGCCATCGAGGAGTGCTTACAGCTCACCTATAGTATGCGGGTAGAAACAAAGCACCGGGAGGACGCCCTGGGGAAGCGAATAGCGCCATCGAGGAGTGCTTACAGCTTACCTATAGTATGCGGGCAGAAACAAAGCACCGGGAGGACGCCCTGGCTAACAGCGGTCTACGCACCACACGATAAGCCCACCGAACGAGCAAATTGTGCCTGGAAGCTTAAAGCAGGAAAGAGGGACATGAAGCGGGGCCACCCGCTCTCGTCTTCTGTCAACCAGTCCGCGCAAACACTACTTCCAAAGATTTCTGGTTCAGACAGGAAAAGGGAATACGTTTCAAGCAACAGAGTGAATATAGTCGATACTAGCCATCCATGGGTCCACCCGATACAAGTCCACCTACAACAGCGTCAAGTCTATGCTAGAGTGCGATGAGGGACAAGTTACATACGTCCAGTTCACATTAAGACAAGGAATCCAACATCACTTTTTATTATATATACTTATGTATTATATACCTACTTATAAATAAATAAGAATGAAATGTCAAACGTTTTTTTTTTGATTTAGGTATTTGAATCATAAAATGGAATTATTTTGTATATGTATTTACAAAATGAAATCTACCTATTACATATGTATTTACAAAATGAATGGTACTTTGAAATGTAAATGAAATTAATATATAGGGTAAATTGAAATGTACTTAACAAAAAAAAAAAAAAACACTTTCATCCAATCCACACACCAAGTCCTAATAATTCGCATTTCTTTCATATAAGTTTGCATTGAAATAAAATAAAATTTTCTATATGGAAGTATAAATATATGCATAAATGGACACTGAGAAGGGGTTACCTTCAAGCTGGGTAGTGGCCTAAGGTGCTAGACCTTCTAGCATACAAGTCACTACAGTGTTGTGAGTTCGACTCTCACAATGCCGGGAAGAAAAATCCTTGAAGAGATGTAATTCCAGTATCATCGAAACATATGTCGGCTTGTCTGGTTCCTGCAGCGCGTAGGTAAATTTTTCTCAAAAACCACATTTTTCATACAATCCCGAAAATTGCAATAGACTACAAAGTCAAAAGCAACAAAGAGTTTAAATGTTATAAATGGAAAAATATTCGTGCTTAATTAAGCATAGAAAATTCTTTCATAGGTTTCACACCAAGTCCAAAAATTCGCAAATCTTTCATATAAGTTAGCATTGAAATTAAAGAAATGTTCTATATGGAAGTATAAATATATGCATAAATGGACACTGAGAAGGGTTTACCTTCAAGCTGGGTAGTGGCCTAAGGTGCTAGACCTTCTAGCATACAAGTCACTACAGTGTTGTGAGTTCGACTCTCACAATGCCGGGAAGAAAAGTCTATGAAGAGATGTAATTGCAGTATCATCGAAACATATGTCGGCTTGTCTGATTCCTGCAGCGCGTGGGTAAATTTTTCTCAAAAAACACATTTTCAAAAAAAAAAACAGAGATAAAGAAGAAAAAAAATATATAATAATAAATAAATAAATTTTTGTGCAGGGCACCACACACACCGACCCGACAGTTTTTTAAACTTGAAAACCTCCACTTTAAGGATATGTTTTTGCAAAAGGTTTACAAAATGATAAGAAAACTCACATTGAAAAGAATTCCATTTTTTCCCGTAAAAAAAATTATGGCAAAGGGCGAAAAAGCGACCCCTAAGGCACGGCCAGAATCGCCTAGGCGGTTAAAGAGTATTTTAAGTAGGTAAGGGGTAAGTTGCAGAGCTAACTTTTTGCGAGGCTTATTTTCTCAAGAAAAAACTAAAACTTGTTTATTGGATTCACCCTTATGTATACATTAGGGTCAGTGGCGTGCCTACGTGTTTCAATCAAGGCAAGCCCCAGTCTTTATAACCCCAACAAAAGCACATACTGCTGCCAAATAACATTTCAGACGAAGAAGAAGAGTTCAGGATAGATATTTATCGACTTTTGCATCTGATATTTATCGACTTTCGGATCTGCATAATATTATGCTTAAAGTGTTTGGTATTAAATTTTGGGAGAAAAAAATTATCCTGATTTTCACAACTTCCTACAAAAAAACCATTTTTAAAATCAAAATTTTTTCAAAAATCGTAAAAATTCGACAAAATTTCGACTTTGGCCAGCTATTGCTCAGCGATGGTTTGACCTATCACTACATTTTATACGTCGTTAGAATCGTATTTTAATTTTCTTTCGAACAAGCTATTGCTTCCGTTCTTCGCTTTTGTACGTTTGGCGAAACGATTTTTTGAATGAAGTGATACCTAAAAAACACAAAATTACCGATATCTCGAAAACCTGCCCATACAAAATTTTTTTAAAAATATGTTCACAGCTCAGCATACCAGTGCCAATTCACCCATATGTATGAATCTCTTGGTATTTTTTCAAATTAATTATTTGTAAACTAGTGTAATTTTTGAGTAGAGCGCTTTGCACGTTAACATTGTAGATATGTGTATACATATCCAGTTTGGCTTTAAAGCTTATAGTAACAACAGCACGAAGCTGGCTTCGTAGTTGCATACAAAATTTCTTCCAAATTCAAAAAAACAGATGCTTCAGAAAGAGATTTTAGTAAGGGATTTGAAAGCCAGGTAAAAGCCAATAAGTAAAAGCGAGATGGCCATCATCGCCTAGGCGGTTCAAGGCTATTTTAAGTAAGAAAGTAAGAGATGGCATCATACGCGCTAAAATATTTGCATGTTAATTGTTATGCTATCAGCCGACAGGTGGCAGGAAGAGCGGTAGGTATATGTTTATGCTATTGGCAGTTAGTGAAACCAAATGTAAACGCTAAAAAAGAAATTGTTACGATACATTTTTGAAACATATTGTAGCTCATAGAGGATTAGCTAAGCAAGCCGGGCTTTTCGGCTTATATGGAAGGCACGCCACTGATTAGGGTGTTTCAAATTAAAAAAAATTGTTTTTTCTTTCGGTCTTACCCCCTGAAACTTTAGGTTCTAATCTTGGCTTGCGTCATAATGACGCTTAACCGCCTAGGCGCTTACGGCCGTTTCGTATCAAAGCAGGCCAGTCATTCCTTTTTAGCGATAGCTGGCGCCAATTGGAAACCCCAAGGGAGTACAAGTCATCCTCCACCTGTTGTTTCCATCTTAATCGAGGCCTCCCCCTTCCTCTGCTGCCGAATTCGGGTGTCGATATAAAACTTTCTGTGCTGGAGCTTCTTTTTCCATTCGTATAACATGACCCAGCCAGCCGAGCCTTTGGGCTTTAATCCGCT
This sequence comes from Campiglossa producta, assembly GCA_964058755.1. NCBI lineage: Eukaryota > Metazoa > Arthropoda > Insecta > Diptera > Tephritidae > Campiglossa > Campiglossa producta. Next base: position 127,743,473 of record CAXKVI010000001.1, on the reverse strand, counting down.
GAACTATGGTCAGGTCTGCGTAAAGCTCGTACAGCTCATCGTTAAATTTCCTTCGATACTCGCCATTGGCATCACGGGAAGGACCATAAATCTTCCGGAGAACTTTTCTCTCAAATACTCCAAGGGCCATCTCATCTACTCTGGACACTGTCCATGATTCCAAGCCGTACATCAGGACTGGTATGATGAGAGATTTATAGAGCGTGATGTTTGTTTGTCGAGAGAGGACTTTACTTCTCAATTGCTTACTTAGTCCAAAGTAACACTTGTTGGCAAGAGTGATTCTCCGTTGGATTTCTAGACTGATATTATTTTCTGTGTTAACGCTGGTTCCCAAATAGACGAAATCTCTCACCGTTTCAAACTTGTAGCCATCAACGGTGACTTGGCTGCCAAGGCGCAGGTGCGCCGATTCTTTCTTTGATAACAGCAGATATTTCGTCTTGTCCTCGTTCACCGCAAGACCCACTTTTTTCGCTTCTTTATCCAGCGCAGAGAAAGCAGCGCTTACGGCGCGGTTGTTAAAGCCAATGATATCAATATCATCGGCATACGCCAGCAATTGCACGCTCTTGTAGAAGATTGTGCCATTGCGGTTTAGCTCTGCTGCTCGAATTATCTTCTCCAGCATCAGGTTGAAGAAATCGCACGAAAGGGAAGCTTTAGGTATTGATGAGAAAATAAGCCTTGCAAAAAATTAGCGATCTACCTTAACCCCTAGGGGTGGCTATTTTTTCGCCCTTTCCCATACATTTTGTATGGGGGAAAATGTCATTTTTTTCAAAGTGAATTTTCTTTTAATTTTTGAAACTTTTTTCAAACTATTTTTACATACTCTTAAAGTTGAAGCTTTGAAGCTTCCGAAATGGTAAGCCATGTGCGATTATTTTAACTTAGCCCTGGGGGCTAGGTCAATTGACAATCAATAATGTGAGCACAGGGATGCATGCTGTGAACATTCATATTATTTCACATAAATTTATGTTCACACGCGTTATTTAACACTAAAATATAATAAAATGCGAATAATACGCGATATAAATGCATGAAAAATACGCAAATTGAAAACTGATTCACAAAGCATCTGCTTTTGCACGTGCTTTTTCCATACGTCAAAATTTATTACTGTCATAATTTTACTTTTCGTTTGGCACAGCAAAATGGAAAATTTTTGTACACCATAGGAAATTTGTTCACTTCATTATTTTACTCTGACGAAAAATGTTTTCGATTGACACACTGCCTAAGTAAGAAAAATAATAAAATTAAACCTTTTCTTGGCAAATTTACATGACATGGTGTGGCTGTTATCTTCGCAGTACTGGCACCATTAGACACTGTTTAGAGCGCTCTCAGAGAGCGCTAAGTTTCGGATCAAGGCATCTTTGGCACTAAGCAAGCGGCCTCGCTTGTGTTTACGCGGCATAAGCTATGATTATTTCGTTCATTTCATATCTTCTGCATTATATACCAATGTAATTCGCAGAAAGCTTATGGAATTTTCGGAATACATAATTTATAGCCGCTTCAACAAATTGTGGTTTTAGCACTGTGCTAGCCTCCTATGCATACTTTTGGAAGGGACCAGTCCCTATATAAATAAAATGTGGGTAAAGTGAGCAGTCATCCAGATGCCAGTCTCAGAGCCTAGTGCTGAGTGTCATTCAGCTTTTGCTGCTAACTGCAAACTCGTTAGTGCTAACGCCCTCATTTAGTAACAACAATAAAATTAAATAAATGGAATTTACAGTCCACTTATAATTAAAAATTAAAAATAAAATAAAAAAATAATAATTAAAAAATACCGGCGGCGGCGGGATTCGAACACTGACCGCCGGAGTGTGAGTTGGGTACGTCAACCACTGTGCCCATAGTGTACCAATTGATACACTATGACTATGACTGTGCCACAGCTCATACTCCTTAGCCAATAACTAAATACATATAATAATAAAGGTCCCTAAAGCTAGCAGAGCAATGATAGCAGAACATAAAAGTAGCATGTGGGGTACTCCTCAACTTTTTCCAAAACACGATGTTCTGCTAGCTTAAGCCTTAAGAGCACTATGCGTTAACAGTGAAGGATGAAGACTACATCAAAAGTGAATATACAGAAATTATGTGCTCTTTATGTGCTAATTAACTGCTCTAATCCCAATTAGGGTGCTCCTCAACTTTTTCCAAAATACGATGCTCTGCTAGCTTAAGGCTTAAACTAGCAGAGCACTATGCGTTAACAGTGAAGTATGAAGACTACATCAAAAGTGAATATACAGAAATTATGTGCTCTTTATGTGCTAATTAAGTGCTCTAATCCCAATTAGGGTGCTCCTCAACTTTTTCCAAAATACGATGCTTTAACAGTGAAGGATGAGGACTACATCAAAAGTGAATATACAGAAATTATGTGCTCTTTATGTGCTAATTAAGTGCTCTAATCCCAATTAGGGTGCTCCTCAACTTTTTCCAAAATACGATGCGTTAACAGTGAAGGATGAGGACTACATCAAAAGTGAATATACAGAAATTATGTGCTCTTTATGTGCTAATTAAGTGCTCTAATCCCAATTAGGGTACTCATAAATTTTCTCCAAAACACGATGCTCTGCTAGCTTAAGGTTTAAGGTTTAAGCTAGCAGAGCACTATGCGTTAACAGTGAAGGACGAAGACTACCCCAAAAGTGAATATACAGAAATTATGTGCTCTTTATGTGCTAATTAAGGGCTCTAATCCCAATTAGGGTGCTCCTCAACTGTTTCCAAAATACAATGCCCTGCTAGCTTAAGCTAGCAGAGAACTATGCTTTAACAGTGAAGGATGAGGACTACATGAAAAGTGAATATACGGAAATTATGTGCTCTTTATGTGCTAATTAAGTGCTCTAATCCCAATTAGGGTGCTCCTCAACTTTTTCCAAAACACGATGCGTTAACAGTGAAGGATGAGGACTACATCAAAAGTGAATATACAGAAATTATGTGCTAATTAAGTGCTCTAATCCCAATTAGGGTACTCCTCAACTTTTTCCAAAACACGATGCTCTTCTAGCTTAAGGCTTAAGCTAGCAGAGCACTATGCGTTAACAGTGAAGTATGAAGACTACATCAAAAGTGAATATACAGAAATTATGTGCTCTTTATGTGCTAATTAAGTGCTCTAATCCCAATTAGGGTGCTCCTCAACTTTTTCCAAAATACAATGCCCTGCTAGCTTAAGCTAGCAGAGAACTATGCTTTAACAGTGAATGATGAGGACTACATGAAAAGTGAATATACGGAAATTATGTGCTAATTAAGTGCTCTAATCCCAATTAGGGTACTCCTCTATGCGTTAACAGTGAAGGATGAAGAATACATCAAAAGTGAATATACAGAAATTATGTGCTCTTTATGTGCTAATTAAGGGCTCTAATCCCAATTAGGGTGCTCCTCAACTTTTTCCAAAATACAATGCCCTGCTAGCTTAAGCTAGCAGAGAACTATGCTTTAACAGTGAATGATGAGGACTACATGAAAAGTGAATATACGGAAATTATGTGCTAATTAAGTGCTCTAATCCCAATTAGGGTGCTCCTCAACTTTTTCCAAAACACGATGCTCTTCTAGCTTAAAGCGGGCTACTCACCTGCCAAGAAATGTCAAACTCCATATAAAAAAACGCTCAAGAAATGGTCAAGAAACGTTTTTTCACGTCAACTTTTCTTGAGCCAATACTCAGTTCATAAGAAAAAATACAGCACTTTTCGATAGTTGGCAACGCCGGTTTACCTCAAGAAATAAATAAGCTCGTATATATTTCTTGAGGTAAACGTGCAGATTCACGGAAAAGGTGAGTACATGTCTCGCTAAACATATTTTGTACATTTTTATAAGAGTAATTTGCAAAAAAATGGAAAATTTGGTAAACGTTAAAATTTCTTGACCAGGCACAAGAAATATATGCTCGTTTTTTTCTTGAGGCATTTCTTGGCAGGTGAGTAGCCCGCTTAAGGCTTAAGCTAGCAGAGCACTATGCGTTAACAGTGAAGTATGAAGACTACATCAAAAGTGAATATACAGAAATTATGTGCTCTTTATGTGCTAATTAAGTGCTCTAATCTCAATTAGGGTGCTCCTCAACTTTTTCCAAAATACGATGCTCTGCTAGCTTAAGGCTTAAGCTAGCAGAGCACTATGCGTTAACAGTGAAGGATGAAGACTACATCAAAAGTGAATATACAGAAATTATGTGCTCTTTATGTGCTAATTAAGTGCTCTAATCCCAATTAGGGTGCTCCTCAACTTTTTCCAAAATACGATGCGTTACCAGTGAAGGATGAGGACTACATCAAAAGTGAATATACAGAAATTATGTGCTCTTTATGTACTAATTAAGTGCTCTAATCCAAATTAGGGTACTCCTCAACTTTTTCCAAAACACGATGCTCTGCTAGCTTAAGGTTTAACCTAGCAGAGCAGTATGCGTTAACAGTGAAGGATGAGGATTACATGAAAAGTGAATATACAGAAATTATGTGCTCTTTATGTGCTAATTAAGTGCTCTAATCTCAATTAGGATGCTCCTCAACTTTTTCCAAAACACGATGCTCTTCTAGCTTAAGGCTTAAGCTAGCAGAGCACTATGCGTTAACAGTGAAGTATGAAGACTACATCAAAAGTGAATATACAGAAATTATGTGCTAATTAAGTGCTCTAATCTCAATTAGGGTGCTCCTCAACTTTTTCCAAAATACGATGCTCTGCTAGCTTAAGGCTTAAGCTAGCAGAGCACTATGCGTTAACAGTGAAGTATGAAGACTACATCAAAAGTGAATATACAGAAATTATGTGCTCTTTATGTGCTAATTAAGGGCTCTAATCCCAATTAGGGTGCTCCTCAACTTTTTCCAAAATACAATGCCCTGCTAGCTTAAGCTAGCAGAGAACTATGCTTTAACAGTGAAGGATGAGGACTACATGAAAAGTGAATATACGGAAATTATGTGCTCTTTATGTGCTAATTAAGTGCTCTAATCCCAATTAGGGTGCTCCTCAACTTTTTCCAAAACACGATGCTCTGCTAGCTTAAGGCTTAAGCTAGCAGAGCACTATGCGTTAACAGTGAAGGATGAAGACTACATGAAAAGTGAATATACAGAAATTATGTGCTCTTTATGTGCTAATTAAGTGCTCTAATCCCAATTAGGGTGCTCCTCAACTTTTTCCAAAATACGATGCTCTGCTAGCTTAAGGCTTAACCTAGCAGAGCAGTATGCGTTAACAGTGAAGGATGAGGATTACATGAAAAGTGAATATACAGAAATTATGTGCTCTTTACATGCTAATTAAGTGCTCTAATCCCAATTAGGGTGCTCTTCAACTTTTTCCAAAATACGATGCTCTGCTAGCTTAAGCTAGCAGAGCACTATGCGTTAACAGTGAAGGATGAAGAGTAGATCAAAAGTGAATATACAAAAATTATGTGCTCTTTATGTGCTAATTAAGTGCTCTAAGCCCAATTAGGGTGCTCCTCAACTTTTTCCAAAATAGGATGCTCTGCTAGCTTAAGGCTTAAGCTAGCAGAGCACTATGCGTTAACAGTGAAGGATGAAGACTACATCAAAAGTGAATATACAGAAATGATGTGCTCTTTATGTGCTAATTAAGGGCTCTAATCCCAATTAGGGTGCTCCTCAACTTTTTCCAAAATACAATGCCCTGCTAGCTTAAGCTAGCAGAGAACTATGCTTTAACAGTGAAGGATGAGGACTACATGAAAAGTGAATATACGGAAATTATGTGCTCTTTATGTGCTAATTAAGTGCTCTAATCCCAATTAGGGTGCTCCTCAACTTTTTCCAAAACACGATGCTCTGCTAGCTTAAGGCTTAAGCTAGCAGAGCACTATGCGTTAACAGTGAAGGATGAAGACTACATGAAAAGTGAATATACAGAAATTATGTGCTCTTTATGTGCTAATTAAGTGCTCTAATCCCAATTAGGGTGCTCCTCAACTTTTTCCAAAATACGATGCTCTGCTAGCTTAAGCTAGCAGAGCACTATGCGTTAACAGTGAAGGATGAAGACTACATCAAAAGTGAATATACAGAAATTATGTGCTCTTTATGTGCTAATTAAGTGCTCTAATCCCAATTAGGGTGCTCCTCAACTTTTTCCAAATTACGATGCGTTAACAGTGAAGGATGAGGACTACATCAAAAGTGAATATACAGAAATTATGTGCTCTTTATGTATTAATTAAGTGCTCTAATCCCAATTAGGGTACTCCTCAACTTTTTCCAAAACACGATGCTCTGCTAGCTTAAGGTTTAAGCTAGCAGAGCACTATGCGTTAATAACAGTGAAGGATGAAGACTACATCAAAAGTGAATATACAGAAATTATGTGCTCTTTATGTGCTAATTAAGGGCTCTAATCCCAATTAGGGTGCTCCTCAACTTTTTCCAAAATAGAATGCCCTGCTAGCTTAAGCTAGCAGAGAACTATGCTTTAACAGTGAAGGATGAGGACTACATGAAAAGTGAATATACGGAAATTATGTGCTCTTTATGTGCTAGTTAAGTGCTCTAATCCCAATTAGGGTGCTCCTCAACTTTTTCCAAAATACAATGCCCTGCTAGCTTAAGCTAGCAGAGCACTATGCGTTAACAGTGAAGGATGAAGACTACATCAAAAGTGAATATACAGAAATTATGTGCTCTTTATGTGCTAATTAAGGGCTCTAATCCCAATTAGGGTGCTCCTCAACTTTTTCCAAAATAGAATGCCCTGCTAGCTTAAGCTAGCAGAGAACTATGCTTTAACAGTGAAGGATGAGGACTACATGAAAAGTGAATATACGGAAATTATGTGCTCTTTATGTGCTAGTTAAGTGCTCTAATCCCAATTAGGGTGCTCCTCAACTTTTTCCAAAACACGATGCTCTGCTAGCTTAAGGCTTAAGCTAGCAGAGCACTATGCGTTAACAGTGAAGCCCACCGAACGAGCAAATCGTGCCTGGAAGCTTAAAGCAAGAAAGAGGGACATGAAGCGGGGCCACCCGCTCTCGTCTTCTGTCAACCAGTCCACGCAAACACTAGCTCCAAAGATTTCTGGTTCAGACAGGAAAAGGGAATACGTTTCAAGCAACAGAGTGAATATAGTCGATACTAGCCTTTCATGGGTCCACCCGATACAGGTCCACCTACAACAGCGCCAAGTCTATGCTAGAATGCGATGAGGGACAAGTTACATACGTCCAGTTCACATTAAGACAAGGAATCCAACATCACTTTTTATTATATGTACTTATGTATTATATACCTACTTATAAGAATGAAATGTCAATTTTTTTTTTTTTGATTTAGGTATTTGAATCAGAAAATGGAATTATTTTGTATATGTATTTACAAAATGAAATATACCTATTACATATGTATTTACAAAATGAATTGTACTTTGAAATGTAAATGAAATTAATATATAGGGTAAATTGAAATGTACTTAACAAAAAAAAAAAAAAAATACTTTCATCCAATCCACACACCAAGTCCTAATAATTCGCATTTCTTTCATATAAGTTTGCATTGAAATAAAATAAAATGTTCTATATGGAAGTATAAATATATGCATAACAGTGAAGGATGAAGACTACATCAAAAGTGAATATACAGAAATTATGTGCTCTTTATGTGCTAATTAAGTGCTCTAATCCCAATTAGGGTGCTCCTCAACTTTTTCCAAAATACGATGCGTTAACAGTGAAGGATGAGGACTACATCAAAAGTGAATATACAGAAATTATGTGCTCTTTATGTGCTAATTAAGTGCTCTAATCCCAATTAGGGTGCTCCTCAACTGTTTCCAAAATACAATGCCCTGCTAGCTTAAGCTAGCAGAGCACTATGCGTTAACAGTGAAGGATGAAGACTACATCAAAAGTGAATATACAGAAATTATTTGCTCTTTATGTGCTAATTAAGGGCTCTAATCCCAATTAGGGTGCTCCTCAACTGTTTCCAAAATACAATGCCCTGCTAGCTTAAGCTAGCAGAGCACTATGCGTTAACAGTGAAGGATGAAGAGTAGATCAAAAGTGAATATACAGAAATTATGTGCTCTTTATGTGCTAATTAAGTGCTCTAATCCCAATTAGGGTGCTCCTCAACTTTTTCCAAAATACGATTCGTTAACAGTGAAGGATGAGGACTACATCAAAAGTGAATATACAGAAATTATGTGCTAATTAAGTGCTCTAATCCCAATTAGGGTACTCCTCAACTTTTTCCAAAACACGATGCTCTGCTAGCTTAAGGTTTAAGCTAGCAGAGCACTATGCGTTAACAGTGAAGGATGAAGAATACATCAAAAGTGAATATACAGAAATTATGTGCTAATTAAGGGCTCTAATCCCAATTAGGGTGCTCCTCAACTTTTTCCAAAATACAATGCCCTGCTAGCTTAAGCTAGCAGAGAACTATGCTTTAACAGTGAATTATGAGGACTACATGAAAAGTGAATATACGGAAATTATGTGCTCTTTATGTGCTAATTAAGTGATCTAATCCCAATTAGGGTGCTCCTCAACTTTTTCCAAAACACGATGCTCTTCTAGCTTAAGGCTTAAGCTAGCAGAGCACTATGCGTTAACAGTGAAGTATGAAGACTACATCAAAAGTGAATATACAGAAATTATGTGCTCTTTATGTGCTAATTAAGTGCTCTAATCCCAATTAGGGTGCTCCTCAACTTTTTCCAAAATAGGATGCTCTGCTAGCTTAAGGCTTAAGCTAGCAGAGCACTATGCGTTAACAGTGAAGCCCACCGAACGAGCAAATCGTGCCTGGAAGCTTAAAGCAAGAAAGAGGGACATGAAGCGGGGCCACCCGCTCTCGTCTTCTGTCAACCAGTCCGCGCAAACACTAGCTCCAAAGATTTCTGGTTCAGACAGGAAAAGGGAATACGTTTCAAGCAACAGAGTGAATATAGTCGATACTAGCCTTTCATGGGTCCACCCGATACAGGTCCACCTACAACAGCGCCAAGTCTATGCTAGAATGCGATGAGGGACAAGTTACATACGTCCAGTTCACATTAAGACAAGGAATCCAACATCACTTTTTATTATATATACTTATGTATTATATACCTACTTATAAGAATGAAATGTCAAACTTTTTTTTTTGATTTAGGTATTTGAATCATAAAATGGAATTATTTTGTATATGTATTTACAAAATGAAATATACCTATTACATATGTATTTACAAAATGAATTGTACTTTGAAATGTAAATGAAATTAATATATAGGGTAAATTGAAATGTACTTAACAAAAAAAAAAAAAAACACTTTCATCCAATCCACACACCAAGTCCTAATAATTCGCATTTCTTTCATATAAGTTTGCATTGAAATAAAATAAAATGTTCTATATGGAAGTATAAATATATGCATAAATGGACACTGAGAAGGGGTTACCTTCAAGCTGGGTAGTAGCCTAAGGTGCTAGACCTTCTAGCATACAAGTCACTACAGTGTTGTGAGTTCGACTCTCACAATGGCGGGAAGAAAAGTCCATGAAGAGATGTAATTCCAGTATCATCGAAACATATGTCGGCTTGTCTGGTTCCTGCAGCGCGTAGGTAAATTTTTCTCAAAAACCACATTTTTCATACAATCCCGAAAATTGCGTGTAAATACCGTCGGTATTTACAACAATAAACTACAAAGTCAAAAGCAACAAAGAGTTTAAATGTTATAAATGGAAAAATATTCGTGCTTAATTAAGCATAGAAAATTCAGGGCAGCACACACACCGACCCAACCCCCAAACTCCAGAATACCATCGCGTATATACGCTGTCCGAAGCAGTGCTGCCGCTGGAAATTTTCAAAAAGCGTGCCAAAAAAGGGTCCCAGCAGAAAACAAGGGTCCCCTCCTTTTTTAGATAGGAACACATTTACATAAGCCTTTTCCGTTTTTTTTTTTGTGATGTTGAATGACTGAGTTTTGTACTATTGCGAGAAACACATACAAAATATAAACATTTTTAAATGGTTGCAGTTAGTTTAATAGTTATGATATACACATAATGTAAACCGTTTTTTAAACTTGAAAACCTCCACTTTAAGGATATGTTTTTGCAAAAGGTTTACAAAATGATAAGAAAACTCACATTGAAAAGAATTCCATTTTTTCCCGTAAAAAAAATTATGGGAAAGGGCGAAAAAGCGACCCCTAAGGCACGGCCAGAATCGCCTAGGCTAAAGACTATTTTAAGTAGGTAAGGGATAAGTTGCAGAGCTAACTTTTTGCGAGGCTTATTTTCTCAAGAAAAAACTAAAACTTGTTTATTGGATTCACCCTTATGTATACATTAGGGTGTTTCAAATTAAAAAAAATTGTTTTTTCTTTCGGTCTTACCCCCTGAAACTTTAGGTTCTAATCTTGGATTGCGTCATAATGACGCTTAACCGCCTAGGCGCTTTTGGCCGTTTCGTATCAAAGCAGGCCAGTCATTCCTTTTTAGCGATAACTGGCGCCAATTGGAAACCCCAAGGGAGTACAAGTCATCCTCCACCTGTTGTTTCCATCTTAATCGAGGCCTCCCCCTTCCTCTGCTGCCGAATTCGGGTGTCGATATAAAACTTTCTGTGCTGGAGCTTCTTTTTCCATTCGCATAACATGACCCAGCCAGCCGAGCCTTTGGGCTTTAATCCGCTGAACTATGGTCACGTCTGCGTAAAGCTCGTACAGCTCATCGTTAAATTTCCTTCGATACTCGCCGTTTGCATCACGGGAAGGACCATAAATCTTCCGGAGAACTTTTCTCTCAAATACTCCAAGGGCCATCTCATCTTCTCTGGACACTGTCCATGATTCCAAGCCGTACATCAGGACTGGTATGATGAGAGATTTATAGAGCGTGATCTTTGTTTGTCGAGAGAGGACTTTACTTCTCAATTGCTTACTTAGTCCAAAGTAACACTTGTTGGCAAGAGTGATTCTCCGTTGGATTTCTAGACTGATATTATTTTCGGTGTTAACGCTGGTTCCCAAATAGACGAAATCTCTCACCGTTTCAAACTTGTAGCCATCAACGGTGACTTGACTGCCAAGGCGCAGGTGCGCCGATTCTTTCTTTGATAACAGCAGATACTTCGTCTTGTCCTCGTTCACCGCAAGACCCACTTTTTTCGCTTTTTTATCCAGCCCAGAGAAAGCAGCGCTTACGGCGCGGTTGTTAAAGCCAATGATATCAATATCATCGGCATACGCCAGCAATTGCACGCTCTTGTAGAAGATTGTGCCATTGCGGTTTAGCTCTGCTGCTCGAATTATCTTCTCCAGCATCAGGTTGAAGAAATCGCACGAAAGGGAAACTTTAGGTATTGATGAGAAAATAAGCCTTGCAAAAAATTAGCGATCTACCTTAACCCCTAGGGGTGGCTATTTTTTTCGCCCTTTCCCATACATTTTGTATGGGGGAAAATGTCATTTTTTTCAAAGTGCATTTTCTTTTAATTTTTGAAACTTTTTTCAAACTATTTTTACATACTCTCAAAGTTGAAGCTTTGAAGCTTCCAAAATGGTAAGCCCTGTGCGATTATTTTAACTTAGCCCTGGGGGCTAGGTCAAATTTTGACAATCAATAATGTGAGCACAGGGATGCATGCTGTGAACATTCATATTATTTCACATAAATTTATGTTCACACGCGTTATTTAACACTAAAATATAATAAAATGCGAATAATACGCGATATAAATGCATAAAAAAATACGCAAATTGAAAACTGATTCACAAAGCATCTGCTTTTGCACGTGCTTTTTCCATACGTCAAAATTTATTACTGTCATAATTTTACTTTTCGTTTGGCACAGCAAAATGGAAAATTTTTGTACACCATAGGAAATTTGTTCACCTCATTTTACTCTGACGAAAAATGTTTTCGATTGACACACTGCCTAAGTAAGAAAAATAATAAAAGTAAACCTTTTCTTGGCACATTTACATGACTTGGTGTGAAAAAGGCAAAAGAACCAAAGTTTAAATCAAAATCCCCAAATTTTATCTTCGCAGTACTGGCACCATTGGACACTGTTTAGAGCGCTCTCAGAGAGCGCTAAGTTTCGGACATAGTACAACTGTACAAGTAAGATATGAATCAGCTGTTCGACTTACAGCTGTGCTCACCTGATCGGGTTCCCCTTATTGGAAGCCACTCAACGAAGGGTGTCATTCGTTAGGACCGAAATAAAAGTAGTAGTAGCTTGTGACAAATGTTTAATAACTTCATAAATAATAGAAACTATTTGCCGAAAATTATTTATTATAGCAACTAATTTGATCTGGAAATGTCTGTACAAAGATTTTACTTGTTTAGCGAAAATTTTTTCATATTTTCTAAATCTTTCTAAAACTTTTAGCACTACGCAGAAAAGCAATCCTGTGGTTGATATTTCCATGACAACTCTCTTGTTCTTCTTTGTTTACATAAAACGCAACTTGCTAATTGTATAAATTTCTGTGAATATTTTTAATAAACAAGCATTTTTCTTACTTACAGCATATATTAGTAAAGTGCCCCACCATTTAAATGTGTTTTTTCATAGATGCCTGTGCTTATTTTCTTTTTGTACTTTGTGTGTGCGTGGCGTGCATATAAGGGAGTGTTCACATGCTGCTACAAAGTTGCTTATATGGCGTTTCCACCAAACATACACAGCATCCTTTGGGTTTGGAATAATTGTCAACTGTTTCTGATGCGTGTTCCTCCTCGTTGCTCGGGCGTGATAGATCGCGTAGCTTTGTTATGAATAATCATAGCAATTAAATAATTATTATTATTACCTTGCATTAAACTCGAGGAAAAGCGACAACATAGACGACGTATTGCACCCTCGCTGTTAATGTTGAGATTTATCACCAAATTTTCCATTAAATATTGAATAAACAGACATATTTGTATAAAAAATCATTGTTTATTTAAATAAATAAATAAAGAAAATAAGTGAGTCCCATAACTCAAACATAAAAAAGTTACTATAATTGGACACAGTGCACTAAATCATTATTCTCACACATTCTTAATAGTAATATATTAAAAATTTAAGATTAGTGAGCTTTTTCACAAAGGGTTTCTTTAAAAAACAAAGCAGCTTGTTTAGTTCACCGATATATACATACATACATTCTTTGTGTGGGAATATAACAATATGCAACAACAGCTAAAATGGACATAACCCTGTAAAACTGTCATTGATGGTTGGAGCAGGTCAAGCAGCTATGCTAAATACCTGCTCGCGTTCTTGTAGGAAAATAACGAAAATATCTGTTGAAACAAGCGATTACCGCATAAGTTTTGGTTTTTTAGGTAGAGTTAAAGTGTTGTTGGCATGAAACATAATCGAAAACAAAAATATAAATTATAAAAAAGTAAAAAAAAAACCAAATGGAATTTACAGTCCACTTATAATTAAAAATTAAAAATTAAATAAAAAAAATAATAATTAAAAAATACCGGCGGCGGCGGGATTCGAACCCTGACCGCCGGAGTGTGAGTTGGGTACGTCAACCACTGTGCCCATAGTGTACCAATTGATACACTATGACTATGACTGTGCCACAGGTCATACTCCTTAGCCAATAACTAAATACATATAATAATAAAGGTCCCTAAAGCTAGCAGAGCACTATGCGCTAACAGTGAAGGATGAGGACTACATCAAAAGTGAATATACAGAAATTATGTGCTCCTTATGTGCTAATTAAGTGCTCTAATCCCAATTAGGGTGCTCCGCGAATTTTTCCAAAATTCGATGCTCTGCTAGCTTAAGGCTAAAGCTAGCAGAGCACTATGCGTTAACAGTGAAGGATGAAGACTACATCAAAAGTGAATATACAGAAATTATGTGCTCTTTATGTGCTAATTAAGTGCTCTAATCCCAATTAGGGTGCTTCTAAACTTTTTCCAAAATACGATGCTCTGCTAGCTTAAGGCTTAAGCTAGCAGAGCACTATGCTTTAACAGTGAAGGATGAGGACTACATGAAAAGTGAATATATAGAAATTATGTGCTCTTTATGTTCTAATTAAGTGCTCTAATCCCAATTAGGGTGCTCCTCAACTTTTTCCAAAATACGATGCTCTGCTAGCTTAAGCCTTAAGAAAAGTGAATATACAGAAATTATGTGCTCTTTATGTGCTAATTAAGTGCTCTAATCCCAATTAGGGTGCTCTTCAACTTTTTCCAAAATACAATGCCCTGCTAGCTTAAACTAGCAGAGCACTATGCGTTAACAGTGAAGGATGAGGACTACATCAAAAGTGAATATATAGAAATTATGTGCTCTTTATGTGCTAATTAAGTGCTCTAATCCCAATTAGGGTGCTCCTCAACTTTTTCCAAAATACAATGCCCTGCTAGCTTAAGCTAGCAGAGCACTATGCGTTAACAGCGAAGGATGAAGACTACATCAAAAGTGAATATACAGAAATTATGTGCTCCTTATGTGCTAGTGAAGTGCTCTAATCCCAATTAGGGTGCTCCTCAACTTTTTCCAAAATACAATGCCCTGCTAGCTTAAACTAGCAGAGCACTATGCGTTAACAGTGAAGGATGAGGACTACATCAAAAGTGAATATATAGAAATTATGTGCTCTTTATGTGCTAATTAAGTGCTCTAATCCCAATTAGGGTGCTCCTCAACTTTTTCCAAAATACAATGCCCTGCTAGCTTAAGCTAGCAGAGCACTATGCGTTAACAGTGAAGGATGAAGACTACATCAAAAGTGAATATACAGAAATTATGTGCTCCTTATGTGCTAATTAAGTGCTCTAATCCCAATTAGGGTGCTCCTCAACTTTTTCCAAAATAAAATGCCCTGCTAGCTTAAGTTAGCAGAGCACTATGCGTTAACAGTGAAGGATGAAGACTACATCAAATGTGAATATACAGAAATTATGTGCTCCTTATGTGCTAATTAAGTGCTCTAATCCCAATTAGGGTGCTCCTCAACTTTTTCCAAAATACAATGCTCTGCTAGCTTAAGCCTTAAGAAAAGTGAATATACAGAAATTATGTGCTCTTTATGTGCTAATTAAGTGCTCTAATCCCAATTAGGGTGCTCCTCAACTTTTTCCAAAATACAATGCCCTGCTAGCTTAAACTAGCAGAGCACTATGCGTTAACAGTGAAGGATGAAGACTACATCAAAAGTGAATATACCGAATTTATGTGCTCTTTATGTGCTAATTAAGTGCTCTAATCCCAATTAGGGTGCTCCTCAATTTTTTCCAAAATACGATGCTCTGCTAGCTTAAGTTAAGTAAAAGTTGGCGACGGCAAGTACCGAAGAAGATATAATGAAGAGTTGTATGAGCTTTACGCAGACGTGGACATAGTCCGCTGGCTAGGAGGTCGCCCTGCCTGAAACCTCGTTTAGTTTCGAACGGCTCGGAGAGGTCCTTCCCAATTCTAACCGAGCTGGTGGTGTTGTTCAGCGTCATTTTGCATAGCCGTATAAGTTTTGTTGGGAAACCAAAATCAGACATGGCGGCGTATAGGCAACTCCTTTTCGTGCTGTCGAAGGCGGCTTTAAAATCAACAAAGAGATGGTGTGTGTCGATCCTTTTCTCACGGGTTTTTTCCCAAGATTTGGCGTATTGTAAAAATCTGGTCGATGGTAGATTTACCAGGTCTGAAGCCGCACTGATAAGGTCCAATCAGTCGGTTTACATCAGGCTTCAGTCTTTCGCACAATACGCTTGATAGGACCTTATATGCGATATTCAAAAGGCTGATTCCACGATAGTTGGCGCAGTTTTCGGGATCGCCCTTCTAATGGATTGGGCAGAGAACACTTAGGTTCCATTGCATTCATCCGACCATATTCTGCACAAGAGCTGGCGCATGCACCTTACCAGCTCCTCGCCGCCGCATTTAAATAGCTCAGCGGGCAGGCCATCAGCACCCGCCGCTTTATTGTTTCTTAGCCGTGAGCATTTCAAGCTCTTCGATTTCACGCTTTTCCGCTTTTCTTTTCTTCGCCCGAAAAAGCCGTCTCGCTTCCCTCTTCATCTCGCGGTAGTGTTCACACACGCTCCTCGTTGCATTCGCTTTTAACGTTGCCTTATAGGCGTCGTCCTTTCTTTTCATTGCGTCTTTGCACCAGCTGTTTTTCGCATTTGCCGGAATCCAATTACTTCTTCGGCTGCGGTACGAAGTGATCCGGAGATATGCTCCCACTGCTCGTGCACCCCGCTGGGTTGAATTGTGCTCTCAGAGAGCAGGCGTCTTTGCACCAGCTGTTTTTCGCATTTGCCGGAATCCAATTACTTCTTCGGCTGCGGTACGAAGTGATCCGGAGATATGCTCCCACTGCTCGTGCACCCCGCTGGGTTGAATTGTGCTCTCAGAGAGCAGGCGCGCGAGTCGTTCTGCGAAATCATTGGCTGTCTGTTGTGACTGCAGCTTTTCGACGTCCAGCTTTCCTTGCGTTTTTTGTGGGGCCTCTTTCGTTGTACTTAGGCGAGTACGAATCTTGGCTGCTACCAAGTAGTGATCGGAGTCGTTGTTTGGACCCCGCATCGTACGTACGTCCATAACACTGGAAGCATGCCGTCCGTCTATCACAAAGTGATCGATCTGATTGCGTGTTTTCCGATCTGGCGATAGCCATGTTGCTTGATAGATCTTTTTATGCTTGAACCTGGTGCTGGCTACGACCATATTTCGTGCACCGGCGAAGTCGATAAGCCTGTATCCATTCGGCGAAGTCTCTTCATGGAGGCTGAACTTTCCGAAAGTAGGGCCAAATACACCCTCTTTGCCCACCCTGACGTTAAAGTCGCCAAGCACGACTTTGATATCATGACGGGAGCCGCGCTCATAAGTTTCTTCTAATTTTGCGTAGAATGCATCTTTTTCCACGTCGTCCTCGGTCGGTGCGTGGGCACAGATAAACGATATGGTGAAAAATCGTAGTTTTATTCGGATTGTGGCGAGACGCTCGTACACGGCTGTGAAAGACACTACCTGTTTCACAAGCCTCTTTCCCACCACAAAACCGACGCCGAATCTGCGCTCATTAGTGTGGCCGCTCCAGTAGACATTGCAGGTTTGGATGCTCTTATAACCTTGCCCCGTCCATCGCATTTCTTGTATAGCGGTGATGTCAGCTTTTGCCTCTTTAAGGACCCCAACTAGACGGGCATCGTCACCTTCCCTGCTAAGGGTTCGGACATTCCAAGAACATGCTCTGATTACCTTAATCAAATTCCTATTTCGTTTGCAGTGGTCGTTATCTAAAGAGTGAGTTATCATATCCGAGGCCTGATTATTGGATCTCATTGGAAGTTTGGTTTTATGTGGTGGGTCCCAAACCCTACGCACAACCCGTTCCTCGGGGGGGTTGGATTTAAATTACCGAGCCGCTTGGTTCAAGACAGACGCCCGCTTGCAGCCGCACCTCATGGTGACAGACGCTGCTGATGAAGTCCCCTGGCAAGCCCTTACACCGATTATGTCGGAGTGGCCTTGTCAGGTTGTCGCCTTTTCACTTTAGTTCACCACACGGCCGATGGGGATAAAGTTTGGCATTATAGATAGTATCTCAATTTTTTTTAAATATTGAGCAAGATATGCCAATATGGGTATCAAATGAAAGGTATTTTCGATCGTATTCGAAATGCGTAAATCTCAAGCAGGGTTGTCACCTAGTGTTGCCACCTAACCGCATTTTATTTATTTTTCTCTATATCTCGGGAGCCGCTCGACAGATTTGGATAAAGTTTGATATTGTGGCGAATGTTCTCAAGAATCGCTCATCTCCCAACTCTAGCGTATTTCTATCACTAGCGTCACTACCACAACTACAGCTGCGAGAGGCAGCTCGCGTGTTTGCGAATGTGGCACAAAGAGAAGATGACGATAGATAAACGCTTCGAGAACACTGTTGCACGAATAAACCAGAAAGGTGTAGACATTTCTAGGTTGTGAAGCTGCTGTCTGCTAGGGTATATAAACCGCGCAAAGACAACGCAAATCAATCAGTTTATTTTGAAGTGTTGTACAGTGAAGTACTGAACAGTGAATTAACCCGCGATATTGTACTACGGTTTTTAGTACTGAATAAAGCGTACTATTTATTAAGCAGAATCGGAGTGTTTTATTTAACGTACAGTGATCGAACTCAGGGAAAATAATCAAGGAATCATCGAATTCGTCACAATTGGTGTCAGAAGCGGTATTGTTAAATAAATACAAGGACATTGAAAAGGATAACAAGGACATTGAAAAGGATAACACGGACATTGAAAAGGATAACAAGGACATTGAAAAGGATAACACGGACATTGAAAAGGATAACTAGGACATTGTAAAGGTAACAAAGGACATTGCAAGGATATGGCAAAGTTTAATGACTTGAAGATCCAACAACTCAAAAACGAGTTGGAGAAACGTGGAATGGTAACAACAGGCAATAAGCCAGAGCTACAATCACGTCTACGGGAGGCTATGGAAGCGGAAGGAATCAACGTTGACGATTATGTTTTTCAGCTTTCGGAAGAGACAGCGACGAAAATAGAAGAGCAAAAGGATACTCCGGATTCAGTGGCAAATGTGGACACAAACTCGCTGTTGGCTGTATTGACTCAGATGTCGACGAATATAACATCAAAGTTTGAAGAACAGAAAACTTGCATGGCATCTCAGTTGGAACAACAAGAGACACGCTTGGCATCTCAGTGGGAAGAAACGAAGACGCACATGGCATCTCAAATATTGCAGTTGTCTACACAGCTAGAGGAACAGGAAGCACGTATGTCCTCAAAACTAGAGGCGCGCATGGACGAGAAACTAATGCAGCTTGAGGAGAAAGTCGAAGCCGAGGTGGATGCGTTAAGAAGTCGTATCCAGGAGTTGCAGCTGAATCGTCCAAGTGTTTCCACAAGCGTACCCAAGGTAAAAACCCCATCATTTGACGGTTCTGTTCCTTTCCAGGTATTTAAGCTACAATTTGAGAAGACAGCAGCTGTGAACAACTGGGGCGCTGAAGATAAAGTCGCTGCACTCTTCGTAGCATTGAAAGGACCGGCAGCCGAAATTTTACAGACTATTCCTGATGGCGAACGAAACAACTATGAAGCATTGATGGGTGCTGTGGAGAGACGTTATGGTAGCGAGCATCGGAAGCAGATTTATCAAATAGAGCTACAAAATCGCTGCCAGAAGCCCAATGAGACCTTACAAGAATTTGCATCGGACATCGAGAGGTTAGCGCACCTAGCAAACGCGGATGCACCTGTAGAATACATGGAGAGGGTAAAGATACAAAGTTTCATAAATGGAATACGTGATGTGGAGACGAAGCGGGCCACCTATGCAAATCCAAAGAGATCATTTGCGGAGACGGTGTCACATGCTCTAACTCAAGAAACAGCATCACTTTTGTGCAAACCAGCGTACAAAGCTCATCGTGTGGAAGTAGAACGACCAGAATGGGTGGACGCAATCCTAGAAGCAGTGAACGGAAAGCAACAGAAAAACGAAGCGGCCATTAAATGCTTCAAGAGCGGAAAATCTGGTCACATTGCACGTTATTGTGGATCTGGATCTAGCTCCAATAATTCCAGTAATGGAAGCGGACGTAAGCGCAAGGCTGAAGGAGATGAGCAAGTCTCCCAATCCAACCAACCGTTAAACTAAAGAGAGTCAGCCGCAAGGGGCGTAGGCTGGCTCCCGCAATTGGATGCCCCATAATCTCTGTCTCACAGATCGGAAGGAAGTCAAGTAATGTTACTGTTGGAGGACTCGTGGACGGAAAAGAGCGTTTACTGACTATTGATACGGGCGCATCCCATTCCATCATTCGATCTGATTTAGTCAACGAAGAAGTGAGGCCATTACATGGAGCAAAATTGCGTACGGCGACTGGCGAGGACACTCAAGTCCAAGGAGAAAGAACATGTGAAATCGGAATTGGAAATGTCACCGTACTGCACAATTTTATAGTGGCAGATATTGTTGATGAGATCATAGTTGGTGTGGATTTCTTAAGCAACCAAGGCATCAAGATCGACATGCTAAACAGGACCATGAGCTATAAGAACATGGATGTGCCACTAAAATTTGGTTGCGAGAACAAGTACATCAGTAAGCGGGTACTCGTGGAAGATAGTCAACAAATTCCACCGAAGTCGGAGGCAGTCGTTTGGGCAAGGATTGATGGAGATTATGGGACAAACAAATTGTGGGTTGTCGAGGCAGCAAACATTTCAAAGACGGATATACTAGTAGGAAAAACACTGGCTATGACAAAACAAGATGGACGTATACCGGTAAGAGTACTAAATGAGTTTCGATCGCCGATCAAGCTTTCCAAAGGAGCTATATTGGGACAATGTCAGGAGGTGGAGGTGATTATAAACTGTGAACAGCTCCAGGGAAATGTCTCTACCAGCAACATTAATCTATCAGATAATATCACGGCGTGGACGCAAGAGCTCGAAGAAGACCACCAGAATAAGGCAAACCAACTTCTACTAAAGTACTCTACCATATTTGACAAGGATGGCTCCAAACCAGCACGGACCAATGTAGTGAAGCATCACATTGATACCGGTGACGCGAGACCAATCCGCCAAGCTCCTCGAAGTGTTCCATTGGCCAAACGGCAAGTGGTAAGAGAAATTATACAAGAAATGAGTGACAGCGGCGTGATCGAACCATCAGCTAGTCCATGGAGCTCACCGGTAGTGCTAGTGAAGAAAAAGGATGGAAAAATGCGGTTCTGTGTGGATTACCGGAAGCTGAACGACGTAACGAAAAAGGACAGCTATCCACTACCAAGAATTGACGATACTCTGGACTCACTATCTGGTACGAAATGGTTCTCTACACTGGACTTGAAAAGCGGCTATTGGCAAGTGGAGGTTAAAGATGAGGATAAGGAAAAGACAGCCTTCAGCGTTGGAGAGGGGCTGTGGCAATTTACGGTAATGCCCTTTGGACTATGTAACGCTCCAGCTACTTTTGAGAGACTCATGGATCAGGTATTGAAAGGACTGCATTGGAAAACATGTTTGGTGTACCTGGATGACATCATCGTGCTGGGAAAAAGCTTTGAGGAACACCTCAAGAACTTGGAGGAAGTTTTCCAAAGGATAGCTGGCGCCGGTCTGAAATTAAGTCCCAAAAAGTGTGCATTGTTCAAGAAGGAAGTAAGTTACTTGGGTCACAAGGTTACTACGGAGGGAATTTGCACTGCTAAAGAGAAGATCGAAGCAGTAAAGGATTGGCCAAGACCGAAAAATTTACATGAGCTACGAAGTTTCCTCGGACTGTGCACGTATTATCGTCGATTTGTACCGAATTTCGCTAGCGTAGCCAGTAGCCTTCATGAGTTGACCAGAAAGAATATGTCATTTGATTGGAAGAAGGAACATGAAGTGGCTTTCCAAACCTTGAAGGAACGGCTGTGCACTGCCCCAATGTTAGCGTATCCAATCCCAGGTTCAACGTTTATTCTGGATACAGATGCAAGTGGTTATGCGATTGGAGGAGTTTTGTCACAGATTGTCGATTGGCAGGAGAAGGTAGTGGCGTACTATAGCCGCACAATTGGAAAGCCCGAAAGGAACTATTGCGTAACACGAAGAGAACTACTGGCATTGGTGGAGTGCATCAAACATTTCCACAAGTATCTCTATGGACAGCGATTCCACGTCAGGACAGACCATGCAGCGTTGAAATGGCTTTTGCAGTTCCGTAATCCGGAAGGTCAATTGGCACGGTGGATAGAGCGACTACAAAGTTATGACTTTTCCATAGAGCATCGCAAAGGCAGCAATCACGGCAATGCTGATGCAATGTCCCGGCGACCATGTAACCTGGAATGCAAGCATTGTTCGAAAGCTGAGGCCAAGGAAGATGTTATAGATGTTCGGCTGATGACTATAACATCTACGGACGAATGGAACATGAACAAACTAAGGAAGTATCAGCTAGAGGATCCAGATCTGGTACGTGTGATGCAGGGGATCGAGCAAAATGAACGACCAACAAGAGAGGAGATGTCAGCAGAGAGTCCTGTTGCCAAGTCATATTGGGCACAGTGGAACAGTTTGAAATTGGTATCCGGTTGCTTACATAGAGTATGGGAAAGCGAAGATGGTCAATGCGCTCGGAAGCTGGTAGTTGTCCCAAGGAAGAAAATCTCTGATATTTTGTATGAACTACATAATGGTCCAAGTGGAGGTCATCTAGGAGTCACAAAAACACTGGAGAAAGTCAAGCAGAGATTCTATTGGGTTGGTTGCCGGCAGTCGATCGCGGAGTGGATCGGCAACTGTGAGGTGTGCATCAGAGCAAATGGTCCGAAGTCGAGAAGCCATGGACAGATGAAGCAGTACAACACAGGTGCACCGTTTGAGAGGATTGCCATGGATGTAGCTGGTCCATTTCCTACTAGCAAACTCGGAAACAAATACGTATTAGTTGTTATGGACTATTTCAGCAAATGGCCAGAAGTTTACCCGATTCCAAATCAAGAGGCAGAAACCATTGCAGAGGTGTTCACTAACAATTGGATAGCGAGGTTTGGTGTACCGATGGAGTTACATTCTGACCAAGGCAGGAATTTCGAATCAGTCGTATTCCAAGAAATGTGCAAGATATTGGGTATTCGGAAAACTCGAACAACTGCATTGCATCCTCAGTCAGATGGCATGGTGGAACGTTTCAATCGAACCTTGGAAGAGCACATGAGGAAAGTAGTGGATAAGTTCCAGAAAGATTGGGATACACACATCTCCTTGTTTCTGATGGCATATCGCTCGGCAATACATGAAACTACGGGTCAAACTCCGGCAAAAGTAATTTTTGGGAATGATCTGCGGTTGCCAGCTGACTTGAAGTTTGGGATAAATGCTGATGAAGGAATAAATGCCAGGAAGTCCACTAGCATCTTGGAAGAAGAAATTAGAGAAATACACGATCTTGTAAGACAACGGACGAAGATCATGAGTGATAAGATGAAAGCCAGATACGACAAAGCCATCAACTCGGAAGGTTTTAAAGAAGGAGATTTAGTGCTGTTATACAACCCACAACGAAAGAAAGGTTTGTCCCCAAAACTGCAATGTAACTGGGAAGGCCCATATAAAGTAATAAAGCGGATAAATGATGTTGTCTACCGCATACAAACTGTTGGAAGACCACGAAACAAAATGAAGGTGGTTCACCTGGAGAGGCTAGCAACGTTTGGATCAGGAAATGTGTCTGATCGGGACGATCAGACTTAGGTGGAGGGCAGTGTGGCGAATGTTCTCAAGAATCGCTCATCTCCCAACTCTAGCGTATTTCTATCACTAGCGTCACTACCACAACTACAGCTGCGAGAGGCAGCTCGCGTGTTTGCGAATGTGGCACAAAGAGAAGATGACGATAGATAAACGCTTCGAGAACACTGTTGCACGAATAAACCAGAAAGGTGTAGACATTTCTAGGTTGTGAAGCTGCTGTCTGCTAGGGTATATAAACCGCGCAAAGACAACGCAAATCAATCAGTTTATTTTGAAGTGTTGTACAGTGAAGTACTGAACAGTGAATTAACCCGCGATATTGTACTACGGTTTTTAGTACTGAATAAAGCGTACTATTTATTAAGCAGAATCGGAGTGTTTTATTTAACGTACAGTGATCGAACTCAGGGAAAATAATCAAGGAATCATCGAATTCGTCACAATATTATAGATAGTACGATTCATTCAAAGAATATACGCGTGAGTGTGGCCACTTGGGGTGGGGCCGTGTGTAGAAGTTCACGCAAGTGGGGAAAGCTTCTGATCGCCATTCAACTGGGAATGGCCAGAGCGATTCTTCTATGGGCGGTCCAAGCAGCTCATACGTCCGGGAAAGCCCACGCATCTCTGGATAGCCACTGAACACCCGTTCGGTGGTGAACTAAAGTGAGAAGGCGACAACCTTACAGGGCCACTCCGACATAATCGGTTTAAGGGCTTGCCAGGGGACTTCATCAGCAGCGTCTGTCACCATGAGGTGCGGCTACAAGTGGGCCTCTGTCTTGAACCAAGCGGCTCGCTATAAAGATGTGTAATTTAAATCCATCGTTTATGTGTGCGCACGCACCGACCGAGGACAAGGACGACGTGGCCTCTGCTCTCTGAGAGCACAATTCAACCCAGCGTAGTGCACGAGCAGTGGGAGCATATCTCCGGATGACTTCGTACCGCAGCCGAATAAGTAATTCGATTCCGGCAAATGCGAAAAAACAGCTGGTACGATGATAGAGAGTGCAAAGGCGCAATGAAAAGAAAGGACGACGCCTATAAGGCAACGTTAAAAGCGAATGCAACGAGGAGCGTGTGTGAACACTACCGCGAGATGAAGAGGGAAGCGAGACGGCTTTTCCGGGCGAAGAAAAGGGAAGCGGAAAAGCGTGAAATCGAAGAGCTTGAAATGCTAGCCAGCAGAGCAACGCCCGAAAATTTTATCAAAGAAATCGACGAATGACGGAAGGTTTTAACCCCGGGGCAAACTCCGGTAAAAATGACAACGGCGACCTGGTGACAGATGTTCAGAGAGTACTAGGATTATGGAGGGATCACTTCTCTACCCTTCTAAACGGAGGAACGGAGCAACAATCCAGAGAAGAGGACGAACCCGACCCCACAATCGAAGACGATGGAATCGAAGTTCCACAACCCCACTCTAACGAGGTGCGAGTAGCTATATCACGGCTAAAAAACAATAAAGCGGCGGGTGCTGATGGCCTGCCCGCTGAGCTATTTAAATGCGGCGGCGAGGAGCTGGTAAGGTGCATGCACCAGCTCTTGTGCAGAATATGGTCGGATGAATGCATGCCTGAAGATTGGAACCTAAGTGTTCTCTGCCCAATCCCGCAACTGCGCCAACTATCGTGGAATCAGCCTTTTGAGTATCGCATATAAGGTCCTATCAAGCGTATTGTGCGAAAGACTGAAGCCTGACGTAAACCGACTGATTGGACCTTATCAGTGTGGCTTCAGACCTGGTAAATCTACCATCGACCAGATTTTTACAATACGCCAAATCTTGGAAAAAACCCGTGAGAAAAGGATCGACACACACCATCTCTTTGTTGATTTTAAAGCCGCCTTCGACAGCACGAAAAGGAGTTGCCTATACGCCGCCATGTCTGATTTTGGTTTCCCAACAAAACTTATACGGCTATGCAAAATGACGCTGAACAACACCACCAGCTCGGTTAGAATTGGGAAGGACCTCTCCGAGCCGTTCGAAACTAAACGAGGTTTCAGGCAGGGCGACCCCCTATCGTGCGATTTCTTTAATTTAATGCTGGAGAAAATAATAGAAGCTGCAGAACTTAACCGCGTTGGAACAATATATTACAAGAGCGTACAACTGTTGGCGTATGCCGACGTCATCGACATCATTGGCCTCAACAACCGCGCCGTAACTTCTGCGTACTCCAAATTAGAAAAGGAAGCGGAAAAAATGGGTTTGGTGGTGAACGAAGGTAAAACGAAGTACCTGCGGGCATCAAGCAAAGAGTCAGCGCATTCGCGCCTTGGCAACCACGCCACTGTTGGCAGCCATAATTTCGAGATAGTAAGGGACTTTGTATACCTCGGAAGCATCATTACTACCAACAACAATGTAAGCCTGGAAATCCATAGAAGGATAACTCTTGCAAACAAATGCTACTTTGGGCTGAGTAGGCAATTTAGAAGTAAAGTCCTCTCTTGGCGAACAAAAACAACACTCTATAAGTCACTTATCGTACCCGTCCTGCTATATGGTGCGGAAGCATGGACACTGACAGGCGGCTCTGGGAGTATTCGAGAGAAAAATTCCTCGAAAGATGTATGGACCCCTAAAAGTTGGCGACGGCGAGTACCGAAGAAGATATAATGATGAGCTGTATGAGCTTTACGCAGACGTGGACATAGTTCAACGAATTAAAACCCAGCGGCTCCGCTGGCTAGGACACCTGGTGCGAATGAACGAAGACGCTCCGGCCCAGAAGGTATTTTTATCGGCACCCGCCGGTGGAAGTATAGGAAGAGGGAGACCACCACTTCGATGGCAGGACCAAGTAGAGGCAGACCTGCGAGCACGCGGTGTCTCTAATTGGCGACAGTTGGCTCAACAAAGAACCGACTGGCGTAACATGTTGGACGGCCAAAATCGCCTAGGCGGTTAAAGGCTATTTTAAGTAAGTAAGTAAGTGGCCACTTGGGGCGGTTCACAGGGTTGCCACCTATCTCAATTTTTTTAAATATTGAGCAGAATATGCCAATATGGGTATAAAATGAAAGGTATTTTCGACCGTATTCCAAATATGTAAATCTCAAGAAGCGTTGCCACCTAGGGTTGCCACCTAACCGCATTTTATTTATTTTTCTCTATATCTCGTGAACCGCTCGACCGATTTGAATAAAATTTCGCATTATAGATAGTATGATTCATTTTAAGATTATATGCGTGGGTGTTTTCATTTTGTTCTGTTCACAGGGTTGCCACCTATCTCAATTTTTTTTAAATATTGAGCAATATATGCCAATATGGGTATCAAATGAAAGGTATTTTCGGTCGCATTTCAAATATGAAAATTTCTAGCAGGGTAGCCAGCTAGGGTTACCCCCAAACCGTATTTTATTTATTTTTCTTTATATCTCAGGAACCGCTTTGCCGTTTTGTATTAAATTTTGCATTATTAGTAGTATTATTCATTTTAGGACTATATACATGGCGGTTGCCACTTGGGGCGGTTCAAAGGGTTGCCACCTATCAATTTTTTTTTAATATTGAGCAAGATATGCCTATATGGGTATCAAGTGAAAGGTGTTTGCGACCGTTTTCCACATATTTAAATTTTAAGCAGGCTTGCCACCTAGTCTTCCTATCTTTCTTCGTACAACTCTTTTTCCTATCTCCCTCCCTTTTGCTCTTCAATGCCCTCTTTCCTTCTACCACGCCCCTCTTCTCTATATCCCATTCGTATTGGCCCCTGTTAATTTAGGCCTAATTCTACCCACGTACCACCCCTCCCAATCCAGGGTGTTATGCGAAACCGTGCCCATTGGACGTTTGCAGCCGGGAGGCAAATCGTGGCTGTATTTGAACGGAGCCTCTCTGACACCGGGTCGCCTCAGAGAGTAAGCATGGCCTTACCGCGGTACGGGGCTCTGCCGCGGCGGACGACACATTTTCCCCTACTCTTCCCTTGACCCTAAGCTGGCCTTGTCCGGCGATGGGTCGTACGAACAAGATGAACTCGAATAACCTGAATAAAAACGAAAAATCTAAAAAACAAACAACGCCAAATTTCACTCCTCAGCAAAGGAGAGCTATGGAGGAGCAGGCGAGGAAGCAACAACAACGCCGGAGGACAACCTCCGTTCCACAATCAAGGGGGGGATCGACAGCGATGGCAACTACGAGTCGGTCAACCAACCCTCTATCGAATAAGATTGACTTGATGGGAGCTAGCACCAGTGCGGTTGCCATCGCAGCTAAGCGGACAACGGCGGATGCTAAACTCCCATCAACCGCTGATATGAAAACCAGTATCTTTACGTCTGTGGCAGCGGTCTCACGACCTGGCCTCGGAGTTTCGAAGGAGAAGGAAGCTGCAACTGAGATGTCGGCAAGGAGAGCGACCGCGATGGCAACTACGCGTCCGCACTCCAGGGAGACATCTCCCCGCCGCTTCACATACCACGAGAAAAGATTGGCTGCAAAGATCCTGAAGAGGTATGAAGGGGTACCGCAGGAATCACTGTCGCCGAATTCCAGTAAATCTGTAGAGCTAGCGAAAGCTGTGATACCGGATTTCCAAAATTCTTACATGCCAAAGAGGTTAAAAGTTAACCCTTTCAAGCGCCAGATATCGGATCTGGAGTTTATTCCCCCTCCCAAGCGGCATCAGAATACCTCTGGAGCGGGCAAACTAAGCTTTGCTGAGGTAACCAAGGACAGGATCCTTATAGGCGTCCTTGGCCGAGGCAATGACCGTCTGGCCATCCCCAAGGACCGGTGGCGTTACGTGCGAAATGAACTCGGCAACATTCTTCTCAACGTTGCTCCGGAGTTTCCGGGTAGTTCGGCACGAGTAACGGATGCGGGTTGGCACCAGGGTCAAATTAAATTACTCAAAACCCGTAGCACTGTACAAGGCAGCAGCTGCTAAACTGGGTGAAGTCTACAAGGGCGCAAAGATAGAGGTCGTCGACTGGAAGGACATTCCAGCTCGTCCAAGGGCAAGGGCGTGGATTCCGGCCATCCCTGACGAACCCGAGAGAATACTCGGGATGCTACGGCTAATGAATCCGTCCCTCCCAACGCATGACTGGAGTGTCAATCTGGTCGGGGATGCGGTAGGGCCCGACAGACAGGTGGTGTTCACCATGAATAAAGAGTCAATCGAGCCCCTCAAAAGGTGCAATGGCCTAGTACACTACAGCGTAGGCCAGATCGTTATCCACGTATATCGTGGTGATGCTCAGCGCGCTGCCTTCTCGGCTGCTCCGGGGGAACCGGAAAACTTATTACCAGAAGAGGAAGCGGAGGATTCCGATGCGGAAAGCATGTTATCCGCCACGTCCCTTGGCGATAGTGCTGTGAACAACTCGGAGATGGAGGACAGCCTACAGGACGAGGAAGTCCTCGACGTCACGGTGGTAGCAGCCAACGCTGAGCGACTAACATCTAACGCTACAGGCAGCAGGACTCCTGCAACGCCACATCGGTCAGTTAATCGGAACAACTCGTCGTTGATAGGCAACCTCCGGGATGGAGCAAACCTCGACGATATGGGGACGGCAGGGAAGTCTGTGCGCTCTCATGTTGGTGGTGCTTCAGATTAATTTGCACAAATCTAAAGTGGCTTCGGCTGCTTTAAGTAGTCGTCTTTCTAAAGGCGACGTGGGTGTGGTCCTCATCCAAGAACCCTGGGTCAATAGCTCGAGAATCTGCGGATTGGGGACTAAGGGCTTCAAGCTCATTCGAGCCAGCGAGGAGAGCAAAGTCAGAACGTGTATTTTGGCCAATGGTGATATTACCGCTATCACTCTAACGGTCGACAGCACCCGCCTGACGGTGGCGTCGGTCTATATGCCCTACGACGCCGAAGAACCCCCACCACAAACGGAGGTGAAAGACCTGGTGTCAAATTTCTGCACAGGTAATCTTATTATTGGAGCGGACGCTAATGCTCACCATGTCCAATGGGGGAGCTCCGATATCAATGCCAGGGGCGAGTCTCTGTTTGATTACCTCTTAACAACTAACCTGGTAATTTGCAACGTGGGTAATGAGCCTACTTTTATCACTAAGACCCGCAGGGAGGTCATAGACCTCACTATCTGTAGTGAAGGCGCTTATGAGTGGGTCAGAAAATGGCGGGTTCTGGAAGAACATTCATTCTCCGACCACCGTTACATAGAAATGGTTCTAGACTTTATTGTAGAACAACCTATTATGAAGCGCAATCCACGTAACACTAATTGGCAGTTACACAATGAAATATTAGACAGAGACCTGCCAGTACTGCCCTCCCAGGCCCCCTCATCAGTAGAGGAGCTGGAGGATCTTGTTACTACATTTACATCGGCGCTCTCAAATGCTCTAGGACAGGCTTGTCCAGTGCCAAAACCACGCGGTAAACACAGGACACATTGGTGGTCCTACGATTTGGACTCGCTCCGCAAATCATGCCGGAAACAATTTAACAAGGCCAAGACCCTCGGCTCTGAGCCTCACTGGCAAGAATATAAAGCTAAACTAAGGGCCTATAAAAAAGCTCTGAGACAGGCGAAGAGGACCTCGTGGAGAAATTTCTGCACTGGCGTCGAAAAGGTCGACGATACAGCGAGACTTAGACGAGTTCTCTCGAAAAGTCAAACAGCCATCAGCTATTTGCGAAAACCTGACGGATCCTGGACCAGCACGGAAGAGGAAACCCTTGAGCTGCTCTTGAATACACATTTTCCGGGGAATCTGCATGACGCACCACTAGCATCTGCAACAAACCTGGCAGCAAATATACCCATCACTGAGGAAAGGGTAAGGTGGGCAGTTAAGAGCTTTGAACCGTATAAGGCTGCCGGGCCGGACGGGATTATCCCCGCGCAACTTATAAACACGTTGGAGACATCAGCTAAATGGCTGGTATTTCTCTTCACATCCTGCCTGGCTCTCAACCACATTCCGGGCTCCTGGAGAAGCGCCACGGTAGTGTTTATCCCTAAGGCTGGGAAGGCATCCCACTACGAGCCAAAAGATTACAGACCGATCAGTCTCTCGTCCTTTGTACTCAAAACCTTTGAGAGGATACTAAGCGACTACCTTTCAACGACTATTGATAGCAACCTTATCTCTAGCTATCAGCATGCATACACCAAGAGTAAATCAACAGAAACTGCTCTGCACAGCCTAGTATCTGTCATTGAGAAATCGCTGTGTGAAAAGGACTACTGTCTCGTGGCCTTCCTTGACATTGAGGGGGCTTTCAACAATATAAGCCCGGAGGCGATCAATTCCGCTCTAACTAATCTGGCCGTAGATAGACCTCTAACTGGTTTAATTGACCAACTTCTAAGAGGAAGGAAAATAGCTTCTTCACTTGGTACGGTCGAGTTATCACGCTATGTCACAAGGGGAACGCCCCAGGGTGGTGTTCTTTCCCCGCTTTTATGGAACCTCACAGTCAACTCGTTGCTACGTGACACAAGCTGGGGGGCGGGAAGATAGTGGCATACGCAGACGATTTAGCTATTGCATTCAGAGGCAAGTTCCCACAAACTCTGTGTGACCTGATGCAAGTAGCACTGCGAGAGGTTTCGAGGTGGTCCTCTCGCTGCGGACTTAGTATCAACCCGGGGAAAGTGGAACTTGTCCTCATCACCAACCGGTACAAAATACCGCCACTAAGCCTACCAGAACTAGATGGCACGCGCCTGGGCTTGTCGGATAAGGCCAAGTTTCTAGGCATAGTTCTGGACAGGAAACTGAATTGGAAGGAGAATGTTCTTCAGCGCCAGAAGAAAGCTTGCATCGCTCTTTACACATGCAAAAGAGCCATTGGCAAAAAATGGGGGCTCAGCCCTAGAGTATGCAGTTGGATCTACACGGCCATCATTCGCCCAATCATGCTGTATGGAGTCGTCGTATGGTGGCCGGCACTGAGCAAGACAACATACCTGAATCTGTTGCGGAAAGTCCATAGATCCAATATGATCTGTATAAGCGGTGCGCTAAGGACAACGCCCAACGAAGCCCTCCAGGCCATTCTGGGCATTTTGCCACTTGATCTGGAAGGGTTTCGGTCAGCGGCGGCATCAGCTCTGCGCCTAAGAGAAACCTCCAGTTAGGGTGCGGGTACTATTGGACACTCCAGTATTCTGGAATCTTACAGCTTTCTCCCTCTAAGCACAGATCGTTGTGCGACCACTACAGTCGGGGATAGCTGCTTCAAAATAAACATTCCCAGCAGAGAAGACTGGGAGAGGACGGATTGGTGTCCCGAAACAAATGGTGGCACTTCCATATACACCGACGGCTCGAAGTTGGACGGCAGAGTTGGAGGAGGGGTTTATTCAAGGGATTTGGACCTTGAACTCTCCTTCAGACTACCTGATCATTGTAGCGTCTTCCAGGCGGAAGTCTCGGCAATCCGGGACGCCGCGGCCTGGTTAAGCAAACGTGTTATCGGAGGAGATATCACTATTTTCAGCGATAGCCAGGCGGCAATCAAATCCCTTGGCTCATACACGTTCAACTCTGAACTGACGCTCAGCTGTCGTCGATCTCTTCAGGAGATGGCCCAACAGAACCGCGTAAACCTCATATGGGTCCCGGGACATAGGGACATTGAGGGAAACTGTAAGGCAGACGAGCTTGCCAGGCAGGGCACGACCAAGCAGGTTCTTCGGGATAAAGAGCGCTTAGGTATGCCGTTTGCCACATGCAAACTAATGCTGAAGGAGCACACACTCCGTCAAGCCAACGAAAGATGGCTGCAATCCCCAGGGTGTCGGATATCGAAACAAACCTGGCCAAAATGGGATCTTAAAAGGTCTAGACGCATTTATGCCCTAACTAGGAGGGAAATCTGCATATTGATAGGGGTATTAACCGGTCACTGCCTCATTGGTAGGCATGCAGAAAGGCTAAGTGTGCCCTACCGACGATGCTGCAGGAGTTGCAAAGATGATGAGGAGGAGGAAACGGTGGAGCACCTCATCTGCAACTGTCCGGCTTTAAGCGGCGTGAGAACGCGCTTTTTGGGAGTTCCGTTCCTAGATAGTCTAAGCCAGATCGCGGAACTGGACATAAAGGACTTGATGGGCTTCATAAAGTCATCTAAGTGGTTCGAGGAGGAGTAACGGTGTCGGTTTAGGAGTGTCAGTCCCGGGATTCTGCTATGTGGAAAATCCCAACAACTCAGGGATTTTCCATATGGCTGGGTCCCGGGGCTGACTTTCCTTGTGTTGGTGGTATCACAACGGGCCTTTCAAAACTGGCCTAAGTGTGCCTCTGCGGCAGCCACTTGAACCTATCTACCTACCCATGTACCAAATTTTAAGGAAAATGCGCCATATATAAGATATTTTCGAATGGATCGTTTCCCTGGTCCACTTCCCGGAAGTAAGATATTGTGAATCTAAACCGTTCCCGAATACATCTGTTTCATATTTTGTTATTTCTGAACTTAAGAAGTTAACTTCTTTCACGTGTACTGACTACACGCGTTTTTTTTTTATTCCAAATTTTCGCCTGCGGCGCTTTTTTTAAGATATTTTAAATGCATATGATATAATTAAAATTCGCGCGATTTTTTATTCCAAATTTTCGGCTGCGGCGCTTTTTTCAAGATATTTTAAATGCATTTAAAACATAAATTTAAAATTTGGGATTCAAAATTTTAGGCTGCAGCGCTTTTTTAAATATATTTTTTTACGTATACGATTATAGTCAAACCCTAAAAAAATCCTAAATGCTAAGGAAAGGAAAACGACAGTCGTGGGCTTTATTTCCTTTTGTAAGGAGAGAAAAAAAGAAATAACGCCCGCGAGCGCTATTTCCGCGGGTCTTATTGCACTGCACCGTAAACCAACGTTATTAATTGTTGTTGATTTTTTAAAGTTCAGTTTCATTCGTTAAGGGTCGGCAACGCCCTTGAAGCCTACTATTTAATTGTTTAATTGTTATTTGTTTTATATGGTAGTGAGACAAAGGTTAACTAGTACGTCAGCTGGCGTTAAGTAGATGTACATATGTAGTTACAAATCAATCTCTAGTAACTGAGATAAAATAAATGTGTAATAAAATGAAGTCAAACTAGTTGAACTGTAAGGCAAACAAGTATTGCTTTAGTTATTAACTAATTGGTGGAACTATAATACGTATTTATTTTACTATCCCTTTCGGATATTCTATGCCATATGGCATTTAATTGTTTAATTGTTATTTGTTTTATATGGTAGTGACACAAAGGTTAACTAGTACGTCAGCTGGTGTTAAGTAGATGTATGTAGTTAAAAATCAATCTCAGTTACTAGTGTGTAATAAAATGAAGTCAAACTAGTTGAACTGTAAGGTAAACAAGTATTGCTTTAGTTATTAACTAATTGGTGGAACTATATTACGTATTTATTTTATTATCCCTTTCGGATATTCTATGCCATATGGCATAGTCTCATTTCAATGGCTGTTTTGTGACATTAAATTAAGGAATTAATTTTTTTTAATTATGTATTTTTCTTTGAGCCTTTATCTCTAAAAATAAATAATTAAAATTTTGAGAGCTGGACCCAGTAAATTTCTATAATTAAAAACACAAGTGTCTCTATCGAGCTCGTTTTTTTTGCAAAAAAAAGTTACTTCATAATTTTAATAATTTAACAATAAAAATACTTTTGTTTTTTAACTTTTTGAATTCAGTTTATTAGAAAATGAATGCCCTAAATGGGATTAACCAAAATTAGACCATAGGACAGTTGAGTAACCATGTATTTAGAACTCGGTAACCGCAATTTAGGGGATATGCGAACCTTTCTACTGTGAGGTGAAGGATCGCCTCATTTGAGTAAGGCTCTACGATTTTTTTTTTTTCATTTCATACCATGCTATACGGCTTAGATTTTACCCAACGGAAGTGAAAAATTTTATTTGATGAAATAAAGTCTGCATTAATTTTTTTATAATTTCTCTAACAATAAGGCCTATCAGCTATTCCGGCGGAGCTCCAGTCGGAAATAATTCCGGAGAGTCGATAGGGGTTGCATCGACTTCATCGAAATCCACCCCCAAATTCTGATGAATCTATTATCTTTTCCTCCATCGTTGTTGTTGTGGCAGTACTTCGCCCTGCCTAGTCGGAAGATCAACTTATAATATTCTGCTTGACAGGCCAGACAGGGTTGTACTGATGTTGACAGTGCTTTGCCGGATATGGATCCTGTACATTCCGGTGAATAACACCTTGTGGTACTAGCCCGACTGTATTGGAATGATTTCGTTGACCCCGTAGCCGGAGTTAAAGTGGACTTTAGGCGCCTCTTACGACCGGCTTACCTACCTCGGGCATATTCTAAACCCCTTACTCGCAGGGGTATATTTTCCTACGTCGGTAGCTCCACAGTAATAGCTGATAGACCCCAATATCGCATTCGTTTGATAAACGCTGAAATCCGCAGACGTTTCTTACGTAGCTTTTGACTTGATTTAGGGGAATCCCGATCCGAATTCCACGCCTCCCTTACCATATTGGTTCAAATCCGCGGGCTTCGGCATCCCGAAACTGCTAGAACACGTCTAAAAAAGACGGAAGAGGTATCAACTTCTTCTTGACTTGGCTTCAATAATCAGAAACCGAAAATAAAGGTTTTTATTTCAGAGGAAAGTTAATGGTAAAAATCCCATAGTTTTACCAGCTCCGATTCCAAAATTGGAACGTGATCCATTGTACCTACTTATGTGCAGAGCACCTTTCTGGGTTGAAATATCTCTTGACAGAAAATATCGGAATTCCTTTCGAATTATGCATTATAGGTCAAAACGCGTCTTTGGATACCTCTCCCGACCTTATTGGCGGTATCTGAGATAATCCCGGAAAATCCCAGGACCCTGGGATTGTCATTCTAAAATCCCGAAATTCCGGAAATGTCAAAAAGCTTTGGGATTCGATGCCTTGGTATGTAATTGCCATGTCTTAGAAGCTAAACAAAGATAAGAAGAATATCTTAGTTAATTTGGAAGACATGGACTTCATCTGTTGTTGTTGTCGCTGGAACGACCAAAACCCTCCCATAAGTTTTGGGGAGTAGTATAGTGGCAGATTTTAGGCGGTTAAGAACTCGGTACCTTCCGGTACCAGCAGTTTGCGCTACTTGCGCCACTGTCGCAGGAACGATTTGGTATGACCAGTTATTTTAGCCTCCTTGTCTAAGGAAGAAGAAGGTTGGTAAAAAGAGATGAGATACAAAATAAAAATTTTTTTTTAATCACATTTTATGTAAATGTGGCATGATTTGTATATTTCATCCTTAAAACCACTGAAACGCACGTATGTAAAATTTCTTTCCGTTAATTAAGTTCCATGCCATATGGCATGGTGCTAAAAAACCACTTTAGAAAAAAATGTTTTGAAAAATTCTTTTTAATTGTTCATTACTATTTCTTAAATAGTAGGAAAAACACAAAAACAGATTTTTAAGGCCAAAAACAAAAAAGAAGTTTCGAAAGGGTTAATTGCTTAGTATTCATTGTTTTGTTAACATATAGTTGTTTATTATGTATATTATAGTACATTTACATCGCACCAAATTTGGCGAATTCAAATGAGCCAGTTTAACACAGTTTACACTGGCAAATTTGCATTTGGCTTCACCTTCCCTTCAAGAATCTTCTACCAGGACAAAAGGCCACCGAAAGAAAATGCATTACCGTGATGATTTAAACACCGGTAGAGTAATAATAAAAGAATAGTCAAGAAGGCTTCTGTCTTTTCCTGGTAGAATTCGCCGATTTTCTTAAAAAAATAGTAGATGAAATTGTTTATTACAGCTGTGCATGCGGCACACGTCAGTTGCCCATTAAGGTTCATGCTGGGCGATTCTAAATGTGGAACAGCAGCAGGGTTTCTATTTTGAGGAATTGTGGATTGTATTGTTCGGAAAATGAGATCAAATACAATGGAGTTCCAAAATTACGAGTGCGTTCATATCATCTAACCAGACGAGTCCGTAAGGTGCTCCGTTGGGATTCCCAAGGCGGTGCGGTCACCCACCTAGGGTGTTCCCTTAATACACACTCCCTTATTGGATTCCGGAAAGACTCCGTACTTCCTCCTCCCTCCCATTAGCACTCCTACACTGCTAAAAAAAAATTAACCTAAATGTTAACCCCGTATAAAGTTTAATCAAATTTTCAAACTTTTTTGTACAATATTTCAAACCGTCAGAATACCTACAAAGATTTAAAATTTTTTTTTCGATTTCGATTTAAGATCTAAATAAAAAAGCAATCTAAATTTTTTTTTGGTTTGTTTGGATGTAATTGAATTTTGCACACAAAAGCTTCATGTGCATCATAGCTCAGCGGTTGAGCAGTCGGCTGTGAGTCCTGAGCGTTTTCGTTCGAATCCTGCCAAGTGCGAAATTTTTTAAATTTTAAAATTAAAACTTTTTGGTTTGTAAACTAAACAATTTCGGATTAAAATCAAAACTTTTTTGTTCGAAAATTAAAACTTTTCGGTTTAAAATTAAAACTTTTTGGTTTGAAAACTTAAGTTTATTTTTGAAAGCTTATTCAAGATTGAATTTTGCCAACAACATTTATGTGTGCGGTGTAGCTCAGTGGTTGAGCAGACGGGCATGATGCGGGGAGTCTTGGTTCGAATCCCCACCAACGGCCAAAAAATTTATATTTTATTTTTGGTTTATAATTGAAACCCGATTAATTTAGCCAATTTTTGTGAAAACTTGTCTAGATTGAATTTGAAACCTAAATTTGGTTTGGTATTATATGTAGTCCAAAAAAGTTTACAATTTAGGTTCAAATTTTTAACCGTGTACGAAAGAGCTGTTCGCTCCTTTTGGAAGCATTGCATTGCCTAGAAAAGGTCTGATAACACTACTCGACAAATTTTGATCAACTTTAGTCTCCAAGAATAAAAAAGACCTCTCCTTAAGTCAAACTTCTCCTGAATCTGAATATCACTTTCATTTTGCAGTGGCAGATCTAGTTTCCGAGATATCGGCGAAAATATGAAAATTCCCATTTTTGAAAGACACTATTTCATATAGGTGCATACGTCAAAAATTTGTATTTTTATTCTTTTGGTTTAAACATTATACTAATTCCCATAAACAGTTTTTGCCTTTATCTCTATAATAGTACAATTACACCGCACCAAATTTGGCGAATTTAAATTAGCCCGTTCGACACAGTTTACACTGGCAAATTTGCATTAGGCTTCACCTTCCCTGCAAGAATCTTCTACCAGGACAAAAAGCCACCGAAAGAAAATGCACTACCGTCTTTACCTGATAGAATTCACCTACTTTATTAAAAAAAAACTAGTTGAAATTGTTATTTAGAGCTGTGCATAGTGAAAAAGTTATCACACGTCGATTACCCTTTAAGGTTCTTCCTGGGCAATTCTTAATGTGGAACACAGGCAGGGTTGTTATTTTGAGGAACTGTGGATTGCATTGTTCGGCAAATGAGGCCAAATGTGATGGAATTCCAAATTTGGAAAATGAGATTTGTATGGAAAAAAACGTCAAATTTGCAATTTTTCGCCAAATTTGCCTAATTTGGTGCTTTGTAAATGTACTATAAGTATCTTCATAAGTATCTTGGGAGTCCAGGGTGTTATGCGACCACGTACCCATTGGACGTTTGCAGCCGGGAGGCAAATCGTGGCTGTAATCGAACGGAGCCTCTCTGATACCGGGCCGCCTTGGAGAGTAACTATGGCCTTCCGCGGTATGGGGCTCTGCCGTGGGCAAGAGCATGGATTCCTGCCATTCCTGCTGAACCTGAGAGAATTCTCAGGATGCTGCGGATCATGAACCCGTCTCTCCCGACGCAGGACTGGAGTGTCAATCTGGTTGAGGATGCGGTAGGGCCTGATAGGTAAGTGGTCTTCACCTTGAATAAGGAGGCACTCGAGCCCCTTAAACTGTGCAATAGACGAGTGCACTACGGCATGGGTCAGATCGTGATGCACGTATACCGCGAGCTGCTATTTCGGCTGCACCGGAGGACTCGGACATCGCAGTGCCGGAAGAGGAGTCGGGGATGTCCGACTCGGAAAGTATGATATCTGCCACGTCAAATGGCAAAGGAGCAGTGAACAGCTCGAAAATGGGAGACAGCCTGCTGGACGGGGAAGACCTCAACGTCGCAGTGATAGCAGCTAGTCCTGAGCGCACCAATGTTGATACTGCCACAGTTAGTAGGGTTTCCGCTACGCCAAATCGTGGTCTGAACAAATCGTCGTTGAAAGATAAGCCTCCAAACGATGTGGTCCTCATCCAAGAACCCTGGGCCAACAGCTCACGGATTTGCGGTTTGGGGACTAAGAGTTTTAAGCTTATCCGAGCCAGCGAGAGGGCAGGGTTAGAGCCTGTATTTTGGTTAAGTCTGAGCTGAATGCCTTTCTCTTGCCCAACTATACCAATGGTGACGTTACAGCTGCCAGTACCAGCATGACGATGGCGTCGGTCTATATGCCCTACGACGCCGAATAACCTTCTCCACAGAGGGAGGTAAAATACCTGGTGGCAAATTTTTCCATGGGTCATCTTATTATCGGAACTAACGCTAATGCTAATCACGTCCAGTGGGGAAGCTCCGATATCAACATGGTAGTTTGCAACGTGGGTAACGAACCTACGTTTATTACTAAAACCCGTAGGGAGGTCATAGATCTCACTATTTGCAGCGAAGGCGCTGATGAGTGGGTCAGAAATGGTCTCGATGAACATTCATTCTCCGACCACCGGTACATAGAATTAGTTCTACACTTTTCTGTTGGGCAGCCGGTTATGAAACGCATGTTACGTGAACACTAACTGGCAGCTACACCATGAAATACTATCTAGGGACCTACCAGCACTGCCCCCACAAGTCCCCTCATCAGTAGGGGAGTTGGAGGATCTGGTAAAGACCTTTACAACGGCGCTCTCGGATGCCCTAGAGCATTGCCCAGTGCCAAAACCACGCGGTAAACATAGGCCGCATTGGTGGTCCTACGACCTGGACTCGCTCCGCAAATCATGTAGGACACAATTTAATAAGGCCAAGAGCCTTGGTACGCAGACTCAATGGCTCGAATATAAAGTTAAACTTAGGGCCTACAAAAAAGTTTTGAGGCAGGCGAAGAGAGTATCGTGGAGAAATTTCTGCACTGGGGTCGAAAATGTTGACGATACAGTGAGACTTAGACGAGTGCTCTCAAAAACTCAAACAGCCACAAGCTATTTGCGCAAACCTGACGGATCCTGGACCAGTACGGAGGGGGAAGCCATAGAGCTGCTCCTGAATGCGCACTTCATCACGGAGGAAAAGGTTAGGTGGGCTGTTAAAAGCTTCGAACCGTTCAAGGCTGCCGGGCCAGACGGGATTATTCCCGCACAACTCATAAACACGCTGGAGACATCAGCCAAATGGCTGGTATTTCTCTATACAGCCTGCCTGGCTCTTAGCGACATTCCGTGCTCCTGGAGAAGTGCCACGGTAGTGTTTATTCCTAAGGCGGGGAAGGCATCTCATTACGAGCCCAAGGACTATAGGCCGATCAGTCTCTCATCCTTTGTGCTCAAAACCTTCGAGAGGATGATAAATGACTACCTCTCCTCTACTATTGATAGCAACCTTATCTCTAGCTATCAGCATGCATACTAATCTAATCTTGGCTTGCGTTATAATGACGCTTAACCGCCTAGGCGATTTTGGCCGTTTCGTATCAAAGCACGCCAGTCATTCCTTTTTAGCGATAAGTGACGCCAATTGAAAACCACAAGGGAGTTCAAGTGATCCTCCACCTGTTGTTTCCATCTCAGTCGAGGTCTCCCCCTTCCTCTGCTGCCGAATTCGGGCGTCGATAGGAAAACTTTCTGTGCTGGTGCTTCTTTGTCCATTCGCATAACATGACCCAGCCAGCGGAGCCTTTGGGCTTTAATCCGCTGAACTATGGTCAGGTCTGCGTAAAGCTCGTACAGCTCATCGTTAAATTTCCTTCGATACTCGCCGTTGGCACCACGGTAAGGACCATAAATCTTCCGGAGAACTTTTATAGAGGAGAGAGTTATAGAGTGTGATCTTTGTTTGTCGAGAGAGGACTTTACTTCTCAATTGCTTACTTAGTCCAAAGTAACATTTGTTGGCAAGGGTGATTCTCCGTGTTAATGCTGGTTCCCAAATAGACGAAGTCTCTCGCCGTTTCAAACTTGTAGCTATCAACGGTGACTTGGCTGCCAAGGCGCAGGTGCGCCGATTCTTTCTTTGATGACAGCAGATACTTCGTCTTGTCCTCGTTCACCGCAAGACCCACTTTTTTCGCTTCCTTATCCAACCCAGAGAAAGCAGCGCTAACGGCGCGGCTGTTAAGGCCAATGATATCAATATCATCGGCATACGCCAGCAATTGCACGCTCTTGTAAAAGATTGTGTCATTGCGGTTTAGCTCTGCTGTTCGAATTATCTTCTCCAGCATCAGGTTAAAGAAATCGCACGAAAGGGAGTCGCCCTGTCTGAAGCCTCGTTTGGTTTCAAATGGCTCAGAGAGGTCCTTCCCGATTCTGACGTAGCTGTTGGTTTTGCTCAACGTCATTTGGCAAAGCCGTATAAGCTTTGCAGGAAAGTTAAATTCAGACATGGCTGCATACAGGCAACTCCTTTTTGCGATATCAAAAGCGGCTTGAAAATCGACAAAAG
The DNA here is from genome assembly GCA_964058755.1 of Campiglossa producta. Taxonomy (NCBI): domain Eukaryota; kingdom Metazoa; phylum Arthropoda; class Insecta; order Diptera; family Tephritidae; genus Campiglossa; species Campiglossa producta. Next base: position 127,702,513 of record CAXKVI010000001.1, on the reverse strand, counting down.
ATGGTGAGTGTCGATTCTTTTATCATGGGTCTTCTCCAGGATTTGGCGTGTCGTGAAAATCTGGTCGATGGTAGACTTACCAGGTCTAAAGCCACACTGATAAGGTCCAATCAGTTTGTCTACGATGGGCTTCAGTCTTTCACACAATACGCTAGAAAGAACCTTATATGCGATATTAAGAAGACTGATTCCACGGTAGTTGGTGGGGTTAGCGGGATCGCCTTTCTTGTGGACTGGGCAGAGCGCACTTAAATTCCAATCTGGAGGCATGCACTCATCTGAGCATATTCTGCATAAGAGCTGATGCATGCTTTTTACCAGCTCTTCGCGTCCGTGTTTGAACAGCCCGGCGGGTAGTCCGTCTTTCCCAGGCGATTTGTTGTTTTTGAGCGGGATATAGCTATCCTCACTTCATCATAGTCAGGTGCTGGGACGACTTTTCCATCGTCAGGGATTGGGGTATCGGGTTCGACGTCTCCCTGGCAATTCAGCACTGAGGAGAAGTGCTCCCTCCAAAATTTAAGTACATTCTGTACGTCGGTTACCAGGTCGCCGTTATTGTCCTTACAGGAACTTGCCCCGGTCTTTAAACTTTGCGTCATCCGCCGGATCTTTTCATAGAATTTTCGGGCATCATTCCTGTCAGCCAGCATATCAAGCTCCTCACACTCACGCCTTTCGGCTTCACGTTTCTTTTTTCTGAAAAGGCATTCCTCATCTTACCAGTTGTTCTTGCGGGCTCGCTGAAAGATATGCTTCCATTGCTCGGTTACATCGTAAGGTCGAGAATTGCCCCCTAATAGCAGGTGTGAGAGTCGAGTGGAGAAATTATCAGCTGTCTGTGTCATGCGCAGCTTCTCGACGTCAAACTTTCCTTCCGTTACTGTGCGCACTTTCTTCGCCGCACAGAGGCGTGTGCGTATCTTGGCTGAAACAAGATAATGGTCCGAGTCGATATTGGGACCACGTAGGGTACGCACGTCCAGAACGGTGGAGCTGTGTCTGCCGTCGATCATGACATGATCAATCTGGTTTCTAGTTCTTTGATCAGGGGACAGCCACAAATTTCAACAAAATCCGTCTTGCCATTCTCACGTTATTAAGGAACAGAAGTAAACGTCTGGACATCCAAACATCCAAACATCGCTACATTCACATTTATAATGGGTAAAAATCTGCCAACTGTGCAAACGTTTTTTCGATGTGCGAGCTTTTTTTGCGCAATAATTTTTTTTCGGTTAACAATCAAAAAAAAAAGACCCCTATTTTTTTATTTTTCGAAATTCGAATTATTTTCGAAGTTATGGGTATTCGAAATTTTTCAAAGGCCTTTGGATTTTATTTATTTACTCGCGATCGGTTTAACCGATTTTGCTCATATTTGGTACAGTTAAAGAGGATGAATACGTCTCCTCAGTAAAATTTTTTTTTACAATAAATAATTTTAAAAAAAAAAGTTATTAGCAATTGTTTTAAACAACTAAAAAAAAAAACTTCTCAATCGCTTTCAATTGTGTTACTAGTCTTATTTTATTGTGTAATTCATAACAAAAAATAATCTAAAAAAAAAAGTGTTAGTTTACCATACAACGAAAGTTAGAGGCATTTTTCTGCACGCGCATCGTATTTTTCGTATGTAATGGTCATACGTCGTCGCTACCATGCCCTATGCTGGCCTTACAAGCGCATCAAAATCCATGTTTTTCATACGGATAGCTTTAGGTAGGTGTCATGTTGAGTGCGAAAACCCCAAAATGTATGTATGTATGTATGTATTTGTGGTTTGCATTCAGGCCAATATGATTATGGTTGGATAGTAGGTAGGTACTTATTTCGAAGGATGCTCATTTAGGACAGAGTTCTATTGATGGGAATGCAGGAATGTCACGGATTGACGTTTATTACAGAGTATAGCTATGGGGATCTCAGTTTTTTAATAATACCTGACAATACCTACTTACAAAAAATTAATAAGCGCTATTTGTTTTGTTTTAATTTAATATCTATATATTTCTTATGTTTTATATTTCGTACATATTTTTCATGAAAACTTAAACTAATTTTTATTAAGCCTCTTTTTAAAAACACTTTCTTTTACAAATTTGGCTGAACTTGAATAAAGTTTACATGCTAATGATCCACTTACTGGAAAAAAACAATGGTATGATCGGGTGTTTTTCACCGTTTTCGCCAGTCGGTATCTTGATTCTAGGATATTGCTATGCGCATTGTGCTCTTCTGTTGTGGAGTAGCTAAACTCAATTTTTTTAAAAAACGTTATTGCCCATTCGTATAAGAGTTTTGGTGTTGTTATATGCCTGGTTTGTAAAGCCGACCTGTAGGCATGTCTTTTAACGGTGCCGCCAATTCCATCACATGCACCTTTACCATGGGAGGTAGCGAAAAAATTCCATTCAGCCTCGACACCGAAATCTTCTTTATGTTTGGTTAAATTAATCAAATTATACTTATTCTTATATTGCGAGGCAGCGCCATCAGAGAAATAATATATTTTTTTAATATTTTGTGGTCCAAATTTTGTTTTTAATTGAGTGATCAACTTTGTGTTGAAATAACACACTGCATTTGCATCGTGAAGTAGGTGATCAGAAATAACTACGAAGTTAATGTTTTTGAGCATATTATTTTCCCGGAAGTATATAACGAATGGATGTATTGTAGCCTGCACATTCGCCCAATGTTGGGATTGTATGGCATCCTGTACTTGGCAAGTATAATTTTCAGAAAAATCCAATGCAATTAAAAACTCTCCCTTCTTTAGTGAATTTTTCGTGTGAGCGAAATAATCATTTTGGACCTTGGTTAAAAAATCATGTTTCACAACTGCAGGCAGATCATCTATGAGGACCTTAAGAAACTCTTCTGTGGGCAAAGATCGAAGCATTAATTCACACCTACCAAAAATAAAATTTTTAATAGTAATTTAGATAAATAAACTAATAAAAACAAATTTAGTGATAACAAGTAAGGAAAGCTGTCTTCGGCTGTGCCGAAGGCTAAATACCTTTCATGAATAAGCCTCACGATGTTCACTTTTTGATCCCCAGTACAGCCTGTGTGAATTTAACTTTAGCTAAATACCTTTCATGAATAAGCGTCACGATGTTCACTTTTTGATCCCCAGTACAGCCTGTGTGAATTTAACTTTAGCTCATACCGAAATTATCGGAGCTATCGATTATATGGGGACGATGTGTTATATTGGTCCAATCTCATTGATTTTTAACATCGACATTCCACATTCTAAAATAGCAACATTTACGAAATTTCACGTTCCTACCGATATAATTACAGGAGTTATCTACCAAAATTCGTTTATCGGAACAATCGATTGTATGGGGGCTATGTGAAATATTTATCCCATTTCAATGATTTTCAACGTCGATATTTTACTAATAAAAATAGCGATGCTTCCAAAATTTCACGTTCCTATGTGTTTAATTACAGGACTTATAGCCCAAAATCCGCTTATCGGAATAATCGATTGTATGGGAGCTATGTGAAATATTTATGCCATCTCAATGATTTTCTACATCGATATTTCGCATATAAAAATAGCGATACTTCCAAAATTTCACGTTCCTACCTATATAATTACACGAGTTATCTACCAAAATCCGTTTATCGGAACAATCGATTGTATGGGGGCTATGTGAAATATTTATCCAATCTCGATGATTTTCAACATCGATATTTCACATATAAAAATAGCAATACGTCCAAAATTTCACGTTCCTATATGTTTAATTACAGAAGTTATAGCCCAAAATCCGTTTATCGGAATAATCGATTGTATGGGAGCTATGTGAAATATTTATCCCATCTCTATGAGTTTCAACATCGATGTTTCACATATAAAAATAGCAATACTTACAAAATTTCTCGTTCCTACGTATTTAATTACAGGAGTTATAGCCCAAAATCCGTTTATCGGAATAATCGATTGTATGGGAGCTATGTGAAATATTTATCCCATCTCTATGATTTTCAGCATCGATATTTCACATATAAAAATAGCAACACTTATAAAATTTCACGTTCCTTCGTGTTTAATTACAGGAGTTATAGCCCAAAATCCGTTTATCGGAATAATCGGTTGTATGGGAGCTATATGTTATATTGGTCCGATCTTGCTGGTTGCGACAAATGATTCCTATATTGGAAAATGGTGGCCGCATACCAAATTTCAGCCAAATATCTCAAAAACTGAGGGACTAGTTTGCGTTTAAACAGACAGACAGACAGACGGACAGACGGACAGACGGACATGGCTAAATCAACTCATCTCGTCATCCTGATCATTTCGGTATACTTATTGATGGGTCTATCTCTTCTTCTTCTCATATTTACAAACATCGGACCAAAGTTATAATACCATTTCATGTTCATGAAAGGTATAAAAAAACGAACCTATCGGTACTTGACCATTCTTTGAACTCTATCAATGATACATTATTGGCTTCTAATATGCGCTTGAGTTTGTTGAAAATCACAATGGGTCCGGGACAGGAGCCACAATTTGAAAAATGGCAATCTAGTTCAGCAGTCTCGCAGAGCATCTCTTTAAAAGAATCACGATATTTTGTATCAAATCTGAAACCTTTCTCTTGTAGTTCTTGTTTGATGCCAACGAATTTTAACCTCATATTTTCGTGTATTTTACACGCGCACACATTATGTGTTCCGGACGGTCCTGCTAAGATGCATTCACGAGGTCGACGTCGTACAAATGATGACAATGACACTTGAAATTCTGGATACTTTTCTTGGTAATTCTTGTGCAAGTCGCTGAGATTAAGCAGAAGTAATCTTTTCTGTACCTGGATTCGCTCACCATTTCTTACAATAGCATAGTCCTTTCTCCCTGGCATTATTCGGCAATTATCCTCCGAATAGTAGAATTCCTCAATTTTTTCTAATATATTTGTTGGCAACTTCCGGCCAACTTTTGGAATAGGTTGAGATCCGTATCCGCAGCTGAAACGTAATTTTCTAGCATTCAATGCCATCCTTCGGGTGACACCAAGATCGTTCATCATCTTCTGAATACTCCATTCTAAAGGAACCGTAGTCAAAAGTCCAATTTTTTCGTTACGGGAACTTTTTTCGTCTAAAGATTTTTTAAGATCCTTTGTCCAACTTGCCTCTGCAGAGTTAACCAAATCTGTAGAAGGCCGCTTTTTAGTTGAATTGTGGATTTTGGAAATTTGGGTCATTCCCTTCAAGGCTCTCATCGTCGCTGTCACTTTCGGAATATTCTCTTGTTGTGACTACTTTTTCCGGTTTGTTTTCTCCTGCCCTTATACGTTGCAAGGATTCTTGAAAATTGTCCATAGGCATTCGATAGATATGGACTCGACATGATCTGCACATGAACTGTCCAACAAAATCAGCAAACTTAGTATTCCAATTTACACTCACTGGTGCAATATTCTTCGATACACATTTGTGGTTTTTTTTATTAGGATTACAACAGGAATTAGCTCTCGGCATATTGTACCTTTATCCAAGGTCACACTAAGCTAACTTGTTAAAAGTAGGTAATGCTCTATTAACAAAAAAAAACGGAAATGCGGATGCAGCTCTATGCATCCCAATAGTATAATATAATAAATAGAACGCTGTCCTAAATGGGCATCCTTCAAAATAAGTACCTGCCAGAGAACATAAGTACCTACCTACTATCCAACCATAATCATATTGGCCTGAATGCAAACCACAAATACATACATACATACATACATTTTGGGGTTTTCGCACTCAACATGACACCTACCTAAAGCTATCCGTATGAAAAACATGGATTTTGATGCGCTTGTAAGGCCAGCATAGGGCATGGTAGCGACGACGTATGACCATTACATACGAAAAATACGATGCGCGTGCAGAAAAATGCCTCTAACTTTCGTTGTATGGTAAACTAACACTTTTTTTTTTAGATTATTTTTTGTTATGAATTACACAATAAAATAAGACTAGTAACACAATTGAAAGCGATTGAGAAGTTTTTTTTTTTAGTTGTTTAAAACAATTGCTAATAACTTTTTTTTTTAAATTATTTATTGTAAAAAGAAATTTTACTGAGGAGACGTATTCATCCTCTTTAACTGTACCAAATATGAGCAAAATCGGTTAAACCGATCGCGAGTAAATAAATAAAATCCAAAGGCCTTTGAAAAATTTCGAATACCCATAACTTCGAAAATAATTCGAATTTCGAAAAGTAAAAAAATAGGGGTCTTTTTTTTTTGATTGTTAACCGAAAAAAAATTATTGCGCAAAAAAAGCTCGCACATCGAAAAAACGTTTGCACAGTTGGCAGATTTTGACCCAATATTAGTAAGATTATTGAATACTGAAGCATTTACCAAGGTACTTAAAATTTTCAAAATTCCCATCAATGGGGAAAGGTAGATTGGAAAAATAATTTGAGGTTTTTGGGCGATCACGGTTTCACCGATAACTCAGTTATCGATAAATATATCGAAATACATATATCGAAGTCCAAATGAAACCTGGGGCCATGCCTTTTCGTTTGATACCCATTTGCTGGCCAATTTTAATACTTTTGAGCCATCTCGTTTTCACCGATAACTCAATTATCGACAAATTTATCGAAATATATTGAAGTCCAAATGAAACCTGCAGCCTTTCCTTTTCGTTTGTTACCCGTATTGTAGGGCAATTTTAAGGATTTTTCACCGATAACTCAGTTATCAATAAATTTATCGAAATATATTAAAGTCCAGATGAAACCTGGGGCCATCCCCTTTCTTTTGATACCCATATTGTGGGGAAATTTTAAGGTTTTTTAACAATCACATTTTCACCGATAACTCAGTTATCGATAAATTTATCGAAATATATGAAAGTCCAAATGAAACCTGGGGTCATGCTCTTTCGTTTGATACCCATATTGTCGGGCAATTTTAAGGCTTTTAAGCCTTTTGTTTTCACCGGTAACTCAGTTATCGAAAAATTTATCGAAATATATTGAAATCCAAATGAAAACTGGGGCCATTTCCTTCCGTTTGATACCCATATTGTAGGGCAATTTTAAGGTTTTTAGGCAATTACATTTTCACCGATAACTTAGTTATCGATAAATTTATCGAAATATATCGAAGTCCAAATGAAACCTGCAGCCATCCCCTTTCGTTTAGTTCCCATATTGTAGGGCAATTTTAAGGTTTTTGGGCAATCACATTTTCACCGATAACTCAGTTATCGATCAATTTATCGAAAAATATCGAAGTCCAAATGAAACCTGGGGCCATGCCCTTTCGTTTGATACCCATATTTTAGGATAACTTTAAGGTTTTTGTTCAATAACATTTTCACCGATAACTCAGTCATCGATAAATTTATCGAAATATATCGAAGTCCAAATGAAACCTGGGGTCACCCCCTTTCGTTTGATAGCTTGATACCCATATTGTAGGGAAAATTTAAGGTTTCTGGGCAATCTCATTTCGACTGATAACTCAGTTTTCGATAAATTTATCGAAATATATCTAAGTCCAAATGAGACCTGGCACCTTCCAGTTTCGTTTGATACCCATATTGTTCGAAGTTTCTACATGCGAAATATCATAAGTTTAGGTCAGGTGTACTCAGAGTTATATGGAAAAACAAAAAAATCGAAAAGTAACGGTCCCTAGCATGGCCGGACCCCCCAAAATTAAAGAAAAAAATAACCTATACCTCCTTCCAGACTATTAGCTGTCTGCCTACCAAATTTAAACAAAATCTGTCTTGCCATTCTCACGTTATTGAGGAACAGAACTAAACGTCTTTATATCTAAACATCCAAACATCCCTACATTCACATTTATAATATTAGTAAGATTGTATTTTTAATTTAATTACACTGTACAACAGCCATTTTGCAACAGAGTCACCATGGTACTTTTCTGAAAAGCGGCATCACATAGATCATTTTTGCCGAACAAACTTATAGTCCAGCTCGTCTGAGTTTTTTTTAATTTGCACTTAAAGGTTAAGGGGGTCATATTGGGTATTTGTACCATAACCACATAAACTTGTAGAGCTACAGCTTCGGTGTCGTCGGGAAGGTTGTTGGCAATAAAAAGACTAATATTTTCCTCCTAGACATTGTCCCGCTACGATTCATGGTTATGTCATTTTTTCTTGGCTTTTTGTAAAATTTCTCGAAAAAATTACTCCCCTGAGTCTACTGTTAACAATATCTTTACGACACCTTCGGGAAAAATATTCCTCATAAAAAATTAGGGGGGGGCGTGTCCAAATAACGAAATTTCCGTCGAGGACTCCTTTAACCATAAACTAGCAAAAACTAGAGTTCATCCAAGAAACAACTAAAATACATGAGACATTCCATATGAAAACGTCTAATTCAAAAAGCTGGCTAGTCTCGGATTTCGCTCAAACTTTGAGGGACACTTCTTTAGGGTCCTAACGGATCAAATTTACACACATTTCATTTTTATAACCACTGGTTTCGGACTGGTCGAATTTCAAAGCTTGAAAAACGTCGTTTTTTGGCTTACAGATATCCTTTCATTCGATACGGCGTTTAATGAAAAAAGAGAGTAGTTTGTTCAAAAGTAAATAATAAATCATATAGCGAGTTCCTGGTATTATAAACCTGGAAGTTAAAATTCATCATTTTTATCCTTTTTTGTCAAATTTAGCTGGCCCTGGCGTCTTCACTGTTTTAAGTAGCCATTCGATTTTGTTCAGAAATTAAGGGTACTTATCCTAGAAGAAACTAACCCATTCATCGGCCAAAAAAACTCACTCCTTATAGATAAATTATTATCTCGGAATTTGTAAGTTTTCAAAAATCGTGTTTTCAGGCTCTAAAACGAACATGTTTCTCAAGAGATAAAAACACGAATGTGTTATGGACTCCAGTCCTGACCTTTAGCTTGTAATACCTCAACATTTTGTTTTGTTATATTCATACTAAAGCGGGCTACCCACCTGCCAAGAAATGCCTCAAGAAAAAAACGAGCATATATTTCTTATGCCTGGTCAAGAAATTTTGACGTTTACGGTATTTTCCATTTTATTGCAGATTACTATTACAAAAACGTACAAAACATGTGCAGCGAAGTATATACTCATCTTTGCCGTGAATCTGCACGTTTACTTACCTCATGAAATATATACGAGCATATTTATTTCTTGAGGTAAACCGGCGTTGCCAACCATCGAAAATTGTAGTATTTTTCTTATGAGTTGAATATTGGCTCAAGAAAATTCGACGTGTGAAAAGAGTTCTTGACCATTTCTTGGACGTTTTTTTATATGGAGTTTGTTATTTCTTGGCAGGTGAGTAGCTCGCTTAAGAGTCTCTGCTGATGGATCTCCTAAACCAATATAAACATATTTTCAAAGTAAATTTTCGTATAATTTTTGAGACTTTTTGTCAAGCAACCTTTACCAAACTCGTTTACCTTTAAAACGCCGTATCGAATGCAAGGATATCTCTGATAGAAGCAAGTGTACAGCTATAATAGGGTAAGCCTAAAAACGACGTTTTTCAAACGTTGAAATTCGACCAGTCCGAAACCAGTAGTTATAAAAATTAAATGTGTGTAAATTTGATTCGTTAGGACCCTAAAGAAGTGTCCCTCAAAGTTTGAGCGAAATCCGAGACTAGCCAGCTTTTTGAATTAGACGTTTTCATATGGAATGTCTGATGTATTTTAGTTGTTTCTTGGATTAACTCTAGTTTTTGCTAGTTTATGGTTAAAGGAGTCCTCGACGGAAATTTCGTTATTTGAACCCCCCCCCCCCCCCCTCCTATTTTTTATAAGGAATATTTTTCCCGAAGGTGTCGTAAAGATATTGTTAACAGTAGACTCAGGGGAGACATTTTTTCGAGAAATTTTACAAAAAGCCAAGAAAAAATTACATAACCATGAATCGTAGCGAGACAATGTCTAGGAGGAAAATATTAGTCTTTTTATTGCCAACAACCTTCCCGAAGACACCAAAGCTACAAGTTTATGTGGTTATGGTACAAATACCCAATATGACCCCCTTAACCTTTAAGTGCAAATTAAAAAAAACTCAGACGAGCTGGACTATAAGTTTGTTCGGCAAAAATGATCTATGTGATGCCGCCTTTCAGATAAGTACCATGGTGACTCTGTTGCAAACAAAAATTCAAATTTTGTTGTACTGTGTTATTGAATTCAACTTGCAATGGCTCCTTTCAAATTGCGCGTTCGTCAAGTTTGATTATATAGGTATAGGCCCAAAACCTAATGGAAATGTTTAATGCGCATGTGCCCATTCGTTCGGCAAGAGCCATGAACAAATCATGCCCATGGTACACTAAGGAGGTTTTTCTGGCTATTAGAAAACGTAACCGGTTGCATGCGAAATGGAGAAGAGCTCCAAATGACTTCTCGTGGTGCCAGTACAAGATTTCCAGAAATGAAACGACAAATATTATCCGTCTGGCAAAGGGGAGGTATTGCAATGCGAAGCTTGATGCATCCCTTCCAGCTAAAGAGTTGTGGCGGAACCTAAAAAAACTCAAAGTACATGGAAGTGCCAATTTAGAATGTGAATACAATCCTGATGTTCTGAATGAATTTTTCATCAGTGCAAACAACAAGATGAGCGCTCCACTGTCCAATGAGGATACTCTGTCAGATGATAGTTCTGTTAATAAATTTAGTTTTTCAGGAGTGAGTGAGAGTGAGGTTTTGAAAGCATTAATGGGAATTAAGTCGAACGCGGTAGGTGAAGATGGAATTCCCCTTAAATTTATAAAAATTGCACTGCCATTTATCCTTGGTACTATAACGCATATAATAAACCATTGTTTTACTAGTTGTTCTTATCCGTCAGAGTGGAAAAAAGCAATTATTATCCCAGTTCCTAAAAAAAGTAATGCAGCTAACCCATGTGATTATCGTCCGATTAGTATTTTGCCTGCACTCTCGAAGGTGTGAATCACTAATGGCAACGCAGATAACATCGTTTATTCAAATGAGAGACTTACTCTCACCATTGCAATCTGGCTTTAGGTCTGGGCATAGTTGCTCTACTGTAATAACAAAGATTTTAGATGATATCAGGATAAATTTTGATCAGAGGGAGTTAACTCTTCTTTGTCTTTTTGACTTCTCGAAAGCTTTTGACTGTGTTAATCACAAGCTCTTATGTAACAAACTCAAGTATAAGTTTGATTTTGATGACACCTATCTAAGGCTGATGTCTAGCTACTTTGAAGAAAGATCACAGAAAGTCAAAGTAAAAGATATTTTCTCTCAGCCTAGAACTATTGTTGCAAGGGTTCCACAAGGGTCAGTGCTTGGACCGTTATTGTTCATTTTCTGTGTGCCAACATGTCAATGCTCATGCGTACGCTGATGATCTACAATTGTACTTATCCAGTCGTATTGGCTTAGTAGATGATTTGTGCTACAAGATTAATAGCGATTTGGCAGCGATATCTGCGTGGGCTAGTCTCAATTGTCTATGTTTAAATGCACAGAAATCCTTCGTTCTGCCTATTACCCATGGTGTAAGTCATCCTGAAGATATACCCAAATTATATATTGGTAGCTGTGCTCTCACTGTTACTGAAAAAATTAGAAATTTAGGTATTGTTATCAACTCCAGACTGAATCCTCGTGATCATGTGAACAAAGTCGTGAGTAGTGTGTATGCTGTGTTGCGTCGCCTTAGAATGTCTTCTTATATTACTCCACTAGATACCAGGCTAAAATTAGCCAAGCAGCTCGTCTTACCACTATTTACGTACTCTGAAGTGGTTTATAGCAAACTCGACTCAATCTCCTTGCATAAAGTCAATGTTGCGTTTAATAATGTAACGCGGTATGTATATGGCCTTCAAAAGTTTGATCATATCTCCTCATGGAAGACTGCTATCTTGGGGTGTAGCATTGAAAATTATTTGGCAGCGCGTAACTGCATATTTTTGTACAAGCTGATTGAGTACCGAACTCCTCAATACCTTTTTGTTAAACTTACGATGACCATGTCGAGGCGACATCAAATTCTGATTGTTCCAAAGCATAACTACCTGACATCTACTAGACTGTTTTTTATTAATGCCGTGAGACCTTGGAATGCCATTCCACAGCCTATTAGGACCTTGCTGAATAGAGGTAACTACAAGATGGCAATACATGATTACTTTAAGAGCATATGAATTATTAATGATACTGCAATCCTTTCATCTTTCTTATCTTTCTTTCCTTACCTCCCACCCCATTCTATTCTACCCGCTTCATTCTATTCTACTCACCTCTAAGCTTTGTTTTCAATTTTTCCAATACTCATTAGTTATGTAAGGATTTATGTTACTTTTATAAAAACTTAAATTATGTGCCATTATTGCGACTGATGCACTTTAAAAAGACTCTGTCTTAGATGTGCAATTCAAGATCTCTCAAATAAATGTTAAATGTTAAATGTTAAATTGCATTAAACTTTGTAGGATCCACTTTCATACCTTGTTTTTTAAACGTAAAGCGAACGTTTCACAAAGTTTTATGTAATTGGGGCTTTAAGGTTGTATTTTTAGGTAAGGTAAGTTAAGGTTACTTAAAGTTAAGTTAGTCGTCCACTGCGGAGTTCCGGTCCCACATATCGTCGCTCGCATGACCAACTAACGAAACTGACATCTTTTCCGAAATTGAGTTAGGACCACTATGGGACTTCTTTAGGCATGTCGCATCTTTTGTGTAAATTATGTGATTGTATATCGTACCGTTATCTCAGAAAACGTCATAACATTTTCAACGTATCTGCAGATGGACCAAAAAAAATTTTCACTAACTAACATAACTGCAATTTAATACCTACTGCTATACATAATTAAAAAAGCAGACTGAAAATATCATGCATACTTTTCGACAGGGACAATGGAATAAGGGGTCAAAAATATTAAAACTGCTCTCCTGTAAAATTTTGTTAATGTCAGTTCCGTTAGTTGGTCATGCGAGCGACGATATGTATATATAGATAAAAGTAAGTCTTATTTTAACATCAAAAAGAGTCAAAGTAAGATTGCTTTCATGCTGGGCCATAAACTCGTTAAAGGATCATTGTTAGAGTTAATTTATATTGTTGTTGTCAATAAACTAAAGTTTATGCCGCAACGTAAAAAAAATGGCGGTTATATACCAACAGGTTGTCATAACCTCTAACGAGATTTTTGCGGAGCTTCTCTTCCAACTTATAGTGTGCTCCTTTGATTTTTTTCCTACAAGAGGGCGGGACCTACTTTTATGAAGTTAACTTCTTAGGCGGCGATATGAAAATTTGATAGAGAGTAAAATTTGAGAAATTGGATGACGATGAAACGGAAGTTATGGCACGGAAATAGAAATTGTTGCCGACTTTCAGGCGTATGTTGCAGACTTTCAGGCGTAGTCGTTTTTCTTATATCTCGGGAACCGCTCAACCGATTTGGATAAAATTTGGCATTATAGATAGTATGATTCATTCTAAGATTATATGTGTGGGTGTTGCCACTTGGGGCAGTTCACAGGGTTGCCACTTATCTCAATTTTTTTTGAAATGAAAGGTATTTTCGACCGTATTCCAAACATGTAAATCTCAAGCAGGGTTGCCACCTAACCGCGTTTTATATATTTTTGTCTATATCTCGGGAACCGCTCGAACGATTTGGATAAAGTTTGACATTATAGATAGTATGATTCATTCTAAGATTATGCGCGTGGGTGTGGCCACTTGGGACGGTTCACAGGGTTGCCACCTGTCTCAATTTATTTAAATATTGAGCAGAATATGCCAATATGGGTATCAAATGAAAGGTGTTATCGACCGTATTTCAAATATTTAAACCTCAAGCAGGGTTGCCACCTAACCGCATTTTATTTATTTTTATTGATATCACGGGAGCCGCTTGACCGATGTGGATAAAATTTGGCATTATAGATAGTATGATTCATTCTATGATTACATATAAAAGACTTTAAGTTCTTAGTTGTACAAAAACTTGATTACTAATAATAATAATAATAATAATAATAATAATAATAATAATAATAATAATAATATGCCAATATGGGTATCAAATTAAAGGTATTATCGACCGTATTCCAAATATTTAAATTTCAAGGAGGGTTGCCACCTAACCGCATTTTATTTATTTTTATTGATATCTCGGGAACCGCTTGACCGATGTGGATAAAGTTTGGCATTATAGATAGTATGATTCACTCTAAGATTATATACGTGGGTGTTGCCACTAGGGGCGGTGCACAGGGTTGCCATCTATCTCAAATTTTTTTAAATATTGAGCAAGATATGCCAATATGGGTATCAAATTAAAGGTATTTTCGGCCGTATTCCAAATACGTAAATCTCAAGCAGGGTTGCCACCTAGGGTTGCCACCTAACCGCATTTTATATATTTTTATTGATATCTCGGGAATCGCTTGACGGATGTGGATAAGGTTTCGCGTTATAGATAGTATGATTCATTCTAAGATTATATGCGTGGGTGTTGCCACTTGGGGAGGTTCACAGGGTTGCCACCTATCTTAATTTTTTTTTTAATATTGAGCAAGATATGCGAATATGGGTATCAAATGAAAGGTATTTTCGACCGTATTCCAAATGCGTAAATCTGAAGCACGGTTGTCACCTAGTGTTGCCACCTAACCGCATTTTATTTATTTTTATTAATATCTCGGGAACCGCTTGACCGATGTGGATAAAATTTGGCATTATAGATAGTATGATTCATTCTAAGATTACATGCGTGGGTTTTGCCACTTGGGGCAGTTCACAGGGTTGCCAAATGTGTAAAATTTTTTCAAATATTGAGCAAGATATGCCAATATGGGTATTCCAAATATGGAAATCTCAAGCAGGGCTGCCACCTAGGGTTGCCACCTAACCGCATTTTATTTATTTTTCTTATATCTCGGGAACCGCTCGACCCATTTGGATAAAGTTTGACATTATAGATAGTATGATTCATTCTAAGATTATACGCGTGGGTGTGGCCACTTGGGGCGGTTCAAAGGGTTGCCACCTATCTTTTTTTTTTAATATTGAGCAAGATATGCCTATATGGGTATTAGAGATATACGCCGCCGGCAAACGCCGCCGCCGCCGCCGACAAAAGTAATTTTCGACGCGCCGCCGCCGAATAGCCTTTTTAGCGGCGCGGCGGCGGCGGCGGCGCGCGCCGGCGCGTTTAACATTTTTTTGTGATAATTTTCTAAAGTTACAAATTTTTTTTTTTAATTTACAACACACTAATGGCCGTGCACTAAATGTGTTAAAAGTGCAGGTATTTGTTTCCTTTAGGGGACAACTGTTAATAAATTAGCTAAAATTGTGCGGGAGGGCTTAAAAGACGGGATTTGGCCTCAGGATCACGAATCCGGAAGCGCTTTTTTTTTTATTATTTTGAGTTACATATTTGCGATCAAAGTTGTAAGTTTTCATGTGATTGTAATTTATTTAGGCCGTCCCTAAAAAGCGCTTCCGGATTCGTGATCCTGAGGCCAAACCCCGTCTTTAAAGTCCTCCCCCATAATTTTAGCTAATTTATTAGCAGTTGACCCCTGAAAGAAACAAATACCAAAGTGCAAAAGATGATGGATCTAGCAGCTGTATTTCACACAGCAAGAACGTCTCAACAGGGAATTTAACACGTCATTTAAAAAACGAGCACAATATACGTAACTTTGATGGAGAAAATACTTCTTCATCTACACTGACAATTTTTTTTCAAAAATGTCCAAAAAAAAGTTCAACTGATTCTAAATGGATGTTGGGAAGGGACTTAGCCGTATGGATGGCACGTGATTTATTACCGTTCAATACAATTGCACACAATGGAATAAAAGACTTTTTAAAAAAATACCATGTAGTAGTAAACGATAATGATATACCACATTATAAAACAATTGCAACAACAGCATTAGATGATGTTTATGAAAGCGTTTTAAAAGTCGTTAAAGGAA